>CM001193.1:5867857-7181941 GCA_000218505.1 Schrenkiella parvula | reverse complement strand
TTTCGTCGTTGCTCTGTTTCATCCAACATACACATTTCAGTACTTAGATTCCTCTTAAATCAGAAAATTTCTGTAACCTTTCTCGCTAAAATTGGATACAATTGGAATTTGTTGTATATTATCTCTGCTTTCGCTCATTGAATCAAATTGGAATGTATTAAAATTCCATCAAGATTTTCATGTAACATAAAGCCTCAAAGCGAGAGATACAACACAGCAAAAACGACACCGTATTACACCAAAAACGACCTTCTTTTTCTACTTCATTCATCAGTCGTTAGCTGTAGCTAGCTGGAGAGACAAGAGCTCTTCCTCAGGGATCATCTTAATGTGACAATCAGAAGTCGGATACGAAGCGCATAGAAGCGCGTAGCCACGTTCAACCACGTCTTCGCTTAGCATCCCGTCGCTCTGATCCACTGTTCCGGTCACGAGTTTCGCCGGACAAGTCATACAAACGCCGAGGTTGCAGTCGTACGGCACGTCCATGCCCGATTCAAGTGCCTTTGATAAAATCGTCTCGTCCGGTTCAACCTCTAATTCCGTCGTCTTTCCGTCTTGCTCCACCACCACTTTATATGAACGAGCCACGATCCCATCGGAGAAAAATTTCCGGCGATTTGTTGTTGAGAGTGTCACGTTCCGGTGGAGAGGGAAGGAGAAATAATTGGATGGATAAGGTTTTGGGAGAGAGATTGTGGAGGTTTGAGAGAGAGGAAGAGTCGCCATGAGTGACAGAGAGACGGAGACAAAAAGAGATTTTTGTGTTGAGTGGGAGAGATGACTATTTGTGGTGACTACGAAGATAAGGTGGGGGAAGATTAAACCGGAATTAACCGGATCAAACCGGGAAGCAATTTTGGTAACCAACAACCACGTTTTATATATCCAAATGCATGTGACACATCTACCCGTAGAAAGAAAGCTATATAAAATCATCATTTGACGATTTAATTCCATACGTTTCTCCATTCTCTTCAAACGTATTTGTGTAAAGGTTTTGACTTTTTCACTCAGGTATCAATCATCTTCCTCTTCCCTTTTTTTTTATTTTTTTTGAAATTTCTTCGCAGATTTCGACTCTATTTGATTGGATCGGGTAGTCGTATCGATTAAGCTGACTACGGTATTAGTATATATTGATCTGGTGTTTGAGTGTTGGATAAGTGGATTGTGTTCATACATTTGGAGATTTCCGTTTGTTATGGTGTGTTTTGGTAAAGATTTGATATCCTAGATTAGAAAAACTTTGGCTTGAACGGGGAGAAAAAAAGTTTCTGCAAATTTCAAGATGCTTAATTTGAGGACAATATCTTAAATTTAATATTCTCTTTGTGGATTAAGCAGGAAAGCTTGAATCATGGAGTCTCGAATTGCTAAAGATGTGACCGAAGTAAGCTCTCACTGTTTATTTCCAAAGCTTGAGAGTTTTGTTCCATGTTTATGTATTGATTATACTTGACGTTCCGCAGTTGATTGGGAACACTCCATTGGTGTATCTGAACAATGTGACTGAAGGATGTGTTGGTCGTGTTGCTGCAAAGCTCGAGATGATGGAACCGTGCTCGAGCGTCAAGGACAGGTTTTCTTCTTTAGTCCAGGTTTCTGCTGTGTTTTTATTTATGGGTTTCGGTTTTCTGAGAGATTTCTACTTTGTTCCGTTTGTGCAGGATTGGTTTTAGCATGATTTCTGATGCAGAGAAAAAGGGTCTTATAAAACCAGGAGAGGTTCGTTTCGATATCTGATTCTTTAGATCACTATAGTTTCTTTGTTCATTGTATTTGACTTTTTAGTTTCTTCTTTAGAGTGTGCTGATTGAGCCAACTAGTGGAAACACCGGAGTTGGTTTAGCATTCACGGCGGCTGCCAAGGGATACAAGCTTATTATTACAATGCCAGCTTCAATGAGTATAGAGAGAAGAATCATTCTCTTAGCTTTTGGAGTTCAGTTGGTTTTAACTGACCCTGCTAAGGGCATGAAAGGCGCTATCGCAAAGGCGGAGGAGATTTTGGCGAAAACACCCAACGGTTACATGCTCCAACAGTTTGAGAACCCTGCTAACCCAAAGGTATGTTTATTATATTAGTAGTGCTTTTGTGAAACTGTTTCGTCTGTTACTGAACTTTGAAGTCAATGAAATTTTGCTGTCCATTGCAGATCCACTATGAGACTACTGGACCTGAGATTTGGAAAGGCACTGATGGAAAAATCGACGGCTTTGTCTCTGGGATTGGTACTGGTGGTACCATAACAGGTGTAGGGAAGTATCTTAAGGAACAAAACCCAAACGTTAAGGTGAGAGCTCCATCTTTCTTACAGAATTGGCTTTCTTATCTTATGTTGGACTAATCCAAGAATTTTAAGCAGTTGGTCTTTGCAAGGTTTCTTATTTTTGTTTTTCTTCTGTCAGCTGTATGGGGTGGAGCCAATCGAAAGTGCAATTCTATCTGGTGGGAAGCCAGGTGATTTTTAAGTCCCCCTCCACTTGTTACCATAATCATGCTTCACGCATGTTCCTTGTTTCTTGGTTTGCCTCATGCCTTATTCTTTGATAATCGAAGTTGCCTAACACTTGATGATTGATGAAAATGCCTAGGCCCTCACAAGATTCAAGGGATAGGTGCTGGTTTTATACCAAGTGTATTGGATGTTGATCTTATAGATGAAGTTGTTCAAGTAAGACTAATCTCCAACTGTATAGCATCATGTAAGAGAGCTGCAATTCTTACTTGCCTTCCCTCCATCTTTCCTGTAACGCTTTCTATAGGTTTCAAGTGATGAATCCATTGACACGGCTAGGCTTCTTGCTCTTAAGGAAGGTCTTCTTGTAAGTGTTTCACATTTCACAATAAAAGAGCTATCTCTAAAACAAATGTGGATTTCACTAGGATCAGTTGTTTGTAGATTATCATTTTCATAGTGAAAAACGGTTTGTAACAACAAAGTCTAATAATTGTAGGTGGGAATATCATCTGGTGCAGCAGCTGCCGCAGCGATCAAACTTGCAAAGAGGCCAGAAAACGCAGGGAAGCTTTTCGTGGTAAGTTATTTGGGTTATATCATCACCACAAAGCTCTGATATATAAAACCTGGAACCACCAGAGAAGCAGCAATCAAACTGAGTCTTTGTTTTCTGATTCTGATGTAAAGCAACTTCCACTGAATCATTATTTTACAGGCTGTGTTCCCGAGTTTCGGAGAGAGGTACCTCTCGACTGTGCTATTCGATGCGACAAGGAAAGAAGCGGAAGCGATGACCTTCGAGGCTTGAATTGCCTCAGCTGAAAAGTTCTTCCATGTCTTTCATTAGAGATGCCAAAATAAAAGAAGATGTTTCAGTTTCTCCTAAAAAGAATCTTCTTCTTCAGTTTCAGTGCGTCTTTGTTTCCTTCTGTACCTTTGTGTAAGAATAAAATTCAAACTAGATTTTCTGTCTCTTTTGTGAACCACATTTGCTTTTAATGAATTTGAGTTTGCTCTCTTTGATCTGAGTTGTGGAATCTCAAACTGTTTAATGATCAGAACTAAGCCAAATCTACTTCAACAGAACAAAAGTCGTGATTCAAATGAAGGATCTTTACGAGTTTTGAGACTAAGAATAAGGATTAGGATAAGGAAGAAGAAGGTAGTGCTCAAAAACGGAGTGATTCTATCATCTACACAAAATCGACAATATTTCAATTTCTCAAACGCAATCGCTAAAATCATACACAAATTTTTCACCATTTCAATTTTCATGGAATCAGCTGAAAAAGTCTTGAACACCTTTTCCGATGAACACACGATCAGAAAGCTCAGCTAAAAGGAAATTGACGGTGAGCAAAACGACACTAGAACCGGCGATAACACCAAGCACGACGCCGGTTGTTCCGACTACTTTCTGAAACGCCGGCCACTCAATCTCCCTCACTTCCTCCGCCACCCCACTCAGAAACTCGTTCTTCCCTTTCTCCTCCTCCTCCGCCGCTTTTCTCTGCTCCATCGCCGCTTTTATCTCTGCTCCCAACGCGCTAATCTCCACCTCCTTATCTCCGTTTCCACTCTCCCCCGGTGAAGGAGTCGCCTCCAGCTCCGATTCAGATCCGGCCGTATCCCGGCTCTGTTCGATAGCCTTAGCCACAAGATACGGTGATTTCCTCAGATAATTTGTCGCCGGAGTTCTGATCTCCGGGTAAAACGGAAATACGCGATGGGTGGAAGGTGGCGATTTCGTAGGAAATACTATTTTCCGGGCGCTTCTGGTTATTCCGGTGACCGGCGGCGAGAATTGTGCGGCCAGTGACATTTTTCTCGTTGCTATTTTGATTTTTTTCTGGAATTTTAGAAATTTTCTCCGTTGGGGATAAATAATTCACATATCTCTAAAGGTAATGATCAGATGCAACAGTGACTACAGTAGAGTTTGCTACAATAATGGGCCTTTTGAAGCCCATAGGCCCAAATCAATAGATTCAAAGCGGATTAAATTAAATCGATTGGGATAGAAAACTCTTCGGCGACGACGATGGCGACGGAGAAAGTAACCAGAGGAGTGTATCAGCGAAAGCAGAGACAATGAATCTGTGAGTATGTTTCGGATTCAAGGAGAGATAACAGAAGAGCAATTCATGCAAGTATTCTCTATCGAATGTGTCGTCTCTCCTCAGATCCCTAGCTTCCACCATCTCTCTCATCGACCTCTCGAAATCTCTGTACGGATCCGGTGACTCAATGTGCATCATAATCGCTGCTCCGCCGCTTAAAAGCTTCGACACGTCGGCGGAACTCTCTTCTTCTTCTTCTTCCTCTTCTTCTTCTTCGCCGTCGTCGTCGTCGTCCGCTCTACGCGAAGAAGGAGGCAATCCGCCGCCAAACAAATCGGATCCTACGTCGCCGGATTTGGGAGTGGTTAATGCGCCGGTGGTGAAGTTATCGTTACGGTGGCCACGGTAGAGAGGAGAGGAAACGGAAAGGTGGTCGTAGAGAGAGTTGAAGTTGTTGATGAAGATTGAGGGAGTGTGGTGATGTTGAGATGGAGGGTTGTGATTGGATACGACGATCGGAGAAGAAGGAATTGACGGTGAGAGAACACCGGAGGAGGAGAAGCAGAGATGTAGCTTCTTCCTTAGAAAAGTAGACATCTTTGGTGTGTTAAGTTTGTTAATTAAATTTAAATGTGATTAAGGAGGAATGATTATGACATTTTATATGGCGATGCTTATATATACATACACAAACTTTGTATTAAGAGGAGGTCACGTAGTGTATGCAATGTCCATAACGTAGCTGGATCCAATTTTTTTAAAAAAGTTTAGACAATTTATCATATTCTTTATATTTGTTGCAAACGCGGATTTACACCAAGTCTTCAACTAGAAGATCATCTTCGATTACGAAAAATAAAACTACAAATTGTTATTAGAGAAAAGGTTTATATTTTTATAAATAATGTTCACTCTCTTTATAGTTGTACAAAGATGTTTAACCTAAACTAACACAAAACTACCAATAATCCTTGCAAGAACAAATCCCATCCATGAACCGATGAAACCGGTTATTGTCTCTCACAATGATCTCTCTCTTAACACTCCCAGAGACAAACTTGAAGAAGCTGTGGCAATCTCCACAGATCCTAAGGTTCTTTGTGATCCTGATTGGAACACTGAGAGGTAGAGCCAGCAAGCCAAACGCTAGAGCCAGTTTCTCACTGTGGTGCGCGACTTCCGCTGCTTTCTCCTCTTCCTCCAGGTCGTAAAGCGAGAGTTTCAGGTCCGGCTTGTACCCTGCAGCCTCCATTTCGTTTCTTAGCTTGATCAGCACTGTCTGAATCTCTTTGTTCATTCTGTGGGATTTGTCCTTGGCTTGAAAGGCATGGACTTTGTTCTTCACTGTGATCCAACTGTACCCTGTTCCTTTCTTGATCCCTACGCCTTTCATCTCCTCTCTTACGGTGTTGGCTTCCGCCCACCTATCAAAGATTGGTTATAATACAGTTAGATCATGCTTAACAAGAATACTTAAAAACATGGTCTCTTGCATTAACCATATCAATCTTTTAGAATGCGTTGTGGGCTTCTTTCAACTAAGGTGCACTTACCTTCCAGCTGCTGCAAACGTATTGGAAAGCAGAACGTGGTTGCCTGAATCTTTAGGGTCAAGTTTAAAAAGGTTCTCAGCTGCTATTATTCCAAGGTGTGGCTTACTATGCATCCTACAAGCATTCTGAAGAGCACCCCAAATCGAGATTGTTGGTTGAATTGGCATTTTCTTTATGAGTTCATAAGCTCGTTCCACCATCCCCGCTCGGCCTAGCATGTCCACGATGCAGGAATAATGCTCAGCCCCTGGCTCAATGCCGTAAACACTCTTCATCGAATCAAATATCTTCATACCAATTTCCAGAGCTCCTGCTCTACTACAAGCGGAAAGCAAGGACACGAACGTCATATAATTTGGAGTCGGACCGCATCCACGTGGTGCCATTTCCTCAAATAGCGCCAATGCCATATGAACCTGTCCCTGATGAGCATATCCTCCGATCAGTGAATTCATAGTCACTAAGTTCTTCTCAGGCATCTCATCAAAAGCTTGTTCTGAATCTTCTATGCATCCGCATTTTCCATACATGTCAACGAGGGCACTTCCCACAAAGATAGTCCTTTCAACGCAAGCTTTCACAGCGTGAGCATGTACCGATCTTCCCAACTCAAGACCTGCCATACCAGCACACGCACTCAGAGTGCTTGAGATCATAAAATCAGATGTCTCAACAATTTCCTTCCTTGAACGCAGAAACAACAGAGACGCCTTCTCATCTTCATGATTCTGCACATACGCAGCCACCAACGAGCACCAAGAAACAGCATTTTTCTCCCCCATTTCAGCAAAGACAATCTCACTGCAGTGAATCTCCTTACACTTTCCATAGAAATCGATCAACCCATTACACACTGACACATCTCTATCGAACCCACTCCGGAACACAAGCCCGTGCAACTGCTCTCCTAGATTCAAGAGTAACCCATCCGAGCAGGCATTAAGGAAAGCGCAGAAAGTTATCGAATTCGGGTGTCCATCAATCCTTCTAAATTCAATAAAAGCTTCAATAGCTTCCCTAGGCCTTCCATCAGTCACAGAGTTAGATATGTATGCATTCCAAGTTTCACGGTTCCTCTCAGGAATTTCATCGAACATCTTCCGAGCATCATCCCTGAGCCTAGTCTTACAGTACATATCAAAAGCGCTACACCCGACGAACACATCAAGTATACGTCCACACTTCACAGCAAGCGCATGAATCTGCTTCCCTGTAACGGGCAATCGCAAAGAAGCCACGGCCTTAAAGGCGCAAGGGAAAGTGAAGTCGTTTGGGAAAACACCTTCTCGTCGCATTTCGAAGAAATCAAACAACGCGGAGGAGAAATGACCGTTTTGAACAAGTCCAGAGACGAGTGACGTCCAAGAGACAACGTTTCGCGAAGGAGTGAGGCGGAGAACGAGCCGAGCCGATTCCGGATGGTCGAGCTTCGAGTACATGTTGATGAGGTAGTTCGCGAGGAACGGAGGAGGAGGCGAATCGAGGGTTTTGACGATTCGTGCGTGGACGACTCGACCCAAACGCATGGAGCTCGTGGAGATTGCATTCTCGAGAAGTGACCCGAGAGCGTTCGCGGTGAGGCGGGTCATGACAACTAACGCCGGCGATTTGTAAGATCATTGCTCTCAGGCCGGTGAAACATTGAATGGCATAATGGTAATTTTTCATCTTCAACCCAACTAAAGGGGTATAACGGTAATTTCCACGCCGTTTTTTCGGGAAAATAGTGGAGTGTGTGTAATGAATTGAGAAGTGTGTAGTCTTGGAGATGAAGCTTAAGATATCTGCATGATTTCAACTAAGACTGTTCTTTGAATCCCCAAAAAAGTTCGAACCTTTATACGTTTTTTCTCCAAAAGTTACTAAATTTCATCATCTTTTTGTTGTTGCTTTTATTTAGGTGTTTCTCTGTCGCAGGAAATTAGGGTTTTGTGTCTGCTCCGATGGATATGGATCAAGAGGTGGTTCAAAATCCTACTGGGTAATTTTGAAATTCAAGATATCATTATAATGATCACTTTAACTACAATTCTGTAATAGAGTTTCTCTGCACTGTTCTATGAAATTGGTAGGTATTGTGTTCATTTGAGACATGATCAGTTTTGTTTTTATTTTTGGGAATAGACTAAAAAAAATGAGAACTTTTTTTCTTATCTGACAATAAAGTGAAAAGCAACTTAAAAGCTTGTTTGTGCTTAACATAGTAAGGTCATGTTGTTTGATTCTATCACAGATTTGATAAAGAAGCAGTGCCAATTAGTAGTAACCAGGAGACTGAACCAGTCTCAGTCCATGACACTAACCAAGAGAAAGACAACTTTTGGGATAATGGATTCTTCAATAGGGAAGAAGATGATAATGATCATCATGTGATGGAGAATGGTAACAGAAGCTCCTTCACTCCTGGAGAAACAGATCTGAACCAACTCCCGGCGATTCCGCCGGTTTCTAATGGTCAAGGTGTGCCGTTTGCGCCTGTTGATTTCCCGAGCCCTGGAGATGTTTGGACTTGGAGAGTTGGGAGGAGAGTGAATGCTACCGGGTTTCATAAGGATAGGTTTCTGATTCTCCCTGAGAGGCTCAAGATGAAGAATGCACCAAAGTCATTTGCGAGCAAAAACACTCTTTCTCGATATCTCGAAACAAATTTTCCTGATATGGATGTTAATGCGTTCTTTGCATCTTTTAGCTGGAACATCCCAGCTTTGTTTCAGCCTGGGGATAGAGGTTAGTAAAGGCGCCTTCTTTCGCTTCGCCATAAAGCTCTTATCTGCAATGTATAGATGATGTTTCCTTTTATTTGGTCTTATGTAGTTGATGCTGCATCTCTGTTTGAAGAGACATCCAAAGAAGGACAGAATCAAAATGAGAATGCTGAGGATGGACATAAAGAAGGAACAAATTCGCGGTACAGCCAGAGGAAGAGAAAACAAGTACAGACACAGACTTATGAACCCGTTGAAGTGAAACCTAAAGCAACTCCACGAGCTAGAGGCAGGAAAAAGAAAGAGAAAGAAGTTGCAATAACTCCAGCCACCAAACAGAAACCGTCTCGGCCATCCTCCTCGAGGCGCTCGACAAGACAGCAACAAAGCGATGTGGTTGATTTGGAAGAAGAACAGAACGAACCAGCTGCAAAAAAAACCAGCAAGATAATGAAGAAACGCAGAGGCAATGTCGCAGAGGAACAAGAAGATGTTTCGATTCCTCATATCTATGTTTCTCCAATGAACGGTGTCCTTGCGGTGTCTCACTCCCCTGTGGAGATTAACCCGGAGGAGTTTGACAGTTATCTGAACACTCTGGAGAACCTTCTTCAGCAGCAGCCTTCAGAGGCGGGACAGGATCCTTCTTCTTCTCTTCCTGTGAGTGAGAGCTCTCCAATGAGAGAATATGAATGGGCGGAAGCTCGGATAAAGCTTTCATCGCTTCTGGAGAAAGATTTCTCTTCCTTGTTCATGTCTAATGAAGCTGCGGAGATAGCAAGCTTGGCAACAAAACTAAAGAAAGATCCAAGCCTTTCAGCCGAAGAGATAGTGAGGTTGAAGCTTATCGAAGAGATTCCAACTTTCAGCGAAGTTTTTCAGGAGAACAAAAGCGTGATACTGGAAGCAGATAGGTTCTTCTCTGCTCTCGAGCTTAACAAAGCCAAAGTCGCATCTCTCAAGTACGAGTACAGCGATTTAAAAGACAAACTAGGCAATATCCAGACGGAAGTCGATACAAACTCTGAGACAATCCGTCAAATTGATGAGCAAATCTCTCAGCTTCAAGCTAGACGGACCGAGTTGACCAGTTGCATCAGTAAAAAAGAGAAAGAGAAGGTCGATCTCAGCTATGGCCAGAAGATGGTGGCGAACTCGATCCCTAAAGTGGTGCAAGAAGTTCAAGCAGCTAACTCGAAGAAACCCGAATGGGAACAGAAGAAAGAAAATGCTCTTAAACGCGAAGCAGAGATCCTCAATAAATTTGCCTCTCTCAAAGGGTTTTATCTCTAAACCTTTTAGATTATATATATTGTGTTGCGTAAGGCAAACTCTTGAAGCCTCTGTAATCATCTTCATAATCTATCTGCAACTCCTAAGTTTAACAAAAAAACAATAAGCAAAAGATCTCTTTTCGTAATGCCATCAGATAAAAAGACAATCTTTTTCTCATCTCATAATTCAGATACATCATCACATTAGAATTAGACATTGTTACTGTACAAGCACCATCCTGCTACTACCTTCCTGTAAAACTCGACCTTCGTGTTCAATCTTCGGCACCGTTACTATCAACTCTCCGTCGCCGTCGCAATCCACCGTCACGAGATCAGGCCTAGTCGATTCCGGTAGCCTGAAACGCCACACGTCAAGCTCAAGCTCATCAAGCGACAATCCAAGAGACGACGACCCGTTCGTTCTCACAAGAATCTTGGTCACTCCGGGATGGATCTCCACCATGTAAGCCCTCACACCACCTCCTCCGTCAGTTTCCGCGACGAACCTGAAACAGTCCAACCTCTCTTCAACCGCCACGTCAGCGTCTGACCTCAAAGGAAGCTCCAGGACGCGGCTGAATATGTGAGGGAGCCGTCGGAGCTTCTTTCCGGGTTCTCGGGTCGGATCACGAGCGTGATGGTGATGGATCAAGATGTTGTTGTTGGCTTTTCTGGGTGAAGGGTGGACTCTCATGGTGTGTGATTCGTGAGAGTGATAAGAGGCGATTGTGGTCAAAACTAATAGTAGGAGAAAAGATAAAAAGGAATATTGATAAAAAAAAAGACGATCTTTATTTTTTGTGGGAATCAAAAAATTGCAGAAAAGCGACGGCTCTGTAAATTTGCCCGGCTAAAACGAAACCTAAACGTCAGAAATTTGGAATTGTTTTACTTGGGTTTCTCGATTCTTGATCCAGTTTTTGGGATTAGATTAAGAGATTAAAGGATTATAGAAAGGATTAAGCAAAATTAGATTGACGAAATCAGAAGCTGTGATTTTTGAAATGGTCAAGAGACAGAAAACGAAATTCTCTCTCTCATTTTTCTTAAGGCAAGTGGGAAGATGGAGTTTAAGACAGAACAAAAAACAAAAAACTTGTATTTAATTACGTGTGGTAATTGTTTTGGGTATTTACATTTTTACCCTTCTCTGTTTACGAAATTACATATGTTAATACCCTCCTCCACGGTTTACTTCTTCTTATTGTCACCGGCGTCGCGTCCTCTTCATCTCCGGCGGCATCTTTATTACCGTAATCATCTCCATCACCCGGAATTCTCTCCGTCGCCGGCAACGTCTCTAGCTGTTATCGGTAAGTTTCGTCTTTTTGGATTTTAGTAAACTAGTTTTGGGTTACATAATACTAAATGTGCATTGTACATTAGGTGTTCGACTAAATGTCTGAGTGAATGTCTCAAGCTCTCATTCGTGGCTATGATGTTTTTCTTTTTGTCCTTTTAAGGCTTTAGAAAATTTTCAATTCTAGCTAAAATAAAAATTACAAAAAGTTAAGAAATATTTGATTGTTCAATTGATGTTGGTTTGAGATAATGCTGAAGCAACGAAGATCTAAACAATCTACGAATGAGTTGACTTGAATACCAAGGTTCGTTTCTATCGTATAATAATGTACTTTAACACCTCTTCTCTTTGCATCGTCTGAAATCACTTGAGGTTCAACATGCTCTTGAGATGATACTATAGTTTAAAACTCATTGGAAATGTAGAGTGTTTTGGAAGTATATCACTTGAGTTTTCATCAACTATGAATGTTCTTGTTTACCACTTTTGTTTGAAGTAGGCTGGATTTAAGCTGGGATTTTTCGATATGTCGTTTTGATTTATTGTCTTCTCAATTTGATTTCATTGGTGTTGTGTAGCTGCCAATGCCCATTCCTTCGTCGATTTCTTCAACTGCTGCAAATGCTGTTTTAGACAGACTCTTACTCTGCAAAACACTCAGCGACATCAAGCAACTCCACGCGCACATCCTCCGTACAGTGTTCGACCATCGCCTCGACTCCATTCTCTTCAAACTCTCCTCTTTTTCTTCATCAATCAGTCTCAGCTATGCTCTCTCCCTCTTCTCATCTATCTTTTCTCCGCCAGAATCGGTCGTGTTCAATCCTCTTCTCCGGAACCTCTCTCGTTCAGGTGAATTTAGAGCTACGATCCTGTTCTACCAGAGGATTAGACATGCGGGTGGTCGTCTGGATCAATTCAGTTTCCTTCCGATTCTTAAAGCAGCCTCTAAAGTCTCGGCCTTGTTCGAGGGTATGGAAATTCATGGCCTTGCGTTGAAGATAGCAACACTTTCCGACCCGTTTGTAAAGACTGGTGTTATGGACATGTATGCGTGTTCCGGCAGGATTACTGAGGCGCGCGATGTGTTTGACGAAATGTCCCAGAGAGATGTTGTTACGTGGAATACCATGATTGAGAGGTTAGGATCATAAATTACTCTGTTCCTTGGAGAAATATCGTGCTCTCTTATCTCTCTCTCTCTCTCTATAGTTGTTACTTAAGCTTGTTTGCAGGTATTGCCGATGCGGACTTTTAGATGAAGCTTTCAAGCTATTTGAGGAGATGAAGGGTTCTAGTGTGATGCCAGATGAGATGATTCTCTGTAACATTGTCTCCGCATGTGCTCGTACTGGAAATACGAGCTATCACAGAGCGATTTACGATTTTTTGACAGAGAATGACGTTAGGATGGACACTCATTTGCTGACTGCCCTTGTGACTATGTATGCCGGAGCAGGCTCTATGGACATGGCAAGGGAGTTCTATATGAAGATGTCAGTTAGAAGCTTGTTTGTTTCGACCACCATGGTTTCTGGGTTTTCAAAAGCTGGGAGACTCAACGATGCACGGGATATATTTGACCAAATGGGAATGAAGGACATAGTGTGTTGGACCACGATGATTTCAGCTTATGCTGAAAATGATCATCCTGAAGAAGCTTTACGAGTTTTCGAGGAAATGCGACACTCTGGGATAAAACCTGATGAGATTAACATGTCGAGTGTTATATCAGCTTGTGCGAACATCGGTGCTCTGGATATAGCAAAATGGGTTCACGAGTATACGCATCTTAACGGTTTTGAATCATCATTGCCAGTAAATAACGCTCTCATTAACATGTATGCGAAATGTGGAGGTTTAGATGCAGCGAGAGATGTGTTTGAAACGATGCCAACGAAGAATGTAGTGTCGTGGAGCTCTATGGTCAATGCCTTTTCTATGCATGGAGAAGCCAGTGACGCGCTTATCTCATTCGCCAGAATGAAACAGGAAAATGTTGCGCCCAATGATGTTACTTTTGTAGGAGTGCTCTATGGTTGTAGCCACTCAGGACTAGTTGAAGAAGGCAAGAAGATATTTGAATCAATGACTGATGAATACAATATTACTCCGAAACTTGAGCATTATGGATGCATGGTGGATCTCTTTGGCCGTGCTAATCGTTTACCAGAAGCTCTTGAGGTTATAGAATCAATGCCAATGGCGCCTAACGTAGTCATATGGGGAGCACTGATGTCAGCTTGTAGGGTTCACGGTGAGCTTGAGTTAGGTGAATTTGCAGCCAAACACATTCTCGAGCTGGAACCTCACCATGACGGGGCTCTTGTGTTAATGTCCAATATCTACGCGAGAGAACAGAGATGGGACGCTGTAAGGAACGTAAGACGAGTAATGGAGGAAAAGAATGTGTTCAAAGAGAAAGGTCTTAGCCGGATCGACTTAAACGGCGAATCACACGAGTTTCTCATTGGTGAGAAGAGGCACAAGCAGTCAGATGAGATTTATGCAAAGCTAAAAGAGGTTGCAAGTAAACTGAAGCTGGCGGGTTACGTTCCAGACTCTGGTTGTGTTTTGGTGGATGTAGAGGAGGAAGAAAAGGAGGATTTGGTTCTATGTCATAGCGAAAAGCTCGCGCTCTGCTTCGGTTTGATGAATGAGGAAGAAGAAGAGAAAGGCTCGAGCGTTGTTATTCGGATAGTAAAGAATCTGAGGGTCTGTGAGGATTGTCACACGTTCTTCAAGCTGGTATCTAAAGTGTATGAGCGGGAGATCATAGTGAGAGATCGAACTAGGTTTCACCGTTATAAAGACGGCATGTGTTCTTGCAGAGATTACTGGTGACTGAAGTGGGAAAAATAATCGTTTTGTCCTAAAAGCGATACCATTCCTAACTATGAAAATGTAAGGACAAGCAAAGAAGTTTGTACATATGAAGTTTTGGTATTATTTATGGATTTTTGTGAATAACAAAAAACCATTTTAAATCTTTCAGTTAAATTATTAATAAAAAAACTTCTCAAATAAAAATTTGTTAATTAAATTTTTTTCTGTGTATATTTACATTAAAATTCTAAACAACTACTTATATCTCATAATTTAATATTTTTATTTCCAACATATATTGAAATCTAAAATGATTCGGATAATCAAATTGATGTTACAGTAACCAAATAAAATATAAATGTTTTCATATTTATATGCAAATTTTACATTTATTAGATAAATTGTAAGTGGTCTATTTCTCTGGTTTTTAGTGGTAGATTTTATTTTAGTCTCGGTTAAGTATTGTTCAAAGCTTTGGTTTGTAAATTTGTTTTGGTTCTGGAACTTTAGTTTCCCTTAAAATCTAGGGTTTTAGTTTTCCGTAAAATTTTCGAGCAATGTTTCCAGTTAATCCGGCCTTGTAATTTATTTTGTATTTTTCAGTGTTTAATATAAGTATCTTTCAGCGAAAAAAAAAAATATATTGCTGACTAATTCTATTGGACCTAATTTTAAATAGAATTAATTGAAACAAAAAAAAATTCTCAAATCTATGTTCATTTCCCCAAAATCCCATCCGTAATTCCCCTAATACATAATCATTAATAAGAGTGTAATGATCGCATATTCTTTATTATATCATACATTAGCGAACACTAAAAGAGGAAAGTACTAAGAACAAAAAAAAGAAGTCTACACAACTACGTGGTGTTAGATCTTCCGAACTTCTTGGACTTCGCGGGCAATAAATCACCGGACCTCCTCCTTAGCATCTGTCTCATGCCGTCGGCGACGAGCTCCGCCGGATTGGCTTTAAACTTGCCACAAAATGATAGGTGGGCACTAACAGCTTCCTCCACCGTCGTCAACTTCCTATCACGGAGGAATTCGTCACTCACAGCCTCGGAACAAAGCCCACAAAGCCATTTTCCGGCGAAGTTAGCTTTGACCTTACTAATGTAGTTTTGTGTACAATCTTCTGTTAAGCCGCAACACTCGCACGTCACTGATTTGATCTCCATTATTGAACAGTGATCTATGACTCCAAAACAGCTATATAACTTCTACTTCAAAAGAAAGAAAAGAACGATAAAATGTTTATAATATATGAGAATACTGAACATCAAAAGCTAATTGTTAGTAATATATATACACACATTATAATATACATGTTTGCATCATTGCATGGTGGGGTTTCTATGTTGGCTCTTGACTTGGGAACATTAATATTATAACTCTAGAGACGTCGAGAAGTAGAGCAAATGTATTATCACACGTTGGAGTTACATTATCTTAAAAATCGAAAGAACTTGTAAGTTGTGACGTTTGATATATATGTTTTAGGTGTGTTAGTCCAGGTGGAATTAAATAATTATTGCAAAGATACAAATGTTATAGTGTAAATAAATGATGATTTGAAAGAAATAAGATTAGAGCAAATTAAAGAGTCAATAATTGGCTCCATGTTCTAAGGGACATGTAATTCTAATTTGTGGAAATGGAGACAAATGTGGTCGGGCTTAGGGGGTCCACTCTTACAATTATTTGACCTTCATTTGATACTCAGATCAATTAATAGCTACACTTTACAAAATTTATACCAAAGTACTAAGTCTTGGTCTAGTGGCCAAGTTTTAGGATCCATCAAAATGGTTGTATTGTCCATGAGTCTCCTCCTAGTTCGAGGCCCACTTGAGAGGGGTCCGAGGTGGAACAGTGGCTCGACAAAGCTGCATGTCCAAATCAGAAGCCTCACCAATGATGATGCGATCAATGTCTCCAAAATCGGTTATACTGTCGGACGAACGATCACTATAAGAAAACATAAGTTTAACAACCACTGTATTTGATGCAAAACCATTGTTAAGTTACATTTCCAACTAATTAACGACGAAATACGAATCATTATTAACTGATCGTCGTTAATAAATATACGACGATAAATTGTCGGCAATTTGCAATGAGATAAATATTGTCGGCAATTTTGAACGATGTGATCACTTAGATTATAGTCGAATACGACCATAATCACAAGCTTTAATACTTAATATATAAAGATTTTGTTGAGTTTGCAGAATCATTAGATATTAATCATCATTGTTCAAAAATTGTGGCATGTCGCATGTGCAAGGATGAATATTTTTGGCACAATTTTTGTCGGCATCAATTTTTAAAATGGGAACGTTTGTGGGCAGATAGGCTTGAATAAAAGGAGGTGTTAGGTAGTTTCCGTTGCCATTTTTGCTTTGGTCTCTAATTGTTGACTCTTGCCACTAGATATCTTCCAGATCTCAGCCATATATTAATGTTTGCCTATACCTTACATATCATAAATCTTATTTGTTGGATTATACTAAGGTAATATGGTTCGCTGATACGGAATAGTTCTTTAAACCGAATTAAGAGATTTTTGATTAATAAAATAAAATACAAGATTGGTTGGAACAATGTATAAGATCAGACTTTAATACTGCGATGCTTCTGACCCTTTTTCACGGGTCTCTTTAAATAATAAAGAATTCTTCTATTTAAAGTCGGTTTTTGATTCTCTTGTAGCTCGTGAGTGGCTGTGGTTCGAGCAACTCTCCACGTATCAGCTCGTCTGTTCTTCATGCTCGCATCTAAACGACATTCATAGCTTGTAGGCAATGATAGTTCAAACAACTCTCCACTTGAGAGCTCGTCCATCACTCATGTACAAAGTAGGTTGGCACTCATAGCTCGTAGGCGACGATGGCTCGAACAACTCTTTATGTATCGGCTCGTCCGCCCTTCACGCGCAAAATAGGCCAGCTGTGATACACAGTGCCAAGCTACAATAAATTCATTGTAGGCGCGCCCACACACCTTGGGCCTTGTGGTCTGTATGACCGAGTTTGGTATAGGTTTTCCGATCGGGCTTGGGTCTTATGCTGTCGAGCTCGATCTTGATTTGAGTCGGGGTAATTAAGAGGCAAAATCCACCTCCAACATATTCCATATATTTCAAATATATACAAGAGCATATTTGATGTTTCAAAATATAAGATATTTACATATTTTTAGATAAAATTTAACATTATTATAAACAATATGATTAATTGTACTTTTCAGTTTTTACAATAGGCTAAATTATTTCTAATTTATATTAATAAAATATTTTGAAGAAAAAGTACATTTCTTAATCTCTATATTTTTAGCCAATTCATCTTATATCTTAAAATAAAGAACGGTTTTTTAATATTGTTAAATTTGTGCATGTCAATATGAGATTTCTTTTGCTTTTCACGTTAAGGGTTTGAATCATAATTCTTTTACAAAATTTGATAGCTTTTTACTGGTTTAACCAAAATTGTTGGACACTAATACTCCATATATTATTTGAGAAATTAGAAAGATAAAATATTAAAAAAGTAGTTTAAAAGAAATAATAAGTAATCATTAGTACGAATTAGTTTATAATTTACAAATTTTGAGGTTATTTTAATTGAAAATACATATATAAACTAATATATCGAGTAAAGCGGCGATCTAAACATGTTGGACCGGTTCTAAAGCATTTAAGTATTGTTTATATGTATTAGTTGTTATTTGTTTGTAAAGTATGTATATGTTTGTTTTTGGTGGTACATAAATTTTGGGCAAAAAAGTAAAGCATATTAAGAAATAAAATGAAGGTCCAGAAGGAATCGAAGAGCATCATCGAAATGAAAAACATAAATCGAAGTTGATAACGAATTCGGATTATCCGGGAGTGAATGATAAAGTCAACCTTAAATGGTGAAGTAAATTGATAAATTATTCAAAAAGGAAATTCAACACTTTAACTATTAACGGCCGAGCATACCAGAACTCCTAATGATAAACGTGGGCTAGATGGTACATATTCTGATAAGGAACCTTGCTGGATGAGTATAGCATATTTAGGCCTCCTGATCACTTATTTGTAAGTGTCCAGGGCCTATTATCGGTCTGCTTCCAGATCTGTTCAAAAAATCGCTAAGCGGTCGATAGGAGTCTAGCGCCTAAAACGACTAATCAGGACATAGACTTTAAAAATTATTACATTAGATTTATAATTGAAAACTAAAATGTGATAAAAAAACAAATAAAGATCAAACAAATAGAGACATACAAATTGAAGGTCAAATTTAAACGTTTTTTATTTGGATCACCATCTAAAAAGAAAAATCAGAATAATACAAAAAGTTATACGGAGAAGACGATATAATTAATTAATCATAATTCCTTGAGTCATGTACCAATATATTTTTTAATTTATTTTATTTAAATTAGTTTTGTTACTTAGTAAAAAAAAATCTTATTTAAAAAATTAACAAATTAATTAAAAATTCTAAACCGAATGATAAACCGAATAGTAAACCGGAAATTGAGCGATTTGACCGATTTTGGCCGAAATAGACCATTTAAACCGAATTTTCGATTTTTCTCACCGAATTAAGTAAAATTGTTTCAGATATATATATTAGAACGCCTACCTGGGCACCTAGGCGCCGCCTAGACCGATTTTTTGAACATTGATTTATACACAGAACTTGGATTGCTTCGTTGGAAAATATATATTATTCTAGTATTTCACATCATGATGTCCTAAAACGTAATGTTTATTTGCAAAAAGCAAATAGATACAACGTATTCTTTGTCGATATCACCCAATCACCCATAAAGAAGGGATTTGTAGAGCACAAGATACATCACACAACACCACAATACACTTTATATTCAGTAGAGACTAATAAAGAATATGTATTTCAAAGAGGTCAAAAGCTTTATGGTTTTTGACAACAAAACAAAGTTCAGTATTTTGAGTATGTTGTGATGAAGAAAGCTGTGTAAAGAATGGCGAGAAGAAGGAATGAGAACTTGATAGAACTCGCATCAGATGATGATGATCCATCTCCTGGAACAGTCTTTGATCCATTTCCATTTTCTGTTCATAGATAATGTCGAAGATAGATACGATTAGATTAGCTCTAATAATGATTCCAAAAAATCTATAATTTCTTTACTTGATTTGCAAGTTAGCCCTTTACCTGAAGTGTTTGATGATCCTGCAGGCGAATTAACCGAAGAACCACCTGAAAGATAATAAACTCGTAATGCTGAGAGATTAAAGGCATAGAAAGATGAATCTAATGGAAAGTGATCTCCCAAAACAGAGTAGTTTTTGTTACCGTTGCAGCGACTAGCAGGAGGAGTTTGAACATTACAAGCTTTAGGCAATGCAAGAGCTTGTGTTTGGTTAACATTGATCCCAAGCTGAGAACCTCCACCTTTGAGAACCTCACACAAACACTCAGGAGAAGACCTAACAACATTACCCAACTGATTGCAACATTGCTGAGAAGGAGTAGAAGAGTTCCCAGTGATGAAGTCGAGACACGGCGCCATGCTTATTAGAACATTTGTGCATCTTGATTGAGCAGAAACCGTCGACATCAAGACCATTGACACTGTAAGCAACAGTAAACACATTCCATGTTTCATGCTTTTCTTGTGTTGTTCCGAGAATCTCTCAATAGTTTGTTTAATTGTTTACTTGTTGGGTTTAATGGTTTGTGTTTTGAGAGCAAGTAACATAAATAAGGAAGTGATGCCGTAGAAGAAGACGAAAATAAGGAGGTGGCTTGATCTGGATGACCTACTTTTGTAATACCTTTTTTGGTGAAGTTGCGTTCTGATTCACAATTAATGGAGACTTCTTTAAAAGTATCTTATTACGTTCTTGTGACTAATTTTAATTAAGCTGCTTGTTGAAATACTTTTCTGATTATATAATCTTTTTTGTTTGAGCTGATCGTCAAATGCTTGCCGACTATTCTCAAAAAGAAATAAAAAAAAATCTAGAGAAAGTGTTGTCTTTTTAGGTCTATGTATATGTTTGATGTCTACACATATATATGTACGTATTATTAGAGTTGATTGTGTTGTAGAATGCAAGATGAAGATAACTTGTTTAGGTATTTTCTTTGTTGCCAACCAAAGAGAAAACAAAATGTCGTCTTTGTTTAGAATTGTTTACTTAAGGGGAAGTTTTTGTTTAAAACACCGTTGTTTTGGATGAAGTGCAAAAAATATAATTTTTTTTTAAATTAATAAATTAAAATTAAAAAATCGTCGTTTTGGTTAAACATATAATATTTTTTGGATTGACTAAATTAATATGTATTATTAGGTAATAAATATGTAAGTGTCTATAACCAACATGTCAACTTCCGTAAACGTTTGACTAGTTAATATATAATTTAAATTAATTTTGTTAATTTAAATAAATCTGTATTGATATGATTTAGCACATGAATGTATTGTAAAAAAACAAAAGTCAACCAACTGCAAAAAGTCATAACGGGCTTTGATAGTCCATCGAAAAGCCCAAACTAAAACTACTCTTCACACGTGGACGCACACCAATGGTCGATTACTGCCAACTCACCGCTTATCAAGTTATAGGGGCAAATTCGTAAATACAAGGAATTATCAAGACAACCTCAAGTTTGTTATTTCCCGCCACCATCGTTACGCGAGTCTCAGTCGTCACTTTCAGATATCAACCATAAAGTAATTTCTCTGTAACTGAAATCACAAAGGAGCAGAGATCTCTGAAAAAGCAACGGAAAATGGCCGCCACAAGCACCACCACCGTGTTCATCCTCATTCTCGCGACCACCTTCTTCTCTCCCTCCTCCGCCGCCGTGGCCGAGACGCACGCGCCTTCTTCTTCTCCGCCGGTTCTGACCTGTACGGAAGAGCTGGTCATGTTCTCTCCATGCCTTCCTTACGTCTCTGCTCCGCCAAACAACATGTCAGAGACGCCGGATCCTCTTTGCTGCACGGTTTTCTCCACATCTGTTCATTCCAACGCCGGAAACTGCCTCTGTTATCTTCTCCGGCAGCCGATGATCCTTGGATTTCCGTTGGATAGATCTAGATTGCTTTCTCTTTCCCAGATTTGTAACGATCAAAGCTCCGAAGAATCTTTCGAGTCTCTTTGCTCGCCATCAGGTTGATTTGGATTCCTTCTAATCCAATTGAATCGATTGGATTCTCTGTATGGATGTGTCATTTTAGGGTTTTTGATCTGTGTGATGCAGAGTCGCCGGAGCTTCCGCCGCTTCAGAGTATTCAGTTCACATCTCCGTTTGTTTACGGTAAGAGTAACGCAACGGAATCGATTTCAGTTGAATTTGGTAATGTTTGGTTAAATTGAGACTTGAGTTTCATTGATATCTGCAGGTGATCGAGTTTCCGCCTCGCCTCAATCGTTCGGCTTAGCACCGGAAAGCGTCGGGATTTCACCGAGCTCCGATCAATTCTCACCAGAAACAGCTAACGTATCATCACCACCACCACCACTACTTCCACAATCCATCTCAAACGGCTTTCCAAAGACCAGAAACTTGTGGTTTCTCTCGACCATCATCATGACTTTGGCCACTTCTATTCTCTCACTCGCATCTGAAGCATTCTCTGTTTAGGTTTACTGGGAGATTGTACAGTGTTTTCGAGTGGTGTTTCTTTAAAAGCTACACTTGATCTGCTCCATACAGCTTTGTGCATTAAACAAAAATGATATAGTGGAATAAGAAGATGTTTAGATTTTACTTTATCTCTACTTTTGCTTCATATACACAACATAGCCTGTTCTCTCATAAGAAAAATGTTTGAATTTCAACGTTTTAACAGAGTCATATAATATCATAGCATTATCTGGGAACTAATTTTCCAGGAATCTTTAAAGTTCAACATAAAAAGCAATTGTCAGCTTAGTAAAAACCAACATAACAGACTTAGACAGAAGCAGTGGTGACATCTTGTACAGACTGACGCCAAGCGTGAGTACGAGCTCCATCCTTGTCGACGATCTTGATCACAAAGTTTGGTGGTGCAATGACCAGCCTTGACCTGATCTCCAGTATGCATTTGTCGACCAATTCAGTGGCTTCTTCAACGGACATATCGCTGCGGTAGTGCCTGTCCATTGTGGAGAGAGAGAAGTATGAGCCGTAACCGAATGCTCCCTTGTCAACTTTGTGAAGAGTTGCAATGTAGTCAATGTAGTATAGAGATGCGCCTGCTTCTTTGTCGTAGCCAGCCATCAGGATGTTCACAGAGTATGGATTCTGGAACCGAACAGAACAAAACACCAATCAGAAATCTCAAAACGATTGCGTGTGAATATGCAGGCTATACATCAAAAAACCAAAAGAAACCAGGGAATCCATCAGTTTCTATCGTTGGCTTTTTCAGTGTCTATTAGCAATCTTGAGCAAAGGCCAATGAGTTTATCATTATATCTCTCAACAATGCCTAAAACTTGGAAGATTCTTCCAGTCGGCCAAAAAGACTCACAAAGCAGTTACAAATGATCTGATTTTCATAATCAAGTCACATAAATCAGAGAAAAAAACTTCCAAATCTAGCAACCTTTTCAAGGGTGCACAAAACTTCGTAGTCTTTGTCCATTCCTATTCAAGGCCCTTACAATTACTTATCAAGCTAGACATAAGGAGACTATTAGTTTTGATTAGAGTATCATCTTTTCCGCCAGAAGACATATCACGATTCAAAACTTTGTTACTTCAGTCAACCCGACGAGTAGCGTCTGTGACATCCAAGCACAGAATAGAAAAAGTTCCTTGAAATTACAAAACTGTAACAAATTTTTGAATAGTCTCATTGCTCATCTCAAAAGAGCACATTATATGTGCCTATACAATGAAAATATAGGGTGTTTCTTCCAACTGGATCCAAATAGATTTTGAGGTAATGCACTTGGAGAACTTAATTCAATATCTTTAAAACTCATGCTAGGAATCAGAGAACCACCCGAATCAACAATAATTTTACACCACCTGATAGAAGAGGAAGTGAAACCCAATAACCTAATGGCTTAAACATATCAACAAGTATTAACTATCAAAACCACAGCATGACACAGTAAAGTTTCAATCCAATACCTCAATAACACACAAGTTCAACTAAATTGTAGTCAAAAGAGGGAAAATAACCAAGAATAAGCACATTATCTATCACCTTCAACACCTACAAGTTGCTCCAGCAATCCATTTTCTGCTAATATTCCAAATTCTCACTATCTCATAAAAGAGGTTAACGCAAATAACTTAGAAACCTAATTCCACAAGCTCAAACCTCAGCCAACATATCCCAAAATCATCAATAAAAACATTTAGCAGTGGCAAATTCTGAAACTAAAAACCATAGAAGAAGAGTTGGAAAAAAGCTCACCTTTCTCAAAGCAGTGGCGAGCTCTCCACGAGTGAAGTTCGCTGCAGCAGCTGTAGTCAAAGGGATCCCGTTTCGGAACTGATACAGTGACACATTCTTCTGAACATACTCCGTAAACTGAACCCTAAACACGAATCAAATCCATCTACTGATTCAGAGAAATAGATAGAGAGAGAGAGAGAGAGAAAGAGACAGAGAGAGGAGGAAGAGGATTTACCGGTCACCAGGCTCGCCGCTTGCGGCGACGAGCTTGTGTGAGTCAAGGGCCATGATCTTGTCCTCGTTGTTCTTGTGGACAAGGATACTGTGAACGGCCGATGTATCCGCCGCAACGATAGCGAATCCATTACCAACGAGACCGAACACGCACTCCATCTTCAGATCTGTTATTCACCGGCCAAAATTTCTTCAGTGACTTCGATCTTTTCCTAATTTTGATTCCTTTTCCTCCGGTCGCTGGAGATATAAGAGCTCAGATCAAAGCGACTTGAGGAACAAGACGGGTGATCGGGTAATTCTAGAGGATAGTTAGGGGTATATTCGACATATCATTTTAGAAATAGGGACCTAAATAAGATAGTGTTAAAATTTATATTTTCTAAAAGTTTGTGGATGTAAGAAAGAGTAAAGTACAAATGTAGGGGTCTATTTATAAATTAACATTGATTTTCTGCAAGCAACCTCTCGTTTTCTTCTCTCTCCCGCTTCTTGCTGAGTCGCCGACCTCTGAGAAGAATAAGGTCTAACAATGGAAGTCTGCGATTCTTCCTTCAGTTTCTAATTATAAGAAGTCATTCGATGAATTTATCTGTTTTTTCTTTCTATTTCCACCTCGATTTTCAAGGGACTGAACAAGTTTAATTTCTGTAATTTCGAGCTCCCTTTTTGAAGCAAAGCACTTATTCTCTAATTAAGAAATGAAAGGTTTCGTGATTCGACTCGAGTTGTATTGACCTTGGTGAAAAAGGGATTTCTTCCTGTAAAGCAGTTGTTCTGTAAATGGCGTATTCTGTTCTTCGGCTTCGAAAGGTTTCAGCTTTCGGGATTTCTTGTGTTCTTCAAGGTTGGAGCTTCGAAACCCTTTTTTCTCTGTTTTAAATTTCTCGTGTGGTTCTGAGAAATTGCTGGAAACGACTTATGTTTACTTCATAGACATAGTTGACTCCAGTTTATAAGAATGACCAGAAATTATTATCATCGGAATGCAGAAATTTCGACCTTTTAGATTCAATTTTCGAGATATCTTACCTTTTTCTTTAGCCCTGTAGCTTCTTTACTCGTTTCTGTGTATTTTTTAGAAGATTGGATTGGTTATGTTTTATCCTATGATGGCTTCGTGTTTCAGCTGATAAGGGAAGTTTGTGGCGGTTTCACTTGGAACCTGAGTTTGGTGAGTTTTTAAGATTAGGTGTCTTGACTAGGAACTACAGAAAGAGCTCGGAAGCAACCTCAAAGTACGACTTCACAGGCTCGGAAGCAACCTCAAAGTTCGATTTCACTGATCTCACGTAAGACCAAAACTTCTTGTAGATTAGTTGCTTCATAAGACATTCAATATCTGGATATTGCATAATCTTCCCAATAGCATCGAATCGGGATTCTCTTTACAGTTCCATTGTTCAGATCTTAACCTTTCTTTTGTGAAGATATTTGTAAAGGGGGGGATTTATTTATATTCATGTCATAACGTTGAATTTCAGCTGTCCTCATACATGGTATCCAATTGCTCGGAAGAAGAAGCGGAAAGTCATTCTACATGTTGGCCCGACAAACAGTGGTAAAACATATAATGCCCTGAAGCAACTTGAGCGGAGTTCTTCAGGTATGTCCTAGAAGGTGACTCTACTAAACCATTATTGTTTTCTATTCTGGAAGCCATTTCTTGAACTGTTTAAGATTACTTTTCTTACTTGAAGGTGTATATTGTGGTCCGTTAAGATTGTTGGCATGGGAGGTAGCTAAACGGTTAAACAAAGCAAATGTGCCATGTGATTTGATCACGGGACAAGAGAAAGAGTTAGTGGAAGGGGCAAATCACAAAGCTGTGACTGTTGAAATGGCTGATGTGACATCGGTCTACGATTGTGCCATCATTGACGAAATTCAGGCTAGTCTTGCTTAAATTTGACTGAAGAAATTGGCAATAATCTTTTGTTTTCTTATTTGCCTCCTTTCTTTCCCTAATTTCAGATGGTGGGATGTAAACAAAGGGGATTTGCATTTACTCGTGCTCTACTTGGGATTGCAGCTGATGAACTACATTTATGTGGTGATCCAGCTGTTGTACCTCTTGTTGAAGATATACTGAAAGTAACTGGAGATGATGTCCAGGTACCATGTTTATTCGAGCTAGAAGCCCTTTTTCTTCTCAAATACTTTCTTAGTATGTTCTGTGAGATTTTAGTCACTCTTCACGTAATCACGACCTCTTGGTCCCCTTTATTTTGTATTTAGGTTCAGACATATGAGAGGCTTTCGCCATTAGTCCCTTTGAAGGTTCCGGTTCGGTCAGTTTCCGATATTAAAACTGGGGATTGTCTTGTAACCTTTTCACGAAAAGATATATATAAGCATAAGGTTAGCAGTTATTTATCTTCTACTCTCTACTTGCATCTTACATTTTCTTGCTTGAGTTTGCTCCAGATAGGACATTCTGGCATCATATTGAAATGCATACATAGCTCTATTCTCCTAATATTTCTCTACGCTTCATGAGTATTGGATGTTATTCCCTTGCTTTAGTGTATCTATTCATTGCTCTTATTGTAGTCTTCATTTTGGTACCTTTGTCATAGAAAACAATTGAAATGGCGGGGAAGCATCTTTGCTCTGTGGTTTATGGTTCATTACCTCCAGAGACTCGCACAGCGCAGGTATGGGTCCCTTATTGTTCTGGCTTTAGACCTTGCTGGATGGTATAAGAATTATCTATATTTTTCCCCTATTCGAATTATCCTATTATATTTAAATTCGGTAAGAACTACAGGCAACAAGGTTTAATGACGCGACCAATGACTTTGATGTGCTTGTTGCCAGCGATGCGATTGGCATGGGTCTTAATTTAAATATTTCAAGGATTATCTTCTCGACCCTTGAAAAATTTGATGGTACTGAGACCAGAGACCTAACAGTATCTGAGATTAAACAAATTGCAGGTATGTTTCTACAAAAAATACCACTTACCACTTCAAGAGCTGTGGTAGTATGTTAATAAGGTGTTCTTGTCTAGTCTAGAGCAGGACTAGAGTAGGGGGGTGACTGGAAGTGTAGCTTTGCCAGCTCAAAAACATACTTTATCGGTTAGTTGAGAGCTGAAAGATTAAAATGAAGCTAGAGGATTGGTCTAGGATCTTGGATTGGGCTTAGCAAAGTTTAGGGTACTCTAGATCTCACCTCAGGGTTCTATCTTTCTTTCTTTTTTTGCTTCAGTTTGCTCTCTGTTTGTCTTCTGTATTTGATTCAGAGAGTGAATAAAGGGATCATTTGTCGTTCCTATCATATTTCTTTTCTAATGTTCCCATGATCCTGTCGTAGGTAGAGCTGGCAGATTCCGGTCACAGTTTCCTGTTGGCGAAGTAACTTGTTTGTACAAAGAGGATCTTCCGTTGCTCCACTCTTCTTTGATGTCTCCTTCACCTATTATTGAAGTAATTTTTATTATATAACCTTAAGATTAGTTCTCTACATCCTTTCTTTCTTGCGATTGTCTAAATTTTTGCACAAAACTCCTACCATGCAGCGTGCTGGACTGTTTCCAACATATGACCTCCTCTCTAGGTATTCGCAAGCACACTCTAAACTCGGCTTGTACCAGATATTGGTAAGATACATTTTTTTTTCCTTCGCTGTTCTCGGTCTTTAATGAGTGGATCTGAAATCATGGCTCATTAATTTTGGCAGGAACATTTCGTTGAAAATGCGAAGTTATCTTCAAACTACTTCATCTCTAATGTTGAAGACATGATGGTAAAACACGATGATCTAGTTTTCTTCACATATCAGAAAGAGAATCTGTGTTTTAACATGTTTTGGTCTTGGTTTTTAGAAAGTTGCGGCACTTGTTGATGAATTACCCCTTGGACTGCAAGAGAAGTACCTTTTCGTGGTCAGGTAATAGCAAAAGTAACATATTTTCTTCTTTTCTTGTTTCCTGCATTCAATAAGATTTCAAATTGAAAAGATTGATCGAACTTAATTTCGTTCAGTCCAGTTGACATAAGTGATGAAATATCAGGTCGGGGATTTGCACAGGTAAAAAAAGCTACAAGCCTACAAGTTCTTATGTTTTTTTTTCTTTTAATAATGGTATCTATGCATGTAAAACAGTTTGTTGACTTTTACTTTATTCTTGATATAACAGTTTGCTAAAAACTACTCGAAGACAGGCGTTGTGAGGCTCCGAGAGATACTTTCAGATGATACAGTAAAAGTTCCTAGAACACCAACAGAACTCAAGGAACTTGAATCCATTCACAAGGTAACATCTTTCTTTTCTTGTGAGTAGTAATCGAAGGAACGTTATGGGTTTTTATCATGAATTTGGGCTAAAACAGGAATTTTGAAAGCTCATATGCAATAGATGGGGTTTGATTTACTTTTGATTTCAACTCTTCATTAACTGAAATCAAGTGAAATCTAGAGGTCTGAATATGTTTTCTTTGCATTACATTTGAACAGGTTTTGGATCTGTACGTATGGTTAAGCTTAAGGCTAGAAGATTCTTTTCCTGACCGAGAAGTAGCAGCTTCACAAAAGTCAATCTGCAATTTGTAAGTAGCTTAACTTAGAAAACCACAGTCTCTTCCTCTGCTTTGCTTCACAATCTGATGCAAAGAAACATTGGGGTTTTACAGATTGATTGAGCAGTTCTTAGAGGGAAATAAATTGATCTCTTCTGCCCCATTCTCAAGAAAAAAACTGAGGAGCCGACGATGATTCTGAGGATACATTTCCAGTTTGGTTGGACAAATTTTCTTGTTCTGCTCGTTTGTTTTGGACTCAGTCACTGAGGCAGAGCTAAAGACAAGTGATTCTGCCACAACATCTTAACACAATAATAGCATTCAAAGTTGTCAGGTATTCTAACTAACAGTAGAGGACTAGTTAATTTTAATTTTCTTAAAATCATTTCGTTGAGGCATGACATGCTTTGAGATGTAATAAAAGCATGCATGCCACAAGCAGCCGAGAAATATACTATTCGTTAAACGCATGTGAGAAACAGATGCATTACATAGTAAAGACTATTGCTTTTACTTAGTTATATGATTCACGGAGAGCTGAAGTCAATTTTTTTTGTTAGAGAAGTTTATTTTGTCGAATTACATTGGAAAACTTGATCATTGTTGTTTATGCTTTCCTTTGTGACTAAATCATAGACGTGTTTGAGCAAAAGTTTGTTCCTTTTTACTTGCCGAACTCTTGACTAGTAAAATATAACTCATGAAGATACAATCTCACAAAGTTGCTTGCTTCTGAAGAGAAGACTTTAGAAGAGAGTACGAAGCAAGAAAAACATAAGTTAGAACAACCATTGATCACTGCCAAGAGTGAACAAGGCAACTGATAAGAAAATCCACAGATAAAACAGAATATAGTCATCCAATGATAAGATCGTGTGATTATTAGATAGATGAGAGAAGCAAAAAGCCAAACAAAGTCTTAAGTAGTTACCGAAGTACATAAACACTTGCATAGAGCTTCACATCCTCTACATGGTCTAGAAAGGCGTGAAGTACAGCAGAGAGGCACATCCATTCCTTGAATTTCAACTCTTACGATAGTGTTCCTCTCGGGATTGAAGTAGAAGAGGTAGAAGTAAACCCTAATATACCATTGAAGTTTATCAGATTTCTCCAAAGCACTACTCTTTGGAGAGTTCCCTTGACTTAAGTAAACCTTAACTTCTCAGACCTAATGTCAAACTAACATATAAGACCCCATTGATAGATATACAATAAAAAACACCATTGATGCATAGAAATGGGGTATGCAACACTCGATCATTCTCCATGACATGTTTCCAGTTCCTAGTGTCAGAACTTGATGCTCCTCACACACCCACATAGTCACTTCTATGTATGGGCTGTGTTATGGACAATATCTTGAACTCTTTTCAACCGGGTCATACCCAAGTAAGCTCTTCACCTTAACCCTCCTAGTCTTCACTTTGGGTAATATTAAGGCTTGTCCGAATATTAAGATTTGGTTAAGAACAATTCGGTGAAATCTGGAAGGCGAAGTGTGGAGGTCCATAGCTTCGGTACGCAAGTCAATATTCCTTGATTGGTGTATGGAGAGACTCTACTCATGAGCTTCAGGAGACTAAATCTGCAAAGCCTTTAATATGAACTCTGAAGTTTTCGATGATGTCTCCATGGTGAGAGCTTTGAATGAAGATAATCTCCGCTTCACTGATTATTTCAACACACTTGCTGCAGTTTGAAGATAACTTCTTTTATAAGTAACTTTCCGATTACTTCTTCGTTTTATGTATGTATAAAATGTTTAAAACCATGTTTATGTGTAGAGATTGGTTCCGTTACTGTTGGTTATAGATATGTTGTCTTGTCGATGCAAACGAAGACCTCCATCGTTTTTATTTTGTCAACCAACCATGACTCAATTTTTGATTCAACTTTGAATATTCACCACGAACAAAAATAAATTGAAAAAATAGTTTAAAAATGTTTCTTGGAATAGAAGAAACGGAGATCATTCAATGTGAAAAGGAAAACGAATGAAAAGCAGACCATAAAAGAAAAGAAAATGGGTAAAAAGGGAACTTCAAGGGCCACGAGCCGGAGCAAAGCAGAAACAACCGCCGGGACTCTGATCCTCCGGTATCATTCCGCCGCCTTTAGTCGTATCAATTCCTTCAAGCATCTTCACTACTTCCTCCATCTCCGGTCGTCTCTGCGGATTCCCATCCCAACATTTCTTCATTATACTCGCCAATGCAGTCGGACAGCATCTAGGTATCTCCGGTCTCAGATTCTTTTCGAACAACAGAGACACAAGTTTCAGAATTTTGACCTTACGTAAGTAACAAGGATACTAACTACGGTTTTTTTAAGGTTAAAACTTACATGTAAGACAACCGCAGAAGAAACATCAACAAAGCTAAGATCAGGATAAGGCATATCGCAGCAGTAGATTTCCCATAAACATATTCCAAAGCTATAAACATCGCACCTTCTATTGTATGGCTTACCATCAATAACCTAAGAAACCCGAAATTTCATTCAATTCGTGTTTTGGAAACAGAGAACGAAACCATAAACAAAAGGTATAATCTTTACCTCAGGAGCCATGTATCCAAGAGTACCAGTTTCTCCAGTCATGTCCTTTGGATTAAGAGCTTCCACTCGCGCGACTCCAAAATCCGCGATTTTCAGATTCCTATGACCGTCCAAAAGCATATTCTCTGTTTTCACATCACGGTGCACAATCTTCTCTGAATGCAGATAGCTTAGTCTGCAACAAGAAGCACATAGTGCGAATTGGCATGTTAGGTATCATCACAAAAATGTTTACAAGAGTAGTAGTAGTGTAAGAAGATTAATTGATTACCCTCGAGAGAGATCGAGAGCGAGTTTGATAACGATTTTAAAAGCAAGTTTCTTGCGCCTATTACGGATCAAGTACTGTTTCAATGTTCCACCAGGAACATATTCCACAACCACACAACAAGCTCGCTGAGGCAACGAGTTTTCTGAATCAGCTGATGGTATTTTCAGATTCCTTGTTCCCATTGACGCTCCAACAAACTGTTCCATTCAAAAGATTTCAATAGATTCATACAATTTACTCAATCCTGCAAGCTAACAAACTAACCTTTGTGACATTTGGGTGGTCGAGTTTGTGCCAAACAGTGACCTCTTGACGAAATAAAGCCCGATTTTTCGAGGTTTCATTCCCATCATCTTCCCAATCAAGAACTTTCACTGTCATTACTCAAACAAGCACCAAACAAAGTTCACAATCTCTAATGCAAACATAAGATCAAGTTGATGATTATTTTTTTGTTTTGCTTTGTTTTGAACTTACCTGCAACATCTTCACCATCATAGATGCCTTTGTAGACAGTACCATAAGTACCACGAGCGATAACATTCTTTGTTTCCAACTTAGCTAAATCAATCTCCCATTCTTCCTCCTTAGCTTTATGATTGATCTCAAGGTTTCTTGACCAAACCCTACTCAAATGTTTCTCAAGCTGTTTATCTAAACTCTTCAAATCAATCTTATCTGCTCGAAAGATCCTGTCTTTCTTCCCTCCTCCTTCTTCTTCTCCTGATCTCTTCTCCATGTCTTAAAATTCAAATCAAAGACTTTAAGAAAAAAAACACACAACTTTCAGAAAAAAACAAAGATTATAACTCAAAGCTTCAATCTTTTCATCATCATCATCATCACAAAATCAACTTTTTCTTCAGATCACTAGTGAATTGAATGAAACCACGCATGAGTTATTGAAAGAAAAACATCTTTTGATTCGTAGATTAAACAAACGCGGCTTAAATAATGAAAAAGTCTAGATTTTTATAGGATTTTTTTTTGTCAACAAACCAAAGATCATGCACATGCTCTCAAATTTTTTTTAACCTATCTTTAATGAATAGCACACGAATGATCTATAAAATTAATACTAAAACTCAATCAATAAAAAAAAAATCCAGAAGTCAGCTGTATCATCCACGAGGACATGCAGAAGAAAAAACAGAGACACGCAATAGGATGATTGACAAAATTCTAAAAAAAATATATCGAAGAAGAAAGATGAGAATTTTAATGGTGGGTTTCGTATTACATAACAGAGATTTTTTTTTTCTGAAAAATCTCTCTTTTTTTGGTGTTTGTGGATGAAAAAAAACAGAGAAAATCTCAAAAGAGAGAATCTAAGAAGAGGGCTTAGGAAACGGCGGAAGAGAGATGGATGGAGAGTAAATGGCGGAATATGGAGAAGCTGTTTTAGGCTGATTTTAAGGAAACTTATTTATTTGTTTTATTAACTCATCATATATATATAAACCAACTAACAAAAATGAAATAAAATATATTTTTCAGATATGTTATCTATCGTTTGAATTTTTCACATTTATAGAATACTAATATATTCAAAAAACGGATAGCATCACCGTAGTCAGTATAGTTAGAGCCGAAATAGATCCATGAATTGTAGCCAATTATTATGAAACACCAATGAAAGAAAAGTCGAAATCGCATTTACAGGTCCCTTCCGTTATTTTTTCTAGCTGGAATCGACCGGAAGTTGGTTTTTTGAAATGTAATTATGAAGCTGCTTATGATAAACATATGCCTATGGTTATCGGAGGTTAGATTTTAAGGGATCATAATGGAATGTCGAAACTTGGGGTATTGCATATCTCAGAATAGCTTCTTCTAGTTTCGAAACGGAAGGAAAAGCTCTGCTGATGACTATGTAACATATTCGAAGTATGAGTAACCAATATATTTGTTTTGAAGGAGATTTCAACAACTGGTCAAGATTGTATATAGATCATCACTAGACACTACTATATCAAAATTTATATCAAATTTAGTTGAAGACATAATTTTATAGAAGTTGAGGTTCCATTATTTCATGTCTTAGTTGGTTAAACCTAATGCTAATGTTGTCGCACATCTATTTGCTACAAATGAGCTATCAAATGGTTATTTTTTCGCTGATAATATTTATTTTTCAATTTAGTTAATTCAACATTTGTATTTATATTTTATCTTTTCAAAATAAATAAAACTATAATCTTGTCGAAAATTTATTTTGTACAAAGATAACACTTTTACAATTCAATTCCCTCCATACAGTTTTCTTTAATATACAAATCAAGAATTTAAACCGAACAGAAAAAAAGAAAAAACATATTTCATCAAATATGTATCTAACGTTTATTTGATATTTACTTTTTTTTTCTTAAAACCAAATTTTGAAACATACCAATTTAATCTTATTGTTAGTATGTTATATTATGGTCCGAGATAGACATAATTGTAGTAAAAATGCAGCATAATATGAGAGGAGAAAGAAGTTATTATATCTTCTCATGATTAATCAAGAAAACATCATTTAACTGTGTAACTCAAACTCATAATCCCAAATGCGTGAGAATTGTTCGTGTAGGTTTCCTCTAATGGCTTTTGACATTGATTCTCCGAAACAAGAATGTTATGCTCAGACAACATCATCTCTTCTATTTCACAAGCATCAGAGTTTTTTTTTTGGAGACGTTTAAGCCATAACCTTAGCAATGATTAGAGCTTTTTTTTTCTTTTTTGAATCATCTTACATTTCTCAATATTGATGCATGTGTGGACATCCTTATAAACTTTGAATTTCCATTTTATTCAAGAGTTCTTCAAGTGAGCAGTAGATTCTCTGACGACATTCTTCACTACAACCAAGAGCTTCATGTTTCTCCTTTTCCCATCTACAGAGTTTGATATTTCGTTTGCTCATTCAACACATAGATCATTAGAGCTTCTTTGAACTCTTCATGATAAAGCAACAAAGATCACCATGTTTAATTTATCAGTGAGCAAATTTCAAAGTCCAATAAACCACAATAACCTCATAAGTGCACAAGATCCGAGGAAACACAGCTATTATAGGTTCTTAGGTTTTGTTGATTTTTCCCCCTTTATACAAAGTTAAGGTGTCTTCACATCTTAAGATTCAGACCCGATTGAATTTCAAATTTCATTTCTAAGAAGATCAAATATTTGAGATATTCTTAATTAGTGAATTTAATGACTTTATATCGAATCAAGAAGAAAACTAAAACCTACAAAAAAACTAGTTGAAGCTAAATAGTCGATTAAGATTACTATTTTATTAATCATGTGAATGAATAATATTACAATATTATGTTTTGTATTATAATACCAAAAATCTAGCAAAGGAGAATTTTTTTTTCACACAAGTACTGTTTTATTAACTGTATGAATGAATAATATTACAATCTTAGTCTTTTATATTCTTCCACTCGCTCAAATAAGATTTTTTGGCATACTTATTATTTCTAACATAAAAAACAACAAATTCTATTAAGCAAATTTTTGTTAATGACAAGAAATTATTAGGTTGAATATTTTGGAAAATTTAAATAAATTGGTGTAATAATTCAAGTTTATGTAGAAATTTTTTAGTTTGTTTAGTACTTGAGATTTATGTAATTCAATTAGTGTATTTTAGGCTTTTGTTCCAAAAAAGAAAATGTCATGTCACATAGTTTTTCCTTCAAACTTACCATGAACCCGTTTAAACACGTTTCTGTTTTATCCTAATTTTCTTAGGAACAAAACTTGGTTTTTTTCTTATAGAAAAGTTGTAAAAACAATGGACAGACAAACAAAATTTGCTTTGTAGGGGTCCGGTCCAGGATCAGACAAAACCAAATATTTATCGGTTTCTGTCGCAACACATTTGTAAGTAACATGACACGCATGTACATCACTTCCATCTTATTAAAAACTCATTAACATATCATCAGAGCCGTACCTGATGTGTTATGAAAAAAGCATCTGCCATAAATCCCCAAACATATATAAATTTTAGGACTCCCAATTTTCAAAAACTCGATGTATCATAGTGGTCTTGTGTTAAAATTTCCAAATTCTCATTATTAAAGGTTTTAAGTGAAAAAATTCTTCAATTAAAAATAATTCGGATTGAAACCTTTCAACTAAATATTTAATATAAAAATCTTTCAAGTAATTGTACGTTAATGTTTTAATTCATCTGTCTACATTGTTGTTAAATCAAATTTTGCGTTTTGAGATATCAAAAATGACATATATTATTTTTTTAAACGACTCGATTGCATATTTAAAACAAATTTTCTAATCAAAATATCCCTAAACTGAAGATGATTCGAATAAAAATCTTTCAACAAAAAATCAAATATAAAAATCACCAATTGTATATTAACGTTTTAACCCCTAGTTCCACAATATCTTTAAAACTTAGATAACCAATATTAAATCAAAATTGTATATTTTAGGATAAAAAAATACACACATATATATATATATATATATATATATATATATATATATATCAAACGAAATCCTCAATCTAAATTCATATCCAAAATTTTCTCAAATTGAAAATTAGAGTTCCTTTTTCAAGTCAATTTTTGTTACAAAAAAGTTTAGATAAGTCATAACTACTCAATAATTCGATTTTGCTTAAGTGTGTATTTAGAAATGCCTTTTGGTTCTAATTTGGTTTCAAATATCTCATTAGCTACTATCACTTTGTTACAAAAACGTTATTGTTGGTTTCAGTTTGATTTATAAGAAGAACCTTAACTTTCAATTGGAGATTTTTTGGAGTATATATTCAAATTAGAGAGTTTGTTTGAACAAATATTAAAACATGTTTTTTTTAATATCCTGAAACACACATTTTTTATTTAATAATGGTCATCTAAGTTTTCATGACAATGTAGAACAAGTGGTCAAAATATTAATATATAATTATTTGAGAAGTTTTTATATTAGATTTTTAATTAAAAGATTTTTACCCGAATCATCTTTAGTTGAGGGATATTTTTGTCAAATACTTTTTTTAAAATATTCAATTGTGTCGTTTAAAAAAACTTATTTTTTATTTTAAAAATGCATACTATTGATTTAACAACATTATAGATGGAGGGGTTAAAACATTAACATATAATTAATTGAAGAGTTTTTATATTCAATATTTAGTAAAAGTTCCTCAAATCATCTTTAGTTAAAAAAAAATTTACTAACAAAGGATCCAAGTTCAGCTACTTGTTAATGTATCCTTTTTTTAGAGTAAAGACTTTCAGAAAAAGGAAATTCAGATTCTAGACAGAAAATGAAATCTGAATCGTAAATCAAAAAGGAATTGTATCAAGTTTATGGTTTTATAAACAATTATTTGGATTAGGTTTTCCAAAAAACAGAAATAAAAAATCTCAATTATCTCTGTTGTGCCGTCGCTCATTCCCTCATTTTCTTCCATCGGGGGGTCTATTTTCTTTTACGTACTGATAGTTCTTCTTCTCTTTCGTTGGTAAATCTCCTTCTTTCATGTGTTTTTCATCTATTGTTTTATTTTATTTTTATTTTATTTTTTATTTATTTTTTGAACCTAAAAAGCTTTGGTATTTATTTTTACAGAAGCTTAACAACTTATACTAATACATACAGAATATCATTGTCCACGATCATGCTGATTTGATATATTGGTTTTGTAATTCTTACTTTTAGAAAAATGCCTTTAAGATACGTTCTTTAAAAATAAAAAGACAAAAAAAGGAACAAGATGATGCATTTGTGAAATCCCAACGGTGCTATTCAAAAATTCTTTATAAAACCTGCAAATCCTACTATACCGACGGGAATTGATGATACATGAATTAATAATGAGTTTGATCATCAAATGGGTGATGAGAATAAAGAAGATGAGAATGTTAACATAGAAGAGGAAGAGAATGTCAATGAAGAAGAGAATAGGAATACATATACGAATAGTACTGAATTTAAAAAAGCACGTTGATATTTATGATCCTGAAAATTAGAGAAAAATTAAACTTGGATTAAGAGTTATTATGGTTGAAAAAGGGCATGCTGCAAGACAACCGGTTGATTTTGTTTTTTTAAGAGAGAAGATTAGTGGTGGATATTTATCCAAACATATTATATAAGAAATTTGAGTAACGGAAAAAAGTAAACTAGTTTATTCAAAAACATTAAATAAATTTTTTTATTTTTGTTGTAAATTATTCAGAGAAAATAATTTTAGTCTAATGACTGGAAAAATATTTTTGAAATGCTTAAGAAACACGAGACTAGTCATGAGTTTATTAAATACATGAGTTAATGGATAGATTTCAAACTGGGACTGCAGAAAAACCAAACAATTGATAAGTATGTGCAACAACAAGAACTGAGAAAATAGAGGAATCACTCCAAAGATGTGATGTTCAAAACAATTTCTTTGATGAAAATTCTTGTTAAAAAAATGCATTTTGTGGGAGAAGAAAAGTTAAGAGTAGATGGTAATGGCAACTTTTTAAGTTTTATTGATATGATAGCTGAGTGAAATCCGGTGATGAGAGAGCATGTTAGACGGTTTGAAGATGGTGAATTTCATATCATTATAAGATTTTATTTTGATGGAGAACCACAAACACTTTAAGAGACTGAGAATTTATCTACAGAAAAAAGCAATAGAATATCTTATTTCCTTCAAGTCATAGATCAAGCTTTCTATTTTCTTGAGACAAGATTTGAACAATTCCAAAAGTATGAAAAAACATTTAGTTTCCTATTTGATTTGGAGATATTAAAGTCAGCAAGTGATGATAGTTTGATGGCTTTTTGTATCAATCTGGAAGCATCTTCAAAATATGGAAATCATTCAAATGTTATTGGGGATGTTTTATTTTTTGAATTAAAATTTCTCAGAGACGTTTTATCAGAAGATTACAAAAAAAACCCTTGAAGTGTTGAAAGAAAGGGAAGAATGTTATCCAGATTCATGGATTATTTATCGGATATTGTTGACGATTTCAGTTTCAGTTGTCATGGCTGAGAGGAGTTTTTCAAAGTTAAAGTTGATAAAATCTTATTTATGATCAACTATGTCAAAAAAAAGTTGAATGGTCTAGCTATCACATCTATAGAAAGAGAACTGGTTAGAAACTTATATTATGAAAATTTAGTGAAAGAGTTTATTAAAAAAAAATTATATCTTAGTCTTAGATTACAGTTTCTTTTTAAATATTTTAAAATGTTTTGAAATATATTACTTACATATATATATTTTCAATTATATTAAAATGCCTCCAATTTTTAAACTCGCTTTAACTCTCTCTAAAACTTGGCACGGCACAGCACTGCATATCATATTACTTCATTAACCAATCTATAGTTGCACCAAGAACATTACAAAAGATAACCACACATTATTAGTTATCAATTGTGTGGTTTTTCAGTTAGTGTAAAGAGTTGCTTCATTTATATCCCGAATTCAAATCTTCTTAAGAAGAAATGACTAACACTATGTCAACAAGATCATGTCAACAGTCCTGTCCTTTCGAAGAGTTCAAAACAAATAAAAAATGTTATTAGCTGTTTTTTCTTAATACTCATTCCATGATGAGTGGAAACATCATTTATATAATTTTTAGATTAATACAGCCGTACATGATATCTAACAATCTACTTTTAAAAACTGAAATTGACAAAGAGCTTCTTGCAACCCCTTCACTGGTTGAATATATGGCCCAATGTCCAGAAATTCAATAAGTGGCATAGATAAAACGATTTAGTTGCTAGTGGAAATTCAAATTCTTATGTACGAAAAACGAATGCAATCTCAGCCTAAACATAAGTTAACATTCTCAGCTGAAGACACTAGCTTTTAGAAAACATATATAATCATCTGAAAAGTTGAAATGGACATCCCTTTTAATAAGATGTTTTATTATTTCTTCATGGAGCTGGACAGTAGATATTAAAAAGAAAGTCTTGATATTATATATATCGGCGTGACTTCACTTTATTAAATTGAAATTAATATATTGACAAAGAAAATAGAGGAAGATTTAAAACTCATCTTGATCTATGAGTACGTAAGTAAAAAAGATAGGCATACCAACTTTTGTGTACTTCAAGATAAAAAGAAGAGAGACTTGTAAAGTCAAAGGTCAGCCCAAGAAATCAATTAACATTATTCACGTAAATGTAAGAGGAATGAAAAAAATATGTTATTTATTAAAGAAAAGAATATCTATTACTAATATAGTCAATTAACTTCTATAAGGTTTGTTCATCTTTCAAATTGAACAACGTAGAGCTATTTTCGCTTATTAACCGACTGTGTCTTATTTATTTTCTAACTATTTATTCACGAATTTTCAAAAATCAATAAATATAAAATTCTGGGAAAACTATTCTAATTTGAATTAGCATTTTATGAAACGTGATATTCTTTACTAACAATATTATCTTTAACTGAATTCATACATTTAAATTCAGAAATTAAAAAAAGGACTATGGATGAAAAGAAAATGGAGAAAAAGGACTTTGTTATTTGGCATTTTCTTATTGTCATTGTGAGAAACAATTAGAGGGAATCTTGACTTAGTAATTAAAATGTAAATAATAATTTCATTGTAGTCTTTCTCAATCACTGACTAATCTGCATGCTCTCAAGTATCAAACAACCTGACATTCACTAAAAGTTCAAAAATCAACTTTTATACTATCCCGGTTTTAAAAGACCTGTTAATCTACTACTAACAAGTATATATTTATAGACTCAATATACGTGTTGTGATTTTGGTCAAAAAAAAAACATATACGTGTTGTGTTTGTTGATTTTGTTATGTCTTTTTTTCTCTTATTAAGAAATATTTAATGAAGGATGTCGTTTATGTGTGTCTTAGGTCACGTGATATGTCATCTAGGCACGTGCTCTTGCAGGCAGCAGGTTTGGTCGACACTATGATTTTAGCATGGAGCTTCTTTATGCCAAGAATGTGCTTTTTCTTTCTCTTCATATGTATTACGTTGGGGATTTCAATTTATATAATAATCAGTTCGTATCTCATTTATAAATATTTAAATTTTGCATATTATTTTGATATCTTCACGGTTTTTTTTTTCTGTCTTAACGAAATTTTTACATTACATGGATTTGCGACATGTATCTTTGCATCACCTTAATGGTTTATTTGCATCAATGTATGTATAAACGAGTTTTATTATAGTGATGGGAACAATTAGGAGTTTCACTACCATTTTACTAATAATAATCTTCATTCAAATGTATATTTTGTTTACGGGAACGTGTATGGATTATTTTAGTTACGATGTATATATATCATTTAAGAAATTGAAAAAAAAAATCAATCTAGTGGTTGGCCACAGCCCACTAAATAATAGTTGAAATTTAAACATAGGGTTATAGCACTCATTTTCATATTTGTTTGACATCTATAAAGATTGGATGCAACCTACCTAACTTATCAGTTAGGTTTAGAAAATATCTCGTATGCGAGGTCCGACGAACAAGTTCAACATATGTCTCTATAAATTTAGAAAATGAATACTTTTTATTTTAGTTTCATGATCTTAAATTACAAGTGATCTCTAAGCTATAAACATATGTTGACATTTCACCATTTTTAGTTTTATTTAAGGAGAGATCTTGGTAGAGTGAGCTTGTGAATATTGGCTCTATTAGTTAGTGTAGTCCCGTCTTAGAACTGAATTTAGTTTTGTTAATTGAGCGTCGTTTCTTAAGATGTTAAGGACGGTTTATGGGCGAGCCTTTTCTAACATCCGTGAACAAGGATCTTTGTTCGGACTACCGGATGAATCAGCTTCTGATTTGCTTAATAGTCATCTCCTTAAATTTTGCTTTTAGTTTTTACATTTAGTCTCTATCTCGGTTTTAGCTTTATTTTGGGTTTTTCAAGTGTTTTATCGTTACTAATTGTTATCCGATGCTACCAAACTGAGATGACGATAGAGTACCGATTGTATTTGTTTCCATGTTTTTTATCTTCTTTTTTTGCCATAGAACCAATTTTTTATGTTCTACAATTTGCTGGTTTAATTTGTAAAACCTAAACCTTTTATTTTATATAATATTTACATTCTTAGCAAAAAAATAAAAAATAAGAATAATTCGGTTCCATCCTTTGGAGTCCCTCGTACTTAGGCTTGGTGTGTAACAAATAATTTAAGATTTGTCGTGAGTTGGCTCTCAAAACCGCTAAGCTTTTTTTATGAAACAAAACCATCACCGTATAGTACAAACTTACCGAATTAGTTCACACTTCAACTCTTCAAACCATCAAACACATAATTTCATAAATGTGAATATGACTTTTTACATCTTTACCAACTACTGATCGAGTGTTTCAACAAATTTATACGGACTATTAAATCCTCCCGAAATTAAACTGACATATACATTATTCGTTTGACTTAAGAATAGTATAGATTTTTTTTTTGTTTAAAAGAGTTAAATCCAGCGCATGATGGTTTAGTGATACATGTTATATGTGAAATTACGACAAACGATTTTATTTGTATCATATTATAAACTTTTATAAATTTATCTTCACTAGCTAATTTAAACTAAGGAATATTTTGATCAACCAATAGATTAAGAAGTTTCAAAAACATTTTTATTCTACAATTAATTTTTTTCTGATTCACAACCAATATTTTTTGTTATATATTTTCAAAGTAAATTCGCAGATAATACTTTTATTTTACTATATATTTTTTTCGAATTTAAGCTATTATCACATGTTAAGAAAAAACCTATTATCATCTAATAATTGAACACTATTTAAAGATATTTATGTAATTAAGAATGTTTTCAAGTTTGGGTGGAATTTTCATAGTATTTTTTTGAAAACGGAGCAAGAATTCATAATCATCATGCGAAAACAAACCATAGCAACCGATACGACGTCGTGTCCCGTGCTCGCTTATACATATGGTAGACACAAGATTTGGGTTTTTACAAGTCCACGTTGTTCGACAAACTCGTACACCGTAACTTCCAAAGTCAAATCGTCATAAAGCAAGACGAATACATCCATCCACGTGTCAACAAATCATCCATCAGATCCCACAATCTCAATAGCGCACCGTAACAAGGTAATCCTCAGCGTACAGGAATACACTTTTCTTTCTAAATCCATTTTCCCGCCCAATGTCACATAACGCCTAGCTGTCATTTTTGTTAATTCCGAAATTACCCATGCGATAAGAAAATGACTCGAAGATAAGGACAGGGATATAAATGTAAATTCCAGAAAAAATCACGTAGTAACAAAACGTAACCCCACCGGCGATTTTATATTAAATTTTGTTAGGGCTTTTAACTTTAAAGGCATCACGGGGAAGGCATGTTCGAGCTATCAAAAATAAAATCAAAAAAAGGTTTGTAATTATTATAAATGTATATCTTGTTTTGGTGGAAACAAGAAAATTTATTTTACTACCATATAGCACGGCTCTATGTATTTTTAATGACCTATTTTCTAATTCTTTCTTTATATCACAATAAATATTTATGGGTTTGATTAATAGCTCTTTATTACTGTGGTCAAGAGTGTATATTGTTTTTATTGTGATCCATCGTTAATATGGTAAGCTAAATTGGGACAAAAACAAAATGCTATAAATTTTACCTTTTTTATGTTTTATTATTGTTTTTTTAATATTTTTAACTATTTGAAACAATAATTAAAAAAAATATAAAAAGTGTGGTAGTAATACAAGGAAGTTGATTCCTTTGTGTTTTTGGATTCAACCATTTTCTGTATACAAAATGTTATTTTCAAAATGTAATTTCAAAGAAGGAAAAATTATGAACCGAATATTCGTAATTTTCACAATTTTTCGAAAAAAAAACTGTTTGTTTTAAATACCAATCGAAACATTTACTTACATTTTGCACAAAAATGTGAATATTATAGTTGTAATTTGCAAATGATAACATATCATTTGTATATCTAATTTTTGATAAGCTGATGATCACATGGATAACAGTTTTGGTATAAAAAAAGTTACAAACATGATACTAATTAAAAACAATGCAGCAGTTTATTTATTTATTTAAATGGATACAAATGCATAATTATTTGCTAATGGTGTGTACAAATAATTACACAGTAATTACTGTGATTGAGAAAATATCATAATTAAATAGGTTCGTACAAGAATGTTTAAAAGGCCGACGTAATTTTATGCAGTAATGTATGTACTTGATTTGATCGAAACGTTATTTAACTTTTGTTTCGATCCTAATTAATTACTACTATTATTCTGAATAATTGACCAATTAATTTCTAATTTAAGTATCATAATTAGTAGTTACCGCTTTCTTGTAATTCTCCCAGTTTCAGCCTTATAATATGCTCCTTTTCATTAATCTTTTTCACACAATTCTCTGTCAGTCTTTAAAGATAAAGAAAAAAAATAAAATCTTACGAATTCTCCACTTAGTTTATATATAATCGTGTATGACTGACTAATTTTGGGTAAAACAACTTTATTGATTTATTGTTCCCGAATCCCAAAGTTATTATACACTATTATATAGCCTATAAGAATCATAAATATTAGGCGTGCTTGACTATTTTCGGTATTGTTATCTCAAAATCTATATTTTCTCCGAATATTATTAAAAAAATGTTGTTGACCAAAAAAAAAGACTTTGTTCTATTTGCATGCAAACAAAAGAGAAGCAGTGAATAGAAGAACTGTAATTCCTGTAATTATTATTTATTGCATTATATTTTCTTTCAATAAAACAAAAATAAAAGGAAAAGAAAAAAAAACTAGTGTCCGTTACTTTATTAAAAGGAAAGAATCGAGATTCGAGAGTATATTAACAAGGCTTGATTGTAGACAAAGCAAAGCATCAAGGATTCATTATTCATTACAGAGATTATATACACATACATACAGACATACACTTGTGTCTTTGTGTATATAATACAGATACAGAGAAAGAGAGACAGGTGTTAGGGAGAAAGACAAAGTTGCTAGTGGTGGTGGGTCTGTTCCTGACAATATCTTCATTTCCCGCCTTTGGCTCTTGTTTGAATCTCTCTCTCTTTCTCTCTCTCTCTCCATCTTCTTCTTCTTCTTCTTCTTCTTCTTCCACTAAGAAACAGATAGAGAAAGTGAAAGTTTGAGACTTTCTTCAGAGATAAGAGAGAGAAAGTGTGTGTGTGGATGTGATTTTTTGTTTGTGTGTTGGAAAATGGATACGCCTCAGAAGAGTGTTACCCAGATCGGAACTCCAATTTCCAAATCCAGATTCGAGGTTTTTTTCTTTTAACACCAAATTATTGTTTTTTTGGTCAAGGTTTAGTACTTTTTGTTTCTTCTGTTTATGTTTCTATGGTGCAGTTTCTCAAACTTTGATGCCCATCTCTGAATTTTCTACTTATTCGTTGAAAAAAAATCCAGATTTCATAGTTTTAATGGACTATTTTCTTACAAAAATGAGAGACAATTGTCTCTTTTTTCTTTTTGGTTTTCCTACATTTTGTTTCTTGTTTTTATTAGAAGTCAAAGCAGTTTCTTCAGACACAACACAATGGTAACTGCTTTTATAGATTTGTTTAGCTTTGACGGTTCCAGTTGTTCACTACAGAATCTGTAGTTTTTTTTGTCTGTACTGTTTTTGAAGATTCTTTTTCTTTTCTTTGGGTTATAATTACTTAAGATTCTTAATTGGAATCTTTAATCTTTGCTCTTCTTAATTTCATCACACAAGTTTCATAATAATTTTCCACTCTTTTTTCTGTTGTTGTCTGAAAATGCAGGATTCTCCAGTGTTCAATTACATAAACAGTTTGTCTCCCATAAGACCTGTAAAATCCATCCAAAACCCTCACCAATTCAGCTCTCTGAATTTCACTTCCCCTCCCTCTGTTTTCACCTCACCACACCTAACTTCTTCTCACAAAGAATCAAGATTCTTCAAAACTCATAACTCTTCTACTTCTGATCCTACCAATCCTGTCGAAGAATCTCGAGACGAATCTACTTCTACTGAAGAAGTTGCAGCAGAAGCAGAAGCTACTAAAGATTTCAACATAGATGCTTCCATGGGAAATGAAGCTTCAATTGCAACGGAGCTGCCACAAATCATCAAGTATGACAGTTGTGGAATAACTCATGATGATCCCGTTCCTGCTTCACCGTGTGGTAGAGATACCACCGATCTTTCGCTTGTTCCTTACGCTCCTCCACAAGGAGAGAATGGTTCATCTGAGGATGCTGCAACAATGGAGCTGCAGAAGATGTATGATAATGTTCAAGGGAAAACCGAAACTCCGGATTGGGAAAGTTTGATTTCAGATGCTTCTGAACTGTTGATCTTTGGCTCTCCTAATGATTCAGAGGCTTTTAGATGCCTTATGATGCAGAGAGCATCAACCTCCGAAGCACGTATGGGGATGCCAACAATGCAGCCTGATTCAAACAATGAACCTGAGTCTTCGAGTGCGATTCCTTATGAGGTAAATTAAGGCAAAAATATCTCTATTAGTTATCTTCACTGTCTTATAAATGATCACTGTCTCATATTCGTCTTGGTGTTTGTTTTGTGAGATAGGCGGTTTCAGTCTTGCATCGTGGTATAAGAAGACGCTGCTTAGACTTCGAGATGCCGGGGAATAAGCAAGCGTCGAGTGAGAATAACACTGCGGCTTGTGAATCCTCCTCGAGATGTATAGTACCGAGTATCGGTCTTCATCTAAATGCCATTTTAATGTCCTCAAAGGACTGTAAAACCAATGTCACTCATGATTACTCGTGTTCTGAGAATAATCAAGTGGGTTTACGAGGCTCCAGCTTTACACTGCAAGAAACTTTGGACCAAACGGAAAACGAAACCCGGGAAGATGCAGATCAAAACGTTCCAGTTGAACCAACCTTGGAAGAGTTGCATTTGAACAGCCCTAAGAAGAAGAGGCAAGTTTGTTGTCCTGAGAAAAACTACTCCGTAATAGATTCTTCTTTTTTTCTCTGTTTTAGTAACTGTTGGCATTGTGAACACACAGACTTAAGCTGGAAGCTGGAGAAGGCGAGTCATGTAAGCGATGCAACTGCAAAAAGTCCAAGTGTTTGAAACTGTAAGCTTCAAAGTTCTACTTCGTTGACCTTAGGCTCTTCAAAAAGTTTGGTGTTTTGAGTCTCTTGATGTTTATGCAGTTATTGTGAATGCTTTGCTGCTGGAGTTTATTGCATAGAGCCATGTTCGTGTATAGATTGCTTCAACAAGCCTATTCATGAAGATACTGTCTTGGCGACTCGCAAACAGATTGAGTCTCGGAATCCACTTGCATTTGCTCCTAAAGTCATAAGGAGCTCCGATTCGGTTCTAGAAACCGGGGTAAGATCCTTTTACCCTTTCTCTTCGTCCTCTCCACCATCCATTTATCTTGTTTGAAGGGAAGATAATATTGTAATGACATACAGGACGATGCAAGCAAAACTCCTGCTTCTGCACGCCATAAACGTGGCTGCAACTGCAAGAAATCAAACTGTCTGAAGAAATACTGTGAATGTTTTCAGGTTTTTATTTTTCTCCATTGAGATACTTCCAATAGATCTACGTGATTAACTTCCTTTGGTCTGATTCCTGTAATATTCTCTGATGTTTTCTTTAAAGGGTGGTGTGGGCTGTTCCATAAACTGTAGATGTGAAGGATGTAAGAACGCATTCGGTCGCAAAGATGGTTAGCTTCTCTGCTTTGCAGTTTCATTACTAATAATCACAGGTTCTCTTTCTGATTCTGCTTCTACTTAATGTATATCTCAGGGTCTTCCACTGTTGACATGGAAGCTGAACAAGAGGAGGAGAATGAAACATCTGAGAAAAACAGAAAAGCCAAAACCCAAGAGAACACTGAGGTTTTCTTAATGAGAAAGGAGGAGAGTTCTGCTCTACCTAGGACACCGATGTCGATTTACAGGTAGAATCTCAATTTCCAAAGGCTTTTTGTTGTGACTTGTGAGTCTATATCACCTGAATAGCTGTCTTTCTGTTCTTTTCAGACAACAACCTTTCTCATCATCTAAGAACATGATGCCTCCTCCACAGTCTCTTCTTGGAGGTGGATCTTCCTCAGGGATGTTTAATAGTCAATATTTAAGAAAACGGGAAATGAGTTCAACTCAGTCCCGGACTGAGAAGTCATTCGAGACAGGAGCTGAGGATGGAGCAGAAGAAATGCCTGAGATTCTCAGCCACCCCCCTATAGATAACATCAAGGCTGTCTCTCCTAACGGTAAGAGGGTCTCTCCTCCTCATCTGGACTCATCGAGCTCGGGGTCAAGTTTAGGGAGAAGAAGTGGCGGGCGGAAACTGATATTGCAGTCGATTCCATTGTTTCCTTCTCTCACTCCTCAACGCTGAGAGCATTTTGTGTGGTGTAGCTATGAAAATTCTTTGAATCTTTTTCAAGGTGAGAGATGATGATAAAAGTCAACTTCTAGTTGGTAGTAAGTTAGCACACATTAGCGTCTGTAGTCCAGTGGTTGTGTAATAAAGATGTCAATCCATCATGTTCTTCACAACAGAACCAAACATTTCTTGTATTATATAGGTTTCTTCTCTTTGGAGCTTATGTCTACTGAGATATCAGAACCTTGCTGAAAAATATATGTGATGCTGGATCTGCCATGTTTCTCATTCAACCACAGCTCGAGCTTTATTTAAAATTATGTCTTAGGCAAATCGCTCCTTTATTTCAGAAATCATACCATATAGTGCTACTTCTAGAGTCAATTCAATGAATAGCTTTGTGACAATATAGGAACGACTAGATGTTGTTACCCTGTAAACCACCCTAATCTTCTTTAGACGAAGATCTTATACAACCACAGAACCGGCTTTCCTTCTTTCTCGCAGTCCTTTTCCCGGCCTTGTGAATAATGTCTCTCAAGGGAATCACTGTCCTACTCTCTGACAACATTTTGCTTCCTTTGCTTTTAGCTCCGTCTTCAAGCTTCATAACTGTTTGCTCAATGATCTCCATTTTATGCTCCAGCTGCTCTATCTTCTCAGATCCGTTTCTTGACTTCTCCATAACCACCTTTCTGTATATATCTCTGGCATCGCCGGTCTCTTCAATCTCCTTTGAAAGAATCTCATTTGTGTTTGTCAGCTGCAAGACAGCTTCTTCCATTTCTTTTAACTGTCTCTTTACTATAACCAGATCAGCGTTGCTGAATCTCCCTTGTTTCCCATTCGTCTCCAGCTTGCTTTTCATATCTGTTAGGCTAATCCGAAGACTTAACAGTCTCCTTGAATCAGACAAAAGTCTCTCCATAATCTTTGCCTTGTCTTCGATGTTTCTTGATAACTGTAGCTTGTCAACAACTCCAACCACTTTCTCAGACTCTATAGAGGTATTCCGGCTTTGGTGATATGGCCTCTTTGGTTCGCTACTGTTGATGAGATACTTGATACTGGTCTCTGATTCAGCAGATGCATCCCAAAACTCGAACATCTGTTCATTGGGACCAGGACTACTTCCCTCGCTTCTGCCACAGACCAGAGAGTCTGTGACTTCATCACGAGGAATGTCTTTCATTAATAACTCATTTCTCACCTCGGTCATCTCAGGCCTCGATCTTGGCTGTCTAGATTCACCAGCGACCTTGTCCTCAAGTGGTATCTCTTCAATCTTCTTGTGGTTTCGGCTTTTGTGGGAGGCACTTCGTGTTCTTTGCCTAGAAAGCCTATCACTTATACTTGGTTTCATTTCCTGCTGAATCACAATTCCGTTTCCTAGAGTGGTGATACTCTCACTCTCTTCGGGCTTTTGACAGACAGCTTCTTCCTGAAGAAAATGGTTGAGTTTAGTTCATGGAGACCGAGGCAGCAACAAAGATGACTTTAAACATTTTAGACAGAGGAAGGCTTAGAAAGTTTACCTCTCTTTGTTGATAGGCTGGTGCAGGAAATTTCGTTAAAGCCTGAGTACTTTTCTCAAGAGATATTACATTTTCTGCCAAAGATGCTATCACAGGATCGTAAGCTGACAATTGAGTCTTTAGCTCAGTCACTTGGGACTCCAAAAAGCCAACTCTTCCTTTCATCTGTTTTATCTTCATCGTCTTTGCAACATCTTCATCTTTGAGATTTTCACAAACTCCGGTGAGTTCTTTAACTTTGTTTTCAAGAAAGAGTTCTCGGATAGATGACATCTGAAGATCAAAGTAGAAAGATGTTGCATCAGCATCCCAAAGTCCAACCTCATTGCTTTTCTCTTGAAGCTCCAAACTCAGGAACTCCTCTCGAACTTGTTGTCGTTGAATATCTTCGTGTAACAACTCTATTTTTGACTCCAAATTCTCATTCAATGTGTTAAGTTTCCTAATCTCTTTCTCTTGCCTCCCAGAAAGATCTGACATTTGAAAAATCTGCCTCTCTAAATTTCCCTTCACTAGTCTTGATTCTTCGCAGTCTTTTCTCAGCTCCTCAACTTCTTTGTGCAGTTCTTCATTTGCATTTTGTGTAGCCTTGAGCATACGTGCTGCTTCTAGGATCTCCATTTCCTTATGTTCCAAGATTTCGTCTACATCAAAAAACTTATGTTCCAAGAGTCCATTTAACAAGTTGTCTTCTTCAAGGCCTTCCTGTAACTTCTCCAGCTTCTTGTTAAGACCTTGACTTTCTTCCTCTTTACCTTTTAATTTCTCCTCCAGCGTCTCCACCTTGTGCTTGAGGCCTGTACTAATTTCTCGTAAACTGCTAACAGTTTCAGCAAAAGCTTCGACCTCCTCAGCCATTTCAGACCCAAAGGACCTGTAAACCACACACATGTTACTCAAAGAAACAGCTTCTTGAAGAATTGCGCCGTTTTCTTCCTCAACTATACACATTCCATCTCTAAGTTCTGAGAATCTCAGACGCAAAGTTTTGTTATCGTTGACCTTATCAGAATAATCTTGTTGCAAAACCATGTATGACTCATGCAAACTCTCAAACTTTAAATGCTCTATTTGCAGTTCAGCTTTTAGCTCTTGCTCCAGTTGCTCTCTTTTGATCAGTTCTGATTTCAACAACCTGTTTGCCTCTAATATCTCCTGTTTGTCCTTTTCCATCGTTCCGCATTGCTGTATCATAGTCTTTAGATCCTTTTCGAGGACTTTCTTCTCTGATTCGAGCACCGAACCATCTGATTGGAATTGTCCAAATAGAGATAAGAGCACCGAGTTCTCAATTACAAGTCGCTGCATCTCATATTCAGCGCTGGAAAGTGAACATTTAAGGCCATAAATCTCTCCCAAAGCAAGAGAAACTGAAGTTTGGTCTTTCGCAATTTTCTGTTTTGAAGTGTTACAATCTGCTTCAACTTGAAGTGCCTTTACCACTTGATAGATTGCACTCCTTAAGCTATCAATCTCATCCAAAAATATCTCTGCTTCCATCTGCTGCTCGAGATTCTCAGTTTCAAGTTCAGAAATGAGTTTCTCCGAAAATTCCGATTCTTCTACATATTTCTGACACTCAATCAGGAGAGAGAAGTTCTTCTGCTCCAATTCTTCTATAAGCTTTTGCAAAATGAAGATCTCGACTTGTTTGTTTACAACTCTGTCAAGCTCTTCCTCAAACTCTCTTTTCCTCGAGCGACACTCTTCTTGAAGAAAGCTCACATTCTTTTGAAGATCTGCTAATCTGCTGTCAGCCGATCGTTTGCAATCAGCATGCTCTTGCTTCTCTGTGGCAAGTGAGACTTGTAAATCCTCTACTTGAAGGCTCTTGAGCTTTTTCTCCATCTGCAACTCGGCGTATCTTACTTCCAGTTCTGTAAACTTCTTCTCCAAGACTCCGAGCTTCTCCTCAACCTTATGTAATTGAGAGACAAGAGATTCTTTTTCCTTTATAAGTTCAGACTTATCATTCTTGAGCATCATGAAGAACTCATCAAAGCACTTTGACTTATCTCTTAGACTTTCAAGCTCAATGTTTGCACCAGAAAGGGATCTCTCCAACAAAGAGTTCTTCTCCAAGAGCTTCTGCATATTCGCAGTCATGCTTTGAAACTGAGAAAACAAGTTCGTTCTCTCGGCACCAAGCTCAGATTTCTCTCCTCGTAAAGATTGACATATTTCTTGCAGATCCTCTGCTTTCTCTTTGGAACGGTTTAGTTTTGTGTTTGATTCAAAAAGCAGTTTCTCCAAATCAGCATTCCTCCTTACAGTGTTATTCATTTCACACAGCTTTCCTGTAAGAGCATCTTTATCATCTCTCTGATGGGTGCATAGCTCGAGAAGCTTCGAGTTCTCATCTTGTAGTTTCTTCACGGAGTAAACAAAGGATTCAGGATCCAATCCTGTGAGTCTCACTTGGTCAATTAGTTGTTGGTATCTCATATTCAAGTTGTCGATATATCGCTTTACCCGGTGGATCTCTATTTGAAGGTCACTGCTCTGGTTCATCTGTTTTGCAACTTCTTCCTCAAGCTTTTCTTTCATCTTCTTCAAGCAAGATATCTCATTTTTCTGAATCTGCAAGGTGATCGTAGAAGAGTCATTTGATTCGCTAATGTCACCTTCCAACTTTTGACTGTGCATCTCCAGTTCTCTCAACGTTTGAATCTTGCTTTGGAGTTCCAAGGTGAGGACTTTCTGTTCCTCTTGAGATTGAGAATGCAAACTTGTAATATTTTTAAGACTAGCACCGAGTTCCAAAAACCGCAAATTTTCTTCTTGCATTAGATCTTGAAGCTTTTCAAATTCGTTTTGCTTCTGGACAAGTTCTTGATCTTTAGCTGACATTCTGTGCGCTAACTTGTCTGCTTCTACCTTCAGAGTTTGATTGAAACTTTCCAAAAGAGCACACTGTTCCTCCACAGTCTTTAACTTTGCAGCTCCAGCAAGAACTTCACTGCTTAGTATTTTCGCATTGTCTTGAGCATGAGAAACCTCTCTCTCTAGATTCGATATCGTCTCCAAACACTTCTGATATTGAACACTCAAGTCTTCGTTCACTTCATTCAACTGCAAAAGTTCTTGTTTCAAAGCTTTAATTTCATTTTCTGCTTGCTCAGATTGGTCCCTGAACATTTCAACACTCTCCTCTGCATCTCTAATTCTCTTCTCTAAAGCAGATATCAACTCAATACATTTGTTGTATCGAACCAAGCCAGCCTCCTTCTCAGATTGTAATCTTGAAAGCTCTTGCTTGAGACTACTGGCTTCTCTTTCTGCTCTAGATGCTCGGTCACCATGTTCTTGCTCATTAGAAACCGCTGCTTCCAAAACCGCTATTCTCTCCATGGATTGACTATACTGAAGAAGTCCAGTATCCCTCTCGACCTCTATTTTTGCAAGAGATTCTCTGAGTATTCTAACATCAGTCTCAGCTTTGCAAGCACGTTCATCAAATCCTCTAGCATCCTTTTGAGCATCGTTGAGTTCCTTTTCGAATTTGGATAATTTGTTCAAGCTTAGCTGATATCGGAGATTCAAAGCCTCCTTTTCAGTCTGAAGCTCAAACAATGTTCTCTTCAAGCCTTCAACTTCACTATCTACTTCGTGAGCATCAGAAGTTCTGTACAATTCATTTAGCTGACTTAAACTCTTTTCACTTGTAGCACCATCTTTTTGCAGGTCTTTTATATGAGGCTCAGAAGACGAAGATGCAGAATCCTCAACCATGTCGAAAGGAAGGTGGTTAGGAAACGCTTCAACCATAGTTTTATGCGCGTGACGAAGCTGCACTGTCGTGTGATCGTACCTCTCAGCTAAAGCACGATAAGCTCTGTATAACTCTTCAACAAGTTTCATAAGCTCTGGACGTTTCTTGTAGTACATTTCTGCCCTTCTTGCAAACGAATCTGCGTCTGCTTCGATGAGCTTTATCATTGTCTTGACTTTGGAATCCATGTCTGGTTCAAACACAAACAAATAACTCCTGTTATGTTGTTAACTTCCAAAAGAAACAAAATCTATTTCCAGGACTCATAAAAGAAGAACACAAAGGAGAAATCAAGAAGATATGTAGGAGACCTGCAAGATTATCCTGAATCCATTTTGAGTTCTTGGGAATGTGACTATCCCACCACCATGAGTACAACCGCGTCGATTCTGACTGCAACGGATTGGCCATAACAGTGGCTGGAAGAAGCTTACAAGAACTGGTTTGGTCGCTATTCGAGTGAGCAAGTGCAAGATAAATGATTCCACGCCACAGTCAAGTGCTTGATCCCTTTGATCCCACTACTAGGACTCTAGAAACTAAAAGTTCTACAAAACTGAGACAATGTGACCTTATAATTAAGTCAGTAATCGAAGCAAGTTACATCAGATTCAAATTGTTTTTCGTAATGCAAAAAAACAAACCTTTGAAACTTAGGATTTTGTACCGAAGGTTGAGTATCACTTTGGTCTTTATAAGAGATCTTCCTGGAGAAACAACAGAAATCTTCAGAGAGACAAACGCAAATTTATCTTCAAAACAAGACATAGACAAAGAACTAAACATGAGTAAGCTTCAATGCACAGTTTTTACTTTTTCGTACATCAAACGAAGACATAGACAAAGAATCAAACATGATTAAGCTTCAAAGCACAGGTTTTACTTTTTAGTACAATCAAGAACTCGGAGAAAAGAGCATATTTCAACAGAACTGCAGACTTCACGAGAATGTATCACAGAGACAGACAGATTGTTCATCACCTACCAGTTCGGATCAAACTAACAAAACAGAACAAAAAGCGCAATAATACAGACAGCAAAAGAAACATCTTGATCAAGCCTTTATCAAACTTGTATACACAACAATCAAGGGTAAAAATATTCTTTTACTTCATATGAAAATATGAAATTACCAGAAAGATGAAATGATGAGCAAGAACATAGTTTCTGCTTGATCAAGAAAGATGAAAAATGAAAAACATCAAAGAGAAAAAGGATCAAAAACACTTACCCAGAAGAAGAAAAAAATATATACAAAGAGTCTCTGCTTTACAGTAAAACACAGCTGCAAAAATACTGAATTAGAAATCAAACTTATTGTTTCTTTAATTATCTCATCTCACTTTTTCAGGCATCAATGGAGAGACACACAACATTCTATCTCTCTCTCTCATCTCTCATCTGCACTGCAAGACAAGAGAATGATTAGTATGATTGACGCATACACTAAATATTCGATTTTATAATTCTTGCCTTTTTGAACACTCTATTTTTTTTGTCAACACCTTTTTTTCTGGTTCTTCTTTATCTAGGTGTCTTTTTGTTAGAAAAATAATTGACGATTACCATAATTTGAAATTCTTTAACGTTTGATTTTTTCATATGATCTGGTGTAATTAACGAAATTAGCGGAATTTTTTTCGTATTTTTCCCAAAAAAAAGAGAATTATATCGTTCTTAGAGGATTATTTTATCTCGCAAGTTGTTACTAGGTTTATTATTAGAAAATATGTTATGCTGATATTCGTTAAGATTTTTTTTATATAAGTAGGGTTTAGTGAAAAAAAAAGGATTTAATTTGTCGGCAATCTGTTAGGATTTAATTTTATATAATAAATATTTCCAAAACATTTGATATGCTTTGTGGCATACATCTTTCTCACAGCTCATAATATTAATATTCAACATACGACAAATGTGACCACACCAACTACAGTAAGCTCAATTAGTGAATATGATGTATTAGATATTTGTTTAGTCTGAATTTCGAAAATGATTTATTTGAAAGATACGAAAATTCCCACAAAAGCCGGAATTGTCTATAGCTAGTGTAACTTAAATACTCATACCAAAACTTTTTTGGTTGAAACATGCCAAATTTTGTGTTAACTAGCAGATGTATGAGTGTATAAGTTTTTCTTTTTTAACATTCATACCAACAAAATTATATACATTCATGCCGCTTCAGTTAACAAAAGTTTTAGCATGTTACTCATTAGAATTCAATTATTCATTATCTTGTTTCTTATCAGCAATAAATTATATATGTTATATCAAAAAATATAAATCTTGCAGGTATTCAATTTTTGTTCTATATAAAAACTTTATAAATTTTAAGAAATATCACTTTTATGATACTAGATTCCAAAATTAATAGTGACTGTTATCCATTTTCAAGATTACCACTTTTTATAAGTGTCATAAGTTTTGAATTTATAAGGGTTTATAAAAACATGTTTATAAAAAAATAAATCTTGCATATATTCAATTTTTTCAATATTAAAACGTGAGAAATTTAAAGATATATCACTTTCATGAAAATATCTTTCAAAATTACTACTAATTGTGTTTATATTCAAAAATAACACTTTTATAAAAATAATTTTTGAATTTATATGGATCTACAAAACATGTTCTAAAATTTTTATAAAAATTTATATAAGCATTTATAAAAATATTTTATGAATTTTGATAGGTTTTATAAGAAATATTATAAATTTTTATAAAGTTTATAACATGTTTATAATCCTTATAAAATAATTTTCTTAAAAAATTTTCATAAAGTAATATTTTTAAAAATAAACAACAAATATTAGTATTTTTGAAAATTTGTATCATGAAAATGGTATTTTCAAAAACTTTTTTAAAACCTTACCATATATTATTATGTTTAAATTCTTCCGCCCTCCAGAAAATCGTTCTTATGGTATTATATGTGCATGTAAACATCCCCATATAAATACATTTTGAGACCAATTTCCAGTGGACATACTTTTTTCAATAGATAAAATTTATATGCTATACTTACTAGCTATTTCCGTCGATGGTAAAGACAAACGCAAAAAAAATCACGAGGTGACATGTATAGAAGACTTAAAATCCCGGCCGAAAAATAAATACATAACCAAAATCTGCAATATGAAAGTCTTTTGACAAAAAAATAAATATAAAGTTCTGCAATATGTCAAAATAAAATTTACTCTAAATTTAAAATATTAAATTAAAAAATGGTTATACATGAAATATCATTACATATAATGTTTATCAGTTGTAAAAAATATATAATAAGAACATTAAACACAAATGTGTTTAATATTTGGGTTCTAACAAATTATAAATTATATTTTGGTATATATTATTCTATTTATATTATTAGTTTTGATAAAAGTGCTTATCAAGTTATTACAATCGATCCAACAAAAAAAAAGCAAGATGCTTATCTACTTCCTTTTTCTTTAGCACGCAATAGATATTTCCACCAACAAACATCAATAAGTGTACGTTCAAGATCCAAAAAGAGGATAATCAAGAGGGGTCATCAAGATCTCCCAAAACAAAAGAAATAGAAGAAGTGAAGACAAGAACAGACAAGTCATAACAAAAAAAAGGTATGATGTCCCAAAAAGAGATGTATATGTGAGAACAAATTTTCGTAACCTGTCTTTTTGTTCACTAACCTAAGCTAAGAGTGGCAACTCAATTATTCTGTAAAAGTCCTCAGCAGAAGCCAAAGTGATATATATATATAAAAGAAAAAAAAAGAAAAAAAAGAGTTTCTGTAAAATGTAATTTTTTGAATCAAAAGCATTTTAATTTTAGGACATGTAATGTGGTGATCCGTTAGATATTATGGATTTCATGGTCTGTTGACCCGAATCTGTTCAGAGTTTATAATATATGTTAAACCGTTGAATATGGAACAAAAAACAATATAGCACTTCAGTGTATTTCTATCGAAGTTAACCGAATCAGCCGATTGAGTCTATAAAAAAAGTTTTTGTAAATTGTAATTCCTTGAGTAGATGGTGAGCTAACATTAAGCAGCATCTTCATTGTGTAATAATGGTGTATTTACCAGTACATGCATTCTCCAAATATTTGTTTGTATATTATTATAGTGTTCATTGACAAAGTATAGTCATTATATTTTGTATATGTAAAGATAAAGTGTAGGGTCCTTAATTTATAATCATACTACAATAGTCGGTGAATTGTCAATGTTTAGGTACGGAGAACTGTCGTTGTTATAAGGGTGTAGCATTATTGTCCTTCTCGTCCCAGTTAATTTTTATAACAACAGTTACAGTACTGAACCATAATTAACCAACTAAATTTTTCTATCCACAAATGTACAATTGTTAGGACTTTTTTCACCAACTCATGGATAAATTTAAATGTGTAACATGTCCATTGTATAGGCAAGTGAAATAAATCGTAACAGTTAGAATATTACGAAGTTGATGAAATACATAATTTTTTTATGTAAACCAAGTGTATAAGATATAATTCGATTATTTCCAAATAAAAGGTTAAGACGAGAAGTCCCAGATAACAAACGTGTGTTATCTTTAATATATGCAACGCGAATGTCACCATTTTGTGATTGTAATGGATACAAGAAACAAAAGGAAGAATTAAGTGAAGTAAAAGAAGAAAATTCACGTGGGCTTTTAGATATAGACTACCTAGATGGGCCTATAACTCTTACTGGGCCATATCCACCGTGAGCGTACAACTAAACTTCATTGTAAGATAGGAGGATACTAGGTTGTATTCTAAATCATATTAAAATACAAATCTTTTATATTTACATTTAAATTTTAAATTTTTAAAATAAATTAATGTTATTAAATTTGTGAGTTATAAAAATATTTTAAAATCGATTGTTGTTGGAAATATTTGAAGTAGTGAAGTTTAAGAGATTGATTGTGCGTTTAATGTGTTTTTCTGGAGACTTTAGTTAAAAATATAAAAATTAAATTCACATAGTTTTTTAGATGAAATTATAGAGTATTTTAATTAAATTATTATAATTTTTTTAATTTATCTAAAATCATCTAAAACCTTATTAAAAAAAGTTTTTCTATTTTTTTTCTAAATACTAAACTGAATACACCTCTTTAAAATTGGTGTGTGTGTTCCTATTGGTCTAACCAAACCAAAACTGTACAAAAGTTATTATTATATTATCAGTTGATTGATGATATATTTTCCCATTAGTATCATCTATTATCATATTTTTGTAATATATTTTTTTCTTCTCATTATTTGGTATTTTGGTAAAAGTAAGTTTCTACGTCTATTTTTCTCACATATTTTTCATTTTTTTTTTTCATTTTTAGAAAAATAACAATTCTGTGTTAATGTTTTTAAATCATTAGCTTAACATACTATTTCATTTTCATTTTTTTGGTTTGAACATCTTATTTTTTTTAGATTATAGTGTTTTTATTATTTTATTTTATTTTAAATTTATATTATAATTAAAAAAGCCTCAGTTTTTGTATTAGTCTTAAGCCTCCATCAACCTTGGCACGGATTTTTTTTAGGTATTGATTTATTAAAATTGTTTTGCAAGGTGTAAAAGTGTTTATGTTCAAGTTTTTCGTTACTATTTAGTTTGCTGTTTAGTGAAATCGAATAAGTATGGATTATAATTTGATAGGAACATGGATTTGACAAAAGCTAACAAATTATCCAAAAATATCATAAAGTTAATGAGAATTTATAAAGACGAAAAGCAAGTATCAGGATCTCTTCTACATATTTTCTTTACATATTAGAGATTTTGTTTTTTGCTGAATCTTCATCATCTAAGAAAAACAAAGCAAATCCTTTTACAGTTTCTAGGCTTGTCTATCTTTTCCAGCAATCTCTCAAATCACTTAACAATTTCTAAACCAAACTTTTCAGTACATGTTGTTCCCCTGAACCTGCAACAACACATAACCAAAAACAAGAAAAAAGACATTAGTTCCAAATCAAATCAAAATAATGTTTTCTTGCGAAACAAGTATGTTTCCGGACTTACATCAACATATCTACCGTAGTTGGTATTGGTCATAACTGTACTGGTAGATCCACATTCGCTCTCCATAAGTGAAATGTTAGATCTATCGAGCTTAATCGCCATCCACGGATAATACTGATGATGATGTTGTTGACTTTCCTTTCCTAATTGAGATGAAGATCTCTGCATCCGTACAGCCTTAGGTACACCGTTTCTTGGTGCTTCCATTGAAGATCTTCTCCTCCCGCTTGTTTGTTTCTCATAGATCTCAGGAGGTCTCTGCTTCGGCGCACTCTGAGACCGAGCCTTGGCTTTAGAAGACTGAGTATTAGCCATGTAATTTGGACAGAGAGGGTAATCGTAAGAAGACAAAGAATCTCCATTGCAATACTCTTTGAATCTGAAACACTGTGGACTACTTTGTGCTGTGTTGAACGAGTTACAATCCTCGAAATGGCTGCTATACGCACGAGGACTCATATCGGTTATAGCAGAAGGAGCTGGAGAGTAAAATTTAGACTGAATGTCCATTTCCACAATCTTGATGTTTTCTTCATTCTCCTGCCAACAAAACAAAACAAAACAGAGGAGTCAAAGTCAGAAACTTTAGGATCTGGGTGTTGTCAAGATTGGATTTTGAGATCTGGGTTAGATCCATTACGTGGTAAATGTTATTCATCCGGGTTTTATGAATCGATGTTCTTGGATTTGTGGGTTTTGTTGTTGAATCTCCGATCATACGAATCCTCTGTTCTCGAGCTTTGGCTTGAAGTGTAATCAAAGCTTGCATACATCTAAGTGTAGCTGTTGCTTGTTTCCTCACTAAATGACCTCTCACAAGTGCTTGTAATTTCACTAACCCTTTCAACGCTCTTAATGCTTTCCTCGCCTGCCACAAAAATAATTATAAAAATCGATTCTTCAACACTAGTTTGAAGCCAGAAAGCACAGAGAAATTGATAAGCAAGAGTTTGTTTTTCGATTTTTACCAAATGAGAACGAAAGCAAGCCTGAATCTTCACCGCTGCAATTTCTTCAACCGCCACTGCAATCTCCGTGGTTGAGACGTTCTTGCTCTCCTCGTGTTCACTTTCCACGATTGCGACCACAAATGGTTGTGGCGGTGGCGGTGGTTGCAGTTGAGGCGGTGGAGATGAATCTTTGAGGTTAAAAGCACAAGCTGGTGGTCCATTGGCAGAAGAACGTCTAAAACTCCATCGACGTTTCTCTTTAGGAGTACCTGGAATCGTTGAAGTGAATCCACACTCGCTGTGATTAATCTTTTCCTTTGTTCTCTCTTTCTTTCCGGTTAAGAAATTTCGAATCCACTTGCTTGTTTTCCCCATTATATCTTCTGAAAAGAAGCTTTGCTCAAACCACCATTATATGTCAGAGAAGAAGAGATTGCAATGCGTGTGTGTGTTGTGTTTGGTCTTGAGAGGTTATAATGGGACTGACATTTTCTTATTTAAGACATTGTACTCAAAGAACTCTTTAAGTGCTTCATATTTTGGACAGCCTAACACCATAAGTTCCTTAACTACCCCATCACTCAATAACATTCAATTTTTTTCCATTCTTTGCATCATCTTATTGGTTGAATTTAAGTGGATTTATGTTGGAAAGTATAGATTCTATTTAATTTGTCTCTGTGTCCAATTCCCTCTATTGTTTTTGGTCTGTAAAACTAAAAAGTGTGAAAATATAAAAATATACATGAGTATAATACATAACTTGATGTAGATTTAGTCGGTTTATTACCGTTCGAGTTTCAAGATATGTTATTTTTATTTATTTATTGCAATGTTTTGATGGAGAAGAAGCACATCGGAAGCTCCATGGCCACGATTAATCCACTCGAAGGCCAGCTACAAAATATCAATAAATTAGATTAGATTGGATTAGAATCCTTGCCTTCTTCATTGGATATAAGAATATACTAAAATACCCTCTTATCTAGCTTATCGTTGGAGGTTACTAAACTAACCCTAAATCAAAATGTTTATAACTACACAATCTGTCCGGGGTTTTGTAATATATTGGAACCGGTCGTGTTATAAACTTGAGATTGTGCGTGTATGAGTGACTGAGTGGTAAACGTCAAAAGAAACATACATAAAATTTTTTGTTTCTTTTTACAACTATATATTACGCAATGAAGCGTCATTAATTAGTCTAGGGTTTTCATTTATTCTTTAAAGTGAAATCTATATACTTCCATTTTGTTTATTGTCGTTGGTCTTGGCTAGTGCATACATTCTATAGTAAAGATCTTATGGTTGATTTACAACGAAATACACGCTTGATATGACTTTGAATACGTTTCACATGACAATTTAGATTCTAAGTGAAGATGATCTTATTTGCATTCTAATAGAGATGAAAATATATGTAGAGTATTTATAGCGTATCATAGTTACCCTCCAATCACTAAATAAACTAAAATGTTTAACCATGCATTCAAACATTGTGATTGACATCTAAATAAGATAGTTCCATTAGATAAGAGATAATTAACATTTTATTCAAAGCCTCAAAATCAGAACAGTGTTGTGTGATGGAACTAGATCCGAAAGAAATAGACACATATACTTTTGGACTTAGTAAGGGGCAAATAAGTCATTAGAGAATGAGATTTGAGATTGGTGAGGCATGTGAAAAAAGGGTGAAGAACATGCAGAATCCGTGTGAAATACTTTATCATGATCTTAACTTGTATTCTTTTTTAAAATAAGGGAAGTTTCTGCATTCATGGATTTTAGCATGAGACATATATTACCAAAAAGTTGATCATATTATATGTCAACATTTAGAATAATAAAAACATGGTTGGCTTTATTGCCCCCACACTGAAATATATGAGAAAACGATGTTAGTAGTTATAGTTTGTGGTCAGTCGAATGAGACTATTCAAGAAAATATATATCTGAATAATTTAATAGTTTTTAGTAATCAAAGCTAATGAATTATGCATTTGTCAAGTGTGCATATACATTTGATTTTTTTTAGTAACATTTTCATGTTTTTTTCCTTCTTTTTAGCGGTAGAAAAATGAAATCTCTAAGGATTTAAAACTTGCAATTATATATTTGAAAGTTTGAAGGATTATGCCATTTTCAGTAAGTGACCCAAAATAATAAAGTATTAGCTATACTTTTCTTTTATATCTTGGTCTCATTAAAGTATAATCCAAAGTATTTATTTCTTGGTCGGAGGACCCCCCTAAAAATGTAGGACACCATTTGATATTAAGACCCTAATACAGTTCAACTTTCAATCTTTTTTTTTCTTTCCATAAATCAGTTATAGATATAATGCAAATGCACCAGAAACATATAATATGTGATGGGTCTAAATTCAATTGTTTAGCTTTTGAAGACAATGATGGGTGCTTCCAGACAATTTGGGTTTGAAAGACAGTTGTGAAGTCGACAATATTTCTTAAATGTCCTTATAAAGGAGAAAAACTTAAATGATTATAATTAGTTGTATTCAAGTTACATACATCACAAATGGTCCATACATATTTGTGTAATTATGTGGTATTTAGTTTTACCATTACCAGTACTATATCTCATTCAATCTGATTCAAACCTCGTATAAATGATATCATAAATCAAACAATAAATTAACTAAATTTAGCTCTTATTTTAGTGGGGTTAAACAAAATTAGTTGGAGATTTGGTACGTATAAATGTTGGTCTAGCCTTAAATATGAACTAATCTCATTAGGAAATGTCATGACATTGTCATATATAGGGAATTTACAAATGAAACAAAAACAAAAGAAAACAAAAAAGTTGCATATTTTGTTTTAAGCATAGATATTGAAAAGTTTTCTTTTAAATAAGCCTTTTGGCTTATAATCAAATGATCATTTGGTCCTTGCAATAGAAACAAAACATTCCTTCGAATTTGTTTTAAGTCACTAAATGAATTATTTTAGTTTCCCTTTTAAAAAAATATTATTAGAAGTGAAATTTTGAGGTACATTAATAATTTTATTTTTAATATAGATGTATTATTAATCTTTCTTTATACAACCCGATTCATAATAGACATGTCTCTGAATCCGATCAAACTTAAATATGATAAGAATGTTTTGAAATGCTAAATAGTTAAAATAAACCAAATTGCAGCAAACAAAAACTATACTATATACGTTGTTCAATCACAAAGCCAATCATCAGATAAGATTGTTGCCTCTTGCACTGTCATTGACCATTAATTAGTGGTTAGTGCATGAATTGGAACTTTGTTCCCAATTATATATGTATGGGGATTTGTACATTACTCCTTAACGTGCATTAATAGTTTAACAACTAAAATTCATTAATAAATAAATATAGTAATATATGAACAGTGGCATGATAATACGTGTCGGAGTCTGTGTATGAAGCTGGCAATCACATGGCATGTTACAAGACGTTGACTAGTTTCCTCCATTATGTTTTTTTTGTTTAATCGATCCATCCGAACCATTACTTTGATGTTTATTTTGCCATTTTCTTTTTTTTCCCGGCGGCCGGTAACAAATACGGCGCCGTTTGCCGTTCTAGTTTTCATTCTAATGTTTTGATTCTTGGAAAGAGTTATATATCATCGCACACTTTCTACATTTCAAGACTTTATTCTGTTTCTATATATTCTATTTGGTATATTGGTTTTTGTCACTCGTTTTTTATTTGTTCATCTGAAATTTTATTGATCAAAATATATAAGCGGGCGAAAAACAAGATTTCTCTAGAAACAAAAATTAAAAAGAAAACGCAAACTCACACATGAAAATCATACATTAAACAGAGATAAAATCAAAACTGCAGCTAGTTTCCATAGGATTATCCGAGTTGAGTATAGTAAAAATTTGATTTCAAACACTCAAAATCAACCGGCAAAGAGCCAAGACGATAAATGGTTTTGGTCATTTATATTATATTTTTTTGACAAAAAAAGATATTCTTGTATCTTATTTTAGAGTTGTATGCACATATTTCTCGCATGATTCATGTTTCGCTGATAAAACCTTTGTGAATTGAATAACAATATTGTGTAAAAGATTAGATAACTATGATATATAATCCTTTCATCGAATTTATAATGTCGTAGGTTCAAATCTACTACTCGGCTAAGACAGTAACATTATACATATACTCAATTAATAATCATAAATACAGAAACACATGGATGAATGAAACTATATTCCATTTACGTGTTAGTATCGAGACACATGCATGGACCACCTAACCACTTAATTCCTTTGTACTAAATGTCTACTAAAGTGGATGAGCTGTCAAAATTATAGAGTTACTATGGTTTATTTATAAAACCTCTAAACATATCGAAACTCTCGGATCATGTCGCCACTTTCTGCTTACAAAGTAGCTTCTTCTCATTACTTCTATTTCTGGTTCTTTTGTCAATCCATCTTTGGCATTTATCCAAATGTTTCAACATTATTTGACTGACGTAGACAAGTTTTCAAATCTTTATTTTTGTTGCATTTGGATCTTTTGCATATATATATAGATATATATATATATATATATCTATATATATTTATGTATGTCGTTTGGCGGCTAAATAATAAGAAGTTCTAGGTTAGTGTATGTTTAGTTTATTAGTGTATCTATCTAAAGTTAAAAACAGTGGGAGAGGAAGCGTTAAAGGGTCGGAGCCCAAGGCCTAATAAGCAAAGCCTACAATGCATATCTATGTTTTCTTTTTGGAGTAACAAAATTAGCAATCAAAGCCTACAATGCATATCTATGTTTTCTTTTTGGAGTAACAAAATTAGCAATAGTAGGGAAACATTGTGGTAATCTACATTTTTCGTAAAATAAGTTGTTTCTTTAATATCCATATATACCTCCATAATTTGTAAAATAATTTTCCTATTTGCGTTTGTGTTTCTATGTGTGTTTTTTTTTCGTTTTTACAAATATTTTTTTATAAAAAAAGAGACAAAACAAAGTTTGGGTATCCATATACTCCTTTGGATTATGTTCGGATTTTTCGGATATTTTGGATACAGAATATAGGAATCATTCAGATATTTATTAAATTTGGGTCGGGTTAGTTAGGTTCTTTGTTTTTCGGGTCGGTTCGAATAATAAAATAGAAACTGTCTAGTGACCAACAAAAATTTGAGTCTAGTTCGAGTTTTTTGGATAAGTAGGATAATTCGGATACAGATATCTGATAATTATGATGATTTGATTAAAATATTGTATAATTCGAGTAATTTTAGATAACTCACATAAAAATATTTGGATAATTTTGGATAATTCAGATATTAAATTTAAACATAATTAAAATTTTGGATTTATAAATATAATTGAGATATTTTTCGTATTTTTGCATACGCATTATATTTCGAGTATCTAAATTATCCATTTGGTTCGAGTACCCAACATTATTTTTAATAAAAACCGAGTATTTATGATTTTTCTAATTTGGTTCAGATATATAATTTTGGTGTGGTTTGGTTCGTTTTTTCGGTTCTAGGGAAATGGGCCAAAACACAAGCGGCAATTAATCGCTTCAAAGAGTATAACCATCTTGATAAGTAGCATTGCAATCGCCAATCGACCGTCCCGAATAACACTTCGAACAATCTCGAAAGCAACTTGGTTGGCTCGATAATTATAGCTTCGAAATGCCATATGGCTCTAGATATATATATGTATAGCGTATACATTCAGGGTTTAGCCCAAAGATAACATGAGCTTATAATGGACATCCCATATTTGCTCTTCCGGAGCAGTCTTACATGGAGAATGAAGCAGAAAAGGGAGAGACAATAAGAGGGAACTTGCGGCAAACATCTAGACCAGTTGCTTCGAGAAGATCAGGCTTATCATCTCCCATTGGTCCAACTTCGAATCTCAAGTTAAACCTCTTCACAAGGTTAGCCAATGTGAGCTCGACCAAAGGTAAAGCTAATCCGTCCCCAGGACAACGTCTTCTTCCTGATCCAAATGGAAGATACTTGAAGTTTTGTCCTTCAAAATCCAAAAGAGAATCCAAATGCCTCTCTGGCCTAAACTTTTCTGCATCTGGTCCCCAAGTTGCAGTCTCGCGTTGGATTGCATATAGATTGATTAGCACCTGTTTCCTTCAAAATGTTATTAACCATCGTTGATATTTATATTTGCCTTACAATAAGCAAAGACTTACCCTTGTTCCTGCAGCTATGTCATATCCATTTACTTTGACATCTTCACTTAGTAGCCGGGGAATTAGTGGACCAGAGGGATGTAACCTAAGCACCTCCTTGATCACCATACTTAAATACTTCATCTTCTCAACTTCTTTCTCCGATACATATAAGTTATGTATTGAAACAGAACGAATCTCATCTCGGAGTTTCTTCATACACTCTGGATGTCTCAAAAGCTCCGTCATTGTCCATTCCATTAGTGTGAAAGTTGTTGCTGATCCCGCAAACAATAATTCCTGAAGAAATCAAGAAAACAAGTTTAGTTACATCATTTCTAGTGGTAACTAATTCAGATTCATGAAAGAAAACAATACAAGAATAGCTTTGTTTTACCACGAGGAGTGTCTTTAAAACGCTTCTGTCAAGCTCAAATTGTGTCGTCTTATCTTTTTGAGTAGATAGCAATATATCAACAAAAGCTGACATGTCTTGTTCATCTGCATCTTCATGTTTTTGAACAACTTTTTCCAAGAAAACATCAATCTCTTTATTGACTTTCTCCACTTTCTTATTCAGACCTCGGATCCAATCTATCCATGCCAAACTAGGTATGAATTCGCCGAGCGGGTAAGAACCCAAGAGCTCATTGAATCTCCTCACTATGTTATTGGAATTGTTTCCACCTTCCTCGCTACTATATTTTCTTCCCAAGACAACTCTAGTTATTACATCGTTTGTAAGAGTGGTGAGGAGTTCGCTTAGGTTTACAGTTGAAGAGGAAGAACTCGCGTTTTCGAGCTTGTCCATCATTAAATTGATCTCTTCTTCTCTTATATACCCAAAGGACTGAATTGTTTTCTTGTTAAAGAGATTCAAAGCGCAGAGACTCTGCATGCACCCCAAGAAGATAAGATTAGCTACGTAGATCAATCTTCGAGATCATTCAAAGTCAGGACCGGTTCTGCATTGTTAATTAGAAAGTGAAATATATTTAATGTATTAACAAATGGTAAAACAGAACTTTTAATTAATTTCTTAATATATATAAAAAATTAAATGATATTTTTGTGAAATGGAGAGAGTAAAATATATGAGGCTGACTCAATTAATTTTCAAATGGTTCTGGGTTTGACGCCTATGAAAATACACTAAAACTAATGGTTATGTTTTGTTTAAGATATTCTGAAGATTAGTCATCAAGATTTAAAACAAAATGTGAAATACCAAAACTTTAGAACAAATCACATTAAAAAAAAACTCATCGCTTTGCTTATCTATGTACAAAACTTTCAATTAATATTAAAATCACGAAAAAATTACCTTAACCTGCCTCCAATATTCTCCATAAGGAGCAAATGCCAAATCTCTCCCACCATTAAGAAGTTTATCGACCATAAATGTTACCGGGCGGTTGGAGAACTTTAGATCGTGTGTTTTCAGAACGTCAAGAGCTGTGTCGGCAGAGGAGACAACAAGAGTGGGGACACGACCGAAGTAAAGGATCATGAGTGGCCCATACCGGTGGCTGAGGGAACAGAGGGCACGGTGAGGGTGGAGACTGAGCTGGTGGAGGTTCCCGATCACCGGAAGCCGCCACGGAGACGGTGGTGGATTAAGGTGGGTGGTGGTGGAGTTCTGTTTGAGAAATGATTTTATAAATAGAAAGGCCAAGAGGGTTGTTAAGCAGAGAGAGATTAATATTATTTCCATTTCTATCTAACTATGAGATTTGATTTCAATCTCTAATCCTAATTTTGAGTTGTGAGCATCTGGTCTTCTTTGTACTTTGTTATTTATAGTAGTATGTAAGTTGGATGATGTATTTTTAATGAACATACTCTACTCGTGAAAACATTTTAAATTTGGAAACGATCTAGTAGTCTTATCACATTGTATATAGTATAATTTGAAATTATTGATTTAGTTAAGCGGCTACTTTTCTTTTCTTCTTATTAAAAGTTGTTAAGTGATCACTAAAATTATCTATAATACTATTTAAAAGCTCAGTTTCTTAGTATCACGTTTTTATTAATTGTCATCAAAATCATATGGATATTTTAATAAATTAAAATTATTATAATTTTTTTTGACAACAAATTATTATAATTAACTACAGTTATTACTATTTTTATTTTAATATATTTTATTATAAATTTTTTTTGAAAATAACAAAAAAAGTAACTCAAAATTTTTGTACCTAATTATCTGATACCATATTTTTAATCAAATAAATATAAAATAATATAAAATTAAAAATTAAATTTTTGGCTAACAATTGACCTAAAACCGAACATAAATTTTTATTTTTTAGTTATTATTATATTTTTATTTTATCAGATCAATAAATTTTTAAAAGTTTACTGCGTTTATGCAACTCCTAACAAATACACATTTTAATTTTTATTTTCTAATTGTTTTTCTAAAATAATATATATATTATATATAAAAATTTTAAATAATTTTATAAAATATATATATTTAAAAAATCTAAAACAAATAAACGATGATTAGACTGATTATGAAGTTTGATATAAAAAAAATTATTGGACTTAAAATATAAAAAACTAATATTCTAAATATAAATTGTAAATCCTAAACTTTCAGAATTAAAAAGATTTATCTTTGACAAATAAATTGATATATTTTATTAAAATTCCTAAAAAAAAATAATATGTAAAACTTAAATTTTGAACCTTAACATATTTGATAAAAAAAATCATATTTTCTTTAATTTGAAAATAACATAATTTATTTACTTTGTTTTAGATTGTTTTCTAAATATCCCAAATTAGTAAGCAGCCATTATTTGACCACACCCAACAAATTTGTTCGATGCAGTGCCAGTTATATTTTTTTTTAATGAAATATGCATAAATATTAATATTACGTTGTATTAGATATAAGTTTTAAGTCGTTTCCTACAATATTTTGGACGAATATGAATAGATAAATAAGAGACGTGTGCTAACAAATGTCAGACGGGAAAGTTGACATTTTTGGTATCCTACATATTTAAAAGAGAAATGATACACATATTAATAACTGGTACGTTATTGTCCCTAATTCTATAAAATTCTAAGTTTATATATGTTTAATAAAATTATAAATGTTGTAGTGATGTCTCACCCACAATTAAGAAGCTTATCTACTGTTTTCGTTTCTAATGTATGTGCTCTTTCACGTGTTACAGAAGTGCATATGGTTATTTCTAGAGACTGTATTTGCTACTTTATGACTCATCCAACTATCAATAATTCTCTGATAACACGTGAAAGAAATAATCAAATTTTAGTTTTATATTAGTGGGTGTATGTTGTAAACAAAACATATAAATTAGTGGGCGTATGACGTTTATTTGTTTGACCGTTGAAGATAATCATAAATGAATAGAGCTTAATATATTTTTTCAAAAGGAATGGATGAGATTAATTAAATAACAATGACAATTGGAAAAGACTGTTTTTTTTAACATCCAAAAAAAGACTTGTTTTTTTAAGAAATTAATTGCGCTAATTATGAAAATAACCTAAATTTATATTTAAGTAACATCATATATTTTATAATACAACAACAAAATCTATAAAGAAATCTTACAATATAAAATCTAAATCTAGGCTTCTAGTCTGAATTCCTCTACATTAACGTACCGCTTAAAACGTAAATTAGTATCTTAAAATGTTTTTAAAGCTATATTTTTTCTTAATAAAAAAGAACCAAATTTTTAACATATTTTCTTTTTATATAATTTTAAATGTTTTTTTGGAGAAAAGCTACTTAATTTCTTTGTATGAAATGTTTACTATGGTTTTTATATCAAAATTCATGGATTTCATCACCACTTTCTGCTTACATATTAGTAATATGATATTACTATGGAAAACGGCTAATTCCTACTTCAACACTGTTTTGTGGTTCATATCTCGATTTACATTCATGATATATTCAGAAACGCATCCAAAATCAATAAATATTGAATTTTTAACATCAATTTGTAAAAAAACAGTCTTTCACATATATTCTTACCAACATTGACCGTAACTCAGCTGTTTGTCAACAATGATTTGTCATGTTTAATCAACAAAAATTGAATTATAGAAATCTTAAGATTAGAGATATTACACAGAACAACATCATTGTGTTTACAAAGTTTATAATAAACATTTTCTTATTCGACGAGTGTTCTTCATCTTCCACGAGTCTTTTTCACCTCCAACAACAGGGTTAGCTAGGGTTCGTGTGCTCGAGAATAAAAAGAGCCAACAAGAGTATTAGCTTTCTCGAATACATTAACCAGAAGCCATACCAAATTTAATCATATATATAATTAGCCATTGTTATCTCTAATTACTCAAATTAGCCAAATTTAATTACATATATATAATTAGCCAAATTTCTCGAATACACTGTCCATCAATACAAGCTAATTTCGGAACAAATTCAACATTCACCTTCACACAAATGGCTCAACCCTAATTCTATATATGTACACGACGAAAACCAAAGTTAATGCTTCAATATCACATAACTATGTCTGTCCAATGCACCATAAAAACAATTTTGAAATCTCTGATTTTTTTCACTCTCTTTGCACACGACGGAGTTACAATTAGCAAAGATAATTCTTTTTGTATGAATAACTACTATGACACAACCCCACCTGAACTGCTCCATCATCAAATTATATTATCAATTTAGAATGGCTGAAAGATGAAATTGTTTAGGGAGATCATTAGATGAAGTTTTCTTGGATGGGAACAAAAACACTTTTGGTCATATAAAAATGACAGACGAAGAAAACAAAATTTGGACCATCCCCAAGGGGCCGTGTAGAAGGCGGCATGGCCTATTAACCATTTCCAAAGTTAAGTAAAACTTCAAGTTTTCTAAGAATTGTTCAATTTCGAGACTGTGATTTTCTAGAAATTCTTCAGTTTCTTATATTTCTAATTTTGACTCAAAAGTTTTAAATAACAACAAAACCACCTATAACAATAGGCCTTTGAATTTTAAAAGAATGTTACCTCAAAAGGTGGCTTCGAGCAAAAATCAAATGCTGGTAGAAGTTTGGGAGATGCTTTTAATTTTAGATGACGTGATTAATGGTTTTATTGACCGACTTAGAAATTTGGTTCTAACGTATTTATATCATTCACTAAGTTTCAGTGCTTTATTAGGTGACATTTTTTCTCGACATTATACTTGATTTTCTTTCAGCGAAGTTTTCAGTAATTAGGTATAACGTGACTTCAATATTTTTAGTCTACTTTAACCAAAATTTAAGTTCGGTTCGATATAGATTTAGTTAAATTTAGTCAAAAATAAAACTTTAAATGTATAAAAATAAAAATTATATTTTACTAACACATAAGATTTTTCTATTCTATTGATATATACCTAACACATAAGATTTTACTAACTTTTGGTTTATTTGATTAATTTTGGTTAAAATAAATAAAATTATGTAAATAAGTATGAAATATGCTATTTACTTTCATAGCATTGACAAAATAAAATATTATAATATTTTATTATGTGAAAAGTAAAGATTTCAACCCACCATACTTTAGAAATGTCAACATTTTTATCTACCAAAAAAAATTGTTTTCCTCAATAGTAGCAATTCACATTTATGTTGACCTAACATGTTATTTTTAATTAGTGCAATAATCTGTTAAAAAAACATGTCGATAAAAACATGATATGACATTAATGAATAAAAACTAAAATACTATAAAAATATAAAGTACTAACGTCTACAAAATAAAATAACAAAATATTTTATTGTATAACAAATAATAAATATAACCGACCATACATTGTAAATATTAGCATTTGTCTCATTCGAAAACATGTTTTTTAATGATACTAAGGTATTTTCGTTATTTAATATTTTTTTCTATCATTTTGGTTTCTACCTAACTAACCCTTCTTTCTTTGATAAAGTGTCACATTGACCCTTAAGAAGAAGAGAAAATTAAAAAAAATAGTATAACGAAAAAAACGCATTAATTGGATTTTCAGCGATCAACTAACTACTTGAGAAAAATCTGAAGCAAAGTCGGTCAACGTCACTATTTACATATCCGTGTCCACTGAGTAAGCCATGTTTATAACTTCTTTCCACCTTATACACTTACCAAATCCCAAACAAACTTATATAACAACTTAAAAGATCTTTCTTTCTCTTTGTCTTTATTATTTCAGATTTGTTTTTCTTCACTTGGAAGACAGATTCATGGCTTGTGTTGGGAACACACTCTTGCTCTTTGCAGCTTTACTTCTAATCTACCAGAAGACAGCTACTTGCGATTTCCTGTCTCCTCTTCTGTCTCCTATGTTCGGTTTGTCTTCTTCTTCTCAACTTTCTTCATCCCTAGTTTCATGAAGTGGGTATTCTACAAAATCCAATTTCATTTTCTGGGTTTTTGCTCAAATTTTGATTTTTGGTCGAATCTTTTAATCCAAATCTAGTTTCTTTCTTTAGTTATCCATGTAAGTTTACTTCTTTGTAACAAGTATATTTTTTTAGGGATTTTTTCGTAATTTTTTATACAAGGGATTATCTCTTGTTAGTCAAAGTTCTGGTTTTTACAAAACTATGTTTTTAGTTGGGTTTAGTTAGGTTTGTAAGTTGATTCTGTCACATATTAGGATTTAGCTATGGAATAACTCCCGCCGTAATTTGAATTAGAGATACACGAAAAGAAAAGTAGATACTTTTTTGTAAGATGTAAAGTTTCTTTATGAGTTGGGTTTTGTGTAAAAGTGGTATTCTTTAGAGAGTCCTTATCAAGATTTGAAATTTAGTATGTTGTGCAACTCATGTTAAGTTGGTTGGTTTAATCATTGTGGAAAAAATAAAGATGATGTATGCAAGGAAGTGGAATGTGGAAAAGGGAAGTGCAAAGCATCTTCAAACACAACTTTTATGTATGAATGTGAGTGTGATAATGGTTGGAAGCAGTTTGATCATAAACTCAAGTTTCTCCCTTGCGTCACACCCAACTGTAAGATTAATCTCTATCCCTATATCTCTCTTGATTCACTAGTTAGTATAGTTTGATCATATATAACATAACAAATATGTATATTCATCATTCTAGGTACCTTTGATCTAACTTGCGGTGAGGCAGCATCTCCAGCAAGTCCCAAAACGCCTCCCAGAGACAACAATGCTTCATTTTTCGACGGTAGGATAATCTCTAATCTCATTTGCTTCTATCTTGGATGTGTATATATATATGACTCTGGTTTGTTTTTTTAAATAGCTTGTCATTGGGTGGATTGTGGAGGAGGATCTTGCATCAAGACAAATCCATTTCTTTACAGCTGCAATTGCCAAGAAGGTTACAGCAATCTCATGAACATCACAACATTTCCTTGCTTTAAGCAATGTAAGAGAAACAAAGTTTTGGTATTCGTATTGATTGTCAATCAAAACAAAGACTAAATCTTTGGAGGGTTTTGTGTTTGAGAAGGTGCACTTGGAATGGACTGCTTGAATCTTGGTATTCCTTTTTCGAACGCATCATCTTCTTCTCCACCTGCTCTTCCTGACAGCAGCAAGAACCAAGGTTTGATGACTCCTTAATCTTTATCAAGAAAGCAACTTTTTGTATATTAAGATGTAAAGTATTGAAGAAGTTAAGGTTTGTTTAAATTGCAGCAACAGGATTGAATCTAAGAGGATCATCGTTGTGGTTGATAATATCTCTGCTCTGTATCTCTCTATCACCATGGAGGCTGCTCTATATTTGATCTCTTTACTTTAGGTTTCAAAATTTGTATACAAATCGATTTCTTTAGATATTTTTGTTGGTGCTGTTTTTGAAGTTCTTTGCTTCTTCTCTGTTTTACTCTTTTGGTCATCTTTTTTTTTCTCTAAAGACAAATATTAGATCGACCAACATTATTCTATGGACTGTATGTTAAGTTATTGAATCATAGATTTTTACTGAATATAAAAATCCAAATATAATTCATTGTTATTTAGTTTCTTAAATTTATTCTTTTATAGGTCAGCGAGGTTCAAAACTTGTGTTTGTTTCTCATCTCATTTTTATATGTATTACTTATGAAATGTATATGCCTCATAATGTGGTTGATTCAAAGGCTGCTCTTAATGAATTATTTGATAAAAAGTTTGAGTAATACTATAAAAATGAAATATTAAATAAATTTCGAAAATCATCGTTACAACAACAAAAGGAAGGAAAATTTGGTATATCATCATCATAGCCCAAAAAAAATTGGAAAACCAAAATTGGCCCAAAATAATTTAGGCATTATCTTTTATAATCAGAAAAAGAAATGAAATATTTTAAAAAAAGACAAATAATTATCAAAAACGGCTATGAACAGATCCAGTTGGTGGTAGCAATTGCTTCGATTTCATTCGGCGATATCTAGAAATAGATTCACTCTTCAAAAAGTTTACAGATTATAACGGAAAGAGACCGACTTAAAAGAGCTTCTCTTGTATTCATAAAAAAAAGCTCCATATCTTACTCAAAAGCACAATAAATTTATATTAGAAATATATTTTCTGAAACCTCTGTTTTTTTTTAAAACAAGAAATTCCATAGCAATTACTAAAGTTACATTGCAATGAAGTACAAAAAAATCCACATGCATTGAAGTGAATGTATCAAAATCCACTAAAACACCCACACACTCAAATTATAATATTCAGTTCAAACTCTGTTAAATTACAATATTTAATAACACCCTCTTAATTTTCTTACCGATTATTTCAGAATTATCCGTTTAAACATCATGTTTGTGTATGATTGCAATTATTTCGGGATTTAGATTTAGATAGAGTTGGTTGGTTTAAAAAGTTGATAAATTTGTTAAATTTATATAAAAAAAAAGAAGGGAGGTTTAATGAAAGTTTGATTTTAGATGATTGTTCGAATTTAAAAAAAATATAATTACTAAAAGCAACTTTGGAAAGTTGCCTAGTTATTAAAACAACCTTGGGAAATTTCAGATTACTATAGGAAATCACTTGTAAACCTAATTTTTCTGTTTAATAACAAAAATGCTATTAGTATTAAAAATAAATAAATAATAATATTTATGATTAAAATAAATTTTTATTTTAAAAAACTCAAATTCGTTTTTAATCAAGTTTTTTTTTAAATCAATTTTTTTAAAAAATCATGTTTTTTTAAAAAAAATTCTTTTTTCTTTAAATAAAAGTTTGTGATTAGCGTTTTCAAATGATTGTAGACTTATCGATGTGATTTCTAAATGATGGTAGACTTATATAATTCGACGTTTCAACCAGCATTTGCGTTAAAAATTCATTGTATATATTACAAATCACACATAAATCTGCCATCATTGGATACAAACATATAAGTCTACAATCATTGGATGTAAACATACAAGTCTACCATCTTTGGATGTAAACATACAAGTCTATTATCATTATATGTAAAAATATAAGTTTACCATCACAATGAAAATGTTATAAATAAAGCTACCGCCATAGTAAAAATAAGTCTACCAACTTTAGAAAGTTTTAGTAAACTGGGAAAGATTGAGAAAGTCAACCGCCAAAACCAAAAATTCTACCATTTTATTATAAATCTACCATCACTAAAAATATATTTACCTCAAATACGAAATGAAAAAAGTATATCGGCAAAATAAATAAATCTACCAACACGAATAAATCTACAATTATCAAACAATATAAATATATCATCAGTGTACGAATCAAAATAAATCTACCAACAATACTAATAAATCTACCACGGCTAAACTAATCTACCGTCAAACAAAAATAAATCTACCACGGAAACTAATAAGTCTATCATTTCTCCAATAAGTCTACCACAGAAAAATAAGTCTACCATCATCAACTAGTAAGTCTACCACAAAAAATTATCTACCATAACGGAGACAATAAGTTTACAAAATAAGTCTACCGCTCTAACAATAAGTCTACCGCTTCAATAATAAGTCTATCGGTCCGAACATACATAAATCTACAGCTCCAAACATAAGTTTACCATTCTAATATAAGTCTAATATTTATTTTTTTTGACGACAACATTATTTTTCGTTTTTGTATACGTGGCAAAAATTAGTAGTGATATATTTGTAAATATAATTTGTTGTCAAAACATCGGAAAAAATAATTTGGATAGTGGAAGTCATTTTATTAATTACCAAATATTAACATTTTTTTATTCATTTTCAAACTTTTGAATGTTGTTTTAGTTATTATCTCTTTTTAAAATCAATGTTATTGGTTTATGAGTTAGTGGTTCAAGTGTTATGATTTAGTTCAGTAAAGAGTTTTATAAATTGTGCTTCGAGTTATTGTTATTACCGTTGTTAGGTTTGAAATTTAAAGTGTTGTCACCCGAAGCGAAAGTACATATTATAAGCACGAATAAGCAAAACAAAGATTAAAACACTCTCGAATAGGAACTAACATTGGAAACTGGAGATTACTTAGACAAAGACGTTCCATATTTTTAGAGAGCTTACGGATAAAAGTGACAACCTGCAAGAAATGTTACACTAACTTTTGCAGTGGATGCAAAGTTACCATCTAACCTGTAAGTCTCAAGAAATCACTGTTTTGGTAAACATTACTAAGTTCAACGTCATTCCCATTTCCCAAAGTAAAGCTCCACTTAACATCATGAACAACATGTAACTTTCATAGTGTAACTCTTAAGTTCCTTCACGGATCTACAAGAAAAATTAGCAGTATTGATCGATTATCGGCACAAAATAAAGTATATGCCTAAGATTTTAACAAAAAGTGGACAAACTTATGTAGAAAAATATCAAAATTAAATCTATCGGAAGTGTTTTGGTTAAACATTCCCAAAGAATATACTAATGAACACAACAATAATGGGGTAGTTGTAAAGTATCTTCTTGTTCTTTTCTCTCTTATTTATTTTATTTCTCTAATCAAATATTCCAATCATTTTTGTCACTGAATTTTATTTCTCAGGAAATTGTATAAAGATCGTTGTTGGAATCGTGGGACAAATATAATACTAGTATCTTTCATTGAATATGATCCAAATGTCTGTCCATCTTTATATATAATTAACTGAATATAAAACTAAGCTTATCAGAATATGATCATTTAAATAATAACAAAATCCACTAGAGATTTGTTACCAATATGGTTTAGCCAATAGCCACACTAGACACTAGTCACACTACACACTACAAACAAAAGCAGAAGTGTGTTTACTAATTTAATCAAGAAAAAGGGGTTTCATTATATTTTTTATAGTCTTTAGTTTTACTAAATACACATGAACATATTTATTCTCAAGGGATATATACTCTAATTCTAAAGCAGCAATTATTCTTTGTTTTTCCTATAGGAAGTCTTTATATTGAATTAATTATTATGAAGATTAATTGTATCATCCAAATGTATTGATACAAATATATATATATATAAACGTATATCCTTGGCTGCAACCTTTTGCGTTTTGTAAAAGAAAAAATATTTTTTTTGAAAAAGAGAGAACTAAACTTGAGCTGCGTTGAACGTCATTATTGCCGTATCATGATTTTGAAATGATTTATTTTTAGTGAAAGTTAGGTGCAAATGATAAAACAATATCAGGCCATTTAAATAAGTCTTGGATGGTTAATGTATACTAATTACTAATAAAACGGTAAGTTAACTAAATCTCATATACTATATAATGAGGTATAGTTTCTAGTTTTAATCAAAGTTCAGAATTTTCAATATTATTTTCCACTTTTTCTAGGATACGCATGTTACTCCTCTATCACTTGTAAATGTATTTCTTTGAATTGTGATAAACCCAATATGAAAAGAAAAATATTGAGTCTCTTAACTTTATTTTGAAATCTCAAAAGAATGCTAATTTCATTTAATTGATGTATTAATAGTCATAATTAATAATAGTTAAAATGGGGGCTTGGAATGGACATATAAGATAGGTAGACAATAGTGTCAAACTTTAATGATGAAGATAAAGATTATTGTGGAGTCCCATTCACCCCCATCAGCCTAACCATAAATAAATTCATTGCTCTATCATTCTCTAATGCGTAATGCCCAATTGTGTCTTCTTGTATTTAATGTCACATCTATTAAGTTCACATCAAACGTTTCTATATATGAAGTCACTCGAGATATCATTGTATGTTTTATTAAAAAAATATATGTATATAAAACAAAATGTAGAAATACAAAATTTAAGTGAGTAGATATACGAAATTGAGCAAGTATATAAACCACAACACTTAGTTTTTCCTATTTTTACATAGATAAACTAAATTATAGTTTTTTTTGTCAATAAAATATCATCTTTTAAAATGATTTGGATAATCAAATAGGTTGTGTGAAATTTATATGAACAATATATAACAGTTGTATTCGAATACTCTGTACTAGTTTATCCGTTTTTTGTGTTGTTAGCACGTAAAATAAGAATAAAATCAAAAATGTTAAAATATTTTTTATATTTCTAGAACTTGGATCGAAAAACCATGTCATTTCAGTAATTCTGACACTATTTTATCAGTTTCCACATTATAATTATAAGTTTTTTTATATAATAAACTAGGAAGGAAGAGAGAAAGCATTAGTAAGATGGTAGTGGCAATTAAGAGTGGCCATGAGAAATCATGAGCTTCAGCTACATGTCCCATGGATTCCTCGGAACCACTTTTTAAATTTTCTCCCCTTAGATTAATTAATTAGGTTTAATTAAGAGAGAGATGGAGGGTCATTAGTGTTAAATTATGTTCAAAACAAAATCCCAAAAATATCTCAATTAAGAAATGGAATGCAATGGATGGTGGTTATATGCAATAGTGGTTATATGATGATGATTAATCTGAATGTAAAATATAATATCCGAAACATAAAGCAAAATAAATAAATAATTGAAAAAATCAGAGAAACATAACTAACAAAAGACAATCATAAACGCATGAAATCAGAAACGGTCCTGCTGATTTGCTGAGTGTTGGGGACCATATTCTCCTGAGCTGATCCTTATGTTCCCTACAGTACACCGCCATTCACTATTTGCCACGTGTTTTTTGGACCTCGCTATCTCGCTTAGGCCCAGGCCCACCACCCGATATTCCGGCCAGTTTTTTTTTTTCCAATACGATTAAAAGTAGCTAAAAATCAGCTAATTAAAAAACAAAAATAGAGGTATAAGATTTTTTTCCTTTAGATAAATCTTTATAAGATTTTTTTCCTTTATATAAATATTAATAAGATTTTTTCGTTTAGATAAATATTTATAAGATTTTTACGGTTCGTCAATAGACAATACCAAACATTTTGTGTATAATTATTGATTTTTACCGAAAAAAATTTGGGTTCGACTGGTGTATAAAGTGGTAAACACTTTTTAAGTAATAAAAACGGCAAAAAAATAATGGAAAATATAAAAAGGTTAATAAAAACTAAAAGATTAGTGAAAAATAACAATAACAAAAATATCGAACAAGAATCGTTTTTTTTTCGTTCCGTTTTACAAAATGGTTAAATATGAATGGTACGTTCACTTATCACATTAGTAAAGGGTTAGCAACCAAATCATTTTGATTCTTGCGATATATATACACACACATATAATCATGTTCCTTTGTAAATAAATATATGTATACAAGATTCTTTTATACAAGCAATTAAGCTCGTTTTTTTTGTTCTTTTGGAGAAGTCTGAAGGTTGGATAAGTTATCAAAATTTAACTACAAATATAAATGATATTAGAAGGGAAACGAAAATGCATATTTAACGAGATCATTGTGAAACTGAATGTACGTACGCATACAGTTTATGTGCATGGAAACAGAGAAGTGGATCACGTGTTTGAGAATCTAATCTAACGTACAAATAAGTTTCAGTGAACTAGAGCGATCCATTTCAACACCACGTACCGTTGACACAAAAAGAAAACAAAAAAAAGACGATTCCAAGCCTAGCTTACTTTACTCTAGTTTTTGTAATCTCTCATCGGTTTCTATTTGAAAAAAAAACGGTCTTTAAAATATTAAATTAATAAGCTTTTTTTAATAAATTAGAGAACATACGAACTTGTGTTATTTTGGCCAATTTAAGTATTATTTTAGTCAACAGATTATTGTTAATGCTAAAACAAAAGGACATCGTTATTTATAACTTTCATATGTTCTAATTTCTTTTGTGAAATGCCTAATTTATGTTTTCGTGTTTTTCACTTTTCAAAAATCTCTAAAAAATCATCAAAACAACACGTGCAGTTTGAATTAAAGATGTGTTCATTCTTATTTTTTGCCTTCCCAAAGTAAATTTTTAATTGAATCGATCGAAGATTTAAATTTTGTATACTTTCCCAGTTGCAACAATGAAAGATTTTAGGGCTAGTTTCGAGTGATAAGAGAAAGGAGGAGAGAAGTTTTACCGTTTTTAAAGAATTATTGTTTTAGAAAGATAGAACTGAAGAAAAAAAGAACATAGAATCGTAAATTCAGGATTTAAGAAAAAATTTAGGAGTATAACGAAGTCATTTTGTTTTGGTAGTAGCAGCTATTAACAGAAAAGAAACAAAAGTTAATCTTGATTAAAATGGTACTTAATTTAGTTAAGTCCACACAAATTCATATCTTTTTATGGCTTATTAAAAATTCCCAACTTTGTTTTGGCAAAAACACCATAATTCAGTATTTTACTATCTGTTTTCTCGTTTTTATTTAGTGTGATACGCTTTTGTTTTGAAAATATGAGAGTTTCCTTATCGGATATACGACCATATATACTATACGAGATCTTTGGTATTACACTCTCTCAAGGTAGCCGGAGAATTAGGGAACTCGAGGCTTCATCATTGCAATTAGCAAGTAGTAATATTAGGACATAACACCATTATTTCGTGCAATAATGGAATATCTATGAGAACTCGAGGGTTGCTAGAATGTTTAACGTCCCACAAACTATTTCGTGAGTGATCTAAAATATCTCTAATGTCACCCAAACAAACCAAGTCGAGCCTCTATTTGCTCCACACAAGGTTGGGTAGAACGATTTTTGACTTGACCGTAATTCTCGTATCGATGAAGTTTGATGAAAAAGACAAGATTTTAAGATTGATATCATTTTTCCAAAAAAAAAGCCACTAAGCTAATTATAAGTGGAATAATTTATGATCCATCAAAAGATGTAAATAACATTATATCATGTCTTTGTACATGTTAAACTTATATTTTAACACACAGTATCTCTAAAAAATACACTAATTCTTCTCCACTTATTAAGTTTTATTAAAGATCAGTTTGAATAACTATCATTTGAAAATCATATAAATAACATGTTATAATAATAACTTATATTTGTAACAAGAATTTTTTTTGTTGCTTACTATTATTTTTTCATTTTTATGTATAAATTCTAATTCATCTATAACTTTTTGTTGATTATGAAAAGGTACGTCTCTATACACAATGAAAAAAAAGAAGAAAGATATGGTTAGGGTAACCATGTGAATTTTGCATATCAAAAGTATATGAACTTGTAGTTGTAAAAGATATATATATATATAACGACTGTTAAACCATAACTATGGAACAAAAAGATCAAAGTCTAGAAAAAAATCAGTCGATCCAATATCTAATTTATACCAAGTTGTTAGTTGATAGATCAAGATCAATCGACGAGAGGCTTTCTCTTCCATTCTTTTTGTAGGTTTACTCATGATAGATACGAAAGATGAGAGGTCCATTCTCATTTATGTCCTCTATAGTAACAAAACCTCAAACAATCTTATCAAATTCAATTTAAAGTTTATGTTTATCTATCTTTTTAATTTAAAATTCTTTTTCATTTGTGCCCGCGTGATTAATTTGTTTTATGAATTATCGTTATCATTCCAAGCCAATTATTTTTCTATCATTCGATTATAAACTCAAACAGTATATTACTGGTCCTTCATTTGATTTCCAGAAAAAAAAAAGCAATAGTTCTTCAAATTAAACGTGACAAAAACAATAAACAAGTTGCCAAAAACTATCAACTTTGTATTTGTTTTTTAGAATATATAATTTAGCTTTATATTGATTTTGTGTTTCCCATACATTTCTACGATTAATCATCTTAGATCTTTCTTTGGTTGTGTCTAATCTTTTTAGCAGTTGAGATTAATTAGTTTAAATTTTGATACATAATCTTTTTCAGCTACAAGACAAAATTCACAAATTTATTCAAATTTTTTTAGGAACTTAATAAACATATTGTTACGGGATTACTTACTACAAAAAAAACAAATATTATTTCAGTGCAAACGCATTGTTAGTCCATAAAAAATACTCTTTCGATTTTATAAAAAATATTATTTGAGAGTTTTTCACACATATTAAAAAATAATTAAAAACTTTATTTTATCTTTTATTTATATACTAAATATATTTTTTTCTCTAATTAATATATTAAAATAATGTGATTAAAAATAAAATTTTGTTGAAAATTATATATTGAAAAATATAAAATGATATTCTTTATGAAACAAAATTAATGAATTAACACTTTATAAAACTGAGAGAATTCAAAAAGCGAAAATTTACTTGATAGTTTGGTAATGAATTAAAAAAAGAGGGCAATTTGCTAATTTTCTGAGAGAAAGAAAAAGCAATAAAACGGAAGAGAAGAAAAAGCAGAGTGATAAAATAGCTTCGTTGTCACTTGTCACTCTATAAGTCTCACTCCATAGACAACCTTTCACTTCCATCAAAACTCTCTCTCTTCTCTCTTTCTTCACTCTCTGTCTAAAAATGGAGAAACCCATGGTTCCAACATGGAGACCCGACCCGGTTTATCGGCCACCGGAGACGCCTCTCGAGCCTATGGAGTTCCTCGCTCGCTCCTGGAGCGTCTCAGCTCTCGAAGTCTCCAAAGCTTTAACACCTTCGAATCCTCAGATTCTCCTCTCCAAGACCGAAGAAGAACCCATCTCCGGCGACGGTGACACGGAGGAGAACGGACTTGTCTCCGGAAACCCTTTCTCCTTCGCTTCTTCAGAGACTTCTCAAATGGTCATGGATCGTATCTTGTCTCACTCTGTGAGTCTCTTCTCTCTTCTTCTTCCTTTTGTTTTCAGATAAAAACAGAGCAATTGCGGACAAAACTAAGCATTTTTTTCTTCTTTTCTGAGATGTTGACAAATTTTAATCTCTTTCAGTTTCTTTTTTGTTTTTTTGTCCTCAGATTCTTAATTTCTTTATTTTTTTGTTCTCTGAAATTTCCCAAAATCGAGTTTCAGTTTAAGCAAATTTGTTCATGAATCTATCTATTAATGAAGGAATTTTTCATGCGCAATAATTGTAATTATTAACCAAAAAAAAAGAGAAAACTTATGATTATGATTATATATCTCTCTACACACTCGCTTTCTGGGTCCCTTTATAAATCACAAGTTTTTGGATTTGTCATCATCTCTCAACAAAGAGTTTTCTTGATTCTACTTTTGTCTCATCTTCATCATTCTTTTAAATGATTATTTTGGATTTGCAGCAAGAAGTGTCACCAAGAACATCTGGTCGGCTTTCACACAGTAGTGGTCCTCTCAACGGTTCTTTGACAGATAGTCCTCCTGTGTCACCTCCAGAATCCGACGACATTAAGGTTTCTATTTTCTTTCTTTAATTATACTTTTCTTAACTCGAAATTTGGTTAAAAAATCTGGGTTTATTGTTAAGTATAAAGCATTTTTCTGGGTTTCTGCAACTTTTTTTTTGCGTTTCCTTCTATGTAAATGTTTCAATTTATACTGCGTCACTGACATTTTTGGGTACATGAGAGACAGTGAAATAATATACCTTTCTCTTTATCCAACCATACCCAGAGATCATGTTTTTCTCCACTACTGTTTCCGATGATTACTCATCATTATTTTTCAAATAAACAACATTACAATAAAACTCCTTAATTAATTAGTGATTATACGATTGTTGTAGATTGAAAAATTCTGGTTTTGGGTTGTGTTCTTTTTATTATTTTAGTGACACTTTGGTCTAAAGCAATCTCCTTTACTTGATTTGATTTTGTCTTTTTCTTGTTCATCACACTTCCAAGTTTTTTCCTTTTTTGGTTTTTGCTTCATTAATTTCATTTCTTTATCCATTTCTGGCGAATCCCTAACTTTGACTTACTATGCAGCAATTTTGTCGAGCAAACAACACTTCACTGAACAACATTAACTCGCAATTCCGTTCGACGGCGACTACTCCGGGACCTATAACCGCAACAGCGACACAGTCCAAGACGGTGGGACGGTGGCTTAAGGACCGGAGGGAGAAGAAGAAAGAGGAGACCCGAGCACACAACGCTCAGATTCACGCCGCTGTCTCCGTCGCCGGTGTGGCTGCAGCTGTTGCTGCTATCGCAGCTGCCACCGCCGCGTCTTCGAGCTCCGGGAAGGATGAGCAGATGGCTAAAACCGACATGGCGGTTGCTTCCGCCGCGACGCTTGTGGCTGCTCAGTGTGTGGAGGCTGCTGAAGTAATGGGAGCTGAGAGAGAGCATTTGGCATCTGTGGTTAGCTCCGCCGTTAATGTTCGCTCCGCCGGAGATATTATGACTCTCACCGCCGGTGCAGCCACAGGTTTAGTAACTTCGAAAATCTGCGTTTTGGGTTTTGTTAAAGCTTTGATTTTGCTGAAGAAAACGCAAGAATTCGATCTAGAGATTTTGGTTAACTTAAAAGTTTGAAACTTAATGAAGAAATCGATTCATTTGTTCTTAAAGTTCTGATTTTGATAAATAAAACGTAAGAACTGATCTAGTAACTTCAAAAATATGTAATGGGTTTTGATAAAGCTTCGATTTTGATGAAGAAAATCGAATCATTTGATTTTTGGTGAGACATGTAATGGGGACTGCTAAAGTTCGGATTTTGATGAAGAAAATGTAAGAACTGATTTAGGTACTGGCTCAGAATTGGAACATCATGAAGAAATCAAAGTTTAAGTTGTGTGATTTGGTGCAGCGTTAAGAGGAGTGGCGACATTGAAGGCGAGGGCGATGAAAGAAGTGTGGAACATTGCATCAGTGATTCCAATGGACAAAGGACTCACTTCTACTGGAGGATGCAGCAATGTTAACAACGGTAGCAATGGAAGCTCGAGCAGTAGTCACAGTGGTGAACTTATACAACAGGAAAATTTCTTGGGAACCTGTAGCAGAGAGTGGCTCGCTAGAGGTTGTGAACTCCTCAAACGTACTCGCAAAGGTAACAAAATTTCTATCTTTTTTCATTTTTAGTATACGTTTTAGTTCTTAGATCTTTATTATAATATAATGCTTTGTTACTTTTGCAGGTGATCTCCACTGGAAAATAGTCTCTGTTTACATCAACAAGATGAATCAGGTAAAAGATTGATTCCTATGGTGTCTCGAGTTTCGTTCACTTTAGAAATGATCATCTTGATCTGATGAAAAAGATTAAAGAGAGCCAAATTATTTGCGAATCAGTGGGAATCTTTAGCTTACTCACATGGATGTGAACTTTGTTATATGAAACACACAAAAAGATGAGCAAAAAAAGAGATTTCAAACGGCAAGAAAAGAAGAGAAAGCAGAAACAAAACTAAAGCTAACAAAAAAGAAGCATTGTATGACAATAATGATGATAATGAACTTATGGGATCCACTTTTGTCTTTTGCTTGAGCATCTTCTTTGAGAATCACCCATTTGTTTTTGATTGTTTTGATTATTGAACTTGTAGGTTATGTTGAAGATGAAGAGCAAGCATGTTGGAAAAACCTTCACCAAGAAGAAAAAGAGTAAGAGATCATTCACTCTTTTATTACATATAACATCTATTTTCTTAAACACAATGTTAATACAAAGAATGTTTTCTGATTATTTAGTTTTATATCTCTCATAGTTCCAAAGTTGAAAGCTTTAACTTTTTGTCACTATCTACTGTCAATGAGTCAATTATATGTGAACCCTGGTAAAGAGAATTCAAAACGTTGATGTGGGTCTGCTTTAGATTTGGGGATTTGAGAAGAAAAAGGATGAAATGAAGATAAAAGCAAAAGTGTAAAGTAACTATAGGATCAAATCAAAAGTGGCCCTCAATCTTTTACTTTTTGTCCATTTCTTTTGAATGTGAATTTGAAGACTGTTTGTTAATTGTTTTAACATTGTTCCAATTTGGTTCAGACATTGTGCTTGAAGTGATCAAGAATGTCCCGGCCTGGCCCGGAAGACATTTGCTCGAGGGAGGAGATGATCTAAGATACTTTGGTTTGAAGACGGTTCTGCGAGGTGATGTGGAATTCGAGTGCAAGAGCCAGAGGGAATATGAAATGTGGACACAAGGTGTCTCAAGGCTTCTTGTTATTGCTGCTGAGAGGAGATTTAGGATGTGAATAAACTTTTGGCTGCTTGGTATGGGGTGTGAGTTTTAACTTATGGGGTCAAAATTAAAACAGTGAGAAACTTTAGGGGTTATTTTTAAGGTAATGGTTTTTTGGGTTGGGTATAGGGAATGTAATGGACCTACTAGTCAAGGTTTCAAAGATGAAGGTGGGGAAGGGTTTGATTTGGGTAAACAAAACTTAGTGGGTTTATCTGTAATTTTTATTCTTAGATTTCTTTTTGTTGGTGGTCTTTTTTGTATAAAACAAACAAAGTTGAAGTAAAAGATATATATTTTATAGTTGATGGGTCCATTTTCTATATTTATTGGGAATATCAAATATGCTTCGTTTTTGTCCCATTATTGCTGCAAAAATGAAAAATCCATTAAGAAGCTGCACATATTTTTATATACTGAGAAGAAGACAAAATAAATTATAAGAATCTGTTTGGTATTGTTGACAACTTCATGTGTTTTCTCAAGCCATCAACACACACAATATCAGTGACTTAACCACTCATTGGGTTTAGATTAACTTCATCCAAAATCCAAACTTAACTACATTTTAGTATTTTCTAGATTTATATCTCTTTCTGATTTATATATTTATCAATTTCTACAGAGAAACAATTCCAATAAACTAAAGAATAATTCCAAATCAAATGTAGCATCTTTTTCTGAAGATTCCTTGAGAAACAAGAAACCCCTTAAGCCAAAGTCTTGAGAGTTTTCACAATCTTTACAAAATTATATGTAAGCATAATTAAGAGCAAATAACAAACACAGCCTTTTAACTTTGTGTCTGGAATTAGTTTAAGTAACTCATGAGGACATTAAGAGATAGAATGTGTGTATCAAATCACTGGATGTTGACGACAATGCCAAGAAGGTTGAGGAAGAGATTGATGACGTCCAGATAAAGAGAAATAGCTGCACGGATATACTCGTCGTAGTTGAGTTTCTTGATCAGCTGGTTCGTGTCGTAGACGATGTAAGCGCAGAACAAGACTGAAGCTAAACAGCTGAATATCATCGACGATAGCTTCCCAAGAGGATGGAGTATCTATACACATTTTTTTGTATCTTTTCAAGTAATGTCTCTCAAATGAAATATAGAATTGTTATGAGAGGTTAGTAAGTATTATTTATTACCTGTATCATCATGAAGACGAGGATGATCAGGCCGGCTCCGAAGAGGAATGGTGCAAGGAAAGAGAAGTCGTGGCCTCTCTTTACTGCCCAGAATGTGTAGATTGTAAGCCCTAAGACCATTGTAGCTGTGAGAATCGCAGCCTCCAGAACAACCCTCCCTGTTTTCATAAGTTTGGAATTAGATTGTGTTAAGTTTGTTTTTCATCTTTAAGGTAGCTATAACACGATCTTGTATATGTGTGAACTTATATGATCCTACTCAATCACATTGCTTTTTGCAATATAGAACTCTACTAAGCTCTCTAGATGTATAAACAGAGGTATATTTTTAGTTTATTGTCAGAAGAGAAGCATGAATCATCTTTTGTCGTTTACCTATCTACAAACCGACAAGATACTAAACATCAAACTTTCTTATATATGATCAAAGTGCAACACTATCTCCTCACAATGAGCATGATCTTTTAAACAGAGAACATCCGAGGCAAAATGATTATGCATGATATAACGAATGAATCTGTCTTTGATCAACAGTCAGAATACAAGAAGCAGACCAAGATAAAGAAAGCTCTGTATCCATACCTTTTGAGAACGAGCAGCAAAGTCCAACAGCGAAAGAGATGGAGAGAGTGAAGAGCGTTAAGATGATGAGGTTGATGGGATGCTTTCTCTCAAACGCAATCAGTGGCCACACCACTACAAACACGCACACACATGAAAAAAAAAAGCAAAATCCATCAAGAATCTGTAAAAAGTATGTTAAAATCAACAAACTGTGGCGTTCAATCGAAGAAAGAGTGAGTGTAATACAAGAGCTATAAACTCTAAAAGAAGCGAGAAACCAATGAATAATAGAAGTGAAAAAAAGACTCAACTGAGGAGAGGAAGAAGGAGAGCGACGATGAAGACGACAAAGCCGTGAGTGGTCTTCGTGATGAAGACTGGGATCTCGTTTACAAAGAAGACGATGGAAGAGACTCCTACTGTCACGATCAGCTGAAGAGTGAGGATCACGTAAACCTTTCTTATGAAACCCCAGCGAAGCTCGGAGCTCTCGGTCATCTTAGGGTATAGCTCGTTGTTACCAGTGATCACTACATCACCACTCTCTATATCAGATTTCGCCATTGTTGTTGTTGTGAAATCACATAAAAACAAAGCTTTGGAAGAAGAAAATCTAAAAGAAGAGATCAGAAAAAAAAGAGAGGGTTTGCTTTTTCTGTGAGAAGGAAAGTGATGAGAGTAAATTAAAAGGGTAGTGAAGAGAGTTTTGTGATGAACACAAACAAACAAACCCAATTATATCTAGACACGTGGCTTACCAACACTATGATCTTGTCACTGTGATTCTTCAGACAGACCAGTTATGTTCCGACACGTGGAAGAGTTATAGAGCATCGCTTTTTGTGTAAATTGTGTTATTGCATGGGAATAGAAATGGGGACCAAACTGTACGGAATAAAGTTTGTTGTACTTTATATAACTTACAAACAAGCTTAAGTTATACTATTTTTTGGCTAAAAAAATAAATGTTAGTATTTTGTGATGCATATTTATTATTGTTATTATAGGAGATTAATACTTATTATGTACATAATTATTAGATACCACACATGCCATAACAATTGTTAGCTAGTTTGTTTGTTGTAACAACTACAAATTAATTAGTATTTAAAACTCACTTTATATACCCCACCCAAAATCTACATTTTGGCATTTTAAAAAGAAAAAAAAAAGAGACATGCGGTGAAAAGATTTTGCCTTAATTAGTTGAAAATAATTAATCTACTCAGATCCATTGATAATGCCCATATTTAATTGTTGTAGGAGATTAATATACATAATTATGATTAGATACCAACCATTCCATTACAATTGTTTGTTCTTTTGTTGTAACGATTACACATTATCTACTGAGTTGGAAGTGCAATGAATGTATGACTTTTAATTAGAAGAGTTTTAGAAACCTCACTTTATACCCAAATGTATATATATACATAGTAATTAAAAAGAAAAGACATGCATTGAAACAAACATCATTCTATTTGTCGAAATTGAAAAAAAAAAGCCCACTGGGCTACTCATTCCTATGTACAAGTTGATTAAAGCCCACTGGACTTTAATATAAAAGAAAAAGTTGCAAGTAATGAATTTATTGAAGTTTCATTGCTTGAGGAAACATATAACATAAAAGAAAGTGGGGTAGATTGGAATTAATTGAAGTTTCCAAGTGTAGGACGGTGTCTATGAACCTACTCAAGGACTATTCTCTGAAATTTATCTAAAAATATATATAAAAAAGAGTATCATTTGATTCGATAGATTTGACAATGCACTTCTCATTTTCTGTTCTTTTTTCATAAGTGACCACATTTCTTAATTCTCTGTTTATATTAGTACCATTAATAATGTATTATTATGATTCCTTAAACAAATTAATAACACCAACAACATTCACTTGTGTATATGCTTTCTAGTTTTTACTCATTTTGTAATTTTCATATTTTCATCTTACTTTTGATTTTTTCATTATGTTATGTTGATGAAAAATATAGATGGAGATTTTGTGTAACTAAAGCAATTTTTTATAGTTTTATTGTGTATTAATATGTTTCTTAGCATAGTTGTGATATATAATTAAAGAATGTTAACCATAGGCAAGCAGTGCACACGTATTAGATAGTTTGGTAAGCTAAACATGATCATCATGGTGTTGTGATCACTTATCCAAAAAATTGGAGAGCTCAAGAAGATGTGTATCAGATTATTTGTGGAATTTTGCAAAAGTGGTTTCACATGGTGAAAATAAAGACTTTTGAAAAATTCAAATATTTGGCATTTGCTGCTTAGAGGTTTTAAGTTGATGAAAAAGACTTTTCTTTATCGACAGTATCCCTATAAAGTCTAGGTTTAAATGAACTTTGCTCAATACCACTACACAAGATGATAATTTTCAATTGTATGACATTGTTTTTGGTGTAGTCGATTATGAATGTAATACATTAGCTTTTGAGGCTTTTACAAATTATCTTAAATAAATTTATAAAATTTGAATCATAAAAAAATATATTCTCAGCATAAACTTTAGAATGCTCATTATTTTCAAATTTGATAGGTATGTTCCACTGATTTTAAAACAAACAAAAAACAAACAATTAACTATGCACAAATTAATTTTAGACTAAATTCGGAAAGTTTGAATAAGTTTTGGTCAAAAAAATTAGTATATATAATTCGTAAAAAATGAAAAAAAAATTCCTCAATCCATCAAAAACAATACTTATGTAGTGCGTGACCATTATTCTTGAAAAATACTCAAGAAGTTTGTTCTATTAAGATCTAATTAACTTATTAATACTAAGATGTATTTTAATGAAACCAAAAAGCATTTTGGTATACCTTAGCTAAAGCATTTTTAGTATGAAACAATATACTAAATTTTCCTGGGCGAATGGACAAACAAAGTTATATTCTCAAAAAAAGAGAGTGAAAAATAATTTACAGAAAAAGTGGAAGCTATGTCTGTACAGTCCACCACCAACCCAACCAAACCCATCACATCAGTCTCATCTCTGTAAAACCTCTTTTGATTATTATTATTATTTTTTTATTCCTTTAACGTTATTTACAGTTTCCTCTTTACAAATATATAATTTTACTATTCTACTAATTATTTCATACATAGCAATTAATCGTTTTCTTTATTTGATCAACTACGTAATGAATAATGTTTACGTTAACAACGTCGACGTCTTAGAGCACTTTGATTCTATTGTTGTTTGTGTTGACATGTTTGAGTGTGTGCGATATGAAAACAAAACATGACGATAACAATTGAAAAACTTATCTCCACGTTGAGTAATGTATCAATATGTGTTGGAACATAGTGTGAGTTTGGAATATAAAGATGAAAGATGTACCAAGTCTTCTTCCTCGTGCATGCGATAACTATCGAAGTGATCTCTTTGTTTCTATGTCTTCACGTCTGATCTGGAACATATAAGTGTCTAGAACTTTCTGCAGTTTATCTGAACCAAAGGAGATAGGATTATATTGTGAGAATTCGAATTCTAGTCTCTCAACGACTAGAGGACCATGAAATAACTATACTTCTTATATAATCTAAAGTTTTGTGTTTAATTTGTTATCAACTGATGAACCAATATTTTGCAGTTGATATGAGCATATTAAAAATCAAAGATAGTATCATTTTACCTGAAATAATATACAAGAGAAAACACAGACACATGGCTGCTTCAAAACTCTCTCTATTACCTATTTGTTTTAATTTTCTAACTCTCAACATGATTTGCATTAACTTTCATTTTTGTTTCTGTTTACTTGGATTTGTTACACTAAATGAGCAAGAATACTTCTGCAATAGCCCCCTCTCGTTATGTCGCATGTCGATGGGATATCAATTATCTTACACATAGAACGTTCACCTTGGTAATACATTTGGTAAAATAATCTTTAAAAATTAAATATTATAAAGAATACCATTAAAAGTAAAATAATTTTAAATAATAATTCTAACTATTAACAATTAATTAAGTAAAAAAGAAAAAAAGATCTAACACATGGATTTATGACACAAAAATGGTCAGTTATGATAAAATCAGTAAAAAAAAATAAAAATAGACTTACAGCACTGAATTCAAAATAAAGATTTGTTAGATTTTTCAAATTTTGTAATTTAAATTTTGAAAAAAATATATGTTAAATTTAAATTCTTTCTAATAATAAGTTTTAAAATCGCGATAACGAGAAAGAGTTTATTTAAATATATATAAACTATAATTAAATTTAATAAAAATATAAATCAATATTATGGAAAATTTGTGTTATACAGATTGTGGTAGATGTTTTTCAGGATCACATGTTTTTGTAGATCAGATAACAAAATATTTTAAGCCACTGTAAAAAAAGTTAAAATAGAATTTCTAAAGTTAGTTTCGTATAATAATTTATATATAATTTATTTGCAGAGCTGATGATATGTTTTGAACTAGATTTGAAGAATTTTATAATATATAAATGATTTCGGATAAGATACACTAGTCATGTACGTTCGGGTATCCGTTCGGATTCAGATCGGATCTTTCGCATATTGGGTCTTTCGGGTTTGAGATATAAAATCCATTCGAGTATTTTGAATTCTTGGATCGGGTTCGGGTCGGGTTCAGGTAATTTATTCGGATCCGATTTCTATCCGAATACCCGTCAAAAATGATTTTGATCGCTTATTTTATCAAAAAGTAACAACGGATACAGTTCAGATTTGGGTAATTAATATCCGAACTACCCAAATTAACCCGAAAAGATCCACAAGTATCTATAAATACGCAAATTAATTATATTATATATTATTATGACTAATATTTTTTAGATATTTCGGATACCTCGGGTATTCATTCGGTTCTCGGTTTGGGTCGGTTTGGTATCAGTTTTTTGGATATGGCAATTCAAGATCCGTTCGAGTATTTACACCGGGTCTGGTTCAGTTTGGTACCTCCCAATTTGGATCGATTTCGGTTCGGTTCTTCGGATCCAGCTATTTTGCCTAGAGGTAAGATACACAACAAAAATATATGCTTCGATAATAAATTGAAAAAACAATGTATATCTGAAAAAAAGAACCATATACACAGCGGGGCTTAAATCTTAATAAAGCATCTCTCAATCAAAATTTAATTTAAAGAGAACAGAAATATAAATAAGTATAAAATCAGTTGTTATTATTAGTCAACGTTTGGATAGAGTGCAATGGCCCACACGACTAATAGGACAGTGGTTAGAAGTTAGTAAATGGTTACTCTTCCATGTTTTCAAAGCTCATCATCAAACGATCGCAATAACTCGATTATTTCTTGTAATTTGTTTTCAAGAATATCAAAGTTACAAAGTAATTATATCATTCTTTTCTTCTTGAGTAATCAATCAAACTCTCTAGTTTGAGTGTATACAGTTACACATTACTTAATTATATTTACAATTCTTATTTTTGTGTGTACTTAGTTACTTTTTCTAAGTTTCTTGTGAATTAAATGCGAAAAAGAAAGTCAATACATAAAAATGCAAAAGGAAAAATACACATCATCATGCAGACCGTAGCAGCGTATAAGAATCTCTGCAAAAACATATCTTTCTTTTACTTTTTGTTCTTTTTCAACAGATAACTTTCTTCATTGTTCAACAAACTTATAAGATTCTACAACGTATGTAATATAATATTGTTTATCCAATGGTTCTTTATTTTTCCTCCATCTTTGAAGCTACAATTGTAAAATCATACAAGACCACTCGAATACTTTTCCAAAATACCAATATTTATTGGGACATCTCATTTGGAAGAAAATAAAAATAAAAATAAAAAAGAGAGAAATTAATTCAGATATTGCAAACTTATATGTAAGGAACAGAGTATGCAGTACGACACGAGTACATATGCGGCTTTGTAGTGAAATTGGGAAAAACTCCAAACCATAAATGCTTTTACTACTTTTTACATTCGTTATACTAATAAGTATTTCATATTTTATTCAATTTAATTTAATAAATGGTCCTGCTGTAAACTTACACGTGCAAGTACGATATAAATATTAATCATGATTTATATTGATACCTTACAAAATTATCATCAAAGAGCAATAATGAAAATTTACATAGCTGTCGAGGGACAAAACCTATGGGTCCAAACAAACATGCATAACCAGACAAATTAAAGTACTGGTTTTGTTTTGTTAAGACTGTTTTTGTTCGAAAATAAGGGGCAAATCGCTTAATTTACTGGTAAACGTAAAATGCAATAATAAAAAAAAACAACAAAACTTATTTCACAAACTTCATGGCAATTTTATAATTCACCAATGTGGCATAAAAAAAATGAAATAGTTGTATAGTGTCAAAATTTTGTTTGAAGGGTTAAAACAGTACAATTAATGTAGTGTTTGCCATAAAATTAATATATTAGTATTTTTTAAAATAATTTAATAATATGCATAAAATTTTGTTGTTCTAAATATTTATTAGTGTAATAATTTAATATTGTTTGAATCCAAACAATAATAGTGAATGACACTATAACAAATCATTAGATTATAAATTCTGGTCTATTAATGGAATGTTTCAATCTAAATTTTACGAATTCTCCAATCATTCCAAAATACACATCGACATGTTTCTTTTTCTATATTTTTAAAATCATTTTCTACTATTTTTGTCAATTTTTTAATAAGTAGAATATATTCCATATTTTTGCATTCTAAAATCTGATTTTGTTAATTTTTACTATTATTTTTTTATCATCGGGTTGGATTTCAGTTGTACTAAGAATATACTAAAATAAGGATATGTCATTAATTTAGTAACACCAGTTTTAAATGTTTTATAATTATTTACTATCAGTTAAAATGTTTATACTATTTTTTCTCTTCATTATTTAGCTATATTATACCATCGGTAGCTGTGTAAACCATTTTTTCATTATTTTTATGTTACTGGTTTGTACTTGGTATATACCATTTTTTATCTTTCTTATAACAAACAAAGATAAGATAAAAAAAATAAAAACACTACCTAAATTAGACGCATCTAAGATTTATTGCTTCTACAATGGAGCAAGTGTCATTACAGTAAAAAAAAAGTGAGGACTCTCTCTCTCTTTCTCGGAAATATCACCACCAAAAATTTTGCATTTTCCCAAAGTCCTCAATTTCTTAAACATAACCAATTTTTTAATATATTAACATATAGATTTGATTACAATAATTAATCAGCGAAAAGGACGAGACGAATAAAGAGAAACAAAACAAAAAGAATTAAAAACACTTTTTCAAAATTAAATTGTTTAACGATTAATTAATTGAGTTTAGGGCATAAAGAGCTTGTTCCCACACTTGCACCGCCAAGCTTCAGGATAATACTCCAATGGAATACTCATACCGGGTTGAATCGGTACATGAACCGGTTTACACGGTTGACATTTCCCACACTTCGATCTACACGTCGGTGGTGATGAACCCGGTCCTCCAAACCGCTTATTCCCCAATAACCGATCCGGTATATCCGACCCGGTTCTCTGACCAAGCCATCTTCCACCTGGGTTTAAACCACTCACCGAGTTAACTCGTTCTCCATTAAACATCATTAACACTTTAAAACATTTTTTTAGTCAGTCATACAAAAAACTTTACAGATTAAACAAAACGAAAATAAAGAAAACCAAAATTTACTCAAGTTATAGCAAAGAGGAAAATTACATTTTAACAAAAAAGAGTGTGAGTTTACTGGTTTCTTACCGGCGGAGACTGCAGAGACGGCGGAGAAGAGGTGGAGGAGAGCAAATGCGGCGAGTGCAGCTAAGAGAAAGCGACGGCGGCGACGACGGAGAGCACCCATTAGTAAAGAACGGCGAAGATGCGTACGTTAGCAGAGACAAGTGTTTGGCTTTTTTTTTCCTTAACGAGAGAGATTTTTTTTTGGGGTTTATGTTTTGTGTTTGGGATTTGGGGTTATTCATTTGGTCTTAAGTCAAAAGAAACTTAGATAGAGAGAGAGTGTGTGTATGTATGTATCAGAGAGATACTAATTGATACTCATCAAGATATGACAACCTATATCATCACTGCATATATTTCTCTTTAAATTGTAAATATTTTGTTGCTTTATAATTTTCTTTGATCCAAATATTAAATTCAAATTGCCATGTCTTTCTTGCGTGTTTCTCTCTATTTAATTGTAATTTTTTTTCAAATTATACTTTAATAAGAGTATCCACTATCCACTTAATACTATTAATAACCCATTAAAATCTAACACCTAAAAAAAATCATTACACAAAATGAATTTCTATATACCTCAAATCATGTGTTAATCAAACCGGATAATGTACTCCTTTTGTTTCAAAATTAGAGATTTTTTTTTATAAAAGTTTCATACATTTTGATAACTTGGTTTTTTTAATAACATTTCTTGATTTACACATTATTAAATAGCTTATTAAATCAAAGTATGGTCACTATTGTTTGACTCACTTAGGTTTTATCCTTTCAAATTCATAAAGGTTAGAATTCTCAATAGTGGTCCATTGGGGAAATCTATAAGATTGGGACGAATTGTTTTTCTTTTTTTTGAATAATGAAACATTTTTTTGGGGGATAAGTTAAAAAAATATAGAAGTTCTTAATTAATAAAATTACTATTATGAGTTATGACAATTAAATAGTTGAGCAACTAACAAGTGGGGCTTAGGGTGTAGGCAAAATAAATAGGTTGGGGCTTTATGGAAATTACTGTTCAGGTTTTCTTTTCATTTTGGCAAACCTTTTGATGTTTCTTTTTCTTTTTAGGTTTCAGTCCTACGTTACAATTATTTAGTCATTTTTGTTTTTGTTTTTTTGAGTAGTGTTGATATGTATCTCTAGTTTTCTAAAACTAATTTCAGCTTTTTAAATATATTTTGGTGTCACGTTTCTCCTCTTCGTTTTGTCATATCGTCTAGCATGATCGCATCCAAAGATACGTAGATATGCACATAGGCATGCAAATCCGGACTTGGATTATAAAGATTTTCCCCATTTTATATACTCATATTTTCATTTTAGAATCTAGTATAATTTTGACCAAGAAAAGGGATCTTAGTGTAACTTTTATAATATAAACGAGGATCCTGAATATTATCGGAAGAGTAGAATTTCATTCACCAATTCAAGATCACTTTGATTTTAATTATTGGATATTTTATTTTTGGGGTAATGGTAGGAGTTCCAGACTTTCGTTTGGTACATAATTTTTTTTAAGATTCGAATCTTTAGATATTTTGATTATAAAGATAATATTTCATACAAAAAAATTGAATCCGAACAAAAAAACAACCATCTTATATAGTAATTTTTGGTTTTTATCGACAATTTCATATTTATAGAAATATTATTTTTCAATTCCAATATATAAATATCTTTAAAATTTTATTTTGTTTTAAATTATTTTATTTTCTTAAATTTCCATACAAATTTTTATTTTCTAATCTAATAGTTAAATTGGTCTTGGTCCATGAAGCTCAAAATGCACAATTAATATTAAACCAGATATACGTAAACTGACTATAGTTTGTAAAATGAATTGAATAAAGTCCAAATTAGTTTTGAACAATCTTTGACTATGTGTATGTATGTCAGTACGTGGAACATGGTGTTGTTGACTTGTTACTGTTTTATTTGTGTTGAATGGTTGATCATGAGATATTATTTTTTTTAGGCTTTTGATCACTCCTCAATCATTTAAAAAAAATTTCATCATCATTCATTTGAGACTACCCATTTAAAATAATTTATCCACAAAAAAAAGGTATTGGTTTACTACTTTACTGTATTCAGAAACCAATAAATAATGTTGGGTTGTCTTGAAAGGCCCAAAAAGACCCGAAAAATGTTAATGGGCCTGTAATAAGATAAGGCCCATTAAAGTATTGTGAATGTCCCTATAAAGAGGGAAACATCTCCTGACTCACTGACTCATCCTCTGTACCCGACCCACGCACTCGCGACCCCTCAACCTGCACAAACCAAACCTGTACATTTCTTCAATCACTGTTCATAATTCATTTAGGAAAAACAAAAAACCATATTCTTATTATTATACATGTAGTTTTTTTTCTTTCATATTTTCCTTGTAATCGATTATGCAGATGTTCATATCTATATAGAATATATGCACTTGCAACATCATATTAAGAAGGACCATAATATATTGCATTACACTTAACTAGGTGATGTTCTGTTCTGTTTATAGGTTTGTGTGTTTTAATTTAGTATTGATGGTATTGCACAGGTCTAAAAAAATAAAATGGTTATATGTTTGTGTTTTTTAATTTAGTATTGATGGTATTGCACACATCTAAAAAAATAAAAGTATTCAAAAATTATATGATCAATCGTTTTTTTTTCTCTCGTATGAATCATATTGTGAACATGTATTTTTGTCATAATGTATCCCTAAGTCATTTAATCTCAATTTCACAAATCCAAGACCGGCTTTGAGATTTTGGGAGTTATAAATACTTTAGTATAAACCTTCATAAAATGAAGTTGACTATTTGGAGACCATAAATCATATATATTATTTCTTTAAAATTTGAGGGTGAAAGCCAATATTTCATTAGGTTATGCTCAAAACCGGCCAAGAACAATATTCCATTACAAGGTAAGCCATGCATCATGAATTTATTTGCTAGATCAAATGTAAGAATCCTCAAAATGTTAAGATTAGCCGCCCCAAATTCGATATATATATTAAGTTCAACGTACCATTCCATTGTATCAATCAATAATCCATAGTCTGATAGTTCACCTTATATCTGCATAATTTAGTAAAATGTTCAACAATATATGCCCGAAATGCTATGGTTCACTGAGAAATTATCTTGAGAAAAGAGTACAAACCATTCTGCCATGAGTTTGATTCACACTTGAAACAAAGTTATGTCACATTCTAGTAATCGATGTAACGTCGGCTCAATCATGTTCTTAACATTGGTGGGTCTGATTTTTCGTGCGATTCAGTTCGCCATTGAGACTAGTCGGGTTCTTATAGTGTTGTCTACTCCTTACAATCCAGATATAGGGACCGGATCACTCATATTAATCCAAAAAAAAATGGTAGATGCATCCTTATTAAAGGATATGTTACCAACGTGGATCCATTTCTTAGATAACGACTCTTCCTCAACTTGTTGCTTCCACTACTCACAATTCTAAATCTCATATTTTCATGTTGAAAATTATTTACAATCGACAACAATTTTGTTTTTGTTTTTGTCATCTTGTCGTTGTTGTTATGTATATTTATAAGGCCACGTAAAGAAAACGGTTTTGTATAAAAAAATTGATTTTATATGACCTAAAGAAAATATAAATTGGATACGGATCTAAAGAAACTTAGATTTTATATGATTAGAAAAATGTGTAGAGGCAAGGTTTGATAATGAAAAAGAGATGTCACGCCAAGACCATGGAGGTTAATGTGAGAGAGTCCATGTTGGTCAGACTGAGAGGCTTTTGGTATGTGAAAATCTATTTCTCCACCTCCGCCTTGTCAATTTATTATTACTCTCTCTTGTATTTTTCAATTGTTTTTGATAATGGTTTTGGAAAATGACATTTCATTTACATGTATTTAAATGATCTACTAAACTACTGTCTTTAAGTTAAATTATAGACTAACAAATAGATTTCACCCGATTTTTAAACTTAGATCAGGTAACTGTTTCTCTATCAGTACTTATAACATCTCGGTTTTTAGTATATGGTAGTGTATGTGGAGAGATTTAAGAGAATTTATTTGGCTATATATGTCACCGAAGTGCATTTAGAGAGAACTTCAGAGCTAAACGCGCTTAAGCTAGAGCAGTAAAAAAATATATAATCTATCATGATGTGATTTCCGGTACCGTATGAGTCGGGACAAAACACGGAAAAGGATCACGTGATGATTACAGAATCATCATATCAACTCTTTCGAACCTTTCGGTTAATGCACCAACCGTCGGACATGAATAGGATCTACGAACCGAGAGAAAACGTGGATGAAAAGAAGATATTCATTCATCCACACTTATTTTATCATGTGTTACATTACTATTCTACTATAAATCTAATGATTACATGCATCATGTACGATTCTAATAAACAATTTTACGAACAATAACTCGATGAAATAATATTTTTTGTAACATATGGATACACGACAAATAGTTGTATATGTTACGTTTATATCCCTATAAAATTTTCTATAAATTTTGTATCGATTAATCAATAAAAAGATTGAATTTATTCGAGATCAAATTCTATATATGGTATATAAAGTCTTTAAACTCTTTATCACTTGACTAAGGGCTTTCAAATTTATGTTCTGTTAAACTTTTTGTTAAGGACTATCAAACTTATGTTCTGTTAAACTTTATGTTCTTCCAATTTTTTCTTTTTGCTAAGCTAAAAAACCTAACACTGTTTCGTATATGTTCTTTATAAGTAGAACAGAAACAAAAGTAGTCTACTTAGGGTCAAAATGATATCTTTTCCTGCTCCCTATGTGACGTTTTTCTTTTTCACTCGTGCTATTATTTTAAAATTAAACAGAAATTGTTAAACCTTTTATTTCATTCCACTGTTTGACGCAATTAATCAGCAGAATTAAAAAAAACAATTGGATTAATAGAAGAATACTTAGCAGCCATGATTAGCTTATAATATACACAAAGATACATATCTGACGTGGCAGTCTAGGGAGCTTTCCCAAAACCATTCCCCCAAATTAAAAGCCCATAGAGAGACTTTACTATTAGACTTCTTCACTCTTTTCTTTTCTTTCCTTTTCTTTTCTTTTCTTTTCTTTTCTTTTCTTTTCTTCTCTCTCTCTCGGTCTCCTGTTTTTGCCCTCAAACCCTTCAATTATTACTAAAAACGCCACTGCTCTCCCGCCGGAGCTCCGGTAAGTCTGGTTTTGGCCTGAAACTGAGAAGGAGATGGATGGAGGAGTGTCTTCGGCGAAGTCTATACTTGAGAAGCCTTTGAAGCTACTCACCGAAGAGGACATTTCTCAGCTCACCCGTGAGGATTGCCGGAAATTTCTTAAGGAGAAAGGTTCTCTTCTTCTTCTTCTACCTTCCTCCATCTTTTTTTTTCATTTCCTATTGGCTTCTCCGAGAGGAAGATGAAGAAGATCTTCTCGGATTTTGCAGAGGAACATCGTACTTCGTCAAATTTTGAATTTTCTCTTTACTCCTCTCTCTTCGAGCTATTTGCTTGCTTTTTTTTCCGAGAATGGCGGCTGACACGTGTCGATTACAGGAATGCGCCGGCCTTCTTGGAACAAATCTCAGGCGATCCAGCAAGTGTTATCCCTCAAAGCTCTCTTCGAGCCCGGTGACGATTCCGGCGCCGGAATCCTCCGCAAGATCCTCGTTTCACAGCCTCCAAATCCGCCTCGAGTGAGCCAATTTCTGTTTTTGCCATTGTTTCATGATATACTACTTGGATTTTGCTTCTATTTCCCGTCGATTTCGCACACACAAAGAAGTGAAAATCGTGTTGCAGAAGAAGCGACAGAGAAATCTGACTTTCCTTGGTTGGTGCTGATTTTAGGGAATTGATGCTCTGTGTACTTTTGTTGTCCATTAGGTTACCACAACGTCGACTGAGCCGACCAACGAGCTCGGAGCTTGTGGCCGGATTCCTTCTCAGGAAGATGACGGGCCATACCACAGAAGGGATTCTCCAAGATCAGCTGAGTTTTCCGGTGGTTCTTCTCAGTATGTAGCGGAGAAAGACAGCTACAAGACAGTTTCTCCCAGGTTTACTCTTTGAACTTATGCGATATATGTCTCTGTTTCCATGCGTTTGGAATGTTGTTTTAAGTCAAGAGAATGTTGCTTAGGAAGTAGTTGGTTTGATATCACATCTATGGAAATAGAAACTATGTGGATCATGGCTTTGATGGTGGATTGGTCAGACAGCATTTAGGTTAGAGTTAAAATCACATCCTTTCCACTAGAGTGTGTGATCATATAGGATTTATCTGTATCTCTAGTTGGTGTTTCCAGATCATCTTGGTTCTGTCCTAGTCTTCTTGTTTTTGGTGAATTGACTTGATGTGATCATTGCTAGCTAATAGAAAAAGCAGTTGCTTACTCCACTGGTCATTATTTCTGGCGCCTGATTTGTGAATTCTGCAATGAGATCTTCTGAGTTTGAGGGTGTTTAGGGTAGTCAATGTACCAAAGCTTATTACAAAGTGTTGCTATTATGTGCTTGTTGTTATATAAGCGAATTACTACTCGAATTATGGTTGAAAACAAATTGTTTTAAACACATTTTGTCTATGATGTTGCATCAGAAGCCCAGTAGAAACAAGTGCGCTGGTTGGGCAAATGACGATATTCTACAGTGGGAAAGTGAATGTGTATGATGGTGTACCACCTGAAAAGGTAAATGAAATAACATTCATTTTGTTCTGCCTGAAAAAGAAAAACCTTGATGGCATGTCTTTGATCATGCATGCCCGTATATTGGTTTGCAGGCGCGGTCAATCATGCACTTCGCAGCCAATCCGATTGATTTGCCTGAAAATGGTATTTTTGCATCTAGTAGAATGATTTCCAGGCCCATGAGTAAAGGTAAGCTTTTACCAAAGTCTATGATTTGTCTTTTTTTTTTTTAATTCAGTTGATAGATAGATGATTCAAACTTGAAATGATTTTGTTTCCAAGTGTATGATTAAACTGAAAAAGTGAATGAAGCGGCACTTCCAGCTTTTCTGACAGATGGGAATGTACATCGTGCACCTTTTTGTGCCAAATGCTCATCTTGTTTAAAATCCTACTTTCTATTTCTAGAACCGAGTTTGAACTAATGGATAATTAAATGAAATTGTGTTTTCATTTTGATTTCATTGTGCAGAAAAGATGCTGGAGCATCCTCATTATGCTCTTGAAAAGGCAAATGCTTCTCGTGATTCTGGTACCAACAGTGCTCATATTACTTTAAAGATATAGAAACCTGTTATTCTATTTCACCTGTTCAAGCTATCTGTGTTTACTTTTTCTGCATGATATTATGACCTGGAAATTCTGTTGATAACATTGATCATTCTTGTGTTTTGTTGGGGTCCTTCTGAAGATGCAGAGGGCCAGGCGAACAGAAAAGTGTCGTTGCAAAGATATCTTGAAAAACGGAAGGATAGGTGGTTTTAAAGAAACAATCTTCAAATACTTAGGGTTTGTTTCCGAATGGCTGAATACTAATGTCTTTTACTTTATGAGCAGAAGATTGTTTAAGACCAAAAAGGCTCCAGGAGTTGCATCCTCTAGCTTGGAGATGTATCTGAATCGTCAGCCACCGATGAACGCTGCTGCGTATTCACAAAACCTTAGCGGCACAGGAGGAGAACACCACGTGCTCTGCGAATCACCTGAAAACCAGATAAAAAGTCCCAATCTCTCAGTTGATCTGAACAGTGATCTAAACAGTGAAGGTAAGAAAATAATCAAATCATATGGGAAACTTGAAAAGCATTTATGGTTCCAATGATTTTCCTTCAAAACTCTCATCCCTTGTGTTTCTAGATATTTAACACTATGCCTAAAACTGGAGATTGAGATATTACGGCCACCCGCTCAGTACAGGAAGAAGGAGAACAGTTTGTGTTGTTTTTAACAAAATGGCCATGTACAAAAAGGAATAAAAGCAGACAAGGAATGTTCTCTCGTTCATTGTGTGGAAGGAAACATGGCTTAAAGATTGAGCTGGAGAAGGCTTGTGATCTCTCGATTATCAGTGTTGCTTGGTCTTGTCTGTTTTTTTTTGGTTTTTTTGGTCTGTAGTTTTGAGTAGGGTAGTGACGGAAATGTTCTTTGTTTAACATAGAGACAAAGACAGAGAGAGAGAGAGAGAGATAATGGCGGGGATCTTTTCGGTTTGTATTATGTAAATGAGAGACCTTTATTGATACCAAAACTTGAGTTTCCATCGCTATGAAACTCATTTTTTAGAAGTAACCCAACTTTGTTATATGTATGAGATCATTAATTTGTTTATTTTAGACAAAGTAAGATTTTCAACTCTTTTATATCTTTTATCTTCAAACATGGTTGGTTTCACCTGGTTTAACTTTTTTTATATCTTTTAACTTTTTTATATTTTTTAATTTTAAAGCATAGTTGGACTAGAATCCAGACAGTAATATTGGATGACACTAGCACAAACCAATAGACTACAAGTTTTGGTCGGTTTCACCTCGTTTTATTTTCTAAATAATTCAATTTCTATAGATTTATGGATACAAAGTTTATTGGATATATTAGACTGTTATATATTAGAGTGTTATATAGAACAGTTTGTAGTGGTTTCAAGTATTGCATATAGAACCATTCATTGTGGTTTTAAATGTTGCATAAAACCCTGCCGATTATAAGTGTGTGGCATGTAGAATCGTTTGTTTTGGATCTACCTGAGTCAAATAATTGTTGTTGAAAAAACTAATCATAATTGCATGTAGTTAAACTCTAAAAAAGAAGAAAAAAAACTCCAAAGCATGAGAGAATTCAAATATACTCTTTAATCCTCAAATAAAAATGGATGGTGGGAAAGGCATCTGGTTGAGTCTGACCGATGATTAGGGGTAGTTTAGTCATTTACTAAAGAAACCCTTTTTCTTATATGTCTGTCGCGAAAACGAAAAAAGGGATTTTATTTTTTTTCACTGTTTGAAAAAGAAGAAAATCATTATTCGCGTGGTTTTGAAGAACGAAGAGGAATAAGGCATACCGAAGAAGACGACGGAATAAACCATGGGCGAAGCTGTGAAAGTATCTTTAGCTTATGATTTGATTATGCTAATGTCGAATTCATTGGTTTATGCAAAGCTTGAATCGCCGATTATTATCCGTTTAGGTTCCGGTTTGTTGTTTAGCGAATTATGTTTTTGGTTGATTCGTTTCGATCATCACGGCTTCATTTGCTCATCTTGGAAGCAGTTTAGATCCTTTTCATTTTTGTATTTTACTTTGTCTCATCTCCAAGTTTGCAATCAGCGATTACTTTGCCCCTTTCGATGTGTTTTTTGCTTTTGCATCAGAAAATGATGTCTCCTTGGTTGTTGTGTGTGTTTTTGTTTGTGGTTAGGATGGAAGAGAAGAAGTGATTCAGGCTTGGTACATGGATGATAGCCAAGAGGATCAGAGACTTCCTCACCACAAGGATCCTAAGGAGTTTATCTCTTTGGACAAACTTGCAGGTTTTGTGTCCTCCATGATCTTCTCTTCTCTCTGCTTTCATACATATTTTCTTTTCATCTCATGTAATGTTTCTGTGCAGAGCTTGGAGTCCTTAGCTGGAGACTTGATGCTGATAACTACGAAACCGATGAGGCATTGAAAAAGATCCGCGAGTCTCGTGGTTACTCCTACATGGTTTTTGACCTGCATTTGATGGCTTTTTTTTATATCTTTGTTTGTTATCCCTGCGACTTGAATGCTAATAAGGCAAGATACATATTACACAGTGAGCTTATTCGACGAAGTGCAGTTGCTCAAACCTAATCTAGCCTAGGACTGAACTTAGCAGATTACAACTGTTGTGAGTTGCTTAGAGAGCAGTTAGTGAAAGGCTGGGTTTCTAAGGATCTCGTGGCGCGTTGTTTAAAGGGTAGATTGTTCTGGTGTTTGGTTGGGCATTTGGTTGAGAGTTGAGAGAGTCTCTCATTAATCAAGTTTCTCTTGTTCTGTGAATAGAACAAGACGAGTAGTTTTACAACTTTTGTTCTTCCCGTATTTTCATTCTCTTGGGATTTGACTCATTTCTCTTCCTTCCGCTAGTATGAACTATCCAGAAAACATATAAAACTCTTTCTATTTCTGTTTCACTGTTGAATTGAAAGATTCTTCTTATGACCAGTTGTTGATTCCCGAGTATTTTTCCTTTAATAGCGCCCCTAAGCTCGAGTCTTGGTTTTGACGATAGAAAAGTGTTTGAATTCAGGACTTTTGCGAGGTATGCCCTGAGAAGCTTCCAAATTATGAAGAGAAAGTGAAGAGTTTTTTCGAAGAACATCTGCATACTGATGAAGAGATCCGTTACTGCGTTGGAGGAAGCGGTAAGTACTTCTACTGGCTGCTTTTCTTTAAATGTTTCGATATAGTTCTCAATGTTTTTTTACTTTCTTGAAAAAAAAGGTTACTTTGATGTGAGGGATCGCAATGAAGCTTGGATTAGAGTATGGGTAAAGAAGGGAGGAATGATAGTCTTGCCTGCTGGAATTTATCATCGCTTCACCGTAGATTCAGAAAACTATATCAAGGTCATATAATATAACTATATCATTCATAGCTCTCAGCTATTTCTAGTCATTTGTCATATATTTTTGTTTACTTAGAAAATTGGGATTTCATATTACACAGGCAATGCGGCTTTTCGTGGGTGAACCGGTGTGGACACCATACAATCGTCCACATGACCATCTTCCTGCAAGGTACAATGTCCTGTTTTCCAAATTTTGTCTCTCTAGACCTCATCAAAAGCAGACCTTTGTGGTTCTTCTCTTATGCGAACATTACAATAGCAAGAAACTTGGTTTTCTTTACAGGAAAGAATATGTCGATAACTTTGTGAAGAACGCCATCAACGCCTCTGCTTAGAGAGCTCTCTCCTGCTTCTAAAGATCAGGATAAATAAACTTGGCCTACAATAAAGAGAGATTTCCTCTGAAGTCTTTGATCTATATATGCATATGAAGAATGCTGGCTTTGGTATGCATGTGTTGTAAACTTAATTACACTCTCTGTTAGTCTTTGTTTTACCATCTTTGTGGTATCCGGTTTACGAAAAGACTTCTAATTTACTCAGTGTGATCATATATATGTTTCTACGTACGTTTCTTTGTGACGTTTGTTGCAATGAATGAAAACAAAAATTATAGTTGTTTGTTGCTGTTTGTGGATAAGATTTACATTACCTGTCAAATTTATTTTCTTGTTTCTCAAAGAAGATACTGAGATAGTAAGAGGGAGCACGAAAGTACGTGGAAAAGAGTTTTCGAATGACTTACGGATCAAAAAAATGTATTTGTCGTGTTTATGATCATTCACATAAATCACCACACAAGAAAGAAACCGTAAAGACCTATTGTTGTTCTTATTACGTGCAAGTGCTTTTCATCTTATTTATAATACTCTACTTTTTATTTCAACAATAAATTTAAGAATGTTTTTTGTTGTTGTTTGAAACTGATTTATTATAGTCAGAAATCATGAAAATTGTTACAATGGCAACTTTACGATAGACAATTCTACCATTTTTAAAAAAATTTGTGCGAATTTATTTTTTACTTTGAAATGAATCATTTAGTCAACCACTAGACCAAATGAGTTCTAATAATACACATAATTTAGAATACAAAAATCTGTTTAATTTGAATTGAATCTAAGGTTAATCATACGCATAACAAAAAATGTATTAATAGTGGGAAACGAATTTTTGTGGAGGCGGCATTTCCCTCGCCGTACGCCGGCGGATGTATGAAAGGGAAGGGGGGTATTGTCGTCTTTTACCTTTCTCCTATTTGTTTTACCCAAAAGTTTTCTTCTTCTTTAAAACGGAGATTTCATTCATAACGAGGAAGATGACAAAGAGGACGCAGAGCAACAAGTCAATGGGTGAAGCGGTCAAGGTAATTCAAAAATTGAACATGAATCGCCGATTGTTATCAACTAGATTAGATTATATTTGGGCTGATTCGTTTATGGCTACTTCTTAGAGAAACTATTAGAGAAAATGTTAACAAACTGGTTTTATAGTTATGCCCATTTCTGATGTGTTTATTTGCTTTTGCATCAAAATGATGTCTCCTTGTGTGTTATGTGTCTTTGTTTGTGGTTAGGATGGAAGAGAAGAAGTGATTCAGCCATTCAGGCTTGGTACATGGATGATAGCCAAGAGGATCAGAGACTTCCTCACCACAAGGATCCTAAAGAGTTTATCTCTTTAGACAAAACTTGCAGGTTTGTGTCTTCTATGTTCTTCTCTTCTCTCTGCTTTCTTACATATTCTCTTCTCATCTCATGTAATGTTTTTGTGCAGAGCTTGGAGTCATTAGCTGGAGACTTGATGCTGATAACTACGAAACTGATGAGGAACTGAAAAAGATCCGCGAGTCTCGTGGTTACTCCTACATGGTTTGTGTTCTGACCTTTATTTGATGTATTTCTCTTAAGACTTTAATGCCAGATCTTTAGTTTCGACACAAGTGCTGTTTTGACAAGTCATGACATACAGTGGGTCTACTTCAGCTGCTCAGGCCTTTACCTAAAACTAGCTAACCACTGAATGTAGATGTGGTTGTGAGTTGGTAAGATAGCAAGTAATGATGGTGGATTGTTAGAGGGTTTGGTTCTGAGTTGAGAGTCCGTTTCACTGGTTCTCCTTCGGCTTCTGCTAACTTAAGTATCCGGAGAACATAGAAAACCCTTTCCTTCTCTGTTACATTTGTTGCGCTGAAAGCTTGATGATCATCACTTGATGATTTCCAAATTTTTCTATTCCTATATATATGTTTGTGCTCGAGTTCTTGGTTTTGACGATAGAAAAGTGTCTGAATTCAGGACATTTGCGAGGTATGCCCTGAGAAGCTTCCAAATTATGAAGAGAAAGTGAAGAGTTTTTTTGAAGAACATCTGCATACTGATGAAGAGATCTGATACTGCATTGAAGGAAGCAGTAAGTACTTCTACTGCTTGCTTTTCTTTAAATGTCTCGATGTAGTCCTCAATGTTTTTTTATTTCCTTGAAAAAAAAGGTTACTTTGATGTGAGGGATCGCAGTGAAGCTTGGATTAGAGTATGGGTAAAGAAAGGAGGAATGATAGTTTTGCCTGCTGGAATTTATCATCGCTTCACCGTAGACTCAGACAACTATATCAAGGTCCAATGTGTTACCTACTTGTAGTCTTTTATCATATGTTTTTGGTTACCTAGAAAATTATAAGCAGTCTGGTTTAAACAGGCAATGCGGCTTTTTGTGGGTGAACCGGTGTGGACACCATATAATCGTCCACACGACCATCTTCCTGTAAGGTACAGTGTCTTGTTTTCCCCTTTTTGTCTCTTTTCAAAAGCTTACTCTGCATTTCGTTATGGCTATTTTACAGGAAAGAGAACATCGATCACTTCGTTAAGGTGAATGGAGACAGTGGCATAGACGCTTCAGCTTAGAGGACTCTCAGGCATCATTTTTTTATATAAACTAAGCATACAATAAAGAGAGATTTCTGTCTGATCTTGAATACATATGTCCAAAGATGTTGTCATTATATATATGGTTTGTCATTATGTCATCCACTAAAACTTGAAGACACTTTGATTTTTTGTGGCTTTGTGCATTATGGTTATGTTATAATGTTTCATGGCTCATTTGACCATCTTTTATGTCTATATATGTCTATATATGTCTTGTGATATCTCTCCACAATTTTTAGATATCTATCTATGCAATTTTTATTTTTAGAATAGATATTTGTTAACCAAATAAACTTATGTTTCTAAATTATTTTAACTTTTAAAATTATGATAAATCTTATCATAATTAAGTTTGTTTCAGACTAAAATAACCGTTCTGTTTATCAATTTGGATATCCGCCGTCGAAAATATTTATCATCCGGATCCTTAATTTTAATATCTTGATCTAAATATCCGAATTTTTAGAGCGGAACAAAATGGATCTCAGACAATTCACATCTATATAATTGCCTGGCTTAGTCGTATAAAAAAACTCAATATGAATGATATATACCCAAAAATTATAATAGAAGAAAATCATCTAACTGTTGTGAGAAGAAAAGAAAAACGAATTGATGATGTATGATTTGTCGTTTAAATATGAGTCAACTTCAGTTATATGTGTGAACAATGTTGGTCGATGTACTTCTTGTCCCAAAAATAAAAAATCTTAATTTAAAGGGGTGGCCACATAGTTTCAAAACTTTGAAAAATCACATCACAATCAAATTATACATAAATTCTCCAGATTACTAGTAAACTTTATCATAATTGAGTTATGTAATACACTATCCCAGATTTGGATACCCGTCGCAGATCATTGCAACAAAAACCTAATTTAAAAAATGCCCGAGACCATGCTTTTGGTGAAGTAGCTAGGAGTGAGTCATATACACCTTGATTGTATTTCTTCAAAAGTTCTAAGTTATCCTCATAACTCTCTACGGTGTAGCTATGAGCTATTTTCCAAAACAATCGCTCAAGCTCTTCGTCTTTGTTGTTCTTCTTCCAGTTTTCCAGGGCTCTATGAAGCTCATCATGTACAGCATTTAATAAACCCTGCGATATGCAAAAAAACAGATTGTTATGTCATGAAAATAAAAAAACAGAATAAAGAGAGCAAAATGAGATTATAAACCTTCTGCTTATCTGAGATGATTGTAATGTTTGCTCCATCCTCAAGTCCAACATATTTTTCAGAAGCTTAATAAACCATAACTAGTTGGGTCCATTCTCGACCTCAACCACTGCCCAAGCAATTGGGAATATCCGATTATCCTCATCTCTACCTACTGCTGCCAACATTTGACCCTTAATATCCCATTTTTATAAACGCAGCATCTAAACCGATTATTGGCCTACAAGACTGCCTCCATGACTCTTTCAATGCTGCAAAACAAACGTACATACGGTAGAACATTTGCCAATTTCCAGCCACTGGTCCGGGAATGGTATCAATCTCCATTGTTGACCCTTTTTTTGATCTGCGTATTTCTTCTTGATAATCCCATAATCTAGCAAACTGAGCTTCATGAATAGCCTTCCTTTTTTTGGCAAGAATCTTCTTTGCCCTTCTACACTGATGCACACTAACACTCATGTTGTATTCCCTCTTAATTTCATCTACAATCTCTTGTACTTTAATCTTAGGATTCACTCTAAGACGTTCCTCATATAACTGACCGATAGTTCCATTCTTTAAAAGCCTAGAATAACGTGCCCTAAACAGATATGCTCATCAATAAATACCTTAACCATAAGCTTGTTTCTGCCCCTCTCAAAAGAACAATAAACCCTCCATGGACAGTTTTCTTCAACATATTGTGTACACCTTGCACCAAGCCGGCCACATGAAGATTTATACATTTTAATGTCGTATTGAGTCTTCAGGGAGTACCTGAATAGTGTATGCTTGAATTCGTCTGCATTATTGAACGTCTTCTCCAATGCTAAAAGCTCTCCGGTTGCTGCTCCATGTTTGTATGACATACCCTCTGCTTCCTCTTCGTCGGAATCAGATATTGGATCCGGAATAGCATCATCTTCCCATATATCATCCCCACTGTCATAACACTTATCCTCTTCAAGGGCAGCATCTCCAAAATGGCACTCCAAGTTTTCACAATCCTCTACTGCAATCAAATCCAGCTCATACTCTAACTGCTAGTCATACACAAGCACAATTTCCCTACTTCCAACAAAATCCGGCTCGGTCTCATTATTATCTCCAGATGACTCTTCCACAATCTTCACAATCATCTCCATTACCACTATCACTGTCCTTAGAATTTGTTTCTCTGTGAAATTTATAAGAACCACATTCAGATGATCGGCCTCTCTTTCAATTCACTTCAGAATCACATTAAAAATGAAAGGACCCATACCTTTCGATTTCATGGTCGATATTGTTCTTTGGAGCTATTTCGATCCTGGGTTTCCTTCGAATGTCAAGCTTCCGTCTTCTTCCAGTCATCGAATCTAGGAATTCGGTTCGACCTCTCTGCAAATCACCTCTCTGCGTTCTGCAAATCTAGGGCTTGATTTTTTTTCAATTTGGGGAAGAACAATCGATTTGGGGAAAAACACGCGATTTGAGGAAAAATGAGAGATAAGATTTTTAAACCCGAGAAACGGATCATTAACGGCTGGATTACTGTTTAACGTGGACTTTTTAGACGCCTAATTTTGTTAAGTCAATATTTAACTGGGAAATTGTTTTGCTCGTGGAAAACATGAGGAAGAAAAGTGTTAATTTTGAATACTTGGGGAATAAAATGGCCATTTTTCCCATCTTCCTTGGCATTTCTGATTGTGTTACGGTCTTTATTAGATGTTTGTCAATATTCTTGTATATTTATTAGCATCTCTAAGCCTAATCTAGTAATATATATTTTTGTATATACTCGCCCAAATCTCCTAAGTTTTAAAGTATCCACCCATCAAAAATTTTACATTTTGCGATTTTTTTTACCAACAATTTTCATATAGAAAATCAAATTTAGTCGGCAATATGATAATTTAGGTAGATAAATTATATTGGTTCGGTGTGACTTATATGAAAAAATAAAGTGCTTATTGCAAATGCATTTTTAGCAAACACGTCCGTATGTATACTAAGAAGACAAGAAATAAATGCAAACTACAAAATTCAAAAGAACCTCTAAAATTATAATATTCCGGTTGAAAGGGTTTTCAACCATCTTGAGTAGACCCGAACAGTCGGTCTCATATTTAATCGATTTAATCCGCATATCGCATAGGCATGACATATTCCAGAGGAGGTCTTCCATCTCCACATGCAGTGCCAAAAGGCTCTGTTTACATGCTTTAACTCCAATGATGCAATATCCTTGATCATCCCTCAAAAACTATATGAATTCATTGACCGGTCCTTGATCGATCCACGAGGCATCAATTTGGCAGGTGGGGATGTGGTTAGGTTCTGAGGATACACTGGGGACTACATGAGGCTTGGAATCAACCACTTATTCTTTGCATTCCTTTTGGTTTTCTATACACGAATTCTTTGCTTCGACCGATGCAAATTAGAGGATATCCGTCGGTAAAATTTATTTGCCGTTGAAAACTTTGTCATTCCTTGCATTCAATATCTACCAAATGATTCAAGGATATGTGGTTCTTTGAGGCTCAGAGAGACCCATTTTTTTGTTCTCAAAAACAGAAAATCTATATTTTTAGTATAAAGATATATGCGAAAAGCAACTCGGAAGGGATATTAAGTCCGAAAAGCCCATACTTGCACGGCTGAAGGACATTTGAAGATTAGATGATTTATCGTTTATTCCGCTGCAACGCATCTAGGACAGCTCTTATATGTGCCCACATAACGGTACGTGATGCGTTAGCATGTCGCTACACAACCGAAAATCACTAGCCACATGAAATGTTTTAGTTTTCTGGAGGTTTTAACTTTGAATTCGAGTGATGTTTAGCTCCAACATTTCGTGCCCCGCTAATAAGAGAATTGTCTTTATTAATAGCTCTTGTCTAGATTTCACTGTATATGCACCCGATTTATGTGGTTCTTTGCATACCCATTGAGTAGTTCTCAACTCTAAGATAAGAGGAATATCTTTGGGTTGGAATAACTCATGAAGAAGAGCCTCATTATAATCTTTCATATCTCCTCTGATGAGGTGGTGAACTAGAAGGTGAAGACCTTGCTATCCAAATTTTGGTATTACATCCCGATCCAATAATTCGAGACCCCCACTAAGCACAACTCTTGCAGCAAAACTACATAATCTATATAAATAAATAATGTATGAATTAAAAGAATAATAATATATAACAACTACATTAAGACATGTGTGATATACTTCTAAAAAGTATTTAGATTGTAATTTGGTAATTCACTTATTTATCATCGTTGTAATTAGACTCAAGATTTGCAACAACTCACACAAATATAATTGCGCGGCTTAGTCATGTAAAAGAACTCAATATGAATGATATATACCCAAAAATTATAATAGAAGAAAAACATCTAACTGTTGTGAAAAGCAAAGAAAAATGAATTAATGATGTATGATTTGTCGTTTAAAAATGAGTCAACTTCAGTTATATGTGTGAACAATGTTGTCGGTGTACTTAGTGTGGACCCAAAAATAAATTAGTTTAGATTCACGTCAGTAATTTCACAACTTGTATAAAACTTTAAAAACTGAAAATAAATAAAATAAAAAATCTTAATTTAAGACAGTAGGGATGGGCATGATAGTTTCAAAGCTTTGAAAAATAACATCACAATCAAACTATGCATAAATTCTCAAAATTATCAGTACACCTTATCATAATTGAGTTACTTAATATACCATTCCAGATTTGGAGATCCACCGTGAAAAATATTTACCATCCGAGTCTTTAATTTCAATATCCGGACAAGGATACCCGCATATTCAGAGGAAATTAAATCGAATCTCAGATTTTGAATAATTTGTCCGTCTCTAGATGACAATTTCAAAATTTTAGAAAATCATATTATAATCAAACTAACATGGACCAAAAACAGCCCCAAATAAGAAAATAACTAACATATATGATTATTCACTATATTGAAAAATATAAAAACAATAAAAAATGTGTTACTTTTTATGCAAATGCATAAATTGTAATTACAAAAAAATTTAACAACCAAATGTTTACATCCCCGCACTGATAAAAAAACTAATATAGTCTAAAAAATATAAAGTAAATAAATGGATGGTGCTAAACTTATCAGATATTATACCAAATAAATATAATTTAGTAGGTCTAAAACTTTAAACACTGAAAATAAATAAAATAAAAAATCTTAATCTATACAACTAAAAAACTTTTTGGTGTTTTTTTCAATAGACACCTAAAATCTGCATATGTTCCCATATAGAGCAATCAACTTCTGCTTAAACGAGTATTAGGCAACTGTGTTTTGTTTCATGTCGACATAAAACTTTAGAAAATTATATTATAATCAAACTATACATACATTCTCCATTTTTTTCCCTAAAACATGGCTAAAGGACAGAAAAAAAAAATACAAAAAAAAAACTTAGACAAGAGTCCCGCCCGTGACATACTCAGTGAAGGCCAAGGCGACGAGGCCGAGCATGGCGGTTTTTACAAGAGCCAAAGATGAAGAATGAAGAAGTTGTGAGAGAAGTGAATAATGAAACACTAAGACTTGAGAAATGAGATTGAGCTGGTTTGTGGTATAACCCAAGATCATCTTTGTATTTATAGTGTGTGTGAAGGTGAATGAGAGGTCCATATTATTTTCTAAGTTTTTATTTATTTATTTATTTTATATGGGATATTTATTTTCTTTTTATTGTACTATTATATAAACATGAACTTGAGTTGAACGTTAAATAAAAAAACACGTAGGCAATACAATTTGAGTAAAGAGAGGAAAGTGAGTTGAGGATCTGTAAGAAGCCACGTCTAGATGAAACCAATTGATGAAATATGATTTGCCTTTTAGACATGTGTCGGCACCGTTGTTTCAGTTACCGTGTGAACAATGTTGGTCCATGTATTTATCGTGGACCAAAAAATAATATAGTTTTGATTCACATCGGCAATTTCACAACTTGTATAAATCATATTAAAAAAATCAAAATATGATTTTCTTATTTTTTAATTGTTTTCCAAATTTTTATTTGATATATTTTTGGATGGATTTCTCCACTAATTGAGATACCCATCCAAATTTTTTTTTCTTCCTTTCATTTATTTAGATATTCATTTAAAACCCCACTTTAGTAATGCTCTAGACCTATAGCTAAAATATTTTTACAATTTAATAGTCAAAAAGTACCATGATAATTTTAGTAAATACTCGATACATGCTTTTGACCCACAAAACAAGTAACTATAGTTTACATTAAACATGTTTAATAGTTGACGGTTTACTAAAATCATATATCAGCTGATTGTCTATATAACATTATCCTCGTTAATTCGAATAAATCATATATCAATGATATGACCTAAAACAAATTACATATTTTTACAAATACAATATAGATTTATTAATTATGACTTTGAAAAAAATGGGTTAGAAATCTGAGAATTAAATTAAATAAAGTATTGTCATATATATATATATATATTAATTCTATCTGTTATAACCAAAAATAATACAAATTATATAAAAGCCTCATCTACACTAAAATAAAACTATTAACACATCTCAATTTTCAACATTCATAAATATATTTTTTATACAAAATAAAAATATAAAAACAAAAAAAACTTTTAAAAATATTGTTCGTCCTCAAAATAGGTTAAAATTTTGGATTATTGGAAACAAAAAGGTGAATGATAGGTTCATGTTATTTTCTGGATTATTGATTTATTTATTTATTTTATATGGGATATTTATTCTTTTTTTTTGTACTACTATATAAACATGAATTTGAGTTTGAACGTTACACAAAAACACGTAGGCAATAAAATTTGAAAAAAAGGAGAGAGAAATGAGGAGCCATGAGAAGCCACGTCTAGTTGAAAAGTGCATTTGAATTGATGACTTGGCATCCTTCGACACACACATAGTCACAAACATCTTCCTTGTTATTAAAAATAAACGGCTCACAATGTTTCACACGAAAGTTTTGTTTCTCGTACTTTTGATCGAGAGAGGTCCCACTCGTTATGTATATTGTTGGAACTTACTTAACATCATCATGGCAGATCCATGATGACTACTTTGGTTTTTTCTGTGTCCCATTTACGGTATGCGTGCCCAAATCTCCTACGTGCACTGTCTTGGAATGGTAATAAATAAGAGCAAATATATTGACAAATTGAATATAAGATTGAAATATCCACCCATCAAAAAGTATATGTTTCGCCAAAAAAATCTTTCTCTTTTACTATTTTTATATACAAAATAAAATTTAGTCGATATTATAATTATATAGATGGATAAATTATATTGGTTCCATGTGACTTGCAGCAAATGCGTCCGTACGTACTAAGGAGACGAGAAATTAAATGCAAATTACAAGATTTAAAAGAACCTCTAAGATTATAATAGCCATCTAAGTCCGAATTGAAGGAAGCCCGGTTGAAAGGGTTTTCAATCATTTTGAGCAGATTCGAGTAGTCCGTCTCAAATTGAATCGATATAATATGCATATCGCGAAGGCATGACATATCCCATAAGAGTCTGTTCATATCCACATGCAGTGCCAAAAGGGTCCGTTAACATGTCTTAAGTCCAATGATGCAATATCTATGATCATCTCTCAGAAACTATCCGAGTCAACTTACCGGTCCTTGATCAATCCACGAGGCATTGATTTGGCAGGTGAGGATGTGATTGGGTTCTGAGGATACACTGGGGAGTATATGAGGCTGGGAATCAACCATTTCATCTTCACATTCTTTTTGGTTTTCTATACGCCAACTCTTTGCTTCTACCAAGGCAAATTGGAGGATATCCGTCGGTACGATTTCTTTGCCGTTGAAAACTTTGACCTTGTCTTCCATATGTACCAAATTATTCAAGGATACATGTTTCTTTGAGGCTCGGAGAGACCCATTTCTTTTTTTCTCCAAAATAGAAAATTCATATTTTGGTATAAAGATATACTTGAGAAGCAACCCGGAAGGGATGAAAAATCTGAAAGGTCCCATACTTGCACGGCTGGGGGATATTCAAAAACTAGATGATTTATCGTTTTTTCACTGCACCGCATCTAGACAGCTCTTATATGTGCCCACATGACGATACTTGAGCCGTTGACATGTCGCTACAGAACCAAAAATCACTAGCCACAACATTTTACTTTGAATTCGAGTGAAGCTTGGCTCCAACATTTCGCGGCCCACTAATAAGAGATTTGTATTTCTTAATAGCTCTTATCCAGATTTCACTTTATATGTACCCAATTTTGTGTGGTTCCACGCATACCCTATTTTGACTAGGTCTCAACCCTAAAATAAGAGGAATATATTCGGGTTGAAATAGTTCATGAAGAAGATCCTTATTCCAATCTTTTATATCTCGCCTGATGAGGTAGTGACTAGAAGGTGAAGATCTTGTTGTCCGAGTTGATTTCTTCCTCTCGGCACCCTTGCCATAATGTCTGTGATCTAACGTTTAGTCCAAATTTCCGTATTACATTCCGATCCAATAGTCTAAGACTCCAATTAAGCACAACTCTTGCAGCAAAACTACATAATCTATATAGGCTAATCATGTATGAATTATAAGAATAATAATATATAACAAATACATTAAGACCTGCGTTATATGCTGATAAAAGATATTTAGATTGTAATTTGGTAATTTACGTATTTATGACCTGTGTATTTAGATTCAAGATTTGCAACAACTCGCACAAACATAATTGGCCGGCTTAGTCCTGTAAAAGAACTCAATATGAATAATATCTACCCAAAATTATAGTAGAAGAAAAACATCTAACTGCTGTAAGAAGCAAAGAGAATATAAATTCTGATGTATGATTTGCCGTTTAAATATGAGTCAACTTCAGTAACATGTGTGAACAATATTGTTCGATGTACTTACTGTGGACCAACAAATTTATAAGTTTTGATTCATGTCGGCAATTTCACAACTTGTACAGTTGCACCATCAGAAATTTTGGGCAGTATATTAACCAAATTCTCATTTTTGAGTCCATCTCAATTCTTGTTAAAAATCAAATAAAGAAATATTTTTCAGTGTTCTAAAACGTGCTAAACGCTCATTAAGTACTAGATGAATGCCTAACATCTACTCGTTTACCCAGGACCCTACAAATAACATACGTGGATTATATATATATATATATATATATATATATATATATAATATATATATATATATATATGTTTAAATACAATAGATAAAACATATATGTGTTTTTAATTTGAAAACCATAATTTTAGTTTCAAATATTAAATTAAACAAATTTTATGTAATATACACAAGTATTATTTTAAAATATATAAAAATAAATTAAGATGAAAAGTAAAAAAAATAATAGTCTAAAAAATATAGAGTAAATAAATGTATAGTGTCTAAACTTATTAGATATTATACAAATAAATATAATTTAGTACGTTTAAACTTTAAACAATGAAAATAAATAAAATTTAAACTAAAATTTTAATTTACATGATAATTTATAATTAAAAAGGGTTAATTAGGTGTATAATAGTTATAGAATGACTAATTAGGTGGATAGCATGTGTGTAAATAAAATTAGAAATCTAACATAAATAGGTGATAGAATAATCAATTTAACCTTAATGATAAATCTAAGAATTAAAGATAAAAAAACAATTAAAAATGTTACAAAAAAAAATGGGTCAAAAAATGGGAAGTTGCAAAAAGACAAAAAAATACAAAAGGAATGAAAGAAGAAAAGCCAAGATCAAGCAATGGTACTAACCAAAAAAGGAAAGTGTCCAAAGCATGAAGGTTTATCAAATGGATTTAGGGTTTTGGAAATCACGGAGTCATATATGAAATGGACTATGAAGGCGATACAATGTATATTTGGAGGGTCTACAGAAATAAATATGTTTTTTAAAGTGAAGATGGCGACAAATGCAATCAACATATATAGTTGACTACAAGTAAAAAATAGTTGACTATCGATACACGTATTATATGATAGTTTATAGTTGACTATAATATTACATAATAGCTGTAATTGTAGAAAATAAATAGTTGGAATTCTGTGCATATGGCAATACATGAATCAATACATACATGCAATCACGAAATATACTCTTCAGAATGAATAGTTGACTACAAATAAAACATAGTTAACTTTGATACACATATTATATGACAGTTATATATTGTAGTTATATATTTAGTCTACATAATTGACTATAATATTACATAATATCTGGAATTGCAGAATATAAATAGCTGAAATTCTATGCACATAGCAATACGTGTATCAGTACCTACATGCAATCACGAAATATTTTTTTCAGAATGAATATTTGACTATAAGTAAAAAATAGTTGACTATCGAGATACATATTATAAAACAGTTATATGTTGTGGTTATACATACAGTCTACATAGTTGACTATAATATTACATAATAGCTGGAATTGCAAAAAATTAAATAGCTAGAATTTTTTTCACATGACAATACGAAGAAAAAAAAATCCTGGGAGAAATGGGAGATGTGAAAAACAGAAAACAAAACTAGAAAAAGTGAAGAAACTTTCCTTTTTGTTAAATTATATTTTGTTTTTGATCTAAAAAATAGAAAAATATATTTATACTAAGGATATAAACGTCAAATAGCCTAGAAAAAATATTATTTTACTAAATTTATTATACACATTGTATAGACTTAATTTTGGACCAATTTTATATCATACATCCCAATTTCCCATTAAAAAAATTTGTTTTTTTCAATGGACACCTAAAATCTGCATATGTTCCCATATAGACCACATAAACTTCCGCAAACTGGTATTAGGGGTGTGGGCACGATAGTTTCAAAACAATGCATAAATTATCAAAATTTAACATAGCTAAAAGGCAAAACAAGAGATACAAACAAAAAAGAACTATGCTAAAGGGAAAAAAAAGTAGCTAAAGCGGAAAAACAAAAGAGAACAAAAAAAAAGAGATTTAGACAAGAGTCCCGCCCGTGACGTACTCAGTGAAAGCCAAGGCCACGAGGCCGAGCATGGCGTTTCTTACAAGAGCCAAAAATGAAGAAGTTGCGAGAGAAAGGAATTATTAAACACTAAGACTTGAGAAATGATATTGAGCTGGTTTGTTGTGTAAACGCAGGATCGTCTTTGTATTTATAGTGTGTTTGAAGGTGAATGATAGATCCATGTCATGTCTGAATTTTTATTTATATAGGATATTTATTTTTCTTTATATAAACATGAACTTGAGTTGAACGTTAAACAAAAAAACACGTAGGCAATAAAATTTGAAAGAAAACAAGAGAAGGAAATGAGGAGCCATGAGAAGCCACGTCTAGTTGAAAAGTGCAATTGAATTGATGACTTGGCTTCCTTCATCACACACACAGACAGTCACAAACATCTTCCTTGTTATTAAAAACAAACGGATTCTATGGGACATTTGCCATAATAACCTAAAAATATGAGAAATAGTCAATATAACCTAGGAAGATTTTCAAAAAATATTATTTTTATATTACCCTTAAATATATAATTTATTTACTATATGAGTAGGTAATTAAAAAACCAAATCATTAATATGACTATTTAAAATAATCAAGATTTATTAAAAAAGAAAATAACATTAATGTTAATAAAACAGAATGAAAAACAAATCAATGACTTTAAAAAAGGAAACGTTTTACATTTTTAAAAAGGAAATCATGTTTTTGAAAAAATTTTGTTAACAAGGTCATTTTCTTCATACATAATCTTCTTTTTTCCAAACAGTTAATTTTTGAGCATATGAAATTTCAAAAATCATCAACGGTTAAGTCTATCTAAAGTTTTTCAGCATCTGACAATTTTATCATTATCATAGTGAAACCGGTAAATTATCTGGTTCTTTTTTATTTCTGATTGAGAGTTCTCCATGTATATTTTTGAAGATATATTTTTTTACCGTAAAAACAGAGCATCTCAATTATCAAACATCTGCTTGTTTCATGAATATCAGCATAGAAACACGATTAACAAAGTGACCACTATCAATAATAAACAATAGTAGAAAGCAAATCAAGTCACTTTAATAACTGAATGAAGATTCAAACATATGTAATGTGTTTAATCTTCAATTTCAAAAATACTTTTTTCCGTAAAAACAGAACATCTCAAGTATTAAACATATACTTGTTTCATGAATACCATCATCCAAAAACAGTAGTTTATTCTTGAAATTCAGTTTAACATCAGTTTATCATTATAATCATTGATTTTTAATCAACTAGTTCACAAGTTTCGAGATCCAACACCATACAAAATAAAAAAAAGATAATCATAATAATAATAAAACACAGAACTTGAGAAATACCAAGATTGTCAAAACCAAAATCCAATCTTCTAGATGTAGATGCGAATTAATAAAAAAATTATGTACGAATCAGGGATAAAATTTTGTGTCCAGAAAAAGGATTTAGAGCTTTGTTTAATGATAATTTTTTTTATATATATCAAAGAGGGTAAGTTTTTTTGTCTATAGGTTAAACTAAAAAAAAAATTGAAAATTATTTGATAAAAAAAGAAAGAAGTCCCTTTGGGGATATTCGACAACAAAAAAGGAAAGAAATAATGAAAAAAGAATAACCATCTAGATGGCATCGAACTTGAGAAGTGAGAAACATATATTCATGCTTAACAATTTAACCTACATGTAGCTTTTGTAGATATGGCCAATTTATTTTTTTATAATATGTGGTCTAACATTTAAAAAAGAAACGAGCATGTTCAGTAGCATCTCTTAAGCTAATCTCTTACTATATATATACGTAACTCATTATTAATAAGACTCAATGAATTCTATACGATTTGGCAAGGTATCAGAGCCGCCAAAACTGTAAGAGAGTTCTAGAGTGTTCAATGCGGGTTGATCAAATCGATTTGATCTAAGCTATACCCAAATAACAGATTTTTAAACCGAACCATATAATTAATATGGTTTAAACAGATTTATTCTTTCTATAACCGAAACCGAAAACCAAATAAAACCAAACCCAACAGAAAAAACCTATTTAAAACCAATTTATTTTTAAAAATAAATATATCTTTATTAAAACCTGGATCCAAACCAAACCATCAATAACAGATTTGATTTCATTTTGGATACAAATATGTATAAACAAAAAAATCCAAAAAACTAATAAAACCAATCCGAAATCGAACAGAATTTTGGATTGAACACCCATCTCTAATAAGTTTTTAATCAGAATATTTCATAATAAAAAAACTGAAATGGTAGAAAATACTATTTTTATTAAGTATGTATTTCAAATGTTGAGAAATTCACTGAAAAGTATCTCCAAATATCTTTATTTAAGATATTTTAGGGTGGGTTAGAGATAATCATTAAATAAAAAATAAGGACAATTTTCTTACACAGACTAATTTAAGTTTTAATCACAAAAAGAGAACACAAGGGTGAAAATTCTCAAAATTACCTTCATGAAAATAAGTATATCTTTCCTAAAATTTTAAGAACATATTTTTAGTCTTCATAACATTTAAAATATAATTTCTATATCATTTTAACTTATTTATAATCATTTTTAAAAATGTTTAAGACCATTTTATGTATGTCAAAATTATTTTTAAATGTTTATTAAAGTCTTAAAACAATTTTCTAACAATATGTAAATCATTTACCATATTATGTATGTTTACCATTTTATGTAAAATATGTGAACCATTTTAAGTAAAAAATAAATTTTTAAATCATTTACCATATGATGTAAAATATGTAAACCATTTTATGGTATGTTTATTAAACGTTTAAAACTATTTTACCATATTTATAATCATATTTCTAGACATTTAAAATTAATTTATATACGCTAAAACTATGTTTAAATGGTTACTAAATTTTTAGGAACCTTTTCCTAAAGATATATAAAACACTTATAAAAATCAGTATATCCTTCCTAAATATTAGTATACATTTCCAAAAAACATTAGGAATTTTTTATTAAAGTTTTAGGAACCATTTCCAAAAAATATGTAAACCATTCCTAAAAGTAAGTATACATTTCATAAAATTTTGAAAACATACTTTTAGTCGGTATAACATTTCATATATATTTAATATATCATTTTAACTTATTTCATATATATTTAATATATCATTTTAACTTATTTAGAGTCATTTTATATATATTTAATACCAATTTATGTATATCATAACTCAATCCTTCTTCTCCATCCACTTGGAGGGTTCACAAAAGTGGATGATGTTCCTCTAAGCTGGCGATTGAAACAGCATGAGAAGGTAAATGCAAGCAAGTCTCTTTTTGTGTGTTAGCCTAGTTCTTTATAGGAGATGCTAAAACGGTTTTATGATCTCAATTAGGTGCTAGAGGACAGTGTTCTTGATCTGGAACTACGGTGGTTTCCATATTCCCATCTCCAATGCTCTATGCTGGTCCAACCGAAGTACAGTGGCACGCAAAGGCTAGGATCAATGCTGGTGCTAACTTCTACATTGTAGGTAGAGATCCGGCTGGAATGGGTCATCCTGTGGAGAAACGCGATTTGTATGATGCTGATCACGGGAAGAAAGTACTAAGCATGGCTCCTGGACTCGAACGACTCAATATACTTCCTTTCAAGGTATGATTACAATTCGTATACTAAACCTTAGTATCTCCTTCAAAGTTTTAGAATTTTGAGTTCTAATTTTCTGGTTTACAATCGTTGTAGGTTGCTGCATACGATAAGACACAAGGCAAGATGGCTTTCTTCGATCCCTCGAGGGCTCAGGATTTCTTGTTCATCTCTGGCACTAAGGTAATTACAACTTGTCAGACTAATTGAGACATAGTATAATGTAAGTACAAAGTGTTTTGTTTCATTAAATCTTAATTTGGTTTGGTTTTTTAGATGCAAGGATTGGCAAAGAACAAAGAAAGCCCACCAGATAGATTTATGTGTCATGGAGGCTGGAAAGTGCTTGTTGATTACTACGGCAGTTTGAGTCTAACCGGAAATAGCAGACTACCAAAAAAAATTTCGGTTTCAGATAGGTTAAACCCACTTCTTTGTTTTGTTTTACTTTGTGTTGTAAATTAGCAACATGGTAGTTTCTTTAAGATCAACATTATGATCAAACTGTCTTATTCTAAGATTCCGAAAAAACTTCTATGTACAACAGTGTTGAAATTTTGAGATATATATATGCGTACAACAAATGCATTTTTGGGTTTCTATATGCATTTTTGACCGTTTTAGATCTATTTATGCGGGTAACACTCTCGCTGATAAAATTATCATTTTAATCTCTATTTGGTCGTGTACATACATTATAAAAAATAACCTGATAAAAATTGGTAATATATATGGGTGATTGCGTATGTATATTATAAGACTTGGGTAATATGTTTTGACTCAAATAGACAATTTCACAACTTGTACATATTATATTAAAAATCAAACTATGATATTACTCATCTTTTTAATTGTTTTTCCAACTCTCATTTGGGATATGAGTGGATGGATTTCTCCACTATTTAAGATATCCATATAAATTTTATTACTATTTTTCTTTTCATTTATTAAAATACTCATCTAAAAAATCTCCATTACTAATGCTCTAAAACCTATAGCCAAAATATTTTTACAATTTAAAAAAGTCAAAAAATACTAGAATGATTTTAGTATATACTCGATATATTCTTTTGATCCACAAAACAAGTGATTATGTTTAAATTGTTTAAAATCAATACATTATGATATATTGATACTATTAAAACATGACCGTTCCTCAAAATAACTAGGCTACATGTGTTATGGGGTTATCATGCGGTTGGAAAAAAAACTTACATAAAATGCCATTAGGCATATGTAATCTACACCAAAATTTTAATTTCCACGAATATACTTTTCATACAAAATAGAAACCAAAAAAACAATTAAAAAAAATATACATTGTTCGACTTTAGAGGTTAGTAAATTATCTATGATCCAAGATTCGAGGATGCTGTAAGATCTGTAGCCAAGATATCTTACAATTTAAAATTCAGAAAGTATAGTAATTTTAGCAGGTACTCTTGATCCATGCTTTTGACCCAGAAACAAGTGATTGTGTTTAAAATTTTTAGAACTCATCCCATTCTTAAAAATATGATGCTATTAATACTGCTGCACCATCAGAATATATTGTGCACTATATTAGCCAAATTCCCATTTTTGAATTCGTCCTATTTCTTGCTAAAAATTGTATAAATAAATAATTTTGAGTGTTCTTAAATGCGCTAGACGCTTATTAGTTGCTAGATGAACGTCTAATGCTTAGCCGTTTATGCGGGAATCTAGGCGTGACTTACATGTGAACCTAGACATAACTTAAACGGATAATGTATATTATATATTTTAAATACAATAGATAAAAAATATGTGTGTTATAATTTTCAAAAATAATAGCTATAGTTTCAAATATTAAATTTAATAAAATTTTATGTAATATACCCAAATATAGTTTTAAAATATATAAATGAATTAAGATGAGAAGTAAATAAAAAATATAATCTTAAAAAAACTAGATAATAAAATAAATGTATAGTGTCTAAATTTATTAGTTATTATACACATAAATATAATTTAGTAGATTTAAACTCTAAAGACTGAAAATAAATAAAATTTAAATTTATTTTAAATAATAATATAATTAAAATAATTTGGGTGTCTTTTTTCAATTAACTGTTAAAATCTACATAGGTTTTCATCAAGACCACATAAACTTCCGTCTAAACGATATTATGCGTCTATATTTCGACTCACGTTGACAGAAAATAGTAGGGTGGGTACATATCGGATACATAGAATTTTTAAAATATCGAGATCCGGGTAAGTCGGATCCATAGTTTTGCTATCTGGATCCAGATTTGAAATCCTAGATATCCGAATCTCGGGTATTCATAAAAAAAATCGAATATCCGAATTCGATCCCGGATAAAGTTATAAAATAATGAAAAATAATGCCACATTATTGTAGGTTTCACAGCTTTAAAAGATCATATTAAATCGACCTATGCATACATTCTCCATTTTTTCCCCTAAACATAGCTAAAGGGCAAAAGAAAAAAAACAAAAAACTACAGAAAAAAAGACTTAGACAAGAGTCCCGCCCGTGACGTACTCAGTGAAAGCCAAGGCGACGAGGCCGAGCATGGCGTGTGTGTGTGAAGGTGAATGATAGCTCCATATTATTTTCTGGGGTTTTTTATTATTATTTATTTATTAATTTTTATTTATTTTATATAGGTATGATCTATTTCTTTTTATTGTACTACTATTACGTGACAGTTAGAAAATAAAAATAAATTTAAATTTAATTATACTTTTTTCAACTTGTGTGTGTAACATTTGATTTTCTCAGCAGTCATATTTTTTAACCAAGCGTGCAATTTTTGCATTTGAATAAAGAACCAATTCATAAATTAGTTTTGCTTCAAGTTTTCTTTATATATGTGTATATATATATATATTTGAGATCTTGGTTTTTTTTATAACAAAACTATTCGAACAAATCATATATAAAATTTTTCACATGATATCCTACTACTTGACACAGCGTGTTAAGTGTTTACCATGAACCAAAATTTACACATACGATTTTTTTTATCAAATTAAGAATGATAATCATTTAGGGGAAAAAGAAAAACAAAGAAACCATTTGTATTCTGAGCAATATTTCTTACCGAATTTGATAGTTTGAATAAGGTGGGAGATTTTCTCCTACTTATGAGATTTTTTTCCATCCTTATTCAGTTATTCTACTACATGAAAATCATAGAAAATGAAAACAATGTTCATGAATTTGAGTTGAACGTTAAACAAAAAAACACGTAGGCAATCAAAAAATTTTAAAAAAGAGGAGAAAGTGAATTGGGGTTCTGTAAGAAGCCACGTCTAGCTGAAAAGTGAAATCAAATTGAGGACGTGGCTTCCTTCATCACACACATATACAAACATATTCCTTGTCGACTTCTGATTGGCCAAGGCACGTGAAAAAGATTTATCTCACAGTATAAGAAAAACAAATGGCTCACAATATTTCACTCGAAAGTTTTGTTTCTAGTAGTTTTGATCGAGAGAGGTCATATTCAATTCGTCTCGTGTTGGAACTTACTTAACTTCATTATGGCAGACCCATGATGATTCTTTGGTCTTTTCTGTGTCCCATTTACGGCATGCGTGCCCAAATCTCTTACGTACAATGTATTGGAACGATAGCACAAATTAGATCTGCGCGTTCGGATTTGAATCGGATTTTTGGTATCATGTTCATAAGTTATATTTGAGAATTTTTAATTTTTGGATCGAAATCGGTTCAAATGGAATTTTACTCAATATCATAACTTATCTAAAATTTGGAAAAAACTATAAAAAATATATTAAAATATTCAAAATATATGAATAACCCAAAAATTCTGATAAAAGTTTATCCAAAATGATCCATAATTATTCAAAAGTATTCAAACTAACCAAAAAATTTGGTATGAAAAGTATCCAAACACCATAAAAATATTCAAAAACATATGAATTATCTGAAATTAAGTAAAAAAGGTTTAACTTCGGGTTTTCGATGTACTAGTTCAGGTTTCGGTTCGAAATGGATATTACCTGATACCTAAAGTATCTAGTATTAAGCCTCATTCAAATATTTTTCTAGAACCATATTTGATCGGAATCAGGTATTTTATGCCGGATTCGGGTTCGGATTTTGGGTTCATATATTTTTTCTCAGGCCTAGCACAAATGTTTACAATTTGAATACCAGATTTGAAGTATCACCCAATCAAAAAAATTATTATTCTTTGAAAAAAATATTAATCAATATATATATACTACAAAAAACATGGTTAACCTGATGAACTTCCTCACACGGTATTTTGATGGTCCAAAACTTTCTGACAGAATCAAGTCTATCATAAAAGTCAAAGATTGGATTATTTAGATTCGAAGATTTCATTCTAAATCCATCCAAAATATAGCTGTTGTAATAGTTATTTAATAACTGTTTGAATTTTTGAAAACTGTATAAACCCGTCGAAAATTTCTGCAAAATTTCTTATAAATATTTTTCCACTTTCATTGACATATCACAACAATGCAGTAAAATAACAACACTAAAAAATATCTTCTTCAAATCTCTATAGATGAATCAACACTAGAAAAACCTTTGGTTAATTCAGCGAAGAACCAAGATACAATGTATCCGGATAAGATATTTCTTAGTTCTTGTTGGAGATAATTCATTTTGTGGAATATGAATTGTTTTGGGAGAAACTTATCACGTGATTAATTATTTTTATGTAGTATACGGAAAAACTATGAATATTACTGTATTCACTTCAAGGTGAGAAGCATTCTAAGGCATCCAAATAATTTGTCTCCAAAGAAGATTTCAGCAAAACCGAACAATAAGACCACAAAGCCCATAAGCCCAACCACGTTTCAAAGATTATAACTTGATAAACACGGAAAAGACATGAACACAAAAGCATTTAGTCTTCGAGGGAGTAGAAAGCGAAGAGTTTTGTTTGTAAAGACTTGATATTAAAAGTGTGATTCTAGTGGATCTTGAGATAAGAACAATTGAAGCCTAAACTTGTTAAACTCTGAGTGAAAGTGAGTTTAAGCTGACAAATTAAGATAAAATCTTGATTACTTAAACATCACAAAGTAAGCTTTTTGTATAATAGCAATTTCACTTCAAAACATATAATACTTGATGATCTGAAAATTGTTGTGGCAGCTTTGTAACGTTTAAGGTACACTATCCTCTCTCAATCATTAATGCATTGAACAACTGCAGTAGCTTCTGATTTATAGTTAGTGGTTTTTGTTAGTTTCATCTAATATTATCGTTTGAATCTTAGCTATAATACGTATTAATAATTTGTTAACTAAAAAAAACTTTACAGCTTACTGCAACAAACTTTTTGTTGTTGGTCCATAAAATTCAATTTAATCTAAACTATTGAGGATCCTTATTTATTTTTTATTGTCACCTACCTTTTTTTTATAATTGTCGCTATGAGTGAATGAGGAGGGTAGGTCGACCATTTAAATTCTTATGTGCACATGTTGAATGTGAGCCCTAAGCCACCAATAAACTGACTCTTAAGTGCGACATTCTCCATGCAGCATTAAAATAATGTCGTATATTAATCATATTTATTTGATATTTAAAGGATATGATGGATTATGGATACATTATTTAGCCGTCAAAAAAGAAACAAAAAAAAAGATCAGATCTAGTTGCACATGTAATTTATTTGAACCTTATGTTAACTTACATGTCAACATAAGGTCAGGTCAAAAGTGATGAGCTCCATAATGAATCGAGAAAATGTGATTAGTAAATACTTAAATAGAGGCACCTTTTCTTGAACCGGCCATTAATTTATGATATTACCTTCACAAATGTAGAAAACTAGTATATTATATTAATAAAATCAAAGATTAATTAGAGGAATAAAAAGAATATTGGTGATATATCACATGGGCCTTCACGTGATTCTAATATTCATTTGCCTAGTTGATCGTCAGCAATGTACTGGTCGAACTTTGACGGATTCTTGAATAAAATTTGATTGAATTATAACGTAGCATCGGTCCTAACAATTATTTATTGCTTTTTTCTAAAAGAATATATTGTTTTATCAAATAAACAAATATTTTTCTTCAGGTTAGTTTTGAGATTTTTTTCGAATCTCCTTCATGTAAAGAATGACATTGTGTATATGTTTTTTTCTTTATACGAAAATTATATTATTATTATCAACCAATATAACATAATCACATTTTTTGACAAATCAAATAGATTAATGTTGTAAGGAATTTATAAACTATAAAAAAAATATTCTGTTTACAACAATTAACTCAAATATTTGAAATAATTTTGATGAAAGAGTGAAATATGTTATGTTTGAGCATTTTTTCATATTTGAAATTCCAAAAAATAATTAGCATTACATTACATTAACAAATAAGATTAATTGAAATGCTGTTGGTGATGAATCTGAACCTTATCTTCTCGTTGGGATCAGAAATACTTGATTTGATTTGTGGAATTTGATTTTCTTTTGGAATTTCGTAACTGGACATCTTCTGAATTTTTTTTTTTGCATATATCAATATTTTGGTAACAGATAAATCAGAATCTTAACCGGGTCCTTTTTTATATAAAAAAACCAACAAATAGAGATTCATTTTTTAAGAATTAACAGCCCAAAAAAAAAACAAAAACCGACGAAAAAAATCCTTAAAAACAGAAAACTTAAGAGAAACAACACACAACGCACATAAAAAAAACAGAACGATGGAGAATACATAGGAACTAAAAATCCTTAAAACCAATGAAATAACATAGTATATACACTTTTATAGATATATTTAATTTTTAATATCTTTTTTTAGATTAACCAATATTGAATTGTGGCTATGAAGGATTTGTTTCTATTTTTGTGGGACTATGTTTGAAATACTAACGGGTGATAAGAAATCAGTTTATGTGCATTAATGACTTATAAACTTTTTTCTTCAAAATAGCTAAAGAAAATAAATCTATGGTTACCATAAAATTAGGTATTAATATAATTAAAAAAACGTAGTCTTAATTGTTTATATTTTATAGAAAAAAACAAGTGTCCAGGTACATTGCAAGGAGGTCCTTCAAATTAATCAGATTGGTTTGTAAAAAGCTTACTCACTTCTTCTTCTTCCACTTCAAATTGAATTGAAAAAATCGAACCATCCTTTCTCTACGGATCTTCCATTAGAGAAAGCTTGAAAGCAGCAAAATTTGTGTTTTGTATTCTCCTTCAATGGCTTCCATGTCTACCGTCTTCCCCAAATCAACTCCTTTCCTCTCTCAGCCTCTCACCAAATCCCACAAATCCGATTCCGTAACCGCAACCACCGTTTCATTTCCCTCGAACTCGAGATCTCGTAGCCTGCGACGCGGCGTAACAACCACACTCCGCGTACGAGCTGGGCTAATCGAGCCCGACGGAGGGAAGCTGGTGGAGCTTGTGGTGTCGGAGCCGCGACGAAGGGAGAAGAAGCACGAGGCGGCGGATTTGCCGAGAGTGAAACTGACGGCGATTGATTTGCAGTGGATGCACGTGTTGAGTGAAGGATGGGCAAGTCCTCTTCGAGGGTTTATGAGGGAATCTGAGTTCCTCCAAACTCTTCATTTCAATTTGCTTCGTCTCGACGACGGATCCGTCGTTAACATGTCTGTGCCAATCGTTCTTGCAATCGATGATGAGCAAAAAGCCCTAATCGGAGAATCGAAACGAGTCGCACTTATTGATTCCGATGATAATCCAATCGCTATACTCAGCGAGTAAGTTCATCATTCAAACTCTGCTTCCTGGTTAATCTTGATCTCATTAGGTTTTCAAAGCAATTGAATGGCCTCAAAATATTCCAAGAGGATTGATGAATCAAGATTTTATTTTGTTGCTTGAGACATTTTAGGCATTTTGGGAATCAAACTTTACGTACACAGATCACTGAATAGTTTCTTTAGAGTCTGCTTTGACAAATCTGTGACTGTTTCTGTTTCCTCAGCATTGAGATTTACAAACATCCCAAAGAAGAGCGGATAGCTAGAACTTGGGGTACGACTGCACCGGGCTTGCCTTATGTAGAAGAGGCGATAACCAATGCCGGAAACTGGCTCATTGGTGGGGATCTTGAGGTTCTTGAGCCTGTCAAATACAATGACGGGCTTGATCGTTTCAGGCTCTCGCCACTCGAACTCCGCAAGGAGCTAGAGAAACGTGGTGCGGATGCTGTCTTTGCGTTCCAGCTCAGGAACCCTGTTCACAACGGACACGCTCTTCTCATGACTGATACTCGCCGGAGACTTCTTGAGATGGGTTACAAAAACCCAATCCTTCTTCTCCATCCACTTGGAGGGTTCACAAAAGCTGATGATGTTCCTCTAAGCTGGCGAATGAAACAGCATGAGAAGGTAAATGCAAGCAAGTTTCTCTTTGTGTGTTAGCGTAGTTCTTTATAGGAGATGCTAAAGTGGTTTTGTGACGTCAATTAGGTGCTAGAGGATGGTGTTCTTGATCCGGAGACTACCTTGGTTTCCATATTCCCATCTCCAATGCTCTATGCTGGTCCAACCGAAGTACAGTGGCACGCAAAGGCTAGGATCAATGCTGGTGCTAACTTCTACATTGTAGGTAGAGATCCGGCTGGAATGGGTCATCCTGTGGAGAAACGCGATTTGTATGATGCTGATCACGGGAAGAAAGTACTAAGCATGGCTCCTGGACTCGAACGACTCAATATACTTCCTTTCAAGGTATGATTACAATTCGCATACTAAACCTTAGTATCTCCTTCAAAGATGTAGGATTTTGAGTTCTAATTTTCTGGTTTACAATCGTTTTAGGTTGCTGCATACGATAAGACACAAGGCAAGATGGTTTTCTTCGATCCCTCGAGGGCTCAGGATTTCTTGTTTATCTCTGGCACTAAGGTAATTACAACTTCTCAGACTAATTGAGACATGATATAATGTAAGTACATAGTGTTCAGTTTCATTAAAGCTTAATTTGGTTTGATTTTATAGATGCGAGGATTGGCAAAGAACAAAGAAAGTCCACCAGATGGATTTATGTGTCCTGGAGGCTGGAATGTGCTTGTTAATTATTACGACAGTTTGAGTCTAACCGGAAATAGCAAACTGCCGGAAAAAGTTCCGGTTTAAGACGTGTTAAACACATTTCTTTGTTTTGTTTTACTTTGTGTTGTAAATTAACAACATTGTAGTTTTTTTAAGATCAACATTATGATCAAATTGTCTTATTGTAAGATTAGTAAAAAGCTTCTATGAAAAACGGTGTTGAAATTTTGAGATATATGTCTACACCGAATGCACTTTTTGGATTTCTATATGCATTTTTTACCTTTTCAGATTCATTTGTGCGGATAACACTGGTTGAAAAAAATATCGTTTTAATATCTATTTAGTTATGTACATACATTATAAAAAGGAGCTTGATAAAAATTGGTAATGTGCTGTAGATTTTTTTTGTCATATAACATTGATAACTTCAAAACTATAGAAGTTGCATGGTCGACGATCTGCTAACCTAAAAATGAATGCAAATTATACCTTAAGAGATCCTGAATCAATATCATATAAATGAAGATCCAACTCATAAATTTTAAATGAGTTCTATCACTTTATATTATGCAATTAAGAATTTCATAGGCATATAAATTCAGAGACCGGATTTTTGGATGGCTGGATTGGATTTGTTATTTGTCTGTCATTCATTCCAGGTGGATCTGAGTTCAGTGGTTGATTTCAAATTTTCTTCCATTTCGGTAATGCTCTTAACTTCTTATGAATCCAAAATTTACTCCTTAATAAGTCTTTTAGACCGAATTTATATATCAACAACTTTTTTTTTTTAAAAAATATTGCACTAGTCTTTTCTTCTATATGAGTAACTAGTACACCTAGCAAATTTTACACCGAAATCCGGATTGAAGATCTTATCGGAAATATCTAAGACTTCTAAAGTTGTTGTCATAAGTAAACATTAAAAGAAAAGGATAACATTCAAAATCTTATTCTATAAATCCAATCCATTTAAATATATTATGTTTAAATCCCAAACCCGTTAAAGATCCATTTAATTTAAGGGTTTAATAGAATTGCCAATTTAATTCGGATAGTATACATTGTCCATTTAGACTCATTTAAACTTACTTAAATTGTATATAACTTTATTTTAACTTCTTTTTAAAGCGATACCATTTTGATTAATTAATGACATATTAACAAAAACGATGTCGTTCTACTTAAAAGCTTAAGTTAAAGCAACACGGTTTTAATTAATTAATAGGATCCAATTTATTTTTAACCAAAACCATTTTAATAAATAGGTTTAAGCATGATATTCTATTTAAAATCTGTTAAGCTTAACAGATTTAAATGATCATTTATTCATTCTAATTCCGGAATTAGAACCCATTTTAACATTTCGACATCAAACATTCCTCAGTTAGAAGTGAAAATAGAAATGGGCTAAGGATAGAGCCTCAGTATTAATGGGCCTTTAAAGCCCATATCCGGTAACGAGGTCACCTTACTTCTCACGGTCTATATACTGACATTGACGACTTTCGACTGTTCTCTCTCTCTCTCTTTCTCCCTCGCATCTTTGATTCTCCTAAAGCAGTCTCGCTCTCTGTTGCCATTTCTCGTTTCTTTTCATTCCTTCGGATTTCTAAAGCAAAGGTACGGCATTTTGAAATCTGCTGATATTATGAACCAATTTCTCCGATATTTTGAGTCTAGGGTCTTGGGCGATGATTTGCTAAAGATTATGTGGAAAAAAAAACTGGTTTTGGTTAATCAGAAATTGCAAAATCCAAAACTTTATGGGTCTTTTATTTCTTTTTAAAATTGCCATTTCGTGATGAAAGTTTTAATGACTCTCCCTTGGATACTTACATGCCTGCTCACTGTTTGTTTAAATGCCTGACAGAAAAAAATTCAGTGAAACAGTTTACCATTCAGACTGATTTCGACGTTCAGAGTTTCCTATGTTTTTTTAGTACAGTTGAAAGGTGGAAACTTTGTTGGTGCATGCATAGATTTGAATCCTAAAGCAATTGTCTGTAGATTCTTAAAGAAAAACTGCAACTTTGATCTTATCTTGAGGAGCAAGTACCGTGTAAGTAAAAGATTTAGATATCTTGTAATTGCATTGTGTTGGTCTAACGTTACTGATGGTGATTGGTGAAAGTTATATGTTGTTGTTTTCAGAGAGCAACCTAGAACATACTCTGTACTTCGTTTTTCTTTCTCTTTGTAAATCATCTCTAGTCTGCGGATATGTGGTAACAGGTATGTGCATGTCCCTTTAAGTAGCGCCATTTGACAGTGTTATTATTTGGTTTTGAAGGTTGAAAAATGTTTCTTAAAGTCGAGTTACCATGGAATGTGATGATTCCTGCTGAAAACATGGATGCGAAAGGTCTGATGCTGAAAAGGGCTATTATGATACAGCTGCTGGATGCGTTTGCTTCAAAGAAAGCAACCAAGGAGCTTGGCTACTACTTGGCAGTCACAACTCTGGACAAGATCGGGGAAGGCAAAATCAGGGAGCACACTGGTGAAGTGATGTTCCCGGTTGTTTTCAGCGGGATAACTTTCAAGATCTTTAAAGGAGAGATACTCGAGGGTGTGGTGCACAAGGTGCTGCAACACGGTGTCTTCCTGAGGTGTGGTCCGGTGGAGAACGTTTACATCTCCTGTCTGAAGATGCCTGATTACAAGTACATCCCTGGAGAGAATCCGATCTTCATGAACGAGAAGATGTCAAGGATTCAGATTGAGACTACGGTTAGATTTGTGGTGATTGGGGCGAGGTGGATGGAGGTAGAGAAGGAGTTTCAGGCGTTGGCTAGCCTTGAAGGGGACTATCTTGGACCAATCTGTGAAGAATGATCTGCCATGTCGATAACTCAAAGTCTTTAGTTTTATGTCTAGTAAGTAGTACTCTCTAAGTTGTGCAAATAATTAATGAACCTTGATCTTTAGATGTAATGATATTCCCCACCTTCAAGAGGAAAAAAAGCTGGACTAATTTAGATGTTTGATGTTTGGTACAATCCACTTTTTGAGTTACTAATAAATACGAACATAGTTCCAAAATCGTTGCTAAAAAAAAGAGTTGTAATTTGGTTGGAAAAAAAAGAGTTGAAAAATCGATGCTAAACAAATTGTTACAAAGTGGTTGTCAACAAAAATCGTTGCAAATTCATTGGTAAAAGAACCGTCGCAAAATCCGATGATAGGAATGCTGTTACAAAATCTTTGTCAAAAGAAACTTACAAAAACGTTGCTAATTTTAGCAACTAATTTGCAACCCATATATTATATATTAGTTTTGAATATATAATATAAAATAAATACATTTGTAAATTTATAATATACAATTAGAAATAATATTTATATTTTAAAACAAAAATTAAATTTTAGCAACTAACTTGTAAAATCGCTGCCAAATAGATGCTAGAAATGTGGTTACAAAGTCTTTGCTAAAAGAAAGTTGCAAAAAACGTTGCTAATTTGCAACTCATATATTATATATTAGCTTTAAATATATGATATAAAATAAATACATTTGTAAATTTATAATATACAATTATAAATAAAAACAATATATATATATTTTTTTAAACAAAATAAATTTTAATTTTTTTATTTTATAAAATAAAATATCCAAAAAAGCAAAATAAAATAAACTACAAAAAATTCTGATCAAGAGACCGTAATGGCTTTTCATTTTAGATTGGTTGAAGACTCTCCAGTAGATTGGATCGTCTCTTCGGAAATTTGTCCGCACGTCTGCCCGCTCGCATGTCTTTTAAGTTGTTTCATCTGCTCCCGGGCAGCTGCTAAAGCTAAGTCATAATTTTTTTATAGTCATGTCCTAATTTTTCTTCTTCTGAAATTGAATGTGATACTGACACATAAGCGATTTTCAAAAATTAACTTCTCAAATAAGATTTAAAGGATTACTATGTTTTTTTATTTAACTTCTTTTACTTCTTGTCCTCAGGTTCCCCCAATATCACAAAGGTTGGCAGAACAAGTTCTGATGAACTGTGGTAGCAAGTGTAAAATATATCTTGTTGAAGCGGTGAAATCATTAGGCATGTCTTTAGATAAATATTGTAATGTGGTGGCTTTGATATGTGAAGGGACATTTAGTATTTTGAGGCAGAGCAAAGTTGAAGCTGTGTTTTAAATAGCGCAAGGCGCGGTAAGGCGATGAAGTGCTCGTTTTTCACTCCAAACCTAGGTGCACGCTCAGTGAAACATTTGGTATCTTAGGCACAACTATACAAAAAAACATAAGGTTAGTTAACGAACATATGCCAAACGAACTTAATTTTAAGAGTGGTATTCTAAGAGATTAAATGTAATCTCGAACATATACGAAGAAAACTTAATTTTAAAGTTTTGGTCAATTTATTATGTAATATATATATATATATATGTTGTTAAAATCAATATTATTTCATCCAATAGATATAAAACCATAAATATTGTAAATATTAAAATTTGATTTTTATTTAATTAACAATAAATATAGGATATGTTATGACATACAAAATTTTATTAATGTTCTGATATTAACCAGATTTTTCTTACTATATATTAGTAAACAGTTATAAACAAAATTCGTAAAACGCAGATTATCCACTAATATATAATAAACTTAACATTGTACTTTTGCTAAAAGCTTTAGCACCTAATTTAAATAAAAAGAAAATATCTCAAAAATTTTGAAAAAAAAAAAGAAAAGAAGAACCAATTTGTTGTAATCATTACATGATGAAACAGCCGAACTCATTCTAATTGCTAACCAATAATTGCATATTAACTTAACTAAAATGCTGTCTATACTTTCATCCTACTACTTATATTTATTTTCTTAGATATCAATATTGCAGAAAGGATTGGTTTAAGGAATTCCATCATAAAAAGACCTCTTATCTTTTAATTAAAAATAAAAAGAGAAGTGCCCTCAAAAGTTGAAAGCTAATTATGGGCTTTATTGTAGCTCAAATCATTAATTATCCAAAATAAAAGATCTACACAGAAAATGATTAAAGATGAGTCCCATTGGCTCAATAAGTCTTTCCTTATATAAATCATTTCCTCATTTAAAACTTAAAAATGATGAACATATCGAATTTATTTTTTATGACTATTTGCGTTTTTCTGTTCATTTTTTTTTTCAACAATTCAATAATACACATTAAGCTGAATTTGAATCCAGACGGTTATGTGTGTTACTGCTCATTAAACATTGAATTATAGATATAGAAAATATAAATTAATGTACATAGAATATGTTTTCCAAAGGACAAAACATGGTTGATATCATGGTTGGACCATACAACTCTTACATATCACTTTAGAATCTATAACAAACGAAAATATTAGCTTGGATTCATTGAGGTCAATTACTTATGGATTTGAAAAATACCTATAATCGTAGTTTTAAATGTATAGAATTTTGGTAGTAGTGTTTCATATATATTGCAATTTTCTTTTTATCTTATAACTTAAATAAGAACTAAATGTATAGCTTGTAAATTAATGTGTTTTATTAGTACTGATGTTATCTTTATAACTCAACTTCAAATTTGATATTGTGGATGTGTAGGCTGTAGAAAAAAACAACTAATTTTTTTTTCAATATAAGAGTCTATTTACAAAACCTGTAGAAGATCTATGTTTTACCACACTCTTTATTATTTCAAATGTTGCTTACTGGTTATAAACGGGCCGAAATAAAAATTAGAAGTACAAGATTACTTTTATTATAATAAAAATTCAACAAAAAGTTAGAGACAGTTTTATATATGAAATATTTACATGTCATATGGTCTCATAATGTTTGTGTAGGGTCCCTCAAGTCCTAACAAAGTGACGCCAACTAATTATGCATTTGATTAATTAAAACAAAAAAATTAATATAATTCCAAACACTGCTTTTAATTACGCAAGACAGTTCAACTAGAAGACTCTTAGTGCTCTTTGTTTCAATTTTTCAGAGATTTTGATTCATTGAAAATTGAAAACAGGAGATGATATGGGAAACAACAACGCAACCGCTAATTTAACAGGCAAACACACAAAATCCTCTCTTTACTTTCTAATTATAATTTTTCTCACTGAAATGTTTTTGTCTGTGTGATTGCAGAAGATGAGAGCTCAAAGCTAGACACCAATGGAATGTCTCCTTTGGAGTCTGTTCCCGTGGAGACCACGCAAGATCATGTGTTTCTTGAAGGCAAAGATGGAGATAAAGAGAACGAGAGCTTTTCTGATGGTGTTACAGGTTTTTCTTCATAATTGTTTCACTTATATCTATCTATGAAAATCATTTTCTCAGTTTTTGAATCATTGAAACAGAACCACAAAGCAAGGAATTAGTTGAAGATCCGAAAGTGACAAAGGTTGAAGAAGGGATGAGTCAGAATGGCTTGGAGAGCTTGGTAATTGAAACTGATGAGCAGATACTTAAAAATACATCAGTTGCAGAAGGTTGATCTGACTTTTATAGCTATCTCTCTTCTATTTTATTTTCGAAAAAACCTTTATGTCTTTGTAGTTTATTTATTCCTGTCTCTGTTCGTCATCAGGTGTTGAAACTGTGCGTGAAGCGACAGAAAGGGAAGAGTTACCTATGATTGAATTGAATACCAAAGAGTCTGGTAATGAAGAGAAGCTCTGTGCGATTGATGAGATTGTCTTTTTATCTCCAAGCTTCTACGAATCTGCTGGAATAGAAGAAAAGATGGTCAATGAGTGTCTGGAAGAAACTGCTCCAGCAGGGGAAGTTGTGAAGCTTGATCAAGAGGCTTGTATGGAACAGAGAACAGGGTTTCTTAGTACCGAGCCACATGAGATTCTGAATCTGAAGTATCACGTTCTTGATGATGATGATGAAGGTACAAATGAAGGAAAAGCCGACCAGGAGATCTCTAAACCTAGTTCACAAGGATCAAACGCAATTCTTGAGACCGGTTTTGAAGTTTGTAAGGAAGAGAGGAACATGGAGTTAGGAAGAGAAACAAGTCTGAAACGCATGTCTCGATGCAGATCGCTCCCAGTGAGCCAGAATAGTAGAGTTATGGGAGATTCGCTGGTTCAACAATTGGTTTCCGAGGTTAAGTTTCCTTCAAGAAACAATATGGGTTTAGATAAAGCCAGTATGTCTGAGGTTCTGCTTGTTTCTAGCATAAAAACCAACAAAGTGCAAGAAACTACTGAAGCAATAACTGAATGCAGCAAAGAATCAAGACTTGAGATGCGATCTCCCAGCTTTAGTAATGACCTAAGAATCGAGGAAAGAAGAGATGAAACTCCTTTACTCTCTCAGGACAAGACTGAGACATACAAGGAAACACTCGACATGGAAGAGAAAACTGTGATGCTGAAGAGAAGTGAGACTGAGAAAACTAGAGGCTTTGAGTTGTCTCTAGGGTTATCAATGAAACCTAGTCAGAGATATGGCGCAGATGATAGCTTCAAAGAGACCAAGGGCGCAGGAGATAACTTGGTGGACGAGAAAGATAACACGTCTGAGACTCTGCTTGTTTCTTGTGGAGAAAGCAGCAAAGCAGAAACTACTGAAGTGATAACTGAAAGCAACAGAGAACCTCTTATTGAGATGCGATCTCCTAGCTTTGGAAATGACGTAAGAACCAAGGAAAGAAGAGTTGAATCGACAGAGCAAATTCCGTTACTCTTTCAAGACAAGATAGAGACATTCGAGGCACCAATCGATGTGGAAAAGAAAACTGTGATATTGAAGACAAGTGAGTCTGAGAAAACAAGAGGCTTAGAGTTGTCTCTAGGGTTGTCGATGAAGCCCGATGAGAGTTCTGAAGCAGATGATGGCTTACAAGAAACCAAGGATTCAGGAGAAAACTTGCTGGACAAGAAAGCTTCTTGGGGTTCTGTGAAAGGCAGAGTCAGAAAACGGAGCAAGTCCTCGCTCTTCGGAACATGCCTCTGCTGCGTCACTGCCATAACTTGAACTGATTTGCAAGAAAAGTGATTATTGATTTTGTGATTTGATGGTTTTTTAAGAAGAATTATTGTGGATTGGGTTTTTCGTTTGAGGGGTTTTGGTAAAGTTTGAAAAGGTTTTTATTTATTTTTATTTTTTACTAAATAAAAATTTGAATATGTTTTTCGTTTTGCTATAAAAAATAAATTATCGGTTGTTTTTTTTTAACTTATTATATTATTAATCGAAAAAGATAGTACATGAAACGGAGCAATCCGTTTGGCGGTACATTATCAACAGCTTGTTTTGCAAGAAAATTAACCGTTTGATTCTTTTTCTGTTCGACTAAACCTAACGAACAACTTGATAGTACTTGTGTATAAACTTATTTTGTTTAAAAATAATAAAAAGAAATATAAGCAATTGGATTTATTGTTTTGGCAACATATTTATAAAGATATGTTTCTTCTTTTTGTAATAGCTTTGTGAAACATATTCAATGACTAAGAAAAAGAATGAAAATGCAAGTTATATTTCAAAACCATACTAGATCTGAAAGCTTTCAGTGAATGAAATTATTAAGATGTTGTGAAGGCAAACAAAAATTAAAAGAGTAAAAACTAACAAGGTAATTAAGGGATACTTTTGCTTTTATAACTCATAAAATAATGATAATAATAATGAAAGAATATTAGCCAATGTTGATCATCATCTTGACAAATTCATCATAATTGACTTGGCCATCACCATCCAAATCTGCCTCCTTTATCATTTGTTCAACTTCTTCATCCGTTAGCTTTTCCCCTAGATTTATCATTACATGACTCAACTGCAATAACAAAGCTTTTGACATTAATAAATAAGTAACGACGTTTAGGCTGTGATTAGTCTTTTTGTTTCGACTTTGCTGTAAAAAAAATTGGCTTTTACTTTAAAAAATTAAAAGCAAGATTTTGTAGACATTAAAAAATGTTGATACCATTAACAAAAAGTAAAGAAATGGGATGCTAGTATTTTTAGTCTTTTAAAAACTTTTAAATCAAGAAAGTCTGAATGGATAATATATATATAGATTTTAAGACTTTTTTTTTAACTCTTTACAGTTTTTAAAGTTAGCCAAATCTGAAAATCGAAATGTTCTGTTATAAAAAGAAAATTGTATTTCTTATGAATATACCAAATATATATATATATATATTTGTTTCGAATATACAAAATAAAAATATTATAATTTTTGAAATAGAAAAAAAAACTAATTATTTTTTTGGAAAGATTGGTTTAAAAAATTTGACAACACTATGGCGTCCTTTGTATTGTTCGATATTGGTTTTTCACCATCTATCGACCAAGTATGAATAAAACTGTGCGTTTTATGAACACTACATCTTGAATAACAATAGATTTTGTATGGAATTAGAAAATCATAAAACCAATAAAACTAAATTTTTGTAAAAATATTAGAATCCATAAACCAATAACTATAGTTTATGTTTTTAAAATCAGTAGTAGGTCAAACATGATATTCTTATAAACATTGTGAACACAATTTTTTTGTTAAAAAAACTTCTTAAACAAATAGCTAGTTTTGGCCTTAGTTTGACCATAAAGTTCAAATAAACGTGAAATCTGATCAATCCAGCCTACGATATATATTATCTTATTGATCTATCTTAACTAAAACAAGGCTATAAGTATATATAGTACTCGAAAAAATAACTGCATTAAGTCTATCTTATTAATTGTGATTTTCTTTTTTGGGTTAAGTGTGAGTTATTCTTCTAGACAGGTGTGTTTGCTCGGCATGACTCATGTCAAATGCATTATTATCAAGCTATTACTTAAAAGAATGCTATTTAAATTGAAAAAAAATTGTTAAAAATTTATATTTGATGCGTGCATGCAAAAATTCAAATCTGAAAAAAGGTTTTACGCATTAATGTAACTTTTGCGAATGTAATGAAACAAAACATGTGCTCTTATGTCTAATAAACCAATCGAATCAAAAGCATTCTACTCTATATGTAACTATTTTTCCATTAATTGTTTTTTTTTCCTCCTCGTTCTTCTGCAAGATTCACTATGCCAGCTAGCTCTAAGCCTTCACGATGTAACACAAACTTTCGAAAAATAAATAAATATTTATCAAAAGTGGTTTTAAAGTATAAATATATAAGACAAATATGGATCTCTGTAAATTGGAAGATTGTCTGCCCTTGTTGTCTGATTTTTTTTCATTGATTTAAAATATTTCAAAGTGTGTTTTAGCTGGCTTTATCAACTACTATCTAGTTAATGCATAATTAATAAATCAAGTGGGTCAATAAACATTTATAATCTCATACTAATGATGCTTAGCCTGGATTTGAAAAATTTACAATATAGAGCATGTAACATTTAATTAAGCAGAGAAAACATTTATGAAATTAGTTCATGTACCGTTTATTAAATTCGATAGAACCCCAATTTATATCTAAGGATTTAGTAGACAGAAAAATCTATATAATTATGTTTCTAATCATTTATAACAAAATAAACAAGTTAGACCGTACATGCTATTATTGGAGAACGTTGTAAACGCAATCCAGTGCATCAAATTAATTTGCTTATATAATATCTTTTTTTTTTAAATAAGTCAAGCATATATCTAACTCTAACCACACTTATATAATACAGAGAAAATATAAATATATAAGACGGATTCAAGTTTTAAAATTAAAAAGATAAAAAATAAATAAGAGTCACGGACCTCACTGGCAGAGATGTAACCATTTTGGTCTTTGTCAAAGACTTTGAAAGCTTCTTTAAGTTCTTCTTCTGCATCACTTTCCTATACCATCACCACAACAACAAATTAACAAATTAAAATTGTTATTTAATATAAACAATGTCTCTATTTAGAATATAAAACACAGAGATCTTCACAACTCATAGTTGTTAGTAGACAACAACTAAAAGTTCTTAGCCAAAATAGAAAAGAAGAAAAGTAAAAGCATAGAAAGATGAGAAAAAGACTTGTTGTAATAGAAAAATGAATATTTTAAATACAAGAAACATAATGAATGAGACAATTCAGAAATGATATAACCAAAAACCATTCTCTTCATGTAACTAATTGTAAAATATTGTATATCTCGTAATGAAACTAGTTAAGCATGAATGTTATTAATATATATAGAGATGAAGAGAGAGGAACCTGAAGTTTCTTGGCCATGAGGTTGAGAAACTCAGCAAATTCAATGGTGCCATTACCATCAGAGTCAATCTCAGTGATGATATCTTGAAGTTCTTGTTCTGTTGGATTCTGATCCAAGGAACGAATCACTGTTGCAAGCTCTTCCACCGTTATACAACCTATTATTGGATTCCAAAACAACAATATATATATGTCACAACACATATCACTTTTCTTGATTTGTATATATGATAATCATTTAGAGAAAGAAAGAGAGAACCGTCGCCGTCTTTGTCGAACAGACAAAAGGCTTCTTTGAACTCAGTGATCTGATCTTTTGTCAGTGATGTCTCTTCCATTGTTTCTGGAATGTAGTTTAGAGAGAAGAGAGAAGAGAGAGAGCTCAAGGTTTAACGTAGTTGATGAATCTCTGATATGTGGTCTATTTGTAGAGTCGTTACAAGAACTTTATACTTTCGAATCATGTACTTTTTCAACTACTATAAGCCCTTTAATTAATTCTTACATTATTTTAAGTTAGTTGTACAGAAAATGGATTAAGTTAAATGGGAAGTATTATTTATGCATTTTTTGTTTTCTTTTAGAACTCTTGAACTGAAAAATTTAATTCTAGTCACATGACTCAGTCGCATATAATAATTTATTGCTCTTCTCGAGTTAACATTTAAATCATAGATATGCAATGGTAATCATAAGTTGTTCAAAAAACAACTACATTGTTCCAAAAGTCGACCGTTGAAGTGCCTAAGTCTTCATCTAAACGGCTAAAACCACTTGGATGCTTCGATCAAATCAGTCAATAGACAATGAATAGCAATCATATTAATGTAATAAGGTAAACAAATATATTTCCATGAACTTGAATCACTAATATGAGATAAGCCTCTCAAAATATCTTAATCAAAAGAACAAAAATAAGCTACAAAACAAAAGGAAGCTAACGTAGATTCAAAGTTTGTTTGTTTTTTCTCTTTAATAGAAATGTTCTCGAACCGTGTTGAATAAGGCAAACATGGTTGGGTACAAAACTTGTTTTTGGTTGGGAAAGCAAGTGCTAATGTTCACACTTGTAGCCCTGGGCATTTGGGTATCCGTTTGGCTTCGGATCAGGTCTTTTGGGGATATAAGATCCGTTCAGGTATTTTGAATTTTTGGATCGGATTCAGTTTGGTTACACTTGGATTCAGGTCGGGTTTGGGTAATTTGTTTGGACCCGAATTCTATCCGAATTTTCATCAAAAATAGTTTGAATCGGTTATTTTATCCAAAAGTAACCACATATACAGCTCGGATACGGATAAATTTGATAACAAATCAATTTTTTTTAACTTTCTCCATAAATGCATTGTATATACATATCTACGTATAACTTTTAAATATTTTTGATACTTTTTTAGTTTTTTTTTCACACATTTTCGGATTAATGAAATTGAAGTTTGAGCTAAATAGAAATGTTAACAAAACAAAGAAGAGAAAACTATTGAAAAGTCGTACGTACGTACGTATAGATATATAGTTATAAACATAAATGTGTAGTAGTGTCGACAGCTGTAATGGTTAGATAATTGGGAGACACAAAGCATTGAAAATGTTAGACCAAAGCCATCTAATTACTCGACAAGTTCTCATTCCGTTTCATGCCGTCTTATTTCCTTCTAATTTCTAAATATGATCTTGAACTACTTAAAACTACTATTTTTAATATAACAAAATAAGTTATTACTTGTTTGTAAATGAAATACGACTAAATAGAATATTCACGTATAAATGGTAAAAAAACACATATGATAAAATACCAAATTGTATGATGATTAACATGACCATTTAATACGTTTTTATTTTAGTAATACAAAAGCTTTCATCAAACAAATATAAAGACAGATAAATTAGTATGTAAAGTTCGCCTTCAACCATCTTTTATTATTCATATATATTTGATATTATCTCTCAAGCTGTTTGGATCTCCGCAAATTTATTAACAAGAACAAAAAAAAGCGTCCATCAAATATAAAGATGATGGAAAAATTATAAATCCAATTGTATATGCAAAATCACACCAAAATTTTCGTTTTCTAGTTACTGGTTGAATAATTGTGAGTGTTTTTGATAAATTTGATTAAAATGTTTTACAAGTCATAGATCATAATTGATACTGCTAAAAGATCGTAATCAGAACATCTATTGCCAAGAAAGATTTTAGGATGGACTTGCATTGAATCTGGCATTCCAAGATTAGGGAAAATGCATGTATATTATTGCTTTGTTAGCTACTCGTGAATTGATGATTTGACCCTATCGTCTGCATTATATAAGTTCATAAGCACGATAAAATAAAATATTAAATAACAAAGCAAATCAATGGACCAACAAAAAATCTGAAACAATACGCGCTAAATCGATCGAATATTTTATTCGATTCAACTTTTCATTGACTTATATTTCGAATATCGAAAAGTATGAAAATTTTGGGTAATATCAAGAAAACAGAACCAGTAACACCTTGGTGAAGAGTCTATGATCAGAAGTTGATCTCTAGAATCCAAGATGCTGTAAAGTTTCTGCAAATTTGATGAACCATTTGTTTATATCTTGCTTCAAACCAGAGAGTAACATTTTAAGGTTACAAATCTCATTTGATGGCAAAATGTTCGGATGTATATTTCTCTTAATGCTTCTCTTGAGATGTTGTTTTCAATTGCTTGATGTTTCCTCTTGATGGTTTTCTGTAGGTGCTGGCAAGGATGAACCAAGACTTCGAGATGCGACGGCTTGTACTATTACTGCGTGCACAGTGAACAAGAGAGTCTTTAGGAGAGGGTCTTGATGTTTCCGCAAGTCAAGCGAGGGTTGCGGTTCCACGGTTTTTATCGTGGAGATCATTTCTAGCTGTGGCTAATGTTCATCAACAATGAGGTGGTGGTGTTTGTGTGTTTCTAGACAAGCTCGAACTTGGAGCCCCCATGCCATGTAGTTTGTGGGTTTGAGCTTCAAGTGCTCATCAACAAGTTCAAAGAGATTAGAGCTCTCGAAAATACATACAATTCAATTAGAGTAAAACCAAACAGATGAAACTCATCACATGTAAGAGTGGAATTGATACACTGTATAAAAAGAACAATTAATGAAACATAAAGAAAAATGTGAAGGTTATCTGATTCAATTGCTCACTTGTCTCCTCTTTAAGTTGGAGCTTTCTCAGTAACTTTCTGGGCAATCCAACCAAGTCCATCATGCAATCCTTCTCCAGTTACTGCACAGCTTGCTTGAATGTGCCAATCATGGTTCTTGATGCTATGAAGGTTAAGCGCGTCCGTGATTTCAGCTGGGCTCATAGCGTCTTTCAGGTCCTGTTTGTTTGCAAACACGAGTATGACTGAGTTCTGAAGATCTTCATGTCCGAGTAATCTGAAAAGCTCATCTTTCATTAAAGAGATTCTGGCTCTGTCTGTGCTATCAATAACCGCGATTACAGCGTTCGTTCCTCTATAGTAAGTTGCCCATGATGTTCTCAGCCTATCTTGCCCACCAAGATCCCAAACCTAAAGATAAAAAAGGGCAAGAAGCAATACAACAATTTAAGGTTTGCAAAGCCTAAAACCATAGCCTAGGCACAATATAGCAATGCAAGGACTAGCAAATTGTTATCAGAAACCATAAGAATCATGCCAATATGAATAAAGTTCAAAACTTTGAGCTTGTGAAGCCTTCCACAAAACCATGGATGACAAGGGCATAAACAGAGCATCCCAATTCAACAGAAGCACACATAGAAACAGTAAAACCACGGATTGTAGAAACGATGATTTGGTTATCAAGAAAGCTTGTGGTACCTCGAAGCGGATATTCTTGTAAACTAGCTCTTCGACATTGCTTCCTACTGTAGGATGAGTGGTGACAACTTCACCCAAATGAAGCTTATAAAGCGTCGTCGTTTTACCGGCGTTATCCAAACCAACGACGACTATCTTATACTCTTTTGCAGGAAACATCATGAACCAAAACCTCGACGCGAATGCTCCCATGTCTCTCTGATATTCATATATTAAAAAGAAAAACTGAATCGGAGAAAATAATCAAATTTTGAATCTTTCTTAGATTTTCCGGTGATTATTGAAGAAAACCCTAAAGATACAGTTTTGATTTGACCCAAATTGTAGTTTTTTTTTTCACGAGAGCGAGAGTCAGATTGAGATAATACGTTGAATCCCAGATCGGATTTGGATATAGACGATCCAAAAAATGTCTCTAATTTACCAAATTTATTAAAAACAGCCGAAAAGACAAATTAATCGAGAATCTGAGACAAAACCTGGATCCAGTGGCGGTTGCGGTCGCGACGGCGATGTTTGGTTTGATCTGAATCGGAAAAAAAAAAAAAAAAGAGAGAAGTCGCGTCCCGGAGAGAATTTCGATTGCGCTTATCGATCTGGGTGGTCCGTGCCGTGGAATAATAAGAAAAGTGTGCGATGACAAAAGCATAAAAGTTTCTTTTAAAAATGGTAATACATCAGAATAATAATGTATAGTTTACAAAAGAAAAGTACCAATACTTGTCTTCATTATTTTGGATTAAGATTTTTTATCTTGGTTTTAAGAACTAGAGAGCAAAACTAGTTCAACAAAAAAATATTAGAGGAAATAATGTATTTATGCATCTAAGGGATGGATGCTAAATCGAGTGTATGGTAAAAAAAAAAAAGTGCATGTATGCTCATACATAATGTACAAGATATTTAATGTTAACTTGCATTAGAGGTCGGTTTTGAATCCAATCAAAACAATCATGAGTTTAAAATTTTTATTTTTATATAAAATGTTTATAAGGTGAAATGACTTATTTTTAAAAAAAATATACAAAAAAACCTATTTTTTTGTTTGTGGGTTGAGATTTTTCGAAAATCATGAACAGTTTGCGTAATCCATTTCAACAAAAAATTTTCTTCTCTGCATTTTGGTAAATGATATTTCCATTGATTCCCTAATATTTATTTTTAAAAAAAATTTGTATGATTATGTTTTCATATTTCACTTCATTGAAGCATCAGTATTGCATTTAAAAAAAGTACTTGAAGGAGAAGAACTCAATCGGTTGATCAAGTGACGTGGCTTTTTCTAAGCCGTTGTTACAGTGTTATTTTCGTTTTACATCAATGCTCAAGTAAATAAGCCCATTGGACCCTGACATAGATATAAAGGTCCATTACACGAGACGCGTAATTACAAATGTGTAGTTTCTATGTAACTGCTTGCAATCACAACGATTTACGATGGAGCAACGTCAACCTCGCGTTTAAGCTTCAAGTATAATAAGTCAGTGACGAACAGTGCCTTTACGTGTAATCTAAATGTGTAATTTCTACGTAGTAGCTTGATACGATGACTATTTAAGATGGAACGACGTCGACCATGTTCACGCTTCATCTTGATTCAAGAATCACGTGTTAAACATTTCTTGATTGTGGGACTCTTTTTTTTTGCTTCCATGGCAGTTTCTTTAACGGCAGAAGTACAAGATTCGTCGTCTCGATCTCTGTGGAAGTGCGATGTCTTCCTCAGTTTTAGAGGAGGAGATGTTCGAACAAACTTTGTCAGCCATCTCGACGATGCTCTCAAGGAAGAAGGAATCATAACCTTCACTGAGGATAAAGAACTCCAAAGAGGAAATTTCATTTGGGAAGGGCTTGAGAAAGCGATGGAACAGTCGCCATTCACAGTCGTGGTGATTTCTAAGGACTACACTACCTCTCACTGGTGCTTGAGAGAGCTCACGTTTCCGGTCGACTTAGCTGAGAAGAAACGCCTTGAATTGATATTTATATTTTATGAAATCGATCCGTCAAAGTTGAAGAGTCGAACCGGATGTTTCAAAGAAGCTCTTGATAAGCATGAGCTGACATTTGATCTGGAGACTGTGAGTGGTTGGAGAAGAGTTTTGGCTAAACTTGGAAACATCTCTGGCTGGGATTCCAAAAGCAGGTTCGTTATCTTTCTTTAAATTCTCTCAGTTTGTATGTTGAATTCATTGTTTTCTATAGGTGCATATTAGGTTATTAGGTTCGGTTATAAGTTTTGCAAAAATAGGTCTTATTCGCAATTCGGTTCAGATTTTTGGTTTCAGTTTTTTTAAGTTTTAGAAAACTATATTCAGTTTTTTAACAAAAAAAAATATTAAAGAATAATAAGTAAATAATTTAATTAAAAATATTAGTTTTTAATGTATTATTTTAGTTTACTTCGGTTTTACATAGTTTGAATTTATATTTAGTTTAAGAATTAAATAGTTCGATATAAAAATTTATGTTACATTCAAATTATTTTATAATTTAATTTGGATCTAATTCGATAATTTTTGGTTGGGTTTAAAAATTTGTTGTTTCCTAGAAAACGTGAAAGATGATTTCCAAAAGCATAGTGTTTCACATTTACGGAAGCAAATCATGTTTGAAGTTTTCCCAAAAAGCCCCTTGAAAGCACGTTGCATCAGTTCTGACGCAATGAAACAAAGGTTACGTGGCAAGAAGGTTCTTCTCATCCTCGATGATGATAACATTCTTCAAGCTAAGCTTGAAGAATTGGCTGTAAACTGCAAATGGTTTGGACTAGGAAACAGGATCATTATAACTACACGAGACAAGCGTGTATTAGATGAGCATAATGTGAAACATATTTATGAAGTGAAGCCTTTTAGGACTACCCAAGCAATTCAGCTTTTTGTAAGCATTCCTGCAAAATGAATCGTCCACAAGCAGAATTCAAAGAGATCTATTTAGATATTGTCAAGCAACTTGGTGGTCTTCCATTAGGACTCGAGTCACTGATGCATCTTTATATGACCGGAAAATAGCGTTTTGGAAAGATAAGTTGTGTATACTGAAAAATAGTATTGATCAATCTATCTCAAAGACGTTAAAAGTAACTTATTGTTTTTCTTTATCTTGATAAGCATGAAAATATTGTTTTTCTTTATCTTGCTTGTTGTTTCAATGAGGAATATATGGATCGAGCGAAAATGTTACTTGACACCTTTGTGTCTAAATCTGAACCAAGCCTAGTAACTCTGATGGAAAAGTCTATGATTAGTATGTCCAACAATACGAGGTTGTTGATGATTTACTTCAAGATATGGCTAAGGATATCATTTGTGAAGGAAGATTGGATAAACTATACATAAGATGATGTGGAACTCTTTGGATGTCAAAGGCTTGTTCACTGAAAATATGGATAACTCTAGGCCTATTTTTTTCTATGTGGATTTGTGGTTGTGTTCTTTAGATTCTCAATAAACCTTGTATTGATCAGTGTTGTACTACAAAAAAAAAGTTGATATTGTTACCAAAATTTGTGACTAATTGTTTTATTACAATATTGTGACAATTTACATACATAAAAGTGTGTCACAATTTCGTTATAATATTGTAACCAAATTGAAAGTAACCAAATTTTGTCACTAATCGTGACATAAATGTTACAAAATACATAGTAACAAATATGTGATATTTTTTGTCTCAATTTTGTGGCCTGTTTGTGACTATTGTTCGTCACGAATTGTGTCATTTTTGTGACGTTTAAATAGTGTCACAAATTGTAACGAATTGTTACTGTAGTTAATCATCACAAATTGTTGTAACGTTTTTGAGACTAAACTAGATTTATGACTATTTTATTGTGACTTTTTATAATTAGTATCACTTTAGTCACAATTTTGTTGTTGTGACGAAACATTCATATATTGTGACTAAAAATAATCGTAACAATAGTCTGTTTTTTTTTGTATCTCTCTATCACATTGTTTCAACAGGGAAATAAAGACATCAAGGTTGAAAGTATATTGATCAACATGGCTGAAGAAACAAGGTTTTGGATTAACCCTGGAACGTTTAAAAGGATGATCAGTCTTAAATTTCTAAAAACATAATAATGTTTCTGTTGGGGGAGCAAAGTGTTCATGGTCGACGATTTTGACTGCCTCCCTTCATTAAGATATCTTTAGTGGGAAGCTTACATTCAAAATTCATTGCCTTCAAACTTTAAGACTGACTATCTAGTTGATATCAACTTCTCTGATAGCTCAATCCAAACACTTTGGAGTGGAAGTCAGATACTATATCTTCATTTTTTTATACTTTGGTGGTTATCTTTTACACGAGACGGCTTAGACCCGATTCTCATATATTTGAATGTTATTGTGGTAATCTAAATGTATTGCTTCTTTTGGATGGCAGGAACTTGGAAGTTTAAGACACATGACCCTTAATAGATGCCGGAATCTGATTGAGATTCCAAATCTTTCTAAGGAAAAAAGTCTCGAGTATTTATGCATTTGTTATTGTGAAAGCTTGGTTAAGCTCCATTCGTCTCTTGGTCATCTTGATAAGTTAGTTCCACTGTTCATGCAATATTGCACGAAACTCAAGAATCTCCCACGTAACATCTACTTAAAAGTCCATCAAACCCTTTAAGCTAGATGGATGCACTAATATACAAGAGTTTCCATTTGTTTCCGACAATATTGAAACGTTGGGACTGAGCTTCACATCAATTAAAATAGTGCCAAATCCAATAGACTGTCTGTCAAAACTCGTAGGAGTGCGGTTATCGTATTGCAAGAGACTGAAGAACCTCCCTCACACAATTGGAAGTTTGGAGTCACTTATACATCTCACACTTGCTTACTGTCCCAAAATCACAGCATTTCCAGTGCTTGGAAATGGAGTGAAAATAATGTCTTTGAATGGAACACCAACCGAAGAAGTGCCCTCATCGATAGGCGATAAACCGAATCTCTTTTGTCTTGACATGTCAAACTGCATCAGGCTCCATAGTCTCCCTCACTCATTGAGAAACTTGAAAACACTTAGGTTTCTTTATGTCAATCAGTGGATGCATTAATATCACTGAGATCCCACATGTTGCAGGGGAAATGAGAAGACTAGATTTGTATGGGACGTCGATAGAAAAATATAGAATTCTCTCTCAAGAGGAAGTATTTGAGTTGCACAATCGTGATATGGACTTCGTGAAAGGGTTTCTCACTCGGTATGCTTGCAGATACAAGAAAAAATAAAATCTAAATAGTTTATGACTGCTCATAGACTTGAATTTGTGATTCATTTATCGTCTAAGTATCAATCATCATAGAGATATAACAGAAGTTCGACATAATTATTAATGTAAACAAATATATTTCAAAAATAATGAGTTAGTAATTTAAGAAAATTATCATTATTTATTAATACTGTTGTTTAACATTTTGTATGCTTACAAATGATAATCTATTTCACTGAAGTTATTTATGAAATATCATATTTTATATCTTTTATTTTTATATTCAATTGAGTTATTTTTTTTAAATGTAGAAAATGAACTGTTATTGAATATGGTAGATATATAAATGTATTATTTTGGTTTAGTAATAACTAGATTAAATCTCGTGTATACAAGAATTTTTACAATCTTATATTTTATAATTATTAAATCTACATATATAATTTAACAATTTATAAAAGTTATACAGTAAATCAGTTGATACTTTATAAAATCAAAAAAAATATCGCAATATGAGATTGCAATATAGTTTCGTCGAAAAGAAAATGAGATTGCAATACAATTAGAAACTAAAAAAATAATGATGAGAGATGGAAAAAGAATAGCATATGACGGTTTAGTTAGAATTTTGAATGGTACAAAAAAGTGATAATATAAACTTTATTTTTATTTTTCGTTTTTGTAATGTCATAATTGGGGATAAGGAAACAAATAAATGAATGGTACAAGACCCCAGAGAGGAAGTAAAGGAAAGAGCATTGGTTGTCTTTAAATTCACCAGCAGTAGGGATAATTACGGACATACGTACAAAGCAAGACTCCTCTCTATTCCACTTGATTCCTACACGTGTCCACAATCTTAATACCATTTTTTATTTCTTTTATTCTTCTACTTTTTTTTACTTTTTCTTTTATACTACTTTTTTTTTACTTTGCTTTAAACTTTTTCGTTTATACGAATTGAGAAATGTATAGAACAAAGTCACCAAACGGTCAAATTGTTAGTCGTCCCAAGTTCTTATAACTAAAGCGATTTAGTAACTAAATGTAGTGGTTTTACTTTTGCCCGTTACTGTAAAGTTAATGTTTAAGAGGTATACTTTTTTTAAATCTAAAAATAGCTAGTTTAAACGATAAAAGTTTTATCTCATTAATAAAATCATTTAATCCTTTTGAGTTTGGCTAAATCAATTAAAAACTAGTTTATAAAAATTGAAGGAACCAATTTTAATTGGTCTGATACGGCACTTACAAGCTCCGTTGAGGTTATAAATGGGAGTTCATGAAACTAATATATATTTTAGATTTTACAATTGAACAAAATATTTAAAAGAAAGCTAAACAAGTTGAAACAATTTTAAATATTATAAACTAATTTTTTTGTTAATAATAGAAAAATTAAATGTTTTTACAAGAAAACGAAACTCAATTTCGAACTATGTATATTTTTGCGTGTGTTATATACTTATATATAACGTATCTAAAATAATTATATAATAACTACTTTTAGTTACTATTAAATGATAATGAGTTTTCCTTTTAAAACTGATAAAAAACCCATCATATCTTCCACTAAAAAATTTAAGAAAATGTTACTTTCTTTCATTTTTTTATACAATAATAAATTGTTCTCTTTCGTTTCACATTTTAATAATTAACTTTTAATTCTTTCTTGAATTAAAAAAAAAACTTTAAAACAAAAATAAAAACAACCATCCAATTCCCAAATTGACAAACGCATGAAATTAATAAAGTGGACCGCACAACTTTTCTATTCATTTTGGCATTAGTGGATCATCTAAACAGCTTATTAAAAGCAATTAAACAGCTTCTCTCTACGTGTTACGCTCTTATTAGCTAAATGTCATCTAATTTTCCTGCAAAATAGCTATGACTATATTAAATCTTTTAGTTAATTATTACAACATATTTTTACATAATTAATAATAATAATAATAAATTTCCCGAAAATCCCGATGATGACTGAGAGAGAGATATGCCCGATATTCCACGCCACAGTAGTAGTGGAGGGATAAAATCGTAAAAACCATCATTACGATTTTACTTACTGACAGTTTTGCCGTAAAAAGGATTTACCCATAATTACTACTAGCAGTAAAAAAGAAAAACAAACCACACCGTCCCACTAAGAGGGTTAAACGGTAAATTACATATCACGTAATAATAATTTGAGAAAAAAGGATATCACGTAATAATTTATGACGTGGCATCATCGCGTCTAGTCACCTTTTCTTCTTTGGCCTCTTCAGCTTCGTCTATCTCGTTCTCTGCACCTATATAATCAACCAATCTCGCTTTACCGTAACCAGAAGAAGAAGAGGAAGAAAAAGAAAAATAAATTACGTTTTCTTATCGACAAAGTTAACTCTAGATTTCTCGCAAAACCTTAAATCGATTGCCGGCGAATTGAAACCTCGCCGGGAAAATGAATATTCCGGTTACTTTTTTCTCTGTTACCGTTCCTAGTATCGCTGTTTCCGACAATCGCAGTCACGTGTTCCGTGAAAATCGTCGGCATTAAGAAACTCCGATTTCGTTTCTTTTTTGCTTTTTCGTTTTTTGTGAAGATCAGAAGATGATCCACTGATTTAAGAAGATCGTATAGTTTCTTCTTCTGGTAGTTTTTAGTAGATTTCGTTTCTTCTTCTTCTTCTTTTTAGTGAGGTTTTGAAGCTGTGGAGGTTCCGATTTGGACTATTGATTTTGTGTTTTTCTGAAGAGAAATCTCAAATCTGTGGAGTGAGTGATAGTTCCTGAGAGAATTTTGAATTTATACGTTTTCCGATGAAGATCCAACCGATTGAAACCGATTTTCCGGCGAGTAGAGACTCTTCTCGAGTGGAATTAGGCAAACCAGTCCTCAAGTCTCGCCTCAAGCGTCTCTTAGATCGGCCGTTCACGAGTGTTCTGAGAAGCTCAAACTCAGATAAACCACTCTTCTCCGCCTCCTCTGGAGAAGCTCAACAACACGGCCGAGATGATGTCTCCGTCTCCGAGTTCGAGCCTAGCTCCGTCGTTTTAGCGAAGATGGTTCAGAACTATATGGAAGGAAACAACGAGAAGCAAGGTAGAAACGGACGGAATCATCGCTGCAATTGTTTCAACGGGAACAACGACGATAGCTCCGACGACGAATTCGATTTGTTCGGTTTCTCCGTCGAGTCTTTCAACGACGCTTATGACCATTTCAAGGTAACTCTTTCTTCTATCTCAAATCTCTGCAAGAACCAAAACTTTTAGGTCTTAAGTCTAACGAATCATCCATGGATTTTTGATAGAGCTTGATACCATGCGCGAGCGTCGCTGAGAGGAATTTATTAGCCCATGCTGCGAAGATTGTGGAGAAGAACAAATCAGTCAAACGAAAAGACGATTTGAGGAAGATGGTCATCGATGGACTCTCAGCTCTCGGTTACGATTCCTCAATCTGTAAATCGAAATGGGATAAAACTCGCTTTGTACCAGCCGGTACAATCTCCATAAACCGGTTTTGATTTCTTCTTCTTCTTCGTCTTCTACTTTCGATTCTCATCTGATTTTTTTTTGGATTTACGAAACTTTCAGGCGAGTATGAGTACATTGATGTGATTATAAACGGTGAAAGGTTTTTAATCGATGTGGATTTCCGATCGGAGTTCGAGATCGCACGGCAGACGAATGCTTACAAGGCGTTGCTTCAATCTTTACCGTTCGTTTTCGTCGGAAAATCTGAACGGATTAGTCAGATTGTTTCTATGGTCTCAGAGGCGGCGAAACAGAGCTTGAAGAAGAAAGGTATGCATTTTCCACCGTGGAGGAAAGCTGAGTACATGCGAGCTAAATGGCTGTCTCCATACACCCGAAACTCCGGCGACAACGCACAGGAACCGCCGGTTTCTTCTTCCGCCGCCGCTGTGGCTGAAGCGGAGCTAGATTGTTCGGAGATTGAGCTGAGTTTCGAGGAGAAATTTTTGACGTCGGTGAAGTCTTCTTCTTCCTCTCCTCTTCCGTCGATTGCCGTAAATGTTGACGTGGCAGAGCCGGTGGAGAGAGAAGCGAAGGTCGTCACGGGATTAGCTTCACTGTTCAAAGACAACCCCTAAAAAAAGATTTTTGAATTTCTAATTTTTCCTAATTTCCTAGTTAAGAAAACAATATAAAAAAGTTGCAAAATAAAGACAACAAAACAAAAAAAAACGAGAGAAAATCATATAAAAATTATAACGTTAGAGGATCTTCTACTTTTTTGACCCCTTACTCACTTTTTTGTAAACTTTTAAGTGGTTATTACTTATTACTTACTACTGTTCGTGTGTAAAATACAAACAATTTAAAACAGTAAAAGTAATAGTGACATGTTATTTACTAGACTTCAGGATTTTCTTTGATGTGAAAACTCAAATTGGAACTGAACTTAAAAATTTGGTTCGGATTGATATTTTATTAGGTCATATATTCTTAAATTCATAGATATCGGTTGGATTATAGTTTTTATCCAAAAACCGATTAAAAATGTAAATGATTCAAAAATATTAATTATATTAGTTAATTTCAAGTATTGCATGTATATTTTTAGATTTTAGATATATATATATATTTTAAGAATTCAAATATATTTTTGAGTTTTTGAATATATTTAAAATTTGGAATATATTTGAAGTATTTCTGATTGTAAATATCTAAACTGGATCATATAAAGAAATTCTTACCAATATCATATAAACCAATTACAATTTGATTTTAATAAAGTACGAAATTACCAGCCCAAGTATAACATTCACCAATTGTCTTAAGATGATGCAAACAACATAAACAAAAAACTTCTAACCACAATACATTATTATTAATATTAGTATTTCATATATTTTTTAAAAAATTTTCTCGAGTTTTCAAATATAAGTTCGGATTTTTTTATATATTTTTAGATTGTTGAATAGATGGTAGATATTTCGGATAATAATATCCAATAAAACATTATTTGCTGATTTTTCAAATTAAGAACCGAATCAAATTTTAATATATTTTTTTTCTTTTATCTACAAAATTATATTCACATAAATTTCTAAATCTTCTTCTCCATCTTATTTTCTTATTTAAGAAATAATCATATTATTATTATCTTGCTAAAACTTAACCCGAAACTCCAAACATCTGAGAGCTACGTGCAGTTAATGTTTTGTTTTTTAGGTTCTTAAAACTTGTTTTAAGAGAAAAGGAACAGAAGATTTATGTTCTAAAATATGTTTTAAAATATGTTTTTGATCTTTTAAAATATGTTGGCGCAAAAGGAACAGAAGATTTATGACAACTCTAATTTCTCATATTTTCATAAACACTGTAAGCAAACTTATCAGTAGAATAATAAAAATAAAATAAAAAGCATTTATATATCAATGTCAGAAAAAAGTAAAATATAATAAAGGTTACAAGAATTTATACTATATAGTAATTATGATGACGGCAGCATTCGAGAAGAAAGAAGAAGAAGCTTGTGGGGTGGAAGAGCCGTTCGTTTCAACAGTGTAATATTCTCTTACTGTATTTTCTTTTGTTTTTATTACTTCTTTTAGATTATTTACTCTCTTTTTTTCTTGTAGTCGTGATATAATTTATTATGTCAGTGATATAATTTTCTTGGTGTATGATTTGTTTATATATAAATAAATAGAGCAGCTCTTGACGTAGATACAAACAAAAACTAATGAAGCAAAAAGCAGCAAAAAAATAATATCCAAACTTGAATTTAGATTTAAAAATGGTAAACAAAAAAAAATCATGTTTTACTTGATTTATGGTTTCAATTTGAAGCATATTGTTTTCTCTATAGTTCCTTTTTATTCTTAAACCTTATTAGGTTGAGAAGTTATCTTATTTTAAAATCAAACTAGACTAAGGAAGATCTATTGGGAGTTGAATTTATATAAAGTTGGTTGACTTTAAAAGTTGAGAGATTTGCTAAATTTGTATATTCAAAAAACCTATCAAACTATTTTACTATAATGATTTTAAAAATCCAAGAAATAAAGATAGTATTATAAAAAAATTTGTTTTATGAGTTAAATTGTTTAAAATTCATGGTCAAATAACACAAGATTTTGATGGAATTATTGAATCATTAAAAACCAAATTTTTTGGATAACAATAAATTTTGTATAGAATTAAGAAATTATAAAACCAGTAATACTATATTTTGGTAAAAATGTTAAAATTCAAAAACGAATAACAATAGAATCTGAAAATTTTAACAATCATTAGAAATTTATCTCTTAATAACCATTTCTAAACTAAATCAAAAACCTTGTTTTGTCTTTAAAGTCACAATGCAATATTATGTTTTTGATCTTTTAAAATGGAAAGATTAAGTTCTGATTTTCTTTTTCTTGGTTGGAAAGTAAACTTGAAACTTGTGTTAGCTTTATTTTTTAGTTGAAGCTGAGACTAACTTTCTACATGGACCTAACTTTGTTTCCCATAAAAATGTGTTGTTGTGATTTAAAATCAATGCTCTTTTAAAACGGTGAAACCATACCAATATGTAAGTGCATCGCAATCATTGATGTGGGGGCACAAAGTAATCCATTATCAGACAATATAATACTTTTATTATTCTTGATGTCATATTACACAATACACGTTACATAATTATAATTTTATTTTTAGGAAACATACAAGTTTTTTTTACATATTCTTGATTATTTAATTGCAATAATTATAGGTTGCATGAAATGGGTAGGGTCGGTTACAATAATTTCAGAAGCTGTGGAGCCTCTTTCCTTTTCTTAATACTATCTCAGTCTCTTTCACGGGTTTCACATTATTTCTAAGAGTACAAAATGAAAAAAGGAGTAAAGTCCAGATCGAATTTTATTTATCTAATATTTTTTTTTGTCATCCACTCATTGATGAAATCTAATAAGCAAAACTAAACCTGAATGCGGTTAAAAAAATCAAATTTTGATCGAATTCGGTTCTAAAAAAATATATCAATAGGACTTAAACATAGGTATTCGAGTATAGACAATATTCGATCCGAATTGAAATCCGAATTAAATTCCAAAAAATCCAAACTTAAATAAATACATAATATTTTTTACCTAATTTCGGATAATTCATATATTTTTGAATATTTTCGGAAAGTTAAAAAACACAAATTTTAAAAAGAATCTTTTTAATATTGGTATAATTATATATAAGTAGTTTTAGACAAATATTATCAAAAGAATAACTATAAAAAGATTATGCAGATGGTTTAAACAACTAAACAAAAAAATAATTTCAACCCAAAAAAGTATATTATTCACATAATCTATTTAGTTCTATTCCAAAAGAACCATAATACTTAAGACAACTTAAAGAAAAAAACATTAGTTTAGGAGAAACACCCTTCCACACACTTATTTGAATAGTCTCTTCTCTCATTGGTTGTTTGTTTTTTATTATCTGAGGTTTTGCGTTCTGACTTGTTAGAGTCGAGCGAATAAAGATTTACACACAACCAACTTGTGATAGTGTTTGTGTTACTATTTTATTAATTAGACCTTCTTGGCTCCAATTCACACATGCATTATATAATAATGATGTGATTATAAGACTTATCTCATCTATATTATAAACAATGGAGATTGGAGATATACTAACTTGGTACGAAATATTATTTTTCTATATTCCTACATTAGTCGTTGGGCATATGGACATTGCTTTCCTGAATGTCGACTATTTGGTCTCACTTTCTCCTAATCAGTTTACCTAACCATAAAAAAAAATTTAACCTAATTTACTTCATAAATACTCTTAACATTATTGACAGTTTTCAATATTGTTGACAACATTTATTTGACAATTAACAACATTACTGTATTTATTTTTTTCTAAAAATTCCTACAATACGTGTAAGACTATTGTGAATTTTTTTTTAAAAGAATGTGAAATTATATTCAAACAAAAAAAACTTTGTTTGTTTTTTTGAAACCCAAAAGGTTTTATAATGAGTCGTTTTTAAAACTTTTTCTATAGTATTATAGATGTTTAAATTGTTCTTAAATTTGATTTCAGTATATATGCAGCTTTGACACATTTTTCTCACAGATGGACTCAAGTTGATTAAATATATGGTTTTGGCATATATACATATATAGTTGAACTCTTGAAGTAAGACATATATGGATTACGTAACGTGTTAATGTTTGGGGACCAATCTGCAAGATGACGAGGCTAATGGTAAAGAGACCTATATCTACATTGACATGCCTAAAGTCTTACTAACATTATTGACCTATAATTCAATACACACAAAGAGCCAATATGGTCTGATTTTTTTACTTTGTGTGGCGCATGGTCATGGTCATGGTCATGCATGGGCTTATTATCTATTCACATGCTTCTCCGTTTTTAATTTAAATCGACGAAAAAATAAGGTTAACACTTTATAAAATACATACCAATAGTTTTTGGAAAATGGATAAATAATTTTAAAAAGTTATGATATTTATCTATTTCTCTATATTTTTAGAACACATAAATACAGAGAGACTTATCCACATTGACATCAGACCCCGAATATTTGGTAAAATGTGGTCCTCTTCCTTTTGTTTCCTTTTTGGTTACTTTTTTTTTTCCATACTTCTTTTTTAGTATTTATTTTCATTATTATTATTATTATTCCTTCTAAAGATAAAAATACAGTAGTAACTCTTTTTTTTTCTTTTGCTTGTTGAAATAGTATTATGATTTATGAGAGATATTCCAATTTAAATTCAGAACGATAGAAACATAACGTAAAACGTGAGATTACTAGAGACCAAAGACCTTTTACATAACTTTGTGTTTGGTGTAGACTGTGACTATTGCTTTTTTTTTCTTTACTTTTTCTTTTCACTTATGTATTTTAAATTATTTACTTAGTAAATGTGAAAGCTGCTAAACAGCTACGAGTTTCTGAATTTGTAATACATAGTGGTTTAGGTAAATCAGAGAAAAATATATATATACTATTTATAGAAAAACAGTGCTGCTTAGGTAGGCAACAAGACTTACATTTCTCTACTTGATTTTTTTTACTGCGCAAATCTGTAAAGTCAATTATTCCTTATTCAAATCAGACAGCTTTTTTGCAGAAATTAATTAACAGAAGAAAAATTATAGTATTATAAGATTAAATAAAATTAAACAGAATGTGAACAAAAAAGAAGAACTTAATTGTAAAGCTGAGAAGCTTCATTAATTTCTCTAATCTATGATTCGCTTATAGAAACAAAAGCAAAAGCACTGACATGTGACAGGTAAAGAAAAGATGATGACACCATTAATAGTATTCAGAGGTTTATCCATAAGAAACTCATAGAAGATTAATTTAGAAAAAATATATTTAGAAACCTTACCCATAAGTCCTTGAGTTCAGTTCATTGATGTGTATAAGAACAAGGTATGTAACAAAAGGTTCTTTGACAAATAAAACGCCTTGTTCTTTCTCATTATTCGGTTTCTTACTTCTTATACATATTTTTGTGATCTTACAGGAATCGATAAACATAACATAACGTTACCTTATCACCACTTGCTACGCCGAGCAATTACATATTACAGAAACGTCCAAGCTCTTACAATATTCCCGTGTAATCAATCAACTCAGGGGATGTTCTTCTTACGGGCAAGCTCTCGCGCCATCTCTCTTAGCTCCTCGGGTGAAGGAGGTCGAGGTGCCTCTTCGGGATAGACAACATATGAGCGCTGCAACAAAACAACATAGTCACATTTGGAGGGGTTAAAGAATGCCTCCATTGCACTAAACAAAATCACCGTTGATTTTCAGACAAATCACTGATGATTTTCGGACAAAATCACCATTGTTCTATAGAGATCAGACCCGTAAAAAAACCCGAGTACCAGCGAATTGACTTCGGATGTGGAGTGAAGTGGAATCACTCAACAGTCAAGGGGAACAAATCAGATCATTGATGTTTTTGGTAGTCAAGAGAGTTTCATGAGACAATGAGTAAGAGATTACCATTTCCTAAACTATTCAGCCAAACCCATCACTACAAAACCAACAACATTGCAGACTGTTCTATTTAACATCGAAATTTCGTATGAAGCAAAATGAAACTATGATGAAGAATCATTTACACTGTGTTACAGTGATTTAACCACAAAAACAATCCATCAACAATGAATGCGTTTACCAAGTTTTGTAATTAAAATCTCTAATCATCCAGTAAAACCCATTCATCCATATGCCTAATAGAACACAACTAACTCAATGAGATTCGTCTGAAATTGGAAGCATCAAGCATCAATTTTAATTTTCTGAAAGAGAAAAACGAGTTAGAGAGAGAGATAAAGCTTACATTTCCCATGAATTTCTTGATATTGGTGCTGTTGTTGGCAAATGTATACATAAGCCCGATGGGAACAGCGACGTAGAAACCAAACTTGGCGATCTCTAGAATCCCTTTCGATGTTCCTACAGAAGACATTTTTTTTCCCAGAGAGACAAATTTACAGCGAGGAGGAGAGATTCAAGGGTTTACAACAACACCTAGAAGACGAAGATCGATGTGATTTCAGACAGGATCCAACGACGAGCTTTTAGGGTTTATCGATCGAGAGAAGAAAATTGGGAATCGTCGAACCAACTTCCACAGTGTGCCTTTATTAATGTAAATGATGGGCCTGTTAAGACCAAATATGTGAAAGCGTCTTCTTTAAAATTATCAAAGCCCAAATAAAAAGAATTTGGGCCTGCAAAACTAACCTTCAAATTTTGTTGTATATACACAAATTAATAAGGAAAGTAGTATCTCTAAGTATTTACAATTAACATTTTATTTCCTCAACTATTTGCGCAAAATAAATTTTTAACTTTTGGTTGATTTTGTAAATTTAGTTATGAAAACAGTCAACGTTAACTATTTTAATATTCACTTTTCTGAATCCAATTTTGTAAAATCACGCAAACTTAAGGAATTAATTTGCCAACTTAAAAGTTGAAGAATTAATTTATAAAATTGTAAAACTTAAGGAATTAAATGATTATTTTTAAATATATTATATTTTTGTATAAAATTTTTAATGTAAAAACATATACACATATATTATTAAATTTATTTGTAACAACTTTGATAATAATTTTATAATTTTCAATGCACTTTTTCTTGTTTTCTTGTAGTGTTAAGATTGTTAACATGATATATGGAACCTAGGTACATAGAGGATTTCACGGTAAGCAAACTCCCACATCAGTCTATCATCTATCATGTAAGCTTTGAAACTGACCAAGATAGGAGCCTTACTTTGTCATAGTTTGAATCATAGAGGAGCTTCACTAAACAGTTCCAATCTGAACTCAGTTTGATTTGTTGGGTTCTAATCAAACTATTAACAAGAAATATTTCGATTTGCTTTGATCACTTCTATTACCCTCATATTGCGCTAAACTAAAAAAGCTCACAACATATTGCTACTACTTTGATGACGATCAGCAGCAATTTCGTTATCAGACACAAGTTTCTTCATCATCTTCTTCTTAACAACTTTCTCGAACTCAACTCCGGACAACGACAAAACCTGGTTCAACAACAGTCTCACTCCACTTCTCTTCACCAGCTCATATCTCGGCTTGATCCTCTCCTGTAAACTATACCCAAAAAACTGTGGAAACTTCACTAGCTCCGATTTCGGATAATCCATCGTCTGAAAGTAATCCCATTTCGGCATCAGATTCTCTTTCAAGCTGAAAGTATATAAAGCTCCATATCTAGATATCATTATCCCAATCTCCTCTAGACCATATCCCTTTTCGAGGAAGAACTCAGTCACAGGCTTCAAATTCGACTCTATGCTTAATCCAAACGTTTGAGGACATCGATGAAGGAGAACCGCAACATCAACATTTAGCGATTTAAAATACTCCATTGTTGGACGTAACTTGTCTTCGACGCTGTAACTCATGATGTTTGGACATCGAGTCAAGATTTTCCCAATCTGTTCTTCAGAGAGACCGGTCTGCGTTAAGAACTCAACAGTTGAAGTAAGTTTCTGTCGGCTGTAAGTTAGGATAGCTGGGAAACGGTAAATGATCTTCGCCCATTGGTTCTTATCAATGCCTAACGTCTCCAGGAAGGCCATTGTCGGTTTGAGATTATCGGTTAAGCTGATCCCGCAAATCTGTGGCCGTTTGCAGAGGATTGTTGGGATATCTGATTTTGGGATTCCGAGGTCTAGAAGGAATTCAACGACCGGTTTGATTTTTCCGTCGAGGCTGTAATAAGGAAAAGCTGCAAACTTTCGAGTGATGGTTTTAATCTGCTCGAGGTTTAAACCAAGGTCGAGAAGGTAAAGTGTTTGAGGACGCAATGCACCTTCTGTGTCGAGTTCACTGACACGAGACACGGCTCTTAGTTTCCGAGTGTCTGCAGCGGAATCCGTGAGACCACGAGGTGGTGTGACTGGAGCTAGAGATGAAGAAACGGGTCTAGCTTCAGCTGGTGGATCAGGGAAGCTTACAACGAGGTCAGAGAGCAGATCACCGTGTTCTTCATGAAGTTGTTCGAGGTAAGGAATGAGAGAATCTCGTATCTCAAGCGTGCTAAGCTCTCTTCCTGTTAACAATTAAAAAATAGCAAATGATCAATCTTTTCAGGTTCACTGAGATCTTCTCATTTCATTGTAAACTTCAGAAGATAAAAAAGATCGAACCTACGAGGTATCGGGCTTTATGAACAGAGTGGAGTCTAGAGACTAAATGGTCAACGAATTGCTTGGATTTGTTGATGATCCTAACGCAGACGCTGTTGCTAAGACCTTGCTTCTTGAAGAATAGAGTTAAAACAGCTTTAGCTTCTTCTTTCTCTGCTGCAATTAGGTTTGGAGGCACAGGTCTCGCGCTATACTCGACTCTATTCTTTAAACGAAGCCCTATAAACAAACATCAAAATGTAACCAGATTGTATTCAAATTGTGGAAAAAGAGATAGATTTTATTTTTTCTTTCTCAATGTATCAATTTAATCACTCACCAAACGTTTCTTGTCGAAAAGAGAATCTTCCTGTGAACCAAAGCTGTGCCCTGCAATTACTACAATCAAATGCAATAAGAGATTTAACATAACTAAATTTCTTGTAAGAAAATTCTTCTTCCAATACATAAGAATCAAAACAAGATGGTTTGGCTCATGAAAGATACTGAAGCAGATTCATTTTGATAACACAGATCAAACCCAGCTTAAGTAATAACTAACCTTGTACTGGGGTTATCTCTTCTAGCTATGAAGAAAATCTCCGAAGGTCCAAGCTGACTAAAAGTTTGCATAATTTGTTCTCTATCTTTTCCAATGGAGTCAAATAACTAAATCCACTCTGAAAATCGAAAGAACAGAAAGATAGCAATTAGAAAATATAATCTGATAGAACATCGAAAGAGAGATAATAAAGCCATATAAGTAGCACACGAAGCAAAGAATCGCAACATATTTTTCGCAGAAAGATAGGACCAAAAGAAAAAAAAAAGAAGGAAAATCCAAAAAGGACTCACCTTTCGTTGTGAAACGTGGATGGTGTGTAATTTTCCCGAGAAAATTTACAGCGAGGAAGAAAAATATCAACTTGGAACGATACAATTCAGATAGAGAACCCTGAAGGAGCTGAGAAACTGGGATTTTGAAATGACATGATTGGAGACGAGTCATAAAACTTGCGATTTCGTTAAAGATAATAAGTTTTATTGTGTGAACCTCTCTAAATTCTATAAAGGCCCAAGTTTTGTTAATGTGGGCTTCGTTTGTTTCTCGAAAGTCGAGACGTTCCATACAATTAGGTGATTTAACACCAACCAAACCAGGAATCTTGCTCAAATCAAATCATGCGTCTTCGATGTTCATATCAACAGAATTGACCAACTTTGGTGCTGCATTCTTTTAAAACTGCTTCTGATGGAACATTAACTTGCAGGAGATTCACAGGAACCTTCTCCTGATGGCATGACAAGAAATTTGCTAGCTTCTTCTTCAGGTCTGGTGCAATTGCAGGATTCAATAGGAGTATATCAAGCGATCGAACGACTCCTTTTCGCTCGATATCTCTGAACGCTGACGCCACGCCTCTTGCAATCATATCTCGACGGGTTATGTCATAAGTGTCCACAAGATGAAGTAAGAATTCAAGTAAAGAGTGAGTGATGTGTGGATACTGCGGTATTGACCATACCATCAAGAGAGCAGCTGGTTCAACATTCATAATATTATCGATTCTTTCATCGAAGAAGAGCCAGTCGTAAAACAGAGCCAGCTTAAGACTGCCTTCAATGTGATGATTTTGCCTAGACAGTTCCAAAAACCAACCTATAATAGCCCACCTTGGCATGATCTCTGATCTGATGATTTCGTTAGTCGGGTGAATAACATAGCAGATGAATCGGACTATGTCGATCAAAAGTGTTTCTTTTCCAGTACCCACGAGAAACTTCTTCAAGAACCATATCTGATGCCGCTTATGGCTTCCGAGTTTCACATTCCCAAGCAGAAATCTTAATTGGGTTTCCATCTCAGGAGTGATTCGGAGAAAGAAGTATCTACTTGAAGTCTTCGACTTGTAAATAAATGAAATCTTTGGAACCAAATCGTTCCAAATCTCTCTGAACTCAGAGACGTGAACTAGGTCTTGCAACAACCGAACAAGATCTCTTCCGATCTTCAAACTCAAATCCATCTGCTCTCTAAACATTTTGACACAGAATGTGATCTCCAGTCTCTTCACACTTTCGAGTTTCGTCGCGATACCAGAAACCCTACAACGATCCGCTAATAAACGAAGAAAACTATACAGAGCACTAGTCAAGACCAAAGGAAAATCTTCAAGCAAACAATCCCATTTCTCAAGAAACAAGCTCACTAATTCAGAACAAAGCCAAACATTCTGATAACCATAATCTCCACTTCCAATAAGTCGTAGCAAAGACACAAGCAAATCCTCCAGCCCAACACTCGAAACATGGATCATCTCCTTCGTTACCCACATCAACTGGATCTTAGCGGAATCAACGAGCTTATCGTATAATTCAATAACGATTCCAACAAGCAAACTAGTGAAAAACGCATACCCATCAGTGACGAGAGCATGTAGGTGCTTAATGTGAGTTTTAGAGGAATTCGAATCGCATAAAACACCGTAGACGATGGCTCTATTGAGCTCAAGATACTCTTGTGGGTCTGGGATTTCCAGGGAAAACGGTGGCCGTAGTTTCGGCTCGAGGGACTCGTAGGCTTGACGCAGTGACAGTTCGAGATGGTTCTCGACTTCGTGCGAGGCGACCCGAATCAGTTTCGACGCAACGAAGCGTTTACTGTTTTCCATTATCCAATTCGAAGTGAATTGGCGATACGAGAGAAGAGAGTCGACGAGAGAGAACTGAGACCATCGATATTTTGTGATTTAGGGGTATAACTTAGGGTTTGATTTCTAATTTTGACGTTTGCTTTTTTTTTTTTCTAATTTTGACTTTTCCATTCTTAACGACAATGCCATATGCCGTTTTGTTACCCAATGTAGATTTTAGAATGATACCATATGTAGATTTTAACATAGACTAATTTAACATATTCATTTGCTTATTTGAAATTTTGCATCCAAATATTTTATTTACAAATAAAGATGTATTAGTCATTTACAAATATTTTCAAAATTTTTGGCTAAGTTTTAACTCAATCAAATGCTTTGTTTGGATATTGATTATTTTATGTACTAGATAAACATTAACTCACAGTTTTATATAAATAAAAAATCTGAATGAACAAACAAATAAAAACTCAAACGACATATAAATCTCATCACAATATCTGGTAAATTTTTTTATTATACATTCTATAAATAGTTTTAATAATTTTTTTTCATACATAAACTCCTTTTGGCCAAATGTAATGTTCGCTAATTGTAATATGTAGCCTCCATATCAAAAGCTTAAAAAACTTGAAATCACCATATGATATTTTTCTGTGTTTTACTTCACCATACCATAAATCATTTTTCAATAAATTATTCGTTTACTAATTACTGCATTTCAAATATGCTTAATTTAAAAATTCTCTTTAGATAAATAATACAAAAGATAAATACATTTTCGTGATATGTATATCCGAATCAAATTTTTTTTACTGCAGCATCATATTCCAAAAACTGGGATGTTTTACAAAACACCTCAATTAATCATTTTTTATCTTAAAGAAACTCAATTAGTCATATAATTGTTATTTGATAATTTGGCCTTTGATGTTAGGGAGGCTCTTATAATACGTGTCAATCGCCAACCACAAAAGAAACAAAACCATCTTACATAATGTGCTTACAAGCAACGACAATCTTTCGTGGTTGTCGTTGATAATTCATAATCTAGTCTTTTTCTTATTTATATTTAAATAAACTACAAATTAATTCCATAATAATCACGTGTTTATGTTAACCCGAGATTGGACGTTCGTCCACATCTAGAATTTAAATACAAAAATGCGAATATAAATTAATAATAACCAAAAGTTGCAGGTTATAATAATATATTTTACAATTGACACCAATATAAAACGGGTTAAGTCCCACATATACAGTGATCAACAATAAAAAAAAATTTATTTTTGAGTTGGAACCAATTGAGAACCAATAAAACAATTTTTAAAAATCACCACTAACGTTTCTTTTTTTTACCTATAAGCGTCTTTTCTATTAATATAAGAGAAATTTCCTCAATTCTCTTAAAACCCATTTATTTATTTTATATCTCTATAATGAAAATTAATTTAAACGGTAAAACCATTTTCAATGACAAAATATTTTTGAAATGACTTTATATTACTACTATAAATGTCTAAAATTTTGTAATACAATTTGAGGATGTTAAAAGACCAATAGAAGCTTAATTAAGCTGTATTTAGTCCCTAATTTTTGTAAATTCAAATGTTTGCATTTTTTAACCATAAAAGCTGAAAATAGCAAACAGTATTAACTACAAAAAAAAACGAAAATGTCAACGCATAGCACAAAGATAGTTTGCTTCGAATGCGGCAGGGCCATATTGTCCCAAAGCGTCTTTATTCATTATGGAGCACTACAATAATTAATAAACAAAAGTTACCAAAACTATTATGTCATATTATTATTGTTTAGGCAAATTTCAATCCGTTCGTATGCAAATAGTTTTACTTTTTATGTGACGCTTTTATTTGTATTGAAATTTAGTCTTTGACTTGTTTTAATAGGGATAATAATTGTTTATCCTAGATTCTAATATACGCTATACAAACGTAGAGTTTGTATTGAAATAAAAATTAATAAATTTCGCTTTTATAAATGTGATTTTATTTTTTGTGTTGGTTTATGTTTATTTTAATATTTTTATTTATTTAAAAATTTTTGCATTGACCTAAAATATTTTATAAGTTTTGACAGAATAATTCATAAATGATCGTAATCATGAATATAATATTTTTAACATATTAATATATCAAGTCGTATGAATGAATAATATAAATATTTACAAATTTTTTATATTTTTTATTTTTTAGCAAATTAAAATAATTATTATAATATTTATATTATAAAATTCAATTAACATGATTAAATCGCTATTAAGTGATATATAATTAGTATTGTGAACACTACGCCCTTAAGGAAATTGGAACATGCACCACCTCACTATGAAGGTAACATCTCCGCGATCATGAAGCTTCAAGAATTAAATAAGAGAATACAAGTCAAGCCATCAATTTCAATTGTTTTGTTTGACTATTTTCAGATAAATAGACAGTATGTGACTTCGACTCTACAAACAAGCAAAACATTAACAATTTTGATGTGTTATGTAATTTATAAAAGACTGCGATATTCTAGATGAATTAACAACTGTAATGTACTGCAAATGAATCTTTCTTGAGCAAAAAAGGGATATTATGTGCTGAATGCTTTTTTGTGGACAAAATAATATTTTATCTCAATTCGTTTTGCTGTATTAGTTTATAATCTTTTGTTATTTTTCTTAATAATTCACAACAGACTGTAATAACAAATTTAAATTTTCAACTTTAGATTAGGCATATGCTATTATCCAAAACATGGGTCCGAATCCGAACCCGAACCGAAGTAAACGGATCGGATCGGTTTTACAATCATTAGAATTACCGGACAGGTTTTGCGTGGTATTATTTTGGATATCGGTCAAGTTCGGTTAATACCCGATAACCGAACTGATACACAAAAAAATATGAAGCATATAAACATATATAATGTTTATGAAGATTTCATTAGTTTATGTTTTTTTTAGTTAAAATATATTGTTTTAGTACTGTGGATCTAAAATGGAACTTGTGCGGTATTACAAAATAGATTTGAATCCGAAAATTACTAATCATATCCGACTCAAAAATTTCAAAAATCCGAATAGAACATAGGAAGCTAAACCCGAAAACCCGAAAATCTGATCTTTAAACCCGAACAGATACCCGAATGCCCATGCATAACATAAAATTCCACTTCAAAAGCTAACCAATTTTCAAAAGATTTCGATTAGTGCTGCCCAGACTATTTCAAAAGCAAAGTGTGTTGGCATAGATTGAATAACGCAATCTATCCTGAGATCAAACCTCCCAAATTTGAATGAAAAGGTGATAAATGTTGAAAAGTATTCCAACGCTCATAATCATATGTTTATGCATTAAATACATACTCTTTATAATTATTCGAGATAACAAACATAAAAAGATTTTCAGAATTCGCAAAAGCTTGTTTAGCTAACAAAGTTTGGTTAAAACATTCATTCTAAATCCAAGTCCCTTAGTTGTTTCCTGACATGTGAATTAATCCTATACGGTCATATAAATAAAGAAAAACTATATTCAAGACTAACTAAATGCTCAACTAACACAAATGATTATATTGCATCCCACCAATTAAATTAAAGCCAAACTTTTGGGTGATGATGTCCAAATGTCCATGAACAGCCTCGCCTAACTTGTCTATGAAATTATAATCACAAATTATTATAGTAATTTTATTTATAAAACATTATGTCTAACATACCATTTCATTGGTGCTTTACATTTCACCTTCTTCACCTATATGATTTGAGATAGGACAACACACAACAACATTGTATTGGTAGGAAACAGAGATTAAACTCGCTCTTAACCTTTCTTTTCCACACCTAATTCATTATATAAATTTCATTAAATAGATTAAACAAAGTATCATAATGGAGGTTTTGTAATCTAGTGAATTATACTAATATTGTTACTGTGTTATCCTTTTGATTCAAACTTAAAAATATATGTATGTGGGGCTATAAACGATAAAACACCATTCGTTTAAATCTCGAGTGAAAACACACATCACTTATCTTTAGAAATTCAAATATAATTACAACTTTCCACTACCAATATAATAAAATTTCTAAGATATTTTTGACCACGTCAAAAGATTCCAAATATGCATGAGAAACTATTAAAACATTTCTTTTAAATATAGACTTATATTAGTGCGGTTTGGTTAAGACGAATATGCCAAAGTCGAATAATTAAAATTAAAAACGTCAATTTGCATGCCTTTCTTTGCCAACTTTTTTTTTATTTCGCGTTACTTTGATTCGATGACGTGGCGAAATGACGACCGTCGATCTTGGCTCTCGACAATCCTGACGGTTTCTTGAGACAGTCTCTTTCATGTTGGTGAGTTGGTAAGCCCGGAGACGGCTCACAAGGAAAGACCCCTCTACTAAAATGACGTAAATACCCTTATTACAAAAAAATTATTTTATTTAATTTATAATTAGTTATTTAAATTTATTTGTGTGAAGACAAAAAATTAATAAGTGAAGAAGAGTTTTTTTAGTTTAACCGTCAGGTGGAATATCTTGACTGCGAAGACTACAAAAAAGAGAATATATGTAAGAGATGGGTCCCACTGATGTCGACCGTTTGATAATGGTAAAATAAAATAGAAAATATTAAATCCAGCTCCTGGTGACCAATAGGATCGATGATTACAGATTTTTTTTTCTATAAAACATGTTAAGTGAAAGTGATTAAGAACGACAACGAGATATTTATTTTTTTCTGAATTTGGAATTATTACTCTTCGGAATATTGTTCTTCTACAATTATTCTTTTTTTTGTATTTTTTGGATAAGTACTACTACAGTGTATTGTTAAGAAAATGCATATATTGGTTTATAAAGTTCATAAGTATGTGATAAGGCTCATGTTACTTTTAAAAGGTAAATTCAATATATTTATGATTTTTTTATGTATATAATTCAATGAATCTGGTGAACCCTACTTGTCAACTTGCGTCTTGGCGTCTGAGAGGTTTTACAGGAAAATCTTCACGCATTACCATGTTTTCAAATTAAGCTTTTGGAATTTATGGGACGTGTAGAGCTATAATTTGAATAATAACTGTGTCATTGATAGATTCATGATTTTATATCTTATTAAACTATATAGTTTTGACAAAAAAAAGAAATCAAATTATATAGTTTGATATCTATATAACAAGTATATAGTTTTATGAAATCTCATTCACGTGGGGATTAGCAAAGAGAAAGTAGTGAAGAACTATTACTATTATGTTATTATATATCACTGGCGTCATAATATAAAATATACATTAAACAATAATGTAAGGAAGGAAAGTTATTTTTTTTAAAAAGTCCCTAATGTAAGCAAACAAATAGTATAATCTTTAGTAATTTCATATTTAAATGGAAAACATTTATTAACGGTTTTATTTTCTTCCCGGCGAAAGAAACAAATAGTAAAGATGAATTCGAGATAAATTACTATTGTATAAAAGTTTAAGTTTGAGGCTCCTAAGATGTGCCACCTCAGCAAAAAAACCAAGTTTAAAATAAAGACATATGGCATTGAGCAATTAAAACTCTCTTAATCTTCTTATTTTTTACTATTTTCATTAATTATATAAAAAATAGTCTATTTTTATTAATCATAAATATTTATGCTTAAATCATTAAATCACAATTTTTTATGCTTAAAATAATTAATCATTTACAGAAATTACAAAACAAACGTCACATTCTAGGTGACATAGAAAACAAAAATTTATGTATATAACCTGCAGTACTAACCCGCGCATAGCGCGGGATCAACCCTAGTTATACTAATAAAAAGTTTAAGTTTGGGACTTCTGAGAGATGACACATCCGGAAAAAAAATATCTCTAATGTTGACACATGTCAATTACTTAAAAAACGGGCCAATAATTTTGGGCCGCAGCAAAAATTGGTTTCTTGAAAATATTAAAGCTTTTTAGATCACTATTTTATCACATGTTCAATCTTTTGACTCAACTCTTTTAAAGCTATCATATCTTCCAGCTGAAAGGTTTTGAATTTAATCTCTGCACAAACTCATTACATCATTTTTTCACATATTTAGATGTTAGATACTCTCCACAACCTACACATATCTTTGCAAAAAAGTATGATTGCAATAAGAACAGAGAATTATTTACTGAAATATTAAGAAGAGAGGAGAAGATTCATAAAACTAATAGGTTGTAGATGGTCAAAAGGAGAAACATATAATATAACACGAGTTATTATGATATGAAAGAGATTTGTGGCATTCGCAACAGAATTGCAAAAGTTCGGCCAGAAGAACTCAATGCATTTTATATTTATAAAAATATCTTAAACGTCCAATAATATCTTTAGTTCTTATTATGTTGCATATCAAGCTATAATTGTGTTATGTTTGATGACGCTAACAAAAAAGTGGTTGTAAATCTCAAATAAGTTTTCAAAAAAATAATTGAGTTATGGTTTTTATTTTTATTATTGTTCAAATGTTAAAAAAAATACCAAATTACGATTTTCTATTCCAATTATCATTCAGTATTATTAAAGATTTTTGATATAACAACTACACAACTTTCCTGATTAAACATTTTAATATCTTGATTAATTTTTTGGCTATTTACAGTTAACTATGTTGGATTACGAACTATGACATCAATTTTTTTTAATTTAGAACCTTATACACATTCTAACAGTCTCCAAACAAACAAACTTGAAGAAATTTCATATTAATAAAATTAAAATATTGACTCTTCCCGGACGTAGCCCGGGATATTTCCTAGTTCAATGAATAAATAGAAATAAAGAAAGAAAACATTTTTCACTTGGTTCATTTATCTCTTGTCGCATTTACTTCCATGTTATTAATGAAAGCTTAGCTCCAAATAAGAACCATAGACATAAAGGTTACTAATGCTTAATGTAATTAACATCAGCATGTTTATATACACAATAATGATTTGAAACATAGTTACTGACATAAAAATGTAAACAAAAAATTATTAGGGGTTTAATTTCTCAAATAAGATGGTGTTAGTTAATTAAACTATGGTGGAAGTGATTGTAATGACCAAAATTGAACGGGACAATATTTCTTATATAAATAATATTATATTTTATTCTCTTTAAATATTTTATGAATAAAACTGTGAGATATTTGCAATGAGGTTGCGATTTAGAAGAGCTAAGGAATATCGAGTATCATGTTCAGTGTTACATTACAAAAATTATTAGACTAATTGTTTTAAATATATAATAATCTAACCTGAATTAGTGAAATTTTTTCCAAAATTACTTTTTAAAACCATTAAATTAAACATCCCTAAAAATTTATATATATTATGTTTTTACTATACATTATTTTTATTTTATTTATGTTTTCTATTTTTGACTATAGTAAAAATTATTTTTAGGTCTTCCAATAGTTGTACAATCTCACATGAAATTTGTTTTTTTGTCAACATATGTCATAGTTTAAATCAATTTAGATAACTAAATTGGTGTCACCTAAATTAATTATATAACTATTTCTACAGTTTTAAATTAATATTTATAAAAATATTTCATAATTAATGCAATAAGTTTCAAATTGACAGTATTCACCATCCATTGCATCTGCCAAAAACTACGAAAGCTATATAATATAAATTAAATGGAGATCTAACTGAAAAATAAAACAAAAATAAATACATTGTGTACAAATTTTATCTTTTTGATACCCAGAGAATTATACAGAAAAACTCCTGAAATCTATTGACATTCAGATTTTTTACCACTCAAAAACTACGAAAGCTATATAATATGAATTAAATGGAGATCTAACTGAAAAATAAAACAAAAATAAATACATTCGGATTTTCTTACCACTCAAAAACTAAAAAATCTATATAATAGAAATTAAATGGAGATCTAACTGAAAAAAAATAAAGACATTGTGTACAAATTTTTATCTTTTTGATAACCAATGAATCATACACCAAAACTCTTGAAATCTGTACATATTCGGATCTTCTTACCACTTAATAACTTTGTAGAAGCTAAAACGGTACAAATTAAAACAGTTGCATTATATATTGTTTTTAAGAAATTTTAAAAATATCATTTTCATAAAACCACTTTTTCTTAGTGTTATAAATTTTGAATTTATATAAGTTTAAAATATGTTCTACAAAATTTCTAAAATTTTATAAAATTACTAACATATTTATAAATCTTATAAATAGGTTCTATAAATTTAAAATTTTATAAACGTTTATAATAGTAATATTTTAAAAATAGTCAACAAAAATGGTACTTTTAAAGAATAGTTTCATAAAAGTTGTATTTTTGAATTTTTTTATTTTTTAATTTAATTATACCACCATTTTAGCTTTGTACCGCCCCTTTTAACAGCTGCATTTGTACCGCCGTTTCATGTAACTAATAATTTTATACAGTAGTTAATACACTTGTTGCCACCATTACAAATTTCTTACCACCATCACAATTGCAACCAATGGAAACTTCTTCTCTTTCCTTATAAAAACAGAAAGAACAGTCACCATAATCTTACATCCCTCAAACACCTCTTTAAACAAAAAGATCAAATGCTTCCTCCGCCGCAGCCACCACCACCAGCTATGGACTTTCCAACTTCACGATCACCTGAAAAAACCATTCTCCTCGGCAAATACGAACTCGGTCGCCGTCTCGGCAGCGGTAGCTTTGCCAAAGTCCACGTGGCTCGTTCCATCGAAACCGGCGAACTCGTGGCCGTCAAAATCATCGACAAGAAGAAAACCGCCGACGCCGGTATGGAACCGAGAATAATCCGGGAGATCGAAGCGATGCGCCGCCTCCACCACCACCCTAACGTCCTCAAGATCCACGAGGTCATGGCCACTAAAACCAAGATCTATCTCGTCATGGAGCTCGCCGCCGGCGGAGAGCTTTTCACAAAAATCCTCCGTTTCGGCCGGCTCCAAGAACCGGCGGCGCGTCGGTATTTCCAGCAGCTCGCCTCCGCGCTAACCTTCTGCCACAGAGACGGGATCGCTCACCGCGACGTGAAGCCGCAGAATCTCCTCCTCGACAAGCAAGGTAACCTCAAGGTATCTGACTTCGGGTTATCGGCTTTACCGGAGCACCGTAGTACCACCGGATTGCTTCACACTTCTTGCGGCACGCCGGCTTATACAGCGCCGGAGGTGATTTCTCAGAAAGCATACGACGGTGCCAAGGCCGATTCTTGGTCGTGCGGTGTCTTTCTCTTCGTTCTTCTCGCAGGTTACGTTCCTTTTGATGATTCAAATATTGTAACCATGTATCGGAAGATTCAACGGAGAGACTACAAATTCCCGAGCTGGATCTCGAAACCGGCTCGTTCCATCATCTACAAGTTGCTCGATCCCAATCCAGAAACGAGGATGAGTATCGAAGCTGTAACTGAAACCAAATGGTTCAAGAAATCGCTAGAAACCTCTGAATTCGAATCTAGCGTCTTCGAATCTTATAAACAATTTGCGAAACCGAGTAGTTATATGATCACAGCGTTTGATTTGATCTCTTTGTCGCCGGGATTGGATTTATCCGGCCTATTCGAGAGGAGGAAGAGGAAGGAGAAGAGGTTTACGGCTAGTGTTTCAGCGGAAGAAGTGGTGGAGAAGGCGAAGAGGATAGGAGAGAAGTTAGGGTATAGAGTGGAGAAGAAGAAAGAGGCGATGGTTGTAGGTTTGGGAAAAGGAAGAACGACGGTGATGATTGAGGCGGTGAAGCTGGTTGAAGGATTGGTTGTGGCGGAGGTGAAGGTGGCTGAAGGTGTGGAAGAGGAGGAGGAAGAGGCTCATTGGTCGAATCTAATTGTAGAGTTTGAAGAGATTGTGCTCTCATGGCACAATGACGTTTCTCAAAAAGTTGAAAATGACTTAGCTTAACTTTCAAGGTTCAATTTTGTAAAATAGACTAGTCAATTCTTAGTTAAATAAAAATGAAGATTAGTGAAATCTCTTATATCTCAAATCTAAAGTAACAAAGAATTTTTCCCGAATATAAATTGTCAAGATATTATTAATGTTCAAAAATTTGGTAGAAACTAATTTGAATCCTAAACTGTAAATAATTATGAGATTTTCTAGCATAAAATTGTCAAAATTTTTATTAATGTCCAAAAAATGGTGGAGTTTTTATTTTTATTAGATGAAGTGATTGAAGGAAATATAAATACGGATAGATTGGTACATAATATTCAGAATTTTTATTAAGTAATAATTTATATTAATTATGTATCACCGGTTTGGCTATCATAACTATTTTGAATAGTATATTTTATTTAATACAAAAATATAGGACTAAAAATAAATAGGAGAAAATTTTATAGTTTTGAAGAATGTAAACAGTAGTTTGGCTATTTTTTAGAAAATTTCTGACAGGGTGAAGTATTAGCGAACCTTATGTATATTTGGCTATTTGCCAAAAAAAGAACGATATACATACATGAGAGTAATGGTTAAAAGTCATTTATTTAAACACATTTAATAACAAAAAAAATGTAATACGACAATAATTTAAGTGGAAGACTCGAAGTAATTGGAATGACTGAAAGAAATCGATGAGACAAATTTTCTTATTATGAATGTATTATGAACTTCATTAACAAGGTTATTGTAAGAGAAAATGCATTAATTTTGATGGGAATGGGTATGAGTAATGTTTTTTTTTGAAGGAATAGATTTCACAGAGCAATGATCTCAACATGTACATGTAAAAGGAATGTTAGTGGCTATCTTTCCTAACATTGATTTAAGATGCATTAAATAACTTCTTTATATATATTTTTGTATATAATTAATGTTTTATTCAAATATACTGATGCAATAAATGTTAAATTAATACTATTCACGCATTAGGCTTATACACAATTGTCAAGACGACCATTAATTAAAAACTGTATATAGTAACGTATAGCTGAAAAAAATATCCAATTGTGGTTGTTAACTCTAATACTTGTGTAACGCCTAGTGTTTTACCGTTTGACAATGGACATTTCCCATCAAAAATCAATTTTAGATGCAAATCAAAATATACAATTTTTTTTCTTTCTTTGCATCAAGTGTGCTATTTAAACGTTGAATCTCAATAGATTTTTTTTCGCGCGTTATTTAAATAAAATTTTAACAACTATTTTTTCCCGCAAAATTTTAATAATTATATATTAACGGAAACAAAAAAAATGAAAATTTCAAAAAAAAAAGCAGTAAATAAAACATTTGAACAAATATTTTTCTTTTGAACTTTTAAATATACCATCATGTTTGCCATTTTATCTTATATATTCCACTGATATTTGTACAGCCTTCATAACATACATACATGTATATTATTTTATTTTATTTCAAAACAATATAACTGATAAATTTTACAGTAGTTAGTACATATTTTACCACCATCACAGATTTCTTACCACTATAAGAATATACCATCACACATTTCTTACCACTATCACATAATGCCACCAATGAAAGCTCTCTTACTCTTTCCTTATAAATACACAAACATACACACACAGTCACTCAAATAAAAAGTTTCATGTTCCCTCCGTCACCATTTCCGCCGCAGCCACCATCTATGGGCTTTCAAACTCCACGTCCACCACAAGACACCATCCCAGGGACCATTCTCCTCGGCAAATACGAACTCGGTCGTCGACTCGGCAGCGGTAGCTTTGCCAAAGTCCATGTGGCTCGTTCCATCGGAACCGACGAACTCGTGGCCGTCAAAATCATCGACAAGAAGAAAACCGCCCAAGCCGGTATGGAATCGAGGATAATCCGGGAGATTGAAGCCATGCGTCGTCTCCAACACCATCCTAACGTCCTCAAAATCCACGAAGTCATGGCCACTAAAACCAAGATCTACCTCGTCATGGAACTGGCCTCTGGCGGAGAGATTTTCACCAAGATCCTCCGCTTCGGCCGGCTTCAAGAACCGGCCGCACGTCGCTACTTTCAACAGCTCGCTTCAGCGCTCACTTTCTGCCACCGAGATGGAATCACTCACCGTGACGTGAAGCCGCAAAATATCCTCCTCGACAGCCAAGGAAACCTCAAGGTCACTGACTTCGGTTTATCTGCTCTGCCGGAACACCGTAGCAGCACTGGATTGCTCCACACGGCATGCGGTACGCCCGCTTACACAGCGCCGGAGGTAATCGGTCAGAGAGGTTACGACGGCGTGAAGGCCGATTCGTGGTCGTGCGGTGTGTTCCTCTTCGTTCTGCTTGCAGGTTACGTTCCTTTTGACGATTCCAACATTGTAACAATGTACATGAAGATCCAACGGAGAGACTACAAGTTCCCGAGCTGGATCTCGAAACCGGCACGTAACATTATCTACAAAATGCTCGATCCGAATCCAGCAACGAGGATGAGTATCGAAGCTATAACTGAGACTAAATGGTTCACGAAATCGCTAGAAACGTCCGAGTTTAAATCCACTGTCTTGGAATCGGACGATAGATTGGGGAAATTGAGAAATGAAACGATCACAGCGTTTGATTTGATCTCGTTGTCGGCAGCATGGGATCTATCGGGGCTGTTCGAGAAGAGGAAGAGGAAGGAGACGAGGTTTACAGCTAGGGTTTCGGCGGAAGGAGTGGTGGAGAAGGCAAAGACGGTAGGTGAGAAGTTAGGGTTTAGAGTGGAGGAGAAGAGAGAAGCGAGGGTTGTGGGATTGAGTAAAGGAAGAACGACGGTGGTGGTGGAGGCGGTGGAGCTGGTGGAACGTTTGGTTATGGCGGAGATGAAGGTGGTGGAAGGTGTAGAAGAGGAAGAGGAGGCTCATTGGTCGGAGATAATTGTAGAGCTTGATGAGATTGTGATAACATGGTACAATGACTTAGCTTAACTTTCAAGGTTCAAATTTGTAAAATAGACCAGTCAATTTGTACTTCAGGTGAAATCTCTTTTAAGGTCATGTAGCTTGTTTTTATTATTATTTTTGTTTTATCCCAAACTCAAACTAACAAGGAAAAAGTCCTTATAAAGATGTTTTCTATCTATGTTAAAAACTTTTGGTAGGTGCTAAACAATGCTAATTGGATAATTAAGGAGCGCTTTTGACCACAAAACTCAATATGACAAAACGATTCTTTTACATAAAATTGACAAGGTATTATTAATAATCAAAAGTTTGGTAACAAAAGATTTTTCTATATGATTGTCAAGATAGCGTTTTTTTTATCTCAAAAATTTATATAACAAAGAGATTTCCTGCGAAATTTTCAAAATATAGTTAATATTCAAAAATTTGATAACTAAAAAAATTTTTCGCATAAAATTGTCAAAATTTAATAACAAACAAACTTTTCCGTGTAAAATTGAAAGCATTTTTATATTATTACGCAAAATTTGGTAATCGGTATAAAAAAAGTTATGACGTAAAATTGTCAAGATATTGTTATTGTTCAAAAATCCGGCAACAAAAAAACTTTTGCACATAAAATTATTAAAATTTTTTTAATAATCTTAAAAATATATCTGTAGGGGCTAACCGGTTTGAGGAGCATTTTATCCAAAAATTTAATATAACAAAAAAAAGTTCCCGCGTAAAATTGTCAAAAATTATTAATGTTATAATTATCTATAAGTGCTAATCAAACGCTTTAAGAATGCTTAATCAGTTCATGGAACAGTAATCGGAGCATTTATTTTTCTTGTACCAATTAGATTTGGCTGCACAAAATATTAGACCAGTGAATATTATTACTAAGTTTCTAAAAGTTTAATTTTCCCCCTTATGTTTTCGATTTGCAGAAAGCACCTCCCAAGCTATACATTATCTTCAAAAGAATTATGATATGAATTAAAAGTACAATTGCTCTAATGCGTAAACCGGAAGTCGCGTCTTTGTTGCAAGCAATTGAAAATAAGTCAGTGAACCAAATTTTCACTTATTCTCACTTAACTTACTATGAAAATAAACTCATTATTTCGAAGAAATTAAAACAGGTGTTCATAGCTTGCAGTACTTGTTGAACCAGACAGCAATGTTGAGAAAGCTTTCATAATCCGTCTGCGGTCTGCATAATAAACAATCACAAGATGCAAACACATTCTTTAAAAATTCAAAACTTTCTCACACAGATGTTTTAGCTATGATGAACAATAAAAAGAAATGCAGCTTTTGGTTTTTTACCTGTCTAGGGGATGATTGTCATTGGGAAAGACAAGAACTTTAACCTCAACTCCTTTCTCCTTTAACGCCCTCACGTACTATACAAATCAAGAATACAGGATTAAAGAACATTCCCAGTGAGTTTGGATCTGCAAACTTAAACAAATTGCAGACGATCTTACTTGAAATCCGTTTGAAATGGGAACACGGAGATCCATTGTTCCCAAGAGAAACAAAGTGGGTGTTTTCACCTGCAGAAGTAAAAATACACAAGAAGCATCAGTAGATAAAAGCCTTCAAACTTATTGAAGAACGGAAGTGGTGGTATGGTTTGACCTTTGAGATGTGTGATATAGGAGACATTTGATGAAACCGAGACATATCTTCGGGTGAGGGGGCTTCTGTATAGTGAGTTTGGTCACCATACGCTTCAAAGAAACACCAATCAGGTATATCCGTAATCCCAACCATCGATGCAATGTTGCATACAGGATTTCTTGCAGCTGCTGCTGCAAATTTATCCGGCGCCTATAGCAAAACTTTGGTATAAGGATGATGATTTCTATTCCAGTGCCATCACTTCAAATTTGAGTGAACTACAGTACCTGGCCAATCAAGTGTGTGGTCAGAAACCCACCATGAGAACCACCTAGCACGGTTATTCTAGACGGGTCTGCAAGTCCCATTTTAACGACATGATCTACAGCCGAGAGTACATCGTTCACGTCCTGTGTGAGGGAAGCTATTCAATTAAGCAGATCGCAGGTGAGAAGGAATGGAAATGACACTACAGACACATATATAACTAAACCTGTGATCCAACTTTTCCAGGTAGAGACTGCAAAGCATCTTCCCCAAATCCCAACGAACCCCTTCAATTCAAATGAATTACCAAAAAACCAAGTTAAGAACTCCAGAAGGTTGTTGATGAACTAGTGGAAATTGGAGCTGTTTGCTTTTAAGAGAACCTGTAATTAACAATCAGCAGACTGTATCCAATTGAGGAGAGATAGGCCAAATCCTTGGAGAAGCTGCATGGTGCAACCGAATGAGGGCCTCCATGAATAACAACAACTAAAGGATCACATTTCCCATTCTCCTTGGCCTTTGAAGAAGATACATATATAGCTTCAATAGGTTTTTTGGCCCCTGCCATGTGTTGATCATATGGAAACAAGGCAGAAAGTTTATCAACCAAAAACGAAAACAAAAAACAACTTGAAATGGTTATCTTGTTTGTAAAAGCAAGATACGTATTAAAATACCTTCGGTAAGACATTCAGAAACATTACTGATTGGAACTTTTAAAATTTTAAACTGAAGAGATGAAAGCCTTGACGTGACCTGCAGCGGTGTAAACAAACAGATGAATACAGAAAAAGCTTAACATCAGTTGCATCAAGAGGATTTGGCAAATATATACCTTCTCAGAGCATTTAAAAGTTGGTTTTTGGATATTGGACCACTGCCATGAAGGCTTCCCAGCTGGATCAAGAACTTTCTTTCCGTATTTAATTTCAGGAACATTCACTGGACTGCTAGAAACTACTCAGGAAAAAGAAAACATCAAGTTGTTTCAAAACTGGTGTGTGTTTAAGTTTAAGGTGACATTGTCACAGTCACAGTTAGTAAGTGAGATTAAGAGGTTGCTGCAAAGATGTTACCGGCAACAATATCATCACCATCTAGTGCAAGAATGCTCCATGAATAATCTGAATCATTAGGGCTGACACGTGATAGTTCACCACTGTAATTCCCAAAGATAATTTTTTTTATCATCAGTTAATACAGCAGAAGAAGATACTTGGAAAGCTTTCATATCTATTCATCAGTCACCTTAGCAAATTCAGGCTGAGTATTACTCGACAACTGCGCCAGTAGGAAGACAACATAAGAGTATGTCCATCTGACAGCCACGGATCACTCAGAAGGCCGGTAACATAGAGCCCAGGGAAACAACCATCATCAGGACAATTCACAACTTGAATCTGCATTAAAAATATATTTGAATGTATCAAATAACAGTTACAGATTTTTAGTTTAATTACAATTCTGAAGACAGATATTTTTTTTGTGTAGAAAGATTGATACTTTGATAAGAAATAAAAAGTGGCTAGTGCAAAGAGAAAAAGAAAGCTTGATCCCTCTATAGAGAGAAAAAGGTTCGTATAATCTCACCACATCAACAATATCTGTTGACTCAGGGAGTTTCCCATCACTTGGCCAGTTAATCTTGTGAAGTGACTCGGTTGCCCAATGCGCACCAGAATCAACAGCGGTTTTTGCAGATAAAAACAGAAGAAACTTGCCATCTTTGCTGTGGGAAAAGGAAAAATGTACGGTGAAGAGAGTAAGTTTTAAACAGGCCATAACTAAAACAAACATTGCACATCAACACTTCCATAAACAAGGGAATGTTTAACCTATGTTGTGTAAGATGGCTCAGTTATAAACAGAGTAACAAGGAGAACAAATGCATTTAGTAAATACATAATTTCATAAGACAAGGAAAATTTTTCGTAAGATGTAAACCTGAACCGTGGGGAAAAACCGCTGCTTATGCTTTTAGTCAAATTATGAATAGGGAATGCTTCGTTAGCATCATCTCTGGAACACAAGTAACAAACTCTATCAACTACTTATCAGAAATAGGAATGATCAAGTTGTCTTCTAGTGAGTTATAGAAGCTAAACACTCACTTTGGTTCATCCGATCCCGATGAAACGTCTGTGAGTCTAATTGCGTATATGGCACATGGTCTGTTGTAGCAGTACTTAATACCAAGCTTTCTTTTATCTCCTGACCATCCGGCAAAAACTAAATACTGAACTGAGCCTTTACTGTTTGGACTCCAAACGACCTGTCCAACACTTATCGATCTTGGAACTCCTTTGATATGCTCGACCTCACCACTGCTCGAAGAAAAAGAGAGACAAAAATCAGAGAAGGTAAAGAGTAATTGTTCTTTTCTTGTGGAGAGATTGATGTAACCTGTCAACATTGATAACAAACAGTGCAGGCTGCCTTTTTCCGGCATATGCTTCTCCCCATTCCTCTTCCCAATCTCCTTGACCTTTCCAGCTTCCAATATCCTTGTCCAGAGAATTGTCTTTCTTATAATAACCTAGATGGTCAAATGTAGGTTTGGGAAGAGATGGTTCTTCAGCGACATAAGCAACACGAGTCTCATCTGAATTCCAAGAGATGCCTTCAAACCTACATCATACACAAAGCCTTACTGAAATTTTCTACTTCTCCAAGAACTTTGCCTATAAAATCAGCCAAAAAAAAGTGTGGTACCATCCATCAACATATACAGAGCCATGAACTTTCTGCGGAATATGAAATTCCTTCTCTAACTGAGACGAACTCCATATCTCAAACTTTGTAGGAGCTTCGTTTTCAGGATTTCGAATTACAAGGAGCTTCAGACCCGATGGAGACGGGACAAAAGCGGATGCACCAGTCATCTCGAGGGGAAATGCCGCCCAGTTAAAGTTTACAGATTGGTTACTTTCTTTCGAGATATGACCAGATAACATAAACTTCCTCTTTTTATTAGCCAAAAGGTTTGCTTGACTCATGGCAACCATTGCCTGAGGACCTGCAGTATTAAAACAATTTGAAAAGTGAAATCATCATTTCATTTGGTCAGATGATTTACAACAATAGAAGACTTTTGAAAATCTTGATTCCAAAGTTCCCAACTTGGATATGTAGAAGTCATTACCAGAACCAGAGTTGAAAATCCAAGCTTTGTCAATGCTGGGAATAGTTATGAACTCTTTAAGTAACTTCGACTGTATGGCATACTCTTCCTCAGTAGTTGTGTTCAAGCCAACATGCAATTCCTTAGCCGAATCAGTTCGAGAAGGATCCATGGCTACAACTCTTCGAATCCAAGCTTTGCAACTAAGACAAGACAACACATATATATCTAGTGATTTCAAAACGATTCCACTCATCAGATTCGTCATCCATAGTTTTAAAACCAACTCCAGATATCAATTTGTTTTAAATCGATTGAACAGAACGTAAAGAAACTGATCAAAGAATGAAACTTTAGGATTGAAAACAATCAAATAGAAGATACCCATCAAAGCAACACAATCAATTACTCTCAATTCGTAATAACACAGACAGAGATCGATACAGAAATAGGGAAGAAGAAGAAGAAGATGAAACAGAGCTTACGAAGGTTGAGTCAGTGGAAGAGTGAAACTTCGACGGAAGAGGCGACGAAAATGAAGATGTGAGGAACGGAAGTCAAATCCCAAATTGGTGGAGCAAGTGATTGGGTGAGTAAAGATTCTCGCCATCTATACTAAAACAAAAAAAAAAGACTACGAACTTTCGATGTCACATACATTATATTACCCAATTTCATATTGAAATATTATAGTTTTTTCATTATATCCCAAACTTTATTGGTTATAGTAGCAATCTTAGAAATCACAAGCTCTCATATGTGTAAATTGTGCATTAGCATAAGAATTTCAGATACTTTGAGATGATTCTGTATGAAACTGATTGAAAAATGAATCGGTAAGCATAAATATATAAACTTGTATAATCAAAATTGGTCTTACATCTATAAAACGTATATATATCACTATTGTACATAATTTCTCTTTTTCTTCTGTCTCTTTCTTTACACCAAACTGAGATTAGATCTAAAAGATTCCCAAATAAAGTACGAAACTTTGAGAGGCATTTTTGTCAAAACCCAAAAGGGTTTTTAAGACACAGGATCGATCATAAGGCATTAGGAGCTTCGGATCGTTTCATGATTCTGAGTTTTTGACAAGATGAAGAGAACATGTCCCATGGAACATCACCCACCAACATCCAATCTCCATCTTTGTCCTCATAAGTTGGTACAAATCCAGATCCTTTGTATCCTTCTCTCTCGGAGTATTCACCAATTGAGAAGTTGAACATGTTCTCAAGTGCCTTGAGTAGTTCAGGATAGTTTTTGTACATCTTGAGATCTATCTTACGGAGATATGGAGCTCCGTCCATACTCACTTTCACGTAACTCACGTTTTTGTTGTTGTTCTTCCTGTTCGATCTCACTGGAGGCCATCCAACGATTTGTGTTCTGAAGTTTACAAACAAAGATTCATCATTAGTACACCACCGATGGGAATGGATATAATAAGATAAATGTTTGGATTTTGGAAATTAGATAGAACTTCAGATCTCAATTTACTTGGCAGGAGGAGAAGTTTCTTCTTTTAGGTTGTGTTCGTCGGTGGTCTGACGAAACTGGCGCTTGTTGCTTCTCTCGCAAGAAACCTCTATTTGTTGTTGATGTTGTTCTTCTTCTTCTGTTCCGGGCAATCCCAGACGAAGCTCTGTGTCTTTAAGGTTAAGCTCATTGATAACTTCCTCATACGCCATAATCTCTCACTATACTTCTTGTAGTTGGAATCTCTTCTTCAACTGATGTTTCTTCTTCTTCTTCGTTTTCTTCTTGGGATTGTGATAAGATCCTTGAAATGCGATGGAGTTTTTTTTGTGGGTTTGAGAAATGAAGAGGGAGAAAGAGAGGTTTATATAAGGAAACGTGCATTGAGATTAGGGTTAAAGAGAGATTATGACGTTGTCGGGAGCATTAGGGGGCAAGTGAGAGGCAAGGGGACAAAGATGGGACACTGAGATTTTTGGACGCGTTTCTCTCTTATGTTTTCAACGGTCCTGATTTGTCTCTGCCAGTTGCGTACGCGAGATCCTAGCCGTTTCTTTCTCTTATGGTCAAAAAAGTAAAGGACCCAACAAAAGAAAAACAATGTAAGAGAACTTCTCTACCTCTTACCACACGATGAGTCGATGACACGAGTTTGTGATATGATTTGTTTTTGTTCCTCCACCTATTTGTTATCCGGTTCCATTCAAGAAAAGTATAATATACTATTGGTAGTTTGATTATGCGTTTCCTTAATATAAAGGATATTTAAGATATTTATGATACTTTTTGATCATTTTTTTGGGTTAGAATTACTTCTGATCAGATATTTTTCAATGACAGAACAAAGGAGAAGACTCGAGAAATCTAATTTTTTTTTGCCCAATTGTGTTTTTTTTGGTTTGGACCAAGGGTAAATTTAGCCCAACTGTGTTTTTTTGTTTAGGCCACATTAAAAAATTTAGCCTAACGATTTTTTTTTTGGTTTGGCCCACAACAATTAATTGCCGGTTTACGCCAATAACGCGTCTAGGCGGTAAAAAATCGCTCTCCCGTATAGGTCGACCGATCATCACTAACTCGCCACGATAACTGTCTGATTACGTATTAATCGGACGATTAATCGGCTAGGCGCCCGATTTTTCGAACAGAACATAAGTATATACTTAATTTATATTGTGAACTAGGCGATCAATCTAAGATAGCAAAAAAGAAAATGGGGAGGAAGGGAAGTGAACTACATGTTGATAAGGGTGAAGTGTGTTTGGTAATCATGCAATGAATAATGGTTACAAATGGTAAGACCATGTGATGTGTCGTTCTTGCCAACACATATATTGTTGTTTATTATCTATTAATTGTTTATTACTTTTCAGTTCTTGCTTTAAACGGGCCTGCGGGAGACGGCCCATGAACTTGACATGTCAAGCAAGTTATGTAACTAAAAACACCGAGTTGTTTTTACAATATCTGTAAATTGATTCTCCAGACGACGCATGCACTGTTCGAAATGGGGCTCTCTCACTTCAGAAGCCTAAAATGCTATTAATAAAAAAATTATTTACATCCATTGCTATCGCCAAATAGTTACTAAATTACCCTTATTAATCGACCAAAACCTGAATTATTGATTTCAATTTTGTGTTGTAGCCCAAAAAATATTGTCGGTCATGAACAACCCTAATTGCTTTCACCATATACATTGTTTTTTTTAATTTTGGGTTTAATCATTTAACATTACTACGATATATCCAATTAGTTTTTTTGTTTGTAATTGTTCAATGTTTTATGTTAGAAACACAGCGACGTTTGCGCTATTTATGCAGTTAGATATGCATTTCGTTTCCATGTTGATAGCTTCTACTCTTGGAAGCATGGATCTGGCTTGAAAGAAAAATAATTGTCTTTTTTTTTCATTGTGCAGAGGTAATCAGAGCAAAGAGAAGTCATTTATGAAAAATGTGAACTCTTTATTTTTATTTTATCACTTTATTTTATTGATATTGGTTAGGAATAAAGTACAATTATAAAAGAGATCCAATAGATATCATAAACAGAAAACCAACCGTCTTTCCGCACTGACAATTTAGTGATGACGAACTTCTTTGATGAAACATTGGCAATACCAAAAAAATCTTGTTTCGAGTCTTAAGAAAGTCTTAGATTCCAATCCACTCAACACAATTGATCAACTTCATTTTGAACACATGTCTAAAGACTGTAACTAATGTCTTTGATGTCACATGAAACTGCAGTGATGGTTTGTTGGTGTTTATGAGCATTCTCCATTGACCAAACTCGAATTCAGTGACATAAGAGAAACAAGGGTTGAAGATGAAGAAGAACTTGTATGAAAAGAAAAATGAAGAAGAAGAAACATAGAGGAAGGACGATGCACGAGGGAGGAACATGAGATGAACAAAAATCGAAAAACCGTTCGGTTTGGAGATGCCAAACCAAAAAAACCAAAATAAATTTGAAAATGTTGCAGATCGGTTTTATTTCTATAAACCAAATGAATATCTAAAACCTAAAAATTTGGTTCGATCGATTCGGTTTTATTCGATTTAGCCCAAATGCTCATATCTATTTTTTTTTGTGCTTAGAAGACTTTGAAACTGAACATTCGTTAGAGAACCGAATGATTACTTAAAACTTAAATATTTGGTTTGATCGATTTGGTTTCATTCGATTTAGACCCGAACAGTCCTGCCTAGTTTTTTTTATCTGTGCTTAGTAGATTTTGAGATTAACCTAATCTATTGATAGGGGAAGATAACTCCTCCAATAATTTTCTATGTAGAACAATAGATATACAAGCGTGTGCATTTAATTTAGAAAAGTTATGATCGTGACATGTTACAATGTAAGGTACATTTTATACTTGTGTGATTTTCAAACAAAATCTGTAATGTCTTGAAAAATGTATTGTCCTAAATCAATTAGTAGAAATGACAAAAAAGCTGAGCCACAAAGATCCAAGTCATAATATAAATCACACACAAACACATTTTAGAAATGCACGTGTGTCATCTTGAACCTCCTTTTAGGAACTCAGTTTGACTTTTGCAGAGCAAATATTTTGGTGTTTGTCAAATGTTAAAAAAAAGAAACTAAAAAAAGGAATTGATAATATACTCTATGTGCTATATTCTGTTCAAAAATTATGAAATTATTTTTTGATAGAAAATTTGAGAATCCCTTATGAACGATGATTCGAGTCATTTGTCATTGTGATTATTAAAAAAATTATTTGTAATGGAATTGGTTGTTATGACCTGTTAGTGACTAAGTACTTCTTGTCGAGTTCCATTTTCTGAATTTTTTTGGGATATTTTTTTTTGTTTAGAGCAACTTCCTTGACTCTATCTTTATGAGCCATTTTAAATTTCAATGTAGATAAGATCGTTTTAGAGATTGTACATGTGAAAAGATGCATAGTGACTGTGTCAGTGTAGAAACTTATCTTCAAACATAAAAGATGACATGGAACTCTCTTCTTGATTAAAGGGACTCATTTTCTTTGAGCTATCCATTATGATTATAACACGTGATCGTGAAATCGTCCATCAGAATCGTCACTATTTTATTAATTTCATTAATTTTTTGGTGTCTCTCAAATCAAGATCATATTACTGTATATTCTTGTGTATCATGTGATTTTAATTTTAATTTTTATTTGAATATATAATTAGGATGAATGTCATTTTGATGTGAATTTAAATTAATAAATCATCTATGATAATATGATAACTGTTACGAAAGTCGTAGTAAGTACTATTAAATGTAGTAGAACATATTATCACCATGCATTCATAATAATTTTTTACTTTTTCACTTCAAACGTTTTGTTGGATTTATAACAGAACTTCTTCGTAACTAAATAATGCAATATCTTTCTCCATTTTCTTCAATGTTCTTCTTTGTTACATATAAAATTTATCATCTTTATTTTATATAAGAAATCGTTATTATTATTATAACAGGTTATCAGTATAGTAGATCATTGTATGATTAGCCAAAATTAAAGTTGGTGCTTTTAATGGCTGAAATTTTAAAATTTAGGCTTTTTATGATTTTTATTTTTTTAAATTAAGTTGTTTAACCATAATTTTTACAGGTATATTAACTCTATTTTTAAGTTTCGTTAAATCAATATAAAATCATCACTAAAATGAATTGTCTAATTAAATTAGGGATTTAAACGATTTTTTTAAAAATTATGATTTTTTCGGATCAAATTTTTATAAAAGTTCGTAATTTAAATAACCATTTTTCTATTTAGGATTGGGACACCCTCAAATTATAATGAAATGATGTTAAAGATAACTGCGACTGTTGCTCAGAGATTTCATTCAAGACCTCATCGTGGAGCTCAACTGGCTCTACTTTCACCTTTATACTCTATTTTCAGAGATAACCTTTTTTTTCCACGTAAATTTTTTTATAAATAGCCAAAGGCTCCAAATAACAAGGCTACATATTTTACCAAAAAAACCCAATCTACTAATCTTCCAACCAAAACACGTAACGCTTACTCTGAAACAGTCCATAACTACCAAATACCCAAATTACAGAGCAAACACAAGATCTATACAAAAGAGGACAAAGCTTTCTCAGATTCAAAAATCAGCGATAACCACCTAGGATTACCTCTGGCAACATATGATTGACAAAAAGACATTGATGTTGCACTTTGAGCAATGAGAAATGCCTCTCTATTGCATCTTCTGGATTCTATACAAGTAGACCAATCTGAAATCTCTTTCATTTCCGCAAGGATAGAAACAGTTTGAACCTTGAAAGAAGGCCAAGCTTTCGGTCTAACTAAAGCCCTTAACAAATCTGCCTCTTCTGCTGCAAAAAAAATCTTATCCAATTTGAGAGAGTTCATGCTTTCTGCAGCCCACAACAAACCCAGAAAATGCGTCTCTTGTCCAGAATCTACATTGCAGTAGGACCTTCTGCTATGCAAAATTGTTTCACCTTTCCAGTTTCTAAGGACCCACGCACAACCTGTCCAGTTCTTTTCCTTACACCAAGAGATCCCAATGTTGCACTTAAGCCAGCCTTTTGATGGGCCTTTCCAGGCTGTTCTTCTATCTTCTTCCTCTCTAGTCTCCCTAATTTCACTTTCTCTGTCCATTTCTTGAGCTAAGAACCACAACTCTGATTCATCACTAGCTTTTTCTACTATTTCTGGAGCTTGCCACTCTTTACCATCAAAGAAGAAACTTTTTATATTTTTCCACAAAAACCACAAGATCCAAGGGTAACTTATTCTAATATGTAGAGGCACTTTTATGTTCAAGCTCATCATAAACAAAAACTGCATGTTAACATAAATGGAATCCGGGTGAAAACCATTTTGAGGCGAAGGAAAATTTGAAACTGCCCAAACCTGTCTAGCAAGAGGGCACAAGAAAAGCACATGATTGGGTGATTCTCCTTCATAGCCACAACACTGGCAGCGTAAGTCAATCTTCATTCCCCTTGCTGCTAAAGAAGAAGCCACTGGTATTGCCTCACTCAGGACTCTCCACATGAAGTTATTGAGCGTCGGAGGAGCAAGAGAGGCCCACGCCTTCACTTTGAGGTCATTTAGAGATGGGTTAATGCTTGCCTCTTGAAATATCTCTGCCATGTTATCTTTACTCGCTAACCAATATCCGGATTTAACCGAATAATCTCCACTTTTATTGTGCTTCCATACCCAAAAATCTTCAGACTCCGGCAAGGGATTGATTTTCATAATCAGCTCAACATCTCCTGGAAAGAAATTATCGCTAAGCTTATCCAAGTTCCACGACTTCCCTCCTGGCTCTAACAGATCACTAACCTTTAGATTCAAGTTGATAAGAGGGTTTTTCATAAAAGGAACTCTTCTCCTATGATTATCTATCCATTTATGAATCCAGACCAGAATATAATTACCATTACCAACCTCTTTTCTTAAACCTTTAACAATGAGCTCTCTTCCAAACATAATGCTTCTCCAACCGTACGAGGGTCTAGCCCCAAGAACAGCCTCCAAAAATCCTGAACTTGAATAGTAGCGACTTTGTAAGCATCTAGCGAGCAGACTAGAAGGGTCTTGGATGAGGCGCCAAGCTTTTTTGGTGAGGAGAGCCTGATTAAAGCTCATAATATCTTTGAACCCGAGGGCACCTAAATGTTTTGGCAAACAAAGCTTCTTCCAGCTCATCCAATGGATTTTCTTTTTGTGTTCTAAGGCATTCCACCAGAAGTCCGCCATGACACTTGTAAGCTTTGTGACTGTAGTTTTAGGCAGTTTAAAGCACCTCATAGCATACACCGGCATTGCTAGAGCCACATCTTTAAGTAAAATTTCTTTCCCCCTAGAGATAGACTTCTAGAGAACCAACCAGACAAACGATCCTTTAGTTTTTCGAAGATATAGTCAAGTAATTCTACCTTTGACCCACTGAAACATTCTGGAAGACCCAAGTACTTCCCCACTCCTCCTTCATTAGATATACCAAGAATACTTTGAATGACTCCTTTTGTCTGAAGTTGAATGCCATCACCAAAAGAAATGGAAGATTTATCCACATTAATAACTTGACCAGTAGCCTCACCATAGATCCCCAAAATTAGCAGGAGCCCCCTTGCTTGATCTTCTGATGCTTTGCACATGAACAAGCTATCATCAGCGAACAAAAGATGACTTATGGAAGGTCCTCCCGGGTCAAACTGAATTCCACTGATAATGCCAGCCACTTCAGCCTTATGGAGCAGGTGTGAAAGACCTTCAGTATACAGAACAAAAAGCGAAGGAGACAGAGGGTCACCTTGTCTCAACCCTCTCGCAGGTTTAATTAGACCAAACGGCTGATCATTTATCAAAACAGAATAGAACACTGATGAGATACAAAACATCACCATGTTGATCCAATGGTGATGAAAACCAAGAGAGACTAAAAGGCATCTAATATACTCCCACTCCACCCTATCGTAAGCCTTAGACATATCTGATTTGACAGCCATAAACTCCGAGGAAATGGGTTTAAAAGTCCTAAGGCTATGAATGATTTCATGAGCTACTAGAATGTTATCAGCTATTTGACGCTCCAGAACAAAGGCAGATTGAAACGGTGAAACGAGATCCTGAAGGAAAGGTTGAAGTCTCCTAACCATTATCTTGGATACGATTTTGTACACAACTGAGGACAAACTAATAGGCCTAAGATCTGACATCTTTGAAGCCTCCTCAGTTTTTGGAATCAAGCAAAGGTGAGTAAAGTTCCATTCTGAGGGAAAGGAAGCTGAAACAAAAAAGTCTTTAATTTCCTTTGTCACTTGAGGTTTAATATCTTTCCAGAACTTTTGATAGAACAAACCTGTCATACCATCAGAGCCAGGAGCACTAGAAGCTTTGATGGAGAACACAGCAAATTCAATTTCCTCATCTGATGCAGGTTTAATCAGACTATCATTCATACTCATCGTAACTTTTCGAACAAAATCTTCAACTAGATCACTAAAGCCAGAAGGAATTGATGATGAAAAAAGATCTGAGAAGTAAGAAACAGCAATGTCACCTATATACCCTTCTGCTCTATGCTCAATTCCTTCTGAGTCAATAAGTTTCTCAAGACCTTTCTGGTCCGTGCTGCTTTAACTGAGGCGTGAAAAAATTTGGAATTCTTGTCACCAAGTTTCAGCCATTTCACCCTGCTTTTCTGGCTCCAGTAAGATTCTTCTTCCCTATACGCTTTAACAAGATCTTTTTTTAGCTTGAAGATCCTGTCTTTACTGGGAAAAGACCCTGAATCCTCCATTTCTAGCTCAACCTGCAGGTTAGTTAAAGTAGTTCTAGAGTTTGAACTAACTGATTTCTTCCAATGACTTAAGGCTTTTCTACAAGCTCTGATTCTTTTTGCCACACTCCCACCAGACCCAATAGTATTACTGTTCCATGCATTAACCACTGTTTGCTTAACATTCTCCAGATTCAACCATCTCTTATCAAACTTGAAACTGCCCTTGTAAGAGTCACCTGAATTCAACAAATTTAACAGAACCGGCCGATGGTCAGAACCTCTTTTATCCAGTAAATAAACTTAGCCATTGTTTGTTCCCAAAGCTCCTGTCTAATTTACATTGAATCCAATGATTACCACGACGCCCACCCCAAGTAAACGGATTGCCTTGGCTAGGAAATTCATCCATGTTACAGCTTTTAGCATGCTATTAAAGTCTTGAAAGACATATTCACTCCTTTTTGGACCACCCAATTTCTCTCCGTTATGGCAGATAGCATTTAAGTCACCTATCAAGCACCAAGGGTCCTTTCACTGAATTCCAATTCTGACAACTCTTTCCCATTGTACATGCATTCTACATTCCATAGGGTCACCATAAATACAGCTGAGGAAAAACTTTCTATCTCCAACTGAAGCTTGCATATCTACCAAGTTTTTATCCGAGAACTTTATAACCGCTGCCACTGACCTTTTCCAAAAGACCGCTAGGCCACCACACTTCCCCACTGGATTAACAGTATGTACACGATCGTAACCCAACCAAACTTGAATATCTACCAAAACATTCCTACTGTGCATCGTCTCCATAAGGAACAAGACCTCCGGAAAATGGTTTTTACGCATTTCCAACAGTCTAGGAATTGTCAATTCTTGAGACCGTCCCAATTTTTGACAATTCCAAGCCAGAATGCTCATTAAAAATTGGACAGTCCCTCATTTGGGACCATCTCCGTACCTTTTAGCTTTGCGGCCTTGGAAGTACTTTCCAAACTCTGAGTTGCTTTTCTTTTCTCCACCCCACCAACCAGACTTCCTTGCTTAATGATCACCTCCTCCATTAGATTATTGTCCAAAATTCCTTTCAATTTCCTCTTGCTCTTGGTAGGTCTCTTTCGTATTCCTTTCTTCCTCCTAATGTTCCCGGAAGAGTCAGCATCGAGGGAACCAACTCTATAAACCGTAGAAACATCCAAAGAAGAAGAGGAAAATTCAGATCCCTGCATACTGTCCATCTGATTCAATGACAGACACTCCTTAGAAGAAATGAGACAATTCTGCCCAACTCTGATTGCCGAGGACAAGAGCTTTTGGCTCAAAGGTCTGGCCTCCTCAGATTGAGTAGCTGAGTTGTCAGTATCATAACCAAACACTAATCCTTTCCTTTTATTAATGTCTTTAGTGAAAGTCGGGGCAGGCTCTAACCTGAGGATCGTTTTTTGCAGCAGAGGGTCTCTTTCAGCTTCACTCACAGTTTTCTTTACCCTCTCCTCCCTTATCTTCCTTTCATCACCGTTTGCAACCATAAGATATTGCCTCATACCTTCCAAAACTTCAGGAGCTATTTTTGGTCTTCCTGAGTTAGAAATGCATCCCACCTGAGATTCTTTTAGGACTCCAAAGAGAGGATCAGACTCCTTTAGGACCGGACTTCCTCTAGCCCCCGAGATAGGATTACCAACATTCCCTGATCCTGCTAACGATTGAGCTTTCAAAGCTACCAAGAGACAATTTAATTGGTCATGGGTTAATCTCTGGCAGGAATAGCACCTCTTTTGAACTTTCTCATAATAGAAAAACACTGAAGTCCTCTCTATTCGGCAAAATAACCACCTTTTCTCTTCTTAATGGTTTTGCCACATCAAAGAGAATTCTTACCCGGACAAATTCTCTACTCTGTTCTTTTTCTGGATCAAAAGCCACCTCAGTCACTTGCCCCACCAATTCTCCCAAGGCAGCTATAGCCTTGTCTGTATAGTGGTTCACCGGAATGTTCCTAATTTGGACCCAAATTGGAGGAAATTTGAAGGAGGATTTTCTACCCATCTGTCCATAGCTAAGGCCCATTCATTGCACGATTGAATACCTTTGTCTAACACTTCCTGCAGATCATACTCGTTCTTAAAGATAAATTGGAATCTCTCCTTTGATAAAGCTACCCCACACACTCTTCCAACTTTTTGCCGCTTTCTTGGCATATCTAATATCAAGCTAAACATCTTCTGACATACAGGATTTAGCAGCCTACCAATAATACTAAGGTGATTCTTTTCACTAGAACAAAATTCAAGGAGATGAGGCATCTGAAACTCTTCTTCCTCTTCTTCTAGCAACATAGCCATAAGGGCTTTGTCCATGGCGGATGACATTCTGAGAAACTCTGCCACCAGACTCAGAAAACGAACTAAAACGCAGCCACCAGGACCAGAGACTTAAAACGCAACCACCAGCAAGAGGAACCGAACCACAGAAACCAAAATCAGGGACGGGTCACCTGTCGAGCACTAACCACCGCTTCAAGAGCACCGACAACCTTCACCTATCACTCCAAAAGCAGCTGGAGATAAGAGAGAAGAACCCTAAAACCTTCGACAAGAAAGAGAGAAAAAAAGGAGAAAAAGGTTGCTACATGATCGGGAAATTTAGAAAGAGATGATAAGAGCCACACAAAGCTCTAATTCTAAAAAGAAGAAAGATTCTTTTTGAATGAGAGAGACTTAAGCCCACAAATGGGAAACCCTGGTGAATCCATTTTCAGAGATAACCATTACAGTAAATCTTCTCTCCATTTAAAAAAAACTATTTTAGAATAAGAATAATAGAATAAGCCATTGGAAATGATCTAGGCTAGCATCAGATATTAAAAACAGAAAGATAGAAGACATATTTCATAGAATTGACGATATCCAACCATTTCACTAAACAAAAAAGAACTGTGGACATTTCTTCTTCTTTTTTTTCTCCCTAGGTGAAATGTACGTAGTGAAAGAGAGATAGACGTAATCATAAACTAAACATATTATATCCTCTACATTCTCCGAAGATGGCTTCGTTTTGGGCTAAATATTATTGGTTCAACCTAGGTTCTTATTGGGTTTCTGTGGGTATGTAGATCAGTAGATCTATAATATTAGAATGAGCTGTTAAGAAATGTGCATTTTGCCACATTTAATATGATGCAAAAATATGAAAAAGAGAGTATAGTTTATTCTTTGTTGGAATAACAAAGATATTGAATTATTTGAGTCTTTTCTCAAAAAAAAGATAAATAATTACAAATATATATAGTATATAAGTCTCCACTCTCCACTAGTCAAGAAATTAGTCTTCATTCTTATCTTTGATTGGAAAGCTTGAATGGGTCAAATGAAATTCATTCTTGTCTTTCATGAATATAATAAAATTCAGTGATTTGGCTAATTAGTAAATGTTTTTTTTCCTTTGTCAACAACATAAATGTGAGAAATTAAAAATTATCACTATTTGTGTTTCTGCACTCATTCTTTATTTAGTTTTTTAAAATCCACTTGATTTGTTTTCTTATATATTTTTTTTCTTTTTTTTCTCTGATAACTTATTATTGTTGTTATTACTTTTTGTTTGGTTTATGTCAACATAAAATGTAGAAACAAAATGCGGTTTACTTTACCACAATCACACAAAAATATATGAATTTTATCTAAGAATTATATGATACGTTTGAAACATTTAAACAAAGGGAGGTGCTTATCTATGGTCAGCCTCTACCATGGTCCTAACCATGTCTCTGGTTTCACCAGCATTTAGAATCATATTATCTGTGCCTTTCTGTCAATGGTTTGTATTGTAGGACATTGATTATCAATCTCTGCATTTATAATTTTTTTTTATATCTTTAACTAATCATCAAATAATAGAAATTTAACCACTAGGGTATAATAAAATTTGACTTTTTAATTTATTAATTAAATTATATTGTACGATATTTAAAGCTTAGATCCAAACAACATAATTTTTCAATGTAACGAATGCGTAGTCACTATTCAGACATTAAGATCGAAGAAACTTAAATTGGTCAAAATCTTCACTTTACTTGCAGAATTCTATGGTTGAGTGCAAGATTAACAGCATATTGATATTTTACTTTTCAGATGTTGTACAAAGTTAATCAACTATTTTTTAATAATAATTGCTCTGAAATTTTTCTTTTATCTCTGCAGAGGAATCCTCAGTATAAAGAATTGGAATTAAATTTTTATTTCTCAAATGCGTAACTAATCCATCAGTAATAGGTATTATTACTTCGTCAAATTCTTGTGTGTTGATATATATGTTTAGAAACAACGAATATTTTCTTGATGTTATATTATTATCTCAGATGAAAACAATATTTGGTAATGTAAAAATCTATTTATTGTTAATTGGTTTTAAGTTAAAAACTCATGTAATTTAATATGGTATTAGAGCCCAATCCACCCAGTTTAACCCGATACATTATTGATCTGATCTAAAAAAATTAGTCCATCAATTTTTGTTTGATATTCCAAGATTAATGGCCAAAAATCCATCATTTTGAAGTGGCTTATTAGAGAGTAAACTCTCTCATTAGAAGTTGAAAGAAATCCTAAGTAAGATATAAGTAATATGGGCCAATTCACTTACCACCAATTGGTAAGTTGAAAATCTATGTAACTTAATATAAAATATGTGTTCGTTTTGGTGTGTGTGATGAAAATCATTTGATAGTTTTGGGGATAATGTGTAAAGTATCTTTCTTAGCTCGCCTGATTTTTGATGTTATATATATATATATATATATATAAGTTATATATATATATATATATATATAATTTTCAACACGTCAATTACTTTTTTTTGTTGTTGTTATAGTTGAAAAAGTCAATGGTATGACTATTTACAATTTAAAAAGAATATATAATTTACATAATAGTCACGTCCCAGAATCGAATCACCAAAGTGTTCACACATCTCACAGTTATCATATATGTTACTACAGCTAATGAAACTCATAAAAACTCTTTCTAGTAACAGATAAGTTTGACTCTTGGACGTCTAGACCTAGCATCAACCTCACTTGGTCCACAATGCGGCCACTATATATGAAGTACGAAACATAATGGTCGTATAGTGTTGTAATTCGACTGAGCTTGGGTTTAAAATGTAGGGGCCAAAATATAGCGATTGATGTAACAATTAATTGTTTTGTTTGGCATCCATATATCAAGGGTGTTTGTATACCAAACGTAGATCGAGAATTGATTGGTAATATGAAATCACGTGGTCAAGTGCAACTTCTTGTGGTCACAGGAGAGACCACAAGAGATTTATCATATAAATCCAACACCTATAAGTTTATGAAAAGGGCATAACATTATAACCCGGACCATCTTATAGATCTCCATCTACAAATCATTCACTATTTTGTTTTGATATGTCTCGTCTTGTCTAGTCTTGCCTTATCAAGTACTATATTAAATATTTTTTTGTTTTGGGACTAATCTACGAGAGTGGTATGATACATATCATATCATCTCAGTTATATTACATTATCTTAAGAGATGAACAAATTAAAGTTAGATTTTGCTCATTACTCCTTTATGGTAAGTTTAGTTTGTTTCTATGAGTTTTAGCCACTAGTGTCTCGTTACTGCCACGGAATATCTTACTTCAATTAAATAAATAAAAAACAGCTTTCTTTTACAATCTAGGTGTTGAAGAAATATTAGTTTTTGATGAATTTGGACTCGGTAAAATCAAAATTTAAGAAACCATATGTACCAAAAAAAGAAACTATATATATATATGTGGTAGAGCATTTTAAAACATGTATTCTAGGTGTGCCCTAATTAGCTTTAATAATTATGTATGCAAGCACATTGCAATTTTGGAGAATCTTACACTGGTTGATGTTAAAGATCCATTCAAATCAATGAATCATTATATTATTTGCATGGAAATTAATCATTCAATTTGTAATTTGATCCTTGTTTAATCTTTATCGGTCGGTTAGGTAAATGTTTGTAAAGATAGCAGTCAAATAAAATTTCCAGCATATCCATTAGAAACAAGTATAAGTTTATGGCAAAAAGCCAATGAGAAGTCTTGCATTGATATAATCCATAATGCATAATGAAAAATAGATCCACGTAGTCATATAATATCCACTCTTCCTCTTTCAAACATTAATAGCATCCACAAAAAAAAACCTTAAAGAAAATCGACAAAAAAATGTCTTCATGTTTATACCTCATGTTTTAGAACTTGAAGTAGATAAGAAACTAAAAACCCAATTCATATATGCATGAAGATAATTGATCGAACGCATTAATTACTCAGTTAGAAGAAAACAAAAGGATTTGATGAGGAAATAAATTTGAGGGACAAGTGCATATGTTGTTTCAGCTATTGAAAGGTGTTTATGCAGAGAGGAACTTGTGGTTGTGAAGATGGCCAACGAATAAGATGACTTGTATGAAAGATGCTCCATGAGATGAAAAACTATATGCATCTTAGTTTCATTATTTTCTTGGTTTGAAATGCGTTTTTGAAAAGCTATAAAGAGAATAATAAAGAATGAGGAAAAATGAATGAGACTTTGAAGGGTGTGGGTGACAGAAACAATGGTTTAATGGAGGGAGTGAGGGATGTTGATAAGGCAAAAACATAGCCTTTGGGTTTGGTATGTTTATTTCTTTCCCCAATTGGATGTGACTTGTCCCTCTATCTTCACCATAATATGATAATTCAATTGAAATATTTTTTTGTTTACTAGAAGGAGGTGTTTTCTTGTAGATATAGATTAGAGATCGAGTTAACTAGCAATGAATTTTAATTATTAATATTTTTTATAGTATTAAACGCATTACATAGTTAAGAAACACCATTTTCTTATAAAAGTGAGATTTCACAATTTTTTGCACCTATTAAAACACTAATAATTCTATTTTGTTTTGTAAAATGTCAAATTAGTTAATAAAAAAAGAATTATGTTCATTTACAAGGGAAACTAGAAAAGTGAATTTCGCTTTTACCTTTTATTAATACATTAAATAAATTTCCGTTTACAATTAATACATGAAAAGAGTAGATTTAAAACTAGATTTTTATTTAAATTGTTGCATAAAATACACAAAACCACATTCTTTTTAAGATAAAAATAAGATTTTAAAATAAATAATTTTTATAAAACGGAAAGGACATTATTATATAAATTTTAAAAATTCATGTTATTTCTGATATGAAATTATTCTGGTTACATAAAAAAAGAATGATGCACTTTTGTTCCAAATATATCACTGATCCAGATATAATTAAAATAAAGCTATTTTTACATATATAAATAACTGTCGCAATAATAATGGAAACAAAAATAACTATTAAATCAACGTTATCTTGATTTATTAGTATTTAATTGTACTGAAACTTTTTAATATGTTCATCAGATTTGGATATCAGTTTTTGCTGGATATGGTTGTAGCAAAGTATCTTTTATTGGGTTATAAGAAGATTAGGTCTCGTTGGAATTTTGTATTGTATCTAAGAAATAAGTAATAATCATTCCCCTGACCACAAAACAATGACTGGTATAGTAATCATGTACTCTTTATTTGTTTTAAAGTATGATTAACTATGGGCCATTATATCTTTTATTTATTCTTATTCTTTTTGGTATCCAATGATTAACTAAATTCAATAATATGAAATTTGATTATGATATGCCTAAACTAAGAAAATGTAATTGAGCATGCAAATAAATATAGTCACTGGCCCGCTCTTTCCGTTGGACAAATTATACGTTCATGTGGGTTATACTTGAACCACATGATTGGAAGGTTCGATAAACAAGCTTATTTTAAATCAACTAATCATTTTAATAATGATTAATCGACAACCAAACAGGCATATTTTTCGAAAATTGTCCCATCATTTTACGGAAATTCAGGAAGATGTTTAGAGAAGATGGTCCATCAACATTGATTATAATTGTACTACGTTTAAGTAGGATTAAACTTGGTCATAATGCTCACTTCGAAATATTATGAAATAGAATTTAATGTGAAACAATTAGTTAATCATATAATAATGTTGACTATTAATGGAATGTTACCGCCCAATTCCACTTGATGTAGTAGATACATGTGATTTCGATTCGTGAATAGTTGACCATTGGAGGCAACATCTAACACATTAAATTGTTAGGCAATAAAAAAACCAATATTAATCATAGAAGTGATACAGACATTAATAGACATGTTGATACAAGTACACATTTTTTTTTGTCTTACACGATCTTAATTAGATATATTTAAGTATATTTAAACAAAATATATACTTAGGAATATAGATATATTTAATAACTTGATGAAACTTTTTAGGAGAAAATTTTATATTGTTAGATTAATTGAAGAATTGTTGTGCTTTAACTGTAGAACTACAAAACCAAATCAGACATAAACATCCAATTTTTTAATTAAAATCGTTAGAAGTGTTATAAGTTACATTTGTCTTTCGTTCTGTTAGTTTTAGTATTCAGTTTTTTAATTACTTTAACAATTAAAATTTATCTCCCCCAACTATCACCAATTAAATAATTTTTTAGTTTATTTTTGAACAATCGTAAAATAAAACGGATGAAAGTAAAACATTACATATAGCTTGTACTTTTTCTGCTTTTTGGACATGAAATAGTTTAGATCTACTATAAAACCACCAACGTCTAGTAAAAGGACACGTGTTGATAACCCACATATCAAGAAAATGTAGGGATCGCATGCACATGCATATTACACAATAGACCAATCTTCTCTCTATTTAAAAAGACAAGAAAATTCAAAAGAATTAGTTATCAAAAATCTCGGATTTATTAAAACTATAATTGCTCTCTTGCCTTATATTATCGACTCTTCTCTCCTTCCATCTCTTCTCTTCCCTACTTATCAAACTTCACCGCAACAAGAGAGAGAGGAAGAGACTATATTGGTTAAGAACAAATAATCAAAGACAAAGGAAGAAAGAAGAGATGATGGAACAGTTGATGAACCTTAAGGAAACTGAGCTCTGCCTTGGCCTCCCCGGAGGCGCAGAAACCTTGGAGACTCCGACTAAGTCGGGTGTGGGAAACAAGAGAGTCTTCTCTGAGACAGTTGATCTCAAATTCAATCTTCACTCTAACAAACAAGGATCTGTGGATCTCAACGTTGCCGGAGCTCCCAAGGACAAGACTCTCCACAAAGACCCTGCTAAGCCTCCTGCTAAGTAAGTTCCATTTAAACAACTCCTCAAAAGAAGACTGATTTTCCGGATTTATATATATATATATACAAGTTCTTGGAGTACACATATATGGTTGCATAAATAGTGACATTATTGGATGTATGTTGTTATATTTTATGTAGAGCACAAGTGGTTGGTTGGCCACCGGTGAGGAACTACCGGAAAAGCGTTATGGCTCATCAGAAGAGCAGCGAAGCGGAGGAGGCATCGAGCGGCGGAGGAGGAGGAGGAGGAACCGTCGCCTTTGTGAAGGTTTCAATGGATGGGGCTCCTTATCTTCGAAAGGTTGATCTCAAGATGTACAAAAGCTACAAGGATCTCTCTGATGCCTTGGCCAAAATGTTCAGCTCCTTTACTACGGGTACGTATTTACACACATAACTTTCGATTGTGTCTACTTTCGACGCGTTTAACGTCATATTTTCTTTCCAAATGAAGCTACAACTTCTTAACATCTTACACAAAAAGAAACTGTCAATTCTAAACGTAAACGCCAAACCAAAAATGATATATACTTGAAGTTTGCGTTTACATTTTGCAAAAAGTATTTTATGAAAACTGAACATATTTTATTTTTTTAGAAATATGACCCCGTTTGTCATTTTCTTCACATTTTAACGCAATTTTTTTAAAAAAAAATTGAAGTCATACTTTTATTTGGTATGGCATTGAGGTCATACTCTTTATACGATAATTTTGGGGTTTTTTTTATAAATTTGTAGGGAGTTATGGAGCACAAGGGATGATCGATTTCATGAACGAGAGTAAAGTGATGGATCTATTGAACAGTTCTGAGTATGTGCCAAGCTACGAGGACAAAGATGGTGACTGGATGCTCGTTGGTGATGTCCCCTGGCCGTGAGTGTCCTCCACCTTCTTTCTTTTATTAATTGTCTCTTTCTCTTTTTAAAATAAGCTATTTCATCAATAATATACGACCAAAACTATCTCTAACTTGGATAGATCAATACTACTGAGTAATTATTAGAAACGACCAAAGGATAATCGAAATCCATGTGTTATAGATACGAACAGCCATGCTTTGGTTGGCGTGGGACAGAACATCTTCAATATATATGGATAGATATCATTTTGTTGGCTCATTTGTAGCTGGCATATCAATTTCTTACATTCAATAGATTTCTAATATTAGTGAATACTCCAGGTTCATGTCCTAATAAGAACCCAATTTGCGATTTCAGGATGTTTGTCGAGTCATGCAAACGTTTACGCATTATGAAAGGATCCGAAGCCATTGGATTTGGTACGTTTTCTTCGTTGTTCGTTTCTTTAAGTGACTCTTAAAAAATTTATATCATAAAATTACAATTGTGGTTCTTGTTTTTCTTTTACTCAATTTGATTTCAGCTCCAAGAGCAATGGAGAAGTGCAAGAACAGATCCTGAACAAACAATGAGGATTATGCATGATGGATTCTTGAATTTTTTTATATTTTATATATTGTATTGTTATGATCTTATGTGTAATTTTTAATATTGGAGGGTATATACATAAATAGAATTCTTTACGAGAAAGATCACAAATTTGTACCAGACGATCGAAACTTTAAATGTTTCTGTGTTTTGTTTCATATTAGAAGTTTTTTAAGTGTAATTGTGATAGTGATTTTATGGAGTTGTATTTCTTTTTGCGTTGCTAAAAGATTAAAGTAAACAAAAATTGGCTTTCATTCCTATTATAATGATTTTAAGACAATTGATGGTTGAATTTCATTGTATTTTTGTTGGTTAGAAGTATGTAATTTTTTAAAAAAATTTCACTGAAACAATTGAGGTCATGATCTTATATATATATATATATTTTTGTTCGTTGAGCCATTGAGACATACTTTCTCAATGGTATTAGACTAAAATTAATAAAATTTTAATGATTTCAAATTAGATTTCTTCTGATGTATATGTATATTTGGAAAAAACAGAAAAAATGTAACTAAAAATAATAATTATTCTACAAAAGACATTATAGACATCATAAATAAATTAAGTTACTGGAAAAGTTATATTTTTCTTTTTGTGTGTGTCAAGTATAGGAAAAGTTGTCGATATATGTTATATACAAACTGTTATATATTTTTTTTCTAATTTCTAGAAATGATATGATAGAAACCTTTTTTAACTTCAAATGATAATATAGTATATTGCAGTTATAGATTTTTTAAAAAGAACTCTACTAACTAATTGATTTTGTTTTTGGGGATAGACCGGCGCAACTAAAGAACAGATGCAATCACAAGAGAAACTTTTCAATAAAGCATTGAAATTCCTCATTTTTTTTATATTACATTTGACTTTCTTTTTTGGTTATCTAATTATGCGAGAAGAAATTATTAGATTCAGGACCCATAAACAGGCGTAAGGAAACAAGAGCATGTGCATAATTGCATATTCATGGGTCTTTTAATTCATCCCAAGTATGTTGATGTACCTTATTTTTCGGCGACCACGAGGAAACATTTTTTTCTTGAAAAAAAAGAATTTCTTATATTTGTGTTACGTCAAGAAAAGTGTTGGGAATAATTATTACTTTTAATTCAGAAGAACTTTTCAGCGTTACAAGTTGCTAAACGAATCTCCTAAAAATCATTTGCTTAATATGGTATTTTGATCAGTCTTAGTATCACTAAGACTTGCCTTATAATGATCTGAGTAACTTGATGAATAAGACCCTATAACTCTACTTTTCACATCATATTAACATCAGTTACAAAAAACACAAGCCCCATATTTTCGACTTAGCTCGAGTTTTGAATAGAAAATCATTGTGCACTAAAATATTTGTGGATTGAATTTTAAAATACTACCATTGGTTGTTGTGCACTTGCATCTGATTAATTGTCTTTGATTTCAGGTAAAAATTTCGGACACATAGGATATGCAGTGCCATAGTTTTCGTCACTATTCCTCGTCTTCGTCATTAATATCGTCATAACTTATCCAATGAAGCTTCGTAGCCATCATCCAAATGGAGCTGATGATTAATGAGTATTTGGATCACCGAAGAATGATGCACATTAAGATCAACACCAAGATGGAAAATTAGATCCATGCCGATTTAAGCAGAAAAATCGGAAGTCTTGCTTTGCATGTTTAGAAAATAGATGAGAAACTTCAGTTCATTGAAAAGAAGGTGAAGAAGAATCTAGTATACATCCATCAGAATGAGAATTACATTTTCATGTTGAAAATAAAAATCATTAATTGTTTCTACAACCTTTAGGGCAAGATCGATTTTCAGGATGCTACTCTAACCAATCTCTTAGTTCAAGTTACCTTACTAGAAACTAAATTTGTTTAATGAAGTGGTTAGATGTCCTGGCTTGTGTCAAGTGTTGAGAACATCTATCATGAAGTCCAAGGAAAGTTGGCAAGCTGATTGAGAAGATTAATGATATTTCAATTTGTGAAGAGAAATTCGAGGACCGAACCAAGGAGAATACAAATAAGCTGTTGAAACTCTCCCAGCTCTATGAGAAAAACCAGAAGAACTGGAAGTTTAAACATGCAAACTCAAGTTCTATCTTGATGTGTTTTTTGTTTATATAATAAAATCTAGCATGTATATGTACAGGGGAATATTAAGTTAACATGTTTCTTGATATCTAAAAGGTTAGAAAAAGATTCCATGAGAAATGTTGACAAAAAAGAAAAGATACCATGACCAAATTCATTAGGGTATACAAGCAACAAATGAGGCATTAAAAGATGAGAATGGAAAAGAATAATAAGAAAACTATTATCTTGGCCAAAAAAAGGAAAAATATTTTTTTTTATCAGATTACAGAATTTGTTATGGACGATTGATGAGGCATGTTCCTGGAGCAGATCAACGTTTACTGTTCTATTATAGAAACCAAGAAATAATTCTTTATTTTGTTCGCCAAAAAAAGAATTGTCCAAATTATAAGAGTATTGGTGTTTCCTTGGGGATTCATATTACCGACCAAAAACAGGTTTTTATAAGAGTATTGGTGTTTTCTGACCTACGCTTATAAATATTAATTTGATTTGAAGTTCTTAAATTTGGCAATTTCTTATCTAAAATATTATAGCTTATAAATTTTAGTTCCGGGTATGCAGATAATAATTATACTCTTAAGTTTGTAGTGAAAATGATTTCATATCCTATCTCAAATCTAGAGGTTATTTCTATTAAAAAAGATATTATGTAAATATCGATTTAATTAGATAGTGCAAAATATTATATATATATATATATATATATATATATATATATATATATATATATATATATATATATATATATATATATTCTAAAACGATAGCTTCAAATTTTGAAGTTAGTGAAAATCTTAGATAAATATAATCATATTATATATCTAAAGCATCAGTTAAAGATATATTCTAATTCAACTATCACATTTAGAATACCAAATTAAAATTAAAAGATTTATTAACAAAAAGTAATAAAAAGCTTTCATAACGTAACACGCATAGCACATAATAATTCCTAATGCAAAATTATATATATAAAGTAAAATAAACTCTGTTTTCATAATGGTACATTTATTTATATCTTAAAATTTTGATAAACTATCAATATATGTTTTCAAGTTTATGTTTTTTACTTTATTTATTTTATTTTTTTATTATTGAAACTTTAATTCTCATAAGAACAGGCATTTTTTAGTATAATAATTTTGAATAGCATTTGAAAAATCATTTCTGTATAAAAGATACATTATATATTGGTCTACAGAGAAACTAATTTAATAATTTTAGTATGAAAATTCATCAAAGTATTAATAATAATTTTATTAGTTTACAAATGTCTCTTCATATTATTATTATGATTGAATTTATGATTAAATAATTTTAAAGTTAGTATTTTAAAATTATGGATATCTAAACAAAATAAAAATGTTGTGAGATATATATTTTTTAAAAAACCAATAAACATCAGTTTGAAAGAAAATGCATATATTTTAAATTTATTTGTTATTTTGGTATTTCTCAATTTAAAAGTTTAGAGTAAAAAATATTACTTAATATAAATGGGTTATCGAAAAAAAACAAAAACATGCATTTTGATATTTAAAAATCAGAATTTGAGTGGATGAAGGTTTTTTAATAACAAAATCTGTGTGTGAGCTTATAAAAATAGAATAAAAAGTCTGAATTTCTAAAAGATCTGGAAGAATATATGTTATGAGACGCAAACTCTGGTATCCTAAAATATTAACAATGTTCAAGCCAATCTTTGAGAGTAAAAATGGATAAAGCCTTATCAAAAAAATTGCAATGCTCAAATTATAAAATATACATAGAGAATGACGCATGAAAAAAAAGAGAGGAATGTAATGTATGTAAAGTTTAAATCGGATCAAAATGTTGTCGATGGTTTAATTGTTTTCATTAATGAAAGAGATAGAAAGAGGTATATTAATAATGCAACTTGAAAACACATCAAAAATTTATTAAAAGAGACCAATGTTATTGATGATCTATGTAACAGAGTCCATGATTCAATGTTTTTTAAATCGTTTTATTATACTATAATTAAAAGGTCTACGTGCATATATGATACTGTAATAAAAATTTATTGAAAAAATTATTGGTATATCTAAATCGTAGACTAAGCTAAGATTAAAAAATAAGGTGCTTTATTATTTTGTAAAATAATTAATTTCTTTGTAGTGTGATAGACGAGTTATATGTTAGTCAAAGATGATCTTTCATGTATGAAATTTGACTAAAGAAATAAATTTATCAAAATTCTTTTTTTCTTATTTTTGTTTTTTTTCAGCAATAAACGAAATGAAAAACAAAAATCAGGGAGAGAAAAAAAATTATTTTAACAATGATATTTTTAATTTTAATTTTAAAACTATTGCCAAATTCTTAGTACAAAAAAAAAACAGTAAAAACGAGTCACAATTCTTAATATCTTTTTATGGTATTCTCTGATATTCAGGAAAAAGGGGAAAATTGGACTTTTGACAATGCTTTTTTATATGATTATATTCACATAATTATTCTTTAAGTTTAAATTAAAGTCAAAGATTCATGCACTTTACACTAAAAATAGAGAAATATAGAATGAAAATTTTTTTAATGTTTGCATATATGAAACTGGATTCATGCACAATACTAGCCATGCATTTCTAAGAGAAAATAAATAATTGTTATTAAATAAAAATAAAAATTTAAGCATTTAAAATAAATTAATTTCCATTAGAAGTCTAGCTTGACTTTATTTATATCATTGTTACATGAAGAAATTTTTGAAAGCTAAAAAGTAACCATCGCCGCCACAGCCTACAAAGAAAGAAAAGGTATGTACGCTTCTTTTCTTTTTCTTGATATATTTTCTTCATGTCTTTTAGTTTGTTTTAAATATATCAGATTTGCTTCATACATATCATAAATAAAAATTCATTTACACACTCACATATTCAACTACATCTACAAAACAAATAAATTCAGCAAACACCAAAATACTATTGATAATTTAATATCAAATCTTTGTTCGCGTTAATTAAGAAGATTGAAACTTAGATCTATATAATATATATTTATAACTCCAGTTCGACTGGCAGATCTCGTTTCTCTATTTTGTTTTTAATAAATCTGTTGTTATAGATCTTATATATAGAGGAAGCAATTCTCAAACAAATGGCCAGTGGGCATCAGCCGGATAACCACCCAAATACTATCTTAGGTTTTATGTATTCAGTTTTTATTCAATGGCCAATAAGCAAACGCGCGCCTAAAGGTTTTATTCAATTTTAAAAACTTAAAAATATTTAACCATTGAAAACTCATTATTGTGTATATATGTATATATGTGTATATATGTATATATATATTATAGATAATAATATATTTTTGTTTTGGTTTGGAGTTTAGTTTGTCAAATAGCAAACTCGTTTGTGGAAGTTATAAAGTATATATCTGCATACGAAAAATATCATAATATCTATTAGTATTTCAAATTTTTTTACAGATCAATCATAAAAAAATGAAATTCTTTTTGAATAACTCAAAATTAAGGTAGGAAAGAAATAATTTTTTTTTGCGTATGCATTTGTTTTGTTTAGTGATTTTAATTCATTTAAAATTTTAAAAAATTATTACTTAAATTTTTAAATTTCTTATAATCATATTAGATTATTTTTAGATAAGATTAGCCATAAATAAATTTTTATGTCAAAAATCTATCGTATTAAAATATGTTTTTTTTTAATTTAGCGTTTAGTTTATTAATGAATAAACTTACCGTTTGTAGAAGTAATAGAGTTTATATTTGTGCGGAAGTTGAATAAAAAGTCTCATATTAAATAAATTAAAAAAGTATAGTATTTTTGTGTTAACAAGTACAAACCTTTATTCAGACTTATTAAAAATATTTAAACACACTCTAACGAAGAAAAATAATGTTTTAATTATTAATATACTTAAAATATAAAAAGGTCGTTAAGAAACCATGTAAGTATCAAAGAAGAAAAAAAAACAATTCATTTCGTGAAGTTTATGAAGAAATATATAATTTTACAATAAAAACATAGATTCTAATTCTGTTTATCTTTAAATGTTGTTGGTAGAAGTTGAGAAGAAACAAAAGAAAGATGGTGCAGGAGCCGAGAAATAAGAGAATATGTATAGAGACAAAGAAGCTGAAACCAACGTTTACTTGTGGTATTTGTCATAATTTAGTGGACCAAGCCACTGCCCTAACCGAGTGCCTTCACACCTGTGAGCAATCAATTCTTTATTCTCCAATCATTAGTTGTTATTTATCATGAGCTTCATTCATCATCAGAATATACCTCATTATTCATTTCTCGTAGCAAATAGTTATACGCAATATATATATATACTGTTTGCTACAAGAACTATTTTGCCTTTAACCGATAGCTTCATATCTTATATTTGACATGAGAACTGGACTATGTATTATCTTCTTCAACTGTTAATAAATCGACTTACTTAATCTTTGTAAACAGTTTGTTGGAAATGCATCTACGACAAGATAACAGAAGAAGAATGGGAGTGTTGTCCAGTCTGCGAAGTTGATCTTGGTCCGAAACCTCTCGAAAAACTTAGGTATTTATTTTGATTCGTTTATTTCATTGATAATTTCTCTATATACACATTTCTTCTTTAACTTTGGTTTAAATTACAGACACGATCACCTGTTAGAAAAGTTGAGACATATGCTCTTTCCTCCAAAGCAAAAGCATGTGGAGAGAGAATCCAAAACTTCTGAAGCTTCGTCGTCATCCTCCACTGATACGAAAGATCTTGCATAATTTGCTACAGTAGTGGATCATGACAACTTCAACATCATGACATAATATGTTATGAGCTAAATACGTCATGGTCTTCTCCTAAGTTATCTGAAACCCCTTTTCCAATTATTTAATAAGTATTCATCACGAAAGCAAAGTTGGTTGATGTAATAACGTAAGAGTCCTTAAACAAAACTGTTTTCTTTTCGGTTTGGTTTAAATAAACTAGTTTGCTTTGTGTTTTCTTTATTTGGTTTAGATAAACTGTTTTGTTTGAATTCGAGAAACCTGAAGTTGACACAAGCAACAAAACTTGTAAACGATGGAGAAAGAATCAAGACTTACCGTGGGGTGCAGAACAATTACGGCAAAGACAAACGAGAATCAGAGTCAAAATGATGAAGAAGGTGTTGAGTCCGCAATCATGTCCTGATGGAGCAAACCAGTGGAAGAAAAATTTATAAACAATCCAATTCCATAAATTATTTATAAAAAAAACTGTAAGAAAAAAACATTTACCATTGAGATATAACTGTTTTTGCATCTTTTTTTCTGTAAAATCATTTATTAAATTCATATAGTCAAATCATTTAACTATATATGTCTCACTTGATAACAAAGTCAGTCTATTTAATTTTTCTTGTGACATGGTACACTGCAAATAATTTTTTTATCAGCTTCAGTGTCAAAACTTCTTTGAGTTGTGACAACTGATATTGGAATGTTTAATAATATGCGATAAGCTTTTGTTTCATGACGGTGGCATTTTTCGGTTATGCACAGAAACAAAAATCAAATATAATAATTCAAAACTTCAAACCATAGAAAGATGTCGTGTGTAAGAACAATAACGATATAGCATCATCAAAGTATTGCTAATTATTAAACAGCAATAGCAGATACCTTAAGTGCTTCGCCAAGATGATTCGATGAAATGTTTTTACTCTAATTCTCTTTTATTTTATGAATAATTGACCATAGTCCATCCTGCAATCCTTCTACTCTAACAAATAATAATTTATTATATTTTATTTGGTACAAAATATTGAAAATAATAAATTACATATCTTGTGACAAAATAATGATGGAAGAAAATTAAAACAAGAGAAATTGAGTTATGTAATAAAAACAAAAAACTGGAAGCAATATTATGATAAAAAAAAACTGTGTTGTTGTCGACTTTTCGTGTTTTAGAGTTTTAATTATAATCTAGTTAAAATATACATTTAACCAATATATTTGTTAACAAAAAAGTTCATATATATTACTAATAAGCCCAACAAACTATTATTTTGATTAAAACAACCTAATAAGTATTACTATAATTAAAAAAAACTATCAAATTTTATTTATTATCAAACTATCAAACTATTAGTTAATCATGTCCTTTTTGAATGTCCACCAGCACTTCAAACATGAGTTTTGTCACAAATTCCATCGAACCCCTCCATTTTCCCAATGACATCGGTATTTTCAAACATGGATTACCTCTTCTGGCGACAACCCCCAGATAGTACATCACAACATTTTTCTTGGATAATTTGGTATATTTGGAAAAGTCAAAATGACAAACTATACGGCAATATAGACAGAAGTCTTTGTGAGGTTTTGAAGATGGCGGAGATAGAATCGACTTTGTGGACGAAAGCCCAAGAGAAGAATGAAGAAATCCTACAAAGACATAACCCTTCGCCAGTTATGTTGCTGCAACAACAACCGGGTCGATGGTGCTATCTAGATGGTGCATGGAAAGTAAATTTTTTGTTCTCCGGACTGGGTTGATATAGTATTAAGGAAGGATACGAGAGGCTTTTGGGAGCGCGAAATGTTAGGAGAAGTCAATCCCTACTTCACGCAGAGTTTGAGGCACTTCTATGGGCAATGGAATGCATGATCAACCTGCACCAATTTGAGGTCACTTTTGCCACCGACAGCAAGGAGTTGACGAAGATGATTTCAGTACCAAGTGACTGGCCGACCTTTTCTCCGCTACAAGAGGAATTCCAAAGGTATATGGCTTTGTTTGCGGCGTTCACACTGGTATGGATCCCAAGAACTAGCAACGCACAGACGGATAAGCTAGCAAGAGAAGCACGCTCTCAGTCGTCGTATTTTATCCACATCGATTCTGACTCTCCTGAGTGGATGTCAGACGAGATATAGGATTCGTATGTTGTTGTAAAAAAAAATTTATTTATTATCAACATTATTAAAACATATATAACTAAAATAATATTTTTTAAAAAATGGATATCATAGTCGATGACTTTTACTAGCTTATATTTTAAGCTGTGCAAGTGAACGTTTCTAGGTAACATACGAGAGAAACGACTAGTAACGCGACATACCGATTAAAAAATTAAAGTAGATAGAAATTACAAAATAATGTAACAAGAAGCAAGAATGAAGTAGAGCATATATGATCCAAATATCTTGTCTAACCAAAATTGTCATCTTAACAAACCCATTTGTCATTCCATCCATAAACAAAATCCAAAAGAAGCACCACTTAAACAAGAAGAAAAAAGCTAGCACCCAACTTCGAGATCGACTCTACAACATTTGAATTTATCATTAGAGCTCTATTCTAACTGATACTATGATACATATACATCACAGTACACATTTTATATGGAAATATGAGTCAAAGACAGTTCTCGTAGAAACTGATGATCTCATTTGGAAGGAAGAACATAAAGATAACCAAAATGCACCAATGGTTTTAATTTCATCATCCATCCACCGTGGTGAATACCATCACGAGGGTCTTTCTGCTTTTTCACCCCAACAATTGTTAGAAAAATTGAAGTTTCTCGAACAGAGTATAGAGATGAATGTCTTTGAGTGCAAAGAGAGAAAAAAAACTGATTCTATAACACATTCTATTTAAGTACTTAAATAACAAAAGACTTTACTTTATTATAAAGAAAAGAAATCTGAAAACTTGTGTTTCAAACTTACAACGAGCACTTTCTATAGATTTCAACAGGTACGAAGGTTAAGAGCTGTAACTCTTCTTTCTCGTGACTCTTGAAAAAACAACGAGCTTAACTTTAAGTCACGACTCTTGGCACAAACAAGCTTAACATATGTATTATTAAACTCAATTATCGTCTAACACTCCTCCTTATTTGGGTTTCAGTCTTACACCATGCTTCCTTTCTAGTTCTTCACAACTTGAGGTTCAAACTTTAACTTCATGTCTTTCACTTTCTCCACTTTCTCTACGTCTTCTTCCTGATGAAATTCTTGAGAAGAGTTTTGTCTACAAAGCAATTCTTTCTATTGATTCCCCGAAAGAACAACTTGTGCCAAGTATCCAGACTTCTCAGTTTGCTCTCTGAATTCCATATAGGGAAAGAGCGTTGTTGTTTGCGAGTTCTCGATCATTTACATTCCATGCACCAAACGGGGAGAACCTTGGGCAAATATAAGCAGATCATCCGCTAAATCAAGTGCCTGAAAAGGGGTACTGAAAAAGGCGAAGGCAGAAAACAGTTCTGAAACATTTGTTTCTCTATAATCTTCTTCCCCTTATGATATGAAATTGTCAATCGCTTGTTCTTGAACAAAACTTGATATCCACGAGAAATACATCGTTCATCACTCTTCTTCCTCTTTTCATCATGACAGTGATATCTCTTTTTCCGGCTGTCATTACGACTTCTCCATCTCCAATTTTGATTGGAACCTTAATGCTTAAGTCTAGCCTAATGAAGTTTTTCACTTTCTTTGCCATGTAGTTTGTGCAGCCACTATCCACTAACCATACATTTTCTTCTTTGATTTTTTGCTTACTCTTCACTTGCAGTAAACATGATGTGAATTTCATCATCTCCATCCAATTATTTTTTTAATCGTTGAACTTCCGATGTTGATGTCAGTTGGTTTGGAACACCATTCTCCACAACTTTCTTGTATGTAAGATGGATTTCATCTTGATATGTCAAATTTCATAGTTTTCTCCATCGAATATTGTAATCACTTGATATGATGTTCTTTTTCTATCGTCTCTACATTTTGCTAGAATCTTTTGCAGATTTATTTTGCTTGTCTTTGTGTTTGAATTGGTCATCAAAGCTCTGATACTATGTTATGTTAGAAAACTTGAAGTTTCTCCAACAGAGTATAAGAGATGAATCTCTTTGAGTGCAAAGAAAGAAAAAATTGATTCTATATCACAATTTATTTGATCCTTATCACTGTAATCTTAAGAAACAAAAGACTTCACTTTATTATAAGAACAGAAATCTGAAAACTTGTGTTTCAACATTACAACGAGTACTTTACATAGATTTCAATAAATATGAAAGTTAAGAGTTGTAACTCTTTTTTCTTGTGACTCTTGCCAAACTTAAAGTCAGGATTCTTGACACAAACAAACTTATCATATGTATTACTAATTAAACTCAGTTATCATCTAACAACCATTACCACTTACAGAACAGTGAAAAAGACGAAACTCCCTAAGCTAACACGCAGAAGATAGAAACAATGTTTCTTAAAAATCGGTTTTATATCTTTATTTGTTAAAAACTAGACTATTTAAGATTAAAAATGGTGTTGTACATTATTATTGTACTTTATTATGTTGTAAGAAATTTAATTTCCTTGTAGTGTGATAGACGAATTATATGATAGTCAAAGAATCTTTCATGAATGAAGTTTGACTCAATAAATAACATTATAGCCTACCAAATTTGATGTTTAATTTTTACTACTCCCAAAACTTTTACTACCAAAAAACAAAGTGAAGACGAGTCGCAATTCTTAAAAGTTCCTTTTATGGTATGCTGTGATAATTAGGGAAAAAGGAAAAGAAAATTACAACTTTGACTATGCTTTTTTTTATATGATTATATGAACATAAAATGATTCTTTAATTTTAAACTATAATCAAATTTGATTCATGTCTAGCCATCCATTTATAGAAATACAGTAAATATATAATAATTATTAGTAAAAATTAAAATTTTAAGCATTTTAAAAAATGAATTAGTTCCCAAAAAACTTCTAGCTTGACCTTATTTATATCATTGTTACATGAAGAAACTTTTGAAAGCTAAAAAGTAACCATCTCCGCCATAGCCTACAACGAAAAAAAAGGTACGCTTCTTTTCTTTGTCTTAATATATTTTCTTCATGTCTTTTAGTTTGTTTTATATATATATAAGATTTGCTTCATAAAATATGATAATAAGAATCCATTTGCACACTCACATATTCAATAACAATTATCAAACAAATAAAAATCTAGCAAACACTAAAATTCCATTAATACTTCAGTATCAAATCCTCATAGGCATTAATTACGAGGATTGAAACTCATAAGTATATTTATAACTCCGGTTCGGTTCATAATTCTAATTTCTATATTTTTTTCAACATATCTGTTGGTATAGATCTTAAATATAGAAGAAGCAATTCTCAAATAAGTAGGCATAACAGCCCTAATACGACTTAGGTTTTCTAAAGCGTGCCTCTTCTATTTTATCGTCAGATTCACTTCATACGTATGGAAATAAGAAACTACTTTCACACTCACATGTTTAGCACAACAATATTTATAAAAAAAAGTTAGATCCAACAAACACTATAATAAAGATATTTAGCATTTGAGTTTTTTTTTTCCAGATTAACGATGAATTAAAAAAAGTAACGTAAAAAAAATTATTACTAAAATTATTAATTGATTAACATAGAATTATTCTTTAATTTGAAATTAAAATCAAACTTGATGCATGCACTTTCCCCTATATATACAAATGAAACTTTTAAATGTTTGCATATATGAAATTGGTTCATGCACATTACTAGCTATTCACTTATAGAAATACAGAAAATAAATAATAATTATTAATTAAAATAAAAGATTTTAAGCATTTTAAAAATCAATTATTGTCCACTAATATTCTAGATTTTGCATTATCTATATAATTTTGTTACATGAAGAACTGAAAGTGAAGGTCACCACCATAGCTGCAAAGAGGACCAAGGTATGCACACTCATATATTCAACTATATTACTAAATAAATAAATATAACAAGCAAGTATCCAATTTTCTTCTTTTACCGATCTTTATTTCGTTTGTTTTTGTTTTTGTTGTTGTTGCTGTTTCTGTTGTTGTTGGTTTGAATTATATATTTTTCATCTTCATTTCGACCTTTTATATGGATATTTGAGCAGATTATCTTGTGAGCTGTTTTTTTTCTGTATCACGTTGTTTTGTTGGTTCTGCATTCTTTGTTTTCTTATCATTTGTCGTTTCGTTTTCGAACTTAGGATCGACCTGTGTGAGCCGTCATTTACCATGAGTTTTATATACTGGTTATATACATATATACGCACGCTTATATTACCTTACCTTGAATTAATGTATTGTTAACTATATGAACTATTTTGATTTCAATAGCTATGGAAGATGTCAAGCCATTAACACCAATTAAGGCTGAGGAAGATGATAAAAGAATTCTGATGCAAACATTGGTTGGTGCTGTCAAGACGGAGTTAACTGCTGTTTCTGAAGCTTCGTCGTCTACTGTCATAGATGTGAAAGATGCGAAACCATTGACCCTGGCTAAGGGTGGTGAAGATGACAAGAAGCTGGTAACGCAAACACAACTTGGTGAAAGTAGAGTTAAGTTAGAGAAAACTGATGAGACAATGATTGATGTGCCAATTATGCTTTCTAATGATTTCGGAGATCGAAAAGATGTCCCTTTATCCAATGAAGATACAAAAGAGAAAACCTCTGGCTCTGGTGGTAAGAAGAAAGCACAGCATGCAACTTCTTCTGCTCCAATATGGTTTACATTACTCGCTTTTCAGGATCAGTGAGACTTCATTACTCATAAGCTTTTTACCTCTTCTCTTTTCTTTTCTTGCTTAAATGTATGACTTATTTTAAAACGTGATATTGCTTGTCTTTCAGGGATACCGATGCACCATTGCCTCAAATCCCCTCTCGTTACTTGAGGGTTAAGTATGTTCACTTCTTCACCTCTTAGAAACTAGTCAATACTTTTGTCCTTAAGTTCAGTATTTTGTTTGATGATCTTTGCTTATTTTGGGGTTTTGTGGATCGCAGGTGGAGTTATACTTGAGGAGCCTGCCTTTGGATTCATCGATGTTGCTGTGTGAGTTAGTAAGGTATTGGATAGCGACAGCACCTCCTCAAATGATAACTACAAGGGTCGGAGCTTCAGGCGCTGATTACATGCTGGTCCTCTCGTGCGGTCGCAAACCTAAACCCAAGAGTCCATGACTTAGCTATCTCAAGGTTACCTAAAGCGCAAGTTATCTTGTGGCTTTCTTATTCCTATCCTCATCATATCTCGAAAAAACTATTTTCAATTATTGAATAAGTTTATATCCGTTCTACTTTCACGTCATGAAAGCAGAGCTGGTTGATGTAATAAGGCCCTAAAGTCCTTGAACAAAACTTTTTTCGATTTGGTTTATTGAGCTACTTTGTTTGTTTTATGTTTAGTTTATCTGGTTTCAGTTTTGATTATTACATCAACCGTTACATTTCTTATAAATTTTGTCATCTACCGCGTCTCCTCTTGCCATTGTAGTAGTAGGTGGGCATGCTTCCCGGGTTGATTTTGTTGCCCGATTTATTAGACTTGATTGTGGTTTGCCAAGTTGAATTGTGTATTTTGCTTTATTTCTTTTTCGAGGAGGTAGTAAGGCTGGTGTTTCTTGTGTTCCTTGGGTCTGTGCTAGCCGATATCGAGTAAAGATCTTGATAGAGTGAATTAGCTTCTCTAAATTCTGCTGGTTAGTGTAGTCTTGTTTTTGTGCTGAATCTAGATTTGTTAGATGAGAGTCGATTCATAGACATTGAAGACTATCTTTGTTCGAACTTCTCTTATTTCTTAAAATTCTATGTTCGAGCTGACGGATGAAACAGCTTCGTGGTGGACGTTTTTGTGATGCTTTTTAGATTTCTCTTTTCGACTTTTTCACGGCTTCATCTTTTACTCGGGTTTCAAATGATCTGTTGCTATTTTTTTGTACCAGATGTTTTAACGCTGAGATGTTAAAATACCGGTTGAAATTTATTTTCATGTTTTTTTATCTTTCGTTTTGCCATTGGACCAATTTTCTTAAGTCAAACAATTTGTTAACACAATCTGTAAGACTTAAACATTTCAGTTTTAATGATATTTACATTTAAAAAATAATGTAATGATTTTAGTTTGAAAATTTTAGTTCGGGTCATTGAAGGAAATAAGAAACAGCAAGCTCAGGTAAAATTAGAAGGGATGAGTTCGCTCATCTGTTCGGAAAAGTTAATAAGGAAAATTAGGAGTGTTCAACGCTAGTTTTAGTTTGGATTATTATTCACACTAATGTAGATGCTTTAAGAGTTACTTATAAATACAAGATAGTGTTTGTAATTAATAATTTACACCATTAATAAAGTCATAATATTTCGCCATAATTTGCTTTTGATTAGGTTTTCGGTTTTTTTCTTGTTTGATTCGACCTAATTTACAATATTTGGGAATCCAAAATCTCATTCTAAGGGAATGGAGGGCTTTGCGGTCTTCTTTGGCTTCGTTCTCCACCAACACAACAACCTAAGCAAAAATACAAAGAGGAAGACGAAGAACAAGTGTTGAACTGGAAACCATATAGAGTTAGCAACATATATCAAAGGCATTGCTTCATAGTACATGCCTTTGAGTGTCTTGTCAAGGAAACGGTAGCTAACCAAAAAACGATAATAATCATAGAATCAATGAGTATTACTACAGAAACACATGTCAGAAAACGTAAATCCCAAACTAATTAAACCCATATAGGATGATGATTTTTTTATGTGTGTTATTTATAGACTTGGACATTTGGATACCCGTTCGAATTTGGTTCGTGTTTTTCTAGTTTTGAATTTTTCGGATGTAAAGATTTAAGAACCGTTCAAGTATTTATAAAATTTGGGTATTCAGAGAGAAATTCGTTTCATATTTCAAAAAGAAAGGGAACAAAAGAGAAAAACCTCGTGTAAATTATAACCTAATGAAACTGAGTTTAACCTAAAACCAAAAGTATCAAAAAGACTTCAACTTTGGCGTAATTTGGGGGTTACAACAAAAATCACATGTATGGCTCATCGGGTCCCGTAAGAGATATTGGACCAAGTGTATCATCGTCTTCCATAGTCGCCAGAACGTAAAACTCGTTCTTGTCTAGTCTCTCTTTAAACCGCACGGCCAAAACCTTAAACCGCAAAACAACTCCAACAGCTATCTTGGTGAGATTGTCTTTCTGAAAATACGACTTCTCGTCCTCTGACTCTGACAGGATATACTGGTAACCCCGCATTTTCGAGGAAGGGAGGTATGCGTATCTGAGTGGACCTGACCCGATAAAAGCTCCGCTCCACAACACTTTAATTACAATCCCTTGCAAGATATCTCCTTTTGCAGGCAAGAATGTGCGGCATGTGAAGGAGACCGGAAATGTGAGAACCTGTTCTTGATGATTGTTATCATCGTTGTTGGTGTTGTTACCGATGCTTTTTAGGGCGGTGATGCCGAGATAGAATCCGTGTTCCTTGCAGGCTTTCTCGCGTATTAGATCTTTTAGTAGTCTGGATAGAATCTGTTGGTGTGGTGGCGATAAGCTCTTCAAGTTCTTGCCACATATAGCCACGTCCCGAGCAATTTCTACTTCCGAAAACATGCGGTTCATGTGTCACCTGAGGAAACAACAGGATAACTCATATCACAAGACAGAGACATTTTCTTTTTCTTTAATGGTCCATACAAAGCGAAACAGCAACCCAAAATGAGTCCTAAAGTATAATAAACCAGAACCATAGAGCTACTTGTAACTCGCATAGCCTTAACAAGACTTACCTGACTAATAAAGATGGTCAAGCATTAAAGCTGCAGGTCCTAGGTTAACTTAGAGCAATTAACCTGATACTGCATAGGGAGAATAAACAGGCTACGAGTTACTTATCAGCTCAATTCTACATCGGAGCAAAGGAATCAACCAAGAGATGAAAATGAAAGCAAAGTACTCAAATTGAAACTGAAACTGCATCAACAATTTACACACTGTGAAGTGATCTTAAACAGATACAAGAAGATTCCTATTTCTCTTCTCAAAGAAAACCACAATAAGCTTCCAGAGAAGATTCCGGCATTAACTAGCTACACAAGCATATGTTCCTGTCACATCTCAATAACTTAAAAGAAATCATCTTTTTGATTGATAACAATAAATTGGCGGAGAATTAAGTGTCATTTACACAAACGACCCTTCAATGGTCGGTGTTACTCCACCATTGATTACCTTTTAAACCCTGCGCTTAAGAAATCAAAGTCTAAATTTTGTTTTCCCCTCTTCTTGAAGAAAACAAAGGAGAGATTTTGGAAAAGAAAAACAAAAATTTCGATTGATACCTCATAGAGGAAAAGAGGAGCCACAGGATCGTACTTGCAAAGAGAGGCACCGAAAGAGAATTCTTCTACTCTCTGCAATGAAAAGTGTTGACAGAACAAAAAAAATGGATCCGGAGACAAGGGCGCATGTTACTGAATTCTTTTATCTTTCTGATACGAAAAGCATTTTTACGCGCATATTAGCACAGGATACTATGACTTTCTTATAATACGCCCTTTTGGCCTGGTTACGTAAGACCACGTATCCAAACAACCCTCTAATTATCTCGTACCATCTTTCCCCGCCATGGATAACACAGAGCAAGAGTTTCGTCTCGTAGCCGAAGGAATCTGAAATTTTCTCTATGAATTTAAGATTTTTCTGGGTTTTTTCGTATTTCTGTGATTACCCAATTGAGAGTAATTTGTCTCGGAAATGACGATGAACTCAAGTCGCCATTTTTGCCCAACTGCTGTTAATTCGTTGGGAAGCTCCTTCTGCGAGCTTCATGGAAACACTTCTCTTCGATTCTTGAGGTACACTTCATCAATTTCACTTAGGTCCCATAACGTTGCTGCTGCATCAAGCGATGAAACTTCAAATAGGAGATTCGGTTTCTCTCCTATGAAAAAGGTTAAACGATTGTCCTGTGACGGTAGTGGTAGCAGTAGGAGTGAGAATTGGAACAGAACCCAGAAGCAGAATCAAGCTAATCCTCCGAAGGTAGTGTTGAATCATCGGAAAGGAGAGAGATTTTCGGAATTAGGGGTAACGAGTGGTGAGAACAGTAGTGGAATTAGTGATGGTGGTGGGAGTAGTACAATGGAGAGGATTGTAGAGAAACTGAAAAAGTTTGGATTCGTGGACGATGATCAGTTTCAGGATAAGGAGATTCAACAAGAGAGGAGGATTGAGAAAGGGTCGGTAGAGGATGTATTTGATGTCGAAAAAGAGAATGTGCGGAATATGAAAGGTGGGTTCTCGGAGGAATCACCATTTGGTGTGTATGGAGAAGGTAAGTTTCCATGGGAAAAAGTAAGTTCTAAGGGGGAGAAGGAGGAGCTAGTGAATGGAGTGTGGACAGCGAAGAGGCAGAGTAGATACTCGCTCGCGGAGATGACTCTTCCGGAAGCAGAGCTGAATCGGTTGAGGAACGTGATGTTTCGAACAAAGAGCAAGATGAGAGTTAAAGGTGCAGGTGTTACTCAGGCTGTGGTAGATGCAATTCAGGAGAAATGGAAGAGCTCAGAGATTGTGAGACTCAAGATTGAAGGTGCAAGTGCGCTTAACATGAGAAGGATGCATGAAATATTGGAGGTTTTACTTCTTATGAGCCCCCAATCAGTGTATTTATTTTGCATTACATCCACTCTCTGCAGTCTATAAATATCTACATTCAGTCCATGTTCAAGATGAAACAACTAACTGGAAATTTGTGTTCACAAAGGCTTGATCTTTGGAGTTTTGAAATGATAAGTCAAAGGAATTGAAAAGTATTTTTTTGTGTCTAGTGTCCTTTTTTTTCATGGTCAAGTATATAAGACTAGTTATGTCTTCAATGTGGCAGAGAAAGACCGGCGGTTTGGTGATTTGGAGGTCAGGGACTTCTATCTCCTTGTACAAATACAAAAATGACAGCTATGGGGATGCGTCAGGGAAACTGAACAAGCAAATATACAGAAGAGCAGATACATCGCCGTCTTCCTTACCTACAAGTACAGTAGATCATAGTGCTCAACAAGTGCATCTTCCTTATGAAGAGAAGGAGACAACCATTGTGGGAAACAAAGACAGGACATCTGAACAAGAAGTAGAATATGAAGATGAAATAAATGAACTGTTAGAGGGTCTTGGTCCTCGGTACACGGACTGGCAGGGAGGTTATCCATTACCTGTTGATGCTGATTTGCTTTCAGGGATCGTTCCTGGTTACGAACCTCCTTTCAGGGTACTTCCTTATGGAGTGAGATCAACTCTGGGACAAAAGGAAGCAACCTCTTTAAGGAGACTAGGCAAAGTTCTTCCTCCCCATTTTGCTTTAGGTATTGGATTTTCTTTTATCACTTATTGTAGAACCTGGATAAGGTCTCTGGAGAGTGAGATTTGTTTTTGATCTACAGGTCGAAGTCGACAGCTGCAAGGGTTGGCAACAGCCATGGTTAAGTTATGGGAAAAGAGTTTGATTGCTAAGGTTGCCCTTAAACGTGGTGTACAATTGACGACCAGTGAGAGAATGGCTGAAGACATCAAGGTAATCTATTGTAACTGTTTTATATAAATGTACATATCAGCTGAACAAATTAGAAGGTGTATATATGATGCTGAATGTTTGACATCATTGTACTTGTAAGTGACTGCAGAGATTGACGGGAGGCATGCTGCTCTCTAGGAACAAAGACTTCTTGGTTTTCTACAGAGGAAAGAGTTTTCTGTCACCAGAAGTAGCTGAAGCATTGGTGGAGAAGGAGAGACTTGCAAGGACTTTGCAAGACGAAGAGGAACAGGCACGTCTAAGAGCATCGTCGGCGCTGGTTGTCCCAAGTGTTAAGGCTAATCAAAACCTTGTTTCTACTGGTACTCTTGGAGAAACTCTTGATGCAGCTAGTAAGTGGGGGAAGAATCTGGATGACGATGATCATGTGGAGGAAGTGAAACAAGAGACTGAGAAACTGAGGTCTGCAAATCTTGTCAGGAAATTGGAAAGGAAACTTGCTTTTGTGAGTTCCTGACTTGACCCTTTACTTCCTACCTGTCAAGTTATATTTCACAAATTTTGTTAAAAGATTTCTCCTTGAACTAAGCGGATTATTACTTTCCAATAAACCCTTCTAGGCTGAGAAAAAGCTGATGAAAGCTGAACGGACTTTGGCTAAGGTGGAGGAGTCGCTGAAGCCAGCAGAGCACAGAACAGACACTGAGGGCATAACTGAGGAAGAGAGATTTATGTTCCAGAAGCTCGGATTGAGGATGAAAGCTTTCTTACTTCTTGGTAAAACTTCTTTTACTAATGTGTATTTTGATGATGTAGTCAACTATGTTTGACCTATGTGTTCTCTTGGATGTGACTTATCTGAGAAACTTGAATTGATTGCTTCAGGTCGAAGGGGGGTCTTCGATGGTACTGTGGAGAACATGCACTTGCACTGGAAATACCGGGAGCTAATCAAAATTCTGGTGAAGGCTAAAAGCTTTGAGGGTGCGCAGAAAGTGGCAATGGCCCTTGAAGCCGAGAGTGGAGGTATCCTGGTTTCTGTTGACAAGATCTCTAAAGGCTATGCCATTATCGTGTATAGAGGAAAAGACTACAAGCGTCCTTCCGAGTTGAGGCCTAAAAATCTCTTGACAAAGAGGAAAGCTTTGGCGCGTTCTCTTGAGCTCCAAAGACGCCAGGTTCGTGATACAAATATGCTCCGAAAAAACTTACCATTGATTTCTTTATTTGTGTCCAACAGTTGAATCTATCAATTGAGTCAGCATAACGGCGAACACTTAGTATGCTTTCTTATTTGGACCCTTTGCATTCAACAGGCTATTATGAAACACATTGCGGTGGTACAGGCGAGAACAGAGCAGCTGAGAGCCGAAATCGTATGGATCTATTTATCTATTATTTGTTGATTCAGCAAAGAACACTGTTTTTGTTCTGCAATGAACTAACCTGAGATACTTAATCCATCTGTCAGGAACAAGTGGAACTTGGAAAAGACAAGGGAGATCAAGTGTTGTACAACAAGCTTGACATGGCTTATTCTTCCAGCGACGAGGGGACCGAAGAAACAGATGTAAGATGTGTTTTCCCTTCTCACTTTATTGTCTTGAATTTCACCATCAGGACTTTCGCGTTTGAGGTCTCACATTCTGTTGTGCTCTTCGGTTGTTGTAGGGAGAAGGAGATGACATCTATTTAGATACATACGAAGATGGTGAAGAAGATGGTGAAGAAGGTGGGGTTCAGGCCAAGGGTTCACTGTCTGATGTTGAATTTGATTCAGATGATGAAGACTGGGATTCAGATGAATTAGAAACTGAGTTTGATGATGATTCTGCATCCTCCGCAACACCAGAAGCAACCTTTGTTGATCTGCAGAACGAGGAACATCATCTGCAACCATAAGAGGTAATAAAGACGAGTTTGTGTGCACTGTGCTGTGAGTTGATGCAGAAGAGGAGTTTTGACATTATCTGCTGTGTGCTCCCTGTTTGATCAATGCAATGAAATATACTGAGTGCGTCACATGCAACGATTTGTAAGCTTTTAGGAGCTATGTAGATTCATATAATTTATAAAATACATACATCAACCCTCCTATGTAACAAGATAGGTCTCAAACAATTTAGACACCATAGCTTAAAGCTACTACTCTACATGGTTCACCATCAAAAACCACATGCCCTTCTCGTGGGAGTTGCAAGAAAAATACATCTCCCGTAGTTATATGTATATGTTTCTCTTTTCTGTCAAGGAAAGATAATAAGAATACGTCCAAGGTTTTTCACCTACGAGCAAGTCTCTGCCCAGCTCCAGCCAGGAGAGCCTTACCAATGACTCCAGTGTGCAGGCCACAAACCAATGCGACACCTCCTACAACAACCCATTTCCAGTCCATTCTCAAATGGTCCCGTTGTCTCCTCGCGTAGCCCATTGCTCTGCTTCTGTCTTCATCTCCTGTAGATGATTCTGTAGAATCCATGTTCAGTATTGTGGTGATTCTTGCCATTTGGGCAATCCGGGATAGACTCGAGTCTGATTTTCTGGCAGTTTGGTATGCTCGCAAACCGGAGTTTAGCTTCTTGACGGCTCCCCACATGCCATGACGGACGCCTAACTTTGCTACGTCTTTTGGGATTCCCATGTCTTCGTAATGGACTAGGGATACTTCACAAGCCGATGGCTGCCCATCTCCTTTTCGGGATTCAACTGCATTTGTTTTGTATGTGCTTAACATTCAAATGTTATACCAGCTTAAAAAAGAATCAAAGAATTTCATTTCAAAAGGCTTACCCGCTCTGATAACCCAACTTGAGAAATAGAGCTCAACACGCCTCGGCTTATCACGCTTTGGTACAGCTGGATAAGGAACTCCCTGCAATATCAAGTGTGACGTTCAGGCGAACAGGTATTTGACCAATGTTTCTCACTAGTCTTGGAATGAAGATTGGTACAGCTGAAAACTAAGAGACGATGTTCTCATTCCAGAATTTATTTCTAGGCATTTACAATCCTCAGAGCTGAACTTACGCATTCGTCCTCCAACAGATGCACTCTCGGTCACTACAGACTTAGCCATGGAAGGCAAAAATACGTTATTGAAGCATGAAATTACCTTTGTCACACAATAATACTTGTTTCCAGACTCCCATATTCTCCGACCAATGATATACTCTCGGTCACTACAGAAAAAGGGAAACTGCAGCAAAAGAAATTATTAATGACATCAATAGCTTGGATTGTTAAGAAGACCAAAGTATCATAGCTCCTGATACCTTTTTTCTCCACTGAACAATCATTGTTCCTGTCTGAGTGTCTTCCTCCAAAGTTTTGAAGTTGGCAAGCATGAAATCCCATTTAGGTCGGAATTCATCATCCCAGAAGAAATCCCTGACAATATCTGGAGTTGCATCCTCAAACACAGTTCGACTGCGATAAACAACAGGACCTGTCTGACAAACAACACAACCTTTCAGGCTAAAAACATGGCTTGATAAAATACTTTTCATCTAGTATTTAAGAATTTTCCGGTTTTAGATAGCAAATACCAGCTTCAGGTCAAATGTCATCAAAAGCAACACAAAATAGTAAATGGCTATCGAACCCAAAAAGGAACCGAAACGAACAAGGGAACACAATGATATAGATACACTAAAATCGATGGTCCACATCCATCAAAAACAAAAATATCTCCCTCATGGAAACCCATAATTCGAAACAAAATACTATCTCGAAAGCATCTATCCGGAAGGAACCAGTAATCTAATAACAGGTACCTAAGTCAGATGTCATTGAAATTCCTCTAAAGAATTCAGACTAACATGTTTTGTCACAGAGAATGACTTGCCTTGTTCATTGAGGTACATGATTCCGGCGTACTGAAAGAGAATGGATACAAAGCAACACTTAAAATTTAGCTTACCTCAGGCTCATGGCGCCAAGCCTGGTAACACATATTTGGAGTAGTCTTGTCCATCATTGATTGCCATTCCATAGTCACATTCCCGACATCAAGCAGCTGTAACAGATGCTCTAGGTCATTCTCTGTCACAATTTCCTCCTGTTCTCTCACCGTCGTGTTATTATCGCTAGGTCTGCAAATCAATGACCCATCTTCCTCAGATTTTAACCATAGTCAACTTTTCCAAAATCATTCCTTTAACCAAATGCCATAACCATCAAAAGATAGATATGCATATAATCAACCTTTTCCTGCTAAAACTGGACGTAGATGTTCCATTTTCGAACACCTAACTATATTTCTATCATTCAGTAAACCAATAACTACTCTAATCAAAATGGAAAATCGTAACACTCCAAAGAAAGGAGAGAAAAAAAAACAGAACAGAGAAACAAACGTGTTCTTTTGATATACTTTACCTGGAGACCAATCCTGATTCATCAGTTTGAGTACTCTCTTTTACAGGAGCCTGCGTCTGCTGCGACGAAGCTGAACCATTCGTGGATTTGTTGGCTCTCGTGTCAAGCCTTGACCAGACGGTGCGGCAAACGGAAAAAGCCGAGAGAGCTGTGAAAGCAAGCCAAAGACGGCGAGCGCCAAAACCAGGCGGCGCGGTCCATAGAAACCGAAGCTTAGAACGGAACCCTAGATAAATCAACCCGGTCCATCTCGGGCGCCAAGACCATCCGATCAATAGCCCAATCATTACGGCGAGCCAAATCGGTACTGCGCAGAGCAAGATGTCGACGAATGTCTCTGTAAAAGAAGGGTTCTTCAGGAAATACATTAGATCAGAATAGGTCTCATCCATGGTGGTTCTAATTGATTCCCAGGATAGGAAACTTCCTCCGCTTTGTGAAAATGTCAGATTCCCGAAGGAAAATGAGATTCTAAAGTCGCCGGAAATGTGAACGACATGAATCAATATTTGATTCAGGAGAATCGAAGACGAAGACGATGAAGAAGAAGAAGGAGAACTTCCTTTATTTTATTTATTGATGATTTATTCGAGTTTGGTGATTTAATGATTTAATTATAAATCTGATATTTGCTGTGTCGAAAAGCCATTGGCGGGTGGTAGAATGATAAGAGAACAGCAGTGTGAAATGACGTGGCGCTCTGGTTGACCAACAAATACATATCCCACGCGTCAAATCTGAGCGCGTCGTGTTCACTAGAAAGGAATATACTGAAAACCTTTGAAAACAAGATTTTTGTTTATAAAATATTAGATTTTTTAATATTTTTAGATTTGTGATAAATATTAGAAAGATAACTTAAATACAAAAAAATCAAGTTATAACAGAAACAAAAAATATTAAAAACCTAATAAAATATTTATACATCATAACAACTCAAAAAGTTTTAAATAAAACAACATTTTGTTGATTAATATTTATTTATTTTATTAATTTTGATAACAAAGTTATCAGATTATAGAACCATCATTTTTTCATCTAATATTATTAATCATATTTGAGAACCATCATTTATTATTTCGATTATATTACAATTGCAATGGATTTTGTACTTTGTTTTATATTTATACAAGAGTAAATTTCAGAAAATGAAAAAGATTTGAAAAAAAAAGAATATTCTCTCTCGAGATTTATAGATGAAGTTATAAAAGCTCGAAGGTGAAATACACGCGAGTGTAAGGGAGCGTGGATGTTGAGAGCACTGGAGAATTTGTGGATAAGGAGAGATATGTTTCCGGAGAGATTCACGTGTGCTGGGAAGTTACAGTTGTTCGGCCAATAGCTTTTAGTTTTACTTTCATCATTATTAGGCCCATTTAGGCCGTGTTCGATGTCCATGTACAGTTTTTGTCATCTTTGTTGAACTTTAGAATAAACATGAAATAATTATCTATAAGATTTAAAATTCATTTTTATTAATACTTTGACAAACTTTATATTTAACCCATTTCTAATTTTTTATTATAAATTTATGTTTATTAATCTGCATAAATCATATTATCTAAAAATCGTTATGCAATAAATATATTCATTAATCCTTAATCCACCATTTAAGTTACGGAATTTCCATGATATTATAGGGATAACTTTTATAATAATTTTGAAATAATAATAAAATTAAATATTAAACAATGCTAAAAAGTTGTTAAACTACTAAAAGTATGTTTGAAATTAAATACATATTTTTGGAGAAGTCTTTTAAACCTAGTTTTTTTCTTTTTGAAAATGAAAATGTTATTAACACTAAAAATAAATAAATAATAAAATCTCATATTTGCGGAAATCGAATCGGTCCTATAGTTAGAAGCCCAATCAAAAGAGATTGTGGATATACAAAGGACACCCCCGATTTCAGAGTCTACAAAGATACTTACTTTAGTCTCTACAGGACCGATGATGCCATATCGATAAAATATGGATAGTTAATGATTCAGGAAAAGGATGGTCCAGTAGCAAGGATATATTTGAAGGATTGATGGAACACGAAACGTTCGCGGTAGTATTTCACCACTGCATGCCGAGTGTGAAGTACTTATTTGGGTAATGAAATATATGATTACTTTGAAACAGTTCGAGGGAACTTTTTTTCACGGATTGTTACAATTTGGTGAAGATTGTGTCATCACCACTGCATTAGCCTGCATTATCAATATATATAGAGGAATTACATAGATGAAAGTTACTCGTCGCGTCATTCGCTCTCATATGGATACCACATACATGAAGGCGGACAAGCCAGCACGGGAAGGTCGCGCTGAACCATCATGTTTTGTTCACATAGACTCTCAAATACCAGCGTGGCTATTTGAGATTTTCTAGTCGGCTTATACACACTATTTTGTTGTAAAAAAAAAGTTAAAAAATCTATTTTTTTGTTACTGACGTTTCAAATTTGTGTTTACGATTGGTGTTTGTGATTGGCGTTTGCGACTAACTTTTAGGTTTAGTCGATTGGAATTTGCGACTGCTGCTTTAAGTATAAATTTGTTTTAGCCCTCCAAAAAATAATTTTTTTGGACAAAGTATATCTGTTTTAATGATGGTAGACGTGTGTTTTAAATGATAGTATACTTATATCGGTTGACATATACAATCAACATTTGCATTAGAAATTTGTTGTCTGTATTATATAAATCATGCACACGTTTACCAATATTAGATATAAACATATATGTGCACTATCATTGGATGTAAACATAGAAGTCTACCATCATTATATCCAAACATACAAGTCTACAATCAGTTTGATAAATAATATAAATCTATCATTATTAATCATAAAAATCTACCACCATAGTAACCAATAAATTTACCAATTGTAGTTTGTTTGACTAATCCTATCGCTGAAAGAAATAATTTTACCACATTATTATGATATATTAACCGACTGAAATTTTATCGCCAAAGAAAAGAAATATACCATGTAACTTTAATTTAACATCAAAACAAATATACAATGATTATATATTCAGATATATGAACAACGACTAACAGTAAATCTACCACAGCTAAATGATTTTATATCACACAAAAATAAATATATCAATCTATAACAATAAATCTATCACTTGACCAGTAAATCTATCACCCAAAAATAAATATACCACTATCGGCTAATAAATATATCATACCAAAAAATGTATATCATATCAAAAAAATAAATCTACAAAATAAGTTTATCGTTCTATATTAAATTTCTTGTTTCTCTAATAAATCTATACTGAAAAATAAATTTACTGTAACTAAAATTGTAAACTTATTTTTTTGACGCGCATATGTTTGTCAAAAAAATAATGATATTTTTAAAAATATTGTCAATTAAAAAAATGTAATGGAGACTTTTAGTAATTATCATAGATTTTGATATCTTTCTAATCAAAAAAGATTGTTTTAATAAATCTTACTAATAATACTTAGAAGCATTTTTTTATATGATTTGAAGCATTCTCCTATTTCACTCTCTTATTTGTGGATAATGGCGTGTACGATTAAAAAAAATCAGAAAATTGCGATTGTTTCTTCAATGAATTGTGTATACTAATGAAGATGGCGTTATCTTTTTATGGAGTGGCCAGCATTCTTCACATTTTTGAGGTCGATTTTTAGGTTCAAAACGATTTTGTGATTTTATCTTTTTAGATTATAGATTCTTCACAGTTTTATAGAAAGACTGAGAACTATATATGATTAGAATAATGTGATATATAATCATCATTTTCTTAACAATCTTGTGTTACATAATACTAAAGTTCTGTATATTAAGAAAAAAAAAGTTTTGCAAGAAAAATTATGTAACACATCAAATATATTATTTCAAATCCTCAAGACAACTTCAATCTACATGAAAGATACCAAATCCTCAAGACAACTTCAATCTGCTTCCTCTAATTTTCTTGAAAACATGCAAAAGCAAGAACAAAAGAAGCTATAAGAGCTTCGAACACATCGAACTTTCAGACAGAATACATCCAGATTTCTTGGAACATACTACTACAATCTTTTCTCAATCTAGCCGAAGCTGAAACGAGCTTGAAGCTCGAGGTAGAGAAACCAACTCATTAAGTTTCTGAGATCGCTCTTCCTTCGAATAGTATCTGGACGCAGAGATATCCACAATCTTTAACTTTCTTCCGTGCTTCAAGATGAACGCCACTAATTTCTTCTCTCCCTCTTTTACATCGTAACAATGCCACTTAAAAGTATGTAGATGGAACATCAAACATTCAGGAAGAAAAGTAAGTGGTCTTCTTCCCCAATCACCATGAATGAGCTTCATGGTACAAGAACTTTCCTTGCAGTAAGAGAATACATGTTATTTATATGATCGACCTTGAGAGTGTAAAACAAGAATAAAATAAACTGAAGGCATCAGGTTTGTTTAGTTATATACCTCGCAGATTTTGAGAACTTGTAGTTTAGGAGAACTTTCTAGCATCAACATAAGTAGATACCACCACTTGGAGGCATTTGAACATAGCTCCAAATGAACAAGATGTAAGAATACAATTTGGTACTGAAGCTGCATAGAGAATGTTAGAAACACATAAGCACATCACTACAAATGTAATAAATACATCACAAGAAACAAAGATGTTTTGTTTTTCATTACCATTGAAAACGATAAACATAGGTAGAGACGCTTGACTGATGTAATAGATTCCAGTAGCTTCTCGGGACTTTTATAAACAACTTTAACATTTGCCTCAACCACCTCAGGCATATTTGTACAATCATACCAGCCACCGTAGAAATCTACATAGTTCAAGTACTTCAAAGACGAGACATCGATCACAATCAGATGGAGCCCATCTAGACCGTAGTTTGGTTCTTCAGATATATCAACTATAGATAATCTTTGTAAAGTAGGATTTGCAACATATATATATGTTGACAATGGTGTTCTTTAGTTTTGTCCAACACCAACTCCTCAAGAACAGGACAGCGTAATAAAAGCCTAAACTTACAGTAAGATTCACAGCTTTTGTAATTAACACGCACGAGGTGTAATATTTTCAGGGACGGTAAGAAAACATCAATAGGGACATCCAGAATAATCGAGTAAGTGAGTTTCAAGACTTCAAGCTTCTGGTAAGTATAAAGAGTCTTTGGCAATTTGATTGATCTATGTTCCCGGAAATATTCTTCGCAGTGGGAAATTTCAAGTTCACGCACGTAGCGAGTCATTCCAATTTTGATCCATGTTGCCATATCTTCAGAGTTGCAACAAAGACCAACGTCAAACTTCAAAGTTCTTAGAACCGGAGCTCTATTCAATACCATTGATCTGTCCACATAGTTTCGAAATCTTTGGTATTCGGAATTCTTGCGTACAAAACCATCGTTAAAATCAAGTTTTGGAACCATCGTCCAAACAAACCTCCATCGTTTTGAGAAAAGCATCGTGGCGACTACATCTTTGGTAGGAAGTGATGAGAAAATCTTCAAGAGCAAATCATCTGATAAATTACTAATCATATCCATACCGACCCTCGAATTAAACCCCTCGGAATCAACCAACTATGTATTTGGTTCCTCCGGAATTAACAAGAACACTAGAGGAATTATGAAATCATAAGTTCAGGCTTCCTAACAAACAACCAAATACTCAATCGAATCCTAAACAAACACGAAGCCCGTACCCGTGAAGGAGGAGGAGAAGAGAAGAAGACTCAAAACCTAAGTCATGAAGAAGAATCACAAAAAAAGTTTACTTTTCAATGGAGATTGGCAGGTTGCTTCTGTTTCTCTATGTTTTGAAGTTGTCAATGGCTCAAAGACCGTTCTTGATGTAAAAGTGATCCCATATACCTTCTTTTTAAAATAATGTTTTGAATTTTCAAAATCTAACGTGCAAATACATTGTTACCCTTAATAAATCTTTATATTTACCAACCCAACCACAATTTTATTGGGTCACCCACCCCCAAACCCACAAAAATCTGGGTATGGTATCCAATACCAAAAGTGTAAACGTGGTGTATCTAAGGAAGATGAAATTAGGAGAATGTTTCTGTTTTCTAGAGGTTCATGTGCCAAAACAGATAAATCCAGAGTCGGAAAGTGTGATTCAGCCAATGCGAAGTAAAACTCAGAGAGTTCGTGAGTATAACACAGAGCAGAGAAAGGTTCAGGCTAATGCATTGGTGTGTTGAATTAACAAAGTGTGCAAATGATATGTTGCACGACTGTTTTACTAAAGCATTACTTCATGAGACAGGTACAGGTGTTCGGATGTTGTGGACCTTAATGTTGTAGGCTTGGCCGCGTTGCTTAGAGTTTCTGACTGGTATGTCAAGGACATCATCCTAGAGTCATATATAAGTTTTGATTTATACAAGTCGTATTTCGTTGGTGATTTTATCTTAGCATGCTGAGGATTGGGTGCTTGACCATTCATTTAACCAAATGCCAACAGACTAAAGTCTTTGCTCTAGTATATGGTTGCTTCTCATGTGGTCGAAGGCAAATGCAAGATCCTGAAACACACAGTTTCGATTTAATAATGGTCATTTAAGTTTTAATAACACTATAAAATAAGGGGTTAAAATGTTAACATACAATTATTTGAGGGGCTTTTATATTTGATTTTTAGTTAGGGGGTTTTTATCCAATCATCTTTAGTTGAAGGATATTTTTATTATAAAATTGTTTTAAATATACAATCGTGTCGTTTAAAAAAAAATATATGTCTTTTTTTATATCTCAAAATGCACAGTTTTGATTTAACGGTATTATATATAGAGTGGTTAAAACATTAATGGATAGTTAATTAAAGAACTTTATACTAAATATTTAATTGAGAGATATTTATCCGAATCATTTTTAGTTGACGGGTTTTTTCGTTAAAAACCAGTTTTTATTATATGCCGAGACATTGTAAAATGAGGAAAGATGTGTTGATAGCTCCATCCTTTTTTTTCACCAACTCGAGCTTGTGCTCATTTGTTGTTACATGAATGATCATTTCATATGTTACACAATTAACCGTGCTGAAGCGCCCAAACTTGGAGATTTAAGTTGTATGACAGATGACTGGACAACCAATCACATATTTAGCGTTTTCATTTTTGAATTATAAATAATGATACATTTTTAAAATAAATTTTTATTATTGTGTGTGAACAAATTTTATAAATTTTTTTGAATTTGTTTTTTGATGTAACAAAATTTATAAAATTGATGTAGTAAACTAACATTTAAATTCATTTTATTTCAAAAAAAATGTAAAGACAAAATAACCAAATGCAAATAATTTATCTAACAAATGATTAAACTGATAAAGAAGTTAAGATTGTTTAGATAATAATCAAATCCAACAAAATTCAAGTGTTATACTCTTCAACCTCTCTAAAATAACAAAAAGCATAAATCTCATATTTTTGAGCTATTTGTTGTCGTTGTAGCATCTATGAACCACCAAAGCACCCTCGTTGAACCACCAATTTTATGTTTTGGACGAAAAAATTAGATTTTACCTTTTTGGTGGGAAAACATAATTTTATATTTTTGACGAGAAAACGAGATATTACTTTTTTTAGTGGAAAAACTTTATTTTACATTTTTAGCGTCTCAATTCATCATATTTCATCAGATCTGGGATGTAATGGAAAATAAAATTTATGTTTTTGGTGAAAAAACATAAATTTGTGTTTTTCCCGGAAAAATATAAATTTGTTTTTTTCCCGGAAAAACATGATTTAACTAATTTGGAAAACGAGATTTTACATTTTGGTGGAAAACCTTAATTTTACGCTTTTGGCGAGAAAACATAATTTTACGTCTTAACCAAAAATTGAGATTTTATGTTTTCGGGGGAAAAAAAAATATTAAATTTATCTAATATTATTTTTGAAGTTAAAATAATAAAAATAACGTCATTTTTTCTGAATTATGAAAAAATCATAAATATTTCATTATAAAACTATTAAGAAAGTATTGATTTAATAAAAAAACTAAAAGAAAAAAACCAAGCAGTTATGAAAAAAAACATCATAAACCTAGTAGAGTATTAAGCGTTTGCGGAAGTGGACGGTTGCGGTTTTAAGCGTTATTAAGCGATTCATATGACTGACGCAGCGGTTAAAAACCGTTGTATTTGCGGAATATTTATGACTGGTTGACTAGCAGATGCAGTAATCGTTAAACACTAAAATAACAATATAAACATTATATGGTTATTAAAAACATCAAAAAATATATTATTATATTAAGATCTAAAAGTTATCAATTCAATATAACTATTAATAAAAATTATGTGTATAGCATTTATATTTTTTCTTTTCTTTTTTTAGGTTGGATATAATTAATTATGCTTTGAATGGAGAAATTGTTTATATTGTGAAGATTAATGTTATATTTTAAAAAAATATTTGTTAGATTTGTATATATTAGTGATCTAGGAAATATTTATCAAGGGATCTTATAAATCTAAAATTATGATAGGTAGTTAGTGAATAATAATTAAATTATTTCAAATTTTATTTATATATTTCATAATTATATCTAAATCTTACTTTTTTGTAAACTTATTATATATATTCTGATTTTAAATGATTTTTTTCTTTTTAAAATTTTTATTTAATCACCCACCTGCAACCGTCCGTGCAAACGCTCGAGAGAAACAGCTTTTAATTTTGAGCAGTTTAGAGCGGTAGAAAACGTTTTTGTGATTGTTTTAAAAACACTAACAACCGCTACCATCCACAAATGTTGCGTTTGCGGGTGATAGCGGAAGAACTAATCAACCCCTAAATCCTATCTAAATCCTTAGGACATCTCCATCTATGGTTGATAAAGGGGTTCTAAAAAAATTAATAAAATATAAATAATGATTAAATATTGAGTGGGGTTCTAAAAACATGAAAAACCTATCTAAAAGTATCTCAAATGAGAAACTATTGAGTGGATTTCTCATGATTTAAAAACCCCAAACAATATTTAATTATTATTTATATTATACTAATTTTTGAGAACTCCTCTCACATACTATGGATGGAAATGGTCTTATATATAGAGTACATCCATTCTGAACCTGCTTAATTTTAATGTTAAATGAACAGGTTTTAAGCTTAATTGTCAATTGGGTTTTTACCCATCATTAACAACCCTACCCACACTCTTCTCTAACATTAATTCCTTATAAGTAATCTTCTAACCGTGGTGTTACTTATGTCAGTAATGGTGTATGAACAGGGTATGATATGTAACATAATGAAGACACCTTTACCGTTTGAAGTTGACAGGATTTAGTTTGCCCTTTAGATCTCTGGAAAGACCAAAGGTAAGAATCTCATTATGTCCAGGTTAGTTAGTTAGCAATTTCACATGCTTCATCTTATAATCTCATCAACATATTCATCGCCGGTAAGAAAGAGATAAGGTTTCTGCTTTTTTTACATTTAATGCTCTCTTCTTTTCTTTTTAAAGTTCACATGCTAAATCTCCTAAACACTCTTCCTTTTTCACTCCTATATGAATAGCCTCATGTTACTATTACCCTCTAAAAGACCACAATTCCACCAAAAAAACAAAGAAACCATTCAACAAACAAGAGTGTACTCTTCTTTCTTTTGTTATGGCTCGGAACAAGCTCGAGTTCCCTCTAGATTCTGAGGCCTATGAGATCATATGCAAGATAGGCGTTGGTGTCAGTGCTTCAGTCTACAAGGCCATATGCATTCCGATGAACTCAACAGTAGTTGCCATCAAAGCCATCAATCTTGATCAGTCTCGGGCTGACTTTGACAGTCTTCGCCGTGAAACCAAGACGATGTCTCTTCTTTCTCATCCCAATATACTCAATGCTTATTGTTCCTTCACCGTTGATCGATGCCTTTGGGTTGTTATGCCTTTCATGTCTTGTGGCTCTCTTCACTCCATCGTCTCTTCCTCTTTCCCCGACGGGTTACCGGAAAATTGCATTTCCGTTTTCCTCAAGGAAACTCTTAATGCAATCTCGTATCTTCACGATCAAGGTCATTTGCACCGTGACATCAAGGCGGGTAACATTCTCGTAGATTCTGATGGAACCGTGAAGCTTGCTGATTTCGGAGTGTCTGCATCGATCTTTGAACCCGTGACGTCGTCGTGTGGAACAACATCTTCTTCTTTAAGGCTGACTGATATAGCTGGAACGCCGTATTGGATGGCTCCGGAAGTGGTTCACTCTCACACAGGGTACGGTTTCAAGGCAGACATATGGTCCTTCGGGATAACGGCGTTGGAGTTAGCCCACGGTAGACCTCCGTTATCTCACTTACCGCCGTTGAAGAGTTTGCTCATGAAGATCACCAAAAGGTTTCATTTTTCTGATTACGAGATCAATAAAAGCGCCTGCGGTAAAAAGGGTAATAAGAAGTTCTCAAAAGCGTTTAGAGAAATGGTTGGTTTGTGTTTAGAGCAAGATCCTGCTAAAAGACCTTCTGCAGAGAAGTTGCTGAAGCATCCATTCTTTAAGAACTGCAAAGGAGTTGATTTTGTGGTCAAGAACGTGTTGCAAGGCTTGCCAAACACGGAACAGATGTTTATAGAGACTCAGTTTTTGATCAAGAGTGTTGAAGATGATGATGAAGAAGAAGATGAGGAGATAGTGAAGAACAGGAGGATCAGTGGATGGAATTTCCGTGAAGACGATCTCCAACTTAGTCCAGTGTTCCCAACTGAATCAGACACTTCTGGGTCCGGTCCACTTGAAGAAGCCTCTCAAGACAAACGCGAAGGCGATAACATCACGTTAACCGGCTCTGAAGTCATTTTAGGTTTGCCAAACCAAAAGGAAGCTAATGAGGAAGCAAAGCAACAAGAAGTTGAGGTTATAGGGTTTGACAGAGATCTGATGTTAGAGAAACTGAAACTGTTGAAGAAAAGCTTAGAGCATCAAAGAGCAAGAGTGTCGGTCATCATCCAAGCATTGAGTGGGGAGAAAGAAGAGAAGAGCAGAGAAGAAGAGCTTCTGGAGATGGTGGAGAAACTGAAGATTGAGTTGGAAGCTGAGAAGATGAAGACCTTGCATGCTGAGAAAGAAAGTGTTTTGGGTTAACCATTCTAAAAATTTGTGTTCTGTATGGTATATAAATCATTAGTGGCAAGATAATGGATTCCGGTTATTTAAACACAAAATTTATCTTGATTTCCGAAAAGAAAAAAAACAATATTTAAACCTAAAATTTGCCTTCTTATATTACATCTTTACAATAATTTTTGAAGATTATAGAAAATCACTAATTTTTATTAAAATTACTTCCTTGACTGATAATATGGAATCATAAGCTATTTATAGAAATCGATTACTAAATTTTACAGATTTCAATAAAAAGTTTAAAATCATCAGCTGAGTAACTCCAAAATATCATTAATTAAACGTCAGATAAAAATCAACTCAACTAACCAATTCAATACCTGAAACAGTCTCCAGCGAACAATATCTATAATTTGTGATTTAATCAAAATGTTGGGACAAAAATACTAAATTCTAAAATAGTATTCGGGTTTTAAATTTGCATATCAGATTTTTTATTTTAGAAAATCTAAAAAGTCTTGTTGAGGAAAAGAAAAGGTTTTGAGAATTTGAATTTTTAGTGATATTTGTACAATCATGAAGAATTTGAATTTGTCATAATCTTAAACAATAAATCATTTTTTTCATCGAAAATTTGAACTTTAAAATAATAAATTTTAGTTTTATTATGAATTCGAATTTGTCGTAAATCCTATATGAGTTATAAGTGATAAGTATATTCGCTGAGGACGAGTGTAAATAATTATTTTGTTTTCAAGTTAAATAGATAAAAAAAAAGTTTCTGAAATGTTAGACCTTATCATATTTGCTTAGCAAAACAAAACAGTTGTGTGAGTCAAAAGACTTCATATGGAGATGGCTGATAGCCTAAATAGCACTATAAAATACGTAATATAAATAATAGAATGACTGAATCGAATTGGGGATATCAAAATTCTAAATTGATTGGTCTAGTATATAATTTAAGTTTGTAATGATTTGCATTTAGATTCGTTCTAAACAAATTATAATATTGGAGTTGGACTTATAGCAAAACATCATCGTTTAATTTTCCGACATAAGTTGGAATTAGTGTCCTATTAATCCTCATCTCAAACTAAAGACCATACAATCATTTTTCTAATTTTTTGATGTGGAATTTGGATTATCCCAACAATCTTTTTTCAAATCAAGAACCATATAAATTTTTAACCTCTTCAGCAAAAAAACTTTGGTGTTATTTTTATTATATTGCCGTAATCACCAATAAAATTATTTACTAGAAAGACTATTCTTTCGAATAGTTAAAAAAATTTCAACACAAAATACTAAAAACTCTTAATCGCAAAGTCACTTTGATGGCTCCTCCTATAACATACATGCAATCCACACTCTCATATTCATATCCACTTTTTTTGAACAATTTTTAATGAATCTTATTCTGATTTCAATTATTAGATTAGTCAAATTCATGTCTAACTATTTTCATTAGTATGATATTATATGCTTTTGATCGAGAAAACAAAACTGTGTGAATATGTTTTACAGTTGTTTTTCAAAAAAAAAATCAGATTAATTAAATTTAAACTTGATTTATATATAAAATGATCCTTGTTTACATCAAAAGATATTCCAAAATACATTCCAAATAAATAACATCTATACACATATGAATCAATTTTTTAGCTAATTATATGACATGAGCTAACTTTTAATTATCTATTTTATAATATTACATATATAGCATATTATTTTCAAAAGCTATAAAACATGTGAGGTTGCTAAATATTTTAAATAGTGAAGAAAAAAGAAGATGGAATGGCACTGTATTTCATTTTTCTTTATTTATTAATTAATTTTTTGCAATAAATAAATAAATAAAAACTTGTGATAATTTTAAAAGTCAGGAAAATTGAGGTAAGGATTGCCCGGTTTCTACGGGAGGAAAGTGATATAGATACGTGGGAGATGTTGAGTTGGACAAAACCTTCCACTTCCTCTTTTCTTTCATTCTTGTCTGAGTCTTTTTGCACCTTTCCCAAATTCATTTCCTCCTTTCCTTGGAAATATAACAAATTAACACAACAACATCAGGTGTTGTCTTAACATTTTCTATTTTCTCTTTTTCTTATTTAAACTTTTTGAAAAAAAAATCCCTCAGTTTATTGAAGTTCTTCAGCGTCCGAAAAAAATTCATACTGTTTCTCGCGTTTAAATTTTATCAGTATGACTTGCATTCAATTTAAATTCAAGAAAGAATTTATTTTATTTTTTTCGTACTAAATCGATCAAAAAAATATATATCCAACACAGATAACACCATCATAAACCAACATTCAACTCGGAATAATAGAAATTTTATAATAAGATTTTGGCTTTGCAAAAAAAAATCAGTTTTTTCTAAAATGTTATGTGTTAAAAATTTTAAATTCTCTTTTTTTTTAGAAACTGAAATTTCAAATGTTGCATAATAATTAAATTAATTAATCCAAGATTAAAAGATAACCATTAAAACATTAATCTGCGATGCAATTGACGATCTGAAATACTAATGTTTTTACATAAAAAATACTATATGAATTGCGTTTATATAAAAGTAATACTATAATTTATAAGAAAAAATATAATTGATATAAAAAATAGTTTTCAATTTGAATAATTGATATTAACATCTATATTTTTAAGAAATAAATTAACGAAATTTTCTTTGTTTTTGCATCCCAATGTTGTAGCTCTGCATTTAGATGCAAATGCTCAAATGATAATCACTTAGAAAACTAAAAATCGTGAAATTGTACTTTGCAGCCAAAATTGTGAAACCATTTTTCTGCCAAAAAAGTGGATCGTGTTTTCTCGCAAAATAATCAAAATTCCATTTTTAACCTAAAACTTATCATCTTGTTTTCTCCTAAGATCGTAAAAATTGTGTTTTCGCGCAAAAAAGATATGTTATAGATCAATGTCATCCTTCAGTTTAAACGAATATTTTATCGTCATATGTAAATTAGTCTGTTAACTTTACGGCATTTGTAGTTAAATTTACAGCTCTCACCCTAGAAATTCAACTAATTGTGCATACAATATATATGGTATGGAGCGAAAAAAACAATAAATCATGTTAGTTTTGAATGTCCACCGATTTTACAAATTTGACAGCCTGATCGGACCCAGTGGCTCCTGAATTCTTTCCAATGAACCGGTTTTTTGAAACATTGATTTTTTTGCTACTTTTACAAGATAATCATACTATAATATTTTTTTGAATTTTTGGTAAATCTGGGAAGTTTGAAATAATACATTTATTCAAATCTATAAAGTGATCCACATGAAGTCCTTAAGATTACGGAGATTGAGGCAACAATTTGAGAATCTGCACAAACGAATGATATTGATACACAATTACAAGATATTGTACACTATGATATTATCGACTTATGCAAGACATTGGTGCTATATAGATGATTCATGGAAGGAGACAGATTTTTACCATATATGAATTGATTTGTTCCCATAAAGGTAGAATGATCATTCATGTGATTAATGAATTTAAGGAGAAGTCTTTCTCTTTTGCATATACTAGAAATGCTTATCTTGGCCATCTACTCCTTCATCATATAACAGAAGATGAACATAAGTCTTACAACAGATTATTCTGAATTGGTGAAGATAATGTCTATATCAGAAAATCACTTGCATCTTTTTACTATTGGAAAATTCTTATTTTGTGTATTCCATCTATCTCACGTGCATATAACAAAATTCGAACAAATTAACATGAATTACTCATATTTATCTTTTGATAATAGTTATGTAAATTTTCTATTTGTAGTTTTGATTTCTGAACTATTTCATTCCTTTTAGGTGTTTGTAATTGTTGAAAAGAAAATAATTAAGCTGCATTTTTTTGTAATATATGTTAATACAAAGTATTAAATATAAGGGTTTTTCTTTTGATGACCGGAAACAAAAGTCATGTGAATTACTTTTTTCTGTCTTAATCTATGTAAATGTAGTTGAATTTATACATGTTTAGTGAATTTTATATCATAAGGAAATAAACTATTAATATCATAAAACATATATATTCAGCTCATCAATAGTTGAATGCATACCAAGACATATAGGCCGATGAATTGTTTTTTGACGCTGGGTTAAATTTCAGAAAATTTTTATATAGTTGTCGCTTATGTATGTAGATAGGCTAATCTCGGCTGTAAAGTGCATGATTGCATTCCAAATGTTGACAAAAAAAATTGCATTCCAATATAATGCAGTCACGTTTGTAACAGACTGTTCAGAATTGATAAAGATGGTGTCTGCGCCAGAGGACTGGCCAACTTTCGTAATTCATTTAGAGGACTTCCAAAGATGTAAAGATCTTTTCATCGAGTTTATATTTACGTTGGTTCCACGCACAAACAACACAAATGCAGATTTACTAGCACATAGTGTTTGTGTTCAACCGCCACTGAAATTTTACGTAAACATCCAACAATCAATTTGGCTTTCTAATTGCTTGTAATTATTTTCTTGTTTCCTTTGTTGAAAAAAAAACAGATGAAATTTTTTTAATATAATCTTAACGAATGGAATTGAAGTTTTGTATATTTTCGTGGACATGGATCAAAGATTGCTATTACCATAACACATATAAGTCGTTCGGAAAAAATGTTAAATATAGAACACAATGAAACACAAATTAACAAATTTTAATGGTAGTATTCATATACACATTTATATATGTTTGGTGTCGTTAAAACGGCCATCACCTAGCTAGGTTTGGAGGTTAAACTGATGGTGCCACCATATTAAAGCTTTTGTAACGCATATTCATCAAAAAAAAAATTAGAATATTGGTTAAGAATGATTGATACTGAAAAAAAGCATATGCACCTTTCACCTTATAGGGTCAATAGTGAAGTACTATACATAGGGGGAATTGGGTCAACAAAAGAGGGTTTTCACTTTTAAATTGTAATTAGTGGAGTGAATTGGTCTGATTAAGAAACTAATGTTGTCTTCTAGCTTTGGAATGATGTGACACCAGCTTTTCTTAATTAACTATGCGATATTATAATTAAATTATTCATTATATGAATAGAATAACTATATACGTCCCATTGGCTTTGACAACGAACACGTGAATTCATGTGAAGATGGCCCTTCATGTTGCGCCATTTCTAGGATCCACTTGACGTGATACATATATTGATATTTAGAAAGGAACTATAAAATTTAATGATCAAAATTTATATTTTGTTTACTGTTTAGCTGAAAAGTTCAGTTTCGTAATCTGTCTAGTGATATTCGGCAGCGGTAGTAACTTTTATACATTTTTAATAACTTGGATGATCCGGACAGAAGTTGCTGTAACTCAGAGTGTATTAACGTTCAGGTTGAAGCCAAGAAGGCTAGAACCAAGTACTCCAATAGGCGTGTTTCTGTGAAAACTATTCTCTAATAAAGTTTTCTTAGTAATTTCATTGAGTCAACTAAGTAAACCTATAAACAGACATGAAAAGAAGTGAAATTGACTAGACTCCAACTTCTCCATGCATTTAATTCATATATAATACTGGTTAACCAATGTTTTTTTTTTTTTTGTCAACAACCAATGTTTTAAACTACCTTATGTGGCGATTATATTGTAGGGAGTATAATTATTGGAGACGGTTTTATCGAGCGTATGTTTACAGTGTACAATGTATGCATCAGTACAGAATATCTGCCTTCATATAGAATAGTTGGTTAGCAAATAATAGGTGTTTGTCCATTAAGAGATAACAAATGGTCTTGTCAGGATATTTCTTAAGTCAACTTTCTTGAATTACGTTTGACATACAATTGTTTTGCACACGGAAAATAGTCTTAAACCGTCTGAGATGGAAAAGAAAGATTTTCTTTCGAGGATTTTTCGATATCAAAATTATGCATCGATCAACTGAGAGTGGTGATTTATGGCTAAGTATTGGTTCAAGTGAAGAATTATGTCTATGAGTTGGAGATTTATGTGTTTATGAGTGTTTAAAATGTTTAGAACATTTTTATTTGTAAAGCTTTTCAATTGAATATCTGAACTCAATAAAATAAATATTTTAATAGAATTTATTTTAATAATAAAATTTTAATATTTTAAAAAAACCCTAAATTGCTTATACACAAACATATGTTATTAGGGGTTATCATAAGTATCTAGAGATCTCTCGAATTGTAACTCGTTTCTTTTAATTGTTGAGATACTCAATTGGACCAATAGAAGTGCTCTTAGTTAAAATGAGAGAAGTGATATTAAAACTCTTTTCAAAAATTTCTGCAGTGATATTATAAAATAAGAATATAAATTTATAATTATACAAAATCTTTTTTGAGACCTTTCTTCCTCTTTTTATAGTTAACATTGTGTGGTGAAATAATTTTCTCTATATTTTTTACTTTTTCTTACTTCCGAAGTCTTTAAGCGGTTTGTAGGATCTCCGTCATAGTTTTGGAGATTTCCGAGAACAAATATTCGTGTATCAATCGTCGTTAGATTGATAGATTTACAGAATTTTTCATCATAAATCTTTCACAGATTATTCCTGATAAATTTGATACCAACAAATATATATGCATCTATTTTAAAAACATAAACTATATGGTTAATATTTTTATATAAAAATGAAATCTTAAAAACATAAAGAATTAGATACTTGTTTGGAACGAAGACGGCAGCGACTGGCGATCACAGAAAAACACGGATAACGACAAAATGACACAGTTGCTGGTGAGTCAAAATTGTTTTTCGGACTTATGAAATGTTACTGGAAAATAAAAAAGCATAAAGGTGCTATGAGGTAATATTATATTTTTATAATTAAACTCATGGGATGTAGTCGAATAAAATAAATAAAAAGTATAAAGATGCTATATAAGATAATTATCATTGAAACAATACTATTTTGAAAAAAAGACAAAAACCTCAGGAGAGGTAAAAGGGACCTTGAAATCCATGTCCTTCTCGAGCTATGTTGTGTTGCAGCCAAGATGGAGCATCCCGAGCAATATATGCAAAATTAATTTTATCATATAATGAGTTTTATTTTATAATTTTAAATCATCAGGTATTATTTGATTTACATATATAAACTTTTTTATTTCATAGTTATCAGATGTTACTAATCAAAATCTATATATTTTTCTTAAAATAAATCTTAAAATAATTTAACAATAAAAAAATTATGAATAAATATATAGAACATATAAAAAATATTAATTAATTACTAAAATTTTAATTATTTTATTAATATTTATGCCCGCATATGTATGTGGATGAGTCACCTAATTTTGCTTATTTATTAGTATCCAAAAAGAGTATATCCTTTTAGTTAGTCAACAAAATTCTTAATACCCACTCTAAAAATTTGGTTGGTAAAGTCATATTAAATAACACCCCCAATAGCATCATTACCCGAAGATTAAAGCTCAACCACTAGGATAATAATCACTAATGGTGTGACTGCAACCTTAATTATAAATACTTACGAATCAGAACTAATATAGAAATCAGAACAATTAAAAAAAAACGCACAATTAGGCAATGCTTTCGATGTTCCTTGATCATTGAACCAGCATTTTATATACAGAAACTTATGATTTTGTGAAAATCAAAATGTATAGTATCTAAAGATCACAAAACAAAACACATACAAGTATAGTAGTTAAATACTACTAAACCAAAAAAAAAAGACAAATATTCTAATTTTCATTACACTGATTATTCATTTCAATAATTCGGTCTCTTTTTACCTTCCAAGCCCTATGTTTCCACTAAGAAGAAACAAGCAAAGCTTTGATTATTTATTTTTTACCAACAACTCAAGGCTTTGGAAAATTCATCTCTATATTTATTCATGTAGAATATAGAAATGGCTCACTTAGTCAGTATGGTGGTCTTGCGTGGACCCAATTATAAGGTTCGTGCCCTAACTGACCAGCCCCATTCGGAACCAGATGCGTCGGTATATTGTAACCCGGTCCAGCCATCGGTTCAGGCAGGCTACTCCCGATTCCGGGCGGCGAGTCACCGCCTCCGTGAATCTTTCTTGAGCCATCGCCGCCGCTGCCTCCGCCACCGTTTTCCTCTTCTTCCATAGGCAATCTCTCATAAGTAGCATTAGAGAAAGTAGCAGCAATCACCATCACTGACCCTATGGCCACTAGCGGGCCTACAACGCTGCCTCCAACGACCTGCCCTTGGACCCCAGCTAAGTAAACCGTTAAACCGGTTGACCCGGGTGGGGCAGGTCCGGGAAGGAAAGCACCGGTTAAAGATAAGATCTCAAACCTTCCTTGGAGCGATACTATGCCTCCTGGTGCGGCGGCTTGACGGAGGGTGACGTTAGCTACTGAGCCTGTTCCGCTGAGAACGCAAACACCACGTTGCCTGCGTCTTGAGAAGTGAGCGATTGTGTCGGCAACGTCGCTGCCATCTGAGATCTCCATGACATGACTACGGAGTGCGTTGGGGCTATCTCTTGTCACAAAGATTGGAGCTTTCGGTTTGTTTTTGGATCCTGGTGGTCTACCTCTTGGTCTACGGTTAACCACTTCGACTGCTCCTTCTCTAGGGTCGTCTTCGTCGTCTTGGTCGTTTTCTTGGCTCTGATTCATGGCTATTCCAAGATCGCCTTTTGCAAGAAGACTATGGTGGTGGTGGCCAGAGGAGGCTGAGTGGTCCACCATGCTGGCTAAACCACTCTGGTTCGTCCACCAAGGGTTTGACATACTTGCTCAAAATTTTGGAATTTAACTAAAGAAAGATCAAGAAATTGTTACCTTGATGATTTTTTTTTCTTGAAGGCTTGGTTTCTAGGGTTCTAAATTTACAAGGTCAAAAGGTGTTTGTAGCTTTTTCTTTGGAAATTCTCTTTTCATTTTGATATCTCTAACTTCATGATGATTTCGAAGTCGTTGATATAATAAAGAAGAAAAGGCTAAGGTAGGAGAATTAGATGCAATTGTGGAATGGAGCTGGAATCAAAGCAAAGAAAAGCTATAGAGACTTTGTTTTTTCTTTCCAAGAATCAATCTCTCTTCCCATGAAGAAGAGAAAGTGGGCAATAATTAATTTTTCACAAGTTAGACCAAGTATTATTTTATATAGGGTTTATATAGAATCCAAGAACGCAACACTATGTGCAATTTCTTTATTTGTTTTTATATGTATATGCTGGACCCATTTATGAATTACTATGAGTGTATTTTAAACCAACAATGAATTCAGTAAAGGTTATGCCAAAGTCCTACTCTCAATAAAGACCATAAGGTATTAAATGAAATCATCTTATAAAAATTCAGATAAAAATTAATAATCATTACAAACTCCTAAACAACTCTTGCATTATTTTAGAAAAGATCGGTCATATTATAGTGTATATTGGGAAAACAATTTCAGAAAACATATTTTTGATCCTCTGATACAGCTTGTAAAGCCCAAGAAAAAGCATATACAAACAATTGAATTAACATAAAGCACAAAACATAAAATAAAATGGGGGAACAAAACTAAAGTGTTGCTAGTTTTCTGACTGAGATGGGAACTATGATCTTCATATGTATTGTGAGAGTCGCTATTAATTTTTAAAATACGGCAAGCTATGAAGAAAAAAATGAGTTGTTTTGCATATGTTTTTTTTAAATTAGCTGTTTATCTTAAAAATACATAAATAAGGACTGCAAATCTATATTTGTTTTATTTAAATCTATGACGGGCATTGTGTATTATTTGAGAATTTATACATAATATTTTTTTAGTCGAGCTTCTCGGTCTGTCATTATACCATGCAAAGTCGAAAGGATTACAATTCCTATTCCGCCTAAAGTTCTTGTAATTCGTTGAGAGTTAGAATATATTCGTAGATTTGGTTGGCTTGTTCTCTTTAAATTTAAAATTTTTTTATATAATTTTTTTTATTTCGTCTATGTTTTAAAGTTAAAAAAATATTGGTTATTTTTGCGATGTTTTCATACGTTTTCGATAAAAACCTTCTGGGAAAAAGTATTTAGATTAATGTTGAATGTTTTAATAAATGGAGAAAAAAAAGAGATTAAAATTAAAGATTTAGATGTGGAAATTAGGGTTAACAAGTGGGGTATAGTGCGCGTGAGCATTGAGAAAAGTGGGGAGCACGTCATTTTCACTTGTCCCGACGTCTCTACTCTCAACAAGTCTCACCCTATTTCTATAATAAGATATTAACATATATTGCTTAATTAATACTATGACGGACATGATTACGTCTTCAATAATCAAATCCAATTAACTAACTTCTAAATCTTAATAAGCCTGTACTTGTTGGACATAATATAATGATCTGAGATTAAAGTCTAGCTTAAGTGGCTAACGGTTAAACGATTCACACACAAATCAGTTAAGACTGCGTATAATTATGGAAATACAATTTTTCTAGGGATATATTTAATAAATAATAATTATTAATAATTTTGATATGTTTCAAATTTGCTATTCCTCTGTTCGTTTTGAAATTGTAGGTATCGCTACAAATAGTTATATCTGGATCCTTGCATACAAGTACAGAAACAGAAAATTTGACATTTGGATACATATTTTTTCTTAATTAGTTTTCTTAGATTTTTCTTTTTTGATTCGACCATCTCCAATGTATTTCTCTATTTGTTTTTTAAATAGAAGTGGATTTCTATTCCAGTATATTTCTCTATTTTTTCTCTAAAAAGAATATTCTAAACAATTTTTTAATTTTAATTAATTTCTTTTATTTAACAAAGTTACAAATTAACCCCTTCTATTTTATTATTTCCAGTATTTTCATAAAATTATGATATTATTTAAATCAACCTCATCTTGAATCATAACACAAAGTTCTATACAAAACTATATATATATATATTTAAAAAAATAAATTATATTTAACAAAATAATATTATTTTTTGTTATAATTATAAAAGTTAAAAATTTAAAGAAATGTTTTACAAATAAAAAACTATAACTCTAAAATAGAGAAAGAAATAGCATTCTCTAAATGTAGAAGAAAAAATAGCATTCTCTATTTTATAGTAAGGAAGGAGTGGGTTGGAGAAGTTTTTCTTCTATTATAACATTTAGGATAAAAAAATAGAAGTGGGTTGAAGATGCTTTAATTCACAATAATGTTTAGAAACCTATAGTTGTTTCATAATTTTTATATTCATAAATCAAATAGAATGATGAATTAATAACTAAAAATATAAATCAGGATATTCGTAAATCAAATAGAATGAATTAATAACTAAAAATATAAATCAGGCTGATATTCATTTTTTTTGGTACATAAAAGTTTGAATCTGAGTGGAAACAGGTTGTACATCAAATTTCTAGCTATTTGATCGTGTTCTATATACTTTCTACATCTGGAAAGAACTTTTTATTCAAAATTGTGTTTCATGACATATATCTTAATATTTAAGTTATCTTTTAATTTAAGAAGAAATAAATTCTATAAATTCTTTTGAATCTAAAATATATGTCCACGGTGTGAAAGAAGATGCTGATGGATTGATTTATATGTGTGAAGGGATTTGTCATAAGATTTAAGAATACAAAATTTGAAAAGTTTTATTCCAAAATTGAGTTTCTGAACGAGCATTATCTCAGAACAGAATTTAAATCTGAATATAAACTCAAAATATAGCTCAGTAAAACGATCGACTAACATCTAATGAAATTTGCATCGATATGGTATACTTAAAATAGTTGAAATTTCCCATAAAGCCACTGTTATATTAATATTATTATAAATGTGAACACGTCAATATTTATAAAATCTAGGGCCAAAGAAGAAAGTCTCATGCAATTGAGTCGCGTGGTCTGCAAAGTCTGAACATGATTTGTCCTAGAAATACATGCCAAGGTATATTATTAACAACTATATAAACATAATTATACAATACAAAAGTTTTTTATTTTAGAAAGATCCACAATAGATAATATAATCACGAGAAACAATTTTTTTGCACCACATTAAAAAATTCCTATACAGTTGTCTCAAAGTTATTTTAATTAACAAAAATTAATTTTATAATATATATACATAGATATATGTTAAAGATTAAAGTTACAAAATAAAATACAAATCATTACAAACAAATCGTCTATTTTAGTGTGTTCTATATACATGTATAACTTTTTATTAAGTAGCTAGATAATGATCTAGTGTCGAAATAGAAGATGGAGATTCAAAAAAACCCTTTCAATATCATTTTTCAAAAATATTATTGCATGTTATCTATTTTCAAAAAAATATTATTTCTATAAATGTTTATAAAAATTCAAATTTATAAGGATTTATAAAACATATTTACAAGATTAATAATTATGTTATAAACTTTATAAAACTTTATGATATTTCTTATAAAATTTATAAAACATTTTTTATACACTTTTATAAATATGTGTTTTATAAACTCTTATAAATTCAAAATTTGTGACACTTATAAAAGTTATATTTTTTGAAAATAGACGTCTATCAGTGGTAATTTTGAAAAAAAATGTTATCATTAAATGGTATTTTTTAAATTTCTCATAGAAGATTATTAAAACTTAATAAGTTTAAAATTCCAGTTTATGTAAGATACAATTTGAAACCTGCAGTTAAGCAATGTTTAATTTTAAAGATCAACAAACTAAATTTAGTTTAGTCATCAGAAACAAACTAAACAATGTCTTAAACTAATGCTAAATCACAAAACAATATTTAGGAGTATGTAAATGTTAAACTGTAGCAAACCATTATTTAACAAACAAATAAAGTGTTAAATATTAATTTTAAAATTTTAATCGTATTTGTCCTTTGTTCCGCGCCACTTATTTTGTTTTAACCTACCCAAGCCTTAAATTACGTAAATGTGAAGATGATTTGACAAAATAAAAACCGAACCATTGGAAAATGTATCAAACTTGTCAACTTGTTACCTAAAGTGGAAAAAATCAAATTCTTTTGTAATGTTCTGCTCAACTTGTAACTCCAAATTCAGAAATTAAACATTTTAAACGACAATTACGTAGAAGTATGTCAGCATAAATCGATGTGCACTATATGGCATTTGCGTCTGTGAACTTTGAAAAATTGGTTATCAAATGTATTTTTTTGTCTGTTTATTACAAGTGCTAAACTTTTCCACAGAAACCTAATAATTAAGCTTATCAATCAATTAAGCTTTTTGCAGACAAAATTGTTAACACGATCCAAGACCTTGTTTGTTTCTGATCAAATAGTTGACAATTCATAAAGAAGCTTTTACTACATTACAAGAAATGACATGAGATGATTGTGCTTGGGACAAAAAAAATGTCTCTATCTAACCATTTTCTTTCGGTTCACCAATCTCTTTCGTGGTCTTTGTTTTTAATATGGGTCCCTTGACTAGTTTCAATGTGTCTGAATCATTCATCAGGAGAAACCCAAAAAATGAAGTTATTGTTTCAGATTCCTGAAACGAAACGAGTATTGATGTAACAATCTTACTTTCTTCGTGTATCCAAACTTCATCCTTTGATGTAGTTTAAAAGCCTGCAAAAAAATAAAAATAATTGTCCTGCCATTAGTATAATCCGGTCTCGGATGGTAATCACATATCTCTGTGTTCAAGTCGAAGAACAAGGACTTGAACCAGACCGTAAAAAACTAGCTAATTCAGGAGTCAAGTGTTCGGATAACTATATGAAGAACAGCTGTTTACCTAATAAGGTAATACATGACCAAGAACAAGAGCACAAAATACGCTATGAGTTTGCAACTTCTTCGATTAGACTTCTTTTCAAAGACCTGCACGTTATAATCGATTTTCCTTTGGATATAAGTTTGATAGTGAAACACAAAAGGGGTGTGATACCTAAAAGGTTTCAAGGTAATGAACACTACTAGAGGTACGAAATTTTATTTACATACCAACTTAAAACGGTTGATTGTTCCAGACATTATTCCCCTTGCCGAGTCCATTTTGTTCCCCTAGACATACGACAACAAATGGCTTTGAAGAAAAGCATGCACAAGAGATATATCTACAAACTGAAACATATGGATGGCATCAAAGATCAAACTTCAGCTTACCACTTTGTCAAGCAAGCGGTTATGATTCTCAACTTCTTCGTGTATGTCTCCGGTCACCTGATAAGATATTAACACCAACTTACATTCAGGCAAGCGTTATTGCAAGCTAGATTGCGACAAGAGTATGAAGAGAATAACATCAAAAATTGAAAACAAAAAGACATTGTCTTTAATCACTAGACTTTTTTCGAAAGGATTAGATCATTCATAGCTCTATGCTCGTCAACACCAAAAGATTCACAATTGAAGTCTAGAACTTAGCAATGCTTAACGGGAATGTTCTTAATATACCTCAAACAATTGAGATCACAATCAAGAACTACAGATTTGTAATAACATTTCCAGATCCTAATCTTTATGCTTACTGTAATGATCTTTGATTATTAGTTGTGGAGATAAAAAGAACATACTCTCTTCAGAAGTGAAACTCTGTCCTGCAGATTCTCCAGTGCTTCATCATTGTCGCGTTCGCTGGTATCATGAGAGTAAGAAGAGGAAGCCCTCAAGCGACCTTCTTCAAGTCCATCAAGCCCGTCGAAGAGAGACGTTCTTGAGGCACGATTCTCTCTGCAAAAACGTAATCGTTTTTAAAGTTCAGATCTTTTTCTTTCGTTCTTCTTCTCAAATTTATAGTTGTAAACACTCAAATCAAAATCTCGAAGAAACCCTGAAGAGTGTCGGTGATGCAAAAGAAAAGTAGCATTTCACAAAGAGGAGAATCTGAAGATTGTGAACAGATCCGTGTGAAGTTCGATCGAACATGGTTTACAGAATCAGAATCAGATATACATTCAAAATTAATGGCTGGATCGAATGTAGAGAAATGAATCATAGATCAAACCTTCGATAGTTCACCATAGTTTGATTCGTCTTCGATTCCACAAACCTATGGAGGACTCACCATCACACAGAGATCAGAGAATTGCGAAGGGATTCTCGGTTTTTGAGAAACGCACGAAAGCTTGAAACTGCTGCAAAGTTCCTGAGAAGAAGCAGAGAGAGAAATGGAGAGCTTATTGGGCGTAGTGAGGCCCATATGGCTCTATAAATTTTTAATGACAACAGTTTTTAAGCCCAAAAGAAAAATGACAAACAGTTTTAATAAAATCAATAAAATTCGAAAAACAAAATCGTGCCATCGTAGTAGGATATGATATGCAATAGAGTGAAACTATCAATTTTAGTGAGAATATCTTATATTCTGCTATATTTTAGGTAAATTCAAGATTCTAAATTAAATTGAAATAAAAAATAGCCATTAAATAATTTTTGTTTTCTTTAAAATATCATAATTTACTTACAAAAAAATCAAAATTTGTTTGACATGTTTATATAATAAATATAAATAATTAATTGTAATCGTTACAGTTAATTATATTTTTAATTTATTCAATTATATTAAATATACAATTATAAAATATGATATTAACTGTATTATAATTATTGCATAACAATAATCAAACTTAACATAACCGAATTAATATATAGTTTTAATTCAACCATTTAACATTAACTTTATACTATTTACCTGTAACCGTTTTAACTTTATATTAAATGGTTAAGTTTCTTACTCATATACCATGTAATGTTGGCAGTATCTATGTCGGGTACAAATATTCTAGGTTGATTCTGTACAATACATTTTAGTACTTTCACATACTTTTCTTATCGTATTCGTCAGTTTTTCGATAAGTCATTCTCGATATTTAAACTGATGCAGATCCTTACTTTCCCAAGTCGTGTTGAAAAGGCACTTATCAGCTATCTTGTTATTCACCCATCAATTTTTGGTGAGCATGTTCAAACAAGTTTGAATAAGAATCCATACTTGATAATAAAATGAAAACTTGCTTTTCTAAAAAAAAATTATCTCTCTGGTGTGAAGACCTCATGCTGGCTCGAGTCCCTAATACTGGGACATGGGTGACATGCTTAGTTAGTCCCGTTAGCCGGACTCCGGATAGAATCGCCACTTTTGGTTTCTTTTTTTATGATCATTCAACCCCTAATGTTGTTAGTTCTATATAACATGATGCATGTGCAGGTTCAGGTTATGAACTTATGTGGCATCTTTAGTTCAGCTATTAGATCGTTTAACCACGCAGTTCCTAATCAATCATAGTCTAATAGTGTGGTCACACCATCAGGCTATTGAGAAATTATAGTCAGGTGGTCTTACCTAGTTAATATGAGTATATGACCATTGTAGAACATGCCTAAATATCTCTAGAACCGGTCTAATGTATCATATTAAAAATGGTGTAAAGAGATTCATCTAAATTAAAAAGAAAATGATATTTATTTCTAACACATAAATTTTAAGTTTCCTGCAATATGTAAGGCATTTTTATATATGAAAAAACAATCAAGGGGATGGATATCGGCTAAAGAAGCTATAACTATTGTAGCTGCAAATGGAGAAAAAAAAACTTCTTTAATATAGTACCAAACTGGTTGGAAAGAGTATTCAATTAGGATTAGGTCTCTTGCTTAGGTAAGGTGTATGTGCTCCATATATTATTCAACTTCAGCCACTCACTCTTTCTTCTTCTTCTCCCATTGTAAATCACTAAATCCTTTTGTTGCTCATAATGTGCAGGTTAGAATAGTATAACGACTTTTTTCCACCTTATCCTAAGCAGTCACCTTGAGCATATGTAGGTTACACCCTCTCTTTTTCCTGTGAAGCCAAATCTTAAATTCTAATTAAATTGTGGATATGTCATCACCATAGATGGATTTTTATTTCCAACATTTTCTTTATATTGCTTTTGTGTGTTTTTAGGTAAAAAGCCAAAATGATCTATTGAATTGTTTTGTTATAATATAAATCTCTACATTTATTGGCTGACATGAATTCAAACATGCATGTGTTTCAAAGTTATGGGACAATATACCTCCCAATGTTAACCAGTTCAAGTGGTTGTTGTATTATTGTTAATTAGGTTGGTAATAACAGTTGAATTATTAGCTCTTCATACTTCAACAATAAAATAGTTCACAACACTAAAATAGTTCATACTTTCTACACATATCATAGTTGTGTTTTTTTATTCCCAACATTTTGACTAAATTAAAAGAAAGATATACAAGAACTTTCCTTTATATTTTTAATTTATGTGAAAAATATTAAACTGACACTTATTTTAAAACAGATCAACACCTAAAAAATCTGACAATTTTGAGATAGATTTTTGACGATTGTAGATTCTATCTTTAAATATCATAATTAATATAATTATAAAGATGAAGTCGATGATCCAAATTAATATAACTCGTTGATTCAGGATATTAAAGTATTGTGATTAATGTGCATAGATTAATTAAATCGACTGTCCATGTAGCCAAAGAAAAAACGGTGGTGCATTTAAATACACATTCACAAAATTATAAAAAATATTATGATACGTCATAGGTGGAACGGGTCTTATTGACTTGTTAATGTTTTTCAGAAAAGTAAATAATCTTCAGTACATGCTAAAACAATAAATATTATGACACTATTCATTATTATTTTTTGGTATAGAGAAGAATTTACGAGTTGACCAAAAAAAGAAGAAAATTATGAGTTGTTGTTAGATTCTACGAAAGGTGAAAAGAGTTAAACGCGCATTGACAAACGAACAAGCTTCACATGCGCGTTGCATCGTTCAATCTATTAAACTTTAAACCGTTCTAAACCGAGATGAACGGTGGGATAAACGTCGACTGCTCGTAGCAGAATGGGGACGCCGGATGTTGCCACTTCTTGAAAACCGGCGTTTTCTTCTTCTCCTCCTCCGCCGGTTTCTCAGCCTCGTTATGCGGCCGAGGAACAGGCGGTTGGACGAAGGCCGATTTGGGGGACGAAGAAGCGAGTGGCGAGAGGAGAGGGATGGCTACGTTCCACGTACTAACCGACGCAATCTCGATCTTTAAAGACGGAACACGTCTATGTAGCCTGTTAGATTGCCGTTCGGTTCCGGCGTCCGAGCTGCTTGTTTTCGTCATCGTCAAGGCCATTAGAGATATTTGTGAATGTTGTTGGGAGATATTAGAGGTTTTAAGCTGAGACTTGATTGTGGTGTGTGAGGTATTATGTGTAGTTTATATATAGGACAATGGGGGGACATAACATGTTGACTAACATACATGCTTGGAGTTGAATAAGCTGTTTTGGTTTGGCTTTATCATTGGCCGACTAACTTCTCTTTTTTTCCCTATGACTTTCTTTGGGAATATTCTTTGTTTCGTTGACCGTTTCTTTTTGATGATTTGTTCTCTAAAGTTTGATTCAATTTTGTATGAAAGTTTTCAAAAATATTTAGCTACATATCAAGCGGAGCGGTTCTTGTTCATAGGAATAACGTTTTTACATTATTTTTTTTTGTTTAAGACGATTCAATTAAATCTGTATATAAATAGTAATAATGCATAATTATTTTGTGATAAGTTGACATAATTTAGTTAATTCGATTTGATGAAGATTGTATCAGTATCAAGAGATTGACATATATTTTCGTGATTTTTACTATTTTATGAATAACATGTATAAACAATACAAAGGTCAATAAGTTAGTACGGAATGTTTGTGTGTAACTATCATTTTTTGTTCACATAAATTCTGAAATATCAACCTGATTATTTGATTTTAATTAGTAAGTTATTATATTTTGATTATTGTCAAAAAAAGAAATAGTAATAATGCATAGTATGCCCCAACCGCGTCTTCCTTGCAAACCATTGACCACACAAGTAAACATAGCACCGCCAAGATTCGACTTTGTTCTCTAATTGATATCTATTTATGAGAAATAGTGGTGGTGTAAGAAAATCTTTTGGCGATCAGAAAAAAAACACGTTATATATAAAGTAGATAATGGTTTTAAAATAACTTTGATTGGTAATATTATATCGATACAAAAAGTAAATGATATTAGAAAAGCTACAACTTTTATAAAAATATTGACATGGACCCATAACATCTAAGATTGTAGAAATATGAAATTAATATGTGGTGTGTAGGTTTATTTATGAATTCCTTTTACTAAATTAATGCATGTGCTTGATTATTCTATTTTCATTTAACTTTAGTGTTACCACATGTTCTATTTATATATTCAACTATCAAAGATATTTTTTTCGTCAAAACAGCGTTTTTTTATGCTTTTGACCAAAATATAATAGTATTTTTGTAAAACAAAATGCAAAATGATATTTTTTTTCCAAAATCTACTAGTCCTATTTTTTCATCAAATTTTCTCATCAAATCTTATTTAAAAAATATATATTTACTTTTTTCATAAAAATATACAGAATTTTGTTTTCCAACAAAAATAAACGTAACAAAAAAATGATCGATTATCCTTTCTGGCAAAACATAAAAAGCGTATGTTTTCACCAGATCATAAAATTGTATATAGATTCTCTTTGATATAAATTTATAATTTTAATTAATTTATTATTTTTTTTCAAATTAAATTATTTAGAAAATAACCAAAAGTTATTTTGTTGATTTTTAATTGTAAAATTTAATTTGATAAATATTCTATTAAAATAAATTTTCTAAACTATTGTATGGTAAAAGTAAATTGATCATAGATAAAATTATAATTTAAAAACAAGTCATTTTTATAGTTATGTATTCTGTTTTTAGATTTTCGTATAACTTCATAAAGGAACAATTTCTCATCCAGATATAGATTCTATATGCAAAAATTATTTTAAGAAACAAACAACATTTAGATATTGCATCTAAAAGTTGTATCTAGATGTTGAATCTTGATACATCATTCAAATAAACAAAACGAACAGAACCTTAGTGTCATTCAAACAAAATCGCGCAGGTGTTACCTACGGTGGACATTTCTTGTCAAAAGCTTCTGGTTCTATATCCAACATGTGCCACCAAGAGAAGAATCCTTACCACTGTTATTTTATAACACCAATCAAGGCCATAGAATAAATGCCAAAAATCAAATCTTTTATGAAATTAAACGATGCCAGATTCTCTTTCTATTGACGTCGACCTCTCTTTTAGCAATGATAATAATGATATTAAAAAAAAAATTGAAGTATTACATTTTTTTTTCATCATTTTTGTTAAGTATTTGTTGTCTCCCATTTTAAAAACGTTGCCGCCTAATTTAGAAGGCGCTAGTCTAGAGATTAAGGAATTGCAGAGATCTTGGCCGTTAAACTAAGCATCCCACAAAGCTCCGGGTACAAACTCTTCCTGATCGACGCATAAACCTCACCGTTCCATTTCTTCACCGCAAGACTCTCCCCAAGACTCACCGTAGCCTCCACAACACCTTCCGCACTATCGTGCGCCGCCGAGTCAATGATCCCTAAAGCCACGGCTTCTTCTCCTTTGATCTTCTTCCCGCTAAGCAACAGCTCTCTCCTCGCGATACTCGTCCCGATCTTAGCCGCGAACATCGCCGCAAAGTAGTCAGGCAACGGCATCCCAAGATCCACCTCGCTCATGTATAAAACACCACGGTCTTTCCTCATGAAAACGTAGTCGTGGCTCAGCGCAAACATCAGCCCCGAGGCGGCCGCGTGGCCGTTCAAGGCGGCTATCGTCGGCATCGGGAGATCGAAGAGCGCTGCTATCACCGGTTTAAAGGACTCGACCATTTGGTGCATCCGGCTTACGGCGCCGGTCTTGGATCCAGCGGATTGTGCCCATGCGAGGTCAAAGCCGTTAGAGAAGAACTTTCCTTGAGCTCTGGTAATGAGGACGGAGCCACGGGTGGATTGAGACTTAGCTTGGTCGAGAAGGGAGAGGATGGTGGTGATCGTGTCGGGATGGAATCTGTGCTCGTCGTCGCCGGTTAAGGTTAGGAGAAAGAGATCGCCGCGCTTCTCTAATGTGCACATGGTGCGTACGTTAAGGATTTACTGATTTGGTATAGGTGAGTGAAGTTGGGTAGTGAAGTATATGGAGAAGAGAGAGACCCAAATGTGTATTTATGAGAAGTAATGTAGCACCTAAAGTCTTTTAATTGGGTTAACCTCCCAACCATTTTGTTTGTCATTGTATTAAATGCACACGGCATCGACTTGTGTGAATCTCTCGCAATCTAAGTTTGTTTTTGCTGAAAAATAAATTGTAGTTGTAGGACTTTAGAATTTTTTTAAATAGACTATGAAAGTATAATCAAGAATGTGATAGTGTTTATAAGTACAATCAAGAATGTGGTAGTGTTTATAAGTATAATCAAGAATGTGGTAGTTTTAGAAGTATAATCAAGAATGTGGTAGTGTTTATATACATTACTTTTTATGAGCTGGTTTTGAGTTTATTTAATTATATTTCAAGGACAAATCTGTCGTATCAGAAAAAGCTTTAAACCAAAAAAAACACGATTAACAATTTAAATCGTATTATGTACACGTTGACATTTCATCACTCCTTATTGATTTTGCTACGAAAACTTATGTCATTGTCGGAGTAAATTGAGATGTGATCCATTATTTTATTATTTTGACATGAGTTCATGTACACACACTTTAAGCAAATTTTGATTCCAATTGGAGATCAACATGATTAGATAACATTAGTTGAATTAGTTCACTGACTCTTTTGTTGAATAGACAAGCTACATAGAAGAAACATAACATCAACAAATGATATCATAATCAAATAAAAGAACGCATAAATCAAACCTAAAATGGGCTAAATTAATGCCAGTTATACATGGATCTTCAATTTATATATATGGATTGAATTTTTGTGTATGTTAGAAGTGATTTTTCGACTACCAAAAAAAATGCATGGTTCTGACCAAACACCAACATGACATAAATGTCAACACATGTGAGGCACCGCAAAAGCTATTCGATCTAGTTAGACCAGTCAGACAAATCGTGTATGTCGAAAGCATTTTACATTAATCGATCACTTGATGTTCCAAAAACAGTCTTCATTTGGCACAGTGGCATAGGGATGACTTTCAAGGGGTTCAAAAACATTATCTTTGATCAGAGTCCTTACTTATACTTCTCAATTTCAGAATCTAGACTTTCATTTGTCTGACCAAACAAATTTTCCTTAAGACTTTGACCGTTTACCAATTTTATGCTTGTTCTGCAATATCCGTTTTTTCTCCATTACCCATTTTTGTGCTAGTTATTACGTATGTTTCGTTTGTTCTAGAGAGATTGTTTTGTTGTTATTATTGGAACTCTTAAGTTTTAAAATTCTGCTTCAGTTTAGCCTAAAATTATTTTGTCTATTTGATATGCTCAAAAATAATCTCTAAATCTACTCTGCAAATTCAGAAAATTGCAATCGTTGTATAAAGGGGTCGAATCTATAGAGACTCAAGATCGCACAATATATTATAATGTTAAATTAAGCTACACAATAATAAATCTAAGAAAATAAACAAAAAAACATAAGATATAGTAAATTCAATTGAGAGAGAGAGCTAGACTTAGAGTGATTCTCAGGTATATCAGAATTGTATAATGAATTAATTGTCAATGGCTTAATGAAGATCCCTTCTTGAACTCGAAACAAAATTGTAAAATTAACTAACTTTCGCTGCGGAAATTATCTATGTATAAACCTTGAATTCCAAATTTCATTGCAAATTTAATAGTTCAGACAAGCATTAAAGTTCAGGTTCGATTGTTCACAAAATCTCTAAACCAAATTCCTTTGTAGATAGATATTTTGTTCATCTAAGATAGTTCTGGTGATCAATAATACTTTTGTATATAGAAATCCTCCTAAGATCTAGATCCCATGTGATCAAGCTAGAACTAGTCTTAAATGCAATCCAGATGAAGAACTATATTGATAACCCTAAGAGATTCAATTCCAATCTAACAATTCATTATTTACTTTTGAATTAACCCTAATCATAGCAAGCAAACTACTTAGACATGGTGATTGAAAGAAACATCATGAAATAAGAAGTGTGCAATTTAGAAATTGAAACAAAGATACAAAGGGTTTCAAATTCTTCTCTCGGTTAATAACATGGTTTGAAATCGTCTCCCCAAAAGCTTTCTAGATCTCAATCTCTCTAAAACTTGATAAAATAAAACATACTTCTAAACAATGACCAAAATAATAAACAACTATGTCAAAATCGCGGAGGAGCTATTTTGCAAATAATAAAACCATGATATATCACTATTTCTACTTTGAACACTTTTGCTGAACCCACACAGATGAATACTCCCATCGATAGACATATATATAAATGTGTTATGCCGTGTTTCCTTCTTCCGCAAAGCATAACGAATAAATCGAGAAGTGCTGTTTCTAACTTTTGTTATAGTAAAAAAACAAAATATTGAAAGATTCTATTGGATTGCATGGAACAACCCCGTAAATTGGATGGATAGAGACTTCAGGATTTACAAGATTTAAATCTAGCTCTTCTTATGAAGCAACTGTAGTGTCTTCTTTGGTGTGGTTCTTCTTTACCGGTGAAAGTACTTCGAAAACGGTACTATAGGCATTCTAGTCCACTTACAGACCGAAAGGCTTATTCTGTTTCTTTTGGATGGTGTAACATTATTGCTGTGAAGACACTCCTTAAATATGGACTTCAAAGATATCGCTTCTTGTTTTAATTCCAAGGTGTCCATGCTTATCCGGCGAGAGCCTTAGATGATCCAGTTATAGTGAACCGCAATTCCTCGTCAGTACAATTATTAGACAAGAGATGAAAGGGTGGGACAATCCACTCGTCCTCTTATTTTAGGGTTTAGACATAGTTACAACTTCACCTTGGATGGGTACGCACAGAACCATATACAATCAAGAGTTTATATAGTGAAATCATGGTATAATTTGGAAAGAAAAACCAAGATCTTACGAAGAACTCATGAGGTGCTTGATCCCAGCATTTCGTGTCTCCAAAGTAATGTGTGGAAGGTCCGAACTTCTAGAAAGCTTTATGTGACAAGTATTTTTTGGGTGTGTTGTCACATGTCAATACTTAACTTTTCAGCATTTGGGAACTGAAAAAACTTAACAGGATGTGGTGTGCCAGAAAAAACAACAAACCACCTTCTTTTGAATGCTCCCAGCTTTTCAATGGGGTTTTTTGACATTTTTTCCCTTCTGATTTTTGTTTCGGGTACATCGTTATACCAAAATATAGACTTTCTACTTTGGAGAAGAAAGAGATCGGTATTTTCAAAATTCAGAAAGATAACTATTTGTGCATCATATGGTATATATGGAATGCAAAGAATGAAAAAGTCTTCAATGAGAAAGGGATTTCTCTGAAAGACACCTTCCAACTAACTTCTCTCGAACGGAGTGTTGGAGAATCGTGACTTAGAATAAAAAGACGAATATTTGCTTTCATGATTTTATAAGTTGATTTAACTTTATAGATTTGGCTTTCGTCTCAATTTATTATTAGATTATTTGGTATTTTTTGGTGTATTAGAGATATGTATTATAGAGTATATACGCGTTTTTAGATATTATTTGACAAAATGACACTAAAATGTTTTGAAGAAAAAAGAAAAATTTTGATTTTGATTTCATTTTGAAGAAAAAATAAACAAAACATTTTTTTGTTTATGTTTTTATAAACTTTATATATAAGAATCATTAATTATAACTTTAATGGGATGGATATTTACCTAAAAGTTATCTTATTATCTTATCAAATTTTGTCATATTTTGAATTTAATCTACTTGAACTAATTTACCGAGTATTATCATATTTTGAACTTAATCTACTTGTCTTATCAAATTTTGTCATATTTTGAATTAATTTACCGAGTATTAATTTATAGAGTTTATAATGTAAATGGACTACAGGGAAGAAGTAGAAGAGCCCCAACACCAAAACGCCACAAGAGTTCCCCCCCGTTTGAACCCCCAAATCCTGGTATGACAAATTATTGTCTATTAAATCGACCATTGGCCAGTCAGTATATTCAGATGGAGTCTAAAAAATAATATGGGACAAAGCACCATCGGTGTGAACATATCAGGCCGCAAAATATATTTTTCCATCAAAATTGTAAAATTGCATTTTTCTGTAAAAACTACAAAAATAGATTCGACATATTATTCTGAAAGATGCCAGAAAATCCGATGGATTAGTTTTCTTTCAGTCATAATTATACTATTTTGTAACTTTAGAGGATATTTTGAGGATTTTATGTTGATTTGTCAACTCTCTCTAAAAGCGAAACTATTATTTTTCCTATGTAAATCAAACAGAATCGGTATAGTTTATTCTCTAATTATTCTCTAATTTCAATAACCTTACCGGTTAAACTTGATTTCATAAAGTTATATGACAAAAAAAACTTTAAACTTTAAAAAAACAGTGTCAATTCTTTACTTTCAACAAACGATAGTTCAAATTCGGAGATTTGTTCTTTTACTCTATGTTTAGAGAAATGTCATCTGTTTTTGTTTTATTTTTCTCAATAAGTTTTTAAACAGTCTGTTAAATTTTTAATTTAATAATTATGACTAAAAGAGTATTTTTATGTTAATTATAATTTCCTTTTAAAAAGTTCGTATATGTGTATAGAACTTTGTGTTGTGATCCAAAATGAAGTTGATTTAAATAATATCATAATTTAATGACAGTCTAACAAAAAATAATATTATAAAATAGATATTTTAAAATATTTCGTTATAGAAGAAAAATAATTAAAAAAGACATTTTAGACAAAGTCATCTATTGTAGAGGGAAAACAATATAGAAGAATAAATCTCCAATGGTCTTACATAAATCAACAATACCATTTCAAACATTGGAGGCAAACCCACTAGAGGAAAAATATATAAAAGAAAATTTTAATTCTTTCTTCTTCTTCATCACCATGTGCACGTTAGAGAAGCGCGGCGAACTCTTCTTCCTAACCTTAACCGGCGACGGCGAACACAGATTCCATCCCGACACGATCGCCAACATCCTCTCCCTTCTCGACCAAGCTAAGTCTCAATCCACGCGTGGTTCCGTCCTCATAACCACCGGTCACGGAAAGTTCTTCTCCAGCGGATTCGATCTCGCATGGGCACAATCCTCTGGATGCAACACCGTCGCGGCGGAAGGGCTTCACCAAATGGTCGAGTCATTCAAGCCGGTGGTTTCAGCGCTACTAAATCTCCCTATGACGACGATCGCCGCCTTGAACGGCCACGCCGCCTCCGCGGGACTGATACTGGCGCTGAGCCACGACTGTGTTTTCATGAGGAAAGACCGTGGGGTTCTGTACATGAGCGAGGTGGCCATGGGGCTCCCGATTCCGGACTACTTCGCGGCGATGGTAAGGTCTAAGCTCTGGACGAGCGCAGCGGGGAGGGAGATGTTGATGAGCGGGAAGAAGATCGGAGGAGAAGAGGCGGTGGCTTTGGGGATTGTTGACTCGGCGGCGTATGATAGTGAGGAAGGAGTTATGGAGGCTACTTTGAGCCTTGCGGAGAAACTGGCGGCGCAGAGATGGAGCAATGAGGTTTATGCATCGGTCAGAAAGAGTTTGTATCCGGAGCTTTGTGGGATTCTCGGTTTAGAGCCTAGAGTCTTTGGAAAACCTAAGCTCTAAACACTCCTGGAGAGCAAATTTTTTTTTTCAACTCTGATTTTTGAAAAATATGGACATGTATTTCTTCAAATATTTGCAATTTGTAAATTTATTCAATAAATGTTATGTGCTTAAATTAAATCTCAAAATTAGAATTGATTTTGTAAATTTAAATATAAGAAAAGTCAATGTTAACAAAAAAAATAGTTAGCATTAATTTTTTTGAATTTAATCAACACAAATTTGAAAAAATAATTTTCCAAGTTATAAATGAAAAATCACGTATGTCGAAAGCATTTTACATTAATCGATCACTTGATGTTTCCGAAAATAGTCTTCATTTGGCACAATGGCATAGGGATGACCTTCATGGGGTTCAAAAACATTATGTTTGATCAGAGTCTTTAGTTATACTTCTCAGGTTTAGAATCTAGACTTTACTTTGTCTGACCAAAACATTTTTTCGTAAGAATTTGACCATTTAGCATTGTTATGCTTGTTTTGCAATTTCCGTTTTCTCTCTATTACCCATATTTGTTCTGCTTGTTAGGTTTGTTTCGTTTGTTCTAGACAGATTGTTTTGTTGTTATTACTGGAACTCTTAAGTTCGAAACGTCTGCTTCATTTTAGCCTAAAATTATTTTGTCTATTTCTACTTTTGAACACTTTTCCCTGAATCCATACAGACGAATACCCCCATTTATATATTAACGTGTTATATCATGTTTCTTCCTTCCGCAAAGTATAACAAATAAATCGAAGAGTGCTATTTTTTATTTTTGTTGGAGTAAGAAATAAAATATTAGAAGATTTTATTGGATTGCATGGGATGAAATTTAACCTAAAAACTGGATGTGCAGAAATTTCAAAATTTAAATTTAGCTCTTCTTGCTAAGAAACTGTGGCATTTTTTCAATGTGCATCTTTTTTACCGGCCAGAGTACTTCGAAAAAGGGTATTATAGGCATTGTAGTCCACTTACAAACCAAAAGGTTTATTCTTTTTTTTGGATGGTGTAACATTATTGCTACAAAGGCAATTCTTAAACATGGATTTAAAAGAAATATCGCCTCGTCTTTTAATACCAAGGTGTCCATGCTTGTCCGGCGAGAACCTTAGACGCTCCAATTATAGTGAACCGCAATTCCTTGTCAGTACAGTTATTAGACAAGAGATGAAAGGATGGGACCATCCGCTCCTCTTTTTATCTTAGGGTTGAGACATAGTCACAACTTCATTTTAGATGAGTATGCATAGAACCATATAAAATCAGGAGTTTGTATAGTGAACGTCATGGTATAATTTGAAAAGAAAAACCAAGATCTTAAGAAGAACTCATGAGGTGCTTGATCCAAGCATTATGTGTCTCTAGAGTCATGTCTGGAAGGTCTGAACTTCTAGAAAGCTCAAACACTTTCTATGACAAGTATTTTCTGGGTGTGTTATCACATGTTAATGCTTTACTTGTCAGCATTTTGGGAACTAAAAATATTTACCCAAGATGTAGTGCACTAAAAAAAACAACGAACCACCTTCTTTTGAATGCCCCCAATTTTTCAATGGTTTCTTTCAGACATTCCATCATTTCTGATTTTCGTCCTGAGTACATCACTATACCAAAATATGGACTTCCTAAATTGGAGAAGAATAAAATTGGTATTTTCAAAGTTCAAAAAATGACCATTTGTGGATCATATGGTATATATGGAATGCGAGAAATGAAAAGATTTTCAATAAAAAAAATTTTTTCTGAAAGAGACCTTCCAAATCGCGTCTTTCGAAGTAGAGGGTTGGATAATCGTGAACTACGGTAAAAACACTATAACCTGATAATAGGATTGTGATATTTTATGAATTCATAGAAATTTTTTTTAAAACACTTTTTTAATAAATATTTTTTTATTTAAAATAAAAAGAATATTTGCTTTCATGATCTTATAAATTGATTAAAATTTATAGATTTAGCTTTCGTTTATTAGTAGATTATTGGTGCTTTTTGGTGTATTAGAGAAATGTATTATAGAGTGTAGATGCGTTTTTTGACGTTATTCGACTAAATAACACCAAAATGATTTGAAATAAAAAGAAAATTTAGATACCGATTTCATTTTGAAGAAGAACAAACAATTTCAAATTTTTTTTATGTTTATATGTTGTTTTTTTTATATAAACTTTATATATAATAGTTATTAATTTATGACTTTAACGGGATGAATATTTACCTAAGAGTTTTCTAAGTTTATTATCTTAATATCTTATCAAATTCTGTCATACTTTGAGCTGGATCAACTTTGGGACATAAATTTTTTATTAATTTATTATTTTATCGATTATAATTTATAGAATTTATTCTGTAAATGGAGTACGCAGAAGTAAAAGAATTTCAACAAAACACCAAGAGGCCACAAGGGGTTATTGGAAGTTGAATTTGTCTAGAGTTTGTTGGTTTTAAAAGTTGAGAGATTTTTTAAATCTGTAAAAAAATTTTATATTTGGAGAGAATTTTTATATTTAGGAAATCTATCAAAATATCTTACTACGATGACTTTAAGAATCCAATAAATATAGATGAATTTATAATATTATTTAAATTTTATTATTTGAGAAATAAGTTTGATTTAAAATAATAGAAAAAAATGTTAGTTACAAGAATATCTTAATGATTCATTCAATAAAAGGAATTATTAAAAATCTCAATGATTTGAAAAGAAAATAAAAATTATTGTTAGAAATAAAGTTTAAATTCGAAAATTTGTACACTCTGCCCATGGGCCTTTATCTGCAGATAAATTGCAACAAAAACTAGGCCCACATCAGTTATTTACCAATCGGGATTTCCACGTAATTTCACCAGAAATACAAGGACTTGATTGCTATTTACCGACTGTTCTAGATAAGATCTCTTTGCATAAATCAACATCACCATATCATCACACACACACTTCAATTTCAATTTTAATTCTTTCTTCTCCATTTCTGATTTCGTCCGGCTCCCACCATGTGCACGTTAGAGAAGCGCGGCGATCTCTTCCTCCTAACCCTAACCGGCGACAACGAGCACAGATTCCACCCCGACACAATCGCCGCCATCCTCTCACTTCTCGAGCAAGCCAAATCTCAATCCAAGCGTGGATCCGTACTCATCACCACCGGTCACGGAAAATTCTTCTCCAACGGATTCGATCTCGCATGGGCCCAATCCTCTGGATCCAACACCGTCGCCGCGGAACGGCTACACCAAATGGTCGAATCATTCAAGCCGGTGGTTGCAGCGCTACTCGATCTCCCCATGCCGACGATCGCCGCCTTGAACGGCCACGCCGCCGCCGCGGGACTGATACTGGCGCTGAGTCACGATTATGTTTTCATGAGGAAAGATCGTGGTGTTCTGTACATGAGCGAGGTGGATATAGGGCTCTCGATGCCGGAATACTTCGCGGCGATGGTAAGGTCTAAGATCGGGACTAGCGCGGCGAGGAGGGAGCTGTTGATGAGCGGGAAGAAGATCAGAGGAGAAGAAGCGGTGGGGTTGGGGATCGTTGACTCGGCGGCGCATGATAGCGAGAAAGGAGTTGTGGAGGCTACTGTGCGCCTTGGGGAGAAACTGGCGGCGAAGAAATGGAGCGGTGAGGTTTATGCGTCGATCAGGAAGAGTTTGTATCCGGAGCTTTGTGAGATTCTCCGTTTAGAGGCTAGAGTCTTTGCAACACCTAAGCTCTAAACATTCTCCGAGAGCAATTTTTTTTAATAAAAAAAAAACAAAAAATGGTTTGGTTTTTGGAGAAGACAATGTTTGAAGTTAAGATTATGATCACAGAATACAATATGAGATGTTCAACTCTTGATTTCGGAAAATAACTTTGATTGGGTAAAGCCGCTAAAGTCTAACCCTTGATGCCCAACGGTGAGGCCTCAAAGTTGGATTCAAGACATGTCCACTAAACGCTAAGGATATGTTCGATGATAAGTAAAATAAGACAAAGGCTATAGGTGAAAACTGAAAAGGAGTCGAATGCTTGGATGATTTATATCTAATACGGAAAACATTTTCCTGATCCCACATTTAATTCTTGAAAAATAGACTTCATCCGGAAGAAATAATGTAGATTATGTAGAACAAATACAAATTAAGGAGATTATGCAGAACAAATATAAATTAAAGAGATAATGGAGAAAAAATGAAAATCAAATAAAATAATATAATTAAAAATATATTTACATTTTAAATATTTTATAAAAAGTTATAGAAACAAAAATTAATATAGAGTATTTTAGTTTGTTTATAACAAATTTGCAATATTTTTGTTAATGTTTGCCATAAAATTTTGTTCTCTTGTTTTTGTGGTTTTCATCTTACTTAGTTCAATCCCAAAATTTCTATTGTCATTTCTTGTACATCCCATTAATTCCGCAAAATTTTCATCTGAAATGTTTGAAATTTTTGTAAAATTATGTAATCAACCACTTTTTTAAAACATAAATATCATATCTAAAAAATTCACATAGAATCCTCTATTTCTTCTTCCAAACTCCAAATGTCTTCTCAATAACATAACGTAATGATGTATGATATCGATTAAACATATGATACCTAACCACCACATATCGTAAAAATCTAAAGGGAGCCAAAAATACCTTATTTATTTGGATAACTAGAATCAACTAGATAATACTTATCTTCTGGAAGCAAAAAATCCAGAATCATTGTCTTGCGCCCTTGTGAAAACTGTTGTGTCGTGACATGAACCTGGTGCTCCATTTCAAATATATATGAATAATATATTCAAATCGCATATATCTATTATATTAAATGATGTTTATTATGTCGATTCCATATGATTTAGGGTACACCTGATCGTCTTCATCGGCTTATCTCTCGTTCATCATCTCATCTCTTCTTTGGTTCAATGAGTATTGAGATTGTGATGGAACGTTGCGTCACATCCCAAAACTTTGGCGGGTTTCGTTTAAATGATTTTACAAGATTACATACTTGTCAATAAAATTATAAAGTTTTTATTTAACAAAATTTTCAAATTCTTAAAGTATCTTAATCTATTTTAGATGTGAGAGATATTTTAAGTTCTTACTTCACTATCTTTCCACAAGAGTCAGATGCAGTTATCACATCACATATGTGATAGGATCAACCGAGATGCCCGTATACTTTAGCATACTCGAATATTTCTTGTACTTTCTTTTCAACTAATCAAGCTGTTCTATGAAGAACTTGTAGCTTATATTAAGATTGAACTCTTGGTTGAATTTTTCAACTATAAATTCTTTACCAAGTGGTGAAGGATCTTTTAAATGGTAATTGTTCATGGCAATTGCTTGGTAGTATAGCTCAAAAAATATTCTTTCTCAACTATAAGTCCATTTGAAATTGTTTTCGCTCTACAAGCTTCAAAAATACGTAAATGTAGTTTTCACGAAAAAAACTGTTACATTACAATTTTTAAAAATAAATAGCAATTATTATATCAGTGTTGATGTTTATGTGTGATGCATAATATCTGGTTGCATGAAAGATTTGCATTTTGTCTACAATTAGACGTCATATCTACAAAGTTTTAAAATAGTACTAGGAAATGTCCCGGGCTACGCCCGGGTGATTTTTTAAAAAATTTAAAATTAATTTTAAGTATATACATATTTTAAAATACAGATAAAAAATTCAAAATTGTTTAAAATTTAAACTTACTGATTTTCTAATCAGTTCGATTTTTCTCGGTGCGATCTCTGCGTGCGTGGCTACGCAGGCATCGTATGTCTTGTGCTCAAAGTCCATGGAAATATCAAAGTTAGTGAGAAAAATGGAAGCGGAGTTAACGAAGAGACATAAATCGATGAATAACTCAAAGATGCAATGAAAATTTTGGGTGATTTTCTGAGAGTTGTTTAAAAGAGAGGGTTATGGAGATGAAAAGTGTCGTAATTTATTAGTATTAATTTGTGATTATAAGTTATTAGTATTAATTTTTGATTATAATTTATTAGTATTAATTTGTGATTGAATATGAATCATTTAGTTTTATGAGTAATTATAAAATATAAAATTTTTTGAAAAATTTAAAACTATGCTATATGTCACTGTGTTATGTAAGTTTTTTTGCGGATCATCTATTAAGCTTCAAATTGCAACTTTTAATTAGTAGGAATTAGTTATTGTCACATAGTATCGAACAAAAAAATTGAAATTTAGTTTTTATATATTAAATTACACATTAACTTTTTTATTATTACACATAGATATACCATAATATACATAAATTTACTATAATAATTTATAGAATTTTCTATATCAATCTTTGAAAATAAAATAACAAAAACGTGAATCACTTTAAAGATATGGAATATGCTTTTTTATTTTAAAAATAATAATATTTTCCAATTTTTTTTCCAAAAATGTTATATACATATTTCGTTTTACTTCATACTAGATTTTTCTTGAAGAAGATGAAAATAACCAAAATTCACCAAGTAGGAAGACTGGTTCCATGTCGACAATGCTCAAGCAAAAAGAATTAATCCACTATTAAATTAAAATTATCATCGTTGGATCTAGCAGTTGGACAACGATTTGAGACAAAAAAATACACATTGGAGATAAGGTTTAAAATTTTAGTTGTTCTTCAACAATTTTGTCGACCGGCTCACTAAAACAGAAGCAAAAATAGTTGAAAGAAAGAATCAAAACTTAAGTAACTTTGGATGCAATATTTTGTCGATTGGAAAGATCCAACAAAACTAACATGCATCACTGGCTTACAATATACAGCGAAAGAGAGAGAGAAAGCGAGCAAAGAAGACATTGACATAGAGGAGCAATGAGAGAAATTGAAGAAATAGAGAATCAGAGTCGCAAAATTAAAACAATGGAATAGCGGCGGATGCCTGTTCGGAGAAAGATATGACAACCAGAATCTGGCTATATCTAGCAACTGAACCATTGGCGAAACTACAACGGAAGAATTAGGTTTTTTGAAGAAGAGGGTTAAAGAAAAATTATGTCATGTTTGATTTAATTTTTGTTTTCTTATTTTGTTTTATATTTTTTTAGTTAAACTTAAATGACATCATGATAGGTAATTACATTGACTAATGCTAGGTTTATTGTCTTCTATCAGCAATTTTGATATTATTTCTTTCATATTTGTTAACCTAATAATAATATGATAAATGAATGTTAATCTGAATAATTTTCTTTTATTTATTTAAAAAACTCATGGTTTTGCTTTTGAAAAAACTTATATGATCTCATATTTAAAAACATATTTATTAATTATTAGTTAACTATTATATTTTAAATTAAATCTCAAGGATAGTTGTATAACATTAATTTTTTTTTAATAATGCTTTTATCATTTTATACGATGATATAAGCATTTTATTCATATGTTTTTTTTGTTTGTTTGAATTCAAGGGATCGAGCCATGGACATTTGTGCAAAAGCTAGGAGAAGCTGTGGTTATTTTGAATGATTATTATTGGTCGCCGGCGAGTTTTCAAAATATTTAAAAGTTTTGGAACATAAATTCAAAATTTTCCTCTATACATGTACGCTCGTTTTTATTGGTCGCCGGCATATATACGTAATGACAAGGACGCATCTCATTGGCCAATCGACGTGTAAATTATCCACGTGGCGTTTTCTTCAGAACGAAGTAGCGAATACAAAAAGTCGCATTGTATCCTCGCACGACTAGGTCAACGAACAAAGTCTTTTAATACTTTCTCCCTCTTCTTTTTGACCCCTCAAATTTCTAAATATTTCAAATTTGGCCTCTTCGTTTTCTTCTTCTCTCCTCCTTTTTTATGTCTGTTTATTTACGGACCCAAATCTAAACCCTCTCTCTCTCTGTCTCTGCGTTCTATTCGGGAGAAAGAAGAAAAAAAAAGCAAAGAGAGAGCTTCAATGGAGTTAGTTTCCTTCCTTGGTAGAGCTCTGTTCGTTTCCGTCTTTCTTCTCTCCGCATGGCAAGAGTAAGTTTTTTTCTTCTAGATCTGCTCTTGTTTTGACTATAATGGAAATTTCATTTTAGTAGTAGGATCTGTTTTTTTTCCTGAGAAAATGAAAATATGTGCTTGGCTTGGAGAAGAAGTAGATTATGGCTTATCTAGTTCGTGATGAAACATGGGTTTAGATTTGTTTCTCTTAATTTGGCAGCTCAATTATAGCTCAACATATGGATCTTGCTTGCTTTTGATTGGGGTTGGACTTGATTGAAATGATATAGATTATAAGTTATTTCTGGTTGGATTTTGTTTGTGGTTTAGTTAATTAGCTCCAACATTGCTAGATTTGCTCTTTTATTCATCTCTTTCTCTAATCTTGGCACTTCGAGTTTTCAAAATTTCTTTCCTTTCTTCATTAGATGAGCTGAGATTGCTAGTTGTGAGTTAGCCTTGTCGCAAGTGATCGTTTTCAAAATTTTAATGCTTTTCTCTTTGAAGCAATGTTTATTAGGTACATTCTTATGATTGTCGCTACATTTTCATATCATTAATGCATGTAAAAGGAATTTCTCTGCGGATTTTATGTTTTAAGTTACACAATTGGTCTGATTTGGCTGGGGAGATATACAGACAGATGCAATATCCATATTTTTTTATTGTAAGTAAAAGTTTGATTGTTCTAAACTCATGGTCGCAATAGGTCCTACGAGCACTTCATTTAGGAAAGATGTTTGCTTTCTTTTTGTTTTTGCTCTTTCATATATCTTTCATATTTCAATCGACTCTCTTCGTTTGGTTATTTGAGATGCGTTTGCAAAGTTGAGTCAATACTGAGATTGAATTTCAATTATTTCTCTTGCTTCATCGAGCAGGTTCAATGATTTTGGCGATGATGGTGGTCGATCAGCTAAATCTTTAAGACCAAAATTCAATGCTTTTGTTAGCCACGTGACAACTCATACTGGCCAGCAATTGCCACCAGTCGATGTAAGTCCTTCTTCATATCTAGTCTCTCGTCCAAAAAACAGTAACAGAAATCGTTTCTGAGTCTTCTTGTTTTGTTCAATTTGCTTGGTTTGCAGATGAAGCTTCTTGTTGCTGCTGCTATAGCCTTGAAGGGTGTTGGGGGACTATTGTTCGTCTTCGGCAGCTCCTTGGGAGCTTATCTCTTGGTATGTAGCAACTGTTCTTTTCAAATATATCGTCTCTTAGCTGAACGACGAAAGAACACCTGTTAAAATTCTATGAAATCTGGTTTCAGCTTCTGCATCAAGCCGTCGCCACCCCAATTCTGTACGATTTCTACAACTACGATGTTGAAAGAAAGGAATTCAGCCAACTATTTTCAAAGTTTACTCAGGTTAGCAAATGTCATAATGGTTTGTTGTTAGTTATCCTTGCTTTGCATTTTACTGGTTGAAATTTGAGTTCCATATTCAACCTGAGATCTTCTATTCTATGTTTTTGACTCTTCAGAGCCTGGCACTCCTTGGAGCACTGCTCTTCTTCATCGGAATGAAGAACTCGAGAAGACACGGTAGGCAACTCCGGAAGAAGGCTCCAAAGGCTAAAGCAAACTGAAAAAAAAAGATGTTTTCATCAGGTTTTTTTCAGCTTTGTAGCATAAGCGGGTCTGTATTTTGATTTTTATTTTGGGATCCATGATGAGTTTAAAGAGTATGTTATGAGACCATAGAAAGGCAAAATCTTTGCAAATCATTTTGCTTATTTTATTGGCACGTTTTTGTAGAGACTTTGGTTCTCTAGAGAGACACCATTTCAATTTCGGATTTCAACTAAATTAATAGATTTAAGTCTTCTAGTTTTGCTGTTTCATAATGTGACTGATGCTTTTAAGCTTTGCTTGTAGAAGTGCCATCAGCTCAACAACGTTATAGAAACCCATTTTCACTTGCTGAAGATAGTGCTAATTAGTAATTGTAGTTGCTGAAAAATTTATGCAGAGTCGCCATTTTAGGACTCGTAAACTCGCTAGAAGTGTTACTCACTAGATGATAATAATATGAATTTACGTAAGAGGAAAGTAATAACAAGAAGCTCTCGTAGCTCAGTTGGTTAGAGCACCCGTTTAGTAAGCGGGAGGTCTTGAGTTCGACTCTCAACGAGAGCATTTTATTTTTGTTTGTTCCGACCTCAAAATTTTGGTGCTAGATTGTCTTTTTTGACCTTGCTACTTTTCAGAACACACCGTCAAAGTCTATATTTGCATAAAAACCACAAGTCTCTGGACTTATATATATTTTTATTAAAAATACAACCCAAGATCAAGACTCAAGAGTAAAGCTTTTACACTTGCCAAACGGAAGAATCCTAAAACCAAGTGGATTAGATATTGCTCTAAATTTTCCCTATGGGATACCAAACAGAAAAAGGTAGTGGAGAGTTTAAGCAGCAGGAGGCCTGAGTTCTTGATCACGGGACGTATCACGAACGGATTGAGGCAAGTAATGCCACATTGGCATGTAACCGTAGCTCGGATAGACAGCCATTTTGTTCTGATTAAATGGAGCTGGAATCTGAGGCATGAATCCTGATGATGGAACCATCATAGACTTTAACTGCTGTTCCGTCTTCTCCTTCTCCGTCTTCAACGCCAGCTTTTCCTCCCTCAGCTCGTTTTTCTCCGCCTAAAAAGTAACAAAATACCAAAATACCAAAATTTACTTCAAAAAATCGGCTCTCGTTCCATAGAACAAAGATTCTTGGTTTAGGAGAAAGTGAACCAACCTTGAGACTCTTGATCTCGTCTAAGAGCTTCTGATTAGTTTCTTCAAGCTCATGAGCTTCATCTCTGAGTTGATTCAAGACACGGATTGCATCATCAAGTATAGCCGGTTTATCGGTCTTTGGAGTCCTCCCAGGCTCCAAAACTGAGCTCAAATCCATGAACCTAAAAAACACAACCCATTTTTCCTCTTGAGACAGCTAAATTTTACAAAACAAGTATCAAAATGAACACATAAACTAAGCTCTAAACATACCTCTCATTTAGCTTCTCCCTCCTCAATCTTTCACGACAGGCCTTGGTTCCTCCTGGCCTGATACAAGATCCAGTCCTTCCCCTATCAACCACCATCACAGATTCTAATCAAACACAATCAACTACAAGATCACACAAAGTTTTGATTTTTAAAAGCTCACCGCTTTCTCGAGCAATCCTCATCTAAATGTTCTTGTTCTTGCTTAACAGAACCACCAGATGATCCAGTATTAACATCTACTTCATCTTCCTGCACAATTCCACAATCATTTTGCCTTCCAACGATACACACTTGATCCGTCTCTTGCTGCAAAACTCCGCTATAAGATGTCAAATCCAACTGAGCTCCAATGCTGAAAACTTCTTCTGATTCGTTCTGCAAATTTACACCGTACGACCCGAAATCCGGAAAGGTATCTTCTTGATTAGGCTGCAAATTCACACCAAATTGTGTGTAATCATCGAGTTCTGCGCCATTGCTGCTGAGTTGAAAACAAACATCTCTCATTAATCAATGGAGTAATATAATCAACAAATCAACAAAAGATCCATAGAGTTACTTCTCCTATTCAAATTAACAGCTTAAACCGAATCACGAACGTTATGTTAAACAACAAATTAGATTAGGGTTCGTCAAGTTAACACCAAAACACAAACTTTTTTCCTTGAAATGCGAAGAAACAAACCATCCTTTCACAGAAAATTGAATTGAACATCTGAGAAATCCAAAGCATGGGTATTTCAAAGATACGATATTACAATTGAAAAAAGGAATCAAACTCGGATTATCCAAAAATCGAAAAAACTGAATCGAAAACAGAGATAGAGAACAGCGGAAAGGAAGAACCTTTGATCGAAGCAAAACAAATCAGCGACGAAATCTTCTTCGTCAATAGAAGGATACATCTGAGTCTTCAAAAAAAAAACACAGATTTGAAGATTTGGGAATGCTTCAAAGAGAGACGCCAATATCGGAAAATTAAATTATTTTAAAAAAACTCGAATGACGCCAAGAAGATAAGAAGAATGGTGGGAACAATATTCTGCGATTTGATATTAGTGGAAAATAAAAGAAGGATTATTTTTTAAAGATTTTTTTCACTTAAAATTCTTATTCGGGAAAGACAAATTCGCGTTAAGTAAAACTTTTTTAAAAAGTATTAAAAGACAAGAAACAAAACAAAAACCAGATAGGTGCATTTACTTCTTTTTTTAATAACTTTTTCTTGTTTTACCGATTTTTTCTTCTTTTCTTATAATTATAAAGATTATCCAAATTTTTCTGAATATAGTCTATTTATATAGAAATGTAATATTATTTTAATTAGTTATATATAATTAGTTAAATAATTGTACCGTTGACGAAAATGGATCTATAGTTTAAATCTACAGAAAACTTCCAGTTGAGTCTATTCCAATTTTTTTTAACTATAGATTTGAATTATATTGAATAATAAAAAGTAAACCTAATAATTAATTGAGTAATCTGGATTCGGACTCCAACATCAGATAAGAAGAAGCCATGTCCAGCTTTTTTGCAAGGATATATCAACACAACCATACAAACCTAATAATTTAAAAAATGAATTGATTCTGCGAGAAGACATCTCACTAAATTTTTGGGGAATTTTAAAATATTACTTTCAAAAATTTATTGTTTGTTGTTCATCAATTAAAAAACATTATAAAATAATAACAAAAAATCTTATAAACGTAATTATTTTAAAAGAAAAAAGATTACTAACATTTTAAGAGAAAATATTTTAAATTTGGTTTTTTTAATAATGAAAATGCAATTTGTATATTTTATATAAAAATTATAAAAAATATTTTTTAAAACAATCGTTTGAGATTTGTGTTCACGATTGACGTTTACGATTAGTGTTGCGGTTGAGGTTTTTAGTGATAGTAGATTAATATTGATGTGTTTTCGAAATGATAGTAGATTTATATTAATCGGTGTTTGCGTTTAAAAGTTGTTGTATATATGTTACAAGTCATACACAAGTCTATCATAATTTGATATAAACATATAATATATCATCATTGGATGTAAACATACAAATCTACCATCTTTGTGTATAAACATGTAAATCAATATTAATGTACGTAAAAATACAATTCTACCATCATATTAACAAATAAAATAAATATACCATTATAGATCTACCATCATAATAACAAATAAATCTACAAAGTGTATATTGTTTTAGTAAACTGCCAAAAATTGAATAAGTCTACCGCTACAAACAATAAATCTATCAATTTATTATAAATCTTTTACCACTAAAAAAAATCTACTATCATATAATAACCGACCAAAAGTATATTGTCAAAGAAAATAAATTTACCACACAATTTTAATCTACCATCAAACACAATAAATATATCATCATTATATATCCAAATATATCTTCCACGACTAATAATAAATTCATGACAGCTAAATTAATCTAATGTCACACAAAAATAAATCCACAAATCTATGTGTATAAGTCTAACACTTTATTAATAAATCTATAACCCAAAACCAAATCTACCGCCATTGACCAATAACTCTATCATACAAAAACATATTTACTATATTGGAAAAAATAAGTCTATAAAATAAGTCTATCATTCCAACAATAAATCTATCGTTTTTCTAACAAATATATCAACTGATAAATAATTTTACCAACTTTAAATAAATATATCAATTCATTAATAAGTCTACTATAGCTTTAAGTTTTTGTATGTCATTTTTTACAGATAGATATATTTTAATTCATCTATCTAAATTATTGAAAAATAGAAATTTTTATAAAATGATAGACTAAAAAAATACATATTTATAATTATTAATTCATTCATTAATTAATATCTCTATAAATGATAAATTTCTAAAGTCCGAACATTTTTAAGTTATAGTGGTTTTACTATATATCCAAAAGCAAAACAAACAAAAAATGATGAAACTGGTTGGATGATTTATTTGTGGTTTGAAAACCATGGCTCAAGTCTTTCTTTCATGATTTCAATCATGTTATTGTAAATTCTATGTGACAAAATTAACTAACGATTTACAACTTCTCGAATATCAAATTCGACGGTTATTAAAAATGGTATATATCAGTTCGACACCAGAATAATCGAACCAGTCTCATCAAAATCGTATAAACATCAACATCGACAAAAATAAGAGTCTACATATATAGTGAAAGAATAAAGGAGCCCTAATTTTTTGTACCTCTTGGAACAATGTAACGTCGTTTATAGTTCTCAAACGCATCTTCAAAATAAGTTTTATGCCCACCATAAAATAACAATCTTGTGAAGTATCCTCTCATGAGATTATATTGCTTGTGAAAACGACTCATGTGGAACGCACGACGAAAAGCAAAATAATTTACTCTCTCGTCAACTGTATAAAATAAATGATTATAAAATTTCTTACTTCAACGATTAAACAACTTGATTGGTTTATCTGCATCAAATGTGTATCATATGCGTTGACACGAGTTATAAAATATGTTCCAAAAATTTTGACAACGTTTTAACTTTAAAGACGCTTTGAACTAGATTTTTGTTTTTTGGTTTTTAGCATTTGTTGTATCTACCAAGTGTGTCTTTTTAGCATATACATATGTTTGATCAAAATTTTCGTATGTTCCTATTCCAAGTATTGAACACATGATTTCTATGATAAGTAACATTTGATCATAAGTAATCAAACCTGCACAATAAAAAGTCTTTAGAGTGCATAATCATCGGTGTGGTGTTTTTCAAAGGCACTATTTACACTAAAATCAATATTCATAATTCAATTTTTTAAAAAATTTCGAGATAAATAAGTATTTTTTCTTATAGTGTTATGAAGATGGAAACAAAAATTGGAAAATTATTCAAGATTTTTCGAAAGTTTTTGTAAGAGAGTTTACATGAAAGATATTAAGATTACTGACGATTTTTTTAGTTAAATTAGTAGAAACTGATAAAAAAATAAAAAAAAATATTTAATTTTTATTTAATTTAAACAATAAAAATTTAGAAAATGTTTAGTTTTATCAAATTTTATATTTTTAGACACGGTTAATGCTAATATTAAGAGAGTATTTGTCAAAATTAATGTTGAAGAAAAAAATTCGGATGGGATTTCCCAAATTAAAATTAAAAAAAAATCAATTTTTCGCGAGATTGATTTCCTTCCCCCACGAAAACATGGTCACCAAATTCACATTTCATGCCACACAAATCATCTCCTTCGTAATCGACTCAAATCAGGCAACGTCGAGTGTTAACAAAAACCCATCTCGAGTTTCGGCTAAAGCTTCGTAATTTCGGAGTATTCTCCTGCAAAATGTCTTTAGGGCAAAAGGGTTCGGCGGATCCTGGTGCGATGCTCACTTCTCTTTTGAACAAGCGTGAGAAGCTTCGACAAGAGTTACGTAGCATCGAGAAGCAGGTTAGGGTTTACGGTCGCTCCAGTTGTTGATTTAATTGGGGTATCGAAGCAATGTCGAGTTCGAATTTTTTAAGAATTTGTCGATTTCATAGAGAAATTTGAGCTCTTTTGTCTCTCTTAGGTTTATGAATTGGAAACAAGCTATCTTCAAGAATCGAGCCATATAGGAAATGCTTTGAAAGGGTTTGAAGGATTTCTGTCTTCCACGAAGAGCACTGCTAGGTCTCTCTCATTCTTTTGGCCTCTTGTTTCAAGATACTGTTCAAACTTCTCAGGTTTTAGTATGGGTTAGGTTCTGTTTTCAGCTTCAAAACACTTGTTAATCGTCATTTCTATAACGAGAACAAGTATCAATACACGATTTGTTCGATCTGGACTCACGAGCTGTTCTGTGACACTGTTTATTGCAATTGGTTGCTATTGCTTTCAAGATAGTGTATAAGCATCTCAGGTTTTAGTATGTTTATCGTGTGTAGCGATTGATTGACTTTTGGTATGAACCCATTTTTGTAGTGCTAAGAGGTCAAGGAAGTTTCAGCCTGAAGACAGAGTCTTCTCATTGTCCTCAGTCACGTCACCGGCTGTATGTTTATTGTCACCTTCTTCATATGAATAGACTATTTTTTTTGTCTTTTTCTTGTGTTGTTTGGCAATAGGATCACTGCCAAAAGAACCAATACTTACCTTTATAGTATATAGAGTTTAGGTTGAGGATACAATCTCTGAAGGTATGGCCAATTACCACATGGCTAACATCTCTACCAGAATCATATGTGTCAAAGCTGAACAACCTATTATGTGAAAGGCTCGAGTTCTGTGACATGCCTATGTCTCTGCCTTCTTTAGTCAAAATTGTTTTGCCTTTAATTAGTGGCATAAGTGTTTTTTTTTCAAGTGGATGCTTAAAATTAACTGCAGTTTCTTAGACTGGTATGTTGATCTTCCCTGATATTTATTCAGGCTGAAGAACTTGGGGTCGGAAGAGAAGGTAAAACCCTGAAACTTCAACTAAGCTGACTTCAGTTCTCCTATTCATGGCGCAGTTTAGACACTTTATCTCTGTATATTATAGATGGACGAGCTGAATTGGGGCCAGGGAGATCCAAGGGCGGATTGTCCACGGGACAGTTAGTTTCTGGACCTTGCTTACTTTACTAAGTTCATACATAAGCCGCGTCTGTGTTGGATACATGATTTTAGTTTGACCAATGTGATGCAATTACAGGGGAAAGCCGAAGAAAGGGAGAGGACAAGGAGCGGGAAGAGATGCAAAGAGAAGCAGACCACCTACAGAACCAGATTATGATGATGAAGATGATCCGGATACGAGTATGTATGTGCCTGGTTCACTCATCTAAGGCATTTTCTGCTTTGGTGCCTGAAAACAGAAAGAAACAAATCAGCTTGTAACGTTTTTTTATGCATCTCAGGGCAGAACCAAAGTAAATCTAGGAACTAATGTGACAGCTTTATATCTTCAACTAATAGAAGTTGGCAAGTTGCAATGAGAGAATTTATGGAATATTTCTAGACAAACTATATGGTCTTAAGAGTCCATAGTTCCATTTTTAATTCATTGATGGATGCAGAGAAAGCAGTAGTAGGAATGTGAGAGTGGAATTGGTTGGCATGCATCATCACGATTCATTGTTTGTGATGAAAGCTTAAAATAGAATTTGCTCTTCTGGGTCCAACTTAGTTGTGCTTTCCCTTTTTGCCTCTTTGTATCACTTTTTTAATAAGCAAAAAAGCAAAGTCTTTTGCCAACAATAATTATATAAAGTTTGACAAGAAACCAGAAACACTTCGTGAATGTTTATACATTAACATTAATCAAGTATGATCTTTAACCCCCTCATGCATACAATTTCAGAGTGGTGAGCCATATGTATTCACATTACATCAGGAAAAAAAATTGTTCTTTTAACACTTGAAATTACCCAAATTTTAAACAAAGAAGAAAGAATGAGAAAACGAAGTTCCTCAGAAAAATTCAGTCAATCCTTTCAAGAGAAACAAAGAGAAGAACACCATGACTGACCAATCAAGCACTTCGTTTTAACCTTTCTTGAAACTCAAGAAAAGACCTTTCCTTCTCCATCTTCATACTTTCTCTAAACTTGTAGATAAACTCGTCGGCTCTCTCGTTAACCCTCAAATGCGGCGAGGCAGCCACCACTCTCCTCCAAGCATCTTCCATCGAGTCAGCAATCTCCGGCATCCCTTCTTCTTCTTCTTCTACTTTTTTCTCCTCTTTTCGCCTCACAACTTTCTCTTTACTCTCACTCGTCCCTTCGCTGTGTGATTGGCTTTGGCTTTGGTATTGATAGATTTGAGAGTAATCGTCATCATAAGGATTACGACGACGCTTTGTCTTAATGAGAGGTCGAGACAAGAAGTTGAGAAACCGCTGAGAAGTTTGATTGCTACGGATGTAGTATCTGTCTGAATAGCTAGTGTTGTCGAGGTACCTTGTTCTGAAAGGAACGATGAGACGGCAAGAGAGGAATCGAATAACACGAGCCGTTGATTCTCTGACCGATGCAGCGATCTCGATGTCTCTGAATTTGGATTTGACCATGTTTGTGAAACTCTTCCATGCTCGTTTCGCTGGATTCTGCCTCTTCTTTTGCCGCAACGAAACCATTCAGAGACTATTCTTTTTTTTTGTGGCGATGTGTTGAGCCAATGTATTATTGTACATAAATGGTTTATATTTTGGTCCTAGCTAATGGAGCGCTTCATGTTCCGATTAAATTACTAAAATGCCACTGCTTTTGGGTAAAAAAAGTGGCTTCTCTTACCAAAAAAACTCAGATTCTGGCGAAAAAGGGCATATTTGCACATCTTCAGGAATTATGATGTAAACATTTTCATAAAATATAGGGCCCTAAAATATATGTATATTCTGAAATTAAATTTATATTTTCGGAAATAATATATTGGTTTCATGAATAGAAGAAAACTAATAAAGGAAAGTATTTTCCATATTTGTCGGCAGAAATTCAGATTTATTTGCACATCTTCAGGATGTTAATATTTCCATTAATATGTATATTGAAATTAAATTTATACTTATGAAGGTAAGTAACTCTATTTGAGATATTTTAATACATAGTGGTTTTAAGAATAAAAGAAAAGTAACGAAGAAAATGTTTCCAATAATTGTTGGCAGAAAATTTGACTTATTACATTATCTTTAAACTGTTGAAATGAGCTTCATTAGTAATTGCTTTAGAGTCTTTTTACAACCATATTTTTTTTCTATAACACCAAATCTCTTTCAATCATGCTTTAAATAGTTTTTATAAAGTTATGTTTTTTTTTGTCCAAAGCATTAATATTTTGGCTTTGAAGTTTATAAGGTGAATTTTAAATTTTTTCTCAAATATACAGCCAAAAACTTACAACATAAAATCTATAAAAAAATCTACAAGTACAACCTTAACCAATCAGATGCATTATTAGTTGTTATCTTTTGAACTAAAATGTAAAATCTGTTTGAACTAATATGAGTTGTTTTGAAGCTCTGTAAAGAAACATGGAAAGTGTTAGTATATGCTCCATGAAGCTAAGACCATGTGAGATCCGACCAAAGGGAAGGCCCATAATTTTTATTAGATAAAGACTACTATATGTAATTATTCGATGGGGACTGTTGAGCTAATAATTATTATTTAACCAACCAACCAATCAATCAATTCATACAATTATATTTGCACATTCCATTTTATTTTCTAATTAACCATTAGCTTTATATTCCTCATTCATACCAACCAAAATTTTTTTTTAAGACATGTCTTTGACATTATCTTCTTGTTCTTTCTCACATCACATATTCAAAAATTTGGATATTTCTATAAAAACACTTAGGTCTATTTAATTTATCTCCTTTAAAAGAAAAAAATTGAATTATCTATCATTTTAAAACATCCAAGCGACAATCTTTTATACAACTTGCAAATGAGTGGTATAGTAAGTCTAGACTATCTGAACAGTAGATTGAGACCTTGAAAGATGATTAGTCTCAAAGTTTGCTTCTTTCTAGTAACCTTTTCTCATCAGTTTTCATCATTTTGCAACTTTGGTTTGTATTGTTTTTTAGTTTATATATCTTTAAACATCCTTCCAGGATCATGTTTTAGAGTTTCAAGAAAGATTAATGAACGCTGTATCTTTGTTTTTGTTCTTGTTGTCACTGAGATTTTGGCAAGTGGAAATGTGATGCTTCTGTAAGTAGCAAAGTACAAGGATGTGCACACTGTTGTCAATATCTCTGGCTGTTTTTTCCTAGACAGAGGAATCGAAATGCGGCTTGGTAAGGACTACTTAAAGATAATCAAATAGAATGGGAAAAACCTTGGTGTTTGGTCATATATCTGAGGCCTGAAGCTATGACTTGATGTTTGGCATTTACCGCTATTGTGATAGACAAGTCCTTGTGCTTCTTTAATTTTCTTGTGCAGGAAAGTTCGAATTTCGTGTAACAGAAGAGAGTCTAAGACCATCTCCATCGATGGTTTTTTAATGGGTATCTTATTTATTAAAATTTAAAAAATAAGAAAAAGTAAAAAAAAGACGTTCTCAAATAAGTAATTGTGAGAACCTATTAAGAAACTATGGCGACACATGTTTCTTTTTCAGTGATCAGCTTTATAAAAAAAATCAAATTTAAATATATAACTAACTATCTAAAAAATATTAATTTTTATTATTAAGAATCTCATTTGGGTATTTTCACAGTTGGAGATGTCCTAATGGACTGTCTCAACCAATATTCATGAAGCATGTCTCTCACTTCATGACAAAATTTGCAGGTATAGTCTCCAATCATACTCTTTTACAGACATATATACTCTATAAGGATTTGTTAAATCTGCTAATATGACTGAACAAAATTGTTAGATAACTAGTGTAATCTAGTTAATATGTGCTTGCAAATATAAATTTGCATGTTGCAAAATATCACCAAACGGATGCACAAAATGCTAACTAAATAAAAATGATAATAAGGAGAGTGAAATGTGGAAAGAGAAGGAGAAGTGCGCTTAAGTCTAAGGTTATTTGCATGGGAGCTTTAAACACTCCTAAAACGTCGATCTTCCTTAGAAAGTGTCCTCTCTTATTTTTTTTAATATATATATATCAAACCATTCTCCTAATTTATAGGATCATGATTGACATTCAACCTAATAATTATTATTATTGTTATTATCATACGTGTTATTAGATTCTGAAAATAAGAATTGAATGAGCATATTAACGGATCAAGTAGGAGAAGAAAGTGAAGACGGATGCATCTATGAAGACAGATCAGTTGATGCTTCTTGAACTTAACCTTCTCCTCGGCTTTTCTCAGATGGAATGGCAGATCCTTCTAGCTATGTCAATCACGAGCGTGACGTCGATCAAGTTTGTTCTCTCCATCTTTCTTTCTTTCTCAATGATTTTCTTGATCATATGTTGGGATTCTCAGGTTTCTATAACAAGAAAGAAAGTGATAAGAGTTATGGTTTACATCATATGACCATTTGTTTTGCTTGTAGGCACTCATTGCTTTGAAAAAAGGTTGTCAATTACTTAAGTATAGCCGGAAAGGGAGGCCTAAGTTTCGATCTTTCAGGCTTTCGAGGGTATGTCTACTTCTTTCACGGGTTAACCGGTTCGACCTGCCTGGTCGGTCCGGGTCTCAAAACATAGACAATAAGAGGTACTTATACTATGCTATATATATGCTCAACGGTTCTTTCTTTGATAGGATGAAACAACATTGCTTTGGCTCTCACACGGAGAAGAAAAAAGTTTGAAGTTATCTACAGTTTCAAGAATTCTCCCTGGACAAAGAACTGTAAGTGTTTAACAAGACTTTAGCTAAATATTAATTGATTTCTATAGTTCATAAGAAACTTGCTTTTTTTCATGGAACTTACCAAGATTTGTTTGTTTACTATAGGCTGTTTTTCGAAGATATTTACGTCCGGAAAAAGATTACTTGTCATTTTCTCTTATATATCACAACGGAGATAGATCTCTTGATCTGGTTAGTAAAAAAGATATTAAATTTCTTTGATTTTATACTCTTACAAACTTATTATCAGAACTTCGTGTTTATACTCCACAGATTTGCAAGGACAAAGCTGAGACAGAGGTTTGGTTTGCAGGACTTAAGTCTTTAATTAGGAAAAACCATAATAAGCAAGCCAGAAGTGAGATCCCTGAGGTGTGTCTGTGTGTGTGTGTATGTGACTGTAATTCTATAATATGTATTCCGCATATTTCTAACATGTGATTGTAACTTAATTTTCAGATACATGACATTGATTTTTTCTCTACTGGTCGTCCTTCTACTGCATCAGTAGATTTTATACCAAACAATACTCAAAGAGGAAGAACATCCATTGATTTAGGAACACGTAATAACTCTCCAAACCATTTCAGAGACTCAGATGTTGTTTCAGATCGTGGAAACATGCTAAGACCAAGTACTGATGGTTTTCGGATTAGTGTCTCAAGTACACCAAGTTGTTCAAGTGGAGGGTCTGGTCCTGATGACATAGAATCTTTAGGTGATGTTTATGTCTGGGGTGAAGTTTGGAGCGATGGGATATCTTACGATGGGACCGTAAACTCAAAAACCGTGAGAACAGATGTACTGATTCCAAGACCTTTGGAATCAAACGTTGTTCTTGATGTTCATCAGATTGCTTGCGGCGTAAGGCACATTGCTCTTGTGACAAGACAAGGTGAAGTGTTTACATGGGGAGAAGAATCTGGAGGAAGGCTTGGACACGGTATTCAAGTCGATGTTAGTCGTCCAAAAATTGTTGAGTTTCTTGCTTTGATCAACATTGATTTTGTTGCTTGTGGAGAGTATCATATTTGTGCTGTATCTACCTCTGGAGATTTGTTTACTTGGGGAGATGGAATCCACAATGTTGGACTATTGGGACATGGTAGTGATCTTAGTCAATGGATACCAAAGAGAGTTTCTGGTCCTGTTGAAGGACTTCAGGTCTTGTCTGTCGCATGCGGCACGTGGCATTCTGCGCTAGCAACTGCTAATGGAAAGTTATTCACTTTTGGTGATGGAGCGTTCGGTGTTCTAGGACATGGAGATAGAGAGAGTGTTTCATATCCTAAAGAAGTGAAAACGTTGAATGGCCTTAAAACCATGAAAGTAGCTTGCGGCGTGTGGCATACCGTGGCTATAGTTGAGGTTATGAATCAGACCGGTACGAGTATGTCATCAAGAAAATTGTTTACTTGGGGTGATGGTGAGAAAAACAGGTTAGGCCATGGAAACAAAGAGACTTACTTGCTTCCCACTTGTGTCTCTTCACTAATTGACTACAACTTCCACCAAATAGCTTGTGGTCATACATTGACAGTTGCACTCACTACCTCAGGACATGTTTTCACTATGGGAGGGACTTCACATGGTCAGCTCGGTAGCTCGAATTCTGATGGCAAATTGCCTTGTTTGGTTCAAGATCGATTGGTTGGTGAATTCGTTGAAGAAATCGCTTGTGGAGATCATCATGTGGCTGTGTTGACATCTAGAAGTGAAGTCTTCACTTGGGGAAAAGGTTCTAATGGAAGACTAGGACATGGTGACATGGAAGATCGAAAAACGCCAACATTAGTTGAAGCTCTAAAAGAGAGGCATGTGAAGAGCATATCATGTGGCTCTAACTTTACATCAAGCATATGCATCCATAAGTGGGTCTCAGGAGCTGATCAATCAGTTTGCTCTGGTTGTCGTCAAGCATTTGGTTTTACAAGAAAGAGACATAATTGTTATAACTGCGGTTTAGTGCATTGTCATGCTTGTAGTTCCAAGAAAGCTTTGAAGGCAGCACTAGCTCCAACTCCAGGGAAGCCACATCGTTTATGTGACGCTTGTTACACAAAACTTAAAGCTGGGGATTCTGTTTACAACTCTAATGCTGCTAATAGAAATGCCACAACTCCTTCGCGGTCACTAGATGGCGCGGTGAGATCAGACAGAGAAACAAGGTCGTCAAGGATTTTATTGTCTCCAAAAACTGAACCAGTCAAGTACTCTGAAGTTAGGTCATCAAGATCTGAATCTTCTATTGTAAGAGCCTCACAAGTCCCGGCTCTTCAACAGCTTAAAGATGTTGCATTCCCGAGCTCGCTTAGCGCAATTCAAAATGCCTTTAAACCTAATTTCTCATTGTCCTCAAGTACAAGAAGATCAAGAAGACCAAGCCCTCCACGCAGTTCCGGATCTTCTAGGAGCGTGGTTGATAGTTTGAAGAAGACAAATGGTGTTATAAACCAAGAAATGACAAAATTGCAGAGACAGGTTTGTATATTATTTCAAATTCTCAGCTTTATCATAAGATGAATCTAATACATTAGTAAAAATCTTGTCCACTTCAGGTTAGAAATCTGAAACAGAAATGTGATAAACAAGGTACAGAGATCCAGCGATTAAAGAAAGCAGCAAGAGAGGCGTCTGATTTAGCTGTAATGCATTCTTCAAAGCATAAAGCAGCAACAGAGGTCATGAAATCTGTGGCTGAACATGTAAGCTACACAAAACATACTCAAAAGATTAGTAAATATCAACTAAATGAGTCATTGTTTAAACTATCATTCTTCCATTTTACAGTTGAGAGAGTTAAAGGAGAAACTACCACGTGAAGTATCTGGATGTGAAGCTTTTGAATCCATGAATTCTCAAGCCGAAGCCTATCTAAATGCGAGCGAAGCATCTGAAACATCTTCACCTACAACCTTGGGAATGGGTCAACAAGACACAACCCTTTCTGCAAACACACAAGACCAAAACATAGAAGACCAATCATCATCAAATGGAGGTGCTACGATGTCTCAAGAACCTTTAAAAATAGCAAATACAACCTCTCACCTGTTGGATTCAAGGCCACCAACGGAAGCTTCATCGTCGCCATCAAAATCAGGAGGCAAGGAGCTTATCGAACAATTTGAACCTGGTGTTTATGTCACTTATGTATTGCACAAAAACGGCGGAAAGATCTTTCGAAGAGTTAGATTCAGGTACTTAACTGCATAAACTTTCTCTCTTCTCTGTCTAGATTCTGTAAATCATTTTATCTGCTTGCAGTAAACGGAGATTTGATGAGCATCAAGCAGAAGAATGGTGGAATAGCAAAAAAGATAGGCTGCTTAAGAGATATAGTCATAATGTTTCATCATCAAGTCCTAAGGTTTCTGATTCAGTTCCTACACCAAGTCTAGTTCAACCATCAGCTTCTCCTACACAGCCAAATTCTGATCAAGCACCAGATGATTCAAAAGAAGTTCTTAGTCATGTGTATAATAGTAATTGGCAGAATAGATTGGACACAAGTTCTTGATATCTATAGATGTGTGAGTATCTTTGGGCTCCTCGATCTTAATTAGTATCGGTCACCCATATTTTCATCTCTAACGAATCTATATAAAGCCTCGCAAGTAACACAACAAGTTTCTCTTCTCTAACAACTGAGAGACACAAGTTCTGTTGATTGAAATAATTACACTGACATGGAAGAGAAAGACGTTCAAATATCTCTCTTTTTAAATAAAACCTGAGTAGAATCTTGTCCCAAGCAAACCTGTAATATCTTCCTTCAAAGACACGTCACTGCTTCCTATAAACCAGCCATGAGTGACGCCATCAAGAAGCCTCCATGAATCAGAGTTGAAGTCATAGATTTCACATCATCAAACTGTTCGCTAGACCTCAAGATTTTGTAGCTTTGGCAAGACTTGTTGTTTTCGTATCCCAGAACATATGTATCGTGCACATAGTTACGATTACTAGGTTGGATCCACTTAGTTTGACCAGTACAAGGGTTCCAATACCACGAGTCTATTGACCACAAGTGTATTGTCCTTTGTGGTGCACAATAAACCATGGCACTGACAGATATGAGATATCACGACATGTTCTGAATCTTTTGGAGTAATGAGTTTACCTGTAAACTCAATGAGTGGATCAAAGCTGTTGTGGAGATCGATGCTGCGTGAATAAACACCACCAGCTTTCTTTAAGATAATCTGCCTTACTGCTTTACCAAAGTTCTTGTTTATGAATCTTGGATCTTTGAATAAAGCGTACCATTGTTTGCAAGTAGATGGCAGTAAGCATCATCATTGTTTCTACTCCAAGTAACAAAACAATAGTACTTAAGAAAGGAACTAGGGTTTTCTATTGTGATCTGACCACATTCGCAATAAATAATATATGACTGACTCTCTTTTTCGAGATTTTTCTGACATCAGGAGAATTTTTTTCTGTCAATAATATCAAAAACTTAGAATGAATCAAATAGTTTAAACTCAAAATCTGAGGTTATCTAGACTTTTTGTTTGGTCAACAATATAAAAAAAAAATGATTCGGATAACTAAAATAGTGGTTCAAGTGATTAAACCAAACCGTTAGATTAAGTCATATCTAACGGTTTAGATGACTCTTTTTCAATCCAACGTTTCTTAACTCTTTAACTCTGACTGAGTCTACATGAACTTGCAAGTCTTTTGGTCTCCTCTTTGACCTTTCATTTGTTTTGAGTTTAAAAGTCTGCCATTTTTGTCCTGAGTCAACTCGTGACTTTCTCGGACATTTCATTCTTACGAAGAGAAAAAAGAACGATAATTTGTCTTATTCAAGAAAGTCCTTGGTGTTTTCGTCATCGTCTCCTTCTTTTTTCATTTTCCATTAATGTCTCTCATCTATAAATTTTGATTAGACTTTCCATTTTTCTTTCTAAGTTGATTCATATTCGGTTTTTCCAAAGAGATTCTTGTGAAAATGGGGCAACAGGAGTCCAAGGACGAGCTACTGTTTCAACAAGTGAGTCACAGCAATGTCGAAGGTATCAAATCCCTTTGCCATGAAGGTGCAGGACTCGAGGTTATTCTTCTTTCTACTACTCCTTATTACTTCTAAGTTTAATTAGTTGATCGAATCCATAAAAAAGCATCCTCTTAGGAAACTTGTAAGATCACGTTTTCAAGATTGTCTTTGTGTTTTGGATGTAGTGGATTGATAAAGAAGGAAGAACACCATTGATATTAGCTAGTACGAAAGAAGAGCTACATGATGTAGCAAAAACTCTGCTTCAGTTGGATTCCAATGTCAATGCTTATCGTTCCGGTAAGTATTAGAATCTTCTTTCTTGTTTTTGCAGAGTTTGTGCTTTAGTCCCAAAAAACCGTAGTTTGAAGGGAATGAAATGGGAAAACTTATTATATAGAATTTTGGAATTTTGTTTTGTTGGTGTCAGGTTGCAATGCTGGGACTCCTCTCCACCATGCTGCAGAAAGAGGTCTCGAAAACACGGTTAAGTTACTTCTTTCTCACGGTGGTAAGCTTTTTTTATGTCTTCTTGCCAATTTGATTACTGAAGCTTTGTAGTAGTCAGTCTAATTAGTATTTAGTGGTGTTTCATTTATATTCGAATGTTTGTTTTTCTTGTTTTGAAGCAAATCCTCTGGTTTTGAATGATGATTCTCGGACAGCTCTTGATCTTGCTAGAGATAAAGGTTACAGCAATGTTGTACGCGCAATTGAGGTAATGCTTGTAACACTTATTTCATGTTTTCTGCGATTGACGAGTAATATACATGAGCTATAACGTTTTAAACTGTCTGATTCTGTAGAGTCACATATGCTTGTTCTCTGGTTGGATGCGTGAATTTCATGGCCTCAGCTTTCTGGAGTTATTTGCTCCTCAGCTTCTTTCAAGAAGAGTGTGAGTATCAAGTTAACTTTCACCATTTCTTTGTTTTGATTTTCTTTCGTATCTTTCTTCTTGTTGAACACGAATATGAATCTGCTTTAGGACTTGTGATTTTGCAGATGGGTTGTTGTCGTACCAACTGGTTCACGAAACCCTACAAAGCCTTTGAAGTTGGAGTTGGTTGTGTATACTAGTCTTCAGGTACTGATTATGGAACTGAGATTTGTTTTCGAGTTTTGAGATTACTATACTTATGAAACTGTTATGATGATATGTATATATGCAATTAGGATGCACAACCAAGGACAGTGATGCCTTTGTGGAAAGCCAACTTGGAGGAACCGAAAGCAGATCAGTCTGATGCTTCAGTGATGATTGTTGATAACTCCACAAGTAATGTTTTTGACACTTTCAAAGTTGTTTGGAATCTGTTTCTTCCTTGTTTGACTGAAACTTTATTATCATGGATAGGTTCAAGGGGCAAGAGGCAGAGAATAAGAAGGGGATACATTTCTCAGGCAAGGCGTTGGGCTCTAGTCGATAGGCGTAAGTGTACATAGTTTTTGTATTGTCTATTCTTGCTTCAAGAAAACTCAGTAACCATATAAACTGTTACAAGAAGAAGGCATGAAAGCTATTCTGCTTTTAATTGAGGCTTCTGTGTTATATGCTCTTGCATTTTAAAACTGTTAAGTGAATCAAAAACATAAGATTATTTTGGTTGTAATCTCAACTTTTTTCAGAAATACGTCTTAAGCTGGCAGCTGCAAACAAAGGAGACATACAACAGCTGAATTGGTTTTGTGAGGCATGTAAAGGAAATCCACAGGTACATTCATAATGAGACAACTTTGGAAGTGAATGAAGATAATTGCTATTTGTGTGTCTCATTTAGACTTTTGATACTAATTGTAAACTTATGCAGCCAATGAATCCTCCAATGTTTCTGCAAACAACTGAAAAGATCATCTCCAATGAGCTTACACCATCAGTTCCCCTACCGAGAGCCGTAACAGCGGCATTAGAAGACGGTTCTGTTCACTGTCAATCACTCTCTTCTGCAAACTGTGAGAGTAAAGAAGTTGGCAGAGGATATGGAGTTTGTGTGATTTGTGTGGATGCATCATCTGAAGCAGTGTGTGTGCCGTGTGGACATGTCGCTGGATGCACTTCTTGTTTGAAAGAGATTAAAAACAAGAAACTGGGATGTCCTGTGTGTCGTGCCAACATTGATCAGGTCATTAAGCTATACCATGTTTGAACAAAAGAAAGAAGACAAAGAGCCGGCCCTGACATTCGGAAGACCGCAAACTCATATTTGTTTTGCTTGGGTTCAGGACCGATCCTTATATAATAGGGATTTATCTCCTTTATGGCTAGAAGATATAAGAACATTGTGAACGATCTCTTATTTTTTTTCTTTTAGAATGTCTTTGTAAGATAACTACAACCATAATAAGTAATTTCCACATGACATAAGCACAAAATCTTACTTTTGAGCAATCAAGAATCTTTTAAGCAATATGGAAAATGAAGATAGCGCCTAAGTTGAAAACATTTTGATGACAAAAGGTGATGTAATGTGGACCATTGGTGCCATCTTTGTGGAGAAGAAACATAAACTCTTAATCATCTTCAATTTCAAACGAAGTGTGGCAAATAGCTCCATTAAAAGCTCCAACAGGTGAACAATTAAGATCACAATCACTTCTGCAGAACATCTCAGCTTTCATTTGCTCAAAAAGCAGAATCTCTATTCCCGTTTATTAGTTGGATGTTGTGGAAATGAGGAATAGTTTGTTATTTGACAACAAAAGAGTGTTCATTTGACATATTAACAGTAAGGCCATACTTGATTAGCATCTATGAGAACACTCGAAAACATGGAACGAAGAAAATATCTAGATGAAGTGTTAGGGCAAAGCAAAATATATTGTTGTCTAGTGTATGCCTCATGGGTTAAGTCAAGGACATTGTTAGGTTGTTACTCTGTCTATTAAGCCTTGCGCCTTTTCATTTATGCATGTTAATTAGGCATGGATTGCAGGTCTAATCTGTCCCGCTTGACCCGTTCTGCAGCAAATTTAAGTTAAAAATTGACGTTCAAAATCTACCGCTAAACCCGCTAAAATGAAAAACCAGGATCCGCACCTGCCCCGCATTAATCATGCGGGAATGGCGGGCAATCCGCAAAAAAAATAAAAACGTGGAAAACATAATTTTATTTTAGAAAATTTTATAAAACATAAAAAAAATTTAAACAACATACATTTTTAATTTAAAACATACTAATAACTTACAATATCAAAACAACACACAAATTCTATGTAAAAAACGACATAATGATTTTTTATGCAGTATCCGTAAATCTACTTTTAAAAAAAATACATGACCCGCATCTGTCCTGCGAACTCCAAACATAATATTTGGGTTGATCTACATCCACCCCGCAACAAATCTAACGGATTGCGTTCTGCAGGTTTTGAACCAAATTCGCAGGCCTAATGTTAATAGAACACTTGTGAAGGATGTAGATAGATTAGCTAAGATAGCTAGAGATCAAAAGTTGTCTTGAGTGTGCTATGCAACTTCTTTTCTGTATAATGAAACTGTTCTTTGGCTGGAAAAGAAAGAAAAAAACTCACATGACAAAAGAAAACGCCGACAAAAACTAGATTTTGAGAAAATATAAGAAGCAAAAAGAAAAAAGTTATAAATAATAAATATTAACGACCTTCCTCCACTCCACAGATTCTTATTCTCTCGCTCTCTCTCTTTGCCTCGTCACTTGCAGTGTCGCTGCGGCTTTGCTGCCTTCATTCTCATTTCCACCAATAAGGAGAAGAGAAGATAAGAGAAGAAGAAAGTTCGCAACTTTCCTAAATTTAGAAAAGATAGAGAAGAAGAGAAGCAATCCCATTAATCATTTCTTTAGATCCGACTCTTTCTCTCCTTCTTCTTCTTCTTCTTCTCTCTCTCTCTATATGTTCAATACACTCCGGATCTGCGTCATTGTCTCTTTCAAATCTACAACCTACACTTGTGTAAGTCCCTCTTTCATCTTTCTGGGCTTTTGCTTTTGTGTTAAAGTTTCGATTTTTTCTTCCTTAAATTGGTTTCGGTTGTGTGATGCATTGGTAGTTTTCTTACTGTGTCTATGATTTTCGATTTCTTTTCTGGGAAATTCTTGAATGGTTAGATTTGATCACCAATGGCTAATGTATTACATGTCGACCCGGTTCTGTTTCATAGCTACTTGTTCACTCTTGTCGACTATATATTCTGCTTCTGTTTCTCACAACCAGATCTATAAATGTATTCCCTGTTTCCTGGTAGAAAGATTCTGATCAGATAGTTATTACTAAGTTTTTAACAGGATTAACTGTTTTCTGAATCGAATGAAGTGTCAGTCTCTTTGTTAGTGTTGATGTGCTTGTCCTGAGTTTTACAGTTAATAATGTTGTAGCTGTAAGTTTCAAGATTTTCTTCTTAAATCTCATCGTTTCTATTCTTTCAGATATTGATCATTGTCTTTTTGTTTTGTTTTACATTGAACAGATTCAAAGTTCTTTAACTGGTGAAATATCATCAATTTCTGAATACTGAAAGTCTCCACGAAGTTGTCTGCATCATTTAAGTTGGAACGTTGAAGTTGAATCTCTCGTTGGGTTTTGACTCTCAATATACAAAGGCAATGAAGGGAAGAGCAGATGGAGGGCAAAAGAAACGGGTGATCGCTTTGGTCTGCGTTGCAGCGGTAGTCCTTGTCTGTGTATATCTGTTTTACGGATCTTCTGATCATAGAGCATCAGCCATTGAATATGGGAGAAAACTAGGGTTGGGCGGTGATGAAGATATGACCAAACAGGACGACAATTCTAGCTCGTTCGGTCTTGAAAATGGTTTCACGCCGAGAAGTTTTCCCGTGAGTCTTGAGCATTCTTTTTCTCGTTTCCCCATCGATAAATAAGTTAGATTCATGTGGTTGATATCATTGTGTTTCTTTTTCTTTTTCCAAAGGTATGCGATGATCGGCATTCAGAGCTTATTCCTTGTTTAGACAGGAATCTCATATACCAAATGAGACTGAAGCTAGATTTGTCTTTGATGGAGCATTATGAACGCCATTGTCCTCCTTCTGAAAGACGTTTCAATTGCTTGATTCCTCCTCCTAATGGATATAAGGTGCGGTTTATTCTCCATCTCTATCAATATGATCGATGTCTTTGACATAATTGTTTCTCTTTCCAATATCTTACAGGTTCCAATTAAATGGCCAAAAAGCAGAGACGAAGTGTGGAAAGTGAACATACCTCATACTCACCTTGCACATGAGAAATCTGACCAAAACTGGATGGTTGTCAAAGGAGATAAAATCAACTTCCCAGGAGGTGGCACACATTTTCACTATGGTGCTGATAAGTATATTGCATCAATGGCAAATGTAAGGCAGTTTCTTGGTTTAATGTATTACTAACTATTCTTCACTTTCCTGATTGTATTCTTCGAATTGTTTTTTCAGATGCTTAACTTTCCAAACAACATTTTGAACAACGGAGGAAAGCTAAGGACGGTTTTCGATGTTGGTTGTGGTGTTGCAAGCTTTGGAGGCTATCTTTTATCATCAGATATCCTTGCGATGTCCTTGGCTCCGAACGATGTGCATCAGAACCAAATACAGTTTGCTCTTGAGAGAGGGATTCCTGCTTCTCTCGGTGTTTTAGGGACAAAGAGGCTCCCATACCCAAGCAGATCTTTTGAGCTTGCTCACTGTTCACGCTGTAGAATTGATTGGCTTCAAAGAGACGGGATTCTTCTCCTCGAGCTAGACAGAATACTCAGACCTGGTGGTTATTTTGCGTATTCTTCTCCAGAGGCATATGCACAAGACGAAGAGGATCTCAGGATCTGGAGAGAAATGAGTGCTCTTGTGGAGCGTATGTGCTGGAAGATAGCTGCGAAAAGGAGCCAAACTGTTATTTGGCAGAAACCTTTGACAAATGATTGTTATCTTGAAAGAGAACCTGGAACTCAGCCTCCAATGTGCCGCTCTGATAATGATCCTGATACTGTCTGGGGCGTAAACATGGAAGCATGCATTACTCCTTACACTGACCGTAAGTTTTCAAGATTTTCTTCTTTGAAATGAAGTTTATGATAGCAAAACGGAAAAACAGATTCACTCTTTTTTGGTTTTTCTTAGATGACCACAAAACAAAAGGAAGTGGATTAGCTCCATGGCCGGCTCGGTTAACCTCTCCTCCTCCACGGCTTGCTGATTTTGGATATTCGAACGGCATGTTTGAGAAGGACATGGTATAAAAAAACACATAACTTCTCTGTTTACTGCAACTGACAGACTAAGAACATGAGTTATGCGGTGACATCATATGTTTCTTATTCGTACAGGAACTTTGGAGGCAGAGAGTAGATAGTTACTGGGAAATCTTGAGTCCTAGAATCGAAGCAGATACAGTGAGGAATATAATGGACATGAAAGCAAGCATGGGCTCATTTGCCGCTGCTTTGAAAGAAAAAGATGTATGGGTGATGAATGTTGTTCCAGAGGACGGACCTAACACGCTTAAACTGATATACGACAGAGGTTTAATGGGCGCGGTTCATAGCTGGTCAGTTTCTACTTGATCATAATAACACATTGCTGATTGACAGATATTTTGTTTCTTTGATCATCTAGTTCCAATGTACCGTAGGTGTGAAGCATTCTCGACATATCCAAGGACCTATGATCTTCTCCATGCTTGGGACATTATATCGGATATAAAGAAAAAAGGGTGTAGTGAAGTTGATTTGTTACTGGAGATGGATCGAATACTGCGTCCGAGCGGGTTTGTAATCATAAGGGATAAACATAGAGTGGTGGATTTGGTGAAGAAGTATCTAAAGGCATTGCATTGGGAGGAAGTAGGGACAAAGATAGATTCAGATTCAGATCAAGATTCAGACAACGTTGTATTCGTTGTCCAGAAGAAGCTGTGGTTAACTAGTGAAAGCCTTAGAGATATGGAGTGATGAAAGCTACACGGAGATATACACAAGACATTACGACCAATGAGAAGCATACAAGCAAGAAATTTTACTATTGTATCAACATTTATTAACGTTATTTGATTTTTATTTAAACTATTGTTGTTTTTTTTTTCACATTCTTTATTGTTGTTTGTATGATTTGGTTGAGGAAGACTCGTATAAGTAAAGATCGATATAAAGCTGCAAATTCTTTTATATCCATAAGCTCAAATTGTGTCATAAGTGTCAAATGGTAGAATACAATTTCTTTTTAAGATCTTAAGTGATTTTTCTTCCCTTTTTTTTCAACTTTCTCTGTTATATAAAACAATTTTGGTCTCTAGATCCGGTATCAAAGATAATCTGATCCCCTAAACTAATGTGACTCATTCGATGATATTATTTTTCTAACCTTTGTCTTTTTGGCCAAAGTATCGGCGACAGGATTTTTGGACCGGGAAATATGGACTAAATAAAATTCACTAAACGTAGATTTGAGGTTGAGGACAATTTCCACTTCCGTCTTAAAGCCTGGCCACTCTCCTGAGTTGTCGATAATCTTCATCAAAATCGAGCCGTCTGTTTCCATGCAAATACACTGAAATCTTTTATCTCGGAAGCAGGACATGGTCCAAATGGTTTTTCTTCCTTTAAAATCGAATATGTGATTACTTTTCTCTTAACCGTACATGTGGACTTGAAAATAATGGTGCGTAGTGACGACCACTTCTGTTGTAGTTGAATTTAGATGGCCTGGTTTTTAGATGGCCTGGTTTTGAGCTTCTTGAGCCGTGGTTAGATAAGTTGGTTTGGTTAACCTATTTTGAGCTTCATTAAGATGGCCTGGTTTTAAAAAAATATCTATTACTTTCTTTTCAAAGGATTAAGACTTTTTAATAACCTACTTTAAGGAATAATTCATTAAAAGTTAATGCTCGAATTTTTTGGTGTGATTGCTCGTTTTTGGTGAATTTCAGCGGACTTACATAAAAATATGTAATGGAACTCATGGGATAAACTTTATCATGACATGGACAATGAGGACATTAGTTTCTGTGATTTGAGGATTTCAATACGATAATGCTGACAAAGCAATTTCCGAAAGTCGGTAATCCCTCGACTCTCATATCCAGGGTTTTAAAAAGGCGATATTTCCGAAAGTCAGACCTTTTGGAACACATTCAATTCTACTCTCATTCCTATGACTGGAGGAGCATGGTATCGGCTAGATCTCTGGTTAATTTTGGACTGATTAAAAGGGTGGGAACGGGAAATCGACTTCGGTCTGGATGACCATTGGATCACAACCGAACGCCCGAAACCAGCAACATATAAAACTTATACTTACTATCCTTCTTTAATGTTAAACCATTTGTTTGATGCACAAATACAATCGTGGAATCGTCAATCGATTCAGGCGATTATTTCGTATTAGATTATAAATATATTTTTATAAAATTATGTATCATTTTAATATATGTAGTTTTTTAAAAAAATTTGAAAAAAGGAATTAAAGTATAGATCGGTTTATTTATTTATTAAATATTAATTATTAAAAATCTCAATTCTTTGAATAGAAAACTAATAAATGTTTTTAAAACAAAGAATATATATATATATATACATGTATAATTAATTATTTTTCTTATCTTAATACTAAAAAAATAATTGTTAAAATAATTTAAGTTTATTAAGTATATTTATATAATTATCATTATGAGAATTAGATTGGACACATCACGTACAAACCAGACTTTTCAAATATTATTCAAAAAATTTCAGATACTTTTTTTTGTTATTTTAGAAAACTAATTTTGAATAAAAAATTTTAAATTGAAAAAGCTAACTAAAAACAGTAATAGTGAAAATTAGTTATAATAACTTTAATTCATTAGTGGTATCTATGTAATTATGCTCTGCAATATTTTTCAAATAATATTTTTAAATATTATTATTAAATATTTTTCAAATAATATTATTAAATATTTAATTTATTTGTTAATATGTCAATGTCAGATATATATATTACCTTTTTCAGCATAATGAAAATTACTACCTCATATCGATCATAATAAATTATTCAAATTTTTAAATCAGTTAAAAATATAATGAATAATTTAATAAAAGTCTTTTCAATAAAAAAATTGTAACTTAAAATATTTTACGGTAGGTGATCTTTTTTACATAATTTTTTATGATGGACAATTTTATTCGTAACTACAAAAATTATATTTACATATTAAACTTAAAATTACTGATACATTGAATATATTTATTATATGTATATATTAAATTTTAATTTTTCTGGCATAGACAGATTTACTATATATATATATGTTATATATATTTTTTTAATAAAAATAGTTCTTCTATTTAATTTTGATATAAACCTTTAAAATGAAAGAATTGCAAAAAAAATTGAATAAGAATAACTAGAGTATTTTATATATATTATCAAGAAATCTATGGAAGTGGGAATTTAGATGTGCCACCAAACAGTCTTGGAAGATAAATAAAAATATATAATAAAACTCAGCTTTTACTTCTTGTCTCAGTCTCACAGCTATATTTATTTATTTATGAAACAAACATTTATTTTTGTCAATAACTTTGACATTTATTCTTGGCTTTTGACATTGCCATCGAACATATTTCCCGTGGAGGGGTCCACGCGGAATAATAAAGCCGCTAAATCCACTTCTCAATACTCTCAAATTTAATCACTTTACCAATAATATAATTCAAATTTTTGGTATTAAAAATCAATTACTTCTTGACAATAATTGTTCGTTTAAGGAAAACTAATTAAACCCTGAATTCACGGTAATCAACTTTAGTAACTAAAGAAACTATTAATTTTCATTTTGAACCTAATCCCCTAAAAAATATATTTTTATTATATTGCTGAGAAAGAAACAAGAGAGAGAGAAAACAAAAAACAACTGAGAGAAAAAGAGAGAGAGAGAAGAGAGACGCAGAAGAAGATCAGTAGTGCCTTTAGTCTTTGCAATTCACACAATATCGAAAGTTTCAAACTTTTTTCTTTACCCTTTTCTTCTTTGAAATTGCGATAATTCGATCTTCACGAATTCGAGTTAAACAAGAGGCAAGAATTGAGGAATCGAATCCCAGGAATCAAATCAAATCAAGGTCTTTTCTTTTTTTCTTTTTCTCACCACAAATTGCGGGTCTCTGTCTCTGTGTTGTCTCCATGTTTTGTTTTTTCCTAATCTAAACGCTTGTTCTTGAGGCTTCATTACATCTCTGTCTCTGTTCCTGTTTCGTTGGGATCGACCTTTTTGTTAGAATCGTATGATTTGAGGTTTGGTGCATTTTCCTCTTACCCAAAACCTAGGGTTTCTGGTTTGATTCCGGATTTCCCCCAATTTTTTGCCTACATTTGGTATTTCCAGTGATTCCCATGTTTAATCTGATTATTTCAGATCTATTAGGTTTAGAAATGATCATGTAATTGACTTGTTTCTTTCTTAGTAATCAGTGTAGGATTCTGCAATTTTGATTTTTAGATATGTCTTTGATTTGAATATAATGGCTAGCAATGTAAGTTTTCAGAAACTTGTGAGATAATGTTTTCAAATTTAGATTATTTGTTGAGTTGCTTGAGTTTTATGTTCGATGTTTGGACTATTACTTCAAATATGCTTCTGTTGGAGTCACTTTTAGCTAATATATGTCATCTTTTTTGTAGGTGTGAAGCAGAGTAGAAAATCGAATCACTAGATGCATGACATATGAAAACTGTTATACATAATTGGAGTGGAACTCGTTCGTCGCGCTTATCAAACTCTCTTGTCACTTGTACATAAAGCTCTTAACTAAATTGCTAACGAGGAAAGACATGGAGACTGCAAAAGCTTGGCTGAATAAGTTAAAATCTAAAGACAAGGTGAAATCCTCGAAAAAGAAAGAAGTAGCAAGTAATGTAAAGGAGGGACCGAAAACACCTGGAGGCGAAGAAGCGCTTTCAAATGTAACAAAGGAGAAGGCTGCTGCTGCGAAACTATATATTGAAAATCATTACAAAATGCAAATGCAGAGTCTGCAGGAAAGAAAGGAGCGGTATAGTCTCATTACATATTCTCAGTGTAATATTTTTTTGTCATGCTGCGGAATTTTTTTAATTGTGCCTTTTCCTTTTCTTGGCATTTATGTTTTGTGCAGACGCAAAATGCTGGAAAAAAAATTAGCTGCTGCAGAAGTCTCTGAGGAAGAACAAAACAACTTGCTAAAGGATTTGGAGATGAAGGAAACTGAATACATGCGCCGTCAGAGGCATAAAATGGGAGCTGATGACTTCGAGCCATTGACAATGATTGGGAAAGGTGCATTCGGAGAGGTAGCATATCTTTCCTTCATCTCTTTTAGAGATCTTTTCTCAGCCTTTCATTGGCATGCGTCTATGATGAATGTTGCTGAACATGAGTAGCGGTTAGCTGTACACCGTGGAAATGCCTTCTGGGAGAATGAACATCTAATAAAACCTCTATAAATTAATAACTTTTGGGACCATGCTATTTTTTAATTTAGAGAGATATTGATTGAATCGAAAACGTATTTTGGACCGAAAACTTCTATTAATTTACCACGTTATTAATTTATTGAGAATTAATGTATAGAGGTTATACTCTATATGCTATACATTAATTTTTCTTTCTTATCATTAGTTGTCTAGCGGCTTGTAGGATTTATACGAACCCAGAACATATAAACTTTAGTTTTCTTGAACATAAAACTTTTTCTAGTCTTCGGTATGGATAAAATAATTAGTTCAAATGGCTGCTTTCTAAAGTGAGAGGAGGAAAATGTTTACATATTTCATTTTGTGCTTAAAGCTCCAGGTGTTGAGTCTAGCATGTGACTTTTAAAATCTTACGGCTTTATGAACCATTGGCTTAAGTTGCATGCTAAGTTTTATGTTTTCTGTTTGTGTTTTACTCTCTTTTTGCAGGTTAGGATCTGTAGGGAGAAGGGAACAGGCAATGTGTATGCAATGAAGAAGCTTAAGAAATCCGAGATGCTTCGCAGAGGCCAGGTATTGAGATTCTTCCAAACCGATTTCGGTTTATGTTTGTTTGGTTGGTTTATTTATTTGTGAAATCTGATTTTCAGGTGGAACATGTAAAAGCAGAGAGAAATTTACTTGCAGAAGTTGACAGCAATTGCATCGTCAAACTGTATTGTTCTTTCCAAGATGAGGAGTATTTGTATCTGATAATGGAGTATCTACCTGGTGGGGATTTGATGACTTTACTTATGAGGAAAGACACCCTTACTGAAGATGAGGCAAGGTTTTATATTGGGGAAACTGTCCTGGCTATTGAGTCCATTCATAAGCACAATTATATCCACAGGTCAGTGAAGCAGGGCATATGACTAAGTTGTAGTTCCCATGTCCGTTTTTTGTTCTAAACGTCATTTTTTCTTCAATGTGATACAGAGATATCAAGCCTGATAATCTGCTACTTGACAGAGAGGGGCACATGAAACTATCAGATTTTGGATTATGTAAACCGTTAGACTGTAGTAATCTTCAGGAAAAAGATTTCACGGTTGCACGAAACGTTAGTGGGGCTTTACAAAGTGATGGTCGCCCTGTGGCAACAAGACGCACTCAACAGGAGCAACTGCTAAACTGGCAACGAAATAGAAGGATGCTTGTAAGTTCACTTATGCATCATTTTTTTGTTCAGAGATATCCACTTTTGCTAGAACAAACAATCCAGTGTGTTTTGTTCATCGAAGATATGTTCTCCCCACTGATATAGAAATCTGTAATGGTATAACTTATTAGTTTAAGGTTATTGGTTCCAGGCTTATTCCACGGTTGGAACTCCTGACTACATTGCCCCAGAAGTTCTGCTGAAAAAAGGATACGGAATGGAATGTGATTGGTAGGTGCAACCATCTATTGGGATTTATTCTCTTTGGTTTCTTTGGTGCAGATGATTAATATGGATGAATAATCTTGAGAGTACTTACTCTTTTAGGTGGTCTCTTGGCGCCATTATGTATGAAATGCTTGTGGGGTTTCCGCCATTTTATTCAGATGATCCAATGACAACTTGTAGGAAGGTATCCATCGCTTTTGTTTACCTTCCATTTGTGTATTGGAGAAAGACTGGCGATCTCAAGTCTTATATTCGATTTTAGTCTTTTTGTATCTCTTTGCTGATTTTAATTGGATTTTCGTCTTTTGTTGTGTTCCCCCCTTATGCAGATAGTAAATTGGAGAAATTACTTGAAATTCCCAGAAGAGGTTAGACTATCACCAGAAGCCAAGGATCTTATTTGTAGGCTTTTATGCAATGTTGAACAAAGGCTTGGAACAAAAGGAGCAAATGAAATTAAGGTGTTGTGTCCTTTATTCAACTTTTAGATTCAAAGTTCCCTTATCTAAAGACTATTATGAGAAACCCTAATAAATGCTTTGAGTCTTTGACTGGTTTCTTTTAGGGTCATCCTTGGTTCAGAGGTACGGAATGGGGAAAATTGTACCAGATGAAGGCTGCCTTTATTCCCCAAGTCAATGATGAGTTGGACACCCAAAATTTTGAGAAATTTGAAGAGGTAACGTACTGATACTAGTAAATATTGGAATATTCGTGTGACCAATGATGTGTCATGATGTATATACTGAAATATTGGTGCCACAGATGATATGTATGCTCCTGATAAAGAAAATAATGTATACTCTTCTTTGATTCCTTCTGGAACAGACTGACAAGCAAGTTCCAAAGTCATCAAAGTCAGGTCCATGGAGAAAGGTATGGCATAGGCATTGACAACTTTTTTTACATAGGTTCAAATTCCCATATATGAATTTAGAATTTCAAAGAGCTGCTTCGAGTGCGATTGGAAGATGTGCATGTAACGTGTAGGTCATGAATCACATATCTTTTTGGGATCAACATGATATAGATCAAAACCTGTCAGTGGAATCTGTGTCATGATGAACCAAAAGGAATCCTGTGCAGTTATATAAGTATATAATTTTTTGTCGTCTTGGGCTTTCCTAAGATGAGGTTTGCTTTCTTGTATCTTCTCCAGATGCTCTCGTCCAAGGACATTAACTTTGTTGGTTATACTTACAAGAACGTTGAAATCGTGAACGATGACCAATTACCAGGGATAGGTATTCCACTTTACCCCCCTTCTTTCTTGATTGCCTTGTGATTTAACAACATTGCTTGTCTGCTGCATTGTAATCTGTTTTTTTCTTATAATTTTATTTTGTGTGTGCAGCTGAGCTGAAGAAGAAGAGCAATAAGCCAAAGCGGCCTTCGATTAAATCCCTCTTCGGTAAATCCTATTTACCATTTCATTGATCATGTTTTGGAAGCAAGTGGCAGTATATTACAATCCATGTTGATTCTCTCTAACTAAACTGTGGAAAAAAACATGAACAGAGGATGAAACATCTGGTGGTACAACAACACACCAAGGAAGCTTCTTGAATCTATTGCCGACGCAGATGGAAGATCCGGAGAAAGAAGGTAGTAAGTCCAGCTCATCCGGGTGAAGAACCCTGATTTGACTGACACATTTGCACAGCCTGAATCAGAGACCCTTCTTATATAACTTATGTGTGTGTTTCATTTCGTTGAAAGCCTTTTGTTTTCTCCAAAAGAGTTGCAAATGATAGGGTTTCAACAAAGTACAGTCTCCTACATGGAAGCGAAGGCTTTCCCTGAAGGAGTGAAAGACGGATTTGGTTAATTGTTTCAGCATAGAGTTGTTTGATTATGTTAACCAAGAAAAGAAAAGAAAAAAGTAAATATTCTTTTCGAAATTGGTTTGTTTATCACAGGGAGGAGATATTTGATAATTTGTTATTTGTTATCTGTTATTTGTTATTTGTTTTTTGTTTTTTTGTTTTCTTTTGGTTGATCAAAACTTGGTTGTACTACTATACACCTCAAAGATGAAATCTTCACCCACTAATACTGTGACCCAAGCCTATTGTCTCTCTTCCTCTCTTGCTTATTTATTTTAAATTGTTCATTTAATTGAGAAATTGAGGAAACAAAATTTTCACCAACATGATGGATTTGTAAAACATGTTGATTTCATCTTCGAATTTAGTAGTTTTTTCTAATTTTCATAGAACGAAAAGGAAAGTTTAGCATATATATTCTAAATTGTTTAGAAATCAGCGTTCTAAAAATTGTAGAACATAAATGAGTTTTAAATATTTTAGAACATGTATAATGTGTAGAATATATGTTCTAAATTTTGCAGAACATGTGTAATACATAGAATACACATTTTGAAATTCAGAATGTTAATTCTAAACTTTATAGATCAACATTAATTTATCAAAAAAAATGTTGAATTTAAATATCTTCATGTCTACTTTATCATTTATTTACATATTGTTCTTCAATATTTTTGAAAAAATAGTTAAATCTGATGTAAAAAATAATTTAGGAAAAGTTGACATTTGTTTCTATAATGAATAAATAAATAAAATGTCAAATATATTTTTTTAATTTTCCCTAAAAATTATATTTGGAACATATAATACGATATTTTGACATATTTATCAATGATCCAATAACACTTTTATATTTGGATATTCAAAAAAGTTAAATAAAATCTACTAACCAATCAAAATTTAACAAAAAAAAATAGTTTTGCTATCTATATTATGTTATTACAAATAATAAGATTTATGAATATGCGGCATCATAACAAACAGTTTGATTTACATCACATTATAAAATTTTAGCAAACTTTTTATTTATTAATATGCGTAAATCGTATTTTTTGGAAACTGAACTCTAAACTGTCTGGTATAAAAAAAAATTAATGAGTCTTTAGATTAACAAATTGATTGGTTAAGTTTTATCGAATCATTGATATCTCTATCAAACTATTGGAAAACCGAATTAACTAAGGGTTTTTTTTATTTCTTCTTTTGTCTTTTCAATTTTAATACTTTTAGATGTTGAAACGACTGCGTTTAGCAATCAGAGAGACACGAAGGATTGTTTTAGATCTCTTCTTTCTTTCTTTCTTCGGCTGCTGCGAACTCTGAGAAGATGCAGGTAATCTTCTCTACCATGTCTCCATAAGAAACCCTAGCTTTCGCAGTACTCTCTCTATGCTCTTCTTATCCTTATTATATTCGACTTCGTTGTGAAAATTCGAACAGGCCCTTTTCTTTTCTTTTTTTCGATTTGGCAGCAGAATCATAGATGAAAGTGGGAACAACTTCCTTTAAATTCAAAATATTGGTTTAAGATTGTTTGGGTTTCGTGCAGGCAAGTGATAGGTTTAACATCAATTCTCAGCTTGAGCATCTTCAAGCTAAATACGTTGGAACTGGGCATGCTGATTTGAGTAGATTGTGAGTTTAATGTTCACTTTTTAATCTGAATTTTCATTTGTCTCCTACTATCGAATTGTTTGTAAAATGTGGCAGTGAGTGGGCTGTGAACATTCAGCGTGATAGCTATGCTTCATACATTGGCCACTACCCAATGCTTTCATACTTTGCAATCGCTCAGAACGAGTCTATTGGACGAGAACGCTACAACTTCATGCAGGTTTTGTGTGCTTTTTGCTCTCTATACAGGTCATTTGCATGCTTCATTCAGTGTGATTCAAGATTTGGATTATGATTTGAATAGGAATGTAATGATATGGTATTATGGTTATTGGTCTTTGTCATCAATCATTTGGTTTATCTCTTCCCTTTTCCTTTCAGAGTCATTGATTTGTGGTATGGTTTTAGTTTAAGACTTCTCAATGGCGTGTACTTGTGTTGTCGTCGTGATAATTTTGATTAGAGGTCATAAGGTTTGTATGGTCTCACTCAAAATAATGGGAGCCGAGATTCCTTTACAAACAGTTGGTTTGAATTAGGTGATTGTGGAAATGTATATGGTCTTCTTGAGGAATAACAAAGAGATGAAGATACATCATGAGTGACATAACAGACTGTTTGTTTCTTATCAGAAAACCATGTAAATTCATAAAAAAATGGTTCCACTTTTGTAGAAGGGATTATGTTTTTGGAATAACTTTGGATGTCTTTGTGATTTGCAGAAAATGCTATTACCATGCGGCCTTCCTCCAGAAAGAGAAGATGATTAGGAGGCAGAGAAGGATGTGATGTTCTGATGGAAATGTTACTGTGCTTGCCTTTTTGAGTTTACGTGCGTTTATGCTCCAGAGAATAGAGTTTCAACCTCTAATTAAAGTTGTTCTGACTGATGAAAAGAAATTGTTCACAACCAGTTTGTAGGCATTACAGGACAAGAGCAAAAGTGAATAGTTTTCTTATGTCTCTGTTTTGGACCCCAATATGTAACGAATCAAAACCTATTTAGTTTGATGTCCCTGTTTTCAAAGCTTCACATCACATTTGGGAATGATGAGTATAACGAATTAACGAAAAGTGATTAATCGTGGCTATAGAATTGAGGTAAAAACTTCATCTTTATTGAACAAATTTACATTCTAAACTTGTACAGCAGGAGAAATAAGTAGGAGAAAGACGAATTCTAGAGCAACGAGACTAGTATTAACTACTAGTTAAACTAGTATTCTAAAGGGAGGCAACCCAAGAAGGGAGGATGCTTGAGCAGTTGATACGGATGCTTAGTGATGAGGCCTGAGAGTGCGTAACCACCCTATGAAACGATGGATAGGTGAAAACTTGGGAACATTGGGTACAGCTGGTGCGACCACGACTCGAAGCTTAAGCCCAGCCTCGCAGTGACCCGTCTCTGAGCTTATGAAATAGTGGACTCCTGGTTCGGTGAGCTTGACCAGATCGTGTCCTGTCTTGTGCACGGCTATAGGAGAGGTCGGATCACAGAATTTGAACTCAAGATCACCGCTGATTTCTAGAACATCGTTGACTTCGTTTCCGTATTCGAAAAGGAGATTGTGCAAGTCACTGTTATAAACCCTCCATCCTTTGGAATCTCCGACCTTGTATATCTTTCCAAAAGGTAGGATCTTGCTCGGTGGTGGTGGAGGAATCGGACGTGACGGGTCGTGGATGACAAGAACGTCAAGTCTCTGTCCCGATGAGCATTGAGAATGATTTGAGCTGATGAAGTAGTAAGAACCTGGTTCCGTAAGGGTCACAACATCGTGTCCTATCTTGTAGACAGCTTTGGGAGAAGAAGAGTCGCAGAATTGGTATTCCAAGGCGCCTGAGACTTGAGTGACGTCGTTGAAGTTGCGGTCGTAGTCGAAGAGGAGAGAATCTCCTACGTGGAACTCCTTACGATCGGCCCAAGAGTAATAGGTGTCGTCCTTCGCAGTCCATCCATCGGAATCTCCGACTTTGTAGATCGTTGCCGAGCAGCAGCCCAAGAGAAGCGTCACGAGCACGAAGCTGTAGATCATGGTGTTCATCTTCTTCACTGCTGTTGTCGCCATGATTATATTGAGAAGCCAACAAGAAAGATGATATCTGATAAAGGAGCGATTATGATGATTGTTTCATATTGTTGCGATCGTTTCTTTATATAGTGCTTTATTTACTATCCCTAATTATTATCTCTTAAGGATTTTATTTTGTGTATTTCCTCTTTTGTTTCCAAAATATTCTATCTTCTAGAGATTCTAGGGATTTTAGATATACTTTGAATCAAGTCAGTATAAAACTAAATTTAGGTTTTTGATATGAATATTATTCTAAATCATTGGTAAAGATCATTGGTATAAGATTATCGAAGTTTCAGGATTTTTATCAGTCGCATTAAATTTTATCATGTAGCATGTGATTCACAGATGTTTATGCCAGCCACATATAAAATAACCAACATAGTGACATCAAGTACGACGAAGAAAAATAACAAGTCTAAAGATTTATTAGTATGCAAGAATATACTAGGAAAATCAACGCTTAATTTCAATTCTTTTCTTATATCGTCTCTAATATCTTACACGTATTTTGCTTACGTAATAATGCACATTTTTAAAATTTACATTAATACTGAAAATTAGTTTTATTTCATAATACCAATTCACGTCACCCTTCACAAAAGCGCTATTAACGGACAAGAAATAAAACAAGTCTATGCAATCCAATAGGGGCTACGGTAAACAATCAACAACTAAAAAATTAAGAGAAAAAAATAAACCAAACAATATGAAATGAGTCTCATCGTCTTCATCGTTAGTATAGTCAACATGCGAATGTGGTCTCCCTGAACGAGGCCGGATTGCCAGTACAACAAGAACCAACAAAGGAAAAGGCCCAAAATGGAAAGGTTATCGTATCCGAAGACTAAGATGAAACGCTAATAACCTTTCCATTTTGTTTCTTAAAAAGGTTAAACAATGCCTTTTTGTCTTTAGTTATTTAGTCATTCTCATCTTTATTTATATTCATAAAATCAAAAATCACTTGCTTCGAAATATTACATATTTTCATGATTTTGGGAAGCTAACTATTTTATAATCTTAAAATTGCAAAAATATCATAAATATAGAAGACATATAAAAACTGAAATCAACTCGAACCCGCATTGACAAATTAACTAATTTAAAAATAATTAAAGTAAAAATATTGAAAGAAATTTTACATCACTTATGAAACAAAGATGTCTTGTAGATGTTTATAAAGCAAATTGCTTTCGAATCCCTTAATAACTTGAATATGGAGACTTCTGAAGTTAATCAAGTAACATCTTAACAAATCTGAATTAAATTGGAAATATGTGACATGGTTATATTATGAGAGATCATGATCAGAAAAGTAACTATATTAATACTGAAAATTCTTTGTATTAAAATTAAAATTATTTTAGACTAATTAGAATTATATACAATTGTGGTTCAATTCGGAAAAACTTTTATAACTCAATTTACCCAAAAATAAATACAATCCAATTTCTTATAATCGAAATCACATATCTAGTTAAGATGACAATATAAAATTATTTTGAATATTCTGTTATTTACTTTTAAAAAATTATTCTAGTTTGACGTATACAATATATAATATTGGTTCATTTCGGAAGAATATATAAAAATATATCCAAATAATAAATAACATAATCGTTTCTAATATTTATACCTGAAATCACATGTTTAACTAAAATTATAACATAATTTAAAATATTTTTAATTTACTTTTCATACATATAAATAATAAACCAACTTAAAATTTATAAGAAAATAAAATATTAAACAATTTTTCTGATTTAATCAAGAAGCTCTGAGGTGAATCATTGGAAAACGTTGTTATTTGGCTTGTCAAATCCTTGTTCGTTTCTATTGAAGTTTTTGTGAGAATCAAGCTCAAGTTTAAAACTTTGTAAGCTTCGTAGGTGTTCTTTTGGGTTCTATACTTGTTCCGGTTAGAGATGGTAACTTTTAAAGTTTATGATTGGTGTTGTTTTGGGTAGTAAATTCAAAATTCACGTAATATTGGGATATCTTTGTCAACATTTATAGTTTGGTTTTTAGTGGGTGCACATGTAATAATACGTTACACAGATCTCAGCTACACTTGGATGCGTGTAATTAAAAATATGGAATTCCAAAATTTCCCCTCTCGCATAGCATTCATGGCAAAACCATGACTTTTAGTGTTTTATTATTACAAAATTAATAACACATCATGTGATTTCTCAAAAAAAAAACCCACAGCATTGATGGTCCTTCAGTCAAAACCACAATGACATGTCCTAAACTAGTATTCGGTAGAATTTACTTCTATGATGTAGACAGAAAATCCTGATTGAAGTCGTCTAAAAAACGATATTATAGGGAAAATATATTATCCGACCGGTTAAAAAACTTAATGCAAAAAAAAATTATCATATATTTAGTAGAAATAAATTTATATGATATACATACAACTGTCCATGACGATGCTTTATGATTCAATATAAGCCAAACCAAAATTTAATATTTTTAGGAGTTGTTAGTGTTACACATTAGACACAAAACCTATCAAATCGATGATTTATGGTTTTCTGTGCAAGTTCAAGATTTACCGACAGTACAAGCTTAATAGTTTCGGGATAACGTTGATATTTTGTCAGTAATTGTTGTTTGTTGTTTTAATATATGCGACGGACAGATCTAAAAACAATCGAAAAGCAGAGAAAATGCGTGTACTAAGGGTAACCTAACACCTCGGTACCAAAAGCTGTTCAGTCTCCTTTTTTCTTTATTTTACTAAACTCTATGTATTAAATCATATTTTGGTTAGTATTGCGGTTTTTTACAAAAACCAATTCTACCAACTGATTATGACTTACATGCAAAAATATGTATTCGCAACATTTTAGCAAAGAAATCCGCATGGATTTTAAATCGATTTATTAAATCATCAAAAATAATCTGAATCTGCTATGAACAAAATCCAGTTCACCGGATTTTCAATCATATTAAGCAAATCCGCATAATTCGTCTCGAATCGAATTGAAAATATTATATTTTCGCTTAGACTGGACATAAGCCAAAAGAGGCAAATTCTTCTGTCTCCTTAGTCCTTTGTGTTTTGGGTATTTTTTTCCTCTTGATAACAGATCATTAACTTAAATATTTTTCCTAATAGTTTTCATGTTTGAATTTTGCATAAACTTATGTAAACTTTGTTTTTCCTATACCTGTTAGACCTAAACATTATCTCTATTTGAACAATTTCATGAGATTCTTACCAACAGGATCCACATAACAGTAAAAGAAAAAAACCATCATACATATATAGTTGTGACAGAAATACATATAATATTTTATGAGTTATCAAATCTGTAATTGTACTAGCGGGAATATTCGGAAATTCTCAGTAGACAAAAACCTTATCCAAAAATATCATATGTTCGGGCCACTTGTACAGCACCGATTTGATTTATATGTTGTTAGTCAAGTCGCAATATGCAACTTTGACTTTTCAAACGAATACAGCTAATGGCTCCAAGTAAAAACCTATATATACACACACACAGATCCAATCTTCTTACAAAAACATCTCACTCCACTACTCAAATCTCAAACAAAAGAGAATCTATCATGCTTCGGTTCCTAATCCTAGCTCTCGCCATTTCCACTGCTTCGCTGGTTACAGCCCAAGTCCCTCCCGAGAAACAGTTCAGAGTCGTCAACGATCTCGGTTTCGGCGAATACATCACCGAGTACGACGCAAGTTACCAACCCCTCCGATCACCGAACGCGAGCTTCTTCACGTCGCCTTTCCAGCTCTTTTTTTACAATACTACTCCTAGTGCTTACGTCTTAGCTCTCCGAGTCGGACTCCGTCGTGACGAGTCACTCACGCGTTGGGTCTGGGACGCAAACCGGAACAACCCTGTCGGTGAAAACGCCACGTTCTCACTCGGCCGCGACGGCAACCTCATACTCGCCGAGTCAAACGGCCGAGTTAAGTGGCAGACCAACACAGCCAACAAAGGCGTCACCGGATTCCAAATCTTGCCCAACGGCAACATCGTACTCCACGACAAAAACGGAAACTTCCTCTGGCAGAGTTTCGACCATCCCACTGATACACTCCTCACCGGCCAATCTCTGAAACTTAACGGAGTTAACAAACTAGTTAGCCGTAAATCCGACATGGACGGTTCAGATGGTCCCTACAGTATGGTGCTGGACAACAAAGGCTTAACCATGTACGTTAACAAAACCGGTCAGCCATTGGCATACGGCGGATGGCCGGATCACGACTTCCGTGGCACCGTAACGTTTGCCGTTACAAGGCAGTTCGACAATTTAACGGAGCCGTCAGCTTACGAGCTCCTCCTAGAACCCACACCACAAACGGCGACGAATCCGGGTAATAACCGCCGGTTACTCCAAGTCCGACCCATCGGAAGCGGAGGAGGGACTTTAAACCTGAATAAAGTTAACTACAACGGAACCATTTCGTATCTCAGGCTCGGATCCGACGGGAGCCTCAAGGCCTTCTCGTATTATCGTCCAGCTACGTATCTCGCATGGGAAGAGAGTTTCTCCTTCTTCTCCACTTACTTCGTCCGTCAATGCGGCTTACCGTCGTTTTGCGGCGATTACGGTTACTGCGACGGCGGAATGTGCATAGCCTGTCCTACACCAAAAGGATTACTCGGATGGAGCGATAAATGTGCGGCGCCTAAAACGACGCAGTTTTGTTCAGGAAGTAAGGGTAAAACGGTAAAGTATTACAAGATAGTAGGCGTTGAGCATTTTAATGGGCCTTACGTTAACGATGGACAAGGCCCAACTTCTGTAAACGATTGCAAGGCGAAATGCGATCGTGATTGTAAGTGTTTGGGTTACTTCTACAAAGAGAAAGACAAGAAATGTTTGATCGCTCCTCTTCTAGGTACACTCATCAAAGACGCCAACACTTCTTCTGTTGCTTACATTAAATATTAGTGTGTCTTCTCTTCGAATTCTTAAGAGACTTAATTAATGAATAATCGCTCTGCTTGTAACTATTTTATCGTTTAATAATAACTAGGTTTATTCCCGTGCTACGTACGGGATATATAAAAAAACTTTAAATTATATTTGTTTGTTACAATATCTATTTTTAAAAAAAATTATGAATTTTATTGAGGTCTTTTTATTACAATTATTATTTGTTTTGCATTTGTTTAAATAGTAAAGCAGATTAATATTTTTTTGGAATTCATATTGTTTCGACTGGTGTTGCCAGCTGATATTTTGCATTATACCATTGATTGTTTTAAAACGATTTCCTTTTTTGTTTTTCAGTAACTTTTAATAGTAAGAATAGTTGTGTAGGGTAAATTATATTTACATGAAAAAGGAATTTGGTTTGTTTATTGGACCTCCAGTAAAAATTTCTAATATTTTAAATTTCTAAAGATTAAGCAAAAAAGACTGAAAAAATCTCCAATACTTTTACATTATGACCACCACACTTTCCAGTATTTCCCAATGCCACACATATGTTAAATGGGAGAGCTACATATATAACAATCATAAAAATGACCTAAAAGATAAAATTACATAATAGATTCTAACAAACGACTTCGACTGTGTGAGGAGAATAGATTCTAGCAAACGACTTGGACTGTGAGGAAATTTAAATTATAATATATTACTATTGAATCATCTGGAACTGAGATTTGAATTCTAGGATTAAATCATTAGAATTAGTTATACTAATATTAGAAGAAAGACAGAAAAGCTCCACTAAACATGTGATGATAAAATACACATCTTTGCTTAAAAACCTTTACCATTTGCAGTGAGGTTGCGAGACGCACTGATAGTTGCATTTTCTCAGTTCTCTTATATCATTTATCCTTTATGCCTCCAGAACAAACAATTCCCATTGTCTTAAATCATGGAAGAGAATTATAATTTACTATCCCAAACAACCAACGTTCATACGATCATAAATACAACCAAAATACACACATGGAAAGATGTTTTATCTATGCCTAAAAGAGTTCACAAAAAAAAAATCTATGCCTAAAAGAAAGTGAGTTCACACAAATAAAGACAACAAATGTAACCTTATATATGTAGCCATTCACATTGACAGATGCTATTTATACTAAATAAAAGAGATTGTTTAAGGCTTATGAGGCTAACCTTTTCTACGGTTCTTATGCGATCGAGAATAAGTTGAGAATAAGTTCTCCAATGGTCACCCTAATTTTCTGTAGTTCGGTATGTTCTACATTATCTGAAGAATTAGCAGGTGTTGAAGGGAAGGATTCTACAATACTTAAACACCTAAAGAGAGTTAATTACTGATATTAACAGATTATACCAGTTGCCATTCACTTGTGCATGAACAAACGAACACGAATGCAACCCAAATCCAGTGACATCAACTTTTAGAGGTTCTGCATTGTTATCACCAGGAACGCCATTCCTGCCGAGAGGACCGATAGAAGTAGCAGTTCTCATGATTGGTGATTCAACGATATGTCCAATTTCTACACTACCACCAACGGCAAGTCCAAACCACTGTTGTAAATGTGGAAACTGCTTCTGTTGATCCACTCCGAAGAATCCATCAATATCCATGCAGAGGTCATGTGTTCTACAACATGAAAAGAGCATGTCAGTGAAAAGCATACCAAGACTACGTCACCTGCTTATGCATGAATCAAGGAGTAGGAGGAACTATCATCTCTGGAAGATGAAAAAAAACCTATAGGATTTCATAGAGTGTGACTGAAGACGTTCCCTCAGTTCGGTAATCACAGATCTGACCTGGAAATATCTTTGCCAGAAAAATGCAACCAAATAAGAGAACCTCACCAAAAACTAAATATGAAGATAAGCCTGCCATGACAGAACTCTAGCGGACGAAGATCTGGGAGGTAGTTCTCTAACCAAATTCGATCCGCTCTCATCCACAGCTACTGCGTCACTGATGTCTCCGCCCCTTCCTCTCCTTTCTCACTTCCACTTCCGACGTCTGAGACAACACCAGTCTGACGATTCCCCGGTAACCGAACATCAGTGAGTTTGCAGCGGTCGGAAGAGCAGGAGGTGGTGAAGAAAAGAGTTGAAGCTAATGCGAAACTGGGAGATGCAATAGGGAATTTTGGACGATTTTCCTGAGATTTTGACGAAGGAGAAGCCGTTTAAAAGAGGCTATGGAGATCAAAAGTCTAGTAACTTATTATCATTAATAATAAATTAATTTTAAAAGAGATAAAAAATTTGGGCCTTTTTCGAAAACCTTATAATATTGCCTATTTTGTAAATTGTCGACATGTGGCAACCTAAAAAACATTATTATGATTTTCCTTCTTGTCATAAAATCACATCTTTCAATTATAAAAAAGATCAATAACTTTCTCTAATAAAAATTAAGTATGGTCTTTCATGACCAAACATATGTGAGCATTTTAATATTAGTTCATGCAAATATATTTTGAGATAACATTTTTTTTCTTAGATGTTAAATTTGGAATACATAAAGACAATGTCTATAGAAGATATTTATTCCAAATAACAATTTGCTATAACTTTCACGGAGTTTTGGTATTGTTCAAATCAAGGATTTCAAATTATTTTCATCATACTACTTGCAATCACCGTTCATGAGTTTCAAAGATGTTTAAATTAAAATCATATTAATTCATAACTTTTGGATAACACATAGGTAATATCCACTTTCTGGTATACTCCACAAAACGAATTTGTATCAATTCAATCGAATAGCTAGATTTTTTGGGAACATAATTTTGATATCATCAATCCTTCGTGAATTGTATCCTTCGGGATTATATCTTTCATGGGTTATATACTTCAGGGATGTTCACATTAGTATGATTGTCCAGTGAGTCGTATAAGTCAAGTCTTTTCTTTATTGTCAGACTGATAAGGAACTTAAAAGTAATTTCATCCACCATATGAGATTATGGCTCTTCACAATCAATGTCTTATTCTTTTTTCTTTTGCACAATTGCTCATTTATCCACTGGAATTACACATTTAGGTGTATGTACTATTTGTCCAAGTCCTTCTCTCTTTCTAAGAAATTTCAATTATGTGTATGTTGCTTCTTTCCAATTTAGCCAATCATTTGTTTGTGTATATTTTTCAATAGATTTTTTTTTCATGATCTTTTTTTTTCATTCATCATATCAACTGCTTTACTGCATGCAAAAATATCATCGATGACGATTTACTTTTGGTTCATTTTATTCCACACATGACATAAACTATTGAGATTTTTTCATTGTCTCAGGTACCTGAATTTATTTTTTGTCATATTTAATATCTCTTCTGAAGATAATTTAAAAATCTTAGTTTTCTTCCTCGGTCCAACCATTATCAATTTATTCTCTTTTTCTTTTTGAAGGATTCTTATCTTTAAAACAAATATGTCTACTACGCTTCAGACGTGTCTTAGACTCACTAGCAGTTTGATTTTTTTTTCTATGATTCTTTTCGGATCGAGATGTATGGATCCACGAATCTATGTGTCTATATAGATCATGTTCATGGATTAACGAAAATGTGCAAATATCTTTCCTTACTACGAAGGTGAATGAAGACTATTTACGAGCCACTTTTCGAGTTTTCTGTAAACGGATTCTTGTTATTCTCAGGAAATGATTCAGTTTTTTTGTATATGTAATTATTTATTAATAATCATCATAGTTGATAATAACTCAATATAATGTTCCTAAAGTTGAATACTATGATTTTATTTTTTATTTTTTAAGATAATAATTTAATTTAATAAGTTTGTTGTCATTTGATTTTGTGTATATATGGAATATGATTTACAAAACGTTTTACTAGTTCAAGAGATGAGTCACAAGTGTCACGGAGAAACAATAGTTTTAAAATGTCGCTTATGAGCAAAATAAAGAATATATCCTACCAACAAAGTAGAGAGCCAGGACTATGACAGCCATAGAGACCATAAATATCTTGTGATTTCTCATTGAACATAAGAACATAAATGTAAAATAGCCAAAGATAATGGTTAGCTCTTTGATTTCGAAGAAACGTATGATGTGATTAGCTTTAGAAAAATATCTTGCATTTGTTATGAGTTTGTCGTCTGATCTATGAAGTAGTAATTAGCTATTAATTAACATATGATAATGTGCAAGAGTTATAACATAATTAGCCATTTAATTATCTCAACACAACAGTAGTTGATCACAGTTTTCGGCTTTCTAAAGCAGATTTAGATAAAGAGGTCTCACTGAGATTACAAATTACCTTAATCAAAATACCAAAAGAGATGACTGGAACTTGAAAGAAACAAAATATTAAAATTAAGATATAAGAAAAAACAACATCTCCTTGTTTAAACTCAAATCTTCACTCCCAAGTAACCGAAACCATCGAATTAGCGAGCCCATATTGTTCAAACGTGGCGTTAGCTCCATAATCAAGAGTCTTTGAAGCACCAGGAATCGCTTGTACCAACTTAAACTTCTTTCTCTCTGATTCCTCCATGTGAGAATAACAGAAAGACCATAGAAGCTGAATTGGTTCGCTCTTGAGAAACTTCCTCTGTCTTCTTCTCCCATCTGGAAACCGAACGCTGAGACTACATAGACTGCTTCGATCACAGTCTTCCTTTGGCTATTCTGTCAAGACTGGAAACTCTAAACAAGTCTCCTCCTCATGTTCGACGAGATCATCGTAGTTGGTTGACGAATTGGTCTCCAAAGAAGAAGCCACGATGTGATCAACGTGGTTGCTTAAAGAACAAGTCTCCTCCTCCTTGACTTGTGTAGACTCTTCAAGGTCAGGCCCCCAAGAAGGAGCTACGATGTGATCACTAGTATGGTTACTTTCAAAATAAAGCTTCTCTGTTCTTATGGGTTTTTTTCTTGTCAGAGAAGCAATGTTTTCGTGAGGACTAGTCTCCATGTATTTCACCAAATCCTCGACAAATCTGTGAGCATCAATTGTGCCGCTCCATGAATGCATCTTCTGACCAGTGATGGGATCAATCAAAAGCATCACAGGAAGAGCAGATTTGATATTGTAGAAAGTAGAAACTTTCTGCCCTTCGATGGTGTCATCATAGACTTGCCATAAGATGAAGTTAGACTCGATGACTTGATGAACAGAGTCGTTTGACCATAAATCTCGGTTAAGTGTATGAGAAGCAAACTCGGTCGTGGATTGGAGATTCACTAACAACCATAGATTCTTTTGGGAAGATGTTGATTTTGCTTCAATAAACGAACCTTTGAAAAGAAGTTTCATAGGAGGACGGTACAAAGAAGACAATCTCATTGAATCTGATCCAACAACAGAGTCCGAATCTGACGGTTCTGATTCGGATTCCCAGAGCTCTTGAGGACATACTTGGAACGGAGTTTGATACCTGGAAGAAGAACCGTAGCGAGTATTCCTACTCGAGTAGAATCGCTCTGATGAGTTTTGATTAGACGGAGGTTGGTGTTGTCTGTAGATGAGAAAGAGATTAATGGCTTCTCCAAGGTTCCAGCTCGTTGCCTCTAAGAATCGTATTGCGGTTTCCATGGTTTCACTAACAGTGATCTCGATGAATGATGAGATTAGTCTCTGTTGGTCATCACTCGTTGCAGTCTCCATCGTTTCTTAAAGAGAGAAAGAAACAAGAATCTAAGGCGCACTCGTTGCAGTCTCCATCGTTTCTTAAAGAGAGAAAGAAACAAGAATCTAAGGCGATTGATGAAGACAGAGAGAATGTTTTAGAACTTTTTGTGAGTTCTCTTACCTTTGCTTCTGTTTATGTAGAGATATAGAAGAACTCTTTAGGTCTTGTTTCCTTTTCTTGTGTGGTTTTATTTAACGGAAAAGATATTTCTATTTTCCCGTTTTGTTCTGTTTTGATATTTCCTTTTTTTGGGGGGGATTTACACGATTTTTTACTTTTGCAATTTAGGCTAATCTGTTTTTTTTTTAAATCAAAACAAAAACAAATTTCCAGTTTCAGTTTGATTTAGTAAAAAAAAGGAAATATGAAAAAACAATTAAAATAAATTTATATTCATAAGTGCATCTTTTAAAAAAAAAATTAGTAAAATATAAAATTTCAAAAATTATAGTTTGTTTAATTTAGTTCGATTACAATAAAATCGGTTCTGGTTTGGTTTAAATTTTTGTTCTTTTTAATTGAATTATAAAACAATAAAACTAATCAGATTTTAAACAAACTTCGATTTTTTTATTTCCTCATAATTATCTGAAGCTGCTTGTTTATTTTTCTAGAAACTAGTTTCACGTTTGAAGCATTTAAAACTTCCAACATGATAAGCTAATTTATTCTTAATCTTTAAACACCATAGTAGTTGATCTATGTTTTGAACATTAATTCATTTCTCTCCGTTGGGTCATAGTCTTGAATTACAAGAACGATAGAGATAATTTCATAATTACTCCAACAACAATAGGTCAACAAAATCTTCACTCCCAAGTAACCGAGATCATCGAGTTTGCTAGACCAGATTGGTCGAAGGTTGCGTTAGCACCGTACTCCAGAGTCTTACACTAGAAATAGAAGTCCGGGAACTTACAATTCAAAATCAAAGCCGGTACAGTACCGCAACGATTTCCATTTGCGCAAATAAACCCGAGACGAGCTCATCTCGTGCAGACTTTGGATCTCAAAAGATATCTCCCGAACCTTTTGGAAAGTATCAAAACAGTGACAAACTCATCTAAAGCCAATCTCATACATGGTGGCAAACAAAACCGACGTCGTAGTCGCAAACAAAGCAAAATCAAAAGTATTCAAAGGAATTAGAATCATTCATCAATAAGCCAAGGTCATCTCGCATCCAAATGCACACCTCAAGATCCCGTCAAGCTTCATCATTTTGGACTCCAAACTTTACAGCGAGTTACATCTTCTCAATCATGTCGATCTCAATTCATGCCAAACTGTTTTTTTTCTCTCAAAATTCGCCGAACTCGATTACACTCGTTCGACGAACTGGAAAGGGGATTTTATTGTAGGAGATGGGTTAAACACCTCCTAAAAGTCCATCTTAAATTAAGATCAGGCCGCCAAAATCTTTGTAACTCAGCCAAGAAGAAAAATCAACTTCGATTAGTAAATTGAGAGGAAAAAAGAAAACCTAGAAAAAAAAAGAAAGAGATATGACTCAAACACATCTATAAATAACAACTAAAGTCAAGCCAAAAATAACATATAAAATTAGTAGAGAATTCTCTGATTTTAGAAAGAAAACATAAGTATCTCATTCTCTTATAAAGGAATTACAAATTACGAATTAGTTGATCATTTTTCGAATGCTAGGTTTATAACTGGTGTTTGTGAGAATTAACATGTAATTGGTATGTGAAAACGCGACATGTAATTTCTCAAAAATAATATTACTAAGATGTGTAGTGTTCATAAAAAAACCTAATAAACAATTTAAAAAGATTTAAGATAATACTTACTTCGCCTCTCTCTGCTCTTCTCTTCCTTACATACGCTTAAGTCAATTTTCCCATATTCCTCCTCACTTCTCTCATTCTTTCATTATTCCTCCTCTTTTCTTCCACAAATCTTCAGAACGCTTTCCCTCAAAACTCAGATCCGAATCATTCATCCTACTAAATTCCTTTTCCTTCAAATTCTTTCCGCCGATTTTCTTTTGATATATTTTTCGTCTTGCTTCCTTTCTTTCTTTTTTCCTCGCACTAAAGAAAACACTAAGCACACTCTCTTTCTCTCTTTCTTGCAAAGTCCTCAACTTTCACCATAAAAAGCAGCTTCAGTCACTGTTGCTTGGTGGGTTCTTGTTACTTTATCGTTTACTGTTATACCTTTGCGAGATTGGGCAATAAGAAAATTCCCCAATTGAGGTGTATGATGATTGGGTTTTACTGATGAGATTGTTATCTAGTCGTTAATCGGATTGTGGGTTCTTCTAAAGTCGTGATTTTGCGCATAAGAATAAAAAAAGATGGATAGAAATCAGAAGATGGATCACATCCACGGCGGAAAGTTTAAGTTGGGTAGGAAACTCGGTAGTGGATCGTTCGGCGAGCTTTATTTAGGTATGAATCTATTGGCATCTTCTGGGTGTCTTTTAGTACTTGCATTGGGCTTGTTTAGTGGTTGCTGGTGTTTAATTTGATCTTTACGTGTGTGTGTGTGTGTGTGTGTGTTTTAGGGATCAATTCTCAAACTGGAGAAGAAGTCGCAGTTAAGCTGGTAAAACTACAGTTTAACTTCTAGTTTTTTCATTTCAAATTTTTTAAAAATTTTGGTGAGGAAGGTTTCAATTTTGGGGGTCCTGCCTATTGCTGTCTTTGTTTGTATTTGACAGTTTTAGTAAGACTTTTTGCTAAGAATGGTCATGTTTCATTGTTCCTCTATCGTGGATTTAATGTTGCTACATTTATGTTTTGTCGTTTCTGAAATTGCTGCTCTTTGTCACCAGGAACCTGTGAAGGCGAGGCATCCTCAACTGCAGTATGAATCGAAAGTATATATGTTTCTTCAAGGAGGAAGTGAGTTGTGTTTCTAAAGCTAATTTATATGAAGTTTTAGTTCTATAACCTTATCTGCCTCTTGGTAGCTTAACACGTTTTTCTTTCTTTGGAATAGCTGGTGTTCCCCATCTCAGATGGTTTGGAGTCGAGGCTGAATACAGTTGCATGGTTATAGACCTTCTCGGGCCCAGCTTGGAGGACTTATTCAATTTCTGCAATCGAAAGTTTACTTTGAAATCAGTTTTAATGCTTGCAGATCAGTTGGTAAGTGCTGAGTCTTCACTTTATGACATTATATTTTTGTCTTTGAGAACGATGCTAATCTATTTCTTTGAATATGTTGTATCAATGCAGATATGCAGAGTTGAGTACATGCATTCGCGGGGTTTTCTTCACCGTGATATTAAACCAGACAACTTTTTGATGGGTCTTGGGCGCAAAGCAAACCAGGTAATGCCAGCATGAGTTAGTGTATGTTTTGAAAGTGTCCTTAGTATCTCGGTCTGATTCTTAGGATAGGACTAGTACTATAGCCTTCTGTTTTACCAAATTGATTTTCAACTTCAGGTTTATATCATCGATTATGGCCTTGCAAAAAAATACAAGGATCATCAGACACAAAAGCATATACCATACAGGTGAGACACAAAAGCCTTTTCGGATATCCGTGCTTGTTGAATCTTTTTGTTTACAAACCTGTTGTATTTTTAGTTGATCTTCCGTGCCTATCTTATTAATGAAACATGATTATGCTTCACCTTTATGCTGCTGCGAGAATATAAATTTTTCTAGTTTCTATTCCTTGCTGAATTCAGGAACTGCATTCGATACTTTCGTTTATGCACCCTTCTTCCTGCTTGGTTTATTAGAATTCCTTGTAAATTTTCAGGGAAAACAAGAATCTTACTGGAACTGCACGGTATGCAAGTGTGAACACGCACCTTGGGATTGGTAAGAGATGCTTCATATCATACATAAATGTCGCTTGTCTGATTTGAAAACTCTGTCTTCCTTGCTGACTTTTTTTATGCATGATTACAGAGCAAAGTAGAAGAGATGATCTGGAGTCACTTGGTTATGTGCTGATGTATTTTCTACGGGGAAGGTAGGAATGTCGTGGATGCATGTTTGCTTATACATACTTAACAAAAAAAAGAAATCTTTAAACTTGAGTTCATGTCTCCTTCGGTCTCAGTCTTCCGTGGCAAGGTTTAAGAGCTGGTACAAAGAAGCAGAAGTATGACAAGATTAGTGAAAAGAAGATGCTTACTCCAGTAGAGGTACATCACTGTTAAGGTTTCGTATGCAGATAATGTTTTCAGATGTCCAGTAGATTTTGACGTAGCTTAGTTTACATTTTGGAGGTTCTTTGCAAATCCCATCCATCAGAGTTCACCTCGTATTTCCATTACTGTCGGTCATTGAGATTTGAGGACAAACCGGATTATTCATATCTGAGAAGACTTTTCAGGGACCTTTTCATTCGTGAAGGTTAGAAACTTCTTGCTGTGTTTATTCTCTGTCCCCTCTCTAATATTGGATTGTTTAAGGTATATGCAGCTTTGTGGGACTTATCCATTGCTTGTTTGTCGATATGATGAAATGAACTATGCATGTAGGTTACCAACTCGACTACGTGTTTGATTGGACAACCTTGAAATATCCTCAGATTGGCTCTAGTTCGAGACCAAGGGTTAGTTCTATTATTGATTTGACGTGTGGAGATCCGAATCTCATAGCAATTCAATAATCCAAAAACTTATCCTGCCATTGTTATGTCTATGGTTCACAACAGCTAACTCAAAGACCAACCTTGGACCCTCCCGGACCACCTGCAGAAAGATCAGAAAAACCGACAGGTACATTGTTCTCTGTCTTTATATGGGTGGGGTTAACAAAAAGAGAAAACCGAAAGATGTCTTATAGCTTGTAAATTTATGAGACTGAGCTTTGAGAATTTTTGGTGCTGAAACACTTGGAGTATTTCCCCGAACCTTCAGATAAAATTTTCTCCGAAGGAAGAATTTTCGAATTTGTTAACAGAGATTTTAACAAGCACTCTCAAATAGTGGAAGATACAAAACTGAGAACTCGATTTCCTACTGTGTTTAGTGGGGCAGGACCTCCGAGAAAGATTTTCAGGTGCACTTGAAGCATTCACAAGAAGAAATGTTTCAAGCCAAGGCACTCATGGTGATCGCTCTAGACACAAAGCTTCTGATAATATACCCTCTTCTGTCAAAGAAGTGGTTAGTTTTGGTTGCTCTTTCTTTCTTCTGTCAAAGAACTGATGTTCGTTTTTGTGAATCTGAAGTAATTCTCAGGCCAAGTAGGAATTCTAAAGAACATAAGAAAGTTTGTGTTTTTGTATTTGTTGGCTTCACTTGCAGCACGAGTCTGATAAACAACATTCTTCGTCTCGAAATGGAAGTACTTCCAAGAGAGGTGTGATTTCAAGCAGCAGACCTGACTCATCAGCTGAACCAAGCGAGAACCGTTCAAGCCGACTATTTTCAAGTGGAACACGGCTCGCCACAACCCAACGGGTTCAGCAGAGCTATGAATCGAAGTCATCTTCTGTAGCTGGAAGGCCTGGGCATGATGATGCCATGAGAAGCTTCGAGCTCCTTACCATTGGCTCTGGGAAGAAGAGGAAGTGAAGTTTTAGGGAAGGAGAAGTCGATGGTAGTGAGAGACATGTCCAGGCTTATAGATCATCCTCTGAGAAAACGCATTGTTTCTTACCTTGGAACATGATGATAGACAGAAAGTGATTATCTAATCTGCCTCTTTCCATCTCGTCTGTGTTTAAGAGAAATTGTTCATATATCTTCTCTATATCTTTGAAGTGTAACTTGTTTATTTTCTCCTGTTTTCTAAAGCTTTAACGTAGAATGAAGCATGAAAACCCGCCTAGTTTTCGTAGAATTGATTTAAAACTGTAACATGAAAACGTATTCTAGTTGTAAAAATTGATGAAGATGTTTTTGACAAATTTTCAAATAATGAACTGGACGGTTCTGCCTCTGCAAATAATGAAATACCGTAGAATATATTGATGAAAGATGTGGTCGTACATAGTTTCTTTACCAACATTGAAAAATAGACAAAGGTTACATCTCTAAGGCTACCTTTGAACAGAGAATGATAAAGACAGAGACATTGACTAATGTCTTCTGAGAGTGATGAATGGAGTGGAACTAGACAAAGGTTACATCTCTAAGGCTACCTTTGAACAGAGAAATGAAGAAGACATAGAGACATTGACTAATGTCTTCTGAGAGTGATGAATGGAGTGGAGCTGAGATGAGCTACGATGGGTGATGAAAGTTCATCAACTTGGTGGTCCGGTGTCACTCTTGAGATGGGCGTAAATTGCATCTTGTTTTCTATGGGAGTTAGTGGAATTGGACTTGCCGGTGTAAGACTTTGAAGTTGTAAGCTCTTTCCCGGTCTCAGAGTAGCAAGGTAAGCATGTCCATTGCAGAAAGGCAGGCTCGTAGCTTGAACTGTTGATTCTTTCTCCTTTGCCACTTGAGCTCCACATGGTTCCTTCAAACATTGAAATGAAAACTGCATTTAGGATCAGAGTATAACAAACAGACAAATGAAAAGGTTTTTGTACTAGTTGGGGTTACGGGGTTATTACCCCAAGCTTGAGAAAGGTAAAAGCTTCGTTATCAGATCCAAGGTAGATCTCAATAAGCTTCCTCAAGTCAGCTAGTGTTGCGTCCTTTGTAACTCTCAATGTTGTTATGAGCTGCTTTCGAGGGTTATCAGTAGTTGCTTCCCATTTAACATAGATATCTATCTGCCCATTTTTACTTTCAACTGCGACATTGTTTTCCTTTGCTTCTTCTATTGCTAGAGCTTCCGCCTTATTCGTTGTAGGACACAACTGATCATTCTTGACTTGAAGAACCTCCTCTTGTTCAGTGTGTTGAGACAGCTCTCTCTGATTGCCACAAAGAGTAAATATGTTTTGTATTCTCAATTTTCTAGACGATGCTGATTCTTGGTCGTCTGTACTGTTGAAGCAGTTCTCTTTACCCAAACCTCCAAAGTTCAAATTAGGCATTGGTGTTGTTATCGAGCAGATGTTTTTATCCTCAACTATCACTTTTTCTTCATCTTCTTCAGCCTCTTCTTCTTCAAAGACAGTGCTCAGGCATACCCGGTCAGGGTACATTTGCGCAAGCTTATTCTCTGAAGGCAGTGGTTGCAAAATGTTAGAAAAATTGCTGCTAATCGTGTTGCTTGGTTGGTATGAAACAGCAGCTCCCCAGACTGTTTTGACTGGTTCTGGATCACCCATGTCAAGATCCATTGACTTCACCATATCTTCATCAGAGTAAAGACCCCTTAGTCTTTTGGCAAACCCACTAGTTTCATCTGTACTTCCTCCATCCCTTGAGCGCTGGAACTCAAGCTCGATTTCCTCCAACCGTCTCCTCATCATCTCCAGTTCCTCTTGCTGCTGCACGATCCTTTCCTCCATCCTCCTTCTCTCCATTTCAACAAACTCCTCAGCCATTCTTCTGCATTCCTCAAGTTTCTTCTCTAGTTCTGATTTCAAAAGTTGGGTTCTCTCGTTTACTTTCTCCTTTATCTCCTCTTCTTTGGTAGCACACGCTTCCTTCTGTGTTAAAAGGGATCGCAAAGCAGCAACTTCCTCTTCCTTCTTCTTCAGCTGCTTCTGTGCATCATTCCTTTCTTTTTCTTGTTGTTTCTTCTCAGACTGGAGTTTGGAAATAAACTCATCCATCGCTGCAATTCTTGTTCCCAAAATCACAGCAGAAGAAGACTCATCGCCCCCATTCTTATCTTTGTTCGGACTATGTGACCCGCGAACTATGCACTTTGCTTTAGCCCCATACTCTAGCGTGCATAGAGTCTTGTGCATCTCCTTTGGATCCGGGCTTGCACATAATATCATCAGAATCTTTGACTTGTCATCTTCAAAAGAGTCCTACATCAAGAAAATAGAAACAACACTAAGTATATTCAAGCGGCCACAAGAAACACCTTCCAGAGGATAGAAAATAGAACAAGAGATTCACCTGGAGCAGCATGGTCAGCTTGCTGTCTCTAAAGGGCACATGAGAGTCTCCATTTGCTATAGATTCCACAACTCGCTTCAGTGCAATATTTCCCTGGTTGATCTTAGCAGTCTGTTGAATAAAGATATAGGTCAGTTACTTGCCTTTGATAGAAAATCAAATTAACTGAGGAGAGGCGAGAGAAGCAAAACATTACTTGCATCTTTGCTTCAAATCCAGTCTGCCCAGCTTGGTCTATATTCTCTGAACCAGCCATGTCAACAAGCATCAACCTTCCCCCAACAGTTGGCACATCAAGTATGATCTACATAAACGAAACAGTCACTTGTAAGTTGTAACAAACAGAAATGTAATAGAGCTATAAATGCTTCAATCAAGTTGTAACAAACCATGCAGTGACTCCGGGAACTTCTTTCATTGCAAAGTGTGCTTTTAACAATCCTCCGTTTCTCCACTTTCACAATCTCTTTAGAGATTTTCCCAGCCTCCGTCCCTGAAATGAAGGTTGCGTTTTTCGCCTTCTTACCCATTACTTCAAGCCTGACCTGTAAAACAACAAGTAAAGGCCTTTAGATTAGACTATTCCAAAAGAAGCCACAACAGAGTCCTCAATTCCAAGACAGAAACCACAAACTTCAGAAAGTTATATAACAATGTGAAGATCATCAACCAGGAACTAAGAGACAGAAATAGTCAGGGAAGAAACTTTAAGTACCTTTGTGCTTGCTCCTTTTGGCCAACCAATCCCTAAATTGTTACTACTATTGGTCGAAAGAAGATCGTAAATCTCCTCATTATAAACCTCAAGAACAGTAACTTGAACAAACGTAACACCTTCTTCATCCGAATCTCCCAAAATATCCCTCAAGGATCGATACACAATCCCAGGTTGCTTCCCACATCCAAACATAGTGTGGCTCTTTCCAGCACCAGTAGGTCCATACATCATGATCGTGCATTTATTCCCAAGCTTCACACCTTTGATCCTCTCTTCTATAAACTTCTTGTAAAAAGATTCGAGACCTTCTTGCTCCGAGAAAGAAACTCCGTCGAGCGTGAAGTCTCTGTACCCGACATCGGCTCTGACTCGGACCGTTTGGTTATCTGGGTTTACTTGCAAGATCGAAGCTGGTTTCTCCTTGCGGTCTGGGTAGTCTCGGATCCGACCGATCACTTCGACGGGATGCTCCGGTGGGATCTGGTCTTTGGATGCGTCTGGGTTTGGGGTTTTCGAGTGGAAATTGAGGCGTTGTTTTGTTTGTGGGGTTCTGATTAATGTGAATTGGGTTTGATTCGATCTAGCGGAAGATGGCGTCGGAGCCATTTCAGAAGCTTTTCAAATTTCGAAGCTTCACTTTTTCGGATTTCAGAGAGAGAGAGAGAGCAGAGAGAAATTGAAATGGAAATGGGAATTAGGGTTTGAGATTCTCGAGGTTCAAAGTTTGAACAAAACAAACATAACCGTTGTATCTCTAAACGGCTAGTTTTTGTCCACGCGCTAGTGAAATAAGCAAAAGGTAATATATTATTTTCGGCAACTATGTAATACATTTTTTATTTAAAAAAGGGAAGTGAGGTTTTAAAATTTATGTAGTATGGGCTTATCGTTGATTTCATAAATGGGCTTTGAATATTTTATGGAGGCCCAAATTTAGTTTGTAAGGCACTAGGGTTTCTCGAAACACACTTATAAGCTTTGTTCCTTTAGGTTGTTTGTGGTTTTTTTGGCAGCGGACGACGACGGCACGAGCTTCACCGAAGAGCGAAAATGGTGATTCTCTTCTCTTTCTTGGTTTCTGTAAAGTTTCTCATAGTTAAGGGAGGAGATTTGGTATTTCTTAGAGCTCTGTTTGGTTGCCGAGAGATTTAGAACGACTTGTTAAGAAACGATATCAATGGTTATAGATCTGTTGGGTGATTTTTTTTTATGTTGAGTAATTTGTTTCTGATTCTGCTTCTAATTCGAGAATTAGAGTCTAATTTCTCAATTTTAGAGCCTCCTATGTCACCTACTTTGTTCTCTGAAGATTTACTATTCAATTCACGTCATCTCTGAGAAGGGTTTTAGTCTATATAATTTAAAGGAGAATCAAAATGATCTAGCCTATGTTGGTATTAAGATGGTTTTGTGAACCTTAGGGTCTCTTTGGATTTACAAAATAGTTGGAAGACAAGTAACTTGTGGAAGTAATTTATCAGTCTTGCTATTTGAGTAGTTTGATTTCTTATGATTACAATCAATTCTGTATGATGTTGAAACCATTTTCTTTTGGAAGTTAATAACTCAAAGTTGGTTTTACGGTTGAATTCGTAGGTGAACATTCCCAAGACTAAGAAGACTTACTGTAAGAACAAGGAATGCAAGAAGCATACCTTGCACAAGGTGACCCAATACAAGAAGGGTAAAGACAGTCTTGCTGCCCAAGGAAAGCGTCGTTATGACCGCAAACAATCTGGTTATGGTGGTCAGACCAAGCCCGTCTTCCACAAGAAGGTAACTGAAACATGCAACCCTAACATTAAGAATCAGATTTGAGTTGGTTTGTAGTTGCTTTTTTGTTATATCGGTTCCTAATTAGTGTCTGCCATCTCAGAACCAGTGTCTGTGAAATCTCTCAGATCAGTCTTTTCAAATGAATTGTTAAATCCACTGTGCTCATTGAGTTATATCTTCTGTGGAACAGGCTAAGACAACCAAGAAGATTGTCTTAAGGCTCCAATGTCAAACCTGCAAGCATTTCTCTCAACACTCAATTAAGGTAACGAGACTTGTTTTTTACTTTTTTGTTTATATTCCTTTTAAGCCTTGAGATCTGTTTCTTACATTTATTTGGTTTGTGCAGAGGTGCAAGCATTTTGAGATTGGTGGAGACAAGAAGGGAAAAGGAACATCTCTCTTTTAAGTTGTTTCCTCTATCTACTCTTTTTTTGTTTGGTACTGTCTTGCTTCGATACCAAAAATACATTTTGAATCTTCCAGAGATGGTTATAATGTTTAATCTAGATGACATTTTCGTATGGATTTTGTGAACCTATCTTTCTTCATGAGTTTGCTGTTTAAGTTCCTTTACATCTTGTGACAAATCTAAGTATCCAGAAAAGAGTGTTTACTTCTGTACCGATCTCAATGTCAGATTCGTTTATGCCCCAAAACACTAGAAGGATCTGCTCCTTGTAACATATTCATCAGCAGTAAAGTTGAAACAAAGTAGGCACATCACACAAAATAACGTTTATAATAATTTATAGGTTGTATTCATCTTGTGTATTCCAATAGTAAATGAAAGCCAATTTTTTATTTTTTGAATAGTCCATAAGCTTTTAGATTATTTAGTGTAAAAAGGTAAATACTTTTTGTGATTGAGGTCCTTGGACATTAAACTCTAGTGTTCACAGTAAGCAAAAGCTTTTTGTCGAGTTTCTCTTTTGAAACATTACAACTTTTAAGTCTCGATTTTTTACAAAGTTCATTGTGATTATTTTGTGTCACTCTCCATGCTTTTTAGTAATTTCTTACAAAATATTCAATGTTTGCATTCCAACTCTTAACTGAAATTGTGTTTTATTTTCCAATTGTTGTAAATTCAATAACTTTGTTGCTCTTTTGGTGTAAGTAGGAGAAAGCTTGTGTGATTAAGCTACTTGCGCATTGAATTTTTGGTAACCTTATTATGTATGTATAAAGATTTTGTCGGTTTATAATGTGAGTCGCTTATTTCTCGAAAACGAATATTTTTGTTTCAATATATTCTCGTCTGTTTATTCACTATAAAGTCTAATAGCAAAATCACGGTTATGAAAAATAAATAATTATTAAAATCGAGAAGCTAAAGAATGACTCTGAGATAAAAACTGTGGAGGAAAAAAAAGTGGAAAAGAAATGACGTTTTAAATAGGAACTGAAGTAGGAAAGAAGAAAAGGTAGTGAACAATTCAATTGAGAAAGTGAGGAAGACGGATATGTTATTTGTAGCAGAAAATTTGGGAAAATAGTCATTTAAATCTTTAAGTTTTTGTAACTGACATTTTTATTCCTCAACTATCATGTATGCAGATTAAATCATCAACTTTGCGTTGACTTTGTTAATTTAGGTAGGTATGAAAAAGTCAACGTTAACTTACAAAATAGAGATTTTAACGTTGACTTTTCTGAGTCCAATTTTGCAAAGTTAACGTATATTTAAAGAATTAATTTGTCAACTTAAAAGTTTGAGAATTAATATGTAAAATTGTAAAAGTTGAAGAATTAAATAATTATTTTTAAAATATTATATATTTTTTTATATATAAATTATAGTTAATGTAAAAACTTATACAACAATGTTATTAAGGTTATACGTAACAACTTTAAAAATAATTTTATAACACTAAAAACTATTAGGTTGGAGAAAAAAATATCTATAAGTTATAAAATATATGTGTCAACTAAGTATTGAATTTGTAAAAATAGAAGTAAATGAACTATATAAATCTATAAAAAAACATACACTTAATTAAAAATTTCAATTATTTATCTTCAAATTTTTACACATAGATTTTCAGCCATGAGCAGTTGAGAAACAACCAAAATTACTTTATTAGTACCATTAAATACAAATAAAACTTTATATAGCCATAAAAATTGTTTGAATAAGTTTTTATATATGTGTATATATAATTTATTGTTTTTTTCCAATCTCATAGTTTTTAGTGTTATAAAATCATTTTTAAAGTTGTTATCAATAACCTTAATAATATAGTTGTATATGTTTTTACATTAACTATAATTTCTATATAAAAATACAATATTTTTGAGCTAATTATTTAATTCTTCAAGTTTTACAGATTAATTTTCAAACTTTTAAGTTGATAAATTAATTATTTAAGTTTGCATTGACTTTGCAAAATTGGACTGAGAAAAATCAACGTTAAAATATCTGTTTTGTAAGTTAAAGTTGACTTTTCTCGTACATAAATTTACAAAATCAACGTAAAATTGGAGATTTATTCTGTCCACAAGATAGTTGGAGAATAAAAATATTAATTACAAAAACTTGAGGATTTAAATGACCATTTTCCTGATGAAGTTTTTGGTTTATGACATGTGGCAATTTAATAAAAAAAATTATCTGGCTAATGTAGATATTCACTGAAACCTCAAATAATCCATTTTATTAGTATATATATATATATATATATATATATTATTTATTAGTATATATATATATATATATATATATATATTCTTATTTTTCTTAGTTTTTTATTATTAATTTTTATCTTAAAATTAATTAATGACTGATCATAACTGAAGATACAAAAGGCTTTCAGTTATGATTGGTTTATTACTTACATTTGGTTAATTTAAATTTAACGGTTTATTCTAACCGGTCATTTCACAATCTGGGTAATTGATAACTAGGCAATAACATATGCCTTGCGCATGATGAGATATATATATATATATATATAAAATATTATATAATGTGTGATTTTAAATTATATGATAAATCATAAAAATTTAAAATAGTTTTTGAAAAATATTTAAAAACAATTATGTAATAGGCATTGTTTAATTTGATATTATTGTGGGTAAAATTAAAATATTTATTTGAATACGTTATGAAAGATTAATTAAAATAATATTATCATATTTTTAATATATGATTTTATTTAGTTTGAATCCAAATTAATAATGATTTGATGCATAAAGTTTCCATAAATGACCAAAGTTTAAAATAAATTATAATTCAAAAATAAATAAATATGTTTTGTCGATGAACAAAAAAAGATATTTTGTATGGTAAAATTATTAAATGACTTGATTAATATTATACATGGTTTTTTAGTGGTGGATGAACACAAGAAATTAAGATTCTTATAAATGGAAAAACTCTAATCATTTAAAAAATTTTAAATAATAAAAAGATAGATAATAACTATTAGAAAATGGTATGCGTTTTTAATTTACTAAATTGATATATACTTTATTAGAATAAATACATATAAGTAGTTATATAAGAAAAATTATAACAAGATGAAATATGATTTTGATTAAGGAATATATAAATAATTGTTTTGAACATTAAAATGGATAAACAATTTCACTGATATTATATATGATTTTTTTGTAACTGCAATGACAGAAAAGTTAAATATGTAGTTTTAATTCAATAGATTAATTATGTTTTATTAGAATGAGCACATATGATTAGTTATAAGAGTAAGATTGGAATAATATAATTAAGGACTAGTTATTTTAGTAAAAAGCTATTGGTTATGTGTTTTGAGAAGTTTTATAACAGTCGTATTCGTATCACATGTGAAGGAAATGTTTTTTTTTCAGTAAATGCTATTCTAATAGATAAGGGTTTTTTTTTCATAAATATATATGTATCAATTAGAAGGCTTTAATAGTAAAGGACTGTGCTTTTTTACGATTAAAAGGAATATGCATGTCGACAAAAAAAAAAGGAATATGCATTTTCAAACATACATATTCCTCCTTTCAAATGTATGTGATTATTTACATTAACGATTCCCACTCTTTCTTTCTGTTTACAAATCATATAATTTTTTTTTGATAATTAAATTATTATAACTTGTTTCATGCAGATGACATTATAATCGTTTTGTTGTGAATACATGTTTCACTCTGTCAGAATTGTTACGATACGAGGGCCCGTACCAGTTCAACTAGTTTATATACATATCACGAACTGCATCGACGTCTCCAATGATGTCAGAAAAGTGGGAGAACAAAAATAAGAGCAAATAAATCTACTTTCAATTCTTCTCATCAGATCCAAGAAACGCATTCATGTGTGAATCCACAACTGAAGATATATGTATAATAGAACGGTTACACTTTATGTTGTGTAAATGTATAAATGAACATAGATTATTATAACCTTGATAAAATACATAGTCGAAGTATCGAACAATATTGGAAAAACAAAGGGAGAAAAGGTAAGCGCAAAAGAAATAAAAATAAAAACTTTCTCGTTCATACCGTATCCAATCAATAATTTGCAAATCGAATACACTATTCGTTTAATAAATGTAGGGTCAGAAACATGATAAATACATACTACGTATATATTACATAGTAATCATACAAAGAGGTGTTTTCACTTGGAAGTAAAATGGAGATAGAGAAACACAAAGAGCAAGATGATCGGAAACACCAAGATAAGTGGAGGAGATGGTGGAGCCACTGGTCCAATCATCAATGGAACGAACAGTAACATTATCGCAACGACCACAATCGCCAAAATCGAGCCCAAACCGATTCCATATTCGTTCGCCATTTTTCTTCTTTCGTTCTTGTTCTTATTCGCAATGTGACGTAACGTTATGAGTAATTACCTTTTTCCCTTTTCAGAGTTATTATACAGATATACAGACATCTTTTAACAGTTGTGTCGTTTGACCTAGAATCAGACACAACGTTTCGTGTATCATGCAACATGCATGAGAACAAAAGTTTTTGCACGTTGATAAATAGTAATCACCACAAACCTTAAAACGCACCGTTTTTGACCGTCACGTGTTTAATTGAAACGCAGCGTTTTGCATCGCAATCGATGTAGGATTTGAAATCTCAAAATATTTTGAATTTTTTCGTTATCCCGCCCAAATCACAAAACTGAAGACATTTTGAAAACCTATTTTGTTTTGTCTTCTTGTGGTTACATCCTCCATTTATCGTTTTGTGCTTTTTTCTGTTCACAATCAAAAGGCTTTTTTTTGTTGTTTCACCAATTTTTTTTTCTTTCAAAATCTTAAATTATTTTCCCTAAAGATTTTGCCGATGTCAGCTTCGTCGACTCGCCGCCGGTTGAAAGATATAAACACCGGCGCAGGAGAAAATCTATCTTCTGGGAAAAAACCCTCGAGGTCTGTAACTCCAGTTCTGATCTCAACCAAAAATCCGATTCCCACTCTCCAGAAATCATTATCCAGCAAAGAGAATCCAAAACCTTGTCACCGGTCATTTGGATCGACGCAGAAGCCATTGCTCCGGCAAGTACCACGAATCGATAAGTCCGCCGTGATAGGTGTCAGCGATGGCGAGGGTCGGGTTACGCGATCCACGTCTTCTGGGTTACGAGGTAGGAGCTCTAGCCCATCTGATCTAATCAGGGTTTTCTCGGATTTGAGAAAGAGAAATGAATCTAGGGTTATTGGGGAAAAGGCTGAATCAGATAAGGATATGAAATCTGGGTACAAGGCCTCCGGTTTTAAACAGGGTGAGAGTGATAATAAGGTCGAGGATAGGGTTTGCAAGGAAACCAATGAAGAAAGTAAAACTAATTCTGGTCCAATGAAATCAAGAAACCTCGAGGGTTATAGCATGGCAAGAAATTCGATTTCTGATCAGAAAGCAAACGTTTTGCTTGGCTTTGGAGAAAAATCTGCTGTTGCTTCGAAATCTGAAAGTAAAATTGAAAAGATTGGGAAAGGTACTACTAGTGGAGCTTTAAGAAGAAGTTCATTGGATAATGTTGGGAAGGCAATGGAGATTTCAAAGGAGATGAGAGGGAATGAAGGTAGTAGCAATATAAATACTACTAAATACCAAAGCAAGCTGCACCAGAAGCTTGCTTTTCTTGAAGGGAAGGTTAAGAAAATTGCATCAGATATCAAGAAGACAAAGGACATACTGGATCTGAATAATCAGGACTCATCTCAGGATACACTCTCTCACATACATCAGAAGATCACAGGGATTGAGAAGTCTATGAGTCATGTTGTTGATCGTACAGATGACAAGTACGGAGTGAAGAAGGAATCAGAGAGAAGTAATACTAGTCAAGTGACGAAAGCAAAAACTTCGGTGAAAGGATTAAATAAGGAAGAGCTGGAAGACAGACTATTTCCTCACCAGAGGTTGCTAAGGAGCAGGACACAGTCCAAAGCATCGTCACATGTCTCAAAAGGCCATGATTCTGTTGAGTCTAACAAGGCAGTAAATGTTGAAGTAAGGCCCTCGGGTCCTGCTGAGGAGAATCCAATAGCTCTAGAGTTCTTGGCGTCACTTAACAAGGAAGAAGTCACATTAGGAAGTGATCAGAATGTGCTGGAAAATTTGGATGTGCTGGAGATGGATACGGAGGAACTGTCAAAGGAAAACAATTCTTCAAAAGACGTCAATCTGACTTCCAACTTAGCTGAAATTCTCAGAGCAGATGAAGATCTCGAGGAAATTGATGAGGAAGAGAATAGAGACGAGATGGAACTGGAAGAGATAGAGGGTGAATGCATGTATCAACTCAATGACATTGGATCCAAAAGTTCTACCGGCGGATGGTTTGTATCAGAGGGCGAGGCAGTTATACTTGCTCATGATGATGGCTCATGTTCGTATTATGACGTTGCTAATTGTGAGGTATTATGCTTTCATTTTCTCAACGTATTATCTTGGTTTATGGAACATCTGTCCTGCCTGAAAAACTTATAGTATCATGCTTGATATAACTTGAACAATGCTGGTGTGGAACATTGATATTGAATTCTCACACTGACCACTGCATACAAATTTTTCAAGTTACCACGTTGATGATGTTTAACATTGTTTTCTTGTAAACTTTCGGAAATACTCACTAAAGCGGTATTTTGGCCTATATATTGTATGCAGTACTCTAGGTAATGAATGTAATTCTCTATCAATGCAGTACTCTAGGTAATGAATGTAATTCTCTATCAATCTGGGTGGCTTTGTACGGAGTGATGAAATCTGTGTACTGTGCATGCATTGTTATCTTTTACATCAAAGACCTAAAATTTCTTTTTCAGGTAAAATCTGTGTACAATCCTCCAGATGGTATCTCACCAAACACTTGGAGAGATTGCTGGGTGGTCCGTGCACCGGGTGCTGATGGCTGCTCAGGCAGATATGTTGTAGCTGCTTCTGCTGGGAATACACTAGAATCTGGATTTTGTTCATGGGATTTCTATACCAAAGACATAAAGGCACTCCACATTGAGGATGGATCTTCAAGAGTTTCGAGGACTGCCCTTGCTCCTTTATCCAACAACACATCGCATGGTAGGAACACTATGGCTTGTTCATTGTTACCAGAAGCTCAACAATGGTGGTACAGACCATGTGGTCCTCTTATAGCCTCAACTGCTAGTTTCCAAAGCGTAGTTAAGGTTTTTGACATACGAGATGGGGAACAAATCATGAGATGGGAGGTGCAGAATCCTGTGTCAGCTTTAGATTTTTCGAGCCCTTTACAATGGAGGAATCGAGGAAAACTTGTCATAGCAGAAGCCGAAGCAATTTCTGTTTGGGATGTCAATTCCCTTCACCCTGAAGCACAGCTCACCATTTCCTCTTCAGGGCGAAAAATCTCGGCTTTTCACATCAACAACACAGATGCAGAAGTTGGGGGAGGTGTTCGTCAAAGGTTAAAAACTTAATTTCACCATCTTAGCCTCCTTTTATTCTCCTCGCTTTGTCTCATAAATTGATTATCCGTGAACATATAGGAAGCTAAAATAAGTGGATTTACTATGTCTTTCGTTTGACTTATGAGTTTGTTTATGCAGAGTAAGTTCCATGGACGCTGAAGGAAATGATGGAGTTTTCTGCACTACTGATTCAATTAACATCATGGATTTCCGTAACCCATCGGGCATTGGAGCTAAAATCCCCAAGCTTGGCGTTAATGCTCAATGTGTATCATCTCGAGGAGATTCAGTATTTCTCGGATGTACCAATCTGAAATCATCAACTCTTAAGAAACAACATCTGGCTTCTTCTTCTCAAGTGCAGCAATTCTCCTTAAGGAAGCAGCGTCTCGTGAGCACTTACAGTCTACCTGACTCGAACACTCACTCGCACCACTCTGCGATAACCCAAGTCTGGGGAAATTCAAACTTTGTCATGGCTACTTCTGGTATGGGACTTTTCGTTTTTGATACAGCAAAAGAAGAGACCTTGCAACAGCCTTTGACAGGTGACTGTGGAAGCCTCCAAACAGTAAAAGAGGTTATTGGCCCAAACGATATGTATTGCCCTTCATTCGATTATGCAGGCTCTCGTGTCCTCCTCATCTCAAGAGATCGCCCGGCTTTATGGAGGCACATCTTATAGGTAAATCAATAAACTTTTGAATCCATTGTATATCACAAAGTTGTGTCAGATGTTGATAGTAGTTGAATTATGATTTTCAGGGGATATTGTCAGATGAGTCAATCAAGAAATCAAGCTAAGATGATGTTCCCACGATAGGTTGAATCTTCCTTTCTTTAAAAGGAATCTATAGATAGCACAGCTTGTGCTGCTTCTCTTGTGCTGTGTTGATACTTTTACCCTGGTTAAAGACAAATAGCTACCAAACTATGCCCTTCTGAATTTTCTTTTTGTTTGCTTTCTGCTAATATGACTTGAGTGTGTACATAAATTTAGTGTTTTGATCAATGTCACAGGTTTCTTGTTACTGATTTCTAGGTTATAAGATGAAAGAGCTTTTAAAAGTGAGTTCGTTGGTAAAATAGCCAAAAGGTTGCAAAAAAATAGGCAAGTCGCACCATAGATTCATAAGTAGGTAGATGATTAGCCTGGAGTGTACAAAATTTGCAAATAGACATGAACAATGATGCCAATTTTGTGAAAAGACCGGCAATACTGTACTTCTGTTTAATATTTGTCACCTTACCTAACTTGTCTCTAAGATAAAATAACCAATTATTAGATTACTAAATCAGTGACAGCTACTCTGAACTGATAGAAATATGAGAGCTTTATTACTAAACCATCAACTAACAAATTATATATCTATTCCTAATTTATGGAGATTAGGACTTTGTTTGATTTCTTTAATCTTGTACCCCAAATCCATCTTTGCCCACCTAACGCCTTGATCTATTTTTGTTAGTTTCTCTTGATCAAGTCTTGTTCCTCTAGCTCTTCTCCCTCTTTCCTCTCCCTTTCTTCGTTTGACATTTAAGAATCAGACAATATCTTGGGCCATGTCAGATTTTGCCAAAGACGCATGGCGAAAGTATCTGATTCAGCTCCAAGCTCACCCTTTACGAACCAAGGTCCTTAATTTAATTAGAGATTCCTCTCAATCTTCCGTTTTGGTCAATGATCATATCGTTATAGGTTTCGTCTAAAGTTTTGTTTTTTTAGCTCTTTTATGTTTATTTTTGTTAGTGTGGGTTGATTTTGTCAGGCGATCACTGCTGGGGTTTTGGCAGGTTGTAGTGATGCCATAGCTCAGAAGATCTCTGGAGTTAAACGGATCCAGTTCCGGAGATTGCTTCTTCTTATGGTTAGTTGGGTCTCTTCTCATGTTTCCTATGAGTTTGATCAAACCTTTTTCTTGTTTCTTGTTTCTGAGATTCTGAATGTGAATTTTGGATGATCTCTGTAGCTGTATGGGTTATGTTATGGTGGGCCATTTGGTCACTATTTCCACAAATTGATGGATGCTATTTTCAAAGCGAAGAAGGACAATACAACAGTCGCCAAAAAGGTTTTACCTTTCGTTTTCAAACGTTTTGTTCTTCTGTACCAAACAAGCATCTTCTTCAATGCTTTTTTCTTTTCATTAATAAATGGTGTGGGGTCTAAGTAGATTGTAATTAAACCATAATTGAATCCTCTAGGGCACCGAAGTTATGGACTGACTTTTCTTCTTTGGTTCATGTTGATGTTGAAAGTAGATGTGGATTTTCTGAGACTTGTCTTGTGGCAACATGAAGTTCAATGTGCTTAGATTCGAATTAGAGTCTGAAAGTCTGCTCTTTTAGTGAGAATATACATGTATACTAGTAGTATCACTTGTATCTCCTGATTTTGATCATTATCGTTTCTAAAAATCTTAAGGGCCAAATATTTTTGAACTAACAAAGACTGTGTTGAAGCAGGTCTTGTTGGAACAACTTACATCTTCTCCTTGGAACAATTTTCTTTTCATGTCTTACTATGGTTTAGTAGTTGAAGGTACAATTGCATTCAATCTCTCTTTGTTCTCTCTTTAGAACAAATGATTTAATGTCCTGCAATGACTTTACAGGGAGGCCATGGAAGTTAGTAAAGCAAAAACTTGGGAAAGATTACCGTACAATCCAGTTAACAGCATGGAAGGTTAAAAAGAAAAAACAGTCCTCACCTTTTGTCACACTTTTGACATTGTTCAGTTTGATGGTTCTGATTTCTGAAACTTTGTATGTAATCTAGTTTTGGCCTGTTGTGGGATGGATTAATTATCAGTATGTCCCTCTGCAATTCCGCGTCTTGTTCGTCAGCTTCATCGCCTCCTGCTGGTAAAAGCTTTAATCTTTTCCTTCACGTTTTGCTTTTAAAGATTTTTTTGGTAACATCTTATTCTCCGGATATACATTACAGGAGCATTTTCTTGAACCTGAAAGCGAGATCTCCAGTGATCAAGAACGCCTAGGGAACTTGATCTGTGCGCGAGGGAAGCAAGCAAGCATTAGTACCAAAAACAATGTTAAGAGCGAAAAATGTTTATTAAATCTTACCTCAAAGGGTGATAAGTGTAGTGAAAGACGTTTGACTGAAGTTAGAGATGCCAAAATGTTCTTATTCTCTACAAAAGAAACGTCGATTATCTTAGCCTCCACGACCTCTGGAGCATGAATCAGACAAGACTCAATTTACTTAAACCCTTTTGATGTTCAAGTATTTCAAACAAGGTGCTTTTATCACATAACGTCCATCACCGTCTCCTGTGAAAAATCTTCAATGGTCAGCCTCTGTGAAAAACAGATTAACAAAAGTAACATTATAAAGACATTATGAGACATAAGAATGAAAACACAATAACAAACGGGTGGAGAAATGAATAAATCATAAATCGAACATATGTCCAAAAACAAAGATATCTAATTTTCACCGTCACAAAATATCAGTTTCTCCTTAAATTAACATACAAAGAAACAAAAACAAACCAAGATATATTATAAAATCTAAAGATCAAACAACTTAAGTGAAATTTATTATGATCAACAAAATCTAAAGATCTCTAGAGCAACAAAAGAAGAAGATCAATTTTAAAAACACTGCCGTCATCGTCTAATTTGATTTTAAAATTAAAATTAAAACATAAATTTGACAATTCATATCCGGATTAAACCCACAAACCAATAAATAAAATACAAATATTGATTTACTTACTTTTTTAGGTGGAGAATCTGAAAAACGTAACAATTGAACCATATAAATCACCAAAACAAAATTAAATATATAAACACCATCTTTAACAAAGATACTAAACAAATTAATAACCAAATACAATTTAAACATAACATCCATTCATCTAAAGAAATATTAATATAGTCAACATATGCAATGTTTAAATGCAAATGGGTTTGAAAATAAAATAAAACATACTCAGTTACCTATAAAAAAATAAACTAAATCAATAAATTATCATAAAAACCAGTATTTATCTAGATAAGGTAAAAGCTAATCACAATACAGCCTAACATAGATACTGAACATGTTTAGCTAATACTTACTACTTTACTTTTTTTTATGGTCCATATTTTTGCAATAAATATGATGATTGATTTGTTCATAATATATGCATTACAAAAGAGATGTGTGGGATGAAAAAAAACTTGATAGAGTACATTTTATATAAATAGCTTTACTTTTATGTAAAACCGAAATAGCTTTACTTTTATGTAACCAAAACATTTAACAACAGAAAATACACAGCAATATAAAATTTAGTTGATAATTTAATCATCATAGTCTATAACTATAAACGTGAGAATTTAATATAAGATCGTAGCCACAACATAAATATTTCAACTTCGATCCCTTAACATAAATGATGAACCATTAACGCTCACCATGAATTGGTTTAACTGAAATGTTAGCTGCTTATATTTTTTTTATAAATTATGGTCTCATCTTTTTTAGATATTAAGTTGTTTAATCAATTATAATACCGTAAGATGGTACTTTCTCCGTTTCTTTTAAAATGTAATGAAATTAAAACCTTTAATCTAAGAAAAACTTATTGCGATGTACTCAAAACTTTATTTATGACAATATTATTTAACAAAGCTGATAACCTATTTGCCTTTCCACCTATATAATTTTGAAATTAAACTACAGACTGCTTTTACTTCACTTACCAAACTTTTAGTAGATTTGAGGTACACTTTTTTTTTTAATCTAAAAGAAGTGGCTATTGTATACGCTCTATTAGCCTAATGTTTCTTATTTTATCGACAATTTAACCCCAAATTATGGAAAAACTAAATAGATAAATATATTCAGATTGTGTTTAAGCGTGCACCAAACTAACAACCATTAATCGTTGTCCATTGACATAAAAACTGTAGTTTTTTTTCTGCTAAAGAAAAACCATAGTTTAGTATCATGATTCTTTCACTTTTGCAGAATATATAACAAAACACTACTTTGGGAAAGAACATAACAAGAATGGTTTCGAAAAATATATGATTTTGTACTAAAATGGAAGGGGGCAAAAACTTAAAGAACGTATGGAGTTGTAGTCTTGTAGACTAGAAAATGCGTCGATGGAGACACAAAATATAGCAAAGGTGTGATGAGAATATATGAAAACGTAAAATCATTTACAAAAATATAAATTCAACAATCAGTCAGTTGTTAGTAGTTGAAGTAACTTAATGCAAATATTTACATAAATGTATAATTTGTTTTAAAAAGGAAAAAGTTAGTGTAATTGGCTACTCACTATATAAACGTTTATAATGTCGAAAGGTCATGCTCATCGAACTGCAAAAGATAAAATAACAAGAGATATGGGGTGTCTCGTAAATGGAGCTGGTCTCGTGGTTTTGTTATGGTTCCATGTTTTTGTTGTGAGTAATGTGGCTGCGAGAGATGGTGTGAGCTTTGGCAAAGATGAAGAGGAGAAGACCTTCATAGGAGGAGGAAAGGGGCTTGGAGGCGGTTTTGGTGGAGGACACGGTGGAGTCATTGGCGGAGGAATTGGCCAGGGAGGTGGAATCGGCAAAGGTGGAGGAACTGGTAAAGGTGGAGGCATTCTTGGTGGCAGCATTGGAAAAGGTGGAGGCTTTGGTGGAGGAATAGGCAAAGGCGGTGGTTTTGGAGGTGGCATTGGAAAAGGCGGAGGCTTTGGTGGAGGAATAGGCAAAGGCGGTGGTTTTGCAGGTGGCATTGGAAAAGGTGGAGGCTTCGGTGGAGGAATAGGCAAAGGCGGTGGTTTTGGAGGTGGCGTTGGACAAGGTGGAGACTTTGGCGGAGGAATAGGCAAAGGTGGTGGCTTTGGCTTCGGCGGTGGCAAGATTGGACACCACTGAGCTAAACAAGAAGAAACTTATAGTTGCACTCCATGAGCGACTTCGGAATAAAATAACTTAGCTTTCACGTATTTGTCTATTTATAAGTTTCTATATGAGCTTTGAACAATGTGTCTGCCTTAGTGCAGACACCATATTTGCCCATCTATGTTTGTTTCATTCTCATGAATCTCATCCCTCACAAAAGATCCTATACTGAAACCACAATAGGCAAGCAAATGATATACGTCTTGACTCTTCTTTCTTCAAGCAACTACCTCAACTCCGAGCAGGAACAGACCTTGGACTTGGATCAACCTCTACAAGTCGTTGCTCCACCTAAGAATACCCTTGATGAGTCCTGTACAAACACACGACGCAAAATGATTACGCCCTTCTCAAAGCCACACTTTCACTACTTTCTAAGCTTCCTGTCAATGCTACCACTGAATCTGAATTAACTACCTCTACTTTCTACTCAAACCATACATTTAGGAACTTGTCTCTCATCTCCATCTACTTCTCCTCGCCCTCTGCTTTCTTTATCGAGTACCATGAAGCATTACTTCCTGCTTAAATTTATCAGGGCCAAACCAAAATAACACAATCAAAAACAACCATTTCAGCGTGAACACTAGGACTAACAAACACAATAATGAAAGCAGCAAAGCCTGTAGTTATAAGTCTTATGAAACTCAAAAGTACACTCGACCGAAAAATAAAACGTAACAGAAGTGAGACTTATTGTAATAAATAGCACATGCTTATAAAGATTCAAGCTGTCCAACCCTTTATGAAGTTGAGGAACCTTTGAGTTGAGCTAAATTCTTCTTGACAAGGATCCAAAAACCAGGGTGGTGATAATCACTTAAATAGTGACTATTGGCCTTGACGACCCAGACCATCGTTGTACCCAGCACCGTAACCTTGTGATGGGTCAGATCGCCAAGATCCATCACCATAACCGCCTCCCATGTAGCCACCACCATTACCAGGGTTGTTCGAACCCAGACCACTAGGGCGCCCTTCAACCGCACCATATGCAGCTTGATTTCCGTAACTAGCATCACTTCCACCGTACCCTCCATATCCGTAACCTTGGTTACTATAGCCTGCTGGTGACTGCGCAGAAGAAGCTGCACCGGGAACTCCATATCCACTATGAGCAGCACCATTCCCATAGCCTGGGTTCCCATAACCACTAGGAGCTGGAGTGTCCCATGAGTTTCTCGGAGCAATTCCAGTACTATTTCCATAACCAGCACCTGGCATGCTCGCTGCTCCATAAGCAGCAGCAGCAGCAGCAGCAGCACCAGCACCAGCACCATAACCTCCATAGCTACCGTACCCGGCACCATTACTACCATTTCCATACCCAGAGCCATAACCAGAAGATCCATAAGACGGTAAACCATTTCCTACATTTTGAGGCTGCATAAACCTATTGAAATCCACACGTCCCTCAAAACTGCTTTCATTGCCACCATAACCCTGGTAACCGCCAGAGCCACCACCACCCATGGCTCGTCCAGCACCTCCAGGATTGGCATCCTTAGGAAGAGCACGCTTTACTTCAACTTGCTTACCATTCAAATCATGGAAATTCTTGTGCAACACACGGTCTACCGCATCTTCAGAGTCGAAGGAAACAAATCCAAACCCACGAGGACGGCTGGTAGTCTGGTCATGCATTATAACAACATCGGCCACAGGGCCATAAACTTCAAAGTACTGGCGAAACTCTTCGTCTGTCAAAGTAGGGGGCAAGCCTCCGACAAAGATCTTCTTCGTTTTATTGTAAGCATCACCTCCAGAACTTCTAGATGGATTAAGGCCCCCAGATCTTCCAGAGACTTGCTGCTCCTCTCTTGACATGGCTCTCTTGACATCAACCTAATGGTCGACCAAAACCAATAAAAGCTCAGGATAAACCTCCACAAATAATCTTTAATCAACTAGAACCAAAGCAAGAACATACCACAACTGAAAATATATACATCTACGTGTTTACTTATCCCTTAGACCAAACAAACTTTTCTTTATTAATAATATATACTCAACCATTTTCATTGATAGTAACATATATTAAGTTCCCTGAAATGCCCCATCTCCAACTTAAATCAATCTGGGAGTCTAAGAAAGATTAGGGGAAATTTTCCAAGCAAACAAATACTCTACAAGGCAACACAAAAATACTATATTTTCAGTCTCGTTCTGAATGCCTATGAATCCAACACAGCTAAACGCAGAAGGGCAAAAAAACATAAACCAGAAAAACCAACAGAAAGTAGAGAAATTAAGACACACAAGAGCAATAAATAACCTCTCTGGTATCAATGTGATGCTTGTCTTGAAGAACCTTTTCAAGAACAGAAGGATCCGAGAAGATAACGAACCCAAAACCCCTAGGTCGACCTGTGAGCTTGTCCCTCATCACAATAGCCTGCGAAACCTCTCCATAGCTGCTGAAATGTTCTCTTAGCTTGTCTTCATCGGTTTCCCATGAAACACCACCGACGAAAAGCTTTCCTTGATCTGAATCCATGACTAATATCACTTCTCTTTACTCCTCTTTCTTCTGACCCAGAATCAAAAATCCCCCTCAAATCTACAGAATCACGAAACCCACTTCAGAAACTACAAAAAGGACTTAGCTTTTTTCGGCAGAATCAGTTTGCCGAGAGAATGACTGTGGCCGATTCGAGAGGAGGAGGAAGAAGAAAAATGAAGACAGCGAAACGAATATTTCTATTGGTTTTGGTATCGATGTTCGCAAACGGACAAATGTGTCTACAGATAAAATTGATGAACGGTTCAGATCCATTTCTCGTTGTAAAAGGAGATACTAAGGTATGGGCCTAATTTGGCCCAATGGAATCGTAAATAATGGGCCATATCAAGACCCAATGTTGGTTTCGTGTGTATCCATGCCGCACACGTGCCAGAATTTCCACAAGAACCAACAAAATCTCTTTCAGTGCTGTGATTATCTCTGTGCCAGATGTGCACTTAGGTGTCGCAAATTCCCAAGTCACCTCACAACTTTTAATACTTGTAATAATTAACCTCATATGTTTATTTAGTGTATAAATTGACCTTGTATAATTTTCAATTAAACAAAAATGAAACAATACGTGCACGTTCTCGAGTTAGTTTTGGTTTTTTTTTCCTGAAAAAAATAAATAAAAGAGGCTTTGATTTGAATTGTCGCTTTGTCAGCTTTCACTGAAAAGCTTTTGAATGACAATAATGATTAATGATTATATGAGCAATTAATAAATCTCCTAATTACTTTCAAAAAGGGGTAATTAAGAACACATAATTAAATAATGGGGCGTTAATGTCTAAAGCGGCAAAAATCTGGGGACTAATTTACAAGTTTTTTATATATATCAAACAAAAAAAAACAGTTTCAGCTTCAACAACGAAAAAGCCGTTTTTATTTCTTCTTTATTTTCTCTTTCTCTGTGTCCCTTCTTTCGATCTCACTGTGCCTCTCCTCTGGAACAGCTCGATCTTCGTTTTTTTTTATTTGGGTTTTATAGTTACAATTCTTGTCCTGTCGAAGTCAAATTTATTTTGTTTTTGGATTTTAATCGATTTGACAAATCGTGAGAAAGATGGAAGAATGAGAAGAAGGTGTTGATTTTGTTCTGATTTAATCGATGGAGCAGCTTGTTAACTTCATTATTAGACCTCCAAGGTGAAGAAGCTTCTTCATTTTCTCAGAAATACAAAAAATTACTTATTTTGAAATTTTGGGTTTTGAGTTTTTCTTTCTATTTCGGCCTTTTTTTTTCTTTCTCCTGACTAGATTGTCGAATTTCTCTTTTGTAACTCTTGAGTTAAAGCGTTTAGAATTGGGTTTTCGCATCAAGTTTAAAGTTTAAGATTTTGAACTTTTTGAAATTTTGTTCTTGGTCACGGGTTGATTATGGTGATTAGAGTCTCCTTTATTAGATGAAGCACTTGATTTAGGTTAAATCACTCAAGAAAACACTGTTTCTCTTTCAAATCCGTTACAAGATCTTTTTTTTTGCATTTCATTGTGTTAATACTTTTTGATCCATCTACATTTGAATATACTTACTGGTGTGACACAGAGCTGAATACAATCCGGAACATGATCTCTTGGAACAAGAGTTCATGCTGAAAGGGAGATGGTACCAGAGGAGAGATTTAGAGGTAAGTCCTTTCAGGCTTTAATCTTATGAACAATAAGCATGAACTTCAAAAGAAAACTCTAACTAGAATTTTTGGTGTTGTAATGATTTTCCTAAGTAGGAGATCCCTGAAAGTTGATTTGTTATATATAATATCTTTAGGATCTTAATGTTTAGTTTGTGTACTCGTCGTCTAAGGTTATCAGGGGGATCTTATATCTGACAGGTTAAAAACAGCAGGGGAGATGTCCTTAAGTGTAGTCATTACATGCCAGTTGAGCGTCCTGAAGATAGGCCTCTACCTTGTGTAATATATTGCCATGGAAACAGGTAATTGAAAATTTTAATTTATAGGAATGTGATTTGAGCTGTACTGGTAAAATACGTTTAATTAACTCATCGTTCATCGGATGCAGTAGCTGCTACTACGTTACAAAAACCATGAGTTTTCAATTGTCATAATTGGTCTAGTGTATTTGTCAGTGTCTAACCCATTTCCTGTTGTCCAGAGATTCGTGACCTTACCTTCCCTACTCCTTGGTTATTATTATTCTTTTAGCTTACTATTCATTAATGCCCCTATGCTTATTCAGTGGATGTAGAGCTGATGCCAGTGAAGCTGCGATCGTATTACTTCCTTCAAACATCACAGTTTTCACGCTTGACTTTTCGGGATCTGGTGTCTCTGGCGGGGAGTATGTCACATTGGGTTGGAACGAAGTATGAGCTCCTCCAATATTTTCTTAAAATATTTCTCTTCTCCTCTCTCTCTTTTTTTGGTGCTTAAACTTATCGCTGTTTAGGGGAAACAAGTTTTTCCAAAGTCGATATATATGCTCGTCCATTGATATTCGTTAGGTTATATTCCTCTCGTGGTTTCTCTATTTTTTTTATCTCATTAAAACCAATACGCCTATGCTACTTGATTTGGTCTATAGACCTTACTGTTATCTTTCTGAAAGAAAATTTCTATATGATTTAGAGGCTTTGATGCTTTAGTTCATGTTAGACGGACAGGTGGGAAGACATGTAGGATTGTAGGTGTCCTTGACTAGGTTCTCAATAATTTTTTCCTTCCCTCTCGTAGTCACTGGTTCACTAGTAATTATCCTGAATTATGAGTGTAGTCATTTCTTTTACTATTGTTAAACGTGGTGTGTGTGCTTGCAGAAAGATGATCTGAAAGCCGTGGTTGAGTATTTGCGCATGGATGGAAATGTCTCCCTGATTGGCCTATGGGGTCGTTCTATGGGTGCTGTCACAAGGTTCCTTTATGTCTTTCATTTGTTAAATTATTTAATAGTGCACTTTCATTTCTAGCCTTGCATGAGGTTTTAACTAACTCTGTGGAAGTATTTACTATAGAAGTGAATTTTGCAAGCACCAGAAAATTTAATTATCCTGTGAACCCCTTTTCCTTTACTAGTGGAGAGGAGAATAGTTGTTAAGATAAACAAATGATTTATTCTTTACGGGGGTTTAAGTCTATTTCGTAGAAGACATGATACTTTCCTGTGTCTATATGATTGGCAATAGCTATATCATGTCACATGTCAAGCACTGTAACTTAAAATTTGATTGCTACGATCATTCTGCCTGTCTGCTGGACTATGAAATCATTGTGTTGATAAACTTATTATCCAGCTTGATGTATGGAGCCGAGGATCCCTCTATCGCAGCGATGGTTCTAGACAGCCCGTTCTCTGATTTGGTTGATTTGATGATGGAACTGGTGGATACATATAAATTCCGGTTACCGAAGTTTACTGTAAGTAAAGTAAATCTGTAGTATTTTCTTGCGGAATTTGTTCAGCCTAATAAAAGGTTTCCTCATTGTTATTGTTACATGGCTTTATGCTCTTCCAATTTTTTATTCAGATAAAATTTGCGATACAATATATGCGGAGAGCTGTTCAGAAGAAAGCCAAGTTTGACATAACCGATCTCAACACCATTAAGGTCATTTCCTCGGGTAGTTTGTCCTTTTTGTTTTGTGGATTACTTAGATGATTAACTAGTATGCAACAACATCATTTCTTTGGTAATCATTTGTGTATTTACTCACATTGTTTAGTACAAAAGATTGTTTCTTTTAATGGATAAATGTATCAAATACAAATGTTAGTGGGCGTTTTCTTTTAGCTCTGTGCTTTTTGGTATGTGATGTTTGTTTCTTCATGCTGCAGGTTGCGAAGTCTTGTTTTGTTCCAGTTTTGTTTGGACACGCCATAGACGATGACTTTATTCACCCTCATCACTCAGAGCGCATATATGAAGCATACATAGTAAGTTTTCCATGCCTCGTAGACTTTCTTCGTATTATATTTTCCTCCCTCTAGCTTCAGAAATCTCGATAAACCCTTGAACATGTAGCCTTTAAATATCTGGCTTTTGATTATGTCAGGGAGACAAAAATATCATCAAATTCGAGGGAGACCACAATTCACCACGCCCACAATTCTACTTTGATTCAATAAACATCTTTTTCCATAACGTTCTTCAACCTCCGGAGGTGGTTGGGCCAAGATTATTTGACCCGGTGGATGATTACTTTGCCAAGGTAATGAGTCTTGCAGCAATGCATTAGAATCATTAGTTTTTTTGGATTGTTCTTGCCTCCTTAGTGAGATTGGTCAATGATGTTAACCGTTTTGTGTTCAGGGCAGTTGGAGCACCATGCAAGAACTAAGTTCTCCACCATCCTCAGCACAGAAAAGTAAGTGATCTGGGTTTTCTCTATGTGTATTCCAGATTTTATTTTACCCTTACGCAACATCTTTTCTAATTAATTTCAGGTTTAGCTGCGGGCAGTACCTCCGATGCAATCAATGAAGTCCGCATGAAAAGACCTATGAGTCGCACAGAGGTTGGTAGTTCGTGACTATGTCTGCAAGTTTAAATGTTAGTGCATGTTTGAAATATGGTCCTCGTTGCTGATTCCCTAAAACATGGAAACATCAGCTTCCTCCCTAATGTTTGCATCTTTCAATTTGAAGTGCCTATAGCATCAAAATTAGGAAATCACATCTGTTTAATGACTTTAATTCCAAATATGGAATCATAAAACCATGTAAATGTCTTGCATAGGTACCAAACTGAAAGAGTTTGCTTCACTTGCATCTTTGAAGAAGATAAAAGTGGAAGAGTTTTCCTCACTTGGTTTTTCAAAGAAATTACCCACGAGTGTATATTATATAGTTATGTACTTTCTCCATCTTTTTGTTGATGGTCTCTTATTACTTCTCTCAGGTCCCTTCGAACGTCCCATCTAATCAATCATTGTCAGAAACCAAGGTATAAGATCAGTTTCTCTTCTTTTTTCTCTCTCTCTCTGTCCGTATTTACTGTTCTTGTGGTATGGTTATGGTCATTGGCCATCGACTAATCAGTTTGATTTATGTTTGTGATGGCTTCTCTATCAACAATAGTAGAGACACTAGTGTTAGAGTGACCAACTTCTGTACATATAAATATTTGTCCGTAGAAGTGAAACTATAAAAGAATCAGAAATGAAGAAGACTCCTGATGTTGCATGATATGTTTTATTTTCAGGAAAAAGAGAATCACGAAGGCTCCAGTAGTTCATCTTCTGATATGATCAGCTTTGATTTGTCTAATGGGGATCCGCCTCCTCATCTCGCGGTAGCATTAGATGATGATCGGTATGTGGAGTTTCACGTAGAGGAGTTGGCAGATTTTCCATGTAATGCAGAGGAAGAAGAGAGGGTGAGAATAAAAAATTGGATTTTGCACCTTTGATCACTCCTTATGACTTTGCTCGATATTTATATGTTCATATTTCTTAATGGCCTCAGATGCTGATGGAAGCGGTGATGAAATCGCTGAAGGACGTGGAGGTCGAAACTCATCAGAACAAAGAGTCTTCCAAGACCAATACAATGAACACTGAAGAAAAAGAAGATAATGCCGCTGCATCCACTACTGAACCAGAATCAGCACATCCTGAGACAGATTCTGCTTCCATTCCGACACCAAGTAACCATGATGCACCATCATCTTCTGAAGTCAATGCTACAAGTAAAACATCGGATTCTTTGCCAGGACCCGTAAATGGTTTTGTTCCTGGTACTTTGCCCAAAATGAGTCAGAACACAAGTGACGCCATTGATTTGTCAGCACGTACAAAGGCAACAGTGACTGTGGTTGGGCGTAGTAGCACATCAGGAAACGTCTTAGACGGGTTATTACGTCGATGGGATCTTAATTTCTTCAAAAGTAGATAATTTCATTAAGTTATGTGTTTTGGTTTGTGTAAAATAGAAAGGAAAGCGCAAGTGTTTTAAAGGGTTGTCACGACAAGTTATCTTCTTGTTATGGTTTACATGATTCTATCCATATGCAAAAAAAAAAAAAGATTCTCAAGAGAAGAAATCATCTCTTGTTTGCCTTCTGACCAAAAGGTCTTTTATCCTTTGTTATGAACATGTAACGAGCTCATCATCTTACATATATTTTGATCATTGATCCTGCTTTTGTGAAGATATAATGCAATAATCTTGCATGTATTTTACTTACATTTCCAGGGAAGAAAGCAAATGCTGTAGGAAAAGAACATAACAAAAAAAAGACCATTTGATAAACTTGTTAAAGACGCACTATGATGAGCAAAGACATCGAGGTCAAGACAATTTGGGCTTGGGACAAAGTCGATGTCTTCAAATTTTGTTCCCTGTGAGTTCTTCTTAGTTCAACTCAATAACAGCATTGCTTCTTCAATGAGTTCATTGATTGTTAAGCCATGGCGTGCCAAGCCAACTGTGCCAGAGAATATATCATAGTTCTCAAGCTCAGCCGCGGTCTCAAAGACTGCCTCTAATTCATTCTTCATCCCTAGGTTGTGGAAAGTCTTGACCGTCTTAGGATTAGCTTTCATCATCTGAATGGTTAGCTCTATTGCAAACCTCCTGATTCTTGGAACTTTTGGCACTGGCTGTTCATATCTCTTGAGAATATTGACTAATGCATCGGCTAGTTCTTCCTTGCTTACTCCTGCTTTCTTGAACATTTCTCTTGATTCTTCAGGACTCATTAACCTGAGTATATGAGTTGCTAATCCCACCATAATTTCTTGAAGTTTGCTATCTTCAGACTTTATTGCCTTAAGAACCTGTAATGACAAGATAGCTTTAGCGACAGTGATGCCAATTTCTGGATCAAGAACATGAAGACTTACTGTTGCTCCTGCAGATTTAACTTCCTTCAGCTGTTCCATGAATTGATTAGGATCTGTATATGCACAGATATTCCACAAGATTCTCGCTGCATTCAGCTGGACCAACCTGTTGTTCAAAGCCTCAACGAGCCCCGGAAGAACATCTAATCTCAAGATCCGTTGACAGTTGCTTTGACTTCCTTGAGCTAGCATAGATATAGACTCACCGACTGAGACTCTCACACCACTAGTTTGGTTCTCTGGAACCTCATCGTTCAAGAATATGAAGAGAAGTCCCTTTAAAACCCCGCCCGTGCCCCCAATCTTCTCGGTTGCACCTTCGTCAAGCGCAAGGGAAGTCAAGATCTCTGCACAAAGCTTCTGCAGATCAGATCGCCTCTTTCCATGGCGTAATGTTTCCCTAATGTTGCTAACTGTAAAGACAATCCCCGCGATATCTCTCCTCAAGTTTCTCCCTGTTGCACCTGTCGTTTTCACCAGCTTCCTTAACAGCTTCAAAGACCGTTTCACAGCCAAGATCTTATTAGACTCCACAGCCGCAGCATTTGGATCCTTTAACAACCTCTTCTCAGCATAAGTGAAGTCAATGATCTTTGAAAGTAACCCTTTTGTTTTCCTAATCTTCCCACAGTTATCTTGATCTCCAGCTAGCCTTTTCAAAATCAACAATCCTAGATTGTTGAACGTCCATACGTCGGTTTGATTGATACTATCTTCTCCAATCTCATCCGTGGCTTGACCCGAATCTCTCGTACTCTCTAAGATAGAAGATATCGACTCAATCGCTCCCGGAATCTCTGCAACTCTCAGAGAATTTTGCTTCTTACTAGCTAATCTTGAGAGTATCTCTGCAGATGACATTCTTATAACTTCTTGATTCTTGTTTCTCCAGTTCAACATCTCAACTAACCTCTCTATGATCTCCAGATTAGTCCCAATCTTCTGCAGAGTATCAACCGAATAGTTTTCGTTTGAGGAGAATCGACAGAGAATCTGTGCTCCAGTGAGCTGCTCATCAGGAGAATTAGACACCAAAAGCTCCATAGCGAAAACCACCATATCCATCTTCAATCCATCGAATATGCTCCCGTTTAGACATCTCGAGTAAGCATTATAGAAGAATCTTCTCACCGAATCTGTTCCACATTTCTCGAGACCGCACTCTTCATTCACTTTATCAAGAATCTTAAAAACGCTGATCATCCATTCCCAGTAAGCTTTCTCAAGAAGAAAGAGAAGAGCCTCAGCGAGCGCTAGAGAGTAGAAGAGAGTTAGAGAAGAGTGAAGATTTGCGCTTTTGGGTTCCAAGTCGTTGCCTCCATAATCTTGCTTGATGAGCTTGATCATGGAAATAACAATACTGGCGAAAGCAGAAACAATCTGGAGCCAATAGAAGACTCTACTAAAGTTTCTTGAAACAAAAACACATCCCGTATAAGGCAAGATAGGAACATCTGAGCTTTTCCATGTCCTTGTCCGCGCAATCTGCCCCGGATTCCTCTGTTCTCTTCTCCTTTCCTGAACCGAAGATCTATCGTCGGTCCCACCAATCTGAGCCGGCTGGCGGAATATTCGGTTAACTTGTCTGACAAGTAACCGGAAGCTGTTGATTCCAGAGATTTCGTATTCAGACTGATGCTGCAATTCAAGCTCATGGCTTCTGCTGAAAATCCGAGCTCCTTCGACAACAAGAATCACAGTAACAAACCAGAAATCTGTTTCCTCTAAATCTGCAGCGAATCCACCAAGAAGAACAACCGTGGCCCACACGAATCCTAAAGATCCCAACCCTGAAGCAATCTATGGTTACAAGTTACATAAGAACACATTCAAAACTCCAAAAGATAACTCCTAAATTACAAAAGAAGAAATAAGAATATTGAAATTTCAGCAAAAAACCTTCTCAATAACAGCGAGTCGTAAGGCAAAAAGAGTCAGTTTTTGCTCCGGCGCAGGAACTGACAAGTGTGTCGGTCTCCTAGGTTCTGGTGTCAAAACGTCGTCAGGTCGGAAGATAGTTCTTGCAGAAGAATCGACTTGTACGACCACATCCGTAGTTTGATCAACCATTTGAGACACGAACAAAGAATGAAGTGTTCTGGCTTTTGGTTTTTACGCAGATAATTTGATTTATAGTTTTTAAAAAAAAGTTATGAAATTGATTAGTCTCGTTGCTTTGTTTAAGTCGGGGACGTTCACCATGCACGTCTTCGAGTTCGATCCATTGACTTTTGGAAGACAATGCGTGGGAACAACAAAATTTGACGCACCATTAATCAGCTACAAAATAACACTTCTTGATCTCGTTTATTAGTTTGTAATAACTTTTCTTAATCTCGTTTGTTATATATATTTTTTTGTAATGTTATTGTGTAATGTATACCAAATAATCATTGAAAAAAATTGTTGACAAAAGGCATTGAACGTTTTAGGATCGATCATCATATCATTGGTGAAATCTTGTGATTGTAGTAGAGCTGGATATTCCAAAATAATTATTTTTCATAATCATGTCAGTATATTCATTTTCTTTTCCAAAATAATTGATTATATATAAATTTAACAAAACATAAGAAATTTTAAATAAGTTTTTGATTTAAAGATCAAAGTGACTAGTTTTGTTTGGGATGAAATTGCAAACTTTGTGTCACACGTCGATTGCAATCTGCAAATACATGACGAGGCATGTTCTGACATCAATAGAAAGATTTAGTCAATTAAAAACTTAATTAATATCTGCGACTAATTAAACAAAACTCATATTATACAGTATTGTAGTGACCAAGTTATACATATTGTTTCGAAGAAAACCTATGAATCTTTTGTCCACTTTATGGTCAAAATATGGATGTAGGAGTTTAGTTTTTACAAATTAGAATAATTAATTGATTAGATTGTCTCATAGGGGTGTTTAATTCGGATTTCAGTCCGTTTCGGTTTTGGTTTTTTTTTTTTGGTTTTCCGGTATATAAAACTTAGTTACCATATTGAAACCATATAAACTATAGTTTGGTTCGGTTTGGATATCTTTGGTTTTCGTATTCGGTTTTTAACCAAAAACCATAACTATTTATTTTTTAAAAAATAAAATTTTGTGAATTTAAATTTATATATATATAAATTATATTGGGAAATATGACATTTAAACCCTGAACTTTCAAAATTCAGCTATTTTAATCATCACCTTTAGCTTGGTTCATTTAAATGTTAAATGAAATTGTTGACCGACAATTAAATCCACAACTTTTCTTTGACTAAACCAAATTAGGTCCGACGTTAAGTGACTAAACGGATGGATTAAACCCCGTTAAACAGCCGTTTAATTAGCTGTTAAACCCGGAACGACACCATTTCAGTCTTCTCCCTCAACAGCTATACCGAGCAAATCCCCAAATGAAACCAGTTTTTGAAATCTGAAATCCCTAACCCCTAAAATCAAATTTCCCTTTCTCTCTCTGATTTCTCCTCTTTCTCAATCGTCGATGGCTTCCTCGTCTGATCAATCTTGCAGCGTCGTGAACGAACAGCGTGGCTTCCCATCGAAGTGTGTATGTGGTTTAGGTGTCATGATTTTGACATCGAAAACGCAAGAAAATCCCAGTAGACCCTTTTACCGTTGTATTCGCCAAAGAAACAGTAGATTGAGTTCAAACAAAAGAGATGTAAGTTGTGTTATTGTTGTTTTAGTTGTGTTAATGTTGTTTTAGTTGTGTTTCTTGTTTTAGCTGTCTTGCTTGTTTAAAAGTTTTTGAAAACAGGGGCATTTGTTTAAATGAGTTGAGGATGCTGTGTTTGAAGAAGTTGAAGATGCACAATCCAAAGTTGAACAGCTGAAGGTCTCAATTGAAGGGTTGAAGGAAGATGTAAAAAAGAGCAAATTGTTGAACACGTGGCTTTTCTTCATTTCATGTTTCATTATCTACTTTTTCATTGTCAAAGGAAAGGAGACCGAATTTGTTATTGGTTATTAGTGTCTTTCTTCTTGACATTGTAATCTCTCACGAGTTTATTTGTTATGAGTTGCTTTTGTATTTGAAATGTTATGAGTTGAGTTTATTTGGTATGAGTTGCTTTTTTATTTGAAAATAAGTATTTTAAAAGAACAATAACAGATGAAACAAACCATCTTCATAAATAAAAACCAAGATCTGATACAAAATACTAAGAAATCCAAAACAAGAAAAAAACAACAAACCATGTTCAGGAATGACAAAGCCATAACAACAAACCATAACAACAAAAGGTGAAAAAACAGGTTTTAAGTTAGTTTGAACATTCAAACCATGATGTCCATCCTTGAGATCCTTATGTTCCATGCGGTTCTCTTTGTGATCCTCCTTTTTCCGAAAATCTTTGTGCTTGTGGATGTGATCCTCCTTCGTCTTGGTTCACCTAATACAAACCGGATGACATTAAATTAGAGTATGAACAAGATTGTTAATACAACAAAAGGCATGAAGAAACGAACCTGGTATTTCCTTGGTCGCCCCCTTGGTCTTTTTGGAGGAGCCTGAACTGTCGGATTTGAACACTCTTGCTTGTTGTGTCCTTCTTGCAAACAATTAGAGCACGTCATGGCTCTTCTTGCCCGTGATAAGCGTGTCGTACTCGACGAAAACGCAGATTCGTATCTGAATTTCCTCATTGCATAATCACTAGGCCTACCAGGATTTCCAATTCTCCATGGTGGTGGTAAAACATGTAACCTATTTACTCTAGACCACAACTTCATGCCTTGTACAGGCCCAATACCATTTCGATAAGTCTCTTGCCACATTGTTTTGGTGTAATAGGCATTAACATAATCCTGAACCATTTTCCTCTTTCCTAGTATAACACTTGCGGCATGAACACATGGTATACCGACCATGAACACATGGTATACCGACCATTTGCCACTTCCTACAGCCGCATATTAGCTTGTTCATGTCGACAGTATAAGCAACACCATGTAATTTAACCTCATGTAAATCATTTCTGACCATATGTCTAATGCAATGTTGCGCCCCTGCTATCATTCTCTCTATCTCAATATGAGCTCTCTTATTGAATGTTGTTCTCAATCTACCCACAATAATGAATCTTTTTGCGTTACGAACCATACACTGTCGCCTAATATCCTCTAATAAGTCCAGCAATGGCTTTTTCCGTGCTTGCCTAATCGTTCTATTAAATGACTCACTAAGATTGTTCAGATTATCATTGCAGCAAGAACCTATCCTAAAGTAAGGCCTAGACCACGACCGAGGATTAGTCTTCTGTAAATTCTCCAACAGTGTAGCTGCGGGCTATCTTCCAGAACAGTCTCTCTAGTTCAATATCGCGACTCTCTCTCTTCCAATTATTCATAATGTGCCTAGCACATTGCCTTTGCTCGACTTTTGGAAGAAGATTACGAATTGCTTTTACAAGCCCCTGCACAATGATAAACATAACGTTAGATATGATAAACAGAACGTTAGATATGATAAGATACATGAAATACATTAAGTTGATACTAACCGACTGTTTATCAGATATGAATGAAACCAAGTCTCCATCACCAAGATCCGAACTAGTCGACATCTGTCTCATAAACTAGTCCCAATTGTCATCGTTCTCAACTTCGACAATTGCCCACACAATAGGAACAATCCGATTATCTCCATATATTCCAACCACAGCTAACAAATGGCCCTTTATATCCCATTTCAGAAACGCCCCATCTTTGGGCTTCATCATCACCGCAACCATCAGCCTCAGCTTCGACATCGGGTCCTACCTCTACATCGGCTTCGACATCGGGTCCTACCTCTACATCGGCTTCGACATCGGGTCCTACCTCTACATCGGGTTTTGGGTTGGATACACTTTCTCTCGCTCTCACTTTTCGCGTCGACTCCTTCATTCGTCTTCCTTTCGGCGGCATTTCGAACCAAGGAAATCGAACAGAGCAACTCCTTCCTTGATGATTTAGAGTGTTGATGAATTGGGGAATTTGGGAATTTTTTTCTCGATTTAGGGTTTGTATGTTTGAGTCGCGGGTTTGATTTGGGGATTTAGGGATTTTAGTTTAAATCGAAGAGAAAAACGACGTCGTTTCGATATTAACAAGCGAAATGACAAACGGCGTCGTTTTGGACATAACTGAAGATTAACGTCGGCTTAACGGGGTTTAATCTGTCCGTTTAGTCATTTAACGTCGGACCTAATTTGGTCCAGTCAAAGAAAAGTTGGGATTTAATTGTCGGTCAACAATTTCATTTAACATTTAAATGAACCAAGCTAAAGGTGAAAATTAAAATGACTGAATTGTGAAAGTTGAGGGTTTAAATGTCATATTTCCCAAATTATATTCACTAAAGGATAAGAATACTAATATATCATTTTTTTAATTTTTAAATAATCAAATTTCATAAAAAAAATTATCCACATAGCTTGAAGCTTTGTACATGTGTATCTTGTAAACAAAAAGTGGAGCATACATAATTGTTACAAATTCCTAAATTTGATAAAGAACTTTTTTTTTTTTGTAAACTAATTTGATAAAGAACTTGGCAAATTGAACATTTTGTTTTCAAATTTCTCACGACATGATTGAAAAAATGGCATGTACAAAAGAACAAACTAAATTTTACAAATTTTTGTTTATTTAGGTGATATCTTGTTATAGATTTCTTCAAAATTTTATACCAAGAAAAAATAAGAGATAGGAAGTTTTGTTTGCAATCTGTTTATTTATTTCAGAACAATGAAACGGTATTATATAATTTGTTTTTTTTGTTTCATGCTTTATACTTAAGACCTCTCTATAAAAAAATAAAACCATGATGCCTACTTGCCAGAACAAAAGCAATGACATACATGTTTGTGTCCAAAAAGTTTGCAAAAGCCTCCTCTTTCACAACCTTCAACACAAAACTTCCAGCATTTTCCATCCTTGTCTGGGTTATCGTCGATGGTCGGAAGACATCTTCCTATCTTCGGATGTTCTCGACAACATATCGAGTTCGTACCATATACCCACGGTGCAATGTTTCCTTTTCCATCTATTTTGTTGGATCCTATACATTTTTCTAACCAAACAATATGATTGTTACTTTCCGAATTTCAAAACTTTGAACAAAGTTTGTAATGTTAAGTAATAAATACTAAAAGAAACACATACCAATACATAGCAAGAGAGCCACAAATAAAACCAAAGAAACAACATTTGTTCTGAACATCTTTCTCCCTTTTAAAAAAAAAATAAAACACTACGAATTTTTAATATTTTTTTCTTTGAATGAGAACAAAACAAGGGAGGTATATTTATAATTATAATTATAGTTAAGGTTCATTCGGTTGCAATTTAGAAACTTTTATCGTTCAACGAAATTAAATGTATTTCCAAAAGAATTGGTCTCCACTTAATTATGTTGCCTTATAAAGTGTTATGAGTCTTCCCACTCATAAGCTAGCTTTTGGGTGGATTCTATGGAGTTTATTGGGCTTGGTTATGAGCCTGGCATGGGATAGGCTTCTATCATACACATTGATAATCTTTAAAACCCTTGATTACGTCTGGGAGTTTGTGTTAATGGAACCGAACTGGGCAATTTTTTAGTATTTCGGTTAGTTTGATTTAAAAAAAATTACCAAAATTAACTAAAGAAACCTATGATATGGTTTGATTCGGTTGCTGGTTTTTTTGGATATTTAAATTTTACCGAAATTAAAAAAAATTACTACTCTTTCTTTTTTATTTTATTATTCTACGCTCTTTTCTTAATTGAAGAAATAATTAGAAAATAAAACAGCAAGTACAAAAATGAGTACCGATATTTTTAACTTTCCGGGTTAAAGTCGGTTAAAATTGGATACACTCGGTGACTTTGGTTCTTTGGTTCTGTTGTTTTAGTATCTTTTAGATTTCATTCAGTATAATTTCGTCTAGTTTGGTCTAATTCTGTATAATTTGGTTTAAAAAAAATTGACAAAAAATCCAGTTAACCACTCTGTTAGGTCAAACCGAACTAATAACTAAAATGATTTTGAAATTCTGCCAATCGGTTCACAGCATAAATAACTGAACAATAACCAAAAACCAAAAATCTCGGTTCAGTTTGGTTTGGTTTGCTCTGTTCGATTATAAATCTCAGCCTTACCTTGATGGTTGAGCTTTACCTTAAGACGCTTTCTTCAGATTCGTCCATAGCTTTGAGTCGTTTGTTTAGAGTATACGTCTCCAAAAACATCAAAAATTTGTTTGAAGTTGATACACAAAGTTTTAACTTTATATAAGTACTGCAAGTGCATCGCAAGTGTTGTAGTAATGCAAGGATCGAACCCACAAGGACCAAAAGTCATACTATAATTTTATGAGATTTATATTAAGCTAAGACGACACAAAAATTCAAACCATTTTGTATCTTTGTTTCAATTTCTTAATTGCATACTTCTTATATCATGATGTTTGTTCCAATCACCATGTCTGAGTAGTTTGCTTGTTAGTATTATGGTTAATTCAAAGGTAAAGAATGAATTGTTAGATTTGAGTTGAATCTGTTAAGGTTATCAATAAAGTTCTTCATCTGTATTGCATTTGAAGCTAGTTCTAGCTTGATTACCTGGAATCTAGATCTTAGGAGGATTGATAGATACGACAGTATTATTGATCACCAGAACTATCTTAGATGAGCAAAATATCTATCTGCAAAGGAATTTGGTTTAGAAATTTTGTGAACAATCGAACCTGAACTTTAATGCTTGGCTGAACTGTTAAATTTGCAAAGGAATTTGGAATTCAAGGTTTTAGACATAGATAATTTTCGCAGCGAAAGTTGATTGATTTTACATTTGTGTTTCGAGTTCAAGAACGGTTCTTCATTAAAACCCTTGATAATTTATTCATTCTACAATTTTGATTTACCTGAAAAATACCCTAAGCCTAGCTCTCTCTCCAAATCGAATTTACTACTTCTTCTATTGTTTTGTTTATTTTATTACATTTACTATCGTTTAGCTTAATCCAAAATTATAATCTATTGTGCGATCTTGAGTCTCTGTGGATTCGACTCCTTTATACTATGATTGCAATTCTCTGAATTTGTAAAGTAGCTCTAGGGATTACTTTTGAGCATATCACTCTCTGTTTTTTTTACAATGAAAACTAAAACTAAAATGAAAAATAAAGAAAAGCTAATTAGAAATATATACACTTACCAGTGGGTTTACTTCCACCAAACGTTTGGCTAAAGTCATTAGCTTGACATGGATATCATGGTACTAATCAGGTTGAACATGAAGGCTTGCTCCAAAACAAGCTACACAATTTAACATCTTCAAATTCAGAACTTTGTCCAGCATCTCATTCACAACCTCTTTGCCCTTCTCTTTTAACTCCAACGAAAGAATAGCTCTAACTTTAAAAAAATTTTAGAGGTATTTTTGCACTTCACCTTATACTCAATCGTGTTTCCATCACATCGTTGAGGGAACAAAATCATTTTAGGACCACTCTTGATCCTTTTGCTCTGCATTTTTCCCTTCAAATTTTCCTTCTCACTAAGTTTAGTGGTAGTAAAATGAGGATCTCTATCCATGACTTCTTTGATCTCACTCTTATCACCAAGCTCTTTCTCATGATCAACTATCAGTTTCTTTCTTTTGACTACTGCGATGCAAGAGGCGCGTTTGGTGGCTCTTCTAGTGGAGATGACTTTGTAGAAAACCTTCTTGTTGATGTTGGAAAACGAAACTCTCTTATTGGGCATATCGATAATTGCACCAACCGTGGTCATGAATGGTTTTTCAAGAAGTAAATGTATATCAGATCCGTATTTCATCTCCACAACCTGAAAATCTATTCGAACCAAACAATTCTCCACTTTTATATGTAAATCCGGAATTGTACCATATGTAGTAGTGGTGGAAGAATTGGCACGCACAAGAGTCAACTCAAGGTGTTTTCATATCAGTGATACACATAGATTTAACACTATATAACTAATGCAAGTGTACAACAAGAGTTGTAGTAATGCATGGATCAAATTCACAAGGACCAAGAGTCACACTGTGATTATATGAGATTTAAATTAACCTAAGACAAAACGAGATTTTGTGAGAGTAATGTAAGAAACGAAAATAAGCAATATCGATGTAAAAACAATTAAACGTAGCACTATGTCGGGGTCTTTCGCAAGAATTCAGAATCACAAATCAGAGAATCAATTAGGAAAACCATTAAGCGCGTTCTAGAGTTTAAATCACCAATTTATAATTAATATACTGTCGTAGTATCAATTACTATGTCTAAAACCCTAAGCTTCTAAACTATCATTTGAATTCAGGAAGTTAAACATGCATTAAGATCAAATTTGATATGTTCACAAAACACCTTAACGTCGGCTTTCGTTGGCTAATGATGTTTTCATCATCTATGTTCTTTCAGGCTTTTAAACAATCATTTTTGGTGTGTTAAACAACATAATATCAGAAACTAGGTAGCTAAACAAGTTTCAACATTAAGATCAACAATAGATGAAGAATTAGAAGATATATCCATATTCCAACAATTATGATTTAGCAATTCATGAATTTCATTGAAATTATAAACCTAACTATGAATCTAATCATACATAATTGCATAGAACAAGCAAAGAGATATGAGAGAAAGCATAATAAAATCCAATAGATAAAAGATTGGATTTAGAAATCTTCTCCAAATTTTTCAAAAGAGGTTCATAAATCTTCTTCCAAAGCAGAAAATATGAATACAAAATAAAAGCATAATATAAAGAAATGACTAAAAAAGGTTATAAATAAGTTTAAAGTCGGTTGAGATCTGATTTGAGATAATTTAGTTCAAAATTAAATAAACTATAAAATCTATTTTTTTTCTCGCCAGGACTGGAAAAGAAGTTTTGTTTACTATATGTTTATTTATTTCAGAAATATGAAATGATATTATATAATTTTTTTTGTTTCATGCTTTATACTTAAGACCTCTGTATAAAGAAATAAAACCATGATGCCTACTTCCCAGAACAAAAGCAATGACATATATGTTTGTGTCCAAAAAGTTTGCAAAAACCTCCTCTTTCACAACCTTCAACACAAAACTTCCAGGATTTTCCATCTTTTTCTAGGCTATCATCGATGTCCGGAATACATCTTCCTATTTTCCGATGTTCTCGACAACATATTGACTTCATATCATATACCCACGGTGTAATGTTTTTTTTCCATCTATTTTGTTGGATCCTATACATTTTTATAACCAAACAATATGATTATTACTTTCCGAATTTCAAAACTTTGGACAAAGTTTGTAATGTTTCAAGAAACACATACCAATACATAGCAAAAGAGCCACAAATAAAACCAAAGAAACAACCTTTGTTTTTCACATCTTTCTCCTTTTTTTGTTAAATTAAAACACTACGAATTGTTAATATTTTTTTTTGAATGAGAACAGAACAAAAGAGGTATATTTATAATTATAATTATAGTTGAAGTTTCATTTGATTGCAACCTTAGAAATTTTTATTGTTCAACGAAATTAAATGTATTTCCAAAAAAGTTGGTCTCCACTTAATTATGTCGCCTTACAAATTGTTGTAGGTCGTCCCACTCAGAAGCTAGCTTATGGGTGGATTATATGGAGTTTATTGGACTTGATTATGGGTCTAGCATGAGATAGACTTCTATCAACTTCTTATGTTGATTTTTTTATTCCTCTCCTCTTTTAGTTCTTCGTGTGTATAGTATCTCCTAATGTTTTTCTGTTCCATAGTTGACAAGATCTAAAACTGCTACTACCATAGATTCATTAACACGATTCTTTGTTTTTTTGCTATTTCTTCAGGTGTAATGTTTCTTGGAGCTCTTATACCCTGATAACGTATACCTTCCTTGCTGGAAGTTTGGGACTCACTTCTTGAATAACCCTTACTATGCTATTGTGGAATGTGCAGATGTTAAGGCTAGAAGCTCCCAGTTCATATGACTGCCTTCCAGAAAGGCCGTAAATTATTTATTACCTTACTGATAATAGTTGCTGCTCTTTTGTAGGACTGAATATGTCTCGGGGTTCTTGTTTCATTCAATAGTACTCTTATTTGCATACTGATGCCAATACTTTGATCGCTGTTCTCCACCTTGTTACTTGTGCCCAGCTTTATCTTCCTCTGTCTGTGTGTATGAATGCATGTTTCGCTGTCCGCATCTTAAGCATTCCTTGCATTTGCAGGGGTACCCTAGTTACTTTCGAAGATGCGTGGTTGGTTGGTTTCTCTTTGAGTTTGAGGTAACATGTGTGATATATCTTCACTTGTCCTGTCTTGATTTTGTAACTGGTCAGGTCAGAGGAATTAGTGAATTGTTGGGTTAAGAAGGGAACCAAGCTGGTGCAAGATAGATACTCACTTGTGCATTGGAGACATTACTTAGGTAAAGTTTTTCTAGCTTCAGACAAGTCTTCCGAAGTTTACGCCAAACCTTGGGCAAAATGATTGTTTAGTATGTAAGAAAGACTCTTTGCTTCCTATATAAAAAAAACACACACAAAAAGATCGCGAGTAGTTCATAACCAAAAGCAAAACGCATTAAAACCATAACTGAAGAAGAACCAAACCGATTTCGTTTCCAAATTTCCAATTTGGTTTATAACTTATATTAACAAAGGCTATGCGAAACATTTTTGGTAACAACACAAAGGTAGTAACGGATGTTATGTTTTACTTATGGACGAAGAATATTCACATAAACAGAGTAAAAGAAGAAAGAGTAGTACATATAACAAGAAGCAAAGAAACACAAACCATTCTTTGTTAACTCGAAAGTAAAGCTTTTTGTTTTTCTCTAGAAGAAGCTTCTACAAAACCTCTTCACCGAGGCTGATAGATGTGATGGTTCCGGCGACAATTGAAGTTTGGATTCATGTACTTACTCGTCTTCTTCTGGTTATACTTTGGGGAACAAGAAGAACTCGTCACATTTGATTTGTAAAGCTTCACTTTCCTAGACTCCATCATGCTCAGAAGCACCTTCAAGTACCTAGCAACATCTGATTCTGACATAGTTTATGCCAAAAGAACAAAAAAAAGAGTTTTCAGAGACTACAAATCTTATAATACTGAAAGTGTGTACTTGACGCAAAAGCAACATTCGAAAATCCTATTCTCTCGGATCTAATTTTTTACCGATTTGAACAATCATGAGAAGTGTAATTTTCGTTACCGGTCATTGTATCAACCGTAGAACCACCGATCGCAGCCTCATCGGACGACGACATGATCAGCTCCTCGAACTCTTCCTCCACATCTGAGAACTCACCGTCGCCGACGAACTCATACTCCGAGTTTCCACTGAGCCAGAAGTCACGGAACCACTTGGAAGTCGTCACCAGCTCCCACCACTTGGGCGATAAATCCTCAACCTCACGGAATCCAACTGGATCGAACACCGGCGCGTTCGGATTCAGCGTCGATACACTCCGATTTAACATCGTCAACATTTTTCAACCTCCGATCACGCTACGACAAAGTTCGGAATCACACTGATATACCGTCAGAATCCATAAATCAAAAATCGACTGCAAAGTAATGAAATAGACATCAGAGTTTATATATACCTCTCTCCGCCGCCGCTTAAGAAGTCAAACTGAGACTTCAGAGCGAGTCACACCTTCCGAGTCACTGGAGAACACTGTCTTTTGAAATGAGTGAAATCAAGGAAGCATTGGCAAGTTCTTAAAGAAGAGAGAACGAGTAACAGGTAAACCAGTAAGAGTTACCGGCACGTGTGAAGGAGAGATGTCGATCGGACGGTCGGATGATAAGAGGGTGATCTGACGGTGTCAATACGAATAATAATTGGATGTACGCTCGGTAGTTACTGGATAAGATATTTCTTTTGCTTGCTAAGTAGGAAATTTCTAGAACATAGTCCAAAGCTTAATAGAGAAAAATATATAAATTTTTAATGTGAAAATAGTTTTTTTTATCGACAAAAGTCGTACATTTAAGACAGACTTAGAAAACTATAACGGAACAAAAAAACTATGTGACTGATATATTATGGTTGTTGACGGGTTATGCGTCTCAATTTATCTGTCAAAGTATTGTTTGTACAAACATAGAAAAAATAGTTATTTAATATCAAAATAGTTTTATTAAGAAAATGATGGATCTTTTAGTAATCCAAAAAACATATAAATTTATGTTGACTTAGCTAAATTATACTAATAAAAAGTTCAAATTTGGCTCGTAAAGCTATCCACATCAATAAAAAACATTATTTTCTACTTGTTATGTGGCACAATAAAAAAATAAGCAAATTTATTAGATTTTTTTTGAAAAAAATATTGGCCATTTTCCATGTAAAAAATTCGCTCATCTCAATAAAAACAAATTATCTAAAAAAATATATATGTCACTAATAAAAACTAAAAAAATTCTAGCTTTTATATCTTTAACTGAAGTCTTTACAATTAAAAAAAAATCCAGAATTAATTGCTGTTTAAATAATGTTTATTAAAATAAGTCTATTGACGCTGAAAAACAAAGTAAGCCTCTGCTTATTTTTGTTTCGGTTCAGTTAAACAAGTTTCAATCTTTATAGTTTTAGTGCTTTTAATCATGGTGTCAATTTTATTGCTTAAAAATCTGTGAAAATATTTTTCTTATAGCAAATACAGTTTTTTATAGTTAAAACAACCAAATATCACAGTAATTTTTTTAAGGGCCAGTTTATCGGGTTTTTCCATGCAAAAATATTAGCCCACCTTAACAAAAACAAATTATCTAAAAAAATCTCATGTGTCACTAATAAAAACTATAAAAACATTACAGCTTTTATTTCTTCAATTGAAATCTTTACAAGTAAAAAAGAAGATTCAGAATCTCTGGCTGTTTAGAAGCTTTCAAAAAAACAAAAGTGAAATTAATTTAGATGCATAAATGTCATATTTAATCCCGAAAACTATCACAAAACAAAACAATTGAAACGTCAGAGATATTATGTTTCTAATAAAAAATACATAATCTTTTGCTTAAACATCAAAATATCTCTACAGAAAATATGTGTTTTACAATTACATAAAACCCAAAAACAGAAAAAAAATTGTAAAAATATATAATCAAAAAAACAATTAAGCACTTTCAAAAAAAAAACATCATATTCTTAAAAAAAACAAATTCAATACAATAACCAATAGAAACACCACTAATACACAAAAAATACTTAATATAAATAAACATATTTTATGCACATAACCCGCGGTGGAATAATTTCTAGTTAGGTGTAAATTTAGTGAACACTAATTATTATCTAATGACCATTTATTATTAATGGTTACTAAAAATTCTCAAATTCTTAAAAAACACTAAAAACTTGAATGCTCAAACCTAACCTAAACCAAAACGAAACGGATTACATTTGATTTTTTTCATGGTTTGAGTTTCTAATAAAACTAAATACCAATATTAATAAAATTACGAAACGATATTCTTTTTTTAATTTTTTTTAAATAGTTTTCGTATGTAGCGCATTTTGTTTGTAATTGTAAGCTTGGATTATATTACAAATATTATAGACGTCCAAGATTTTAACCAGAAATTAACATAATATATATTTTTATTAATTTAAGAAGCAACACTTCAACAGTGCAACATCTTGCATTATACATAGCAACCACATGATAATTCAGTAGCGCTAGAAGACTGTTTAAGACATTCTCCACTAGGAAAATGTAATTCAATGCATTTATTATTGCAATCTGGAATTTTTGAGCAAGGACCTATCACAAAAAATCCATGTCTCTGTGAATTATCAGCTTCCGCAACTCCTGAAATAATTATAAAACTTGAATCAATTATTCAAGAAACATAAAGAATATATAGCTTTAAATGGAGAAAAATGGTTTTTTTTCGTTTATTGCATACTTGGGATTAACAGAACAATTAGACACAAAAACACAAAAAAACATTTTCTTGATGGAGGAGCCATGTTGTAATTTCTTTTTGTTTTTTTTCTGCTTTTTGCTTTTGATTTTGCGAATGAATTATAACTAAATTGTTCAAACACTTGAATATAATTGTTCAAAACACTTGAATATATCTATTTTTGGGATCTTTTTTGGTCAACAAATGTAATCCTTCATATATGTAATTTCATTTATTAATTTGGACTTTCTTTGTTGATAAAGTATAGTAATATTTGGAATTATTTTGATTTGTGTTGAATTTTGGTCAACCTTTATACTCTATATATCGCATGATATGATGATTTTCTATATATTGACTCTTTTTATTTTCAACAACTATGATTAATTAAAAATTTGACTACATATAATATGAACTTTGGAAACGCATTTATCCGTGTAATTTACATATAATTTCTTTTCATATATGTTTTTTCTTTTATGATACTAAAAGGGTTGGAAAAGAAAAATGATTATATTGTGTAAATCCGTCAATTGGTCGTATATTTTATTAATGCTTTTTTTGGACATCAGGTTAAATAATATTCATGAAAGGTTCAAGCCCAAAGCATACAAAAATGAGAGGGAGTTAATTAACCCATAATTACACCTCTTTGCTATAACAGCAAACCACTAAAAACCAAATAAAAACCAAATAAAACGGCCAACAAAAAACTAAACCACATCAAACAGAGGCTTGAACCCTCTTATTGACCAAGAAAACCTTCAACCAATTTGGAAAACCAAGAGCAATATAGGATTGATTTTGGTCCGTCGATAAAGCGCTTTGAGCAATGAGATAGGCATCACCGTTGGAAGAGGACTGCTCCAAAAAAACTCCAATCCGAAAAACTATTAGGGAAAATTTTGGAAGAGGACTGCTCCAAAAAAACTCCAATCCGGACACTATTAAGACGTTGCCTTGAAGGAGGGTCATGCCTTTTATGATTCAGCATGCTCTCTACAGCCCATAAAACCACAGTCCAGTAAGTTGTCACCCCGACAGGTTCGATAGAGAAAGCCCTGTGTCTGTGCAACAAAACCACTTCTTTGTCATCTCTGACAACCCAAGCACCACCCACAATGTTCTTTTTTTTGTGTTTTACCAAACCACACCTATATTGCATTTGACCCAACCTACTGGAGGTTTCTGCCATAAAACACGAGACGAACAACCTATTCATGTGACAGTTATTCTCTTTATTCTCACTAGATTGAGTTTAAAAAACCAAAGCTGTGCTTCTTCCAAAGTTTTCTCAACTGACACTCTAGCATCTAACAAAAGCCCTTCAAAGAGGAACTTATTCCCGCTCAACCAGATGTTCCATAAGACCTAAAGAACGCTTTATTATTGGCAAAAGACAGCAGATGCTGAACATTAGCAAAAACAGAATCTGAGTCAAAACCTCCAATAGGAGAAGGGATGTTAGATACCGCCTAGACCTGTCTAGCAAAATCACATGAGAAAAGAACATGAAATATAAATTCTACTTCTCGTTCACATATTTGATAAAAACTGTCAGTATGAAGCCCTTTTTTTGTTAAACCTTCCTCAACAGGCAGAGCACCACTTAGAGTTTTCCAAATAAACACTTTGATCTTTAGTTCTGAGTACATTTTCCATACATGTGCCTTTAAACCATTCAGCGAGGGTAAATTAGATGCTTCTTTTATGAGATCCTTCTTTGAGATTTGTAAAGCTAGCCAATACGCTTATTTGACCTTGAATTCACCATACTTATTTAGTTTCCAGCTTCAAAAGTCCTCGTGACTAGTGATAGGCCGGATGGTTAAAATTCTCTCTATGTCAGAATGATAAAAAAACTCCTCCAACTGCTCTCGCATCCACACCATCAAGTTGACATCAAAAGAGTAATTTTTCCTCTATGGAGCTCTCATTCTGTTATCAGCATCCTCCATCCACGGGTCAATCCAGATTTTTAAAGTCTCACCATTTCAAACTTGATGTCTAATCCCTTGTTCCAGCAGTTGTCTCCCCCATAAAATGCTCCTCCACGCATAAGAGGGTCTCATCCCTGATTTTTCTTGGAGAAAAGATCCATCAAAGTAATATCTACTCTTAATCAGTCTTCCCAAAAAATTTGACTTGACGGTTAAAAATCTCCATGCATGTTTGGCCAACATTGCTTGGTTGAAGAGTTCTAGGTCACTGAAACCTAGCCCAACAATGTCTTTCGATAAGCAGAGTTTTTCTCAACTAATCCAATGCTTTTTCTCACATGATCAAACGAGCTCCACCAGGAGTGAGTCATGGCTGATATGAGATTTACTTCAGTTGTTTTTAGCAATTTAAAACATGACATTGCATGAATAGGCATTGCCAAAGCAACCGCTTTTATAGAACTTTTTTGCCTCCTTGAGATAGTGAACAAGAAAACCAACCCAACATTATGTCATTCATCTTATATTTGATGTAATTAAACAAATCCACCTTATATCAACTGAAACATTCGGGTAAACCAAGATACGACCCAACTGCTCATTCCGCAGAAATCCCAAAAATCAATTTGATGCTTTGTTTTACCTCAGACTGGACTTTCTAACTAAAGGTAATGGAAGATTTATTCACATTTATTGACTGTCCAGTGGCCTCTCCATAAGTATCTAAGATGTTTTTTGAGAGTTGCACATTGCTGAAAAGATGCTTTGCACAAGAAGAGACTATCATCTGTGAAAAGCAAATGACTCACAGCTGGTCTCTCATCCCCAAATTTCACCCCTGCTAGAACGCTTATTGACTCATCTTTTCGAAGCAAGTTAGACGGTCCTTCGGTGCAGAGCACAAATAAAAAGGGCAAAAGTGGATCTCCCTAACCTAAACCTCTCTGCAGTAAGATCATACCATGAGCTTGGTCGTTGATAAGAACTGAGAAAGTGACAGTTGAAACACAAAACATCACCCAATTAATCCATTTTTAATGAAAAGCCATGGCTAACAACAAATTCCTTAAATAGCTCCATTCCACACGATCATAGGCTTTAGTACCATGAATTTTACTGATATTTCCGGGCTCTTAAGCTGTGAACCATCTCATGGGCTATAAGAACGTTATCGGAGATTAAACGTTCGGGAACAAAAGCGGATTGAATTTCAGATACGAGTAGCGGCAGAAAAGGTTGGAGTCCCTTGACCAGAATTTTGGAAATGGCTTTGTACAAGACTAAGCATAAACTGATTGGCCTTAAATTCGACATCTTTGTTGGGTTCACAATTTTTGGAAGCAAACAGAGATGAGCATAGTTCCATTCCTTTGGTAACAACAGATCTCTCTCCATTCTATTAATGCTTTTATACATGGTTTTTTTAAGATAATTCATTTATACATTGAAATTTGGTCAACATTTCAAGAGGAAAACAAAAAAATTGTATGTATGGAAGATATTTTATTATACAACTAGACGAATACTGGTTTAATCGGGAGACTTGATCTTGATCATGGTTCGTGCACTTGTTCCCAACAGGGGAAGCTTCGAAGCACGATCCGTCATGGAATCGATAGAGAGGTTCTTAGTCTCAAGAAAGAGTAATTAGACGAAAAACGTCATCACGACGATCCAAGCAGCAAAGAAGAAGAATATGAAAGCTTTCTTGTGGCAACCCATCGTGAGGATAGCCTGATCAATGATGAAAGTGAATACCATGTTTCTGTTCACCGCACAAGCGAACCCTTTGGTTCAAAGCTCTAGAGGAACGTCTCGCTCGGAATTAAGATCCCATGACCATATGTAAATAGCCACGAAGATCATGACTCGTGTACAATCATCACACACATACACTTAAGAGTATGAGCTCTTAGTATATTTTCTTTCTCCATCTATCAACTGCATTAAACTGAACCAACGTACGGGATGTTATATTGCTGCAAACATAAAAAATGAGCTTAAATATTTTAGGGGAGACAAAAGCCGGCAAAGATACCAATCCTTATGGAACCACAACCTAAAACAAGGAAACATAAATGGACCTAGAAGAAGCACAACATAACTCCAAATAAAAGAAAGGCTAATTGATGAAATAGCCACAAGACTTTGGCATCAACCTGAAACACTGATGTTGAACGCTCTCACAACTGCTCCCATAGAACCTAAGATGACGGAGAAGGAATGAAAGACATCAGCAGAAGAGACCCCAATCTGAGGAGGCGATACTAACCCAAACACGACCAGCCAAACACCGTGCATATATACTCACAAAAGTGAACAAGACCAGGACATATACTACATCACCACAACCAAAAGAAAATGTTGAAGAGAAGGGCCAGGCACAAGCCACAAAACCTTGACCTCCAAAAGGGAAAAGCGCCTCTTAAGCTTTCCAATTCTTATACATGGACACTCGCACACCGGTCCCAATCATCTGTCAACAATGAACCGGTCACCTCCTCACAAGAAAAGACTTGAAAGACGAACCCACTGGTACGCGAAAACTCAACCCCAAAACCAAAGAGACCTCAGAACTAAGCAAGTAGATGCTCCCGCAACAAAACCACATCCAGATGACGAACCCCAAAGCAAAACCTAACCGAGCTCATAACAGCGGGAGTTTAGGAAAGCAAAATAGGATAGTCGAACCAAGAGTCGAGACCAAAGCCAAAACAGAAAAGAAAGATTACCTCATCACTAACGCCGGCGCACATAAGTAAAGCATATACGATCCCGTTGCTAAATACCTACGGACCCTACCAAATCATTTGAATCGATACAGACCATCAAAAAACCAAACACAATACAACCCTAACCCGATAGAAACATCTCCACTACCTCCGGTACTCCAGAGAAGAACATAGGAGACAACCATCTACCACCAGCCTTCGGATCTACTATGGATTGGACGAATCCATACTACCAACCCTAGATCGGTGAAACCACAGATTACCAAAGCTTAACCACACTCCACACAGATAATGTACGAGCCAAAAAAGAGTCAAGAGAAAAGAGAAAGAAAATTAAAGAGAAAGAAAAATGGGGGACAACGCCGGAGAGGAGCGCCAAACATCGTCCAAACGCAGAGCCCTAGAATCGTGTTCTTAGCCACCAGAGAGAGGATCTCTCACAATGCTTCCTGAGCTCTTTGTATATATAGTTATGTATATTCTTTCATTCAAGTTAAAGAAAAATGGTATTTCACATAAACACAAAACTGATATTTTAAAGCTATTAAATTCTCTCTTGATTTCTCATTCGCTGACAAACTTTCCCGAGAATATCAATTTTTCCAAGAAACTTCAATTCGTCCACAAAACTTCGGAATATCGCTTCAGCTTGTAGTGTTCATCTATGTTCTTCAATCAACATCAGAGTGGGGAAGAAAGGATAAAAACCAAGTAGAAACCCTCCAGTGATCAGCTATCATAAATGACATTTAAAACAAAAGTACTAAGGATTTGCTTCATGGGACAAAAAGAACACATTCTTGAAAGATATTGCGTTAGTAAATAAAATTTAAATGATTATAAACCATAAAATCTAAACACAACGTTAGAAACTAATTCCTTAAACTTAATTAGTTGGATTAAGGGGTCCAAAGAAACATATTCTTGAAAGAGTTATAAGTGGCCTTTGACCAAAAGATTTTGATGAGATTATATATTTTTTTCTGGTTCAGAGAATATCATTTAAGATTTATGTTCCTTTTTAGCTTTATTTCTATTAACAATTATATGATTCGGTCACGCCATCGATATAAATAAATTAGTTTAAAATAATAAAAAAGGAAAATGAAATTTCTTTTTTTTCAAAAAATCTAATTCGTATATCCCAATAAAAAACAAAAGGAAATTATCAAACAAAACAAATAAGGAAAAAGGAATTTCCTTTTTTTTTCCTTTTCTTCTGATCAAGAAAATGAATCAAAACCCTAAAGAGATCTTCTGTCTGTATACAAACAGAACCAAACGTAAGAAAAATCAGTTAAACTCTCTCACGATTTCTCTGTTGTCTTCTTTAATCGCTCTTTTTGAGTTCTCTTATCTCTGTCTCTAAGAAACAATGGAAACTAAAACAACGAGTGATGACCAAAAGAAACTGATCTCATCATTCATCGAGATCGATAATGGTCTAACCGAGGAAAAGGCCAGAGAGTTCTTAGAGACGACAGATTGGAATCTTGAAGAAGCCATTCTTCTCTCTGTTTTTATGGAAATATCAGATGAGGAGTATTGGCATGCTTACCAAAATGAAGAAGAACAAATCCCTCTAAGTCCTTTACCTTTGATTAAGGACTCGAAACCAGAACCGTCCGGTTCGGTCTCTGTTCGATCAAACTCAAAACCAGACCTGTCCGATTCAGCCTCTGTTTTTGGATCAGATTCGTCGAGATTGTCTTCTTTGTACTGTCCTCCTCGGAAACTTCTTTTCAAAGATTCGTTTGAAGCCGCGATATCAACTTCATCTAGGAATGATCTATGGTTGCTAGTGAACCTCCAATCCAAGACTGAGTTTGCTTCTCATACACTTAACCGAGATTTATGGTCAAACAACGTCGTTGCTCAAGTCATTGAGTCCAGCTTCATCTTATTGCAAGTCTATGATGACACCACTGAAGGAAAAAGCATCTCCACTTTCTACAAGACCGAATCTGCTCCTCCTGTGGTACTCCTCATCAATCCCATCACTCGTCTGAAGATACGTTCGTGGAGCGGTGCTATTGAGGCTCAGAGTTTTGTGGAGGATTTGGTGACGTACATCGATCGTGGTCCTCATGAAGATATTGCTTCTCTGACAAGTAACAAACGCATAAAAACAGAGAATGTTTGTTTTGAGAGCAACCACACTAGAGGTATCAAGACATATTTTGATTTTGTGGTTGAGATGACGATTTTGAAGAGTTTTGAGATGAGTTTAGGGTTTAGGGTTTAGGGTTTAGGGTTTAGGGTTTAGGGTTTAGGGTTTAGGGTTTGATTTTCCCCGAAAAGGTTGAGGAGAATAGTTTGTCAAGAAACCATATTGATCACATCGTGGCTTCTTCTTGGGGTTAAAAGAAAGAAGAGTCTGAAGAAGTAATGGAGAAGGAGACTTTTTTAGAGTTTTCAGTTTTGACAGTCTTATTCGATTCCGTTACCGTATTTTATGTATTTTGATTCCTATTTTTGGTGTCTTACATTGTATTCTTTTCTGCTTTCCTATTGAGCTTATGTTTCTGGTTTTAGTTATCATACTGATTTGTGTTTCTTCTTGTCTAAGAAATAATATTTCCGAAGCAAGACTAACACTATTAATAATGGTCTGAACAAGAAGACTCTTGAGACTTCCGATTATTGATTTGCTTAGAGAATATTGATGCCTACTTTCTAGCGGGTGTTCAATCCTCTGTCTATGTATGTAAAAATCAAAACCTCAAGGAACTATGGATTGTCTTTGGGAAGTCTAAGGACATAGGCTTTTCAAACTTGTACCATGTTAATCGAAATGTATGGACTCTAAACCCATATTAATTGAAGCGCTGCAATTGCAAATGCATGATTTTGTGGCTTAGAGCAACGCAACGCAATCTAGTTAGGTTGACTTAAAATATATCTCAAATACAAAGGAAAAGGTCAAAACCGAAAGCAAGATAATGTTCAGAGTCGTGTGATCAGATGAGTTACAATGCTCACGTTTGTTGTAACAAAAATAAATCTGATTGAAGCATACTTGTGTTAATAGGAAACACTACTTTTTTCCTAAACTGAAGGTTAGGCAAAGTGATGTTGAAGATGATATAAAGTCTAGAGATTAATCTCACTAACGTGAAGGTTCAGTCAGATTCGGACTCTGTTGTTGGATCAGATTCGAGGAGAGTTTCTTCCTTGTACCGTCCTCCTCTGAAACTTCTTTTCAAAGGTTCCTTTGAAGACACGAAATTAACTTCTTCTACAGAGAACTTATGGCTGCTTTGGTTAAAGGTTGAAAGTCTGTTGTTTAGAGACATTTGTTTTATGCTTTGTCTTTGTCCATTAATGTCCTGCATCATCTCAATATATATTCTACTTTATCACCCTGAGCTATTTAAAAATAGACTAGAGGAGATCAAATAACAAAAATTTAGAACCTTACTGAGAGTCCTAGCAAGCGAAGCGCTAATGGCGAATCCTCCCTCACCAAAGTCAAAGGATGAATTCACTCTGAACTCCTGACAAGGTGAAGAAGATTAATATATACATGATACATCTGCAACCCAAAGTCTTCAAGTAAAAAATGTTGCAACATTGGCTAATACATAGGTTCTTCATGTTTTTCTAATCAAAATGATTAGCTAATTTAGTATACAACTTCCTCCAAATTGTCTCTTTAATATTAGGTCATTTGTAACCTAAATGAGACCTCACCTCCTCAACCAAATATGTTCTAAAAAAGTAAAAATCCAACAACACTATGATCCAAAGGAGAGAAATTGAATTAATGTTCAAAACATAGATCAACTACTATGGTCTTTAAAGATCAAGAATTATCAACGGTAACACCACAAAGCCCATAATGAAGCCCACAATAACGACTCAAGCGAAGGCAGAAGATCAACCACGCAAGCCCAATCAGGCCGACACACAAATGCAGTCAAAAGGAGCAACGGTCCTTTTGACCAAAAGCATAACAGAAAGCAGAGACGCTCCCATGCACGATCGTACGAACACAACAGCTCAGCATATCCCGCTCGAGAATAGATTGGCAGTCCTCTTGGATCAAGTGTCACGAGCTGTCAATGTTGTGACGTGTCCATGACCTAGACTCCTCATCGTTCTCTATATATATCAACAGTCTCTGTAAAACACTCTTTAAGAAATAAGATTGTAAATTTCAGCACTTTTGTTCAAGCTATTCAGCTCTTTTTTCTAGTTTGCTTCCGCCTACAAGAATAAATGTTGTTAAACCATAAATAAGCTAATCATGTTGGAAGTTTTAAATGGTTCAAACGTGAAACTAGTTTCTAGAAAAATAAGCGAGCAGCTTCAGATAATTATAAGAAAAAAAAACGAAATTTGTTTAAAATCTGATTGGTTTTGTTGTTTTATAATTCAATCAAAAGACGGAAATTGAAACCAAACTAGAACCGGTTTTATTGTAATCAAACTAAATAAAAAAATTATAATTTTTCAAATTTTATATTTAATTATATATTTCACCAATTATACTTTTTAAAAAAGATGCACTTACGCACATAAATTTATTTAATTTTTTTTTTCATATTTCATTTTTTTTGACTAAATGAGACCTCACCTCCAAATTTGTTTTTGTTTTGATTAAAAAAAATACCGGATAAACCTAAATTGCAAAAGTAAAGAACAAAACTGTGTGAATCCCTCGAAAAAAGGAAATATCAAAGAAACCAAAAGTGATAAGATAATTATCTTTTCTGTTAACCAAAACTAATAAAGAAACGGAAACAAGACCTAAAAGACTTTTTCTATCTCTACATAAACAGAAGCAAAGGTACGAGAACTCTCAAAAACTTCTAAAACATTCTCTCTGTCTTCATCAATTCATCGAGACTAGTCTTAAATTCTTGTTTCTCTCTCTCTTTAAGAAACAATGGAGACTGCAACGAATGATGACCAACAGAGACTAGTCTCATCATTCATCGAGATCACTGTTAGCCTAATCTACAGATTTGTAATCTCAATGACACTTCTTTAGCTAAATCTGTTTTAGAAAGCCGATAACTGTGATCATGTTAGAGAATTGGAGGGTCTTGAATAACGTTCCAATTTAAACATAGATAGACTAGTGTTGTGTTTAGAGATAATTAATGGTTAAGAGTTCAACTGTTTTTTAATTTTTCTTTTTTTATATTTCAGAAATAAAAGCTATTCTATGCATCTTCATATGTTATTCATCTAGTCTTGTTTGATTGTTTTCTTCTGTCGATCGGATTCTAGTTTTTGTTCTATGAAACTCTTACAATTCATAATAGGAATGATCCAAGTCTATGGAAAAATAGGTTTCAAACTTTAATTAGTGGGGAAATAGGTTTCGAACTTCTATACTACCGAGATTTGGATCAGAATCTGAAGTTCTGGTAGTTATAATACTATATGATAGTATCGAAAGAGAAATAGATCGTGGATACATACAATTTTGGGCTCCATTTCGTTCGATGAAGGAAAAATTAGCATTTGTGCTAGTTCTACAAATAATATCCAACTTGGGTTATATAAAGTTTTAGTTTAGGTCCATTTGTGGGTTTATATATTTAAACCATATTATATGGACCAATGATTTATCCAATTAAATGCCATTTAAAGAGGGGCCTTGTAATTTTGACACACCTATTTTTGAACCTACTCACTCGGTATGATTAATGTACTTACAAAAAAAACAATGTTCATTATTCAATCGATAGCAGAAAAATCAGAATCTGGATTGCTGTGACTCAAAATCCAACCTAAAATATAGATTCAATGAGCAAACATCACATATAGTTTTTTTTGTTGACATGCAACATTACATCTACTTATAATGCTGATATAAACTAAGGAAAGTTTTGTGAATATTAAATTCATCAACTATTGTATGTAAGAGAGGTCTGTTCATCATCTTTATATATCTAAGAGACACATGAGCTTCATGCGATATTGTTTAGGGCAGTGAGAGAGTACCTTGGCCTAAAGCGGAAGATGATCTTTTCCCAAGGTCTTCTCACCATCTTCGATAAGATGAGCTTCGGCTGTGAAGAGAAGAGCTCCGTAGCGAAACAAATGCTTATACATCTCCACATTAGTCTCACCATCTCCCTCGTTTATCATATAATACAATATATATTATAAACATGTGATGAATGAAAAAACAATTACAAAATTAAAGAAAAAGAAGAGTTTTGCAAACGAACCAAACACGTTGGACACCAAGCTCTTGAATACGGTTTAGTATCGTTCAATTGTTCCATGATACATCACATTCATTTCTTGAATTTGCCGAAACTCATGCCAATTTGCTCTAAATGTTGCCAAGTCCATGTTTTGGTACCTTAAATACTCTCGATTCACCTCTCTTTGTTTCCCCATCCAAATCTTATGATAGAATTGAGAGAAATAATAGAATTGAGAAAAAAGTGTAAAATATACAGAGCAACATGCAGACATATATGCACCTCATTATTTACATCTGTTGTATTATTATTTCGGGAAAAGTACCAATTTCGACATAGACTTTTTCCATCGTATTTTTTAAAACCTGAACTCATCACCAGTGCGTATTTAAACCCAAACGACGTCGTTTTAGATTGGCGCGAATCTGAAAATTTGGAGTTAACGGTTGACTAACTCCTCGTTAGTCAAAGTCGGTTTAAGGATAACGACGTTAAGTTTGGGTACATAATTCAAATTTTTATGTCGTTTGAATTTAAATACGCACTGGTGATGAATTCAGGTTTTAAAAAAGCACGATGAAAAAAGTTTAAGTCGAAATTGACACTTTTTCTATTATTATTTCACCTTACTTTGTCTTAATTTTTACGTCTTCTCGTTTTTTGTTTTTTGTTTTTTGATATATCGTTTTGCTTTTTCCTAATTTGAATGTTTTTGATTCTTCTCCTTAATTTCAACGTTCTTGTCTTATCTTAGTTTTGATGTGGGCAGTTTCAAAAAAAATCAACCATCTTCTTTACTTTAGTATCAATTCGTTATTATAGATGAAGAGTAAGTAGAAGAGTTTTTGTCCTATTTTACTATTATAGTTTTTTTCCTGTTTTCACAAATTTTATTTTACTTTGATTTCATTACGATTAAGAAATCCTGGTATTTCAGTTTTGAATTGTGATCATGATTCCTAAATATTAATTTGTTCATGTTAGCAAGCCAAATGTACTGAAAACATGGGAATATTAAAGAATATGGGATTAAAAATATATAGAAAAATCAGATTCCACAACACATTTAGACATTAGTAATAATACTACGGATAGGGGAAATAGTAAAGTAAGAGTTGAGGAAAGTAAGAGTTGGATCCCATAAATATTGCTTCCTGCATGCAACACAATAATATATTAAATAGGTCACGTCAATGGGAAGAAGCAAACCGGTATCTATACTTGGTTTACTAAAAAAAAGAATGATATATGATTGGTTAGAGATGCTTACAAACTGATTTAACGCCTCGTCACACAAATATCTCGTTTTGTCTTCATCCAGTTTCTTGGTCAGCAAGCTAATCATATTCTCAACATTTCCTTTCTCCAACACCATTATAAGCTCAGTGTCACATAAAGAGCTGATGATGCATCTCTTCATTTCCACGTCGTAAAATTCAACGGTTGAAGGTCCTAAACCGACCGGTTTAGGCAGCAACCAAATCGACGCCATTAATCTAACCGCTTCTAACCTCTCTCTTCTGAGTCTTGCTGTGGAAAAGCCATCAAAGACCTTTAGCTTATTGAGTAGTTTAGCGAGTGCGATTGCTATTTGGATTCGGAGTTTCACATCTGCTCTTTCTATGATCAGTAATCTTCGACGACACTCATGAGACCAATGATGATCATGAGGAGGAGAAGTAGGGAAAGGTAATTCTCCAATGCTTTGTTTGATAACCGATAATCCATCTTCGATATCTGAAATGGTAAATGAATATTCACCAATCATCCATACCGCATAACCTATTTTCTCCTTAATGATCTCATGATGGATTTGACAATTGAAACATGCGATAATATTTTTCATCACGTTTACTGTTAGCTCTGGATCTGACTCTAACTCTTTCAAGGCTAGTTCCGAGTTGTTTTCCATGAAAATTTTGTACAAGGTTTCATTTGTATTTTCAGGATTGGGTCCGAGACTAAGACAGCCACAAAAATTTATGTTATCTGGTGGAGGGAGACAAGGACCAGACATATTTTCTGGAGGAATAAGAAAGTAAAACACACAGTTCTCGTCTTTATAACTTGTTCAACCTCTTTAATTACCTTTTATATGTTTACATTTATGTTTATACAGTATATATATATATATATATATTAATGACAATCTGAATTAATTTAATTATTTTAGCCTATTTAGCAATAGAATGTATAGAGAAAACCATAATTATAGAGTGGAAATCTAGTAATTAAGAGACATGCACATAATATTCATTTTTTTAGTCCTATTAAAAAAATAATTCATAATTTTACAAATTATGAACCACTAACATGTTTCCATTTCACTTTCTTTAGTTTATTGTTTTCAAAATCTAGTTAGCTTTAATTTTTTCTTTTTTTCTACAATACTATGTAAGTTTTAAAATTAAAATTAGAATTTAGTCATTTCACTTTCTTTAGTTTATTGTTTTCAAAATAAAGTTAGCTTTAAATTTTTCCTTCTTTCTGTAGTACTATGTAAATTTTAGTATATATATCTTTCCATCTTAAGAATTATTTAATATAATGCATAAAAATCTCGAAAACTCAAGCTAAGCTAGAAGGTTATACTTCATTCTGTGTTTAACCAAACAGTAGGAAGTCTCGTTACCAAAACGTGTAAGAGGTGTAAGAAGTTACTAGCCATAGCTATGTATGTTCTTACAAAACGTGTAACAGAGAGAGAGAAAGAAAGGTGTGACGATCGTAAAAAAGAGAGACATATATTATATTATGTTGTAGAGAGAAAGCTCAAGAATATTCACTAAGATCCTCACATTGACATTTTAAATGATAATACAACATCACACTTGTCGTTCCAGAAGCTCAGCACACTGGAACTTTACTGGCCTTTAATGAGAGAGATGGAACCATCATTTTACTTTGATATCCTCAAAAGTAATATTAGAGTTACTCTCCAAATTCAGAGAATTGCAATTATATTATAAAGGGGTCGAATCCAGAGAGATTCAATATCGCATGATAGATTATAATTTTGGATTAAGTTAAACGATAATAAATGTAAGAAAATAAACAAAGCAACAACAGAAGAAGTAAATTCGATTTGGAGAGAGAGCTAGGCTTAGGGTGTTTCTCAGGTAAATCAGAATTGTAGAATAAATAAATTGTCAAGAGTTTTAATGAAGATCCGTTCTTGAACTCGAAACACAAATGTAAAATCAACCAACTTTCGCTGCAGAAATTATTTATGTCTAAAACCTTGAATTCCAGATTCCTTTGCAAGTTTAATAGTTCAGACAAGCATTAAAGTTCAGGTTCGATTGTTCACAAAATCTCTAAACCAAATTCTTTTGCAGATAGATATTTTGCTCATGTAAGATAGTTCCGGTGATCAATAATAATTTCGAATATATGAATCCTCCTAAGATCTAGATTACAGGTGATCAAGCTAGAACTAGCCTTAAACGCAATCCAGATGAAGAACTCTATTGATAACCCTAACAGATTCAACTCCAATATAACAATTTATTCTTTACTTTTGAGTTAACCCTAATCCTAACAAGCAAACTACTCAGACATGGTGATTAGAACAAACATCATGAAACAAACAAGAAGTATGCAACTAAGAAATTGAAACAAAGATACAAAGGGGTTCGAATTCTTCTCTCGGTAAGTACATGGTTAGGAATCGTCTCTCCAAAAGCTCTCTAGATCTCAACCTCTCTAAAACTTGATAAAATAAAAAGTATGTATAAACAATGACCAAAATAATAAATAAATAGGTCAAAAAATCGGATTAGCTATTTTGCAAATAATAAAACTTTTGGGGTCAAATTGCAATTTCCGAGAAATCTTTTAATGACGGTCTCGCATATTGTGTTGACCGACACCAAGAGGTGGTGTCGATCAACACCAAGTCCAAAATCGTTCAATGATCTGATCTTTCGGACAAATCATTTGCTTGATTCTAAAATGATCCAATATCTCCAAATAAACTCCCAACGCACCTAAACCTGTAAAAACTCGAAAAGACACGAAAAATATCAAAAATATTCTAGATAAAAAACTTATATCACGGTTAAAAAGTCAGAAAAACCATGATATATCAATGTTGTAGAGAGAAAACTCAAGAATATTCAGTAAGATCCTCAGATTGACATTTTAAATGATAATACAACACCACACTTGTCCTTCCAGAAGCTCAACACACTGGAACTTTAGTGGCCTTTAGTGAGAGAAATGGAACCATCATCTTACTTTGTTTTTTTGTTCTTTCGGTTTTTGTCCCAAAAAAGAACGAAACAGGATTACAATACAACACAAACTGATAATCAATTGGAGGAAAATGAAAATTTATTTATATATTTAATGTTATAAAAAGATTGATCATTTGATATAGACAGGGTAACAATGACTATTAAAGCATTAAAGTTAATTTGATCATTCTTGATACGGAGAGATCGAGGTTGGTGAATACATAATTGCTCTTAGACGATCAAAGGAGGCTTGATCTCGAGGAGGTTTACTGTCTCCGGTCCTTCGAAAGTAAGCAGCTGCTAAACCAATCGTCCAAAATCTAGCATCTTGATGACTAATATTTAAGATATTGAAAGAAAAAATCTTCTCCCATTTTTCACTCGGATCTTCTTGTTGTAGACTCCAAACGTCTACATTTGGACTTTGTAGCACATTCGATAAACACAAACGATCATCTAAAGCCCACATGCGCATGCCACGAGTGTAATCAGTGTACCAATTTGGTAATGATACCATACGAAATTTTTCAGTATGAAGATCCATTGCTACTAGCTTTGTAGGTTTTTGCCACCTCCAAGAAGGTAACGTTAACCAGAAAAGTGATCCGCTTGCAAAGATTGATGTTTGCTCTTCGCAAAGATGATTGTTATATACCGGGAAGAAACCTGCGTCTCTTTGCTCGCCATTGTCGAGGGTCAGGATCTCGGTTTTGATTCGTATATGATTATTATTGCTAGTATTAAACTCGAATAAATACATCAAAATCATTTTGTAAGATCCTGTAACGATGTCTTTCCCAAATCCAATAGTGTATGGTAAACCAGTCAACTTACCTACAAAGAAGTAAACATATATGTTATATGTGTATATAATAACATGCACATATTCTTAATCCGAATAAAAGCCTTTAGATTATTTCACATACGTTTTCATAAGGAACATAAGTCTGGCTATTTTTTAGTTTGCAAATACACAGTATCTAATTAATATTTTCAGAAAATATAATTTTGAAAATAATGATACAAACAAAACAATGATAATTCTACCCGCGTTAAATATTTGCTTAGATATTTGATATTATTCTTATATAAACCAAACGTCCTATATTTATATATGTACAAGACATTTGCAGGAACATAATAGTTATATTACATATACATCTATAACATAATTTATACACAAGTCCAAGAAAACCTACATGGTTGATCTGTGGGAAGTTGCAACAACGCCGGCGAGATTGATCGGTGCTCTTTAGTCTCGGGGTTAGTAAGGTAAATGCACATAAGATCATAGATGCAAACCAATCCATCACAACTTCCCAAAACTTGAATAAAATTACGATTACCATCATATTCATCGATAAAATCAGACAAAAAGTAAGAACTAGAATCAAAACAACATATTTGTCCATTTTCGTGATCTCTTGAAAAAAATCCTCTGTAGAAGAGTTCTCGAGTTTGAATCATCAATCGTCGAGGATACAACAAGAAATTTTGCCGTATCTTCTTTTCTAAAATTTAGATTTGTTCTGTAATCATCCATTTTGCTGATAGGATTGCTTATTACCTCTCTCTATTTATATAGCTGCATTACATAGACTAAAGTATTGTTATATATATATACAGATTTATTATTTTCATAGGATTTAGTATATCATCATTATGAGGAAATCAATAAAACCATTTTTAGTACCTATGAAATTTATAGTTTTGTATACGTGTTTCAAAATCTCTTTTGCTTGTATGATATAAAGTACCTTTTAGCCAAATTTATAAAAAATGGAAATGGAATCTGGCCCAATTTAAAAACCAAATTTATAAGAATGGAAATAAAATCTGGCCTAAGTTAAGAAAACCAAATATTTTTACAATTTTTTACTAATATTTTACGAATATTTCTTTTCATAACATCTATTCCCACAACATCAAAGATCCCATGCATTAACTAAAAAGTTCCAACCAATTTCATGCTTTTCTTACAGTGTTTGAAACATTATAATTTCGGCATGTTATTTTAGATCTACCTGAGATCAGCCAACTAAGATTTTCTTAGTTTTCTTAGACCAAGTTCTTGACCCTAGAACCATTTCGGTCTAGCTTCGTGGTTAGTGCTTTAAGATAGGGAAAAAGAATAGGTATTTTATTTTGTATATGAATGTTTTATTGGTTCTTTACATCCTCAATTTGCCAAATTGGATATTTATCTCACCTTTACGACCACGAATATATTTACATGTTCCAACGCCTTCAAAGTTAAAACCCAATACTTCAAATAAAGACTTCTTGCTTTGATGAATTGTTGGGCAAGACCAACTTTGAACTTTCTTTGAATTCTGTTTAAAAACTATATTTAAAAAAAAACCATTTCACTATAAGCCAAAAAAGAAAAATCTCTCTCAATGTGGTACTAGAACCAAATCAGCGATGTGACCAAAGGGAACTAATAACCGTGTAAACTCCTACAGATTGTTTTCCATGGGTGTGTATGGAACGTTCCTGGGGCTAAATAGCAATAAACCCAAAAACAACAAGAGAAATCCTTGACATCAGAACGGCAGAAATGCTGGTTCCATCACTAGATCCCTTGACAGTTGAAGATTTGAGACCAGAAGACGAGCCCGAGGAGATATCTAATGTGAAATAATTGTGAAAGTGTGTACCATTATTTACCGAATGCCTAGTATTTATACAATATCGGACTCCTATTGTCAATATCGGACTCCTATCGTCAGTAGGAATATGCCTAAAATAGATTACAACTATATGGAAAGTATCCTTATCCTAATATCCCTCCTCAAGTTGGCGGTGAGATATCTTAAATCCTCTAGTTGGAAAGAAGATGCAAGAAGATAGAAGAAGGAAGAGCTTTAGTAAAGAGATCAGCCGGTTGGTCTTTGGTAGTTATGTGCTCCGTGGTAATAATTTTATCTTGGACAGCATCCCGCGCAAAGTGACGTTCGCGTTGAATATGTTTCGTACGTTCCTGAAACACCGGATTAGCAGCTATGTGAATTGCTGATTTACTATCGCAGAACAGCCTCATTGGTGTATCATGTCGTAAGCCAAACTCGGAGAGCAATCCTTTGAGCCATTTAAGTTCCTTAAGAGCAAGTGCCATTGATCGGTATTCAGCTTCAGCCGAGGATAATGATACCGTGTCCTCCTTTTTAGTCTTCCAAGCAACAGGAGATGAACCGAGAAGAACAATATGAGCACTGAGCGAACCACGTCTGATCGGCCAGGCACCCCAATCCGCATCGCAGTAAGCTGTAATCCGTAAATCAGAGTTAGTTGGAACGTAGAAGAATACCTTTTGCCGGTCAACCCTTGAGGTATCAGACAACACGGAGCGCAGCGTTCCAATGTGCTGCGAGCGGACTTTGCATAAATTGTGAGAGAATATGAACCGAGTAGCAAAGCTCAGGCCTCGTAAATCTTAGATAGATGAGTCGACCAATTAGCCGACGATAAGCTTCAGGGTTTTGACGAGGCCCCTCCTCAAGAGAAAGCTTGTGGTTCAATTCAATGGGTACGGGTGATGGTTTAGCAGCTAAGAGACCAGATTCAGCAATGATTTCTAGGGCATACTTGCGCTGAGACATGAAAATTCCTTGCGGACTACGAGAAATCTCGATGCCCAAAAATACTTAAGTTTGCCCAAGTCTTTCATATGAAAGCATTGATTTAAAAAGTTCTTGAACATCTGGAGCGTAGACACATCATTACTAGCAACGATAAAATCATCCATGTAAATGAGAATATGGAGACAAATGGACTCGCGTATGTAGGAGAAGTGGGAGTAGTTGGACCGGCTTTGAATGAACCCATACGAAAGAAGTGATATACTGAGTTTGGAAAACCAACACCGTGGTGCTTGTTTAAGACTATAGAGATACTTTTTGAATAGACAAACTTTTGTGGGATCCCAATCTTCAAACCCGGGAGGAAGTTTCATGTAAACCTCTTCCTCTAAGTCGCCATGTAAAAATGTGTGGACCTCCCAATTTTTCGCAGCAGCGATATCAAGTAGCACATGGACAATCGTGGGTTTGGCGACCGGAGCAAACGTGTCTGTGAAATCAACTCCTTCTTTTTGACAATTGTTGAGGGCGACCAAGCGAGACCTATACCGAGCTATATTTCCATCCAAGTGGTATTTGATCTTATAAACCCATTTGTTTCCAATAGCCTTTTTGTCGGGGGGGGAGAGTAGTAACGATCCAAGCTCTGTTTATGCCCATAGCCGAGTATTCATCACCCATAGAATCACACCAGACTTTATCCTGAACTGCCTCATGGTAGCTAGAAGGTTCAATGTTAGACGTCACCGCTGTGAGAAAAGCTCTATGGCCCGGTGAAAAATGCACATCAGAGACATAGTTAGATATAGGATATAAAGTGTTACCTGAGACCATTTTGGAGGAGCCAAGATTAGAGGACAGCGGAGTGAGAAAGGGTGTAGTACTAAGAGACGCGGTGTTGGTTACAGAGTTCTTGAGTAAAACTGATTTGTGGCGCTGTCGATGGCCCCGACCAAATATTTCAGTCAACGCCGGTGAAGATGCCCCTTCTTGAGAAGCAGGAGGACGGCAGCAATATTGGAGATGGTGCAGGAGCGTCGTTGTACGGCTCAGTAGTGTGAGTGGCAGGAGAAGTAGGGTCGGTCGGAGAGGATGGAGGTGTCTCCGACTGTTCCGGCGTAGGGGTGATAGGAGCAGAGTTGCAAGTAGGAGGTAGGATTACTGGCTTTACCGGAAGTTGCCAATCATTGACACACTCAACAGAAGTTTAGGAGACAACGAAGGAACAAACTTGCGATCAGGAACACCAAGAAACTCATCTTCAAGAAAGATCACGTCTCAGCTAGAGAAGAATTCGTTAGTCTCAATATCATAAAGTTTCCATGCTTTCTTCCCATAAGGATAACCAACAAGGAGAACGATGATGAGCATAACATAGGCAACCAAAGACTCGGAGAGTATCAAACAATGGTGGAAAGACCCATACAGCATTTCATAAGGCGATTTTCCATTTAAGACAGGGGGTAGGAGTTCAATTGATAACGTGAGCAGCAGTTAGAATACTTTCTCCCCAGAAGGAGACGGGTAGGCGAGCTTGAAATAAACAAGCACGAGCAACATTCAGTATGTGGCGTTGTTTCCGTTTGACTCGTCCGTTCTGTTGTGGTGTATCGACACAAGATGTTTGGTGAGAGCTACCCTCTTGTATAAAGAATTGAGTAAGAGCCATGAACTCGGTACCGACCTGTTTACCAAACTAACGGCTGCTCATGGCACAAAAATTCCGAATTAAGCTTGGATCTTCGGACTTTGCAAGCATCAAATACGTCCACACAGCTCTAGAGTAGTCATCAACAATGGTTAAGAAATAAGCAGCACCGCAAGAAGAAAAATTTGATCGTGTAGTGCCCTGATCCGTGCCACGGTTTGCTGTCCGTTGGGTACCATAATGCAACTGACATTTTGGCCGGCAAGCAAAGCGTGAACTGAACATCCTGTAGCTAAAGAAGATGTTTGTCTTTATACAGAACTTTTCTTTAAACACACGCTATCCCCTCAATTGGGAATACTAAAGTCACTTTGGAATCTTACATTGTGATAAGTAGCTTGATCGCCAACTTTGAACATGAGAGCCACTGAAGGACACTTGTTGTTTTCACTGGATTTAAAGAAGCAAGCAGTTCACTACAGGAGTGATAGACTTGCAATTTAAAATTATGTAGAATCAACTAAATCAAAGATCATTTCAATATCATCTGAAGCAGTACATAAATGTATATTGACACCTCCGTATCTTAGAAAGTAAATACACATGCATGTTCGATTAGTGTTGTGTTTAGAGATAATTAAATGGTTAAGAGTTCAACTCTTTTTAAGTATAAAACTATATGATTTTTTATGTTTCAGAAATAAAAGCGATTTTATGCATCTCATATGTTATTCATATAGTCTTGTTTGATTGTTTTCTTCTGTCGATCGGATTCCAGATTTTGTTCTATGAAACTTTTACAGGTCATAATACGAATGATCAGACGAAAAACTCATAAGAAATTCAAGATTTTGTTCAGATCAGGTTTGGTTCGGCATATTTTACCTCATTATATCCTAGACTCTCAGATCTGTGGGTATCCATTTGGATCCTGTTTTTACCTGAGAACTGATTGGATATCCGAAAAATCCGATAATATTAATCATATCAGTTATTTATATGGGTATTCCGTATATATTTTTGGTATTTCAGGTATTGATTTTTAGTTTTTCTTGGATTTTGGGTATATTTAAGATATTTCTAGTATATATTTTTTTGAGTTTTTGGGTATATTTTCAGGTTTTCATGTATATTTTTGATTTTCAAGTTTTTAGGTATATTTTCGGATTTTCGGATATATTCTGAATATTTTGGGTAATGAATACCCGAACAGACAGGAAATCAAATTTTTTTGGGTATATACCGATTCTCAAAATTAAAAACCGAACCAACCAGAATTATAAAAAACCGATATGAAACCGAACCAAAACTCTATGGGTACCTATAGATCTAACTCTACCCAAAAAAATATGGATCCGAGTCGAACCAATCTGAATCCGAACCAAAAACTCAAATAGCCAAACCTAAACTAATCCAAAAGAAAACAGATTACATTTGGCCTTTTTGTGGTTTCAGTTTCTATTAAAGTCAAACACCAAATATCAACAAAATTGTAAAACAAAATTATTTCTTTATTTTTCTTTAGTACCCGAAAGCCATGCTTTCCTCTTTAGAGTCCCCTGTCTCAGTGCCAGGTGTCATATCCTTAGCCAAACCCTATGGCAAGTTGATGGACATACCATATTTGTTGCACAATGGTCTCGAGGAATCCAGGAGGAGAAGCCATAGCTCTCGATGGTGCCTATTTGGCTGGAATTCAAAGGTGTTCCTCTTCAGTTCTTGAATCGTAATGGATTGCAGGAAATTGATGGGCTTGTCGGCCACCCTATTTGCCTTCTCCCAACAACAGAGCACCTAACAAACCTCGAGGTCGCAAAAGTGTACACAGTAATTGATCTGAGAAAACCAATTCCTGAATGGGTCAACGTCCGCTTTGAAAACGGGGATACTCGCAGAATCCATGTCTCTAGCCCGTGGTTACCCTCACTCTGCAGCTATTGCAAAAAAAAGTGGGGCATACGATTGCCAGATGCACGTCCGCTCCGGTTACTTGTACTCTGTGCAACTCGGTTAAGCACACTACAGATATCTGCCCTCGTGCCAAGAAAAGATCATCAAATGGCAAGGCGCCCATTGCGAGACTTCTCCCAATAGTTAATCAGGTTTCATCAAAAGCAATTGAATCTACCAGGACAGCCTCCCATCAGATTCTATTTATGGTTTCAGTTTCTATTTACATGGACAATCTGACTGAAGCATAGTTGTGGTAATAGGAAACACTAGTTTTTTCTTAAATTGAAGGTTAGGCAAAGTGATACTGAAGATGATATCAAGATTAGAGATTAATCTCACTAATGTGAAACATGTGCTAGACATGAAAAACAAAAAAAAAACTAACTTCTGATGGGCAAACATTAATTGGATATACTTTTAGGGAATGAGAATACTTAGGTTAGGCCGTAAGGATTATATTAAGGGTGGACTGATAAATATGAAAATGAATGTAGTGACATTCTTCTGGAAAGCACTTTACATAGACATTTGAAAATCTTAACCTAATAATGCATAATTGAAACGAAATTGTACCGTTAATGAAAACGTAAAATCAATAATTGTTGAGTAAATTTGTGCGGAAACGATTACTTGTAATACGGCCTATGCCAATGGAATTGGTCAAACCCAATAACAATAATGCATCGAAGTTTGTATTACTTATCAAAAAGCTAAAGTAAAATACAAAACTGTATATGTAACACTAGGCCGGACTGGCCTTTGTCAAATAATTTGAATACTTTAAGCAATCTTTAAGCGTTATATTATGTTACATGGAATTTGAAACGGATACGCGGAAGCAAAGTGCTTGAAGCACAAAAGCTGAAATGATCATGGAAAACAGTAAAGATGATAAACAAGCATATATTATGTTTTTTTAATCGCGATTCCGATACAATTCCAGGCGATTCCAGGCGTTTCCGATAATGATTCTGAAGAAAGAATCAAAGCTTAAATGATGCTTCCGTGTAACAACACTATAAAAAATCTGAAGAACAATACATGAGAAAAACAAAAACGATTCGATTGAACGAAAAAATAATTAGCTTCGTGTATGCGTCCCTTTGGCAAGAGTATCAGCACATACATTTAAGATATGCAAAATTAAATATAGTCTGAAATCCTCAAATCAATCTATAAATCCACAAAAGAAGACTATTTCTAACTGAAAGAAAACTGATCTATTGGATCCTCGATTATCTTCAGCAAATCCACACAATCTATCTCAAACTAAACCGATAATATTCTCTTCTCGTTTAGACTGGATATAACCCAAATAAAACCATCTAATGCAGAGGCTCTGAAGGCATGTGGTGCTTGATTCTGAAGGCATGTGGTGCTTGGTTCCCGCACTTCATGAGAGTTATGTAGGATCCTGCTCTTTTGTACTAACTCGTATCCTTACCTCACTGTATAGTTTTCTTTATTATGAGTTGAAGCGTATCCATAAAGGGTTAATTTCTGGTTAGGTCGCAATTCTAAGATAAGAGGGATTTTTTTGGGTTGGAAAATTTATTGGAGGATTGTTACATCCCACTCCTTTGTGTCTTGACAAATTAGCGTATGAACAAGAAACATAGGATCTCTGAGCTCTCACCGAACGAACCGGGACATATTTAATCTAAGGTTCGCTCCAAACCCTGCTATTACATCTCGAACTGAACCAGTAGTCTTCCCAAGATCCTATCTGCGTAGAGGCTTGGCCACCATAATACTATGCCACCCATAGGATGGGGAATATGGCTTGCAATTTTCTAAAGGATTAAATTGTCTCTTTAATATTAGGTCATTTGTAACCTAAATGAGACCTCACCTCAACTATATATGTTCTAAAAAAGTAAAAATCCGACAACACTATGATCCAAAGAAGAGAAATTGAATTAATGTTCAAAACATAGATCAACTACTATGGTGTTTAAAGATTAAGAATAAATGTTGTTAAACCATAAATTAGCTAATCATGTTGGAAGTTTTAGATGTTCAAACGTGAAACTAGTTTCTAGAAAGATAAGCAAGCAGCTTCAGATAATTATAAGGAAATAAAAAAATAGAAATTTGTTTAAAATCTGATTGGTTTTGTTGTTTTATAATCCAATTAAAAGAACGAAAATTAAAACCAAACAGGAACCGATTTTATTGTAATCAAACTAAATCAAATAAATTATAATTCTTGAAATTTTATATTTAATTATATATTTCACTAATTATAATTTTTAAAAATACACTTACGCATATAAATTTATTTAATTTTCTTTTCATATTTCATTTTTTGACTAAACGAGACCTCACCTCCAAATTTGTTTTTGTTTTGATAATAAAAAAAAACACCGGATAAACCTAAATTGCAAAAGTAAAGAACAAAACCGTGTGAATCCCTCCTAACCTACAGATTTGTAATCTCAATGAGACTTCTTTAGCTAAATCTGTTTTAGAAAGCCGATAACTGTGATCATGTTAGAGAATTGGAGGGTCGATAAACATAGATCGATTACTGTTGTGTTTAGAGCTAATTAAATGGTTAAGAGTTCAACTCTTTTTTAATTTTCTTTTTTATGTTTCAGAAATAAAATCAATTCTATGCATCTCATATTTTAATATGACAATGTTATTCATGCTATTACATGTTGTTTGATTGTTTTCTTCTGTCTATCGGATTCCAGTTTTTGTTAAACGTATGAGTATAAGTTCAAACGTTTTATTTATTAGATATTTCAAGAATATGTTTTAGATATCTCAAGAATACGTTTTCCAGTTTGATCAACGGGTCTAGCCTTGGGCGTTCGGGTTCAGATCGGGTCTTTGATATGCTCAAAAGTGATCCCTAGAGCTACTCTACAAATTCAGAGAATTGCAATCGTAATATAAATGGGTCAAATCCATAGAGACTCAAGATTGCATAATAGATTATAATTTTGGATTAAACTAAACGATCATAAATGTAAGAAAATAAACAAAGGAAAAGAAGATATTGTAAATTCGATTGGGAGAGAGCTAGGTTTAGGGTGTTTCTCAGGTAAATCAGAATTTTAGAATGAATAATTTGACAAGGGTTTTAATGAAGATCTGTTCTTAAACTCGAAACACAAATGTAAAATCAACCAACTTTCGTTGCGGAATAATACAAAAGGGTTTGAATTCTTCTCTAAGAACAGGGTTTGGAATCGTCTCCCAAAAAGCTTTCTAGATCTCAATCTTTCTAAAAGTTGATAAAATCAAAGATAGTTCTAAGCAATGACCAAAATAACAACCAAATAGGTCAAAAACACGGAGGGTCTATTTTGCAAATAATAAAACTTCTAGGGCCAAAGTGCAATTTCCGAGAAATCTTTTAATGAATGGTCTCGCTTATGGTGTCGAGCGACACAAAGAGCTGGTATCTATTGACACCACGTCCCGCTCAAAAAACTGATCTTTCAGAAAAATCATTTGCTTGACTCCAAAATGGTCCAATATCTTCAAATAAGTTTCAAACGCACGTAAACCTGTAAAGACTCGAAAAGACACGAAAAATACAAAAAAACTCTAGATAAAAGACTTATATCACGGTTAAAAACTAGGAAAACCATGATATATCAGTTTTTTGGGTATCGGATCTTTCCGGTTTGAGATATAGGACCCGTTCGGGTATTTTGAATTTTCGAATCGGGTTCGGATTGGTTCCAAGCGGGTTCGGATAAGGTTCGGATAATTTGTTCGGACCTGATTTATATCTGAATTCGATCAATAATGGTTTGGATCAGTTATTTTTATCAAAAGTAACAATGGATATAGTTTGGATTCGGGTAATTTGGATCCGAACTACCTAAATTAACCCGAAAATATCCAAAAATACTCAAATTAACCAAACATAATTAATATATTTGGATGTATATTTATAATTTTGGGTATTTATTTTATTATATATAGTATTATGACTAATATTTTTTAGCTATTTCGGATATTTCGGGTATTCATTCGGTTCTCGGTTCGGGTCGGGTTCGGGTCGGTTTCGGTATCGGTTTTTTGGATATGGCAATTCAAGATCCGTTCGAATATTTACTCTGGGTCCGGTTCGGTTCGGTACCTCTCAGTTCGGACCGGGTTCGATTCGGTTTTTCGGGCCTGGATATTTTGTCCAGGGCTAAACAGGTCCAAAGAATTTTAATGGGTCCAAAGAAAAACATACAGAACATCAAAATAATTAACAAGTAACAAACGCATAAAAACAGACAACGTTTGTTTTGAGAGCAACCACACTAGAGATTTCAGAAGAGCCAAAAGGATATAGTCTTACTCGATTCCGTTACCGTATTTTATGTATTTTGATTCCTATTTTCTGTGTTTACATTGTATTCTTTTTCTGCTTTCCTATTGAACTTATGTTTCTGGTTTTAGTTAAAAATAACATTTCCGAAGCAAGACTAACAATAATGCTCTGAACAAGAATACTCTTGAGACTTCCGATCATTGATGTGCTTAGAGAATATTGATGCTTACATTCTAAGGATATAGGCTAATTCCTTTTAGGGAATGACATATACTTGGGTTAGGCCATAAGGATTATATTAAGGGTGGACTGATAAATATGAAATGAATGTAGTGACATTGTTCTGTAAGAAAAACTTTACATAAAGATTCAAAAATCTTAACCTAATAATGCATAATTGAAATTAAATTGTTCCGTTAATGAAAACCTAAAAACAATAATGCCAAAAAAGAAGACTATTTCTAATTGAAAGAAAACTGATCTATTAAATCCTCAATTATCTTCAGCAAATCCGCACAATCTATCTCAAACCAAACCGAGAATATTCTCTTCTCGTTTAGACTGGGTATAGTCCAAATAAAACTATCTAATTCCGCGTATAATGCAGAGGCTCTGAAGGCACGTGGGGCTTGGTACTCTCACTTCACGAGAGTTATGTAGGATCCTCCTCTTTTGTACTAACTCGTATCCTTACTTCACTGTGTAGTTTTCTCATTTGGTATGAGTTGAAACTATTGTGTGATTGATTGAGTTTGTCACACTTATGTTGTATTTCTAAAAAAAAATATTTAGACTAAGTTACTCTAAACGAAATTATTAAAGTTGCTTTTAATTCCAATGACATATATTGTAAATCACAAGATTAGTTTTAATTTTATGAATGATCATATTTTAGTAATAGAGATGTAGTACCAATGGCCTTTTTATTAATTTTTAAATGGTTTAAACACAAAACTTGATTAGCTTCCGAAAAAATAAACAAGCAGCTTCAAATAAGGTTATAAGAACCAAATAAGACCCGAAATTTGTTCATAATTCGGTTTGGTTTTCTTGTTTATAGCCTCACTAAAAGAACCAAAACTAGAACTGAACCTGACCTAAATAAATTTTAATCGATCAAACTAAATAAGTTAAATTTCTACTAATTAAAAGTTACAATTTGAAACTCCAGAAATGATCTACATAGGCAAAAAAAAACTTACAGAAAACAGTGACATGTGGCATAAGTTTAAGTTTTTCAGAAAATTTTATATTTTATAATTACTCATAAAACTAAATGATTCATATTCAATCACAAATTAATACTAATAAGTTATAATCAAAAATTAATACTAATAAGTTATGAGACTTTCCATCTCCATAACCCTTTTTTTTAAACAACCCTCAGAAAATCACCCAAAATTTTTCATTGCATCTTTGAGTTATTCATCGATTTATGTCTCTTGGTTAACTCCGCTTCCATTTTTCTCACTGACTTCGATCTTTCCATGGACTTCGATCACAAGACATACGATGCCTGCGTAGCCACGCACGCAGAGATCGCGCCGAGAAAAATCGAACCGAAATAAAATTGCTTTGAGGAAAACCCTGAGGTCGCAGAAGCGAGTTGCGGCGGAGGATTTGAGTGAGAAGGAGGAAGCGGATCGTAGCAGAAGAGAAGCGCGGAAGTGAAACGGCCCTGTTGGTGAAGACTGAAGGAAGAGAAGGGGAAGAACAAATTAGGGTTTTGAGAGAAGATATTGTTTTAGAGTCTTGAATCTCCTCAACTGCAAAAATTCATAACTAATAGTCTAAATTTTGTTCAGAGTTCTTAAGACTTATTGATTGCATAACCAAAATAATTTTTGGACATTAGAAAATCAGTAAGTTTTAAATCTTAAACAATTTTGAGTTCGTCTTATCTGTATTTTAAAATATTTACACAATATATACTTAAAATAATTTTAATTTTTAAAAAATCACCCGGGCGGGACATTTTCTAGTTTCTTAAAAAGTATTAGAATTTCCTTTTTTGCTATACGTGTATATTCCTTTTCTGTTGAACAAAACTGAAAAAGAAATAGGAAACAAAACCTAAAGAGTTGTCTATATAAGCAGAGAAGCAAAGGTGAGAGAACTCTGTTAAATCTGTCTTTTTGAGTTCTCTCGAGTTCTTGTTTCTGTCTCTCTAAGAAAACAATGGAGACTGCAACAAGTGACAACCGAAAGAAACTAATCTCATCATTCCTCGAGATCGCTATTGGTGAAACCATGGAAACGGCCATACAGTTCTTAGAGGCAACGAGCTGGAACCTTGAAGAAGCCATTAATCTCTTTCTCATCAACAGACGAAACCAAAACTCATCAGAACACTTTTGTAATGATTATCAAGAAAAAGAACAAATCCCTCCTCCTTTACCTTCGATTAAGGATACTCTCTATGACTATGACTCTTCTTCCATGAATCAAACTCCGATGGAAGTATGTCCTGAACAGATCTGGGACACGGCATCAGAACAGTCAGATTTGGACTCTGTTGTTGGATCAGATTCGAAGAGGTTATCTTCCTTGTACCGTCCTCCTCTGAAACTTCTTTTCAAAGGTTCGTTTGAAGACGCGAAATTAACTTCTTCTACAGAGAACTTATGGCTGCTAGTCAATCTCCAGTCCACGACCGAGTTTGCTTCTCACATGCTTAACCGAGATTTATGGTCTAACGAATTCGTTTGTGCAGCCATTGAATCTAGCTTCATCTTGTGGCAGGTCTATGATGATACCATCGAAGGAAAGAAAATCTCTACTTTTTACAGGATCGAATCTGCTCCTCCTGTGGTTCTCCTGCTCGATCCCATCACTGGCCAGAAGATGCGTTCTTGGAGTGGCGCAATTGAAGCTCATGATTTTGTGGAGGATTTGATGAAGTACATGGATGGTGGTCCTCACGAACACATGACTTCTCTAACAAGAAACAAAGGTATAAAAACAGAGAAGATCTGCACTGGAAGCAACCAGACTACTGATCACGTCATGGCTCATTCTGCGGAGTCTACAGAAATAAAGGAGGAGGAGACTTATTCTTCAAGCAACCACATTGATCACATCGTGGCTCATTCTGCAGAAGCAAAGTGGGAGGAGACTTGTTTGGAGTTTCTAGATTTGACAGAAGAGCCAAAAGGAAACAGTGATAAAAGTGTTGTGTGCAGTCTCTGCGTTCGGTTTCCAGATGGGAGAAGAAAGCAAAGGACATTTCTTAAGAGCCAACCTATTCAGCTTTTGTGGTCTTTCTGTTATTCTCAGATGAAGGAATCTGAGAAAAAGGCGTTTAAGCTAGTAGAAGCGATTCCTGGTACTTCCAAGACTATAGAATACGGTCCTAACGTAACCTTCGACCAATCTGGTCTCGCAAACTCGATGATCTCGGTTACTTGGAAGTGAAGATTTTGTTGACCTATTATTGTTTTTGAAGTAATTATGAAATTATCTCTATCGTTCTTGTAATTCAAGACTTTTGCTTCGTTTGTCATTTAATTATATATTTCACTAAATATTTTTTTTAAGAAATTCACTTATCGATTTATTTAATTGTTTTGATTAAAAAAACACTGGATAAACCTAAATTGCAAAAGTAAAAACAAAATTGTGTGAATCCCTCGCAAAAAAGGAAATATCAAAACAAAACAAAAAGTGATAAGATAATTATCCTTTCCGTTAACCAAAACTAATAAAAAAAAGGAAACAAGACCTAAAAGACTTCTTCTATATCTACATAAACAGAAGCAAAGGTTTAAAGATTAAGAATAAATGTTCAAAACATAGATCAACTACTATGGTTTACAGAAGAGAAAAATGAATTAATGTTCAAAACATAGATCAACTACTATGGTGTTTAAAGATTAAGAATAAATGTTTTTAAACCATAACTTAGATAATCATGTTGGAAGTTTTAAATGTTCAAACGTGAAACTAGTTTCTAGAAAAATAAGCAAGCAGCTTCAGATGATTATAAGGAAATAAAAAAAAATCGAAATTCGTTTCAAATCTGATTGGTTTTGTTGTTTTATAATCCAATTAAAAGAACAAAAAATGAAACCAAACTGGAACCGATTTTATCGTAATCAAACTAAATAAAATAAATTATAATTTTTGAAATTTTATATTTAATTATATATTTCACTAAATATACCCTTTTTTTTAAAGATGCACTTACGCATATAAATTTATTTAAATTTTTTTCATATTGCATTTTTTTGACTAAATGAACCTCACCTCCAAATTTGTTTTTGTTTTGATAAGAAAAAAACACCGGATAAACCTAAATTGCAAAAGTAAAGAACAAAACCGTGTGAATCCCTTTGAACCAAAACCAATCAAGAAAAGGAAACAAGACCTAAAAGACTTCTTCTATCTCTACATAAACAGGAGCGAAGTTAAGAGAACTCACAAAAAGTTCTAAAACATTCTCTCTGTCTTCATCATTCGCCTTAGAATCTTGTTTCTCTCTCTCTTTAAGAAACGATGGAGACTACAACGAGTGATAACCAACAGAGACTCATCTCATCATTCATCGAGATCACTGTTAGTGAAACCATGGAAAACGCAATACGATTCTTAGAGGCAACGAGCTGGAACCTTGGAGCAGCCATTAATCTCTTTCTCATCTACAGACAACACCAACCTCCGTCTAATCTACAGATTTGTAATCTCAATGACACTTCTTTAGCTAAATCTGTTTTAGAAAGCCGATAACTGTGATCATGTTAGAGAATTGGAGGGTCTTGAATAATGTTCAAATTTAAACATAGATCGATTAGTGTTGTGTTTAGAGATAATGAAATGGTTAAGAGTTCAACTCTTTTGTAATTTTTATATTTTATGTTTCAGAAATAAAAGCTATTCTATGCATCTCATATGTTATTCATCTAGTCTTGTTTGATTGTTTTCTTCTGTCGATAGGATTCCAGTTTTACAAGTCATAATGCGATCCTCATCAAATCATCAACTTGCTTGTTGAAATGTAATCTAGGAAGATTATCTCAAAGAAGATTATTTGTGGATCTAGGAAGAAATTATTTATTAATTAGAAGCTAAAGATGTTACGGCTATCTGTTTTCAGGTCGTCATGACGATCTCAAAGTTAATTATAAATCTCTTTGCTCTGGCCGAAATCAATCCCACTTTTCTCAACGGATCTCCTCACTATTTCTACTTGCTAGTCTTTCATTTTTTCTTTTGATAGATTTGAAAATTTTCCTTTTTTCCGATAGATCCGGAAATCTTTCTATTCTCTTCGGTAAATCTGGAAATCCCCTGTTTCTTCGAATAGCCTTAAACCGAAGTTGGTTCGAGATGCCTCTAACTTAGACCGAAAACCTATCTCAGACGGGTTTAATAGAAGGTGCAAAGCCTGTCTCTAAGATTGCTCATCTCTCCGTTATCTTTCTCTCTCTTACATTTATGTCCTTATGTTCAACGAGAAATCAAATGATATTTATGGTCTCTATGGCTGTCATTGTCCTGTCTCCTAGCTCCTAGCTCTCGACTTTTTTGGTTGGATATTTTAGAACTATTGTTTATCCGTGACACTTGTGACTCATTTCTAGCCCTAGAAAAACGTTTTGTAAATCAATATTCCATATCTACACAATCAAATCACAACAAACTAATTAAATTAAATTATTATCTAAAAAAATAAAATAAAAAAAAGAAAATCAGTTTTGCCAAATTCATAGTTTCAATTATCAGGAAAAGATTCATTTCTTTAACCGCGATGTTAAGAAATAATTAAATATACAAACACTGAATTATTTCATGAGAATAAGAAGATTTCATGCTCCAAACTCGTAAATAGTCTCCATTCGCCTTCGTGGTGAAGACATGATGAGTCAAATGGAGAGAAAGAGATTTGATTTGAAAATTTTGTATAGGATTTTGAAAAGAATAAGCCATAAAAAAGAGATAAATTTACTAATTTATAGTTAATCCAAATAGAAATAAACTGAATAAACCAAATTTTGTATATTTTATAGTTTTAAATATATATATACATATTTAAAATAAATATGGTTATTAAATATTATATTTAAATTTATTTATAGGTAAAACTGGATTGAATTGAAACCCAACAGAAAACTGAGCAAATTCTGAGCAAATTGAAATTTCGTTAAGCTAAATTAGGTCTGAGAAATTTATCCTGACCAGGACTTGTTAGTGTCATCCAGTGTCACCGTCTGGGTTCGAACCCATCTAAATGCATATTATTGAATTGTTGACAAAAAAAAAAAAATTTATCCAGATCCAAAAGTCTAAAACCAGAACTGACCCAATTTTTTTGATTCAGATCAGATTTGGTTCTGCATATTTATCTCATTACATCCTAGACTCTCAGATCTATGGGTATCGGTCCAGACCCGGTTCTTACCTTAGAACTGATTGGATATCCGTAAAAATCTGATAATATTAATTGTATCAGTTATTTTTGGGTATTACGTATATATTTTGGTATTTCAGTTTTTTTTTAGTTTTTCTTTGATTTTGGGTATATTTAAGGTATGTACAGTATATTTTCAGGTTTTCAGGTATATTTTATTATTTATTTTTGGGTTTTCGGGTATATTTTCAGTTTTTCATGTATATTTTCAGTTTTTAGGTATATTTTTGGGTATATTCTAAATATTTAGGGTGATGAATAATCGAATTGATCGGGAATCAATTTTTTTTGTGTATATACCGATTCTCAAAATTAAAAATCAAACCAACTAGAATCGAAAAGAACCAATCTGAAACCGAATCGAAACTCTATGGGTACCTATAAATCTAACCTACCCAAAAAATATGGATCCAAGTCGAACCGATCCAAACCCGAACCAAAAACTGAAATACCAAACCTAAACTAAACCAAAACAAAAGAGATTACGATCTTTTTATGGTTTCAGTTTCTATTAAAGTCAAATACCAAATATAAATAAAACTGTAAAATGATATTCTTTCTTTAATATTATTGTTTCCGTGTGTAGCACATTTTGTTTGTTTGTAATCGTAAGCTTGAATTAGATTACAAATATTAAAGAAAAATCTAAGATGTTAACCAAAATTTAAAATAATAGATATTTTTATTGATTTATGGACTAAGATTTCCAGAGTGCAATATCTAATTACAAATATTAATTTAATGTATTATATATAGCAACCACATGATAATTCAACGGTGATAGAAGACTGTTTAAGACATTTTCCGGTAGGAAAGTGTAATTCAATGCAATTGTTATTGCAATTTGGAATTTTTGAGCAAGGACCTATCACAAAAAATCCACATCTCTGTGAATCGTTAGCTTCTGCAACTCCTGAAATATTTATAAAACTAGAATCAATTATTCAAGAAACATACTGAATATATAGCTTTAACTTGATCAAAAGGATTTGTTTTTTGTTTGTTGCATACTTGGGATTTAGAGAACAGTTAGCCACAAAAAAACAAAAAAAGAAAACATTTCCTTGATGGAGAAGCCATGTTGTAATTTTATTTCGTTTTGTTTTTTCTTTTTGCCTTTTTGATTTTGCCAATGAATTATAACTGAATCATTTAAAACACTTGAATATAATTGTTGGAAACACTTGAATATATATATATTCTTGGGATTTTTTTGGTCAACAAATGTAATCCTTCATATATGTAATTTCATTTATTAATTTGGGTTTTCTTTGTTGCTAAAATATTGTAATATTTGGATTTATTTTCATTTATATTGAATTTTGGTCAACCTTTTATACTATATATCGCATGATATGATGATTTTCTGTATATTAACTCTTTTATTTTCAACTACATATAATTTCAACAATTTTGATTTTCTATATATTGACTAAACATTAATCCATGTTATTTATAAATAATTTTTTTTATGATACTAAAAGGGTTTGGAAAAGAAAAGATGATTATTGTGTAAATCCGTTAATTGGTTGCAAATTTTATTAATGATTTTATACATGGCTTTAAACATAAAGAAAATTCATTTATATGGAAAATATCTTATAATACAACTAGACGACTTCGGGTTTAACCCACTTGCTCCAAACAGGGTGAAGCTTCGAAGCACGATCCGTCATGGGGTTAACAGGGAGGTTCTTGGTCTCAAGGAAGAGTAAATAGACAAAAAGAGCCATCCTAACGATTCAAGGAGCAAAGAAGAAGAAGATGAAAGCTTTCATGTTGCAAACCATCGTGAGGAAAGCCTGAACAATGATGAAAGTGAATACCATGTTCATGCTCACCACACAAGCGAACCTTTCGGTTCAAAGCTCTAACTGGAACGTCTCGCTCGGAAACAACGATCCCATGACCATATGTAAATAGCCATTGAGATCACGACACGTGTACAGTCATCATACACATACACTTAAACGTATGAGCTCTTGTATATAATAGCTATGTATATCCTTCCATTCAATTTAAAAAAAAATGGCATTTCACATAAACACAAACACTACAAGAAACTGTTTATAGCCACGACTAAGCTACGGTTAATTATGTAGCTGGTTTTTCTAGCCACAATTAGCTACGACTTATCCACAGTTTTTAAAAACTGAAAATCGTGGCTTTTTATGGATATAAATTTTCGAAATGATGCTTGTAGATATTCATAGAAATATATCTACGAATAGACACAACTACATTTGTAGAAAGCAGTAGCTACTATTAGCCACGATACTAACCGTAGATATAGATTAACCAAAATTTAACCCACGAAATTTGGCTTTCCCGGTTTTAATAAATTTTGGGAAATTTTGGTTTCCCGGCTAAACCATTTTCTAAATTATCACGCAGCATAATTAAATAACCATAGCCACGACTATACACGAAATTTTCCGTAGCTATGGATAAACCAAAATTTGGACCACGAAATTAGGTTTTCCCGGTTTTATAAAATTTTGGGAAATTTTGGTTTCCCGGCTAAACTATTTTGCAAATTAACATGCTCCTTAGTAGATGTTTTAGTAACTCTTTAATATGTTTTAGTAGCTATTTTGTAACTAGTAACTCTTTAATATGTTTTGGAACTGTTTAGTAACTCATTAGTATGTGTTAGTAACTGTTTTGTAACTTTTAGTAACTCATTGGAACTCTTATGGTTGTGCTATGAAATTTGGTATCTTTCAAACTTTTATTAAGTGTATAATTTGGTTTCAAAAACATTTTCAAACAATACTTGTAGCTAATTTTTGTGGCTTTTATGTTGTTGTTTTATTTCGGGAAGCCACGGATTATTTGTAACCATTTGTGGCAATGGACGCAAACAAGCAACGATAAAGCTTGTAGCTATACGCAGACATAGCCACAAATATATCCATGGCAATTTGTGGCTATAAAAGCCACAATAGAAATTCGACGCTATTCGTGGAACCGAGCCACGAAAGTCATCGTGGCAATGTCGTGGATACTCATCTACGGATAGCCACGAAAGGGCGATATCCACAAGCTGAACGCTACAAATGTTTTCCGTTGCTATTCGTAGTTATTTGTGAAATAGCCACGAAATATTGTAGATAGCTACGATTTAATCCGTAACTATAAACAGTTTTTCTTCTAGTGAAAAATAGTATCAAAGCAATTAATTTCTCTCGCTTGATTCTCATTCGCTGACAAATTTCTTAAACGATTTGATAGTCATTTCATTAGGTTAATAAATATATTAAATATTATATTATTTTAATGTATCTTAACACACAAAAAAAATTTAATATATATAACATGCATATACTCATTAAATAGAAAATAATATAAACAAATTATTACTTTTTAAAATTAAAAATTAAGTTTTACTAAAATAATACTAAACATAAATAAAAGATAGTTATAAATATTAAACTAAATTGGAAAAATATTTATAAATAATTATTTTAATGATTTTATATTTCTTTTTAAAAGAGTGAAACTAAAATCTTATAAAAATAATATAGATTTTAAAAAATGTTATACTTGCCCATGGCCCAAAAAACCTGCTATTATCTACATAAACAGAAGCAACAGGTAAAAGAACTCTCAAAAACTTCTAAAACATTCTCTCTCTCTCTTTAAGAAACAATGGAGACTGCAAGGAATGATGACCAACAGAGACTAATCTCATCATTCATCGAGATCACTGTTAGTGAAACCATGGAAACCGCAATACGATTCTTAGAGGCAACGAGCTGGAACCTTGGAGAAGCCATTAATCTCTATCTTATCTACAGACAACACCAAACTCCGACTAATCTACAGATTTGTAATCTCAATGAGACTTCTTTAGCTAAATCTGTTTTACAAAGCCGATAACTGTGATCATGTTAGAGAATTGGAGGGTTTTGAATAACGTTCCAATTTAAACATAGATCGATTAGTGTTGTGTTTAGAGATAATTAAATGGTTAAGAGTTTAACTCTTTTTAAACATAAAAATGTATGTTAATTTTTCTTTTTTATGTTTCAGAAATACAAGCGATTCTATGCATCTTCATATATTAATAGTGGATGTTATTCATCTAGTATCTTGCTATTACATGTTGTTTGATTGTTTTCTTCTGTCTATCGGATTCCAGTTTTTGTTATATGAAACTTTTACAAGTCATAATACGAATGCAAGATATTTTTCACATCATCTACTTGCTCATCTCTCCATTATCTTTCGCTCGATTACATTTATGGTCTCTAACTCTCTATCGCTCTCTACTTTGTTCGTAGTATATATTCTTTATTTTGCTCATAAGCGACGTTTTAGAACTATTGTTTATCCGTGACAGTTGTGACTTATCTCTTATTTCTAGTTCTAGAAAACGTTTTGTAAATCAATCTTCCATATCTACACAAAATCAAATTACAACAAACTAATTAAATTAAATCATTATCTTAAAAAATAAAACTAATTTTATGAAATTCATAGTAGCCAGCTTTGGGAACATTATATTGATATAATATCAACGATCAGGATTCACTTTTCTAAGCGTGATGTTAATAAAAAATTAAGTATACAAAACTAAATCATTTCCTGAGACCAAGAAGAATCCATTTATAGAAAACCCGAAAAGTGGCACGATGAGTCAAATGCAGAGAAAGAGATTTGGTAAGGAAAATTTTCAATGGGATTTTGAAGAGGAGCCATAAAAAAAGACAAAAGATAAATTTTGATAATTTATAACTAATCATATATATATCAAATAAGAATTGCAAATGGTTAGAATGAAGAATATTTATCTTTAATAAAATTATTAAAAGAAACCAGATTTAGAATCAAAATAATAATAGAAAATAATAATTTTTAAAAATAAAAATAAATTTCTAATTTTATGAAATTAAAAAAATAGATTTACCTCCAACTGAAAAAAAATTAAAATAAATAACCCAAAAAGGAATTAACGAAGAAAAAAACTTATAATTTTAAATATATTATATATTTTCTAAAACTAATTATTTTTCATAAATATGTATTTTTTTCATTTTCCAAATTTAATATCAAATTTTATAATATCTAAAAGTATTCAAATTTTTCTCATATATAATTATTTAAAAAGAATTAATAAATTATTAAATAAAAATAATTAATAATAAAGATATTAATTTCCAGAATACAATCCTAACAACCACAATACCACAACACAATCCTAACAACTCGATTTCCAATTTAAAGAAAAACTTCACTTTATATAACTGATATTATCCTTTGCATATTTTAGCTATTAAAAAATAAAATCATCCATAAATTTATTCGTGTAGAAATAATAGCTTATTTTAAATTTTAAAAATTGTGCGAGTGATATAAAAATCTTTTTTTATACAATTAATATAGATAAATGAATAAATATGATGAATTTTTATTATTTGATTTGATAAAATCCCATTTAAATACACACATAAACTAAAAAAAATTTAGTTCACATAAGCAAATAATCTCATCTAAGTTTTCAGATAAAGATAACAATTAAAAAAGATCCCAACTAATTAATCAAAATTAAATATCAAAAGTAATTGTAAATACGGTGTATCTATAAAAAAAATATTTAGTACACATTTAAAAGAAAATTTCCTTTTTTAATATAGTTTTCTCTTTCTCTACATCTATAAAAACAGAACCAAACCCTAATTACTACACTTATCAAAAACTCTCGCAACTTGTTCTTATCCTCTTCAATCCCCGTCTTTTAACTCTTCCCTACGACTTGTTGTTTTTTCTCAAAACAGCAACAATGGGGGCAAATATTTCGAGGACTAACCAAAATAACAGAGTGACAACAACAAGTTCGCAGCTTGACGAAGAAATCGATCTCTTTCTCGACAGCGAAACCCCTCAAGCACTGTCCACGAATCCTACCGAACAACGATATGAACAACTGATCTCGTCTTTCCGCGAAATCGCTGTCGGTCAGACCGTCGGAACCGCAAGAAGGTTCCTAGAGACAACGAATTGGAACATAGACGAAGCCATCAATCTCTTTCTTTTCGACCACAACTATGATCCATCGATGCTAACGACGATCATGTCACGGAGCAATTAGGAACGTTCGATGATGGAGAATTAGATTCGAGGCTTTCTTCTTTGTACCGTCCTCCTGTAAATCTGTTTTTCGAAGGTCGTTCTTTTGAAGAAGCGAAATCAACTTCTTGTGCAAAGAATCTATGGTTGCTAGTGAACCTTCAATCGAAAACGGAGTTTGCTTCTCACACACTCAATAGAGATTTATGGTCAAACGACACAGTTTTGGAAGCCGTCGAGTCCAGCTTCGTGTTATGGCAGGTGTATGATCATACAATCGAAGGACAGAAAATCTCGACCTTTTACAAAATCGACTCTGCTCCTCCTGTGGTGCTTGTAATCGATCCCATCACTGGTCAGAAGATGCGTATGTGGACTGGCGTGATTGAAGCTCAGAGTTTTGTGGAGGAGTTGTCGTGGTTTTTGGAGGCTGGTCCTCAAGAATACATTGCTTCTCTGACCAGGTACAGACGCCCTGAAACGATGGAGAAACACATTGGTTCGTCAAACAACAACACTGATCAAGTCCCGGCTCCTTCGTGGGGACTTTCCCTTCAAGAAACAACATCGTGGCTCCTTCTTGGGGGCCCGAATTCGAAGAGTATGCAGAAGAAAAGGAAGAGGAGAATGGTTTAGAGTTTCCGTATATGACAGAAGAGCCACAAGGAGAATGGGAAATTGAAGAGTCTACATATATAGAGGAGGAGGAGACTTGGTTAGAGTTCCCTGATTTGCCAGAAGAACCAAAAGGAGACTGTGAGCGAAGCCTTGTATGCAGTCTCTGCGTTCGATTTCCAGATGGGAGAAGAAAGCAGAGGAGATTTCTCAAGAACGAACCGATTCAGCTTCTATGGTCTTTCTGTTATTCTCACATGGAAGAATCTGAGAGAAAGGCGTTTAAGCTAGTACAAGCGATTCCTGGTGATTCCAAGATTCTTGATTATGAAGTTAATGCGACTTTTGACGAATCTGGACTCGCTAATTCGATGATCTCGGTTACTTGGGAGTGAAGATTTGGAGTTGTAGTTTAACCTAACTAAGAAAACAAGAACGATTGTGAGTCTTATTCGGACGTGTGGCTTTTTTTTTCTTGTTCTTACTTCATTGTAATGCATCAACAACCTTTTCTAGTAAAATTCCAATTTTCTTTTTTTATCATGTTCAAACTTACTATCTCTATATCACAGATCACCGTTCCAAATCACTTAACTCGCATGATAAGTTAAGAAATTGCTAATTTCTATGTTCTAAAATTCAGAAGCCGTACATACAATTTCTAGACGCTATATATGATGATGTGTTGTATCGGTTTTATGATGTATAGTTAGTTGATATTACCTGATATATGCATTTTGAAAACCATAACTATAGGAGACGGTAGAACATGAATATTATGTGCGAGGATATCTATTTTTGTGTTGAGCGTAAGAGAGATATGTATGAGATCAAATCTACTGAAAAATTCTTTATACCATTGAAACTCTTTCAATTGTGTCGAAAAAAATAGGATATTCACGTAGTTCAAACACTATTTTCACCAACTCCGAACAATATCTCTCTATATATGATGATGTGTTGTATCGGTTTTATGATGTATGATGATGTGTTGTATCGGTTTTATGATGTATAGTTAGTTGATATTACATGATTTTTTATGTTTATAAATATTTATATATTCCATTGTTAAGATCAGTGTTTTGAACTCTACATATAAAGGTAAAAAGCTGCTTCTGATATTTCTCGCCCTTCTTACTCCATCAATTCCCGTCTATCTATAAACTCATCTCTGTGGAGCCTCCTGGACTGGTTTTGATTGCTGTCAAAGAATCATTATATTGTGGTCATAATTTTAAGATTTTCTCAATAGTCTTTCTAATAGTCTATATAACATAAGATGATATTATAATCTATGCTATAAAAAACACTTTTTTTCTTACCCAATAAGATTGAGTCACATGCGTTATTTTTAAATAACTTAATGGCAGTCTACAAAATTAAAAATAGCAGTCAGACTTATATTTTAATGATTTGATAATGAACCAAATCATATAGTATATGATCAATCACGTTCTACTGTAAAGAACGAGACTACGAGAACGATTCACAACCTAAACAACACTCTTTCTTGATACCATCTTTTGTTTGATAATAGAATTGGTCATTATTTGGATCATTGTTATTGGAGGCACGATGAAAATGTACATTTACACTTATTACAAACATAATTTTCACACTTCACACAAAATAAAATAAAGAAAAAATATTTATATATATTTTTGCTTCAAAAGATTGTTCTATGAGATCATTTTACTTCTTCTTCAGTACAATTTCTCTATGAACACGCTACGATCTTACGTTTGTAACAGTTGGGAGCTGTAAGACTAAAAATAAAGTAAAGGGGTTATTTTGAAATAAAAGTTTAAATTTAGGGATGAAAAATCAATTTTTTCTTAAAACTTTTTTTCTTTTTCGTTTGTCCTAGAAATTGTACTGAACTGAATCCGATAAGTTGGTAAGATGAGATCCAACGAATTATAAAATTTTATCAAAAAGGGGCAAAAAAAAAAGACAGTCGTGTCTTGTAAAGATACACACAGATACAGAGATTTTTATTGTTTAAGGTTCGAAAGTAATCATCAATCATCAGAATCTCTTTATATCTCTGTTTCGAGGATCTGAACAAGAAGATGCATCTGATCAATGCGGTGGCGGCGGCGAGGATGTTGTCCGGATTCGGACAATTAAACGGCTCCAGCGGAAGCGAGGTGATCCCGTTTGGATCTCCGTTGTGGTTCGTCTACGCCGGCGTATCTTGTTTCCTCGTCCTCTTCGCCGGAATCATGTCTGGTCTCACTTTGGGGCTTATGTCTCTCGGACTCGTCGAGCTAGAGATTCTCCAACGCAGTGGCACTCCTAACGAGAAGAAACAAGCCTGTAACTTTCTTCTTCTTCTTCTTTATTTTCTTGTTTTGGTGTATTCCTCCAAATCAGTTCTTCATTATTGAAGTCTGATCTGATTGTGATTCTGTTTGAATTGCTTATGATGATTGTTCGTTTGCTTTGCGAATGATTCTTTTTTTTTTCAGCTACGATTTTTCCGGTTGTTCAGAAACAGCATCAGCTTTTAGTGACACTGCTTCTGTGCAATGCTGTTGCAATGGAGGTACAAAAATCTCATATTCAAAGTTTCTTGCTTTTGATTACACAACTTTGCTACTCCTGTGATAATGATGATGATGATGAAAGTAGCCTTTTGAGGACTTATATAAAGATAATTTTACTCCTGTGAAATATAAACTTTACATTATCTATGGAAATTTGCAGGGGCTTCCTATATATTTGGATAAGTTATTCAATGAATACGTTGCTATTATCCTCTCAGTCACTTTCGTTCTAGCTTTCGGTGAGGTATGTGTTTTTTGGAAGGGTTCTCTAGTTTTGTAAATCTAAAAGTTGTATATGGCTTAACAAGGCTAAGACTGATTTGAACATTTTTTGTTTTTCGTCTTTTAAGGTTATTCCTCAAGCGATATGCACTAGGTATGGACTGGCTGTTGGAGCGAATTTCGTATGGCTTGTCCGCATTTTAATGATTCTCTGCTACCCTATTGCCTTTCCCATCGGCAAGGTAGATCTAGATGGTTTTAAGTGTGGAATGTTATTGTTGTTTCGAACAATTCTTATTTGACTCTCTGTCTGTGTAAGGTTGATATAGTGACAAATAGTTTAACTCCTGTCTATTCATCTTATCCTTTGATTCTATCTACCTGTGAACAATTGATGATTCTTTCTTTGATGTAATTTGTAACTATTCTTTCCTGCTTTCTGAGTCTGTCCTCATATGCTTATTCTTATTGTATGCAGTGCGTTTCATTCCAGGCTTCTCTTCTTACTTTATGTTTTCTTTTCTTTTTTTTGGATAGATCTTGGATTTGGTACTGGGACACAATGACGCTTTGTTTAGACGGGCTCAGTTGAAAGCTCTTGTATCCATTCACAGCCAAGAGGTATTAGAAACTTTGGAGATGATTGACTACTTTGGAGTTTGTGGTTACTTATTTGGCTGCTATGACTCTATGGTCTCAGGCTGGCAAGGGAGGTGAACTTACGCATGATGAGACGACAATCATTAGTGGAGCACTTGATTTGACCGAGAAGGTATGTGTGAGATGAAACTTTTTCACTTTCTAGAATTCCTGAAACATGGTTTGATCTGTATAGAAATAGTGAAAGTTATTCATGCAAAAGTGGTATTTGGTTCTGACAGACAGCACAGGAAGCCATGACGCCAATTGAATCGACTTTCTCCTTGGATGTAAATTCAAAGTTGGATTGGTGAGTTTTCTTCTCAGTTCTCTCAATATTCCTCTATTTATTGATTCTCAATCACTCTGTTTCATTGTGGTCGTTTCTGCATCAATTTTCGACTTTGTATCTTATACTGCTTGTAAATAATCTGACAGGGAAGCTATGGGTAAGATTCTGGCAAGAGGCCATAGCCGTGTTCCTGTCTACTCTGGGAATCCAAAAAACGTTATCGGCCTTCTCCTTGTAAGTGTTGCTAACTATTATGGTTTACATGTTTCAGTGGTTGCTTATCATCTCAACAGGCAACTCTTCTGTTTGCTAGGTGAAGAGTCTACTTACAGTTCGCCCTGAAACAGAGACCCTAGTCAGCGCAGTTTGCATACGCCGCATGCCAAGGTCTTGCCGTTACTACTGTTGTGGCTGCTGTGTTTTTCCATTTTCTTTGCCTGTGTGACAAAATTCTTATTGTGGTAAATGGTTAAACAGGGTTCCGGCTGATATGCCTTTGTATGATATACTGAATGAGTTTCAAAAAGGAAGCAGTCACATGGCTGCAGTTGTGAAGGTTAAGGGGAAAAACAAAGTTCCTCCTGCGACTTTGCTTGAAGAAAACACAAACGAAAACAATGACTCAAGTAATGACTCGGATTTGACTGCACCTCTGTTACTGAAACGAGAAGGAAACCATGACAATGTCATTGTCCACATCGACAAGGCTAATAGACAATCACTATTTCAAAACAAGGAGGCTGTACCGCATGGGTTCTCGCATGTTTCTGAGGATATCGAAGATGGCGAAGTTATTGGTATCATCACTTTGGAAGATGTGTTTGAAGAACTCTTGCAGGAAGAGATTGTGGATGAAACTGATGAATATGTTGACGTACATAAAAGGTTCGTTTTAATACTCTTATGGCTTAATAACACATGTAACGATGTCTGAGCCAGTGACATATCTCCCTTCTTTGCAGGATTCGAGTAGCAGCAGCAGCGGCTGCCTCATCTGTAGCTCGAGCTCCTTCAAGCAGGAGATTAATTGCACAAAAGGGAGCTGTGAGTTCACAGTCTATTGCCAAAAAGTCACTTTGTTTTTATGCTGGAGAAACTTAAAAGAACCTTATAGATAAGCCTTGGAAACTTTATTTGCAGGGTGGACAGAATAGGCAAGCGCAGACGATAAAAGGTTCTGCTCAGGAACAGGATAAACAGTTTGGTACAATTGCCGAGCCTATTAGGGGTAAACAACCGATATAGTCGATGTTGTGTTGTTGCTTGAAAGATCCAAGACTCTGTTGCAGTATGAGAAAGGAACAAAGACTTAAGTACAGATCCAATTGGAAAATCCATCACATATAAGTCAGCATAAGCAATGGTTCGTCCCATTTTTGGAAGATGTTTTGTCTCTAGATATGTATTCTACAATACGTACAATTTGTAATTTCCTCCACGAGTTTCCTTTATATTTGTCACAGAATGCATTTCGTTATTTCTTCACATGTTTGTTATTCTTGAGGAAGTTTTGACCTTTAATGGTCGGATCTACACGTTGGAAACATACCTAAATGAAACCCGTTTTTGTGTAACTATTAGTTCCTACATAAACAAGACTTGATTAATGAAGGGAAGACGTTACAGAGTCATTGTACAAATACTGGCGAAGCCAAAGAGAGTATCACTATTACAATAGATCGGAAATTGAAACTGTTGAGCAACAAGATGAGCCGGGACATTAGGTACCTTGTTGGTGAACTCGAAATTGATGTTGTTAAACTTGGAGGCTCAAAAGAGAATGTCTTTGCAGGGATTATGGATGCTCCAATCCTTAGTTCCCCCACCTACATTACGGTGAAGGACCTCACAATAATCTTCGAAGAGCATTGCCTTCTGCTTCAAGAGGTGATGCAGCAATACCCAAATGTGCAGTTCCCCAAAATAAAGAGACTCCCATATGATCTCTAATAATCCATACATCATATGGTTGTCAAGAAGAGAGGTTGAAAGCCGCATCAAAACTACATTTGAAAACACCCAATGGAGGCAGAGTCCAGGAAGGTACAGAAGACATAAAAATAGATGGAGGTAAAGACTTAGCTTTGATAACCCTGCAAGTATAGTAAAGAGGAGGGTGTTGTAGGTGTCTCCAAGCTTGTTTAGAAAGCAAAGCCTCATTATTAGATTTCTCTGAATCTTTGAAACCCAGTCCACCATTCTTCGACTTTAACATAACTTCTTTACTGGCAGGGGGCATGAATTTTGCACTCCAAAACTAATTCTCTTCTTGACCATGCAATGATACTAGTTATGTTAAACTGGCCAAACTGGTAAACCGAAGTACTTGCCTCCTCCACCTTGATTAAAAACGTTAAGGATTCTTTTAAGGCGTTCTTGCTGTTCTCCCGAAATACGAGAACCAAAAGTAATGGTTGTGATGAATATGTGATGTGGTAGTTTACTATGGCGTGGCATTTAACGTGTCATCTACGTTATCAGCAGTTAATGGTTTATTGATGTGTCAAGTGTGGGGGGGGGGGGTTAAATATTATTTATTATATTATGTCAATTTTTTTATCTTCGTTTAAACTAAATTTAGGCGAATTTTTTAGCGCTAGTTTCCATTGGACAGGTCCTATGTGTATTCGAGCATACATTACAATGGGGGCTATCAAAGCCTTTTCTTTTGAAGAATTTGCAAAGACTAAAGCCTGCTTCGCCAATCGCCATGTGACTAGATTTCTTTGACTCTAAAACTACCAGCAACGTAGGGACTTATCTCGAAGTGATTTATCTTCTTCTTCATTTTTGGGAAACCTCTATTTGGTGAGTGACGTGAGTTGGGGTGAGGGGTTATGTGATCTCTTGTAAGCTGCTTATCAATATATTCTAGTGATATGGTTTTAAACTTCGAGACTTACCAAAATTACATTGATCTTAGGAACTTGTAGGCCTGGACAAAAATACTTGAACCCAAAATCTAAATCCGAAATCAGTCTAAAATATGGTTTTAGAGAAATATCTAAATGAGACTTAAGGCTAGGTACTTCGGGTATCGGATAATAACCGATTTGAACTGAAACTCGAACTACTACCCCTAAAAATCCGAAGTTAAACTCATTTTTACTTTTAATTTTAGGTAATTCATATGTTTTTGAGTACTTTTATGGAGTTTGGATAGTTTTCATACCAGATGTTTTGGTTAGTTTGGATATTTTTGAGTAATTATAGATTATTTTAGATAAACTTTATTGGAAGTTTTGGGTAATTCATATACTTTTGAATATTTTAATATTGTTTTTTATTGTTTTTTTAGACTTTTGGATAAGTTTGGATATTGGATAAAACTCGATCCAAACCGATCTCGACCCGAAAATTAAAAATACCCTAATGGAACTATTGAGCCCGATACCAAAATCCTCAAAATCCAAAAAAATCGATCCGAACCCGAACGCCCAGGCCTAAAAACTCGTATATCTCTATGTCCCATTTAATTGAACTTGCAAAGAAAGAACAAGAAACTGATTAGTAATCTGAACCTTAAAATTGATTACTAAAGGTTAGAACTAACAAAATCAATTGACAATGAATAAAAAAAAATCATATTTCCCATATATTACTAGTGTTGAATTCCTCTCCACTATCAATGTGAGATGTTATGTCATCAACTATTTAAATAGAATTGTTGTTATATACATCATTAGAAACATTATATTGTCATTTAGCATACTCCACCTTTTTATTTTCTCTTTATTTTTCAATAGCAATCCATTAAAAAAAGAAAATAAAAAAGAAATCAGAACCTTGGACATGAACTAGCCCATTAAGCACTTTGCTGTGTTTTAAAATAATCAAAAAAGTTTCAGCCATCCTGTGTCTTTTCTCTCTTTATGTCGTCACGTATATGAATCATTGGAAAGTAGCATTCACATTGGATCATAACAATGCCTAAAGATCCAAAATCTTTATATATCTGGGACTCCAATCCATAGAACACAGTGATTGTTAGTATTTCAAGACTCACTATATTCTATGTATCTTGCAAGAACAATGAAATGGCACGAACATAGTTCAGAGATGACTTCAAGTGTACAAATATATAAATAACGTAGACACCAATCACCAGATTCCGTGTTGAACTTGTCCAACCAATAATCATCGATGATTTTAAAGAAAACGAGAAAAGTAGTTTATCTCCTAAAACCCCATTAAAGTCACTATCTAATACTCTCCTTTTAACCTAATAAACACCACTATATCAAATATCGTACGGATTCTGTCACATGTTTGAAAAGGGGATAAATAAGCATCCCACACCAACTCAAAGAAGAAAACAAAACATCGATATAACAGTGAAAGTAGAGAGAGAGCCAAGATGATGAAGAAAAGGAAGATGATGCACAATTTAGAGAAAAATAGTTTGCTTGTAAGCATCAAAGTGGTTGGGAGTACAGGACCCATCCGTCTTATTGTCAAGAAAGATGAAACAGTCAAAAATGTTGTAGATAATACTCTGAGATGCTATGCTCATCAAGGAAGACTTCCTATTTTCTCTTCTCATTGCACCTCTTCTTTCATACTTTACTCTCCTTACTCTCCTGCTAAACGTGAGACATACAGTCGCCTGTTTTTTTTCTTTTACTGTCTTTAGCAATTAAAAATGATAGTTACAATATTTCAACACAGAGATGCCAAACGTTTTCCTCTAAAAAAACCATTGCTTTATATATGTTGCAGCATTGAATCCATGCTCCAAGATCGGGTCAACAGGTTCCATAGACTTTGTTATGTGTAAGAGTCCAGAAGCTTAGAACCTTGAAGTTTATGCAGAGACGACCTCAAGGACTGGTGGGAAGTGGAAGGCGTGGCTGAACAAATCTTTGGGCTTAATGCTCCCATTACTGAAACCAACTTCCCTTGTCTCTAGAATACGGCATCAGACTCGGTCTTGATCCCAAATAAAGCCAGCATTGGCTTTCAGTCATCTTTTTCTATAAACAGTTTTCGGCCTTTAAATTTATAAATGACTCTTCAGTCTAGTGGTAGAATTTTTGAAACTATTAATAAAAGGTAATGAGTGCAATTTTTCCAAAATTAATATTTTTTTTGTTTTGTTTTTTAATTTTTTAATAGCCCAAATTAAAACACAAATTTATCACATAAATACAAAAACCTAAACTTTATAACTTTTATTTGATACATTTACGATTTATTTCTTCAGTTCAAAAAATATGAAACGGTCATTTTTCTAATTTAAGATCTTATTAAACTCATAACCAGCTTTGTACGACATCAATCGCTTTTGTCTTCCTGTTTGATCATATATATTTAGTTCTTCGACTCTTTTTGTTTTCTTTTAATGTAATGTATAGCCTTTTGCTGTTTCTCTATGAATTTGGATCTAGTTGTGTTATATTTCTTTCTTATTATAGTCAATCGACAAACTGATCGATGAAAGCTTTGTCATTTATATTTTCAAATATATATAAATTGACCTTAAATTGTGTATATCAGATAAAGAAAACTTATAAAGAGGAATGCTCAAATATTGCATAATAGACGAGAAACAGCATTTAGGATAGACAGCATTTCATATTAAAACGCTATTTAAGTGGTAAGGTTAAAAAGTGCTTAGAGTTATCATAATCTTCGAAGAAAGAATGGACCAATTGATGTCTAAAGCTTCCAATCACTTTCCTTACGTTCGTTTACCCCTGACTTGGTAGTTTCTCGAGAGATGCCGCAAATGACTCCATATATCTCTATGCATTTCTAAGATGTTCTTTTAATACCCTTATTTATACTTTGTTTTTGTAAATCCCGCAGAAAAGCAAAGCTCCAACATCAAGGGACATCGCTTCTCCAAAGCTTTTTCAAGTCCAATATTTGTTTGCACATAGCTACATATAAAAAAATGAAAACAAGAATGTGAGAGGTCTGAAAAGAGATAAGATAAAGGGTGGGTACCAACTAAAAAAAACCTGGCAGTTTAGGATTACCAAGAGTCATGAAACCAGTATGGAGTCTTGAACGATGATTCGTTCCCTAATCTAACATTTTAAATAAGAAAATAATTACAGCGAAAATTAAGTTCCAACAAAAATAAACTTAATATATTATTTCCAAAAAAATCCATGTAAACAGTAGTCTTCTGAAAGAAGTCGAGTCGCTATTTATCTTACACCTCATACAGTCTACTATTTATCTTATACCTCTTGTAGTCTCCTATGTAGCTTACACCACCTGCAAATATGCTACTTAGCTTACGCCTTACGCAGTATACTATGTACAATGTACTTTACGCATTCTACAATATGCTATGTAGCTTAAACCTTCTGAAATCTGCTTTATAGCTTACATCTTTTGCAGTCTACTATATATTAACTTATACTTCACACATTTATCAGTTTCAAACCATATCAATACTTACACCTTCAATATCCATTTTAACATTCTTGATTTCAGTTACAATAGGCTTCACGTTAATTTGTTCTTAATTTTTTGAATCCCTATTGCAACATGCTCTATTTTTTGGATCTTTGTTCCCACCTATTGCAGATGTTGATGTTTTCCCTTGTAAAAAAAAACTGTTTTTGAATCCGACAAAACCTTTGTACTCAAGAAAGAGTTCACTCTTTAACGTTTTGGCTTTCTTCCTTTCAGCCTCGAGTTCCCCTTCTACTTTCTCCACTTTTGTTTGCATAAGCAATCTTTCTTTCACCATACTCAAATTCTCGTTCCTAGTTTTCATCTAGTTCTTATACAGTAACTTAAACTCTATTTAAATGTCTACATTTTAATCATTTTCAGATTCATTGTTTGTGCTGGCATGCATATTCTTTAACAAAATTATTTGCACACTGAGTTTTATCTTTGATAGAGATCTTAAGATATTCTTACACACTCTTAATTGGGCTTACACAAAGCTTACATCACACATAACTTGTAACCAAAAAAATTCTAACTAACCTAACAAAAGATTTTAAAATAGTATATGTTCGAACACAGAGACTTGTGTTCCATCAAGTAACTCTACTTGCCTGTAAACAACCGAAATAAAACACCAACAACTATCTCTTAATTTTTTTTGGCTGATCCGAGCAATATATGATTCTGTTACATATAAGTCTATTATCATTGAATATAAACAAATAAGTCTACCAACATTGTCTGTAAACATACAAGTCTACCATCATTGTATGTAAAAATACAAATCTACCATCATTGTATGTAAATATACAAGTCTACCATTATATTGAAAAATGCTATAAATAAATCTACCACCATAGTAACTAATAAATCTACCAACTGTAGCATGTTTTAGTGAACTTATAAAGATTGAAAAAATTCTACTGTCAAAACCAAAAAGTCTACCATTTTATTATAAATCTATCTTCACTAAAAATATATCTACCATCATAATAATTAATAAATCTACTAAATGTAGCATGTTTTAGTTATTGAGAAATATTGAAAAAATCTACCGTCAAAAAAGATATACCATTGTATTGTAAATCTACCATCACTAAAATATATCTACCGTCATATACTAATTGAAAAAATATATCGTCAAAGTAAGTAAATCTACCAACACAAATAATCTACAATTCAATCAATATAAATATACCATCAATACAAATCCAAAGAAATCTTCCACCAATAAAAATAAATATACCACAGCTTAATTAATTTACATTCAAACAAAAATAAATGTACCATATCCACTGCTCGTTTCTTCTTAATTGAAACTCTGTAATTGTCTTTTTGATATTTATCTGAACTATATCAACACTAACCAATCCATTCTATTTTAGTTCCAATAAATCGCTTTATGTTATGACAATATGTGCAATTCCAATATTTTCCATAATTTTTCGAAATCCCACGAATTATACCCAAACATGTTTGATTCTATTACAAAAGAAAAAAATGATACCAAAACATTTATATAATTAATTTAACGAAATGATGATAGTATAGGGTCATTTTTGATTTGTCAAAGCTAAAAATAAAATTCTGCCGGATGTATTGACTTTTGGTTACACACTTTAGTTTATAAAACTTTCATGTATATGATTGGTCTTTTGTGTTTAACATTGGAAACTAAAGGAAAAATTAAACCGTGCACGAGTATTTCGATTTTTATCAAGTTTTGGATTATACGAAATCTCTTTGTAGGATAAGATAATAAAAATTTCATCTTATTCTAATAGACATAGAGTTTCTAGTGTTTTGTTTATCTGTGATCTATCAAGAACCTTTGATGTTGTGGATTCTTTTTTTTGCTGTTGATATCCACCCTAACATTCTACAGAAACCCCATGTTATAATAGTTAATCGAATTAACTATAAATCTAGCAGTTGCAACGAATACAATTAACTAACCCTTATAACGATTCACTCAAATTTATTTTGGGTTAGTTTTTTATTCAAGATGATTGTCTATCTTGCACAGTCCATCAGATAGTTAAATATTTTGGATAATCTATAGAAATATTATATATATGAAAAAGATGGTTTATATCCAAATATTATGTACCATTGAAAATGATTGTAATATTTTATTAGTTTAGCAATATTAATTTATTAAAAAGGTTAATTGAATCAAAAATATAAATCGGGAACTTTTTTCATTAATTTATAAAATTTATACTGTAATTGTTTATCTCCAAATCTATCTCATAGAATAGTTGTCTATCTCAACTAACTATTGCTAAATAATCATCTAGTCTTTTTTTTAACAATTCGTTTAGTCTTATAATGAAACATTGAATACTTTTCTATCCAATTGACTATTCAGCAATAGTTGTCTATCCCAATAATCCAAGAGATGCTTCGGCATATTTTTGTCTTGGTGAATTAACTAATTGATCAGTTGAACATAGGCAAGTTTTAGCTGTCAAAAAAAAAACGAGATTCACATACTTTGTCTTTTCGATGTCTGAGGTTCTACACCAATATCATCAGAGGAAAGACTATAGGTTTCTCTTTTGGTCCATAATTATAATCTGATTGCAAATTAATAATAACTAGCAATTTAATTGCGATTGCGCAGAACAATGTTTCAGGCTATTTTTCTTTTAATTAACACATTTTATTTTTGGAAAAAAAGTTTATGAATCATTTTTTTGTTTTTTAATATATTTTTCGAATTAAAATCTTGAATTTTAAAATTAGATTGTATTATAAGTTAATTCATGCATGTGTAGAGAATAATTTTATTAATTTATGTTTAAAAACGTTAAAATTTAATATTAAAATATATTTTTAGTTATTAACTTTCTATTTGGTCAATCTTTCATTTTAGGTATGCCATGTAATTGAAGATTCATTAAATCATACTAAGCGAGTTGATGGTGGTTTACGGAGTATTCTTTTATATGATGAAAAACAATCAAATTAGTGTTCAATCATTTAAATTATTTATCATATGACAGTGAATCAGAAAATGTATTTTTGTAAACAAAATATATTATAAGTGTTTGTTTCGATAGCTTTAACGAATAATAAATTTTTTATTTAGAAAAAGTCTATTTTTATTATGTATGAGTTTAACTATGAATACTCTTTTTTGTTTTGTTGTTTTCTAAATAATTTAATATGTATAGTTATTATGAGATATAAGTTAGAACTATTTTATAAGAATTGCACCACTAAAATTTAATTCTAGACTAATGCTATTGAGTTTTAAAACCAATATTTAAGTGGGTTCCTGTAGAATTATAGGAATTAAATTAAATAGGTTGTCTAAAATGGTTTAGATTTTGATTTTTTTAAGTGAAATTTAGATCTGCGTCTTTTAAAATAGATATTGGGTCGGATCTAATTTAATCGGTCAATTTTACCATAATTTAAACATATTTATAATTAAATTAGTTGCATAAATTGTAATTAAAAAATAGTTTTTCAAACATTTTCATAAAAATATTTCTCAAATGTTACTGAGAAAATACGTAAAAACAACTAAATGTTAAAACTTTTAAAATAAAATAAAAGTCGATATGAAGTGACATGTCGACGTCATGGATATATTTAAATGACCACTAGTCATCATAGAAAAGTCAGATCTCTTCTTTGATCTACTATAAATTGTGGTTCCTTAATGTCCAATACATAAGACAGTTTAAAAGTTCCATTCTATCCTCTTAAAGTCAGAGATGTCGTCTCGTGCAAGAGAAGTTGAGTTGACAATATCATCGGCTAAAAAAATCAAGAACGTGAACTGGCGCAACGGTCCAAACAGGCCTTACGCTATCGTATGGGTCGATCCGAAGAACAAGTGCTCCACTAGAGTGGACGAAGAGGGTGACACATCTCCAACCTGGAACGAGAGACTTGTCATTCCTTTGCCCCCGGACCACAATGATGATGAAGACAAGCTCTTCATCGACATCGTACACGCAGGTCAAGAAGAGGACACCAAGCCCCTCATTGGTTCTGCCAAACTCAGCCTCCACGATGTCCTCAAGGAGGTTGGCTTTAGTGTTCCTTTCGAGAAAACCCTCAAGCTCAAGCGTCCTTCTGGTCGCCCTCACGGCAAACTAGATGTCACTGTCACCGTTCTAGGACATAACTATGATCCCACTCCAAGATCGTACCAAGACGAGCATTACGGTGGCCATTATGCGCCACCACAACCTGATTACGGTTCTCAGTATCCACCGCAACAGTACCAGTATGGCGGTCCCCCTGCAGGAGGATACCCACAGTACGGGCAGCCAGGTTACGAGCACCACCAGGAGAAAGAGGAGAGCAAGTTTGGTGGTATGGGAACGGGACTGGCTATTGGAGCCGTGGCTGGAGTTCTTGGTGGGATAGCGTTAGCGGAGGGATATGACGCAATAACGGAGGAAGATGGCGGCGGTGATGATTCCGACTAAATCTCAGTCATCTTTCATCGACGTATCTTATTTTTCATCTAATTTACAATAATGAGTTTACTTTCAAAATAAATTTATTTGAAGACTGGTCAGCTTTCTCCATCATGTTGGAAAAGTTTAAGCTATGTTTCCTTGTTTTTCTTTGTCTTTGAATTGTTTGGCTGGTTCTGTAAGAAATATTTTCTTTCCAAGCTGCTTTTTTCTTGATGATGATGACTTAAGTAAATTTCTTGCATTGTTCAACAAATAATCATTTAGTTTAAGATTCATAAGGGAATGTAGAAGTTGCTCAAAGGAACTCTATGGACTGATTATTGGAAAAAAAGACTTGGTATCTATCTATAAACCGAGCGTAAGCCGGTTCAAAATTCGAATTTTAGAACACTACAATAGATTAGTTTCAAATTATCAGTTTTGTAGCAAATTGTTACTGATTTACTAGAAAAATGTCATAACTAAAAAAATTTAGTAACCATTGTGTGACTCTAATTTAGTTACTAACATTTGTTTCATTTTTTGTCTCAATTGTGTAACTTATTGGTGACTAAAATATGGGTAATAATTGTGACAAATATGTGATGTTTTTTTGTTATAATTTTTGACTTATTTGTGACTATTGTTCGTCACGAATTGTGTCATTTCTGTGACGTTTAAATAGTATCATAAATTGTGATGAATTTTACCGTAGTTAATCGTCACAAAATGTTGTGACGTTTTTGAGACTAAAATATGTTTGTGACCATTTTATTATGATTTTTATAAATGGTACCATTTTTGTCATAATAATTTTGTTGTGACGAAATATTTATATATTTTGACAATAACTTTCTTTTTGTAATGATAGCTGATATATACCAAAATCATGATCTTGTCCTAAAATTCTAGTTTGAAGAGCTTTGCTAGCTAGCTATTCGAATAAACCAAAATGAGTTTTAATGATGTGTCACCTGAACACAGTAGTAATGAAATAATCAAGTGATAATAGAACTGGATAAAATTTATGCAGGATAAACACTAAAATTTTAATGTTAGTATAATTGTTGGAATGTAAATTAGAAATTAAAGTCAAATAAGATATAAATAAAGGGTCAAGCTTATGCCCCGATCAACATTCAGAAGCTATCCCGCAGGTTCCAGTACCAGGTGATTTCTTATTATATGTTGAAGAATTGTTTTATCCGAATAATATATTGTCTGATGCAAACATCCTAAGAACGAAATATTCCGAATATAAATATAAACATATATATATATAATTATATATTTATGAATTTATTATTTAATTAAATAATATTACTTAATAACTTATAAACTTTCAACAGTTATCGTGCGATCCACATCTCGCATGTCTGCAAGCTGGTTTCTTCTTCCCCTCATCGTACTACAGGTATTCTTTCATCTCTGCTTATCAACAATTGTTAAATACTATTTTATATAGAGAACGTGCCACAGATTATTCTTGTATTCCAAGACTTCTAACTATTAGAATGTGAACAAAGTATGGTTATGACCTATGAGTATATGAATGACTACACCTAAAAAACTATAATTAGTTGTATATAATATATGATTAGCTCATATTCAATATTTATACCAAAATCATCAAAGTCACTTAATGTAGATCTGTCTCTGCCGTAAAACATGTATAATTTCAGGCCATATATCTAAAAAAAAGTAAAAATGGATTACATATACAAAGATTTTATATAGCATAGTTGGAAAAATATAAAGATTTTTTTTTCATATTTCAAGTTTGGAGGACGACATTAACCAAATCATGAGTGTCATCGTCTTTTTTGTTTTTGGTAACCATTCTTGTTAAATCTTTTATCATCTCGGTTAGTGGAGGTAACATGTTAGTTTACAAATTCTGATAATCATTTTTTTTGCTTCAGTTTATGTTCAAATAAATCTTATTTTATTTCTCATATTTATGAAAGAACGTTCGATAGCTAGAGAAGACGTATTAAACAATGAATAAATCCAAAATTGATAAACGATGACTTTTTTCTTTGTGACCTTTTGTGAGACAACGTGTAGAAGTAAAGTTATGTTCGTCTCTTGACAGTCGCCGCCTAAGTATCATTATTATATGGGTGAATTTGCCCAATAACTATATTAGACTCAAAAAATTAGTGAAATATTACGCTATATAATATTTTTGCTATTTGAAGACTATTTTATCCCTCCTTCTCTCTCTCATGTGTATATGTTTCTCTCTTTCATATATAATTAATTCAAATATTTTTATTTGTTTTGAAAATAAATACGGGGCCTTAAACATTCTCTTCCCTATTAATAAATATATTTTATTCTATAGTTTCTGGGTTGTGCAGAATAGAAGGTGAACATTAATGAAGATGAAGATATTTGGGTCATAACTTCTGTCAACTGTAACGACCAAGTATGAGGTGTCAGAATCTGTTGTATGTAATTTAAAGTTTGCCACTCGTATTTATAATACACCAAACATGGTGTCCAGATCTGAATATAAATCTTTGTCTTCTCCTCTTTTGATGTGAGCCTTAACCTCCGCCGCCTCCATCGCCATTGTTGCAGCGGTAAGTACTCAGTCTTCTTCTCCTTTCTATTTTCTCATCTTTTGATCCACATTCATCTCTATTTAAGTCTTTCATTTGATTTTTTGTTAGATCCACACCAAATATAGTTTCTAGATCTGAGTACATAGATTTGTCTTCTGCTATTTATTCACAATATCTTCTCTTATTGTTGCAGATATGAGTCTCATCTATAGAACAAGTAAGTTTTTTTGTCTGTTATTAATTATGTTAGATGCATATATTTTGATTCAAATATCTAATACAGTTTTGTAATGATTTATTGTTTGATGGTAAACATGTATGGAGCGATATATTTACAATTAACCATTAAATAGCTCCCGGAGTAAATAAGAAGACTTCTTCGGCTGACTTCAAGGGCTGACTTCAAGGGCTGACTTCGTCGGCAGACTTCGTTCGTAGACTTCAAGTGAAATCTGAAATTCAAATGAAACCTAATTTGTAAATTAAATGCCTCAGAACCAATATTTTTGCCAAATTTAATGGTTGTATTTAACCGAAATTAAATGTAAATAAGATCCCAAAGTAGAGAAGCTCTGTATAGATCCCAAGCCATCGCAATCGCCCGAGATTGTTATTCCATTGTCCCGCCGTTTCGTCGCCATGTGAGGACTATCTGTGAATTCCTTCTCTCTCTCTCTATCACAATCTTCTTGGCATTAGTCCTTTGTTAATGTCAGTTTATATTCTAGGATTAGATTTAGTTGTTGATTTATGTTGATGTGAGAAAGAACACTTAGAGGCTTAGGTTGTTTAAACTGAAATGGATGATTGATGCTTGAATGGAGATTGTAGATATGATGTTGTGGATAGAAGATGCCCATGTGTAGAGATCATAGTAGTATGATAGGGTCCTAAGAAAATATGTTTGCTTGTATTAGGCATGAGATGTGTATAGGCGGCATTTCCTCGTCGTGGGTGTGGGACGGACTCTGGCACCGGTTTGGCTTAGGTCACTATTCACAAAATTATTCGCAACTGAGTCAATAGTAACTGAATCAATATGCAATATTTTTACTATCAGTTTAACCATAATAGACTTCGCCCTCATCCCCCTGGGATGGACAAACTCCACAAATTCCATGGACGGGAAATTTAGTAATGATAGTTGGGTGCAGAGAAAGTGACCAGGACTGCATAGCCACGAAAAAGCCGGTCGGGGAGGTTGTTCAAAAAAATAGAGCGATTAGTGTGCTGGATGCATCTGCCAAAATATATGTGCGGTCCAAAAAGAAGTTCGCCGGATCCAGAGCCGTGCGACCACAACGTCACAAAGGTCGGAGAGAGATGTTGAAAGCATCACAATTTTCCGGACATACTAAGCATTAGACTATTGATGTGAATTCTTCTCCAAAAAGATGGATGCGGGAAATATAAGGATATGTAAAGAAGAGGAAAGCTTCAAAATAAAGATTTCATTCATTTCTGCAAATATTAAAAGCAAATTTCCCAAGTCGCAAAGTTGTGCCACCCCCTTGCAAGGAAGCGTTTTGGAGTCAAGATGTGATCTCATTGCAATGGCGATCTGATGGAATCAGAGGACTGGCTAATGTAAAATATTTTTCACAATGGATATGACCAATAATCTATTAGATTTTAGAGAGCTCTACAAAATAAGGCATTTTGCCACTTTCTATTAGATAAAGATGCACTTTTTGACACCAAGATACTTTTGAGGTGTGAAAAGACTTTTAAAACTCTAACCAATTTTACCTTCTTTTTGGTTAGTGGTTATATTTTGGTTTTGGTTAAATTTTTGGTTTTAAAAAACATGAGAATCCAAATCAATCACTGCCATTACATTTAAAGATAATTTTTTTTATCTATTTTATCTCTTTCATCTCAATTTTTTTCGCCGGCTCTGGGGAATTCGAACAGTTTGTGAGTGAGAGAGTCGGTTGTTGTGAAGTTTCCCGGCATCGCGAATCACGTTATGGCCAGAAGTAAGGAGCGTGGAAAAGCGGCAGTGCGAGATGCAGAAGTAAATCTCGCTGGTCGTCGCGGGTGAGAATCTGGAGATTGACAGATCTGAGAAGCACATGTCCTGCAGCAGTAAATCATGTCTTACTCCCGATGTAGATATATCCCGGAAGACCGCTATTGACAAAAGCGGTGTCGCCAGCGACGAAGAAAGGAAAACCATCAAGCGTGAGAAGAGAAGAAAAGCAAACCGTCGGAGGGTGATCAGAGAAGGACCGGCGGCGGTGAAACGCGGTAAAGTCCACGTGGACGGCATCTCCCACGAGTTTATTGGTTGATTAGGTGTACTGGTACACGTGGATGGAAGAATAGTTACCTTGGGGGGTGTTCATGTGTACTAGATGTCATGGATGGCCTGCTATGTTGGTGTGCATTCAAACTCTGATCTGGGTCCGTGTTCTGTGTTGACGGTTTGAGGTTTGGTTCTGGCTTGAATTCTGAGTTGCATACTCCACCTGAGACGACAACGTGATCAAATGCATCGTTGGTGGTGCATCGAATTTGTGTGCGGTAAAGTTCAGGAAACCCATCCATCACATCTGCTGCGTTTGAACCTGCGTAGTCGTCATCTAACAGGGTCCCCAGAACTCGTGGCATATCCACGAGGTCTTACGTCATCTTCACTAATCTCTCGAGGCGCTTCTTCATCGGAAAGAGTTTTTTCGCCGTCGTCAGTGAGCCATGAATCTTTGACATGACGAATCTCGCTCCTGTTCCTCTCTTCTTTTAGCTCATCGAAAAGAGTTTCTTTTTCTGTAAAAATTTTCGTTGGAGAAGGGAAGATGAAGCTGTGAAAATATTTTTTACATAATTGAAAAAGATCAGATATCAAAAAAAAGAAGAAAACAGATCCTCACCCTCCATAAAAATGTGCACTTTTACAATCAATGGTGGAGATTAACTTGGTAGATATGTGTCACATCACTCTTCTAAAGAATATTTCCTTTCATTGTTTCTGACTTGGTCAGATTGAGACAGAACCGATCAAAGCTGGTTTTGTTTAAAGAAGCCAAAAAAATAATATGAGGACAAAACATATATTTCAAGTGAAATGTGAGGAAGAAATTGTTCACCAAAGTGTTGTGGTAGCAAAAAGTACCTTATTTTGAAAATGTCTCACATATAAGTGCATTATAATGTAATTGTCTCTAAATTTTATGGTGTTGCATAATCAAATTATTTTATTACAAATTACATTACATAAAATTTAAATTATAAGGATGGTTTCATTCAAATCAAATACCACAAATTATTTCAAAAATTATGATAGGATGGATTTACATAAATCAATTGAGAAAGAGAGAGATTTGTGTAAAAGAGAGATAGTGAGAACTCAATTTTTCCACTAAACTTTTGGTGAGTTTTGCCAACATTTGGCTAAATCAAATTTATTTAAATAAAATAAATATTTTTAAAATCTAAAAAATACAAAAAAGGAAAGACACATTCATAAAATTATATTATCATCTCGTTTCTGAAAATCGATCTTGAATAAATAGTTTATTTTTTGTTCTATGTAGTTTATAATACATATTTTTCGTTCTATGTTGTGTAAAATATGTATTCTGTTGTTTTCCGTATGAACTATCTAGTTAAGTATACGTATTCTAACGTTTTCTTTTTGTTATACCTAACACTAGAATATGTTTGTTTTATATCCTAAATTTTATTCTATTCTCTATCTTGTTTAGAATATGTATTTTACCTTGTTTTAGCATTTCTCTACGTTCTATGTAATTTAGAATAGATATTCTATCTTTTGTTTTCTTTGTCCTACCGACCTTAAAATGTGTCTTTTGTATTATCCAGTTCGAAAATGATCGTAGGATCTATGATTACAACCAAATGTTAAAATGGCGACAATGTTTACAAAAGAATTGCTGCTATTACAGGTCCATGAAAATTTGCCAACGGCCCAATACAACTGCTTCTCGTTTAGTTTCAAAAATTAGTTTTTGTGTGTAAGGTAGATTTTTCTTATAGAACAAGGTTTGATCAGTTCTCAGCCCCACAAAGCATTTGGATTCTTGGGATTGGTGCGTTTTACATATGGGAACAATTTAAGCCAACATTGTCTTGAGTTTGTTTGTATGAGTGTACTCTAGTTCCCGCTTCATAGATCTATGACAACATTCTGTAGATGCCATGTTTGTATGAGTGTATGACATGATCAAAAGTTGGTTAAAACAGAACTCGGAAACATAGATTATTAAAAGATGAACCTGTGTAAACAGAAGTTCAATTAAACAGAACTCACAGCTTGAAAACGTCAAACGTTGTAGAAAATGAAAAATAGAACCGAAATACAGAGACACAAACATATACATACATTCCACCGTTAAAAAAAAACTTTTACTGTTATAATTATGAAACTTGCGGCTTAGACATGGTAAGTTAGGTCCTATCAAATTTTTCCAAGCGAAGTGACTGAGATACTCGTCAATACTCGTGTACTTGATAGGAACCGAACGAAGGGTCTAAAGTGAAACTGGTTTGATCTCCTTTGCAAACATTGAGTGGTTTATCAACATAAGAATATTGATAGGAACCGGAGACTTCACAAAGAAAAGAGCAGATATTTTTTAGTTCAGCAATTGAAAATGATAAATTTGAAAAAAAACCTTAGTGATCTAATAGTTTTCTTAATTTATTAATTATCTTTTAGGCTTATTTATACAAAATATGTAACTTGTTTACCAAGTATCCTTACATATATAGAATATGAAACCTAATTTATACACAAATACTAACTTTTTAATAATTATAAAAAATATATTTAAATCGATCTCATAATCCCGAGATTTCCTAACAACCTACCACAAGCTCGTATATGGTAACACGTATAAGATTGGACCATCATCAAGTTATCTTCACGGTGTTTATACCCTATCGCAAGACCGTCAACAGCCAATCAGAATACCATAGTAATTGTGTATCTCTATCGTCTCACATCACCATGTGAAACTGAAAGAATCCATCAATTCTTACATGCTCATAGTCCATAACAACGTCATTAGGTCATCACTCCATCAAATGCGTATATACCCGTCGAAGTGATAATCTTTGTGGCAGTGTCGAATTCGTAGTAGATGGATAGCCACATAAAAATCCATAGGGATAAGATCAAGACTCTGATACCATGATAAACTTGGAGGAAACCTTACTAATTTTTCTCAATTTATTCATTAGTCTTTAGACTTATTTATACAAAATGTGTAATTTTTTTACCAAGTTCTTTACATATAAAAAATATGAAATCTACCTTATACACAAATACTAATTTTCTTAGTAACTATATTGAAAAAAAAATTAAGTTATCTCGTAATTTCTGAGATCTCCTAACAGAAAACGCTGTAATAAAAGAATATAAACACCTCTTGGTGAATGATGCTAAACCTAGGACGCTTTTGAACACTTGTAGCTCTGAGATGTGAGTCTTCTCAAGGGACTTGCCTATTTTGTTCTCCCACAAGCAACTGAAAAATATAAACTTACATCACCTAGACACAAGTCACAGGTGTCCTCAGCTATAGCCAACAAACAAAGAGCGAGAAAATATAGCTCTTGCATAAATCAAACAAACACACAATGCAAGTAAAGTAAAGATATATACCGATTGGAATTGATGAGATAATGGGGAGAGGAAGAAAGTTGACCAATGGATGAATAACAGTCAATTGAAAATTAACGAAATTGATAATAAAATGAAGAGAAGAACGTTGTCAAAAGACATGACTGGGTTTAGACAGAGAAAATGAGGAGGAAAGGAAGAAGTAATCAGGAGTAGTAACATCAAATGAAAGAGTTAAAAGAAAAGGGAACGAGGGCATGAATACTGTAAAACCCGTTTCTATTATTTTTGTGCCTAAATCTCGCACCCTAATTTAAACCAGAAGAAAATATATGCACACACTATAAAGGAGAAAAATGTGGTGAATAATGAATCATTCAGCGAGGGAGATCATTTATGCCCACTAAAACATAATTACCATTTCTACGAGTATTTGACACTCATCAAAACACATAATCCTAGACAATATCAATCATATAGCTAGATTAATTTACTAAGCTATAGCAGATATCAACATCCTTGCCTATAATGCAAGGCATCCACATAAACTTTAGGTCCATACGTTCCGTAGACGGTGCTATCCTTGTGACAGTCTTATGACCCCATGTTGTGGAGGCTGGCATTTTGCTTAGAAACTCTCATCCCCAGACTCGTTAACTAATCATACTCATAATCATATCTACATAACACATTTCTATATCTCATAACATCATAACTAATATCATCATCTCATACCAATCTCCTAGACATATCATCACACAAAACTTATTATAACAATCAGGTCTAAACTTATGCACAATTACTCATGTAAAATAATGGAAGGAATTTGAACCATTTTTCCAAAAATCACAACCCTCACCTTAGGCACTAGACAATGAAGACTGAAAACACTTCTCTTCTCCCTCTCTTGGACAAATTCATTGTCACACATTTACATCATGTTTACCCATGCTCCTGATTCTCAAAGTGTTTATCCTTCAACAGAGAGATGGATCCAAGTACCCTTAACACGTATGCTAAGTTTGAGGAGAAACGGACCATTGTTTCTCAACCAAAATACAACACTCATTCGAGTGGTTACAGATACACCCTGTAAAGAACAATCCCGGTAAAACAGTTACAACTTCCAGACTACAATAGCTAACACCGATATATTTGACATAAAACTAAGTCTATGGGTAATGAATTTTCTCACCAGAATTCAGCTTTAAAGGGTCACTGCATCTCCCGAAACGCGACTTATCCTCTGTCTGGTCTCACACTTACACTACACAAATCATGTCCAGAACACTCATAACTTTCATATCAAAACCCCAAATGACAATCTTCTTTCGGCTATATACAGATAGTATAGTCAGGGATCCTCTAACTAAGTTTTAAATCGATCAGGATAGATTTACTCATTCATTTACTTTCTCTACTACAACTGGACATACTCACGCTGGTTAGAGATTCGGACTGATTGAGCCAAATGAGAAGAAACAGCGATAACTTTCATCACGTAACTCTGATATGAAGAAACTATGTATTTATGAAAAGCTGAGACATGATGCTTTCCATCCATATTCTGATCGTCACGTGGTTCTTAATGGTTCACCGGGAATTTGTCTCACAAGATGGCAATGGTTAGGGTTTTCAGGTTGAGTGACAAAATAAGTGGCGTATAGCCACGCTTCTAAACAATGCATCTGACTCTCATCAGCTAACTCTCTTATATAGAGTTAGGAGTTTAGGGTAACGACTTAAAATGAGCTTACAGGCTTTTGGACATCTTCTTTATTAATCAATATCTAATTTACGTCACGCTCCAATAACGATCGTCCATTAAATTTTCTTGCGGGACGGATTATCTTTTCTTTTTTAATATTTCGGGATTGTGTCGTGACAAACACGACAATAGACGATTATGTTTAGGGGAAAGTACTTTTTATTTGCTTTTTTCTAACAATTTTTTTTGACATCAACAATTATTTTTAATTAAAATACCAATATTACTATTCTAAAATTTTATAAAATTTTTAATTTTATCTTTTTGAGGGCAAAATTGGATTATGTTGGTGAAAAATTTAATCTCCTAATTTTTAATGTTTTAAGAGGATTTTCATTGAAAACTTTTATTAAAAATATTTCATAGTAAAATAAATAATAATAAAAGAGAGAATGAGATGGAAATGCTCTACAAGACACTCAGAAAACTCATAACAACTCCACAAGTACACTTGTTATAGATTAGTTTAATTTTTTAATTTTAATTTAATTAAATTATATTTAAATACTAATATTCTTTTTATTTGAAAAATTTTTAGACTATCTAAGGGATGGAGATGCTCTAAGGTTTAGTGGAACAAATTGGTTACCAATATGTTTCTTTTAACAATTTCTCTTTAAAAAAAAAAAATTTAAATGTTGATGAAAAAATATGTTTGGTTACTGGATGCAATTTCGCGAAAATATATGGAGTGTAAAAATTGACAAATTAATTAGTTGTCAATAAATATGTCTATATGAACTAGAGTTTTCATCGGACAAAGTCTCCTCGTCCAACAAAGTCTCTTCTTCCCCATAGAAGCTTTTGGAAGGAAAAGACTTTTATTTTTACAGTAGATGACGAAAAAGGCAGTGCTGATTGGGATCAACTACCCAGAAACGAAGGCGGAGTTACGAGGTTGCGTGAATGATGTTCGTTGGATGTACAAATGTCTCGTCGAACGTTACGGATTCTCCGAGGAAGACATCACCGTGCTGATCGATACCGATGAATCTTACACCAAACCCACTGGTAGGAACATCCGCCGGGCGCTTGAGGATCTCGTCGGATCTGCGGATTCCGACGACGTTCTTGTCGTCCATTACAGTGGCCACGGTACGAGGTTGCCGGCCGAGACAGGGGAAGACGATGACACTGGTTACGACGAATGTATTGTTCCTTGCGATATGAATCTGATTACTGGTGAGTTTAGTTAAAACGGTGATTCAGAAAAGTTTAGTTTCAAGATTCAAGTCATATGTTACTCGTTGTTGATCTTGTATTTGGAGAGAAAAATAGACTTGTGTTCTCGATTCAAATCATATGTTTCTTGTTCTTGATCTTGTTTTTGGAGAGAAAGATAAGACTTTTGTTCTCGATTCAAAAGGAGAAAAAAAGAGTGACTTTATTTGCTAATTTAATTTTGTGGTTTCCAGATGATGACTTCAGGGATCTTGTGGACCAAGTTCCTGAAGGTTGCCGGATGACAATCATTGCAGACTCTTGTCACAGTGGTGGCCTGATCGATGAAGCCAAGGAGCAGATTGGAGATAGCACTAAGAAAGACGAGGACGAGGACGAAGAAGAAGAAGAAGAAGAATCTGATTCAAGATTCGGATTCAGGAAATACTTGCGTGACAAGGTGGAAAGTTTCCATATGCGAGGGAACGAGGAAGAAGAAGAAATGGAGACCAAGGAAGTGGAACTAGAAGACGGAAAAATGATCAATGTTAAATCCAAATCTCTGCCTCTGCAGACCTTAATCGATATCCTCAAGCAGCAAACAGGGAAGGATGATATCGAAGTTGGGAAAATAAGGCCAAGCCTGTTCGATGCGTTTGGTGATGACTCGAGCCCGAAAGTGAAGAAGTTCATGAAAATGATATTGGTCAAGCTTCAGGACGGAGATTTAGGAGGTGGCTTTAAGGGAATGATGGGAAAGCTATTTTTAAAGTTTCTTGTGCATAAACTAGACGATGAAGACTATGTGAAACCCGCGATGCAGACAGAAGTTAGGAGTAAAGAAGATGTTTATGCCGGTGTATCCAGAGGCAATGTTCCGCTTCCAGACAGTGGGATATTGATCAGCGGTTGTCAGACTGATCAGACCTCTGCGGATGCGAGTCCTCCAGGGAATCCAAGTGAAGCTTATGGAGCGATGAGTAATGCGATTCAGAAGATATTGGAAGAAACAGAAGGTGAGATATCAAACAGAGAAATGGTTACAAGGGCAAGGAAGATATTGAAAAAGCAAGGATTTACTCAGCAGCCAGGTTTGTATTGCCATGATGGTTATTCAGATACTCCTTTTATCTGTTAAGATAACAAAACGTTTTACTAATGAGTTTTTACAAAGACCATTTAGACTGATGTTTGTTGTCTGGAAAATAAGCCTCTGTTTGTGGGCACTTATGTAATTTTATGAGTTATGTGTGTAACTTACTGTAAGATGTGAGAAATTGAATTTTTGAATTTTTTTTTGCTTGTGAAAATATTTTGTGTTTTTTTTTCTTGTTAATTTATCTATTGAAAAATTGCACTGAATCATATGAAGTAAGTACATAATTAGTTTGTTTATATTTCACTGCATATAAATATATTATATATCTTAAAATAGCTTAGCTAGGGAAGTTTTAGAATTACCGCTTGTTTGTTTGGTCTTTTGTCCTCAATTTCTTCAAGAATTTGTAACTTATGACAATCTTAATTAATAAAAATTTAACCGATAGAAAAATAAATACATTATATATCTTTATTTTTATAATATTATTTAAAAATTTAGTTTTTTATATGATGATTACATTAAATGTTATGAATTAAAATTATTATGAACAATTTTCATTATTGATCTTTTTTTTAACTTTTTACTTGAGAATATTTATTTATATTACTTTTAAGAAATAAAAAAATATATTTTCAAAATTAGTTTTTGGAAATAACAAAAAAAATTATAAAAAAATTTATTCCATTATTTTGAAAAAAGCTATTTTTGTGTATAACACTCACATTAATTCTATTGAGGTCAATTTTGTAAATATTTTTAACAAATTTTAATTAATTTAACAATTATTTTTTTAAATATTAACTAAACCAAAAATAAGACGAATTCTTTGCTTGGAAATTATAAAAAAAAGATAAAATTCAATTAAATCTCTAACCTTTCTCCAAGGCGAGAAAATATTTTGAAGAGAATGATTTTCTCAGATTTGATGAATTCTCACGACGAGGAAATTGGTACCCTTATAAATAGAATTCAAATGAGGAAAAATGTATATTTCAATCTTAACAAAAATGTCGTGCTTTCATTTCTAATTTATAAATAATTTAAATTAACTATCTAAATTTGTAACCGTAAATCATAGATCTATATTGACTTAGTCAAACAAATTTATAGAATAACAATTAACCAATAACAAGGTGTTGTTGTTGTGAAGTAAAAAAATATCATTTTGGACATTTGAGTCTTAAAATACAAAACAACATTATTTTGAATTAGAGATTTATTTTCATTTTTTGACTTTAACTGTTTTCGTTTTGAAAAACCAAGAGTGGATTCAAGAAAATCAGAATACAGATGGATAATTTATGACTAGGATAAATGGAGAAAATCATACATTAACAACCCGTATTCTGATTTTTCCAGATCTATTATAAATTTACAAAATGTAAACAACGAAAGCAAAGAAATAAAAATAAATTCTTAATTTAAAAATGATATCGTTTTGTGTTTATAAATTCAAATTCCCAAAAAAATATTGTTTTTCTTCATCGGCGTGTCATGTGAATCAGTGAAATTTAATGGTTAACTAAGTTAATTTATTGTTGTGGGTTATGGTTATAAGTTATGATAGTTAATTTGAATTATTCACAAGTTGGGTTAAAAATATATAAAAAAACACGACGACGAGTTTTGTTAAAGTTAAATATGAAAAAAAATAATGATAAGTGGAGCCGGTTGCTGAAGAAGACAAGGTAATAGAAAGCGGCTCTGAGAAAGAGTGATAAGGAAACGAGAGAGAGAGAGAGTATTGGCTACTGGTAAGTTTGGTTGGAGTCAAATTAGACTTTTTTATATTTAAAAGTACCCCAATAGTTTAAAATGGTAAATTAGTTTAAAAGTTCCTATGAATACCTTTTTCTATTTTAATTTTTTGGACTTGTATTATTATTATTTTTTGTCAAAAAAATTTGTGTTGTTTCATTCACAATCATTTTTTTTAGAAAAAAAATCATAAACAAAAGCTATTTATTGAAAATTTAGATAACTATTTTTGAACAATGTTTTCATTCCAAAAACAAAAGTTTGAATGTGCTATTAATTGTTATTGTATGCCATGATATTATAATGTGAACAATATATGGTTATCTCCTACATGTATATGACTGAAGACACCTTGTAAATGATATTGACTAAATAACTAAATGATAAGGGTCTAGATTCAACTCCAGTGCCATCAATAAAGCTATAGATCAATTCTCGTTTTTGCTAAATGTTTTATCATATTCTGATTAGTGATCTGGACTTGAGCTTTATATCTCATTCAGTTTAAAATAATAATAAAAAAAATGTTATATGATTAATCTTGTTTGAAGCTTATCTCGAGAGAAAGGTGTAAAGTATCTCATAAAGCCTAAAGAAAAAGAGGCCATGTGCTTCCATGTTTCCATGTTATAACTTCTGATTCTCAGATTTCCCCATGATACCAGAGAAGATATGTTGTCACATAGCAAGTATTAAATTAATTTAACAAAGTAAAATAGTATTAGAAAAAAAGTACTATATGAAGTAGATGCTATTTTAATACAATGTAGCCACGTTAGTGGGTGGGATGTGTATGTACACGACAACATCACCAATTATCAATTACGCGTTCACACTCGTTCGTTTCAATGAACCATTTTTAAAATCTTATCTATTTCGATACTACCACATATTTGGTAAATAGTCATGCAAAAATTTTGGATTATAGTCCGCCAACGAATTAGACACGGTCAACAAAAAAAGAGAGCCATTCAAAGAGAGCAACGTGGCTATTTTGAGTCACATATGTCTTCTTGCATATTAGAGAAACGATCTACAATAACAAAATTCGAATCATGGTTATCACCAATTTTTTGTTTGTGTTTGCGGATTATTTATAAAATTTTAATGGGGGCAAATGTTAAGTTTAGTGGGTGCATAATTACAAATAACTAAAAACTACATTAATTTGGAAAAAAAGAAAAAAACAGCTGTAAATGAACATCGGCTGTAATAGTTAAGATTCAAACCAAAGAAGACTAGAATACACAATAATCAATTAATTTCTGATTTAAACTGGTGCTAAATGAATATATGGAATTTTGTGGGTTGAAAATCAATCCAAATATTAAAAACAGAAAAATAACTAAATGATATAAGTAATAAGATTAAGGTTGTATTCATCTAAGTGATCCATTCAGATGATACAGCTGGATGTTGTTCATTTTTTATTTTCGGATGTGTATTTAGATTGTTCACATGGATGTAACTGCGTTTGTTTAAGGCAATTTTGTGAATTCACATCTGCATTCAGATGCATTTACAACAATTCTCACATTCACCCAGATAAATCACCTGTATAAGCAAACGTACACGCCCTAACACATCCAATATTCAGAGTATTTTTAGAGGTCGATGTGTAGACTATTCAAATTTTATTTCCAAAACAGTTAACATTATTATTTTCATCTTAGATTTCGAACACATATATTTGATAAATTCATTATTGTGATAAAAACCAACTTAAATCTAGCAATCTAAATCATATTCTCGCATAAAATAGTAAAGCAATGCAATCAATGAATGTTCAATATGTTCAAATCAACTTCGTGTTTCATAAATATAGATTGTTTAGGTTTCAGTTAGTCAATCAAGTGATGTTTAAGCAATCACTACCCCAATTCAACTCTAAGTGATCAATTTAGCTACATGCTACCATGGATTGATCTTTCGTTCAGTTGGTCCGAAAAGCAGATACAGACACTAGGAGGATGATACAACCTCAGAGAGGAGGTGTTCGTCCTGTTTGTTCTCCGATGCTCAAGTCAGATATAGATATAAGAGTTGGACAGAGAGCGAAAAATGATGCGAGGATGAAGCTTTATGGACTTGAGTAAGGTTTCAATTGATCCGAAATGATATCAAATGAATCTGATTATTTGGTAGCTGTTCAAACAATGAAGTATAAAGATCGAACTTGGTCTACGAAAATTATTTAAGACATCATCTTCAAGCAAAACTAGCTTGGTAAGAAACTGATTTCGTAGAGACAGAATGACAAAGGAATACAGAATAAGACAAACGATTCAAAGATAAAGAAAAACAACGAAACATAGCTTAAGAAACACACAAAATTTTCCAACATTATGGAGAAAGCCGATCAGTAAACTCATTATTTTAACTTAGATGACTAATAAGATAGTCGATGAAAGATGACTACGATTACGACTGAGATTTAGTCGGAATCATCACCGCCGTCAGAATCATCGCCACTGTCCTTGTCCTCCTCCTTCTCTGCGGTCTCCTCCTCGTTGTCTTCCGTCAGCGCGTCATATCCCTCCGCTAATGCTATCCCACCAAGAACTCCACCCACAGCTCCAATAGCCAGCCCCATTCCCATACCACCAAACTTGCTCTCCTCTTTCTCCTGTTTCTGCTCGTAACCTTGCTGCTCGTTCGCGGAGTATCCTCCTGAAGGCGAGCCGCCGTACTGGTACTGTTGCGGTGGATACTGGGAACCGTAATCAGGTTGTGGTGGCGCATACTGGCCACCGTAATCAGGTTGTGGTGGCGCATACTGGGAACGGTAAGGCTCGTCTTGGTACGATCTTGGAGTGGGATCATAGTTATGTCCTAGAACGGTGACAGTGACATCTAGTTTGCCGTGAGGGCGACCAGAAGGACGCTTGAGCTTGAGGGTTTTAACGAAGGGAACACCAAAGCCGACCTCCTTGAGTACATCTTGGAGGCTGAGTTTGGCAGAACCAATGAGGGGCTTGGTGTCCTCTTCTTGACCTGCGTGTACGATGTCGATGAAGAGCTTGTCTTCATCATCATTGTTGTCCGGAGGCAAAGGGATGACAAGTCTCTCGTTCCAGGTTGGAGATGTGTCACCCTCTTCGTCCACTCTAGTGGAGCACTTGTTCTTCGGATCGACCCATACGATAGCGTAAGGCCTGTTTGGACCGTTGCGCCAGTTCACGTTCTTGATTTTTTTAGCCGATGATATTGTCAACTCCACTTCTCTTGCACGAGACGACATCTTTGAGAGGGTAAAATGGAACTTTTAAAATGTTTTATGTATTGGTAACTAGGAATGAAGAGAACGAGTAGTCTTCAAGCTCAATTTATAATTGATGAAACTTGATCAAGAACTGACTTAACGTGGCTAATCCACATCATATGTAATTTTTCTAATACTATTTTACTGTTATATATTAATTAATACTTCCTTCACGAAGACAAAAGTATTCAAAGTTATCGCAAAGTCCTATGATTAGGCATACTAGACCTTAACACGAAGTTTACACGTTTTCTCTAGTAGGCAAGGTTCTTCACACAAGACCAGTCATGTGCATGACTTTACTCATAAACCCAAGTATCTAAACCGAAGTCTTGATCAGTGATCAGAATTTACGTATGTCATGTTAGGAATTGACTTTTAGCATTGACAAAACAACACTAATCCTTTAAAAGGATGTAAAAAATAATTATAAGCCTTGTACAAACTCTTTCTAAAATCACTAGGAGAACCATTTAGCTATGAAGTATAATAATTATAATAATAATACTAGTAGTATATTATTCGTAGGGACTAGTTTTAAGGAAATAGCTATGAAGAAATAGAGCTACTATATCATTTTTTTTGGCTATTTCTGTAGCTATGTCACGGATGTTGTAGTTTGTTGCTGTTTGGCCGAATTTTCTTGGCTCTTTAGCAATTATTTTGTAGTAGGTTAAATAGATAAAATAAAAACATTGTATGACATGCATGAATCAACCGAAAGGGTAGTGTGAATGCGAAATTTATAATTGGTTAATTCGTACAGATACGCTCCACTAAAGTGAGACTATTCGGTATTAAAATAATATTGACGTGGTACGTTTTCAAATAATATTTAATTGCTTTTGACTTATTGATATTTGATAGAAGACAAAAAAGATAAGAAGACCTAGGTATCATGGGAGACCACATGACATCTAACGCGGAGCCCACACGGTCTCTTTTTTGAGTTTTTTTTCTGATTATCACGAAGTTTATAATATTAAACTTGCATGGGAAATCGGCCATTCATAAATGCATTTGTCATAATGGTGCTGATCCGGACATAAATATACATTCTATGCAAAAATATATATCGTCGAGATTAAATTTTAAATTATATACCTGTAAAATTTAAAATCGGCTAAATCATACATTTTCGTTAACTCCGTCATTACACCGTTAAACAGCGTTGATCTGATGGTGACATGGTTTAATTAATAAAAACGACACCGTTTTAACCTTTTTTCTCAGAATTATTGGAACAAAAAGCTGTTGTTTTGCGTTTAAAAAAATTTCGAAAAAATTTGTAACCTTGCTTTGAAAATTTGTAGTCTTAGTTGAGTAATACATAGTGTTAGATGTATATTTTGGTTGATTTCGAGTAGTATTTTAAGTTTATAAGCTCGTGAATATTCATGCATTGAAGTAGATAGAGTTTGTGCATTATGCACATAATGTGTTCGATGAAATTCATGAGTGAACATGTATGTACTAAATTTACTGAATTTTCGTATTTACTGAGAAAAAATAGCGTTAAAACGGTGTCGTTTTCATTAATTAAGCCACGTTACCGCCAGATCAGCGATATTTAACAGTGTAATGACGGAGTTAACAAAAATGTATGTTTTAGCCGATTTTAAATTTTATAGGTATGTAATTTAAAATTTAATCTCGATGATGCATATTTTCGCACAGAGTGTACATTTATGTCCAGATCGGGATCATTGGAACGAATGCAGGTATGAATTGGCCGATTTCTCAACTTTCAAGATATATGATCGGATTAAAAGACAACGAAAATAAGTGATATTCCTCAAATTAATTCGATTCAACAAGAAAAATAGTTTTTTGGATGAGTTCGGAGATTCTGGAATTAATAAAACAGAAGAGAGGATTGGCCGGAACAATAAAGGAGATCGGAGTTCTCTTTTTCTAAAATGTTTGAGACCGTTTTTTGGATATTCCTTAAATAAAAAAGAGTTTTCTATTTATAATATCAAAAAAAAATTATGTAGCTCACGAATAAAAAATTTCTGTAGCTCACAAAAAATTTATGTAGCTCACATATCAATTCGTCTGTTTCGCATACATACAGTAATTCAGCATTTGTAGGCTGCAAGTGATGATGGTTCGAACAACTATTCACGTGTCAGTTCGTTCGTTTCAGGTGCACACAGTAGGTCGATATTTGTAGATTGCTAGTGATGGGAAAAATTGTCAATTTTGACCTGATCTTTTTCCGTCGTACTTTTTAAAACATGAACTCATCAGCAGTGCGTATTTCAACCCGATTAAAATTTGAATTCCGTACTCAAACTTAACATTGTTATCCTTATACCGACTTTGACTAACGACGAGTTAGTCAACCGTTAACTCGGATTTTTTCAGACTCGCGCCAATAAGAAACGGCATCGTTTTGTTCATTAAATGTTAATAAGCAAAACGACTTCGTTTGGGAATTGGGGTTAAAATCCTTAATTTCTCTCTTCTTCCCCAAAATCGCGATTGCTCATTCAAAATCCTTCTTCTCAAAAAACAGAGTGCTCGTTGGACCTTGTAAAACTTAAAAACGGAAGGAAAGGTTGCTCTGAGAAAGGTATTCGCTCAATCTCTTCTTACCTTCTTCAAGTTTCGTTATTCTGTGTTTGTGGAGGAGATAATTTTATAAGTAGGCTCGTTTGAAGTTGTATCATGGCGGATCAAGGAAGAGGTTTTCCTAGGAGATGTAGGTGTGGAGAGCTTGTTCAAATGAAGACGTCAAACACTGCTAGAAACCCAGAAAGATTGTTTCATGCTTGTCCTTTTGGAAGAGATGGGGTAATTTAGAACATGTTATTTTAGTATTAATGAGAGTAAGAAATTGGAATTGAAATTGGGCATTGGATTTGACAGGATTGGTATCATACCTTTAAATGGACGGATAGGTGTATGGTCGAAGAAATTGAAGATTTGATTGAAAAAGTCGACAATGTAGAAGGAGCTTCAATCACATTGCAAAAAGGTTTTAATGCTTGTGAAGACGAGATTGATAGCTTGGCAAAGGAGACGCGAGTGTGTGAGGCTGTAGTTGAGAAAGAGATTAGAGAATGCAAAATGCAGCTCCGTAGCCTGAAAAACATTGTCGGTTTTGTTATTGTGATGTTTTTATTTTTCAGGTCTGTATTTTGAATGTGAAATTTGAAAACTTATGTATGCATGCTTGTGTTGTTTTGTATTTGAGTATGTTGTCGATAGCTTGACTAATCAAAACTTAAATATCTTTTATTGTATTTTTCAAGTTTGTGTTTTGTAGAAGTTATCTTCCAAATATGTTTTGTAGACTAATGAAAAGAGATTGAACTAAAAATTAGCTTAATATTGATGTAGAAGTTAATTAGTTTAGTAATTACATGAATCATAAAACAGCAGTTCATTACAAAGAGGAGAAAATGCTATGCTCCTCCATCAAAAACTACCTAACCGAAGCTCCTCCAACAAAAAAACAGCAGCCCGAAGCTTCACTAAACATCACCTAACCGAAGCTCCTAAAAAAAAACTAACGGGCCATCAAAACCATCAAACAATCAAAAACCAACAAAAACCATCAAAAACCATCATAACACAATAAAAACATGAAAATAATATTTTAACCTGATTTTAGTTTTGTCTTTGTTGACTTGGTCCTTCTCCAAAATCGAGGGTGAAAGAATCATGTCCTGCATCACTAAAAGTATGCTCATCTTCTTTTGTATGTGATGTTCTTTTTTACTTGTCATTTGCATTGGCACTCCCACATTCGAGCATTTCTTTGCATTGTGTCCAGCAGCACCACATCGACCGCAATGCATAATCTTTTTGCTCCTACCAACCTTCTTTTTTTTAGTTGGCGACTCATTCTTTCCCTTCTTCCTCTTGGGTTTTGGCTTTCTTCCCCTTCTGTTTTGTATTTGTCCAAACAAACTCGGAGGCGAAAGCACCATTGAACCGGTCTTAGTCCAGAATGACATACCATTCACCGGTCTAATGGAGTCATTATAAATTTGTTGCTGCCTGGAATTGAGATACCAAGTAGAGATGTAATCTTCATAGTTCAGCTTGTTTTCTGCGATTATCCGCAAGGCATGACGAGATGGAATGCCACTCATTTCCCATCTACGACAAGCACAAGTCCTCAATCTCATATTCAAGCTATAAGACATACTAGATTCACGAACCTCGCATCTGCCATCACCACCTGGAATCATCTTGCAAAACATCAAAATCTCATGTTCCCTCTCTGTGATCTTTGTTATCTTAGAAGGTTATCTGCTGGTATTGTCCATGGCTTTCTTCTTCCTTACCTCAATACGCACCATGGCTGTTCTTCTAATAGTCTCTAGCATCTCAACCATGGGCATGTACCTTGCAGGATCAGTGGCATTGTTGAATGACTCCGAGATATTGTTATGGACATCTACACAAGAAGATGTCGATGTGCAGAATGCAAGTGATCAATTCTTCGGATTCTTCTCCATGATGGCATCAAACAGTTGCATGTCATAGCGATTAACCGCTTCCAAACTTGTCTCGTACTTTCAGCCATTCTCCAAAACAGGCCCTTCATCTCACCACCACATACTCTGCCCATAGAGTTTGTCACCCAATTCAGTCGACAACCTAACGAAAAACTCCTCTGCTTTACACTCAATGCTTGTAGCTTCACCGCCAATGTAACCAACATCACCAGCATGATTCTTCACTCAATAGTCACTATAACTAACACTGAAGTTGACATTTTCACAGGTGCTGTAAAAGACAGAAAAAGTTACAAAACTTAGAAAAAAATTATCTTTAAGACATTTTTTCAAACACTTGGTGTCCTAGATCATACACATGTTCTATAGTCACAAAATCTCTTAAATTATATACACATTCTCTTCAACCTACAACCATTGAACGAAATTCAAAGGAAACTGACACCTAATCAACATTTTCCAGTTACAAACTACTAAATTCATCATGATAAACCATACCTCATTTTCGGTTGATTTCATTTTTCAACGCCCCAGCGGATTAAATCTCGTTCATTGATTCTCCTTGCGTGACTAAACGCCCCAGTAATTCTCGTTCTTCAACGCCCCTGTAATTTTGGGTTGATTCTTTTTCAAAGTTTTGAAGCTTCCTAAATCGTCAAATCGCAAGAAGGAAGAAGGGAGAAGAGAGAAATTAGAGATTTTAGCCTCAATTCCAAAACGACCGCGTTTTTCGTCATCTAGGTTTAATTCCAAAACGACATCGTTTCCTATTGGCGCGAGTCTGAAAAATCCGAGTTAATGGTTGACTAACTTGTCATTAGTCAAAATTTTCCAAATTCAATAATTGTATTATTAACAAAAAGAAATTAAGCGATAAGAAACCTTATGTATAAATTTCTATTAATGGTAACAAAAAAAATCAACTTCAAATTACTAGATTAAAAAAAAATTAAATAACAATTTCAATTATATAAATAACCATCTATAACTTGCAAAAGATAAAGAAATTATCTATCAATATTTATTAACAGTAACAAAAAACCAACTTCAATTACTAGATTAACAAAATTTCCTACATAATTTAAAATAATGGTCTTAATTATAGAAATTACCATATATACAACAACTATAATAATAAAATCAATATATAACATATTAGTCGATAATTTTAAAAATTTATAGTATTTTGGTCATCCCAACAAGACAAACTTTTGAAACATAGATACAAACTTATTTATTTTTTATGTTTTTATTTTTTTCAATAAAATATAAGTAGTGTACAATAAAAATGTGGAATATGTGAATATCAGTAGTTTTGATAAAGAAAAACAATTGGGTTCTGGTTCTTTTTTTAATCATCCAAAAACAAATCTACCACCATTCACCAATAAATCTATTACACCAAAACTATTTTTACCATATAAAAAAACAATCTATAAAATAAGTCTATAAAATAAGTTTATTATTCCAACAATAAATCTAACATTGCTCTAATAGTTCTACTGCCTGAAAATTAAATCTATAAATTTAAATAAATCTACCAGTTCTTCAATAATTCTACCGTAATTAAATGATAGACTTATTTTTTGGTGCATATATTGTTTTCCAAAAAAATAATGGTATTTTTGTAAATAAGTTTTTTTCAACAAAGAGAAAATGGGTATAAGAAATAATAAAAATTATTTTAGTAATTACCAAAAAAGATTGACATTAATTTAGTCATATATAGATTTTTGAAGGTTATTTTAGCAATATTCTCATGCTTAATAAAATTACTAAAACAATGTTGAAATATAAAAATTACTAAAACAATCTAATTCAAGTTGATGTTTCATACTAATTGACATAACCTTGACATGTGACAAATCAATTGATAAAAAAATAATTAATTTTTTTAGATAAAAGTAAAAAAAAGAATCAATGTTTCCTATTCAAAAAAGAAAAATGAATGCCAGCTATGATTTAGAAAAAAAAAGAAAGAAATATAATTCAACTAAAAATCGTTCTTTATAAGCAACAATATCATTCATCAAACTGTTTACATCAACACACCACAACAAAACGACATGCTAAGTGAAAACATCGGCATCTTAAATACGACTCAAGCTCTTCTCTTCCCAAGTCATTTACCAAGTCTTACTGCAGCATATTTGATAAATCGGGCTCCAACTTCAGTTCTTGGTAATAAATCTCCATATGAGCTCCTCTATAATAAAGCCCTATGGTTTCGAGTCTTTGCATTTTGGGAGTTTCTAACAAGTAAACCACCAAACATCATAGAAGACGTGTCCAAACTTTACACATAGAAGACTTGTCCAACGTTCAAAAGGGACTCATGAGGAACATTGAAAATAACGTTGTTCCCCCTACAAATCTTCCTAAGAAACGCATAAACATAATTAATGGCAATCTTCTTGGGCAGCGATGAACCTTTTCTCGCTTTTACCACAGTGTTTCCTAGAATATGAACAACCCCTAAGTTTCTACAATTCTTTAGAAACTCCAGCTCGTCTTTCTCCTCCTCATCCAACGTGATTCCCTGTCTGAAACTCACCGTGTTGCTCGGCGAGTCAAGGGGAACGATCGTGTCCAATGTTGATACTGTGCAATCCACAATGGAAGCGAACACGTTGTTCATGTCGTTGTTGTTGATCAATGCTTCTCTGGACTGATGTGTCTGGCTACTTATTGAAGCACTTCTACTGTTGGTTGAGTTTGTAACTGACTCCATCATTGTTTCGATTCGGATGAAAGAGTAAAGGTTGTTAAACAGTTTGTTCTCGAAATCGTCGTCTTTCTTGTGTAGATCTTTGTAACCGTACCTGTTCAGTGGTTCAGAATGATTTTGCAGTGTCTTACAAGCCAGATAAGCTTTAGAGAAAGAAGAGGAAGAAGCAGTTAAGGAAAGTACCTGGCTACACAACGAAACATTCGGAATTTCTTGGATCCCATTCTCTTCACAAGAAATCTCTCTTCTTCAGGGACAGTATAGACGGGGAGGTACTTGACGCAGGCAAAGACTACAACTGAATGAATCGCGGGAAGGTTGGTGATGAAATGAGAGAAGATATGAGGAACGCCACTGGCTAATTCTGAGTAGACTATCCCGATCCCCGGGACTCGGACAAGCCCAAGGCTAGGTCCGAGGCTGAGGATCCAGCTCATGGATACTTTGCTGTGAACTTGGAACTCGTATCTTTTGATTTTTACATAGTTCCATACGAGCATTACAAGAAGTAAGACCGCTGCTACCACGAGAGGAAGCCATCCTCCTTGGTTGATCTTTAAAAGCACGGCCGAGAAGTAAGCGCCTTCCACCAAGAGGGAGAGCACGGTGAATGTGAGGATGAGGATCCAATGGCACCGCCACACGAGTAGCATAAGAAGCACCATGAGTAATGTGGTCACAAGCATTACAACAGCCACCGCGGTTCCTATTTCACCATGATATCAAGACATTTTAGTCAATGGTTCTATCAAAAATGGTTTAAGATGAACATCATACCATAAGCGTTTCCTATTTGGTTCTGATTCTTGAATTTAGCAGTGACGGCTATGCAACCGACCATGAGTATCCAGTTGATATCAGGGCTATAGATCTGACCGAGGAACTTCTTTGAAGTATGAACGACTTTGACTTGAGGAAAGCATCCATGAGCCACAGCTTGCTTGATTATCGAATATGTCCCGGATATTGTAGCTTGGCTTCCAACAACCGCAGCTCCTGTCGCGACTATAAACATTGGCCAATATATACTATCTGTCCAGACAAAGCAAAAGAGCTACAGTTCAGTTTTGTCAGAGCATGATGACTTGAGATCAGTAATAGACTTAAACAAAAAAAGCCTTTATGACAAACCCGGGATAGATTCATAGAACGCATTTGCATACTTATCCTTGTTCTGAACAAGGTACGCAGCTTGACCGCAGTATGCTAGAAGCAGACAAGGGAACACGAAAAACGTAAAGGCGAGCTGTATAGCTAATAATGGGAAATAAGCAATGTCGTCGTATAATGCCTCAGTCCCTACATTGTTTCAGTAAAGAAGAGACAATTTAGAGATGACTTGAGAAAATCCTCTGCAAAGTAGAGAAGCATTTTAGAATGTAACCTGTTATGCTGAGGAGAATTCCGCCAAGCGAAATCCAACCATCTCTCCCTCTCCTTTTGAAGTACATATATACAGATGTGGGTGAGAAGGCTCTCAGAACGCTTGTATCATATATGCAGATGTTGTATAAACCGGTGCCTCCGATAAAGAGAAGCCAAATGAAAACAATAGGTGCAAAGAGCCATGCAACTTTGTCCGTACCATACCTCTGCATGCTGAACAGACCCACCAAAATGAGAACAGCAACGAGCACAACTGTGTCTGAGAAAGAAAGGAATGTGTAAATTAGCAACCATTGACCGAGTAGATAAAGAACAAGGGAAACCGGAGAAAACATACTGCTGCTCATCCCTGGATTGATGACTTTGATCCCACCAGTAGCTGAAAGAACTGGTCAAGCAGGGTGATGCTGTTAACAACCACTCAGAGATCCATGGAAAGGTAAATCAAAGAGAGACCTAGGTACAACATACCCGAGATGGCCGGTGTAAAGATGCCATCACCAACTGTCATACAAGTCCCTACAAGAACGATTATCAGCAGTGCTCTTTTCCTAGAATCTTTCTTCTCCAACCAATTCATCGTTTTCGCAGCCAAAGACCCTTCAGGCAAGAAAGTACGGCTATATGTCGTGAGTTCCTCATCGCTGCGATGCTGGTCCGGGATTAGTTTCAGTTTACCATGTCTGCAAAGCAACGAGTAAATAGCTAGAGTCCCACCTGCACACATTGAGGAGTGTTAGGACCAGGTTTTAATTACTTGTACAGATCGAAGAGCTCGGTTTTACCTTGACCGTTGTCGTTGGCTTTGCAGACAATGAAGACATACTTGATGAGAGGGATAAGAAATAGAGAGTAAATTATCAAAGAAAGTGCTCCAACCACATCCTCAGGGTCATTTATTCCGTCCGGGAACACATTGTAGAACACGTACAGTGGAGAAGTCCCTAAGTCACCATAAACTATCCCTAGACTCTGAAAGGCCAGCCTAAGAAGCATCAACGTGGACAAACTCTGAAGACAACACATACACACACAAAATAACTTGTTATTCAATGGACGATTCTAAATTATGCATCCAAATATGGTGTTATTGGGTATAGTATTTGAAGCTCACCATGCTTAAATTGTTTGACAATAAGGTGTTATTTTAATTAAGTTTTAAATACTTCATTAAAATCTATCAAGAACATGACATCTATATATAATAAGTCATTTAGTTTAAAATTTCAACGGAGTTGATGAGTAAAGTATTAAAAATAAAAGCCAGGTATTGAATAATCCACATGCATAGATTCTTAAAAATCGTTATCAAGATTATATAACATGCATAAAGAACAAACTCTGGTTAAATCTATGATTGAATCATACCCTCAAGCATTCCATTACCTTATTCTCACCTCATAGTCAAATAAGAAGAAAGTAATCAAAACCCATTCTTAGGATAAAGAGAGCATTCTTAACTTCCAGCCTGATTTGTTCATTTCTCTTTGACAAGATTGAGTCTAATAGTATGTACCTTTTCTTTGTACATGCTCTTGAGTTTATGTGCTTCTTCATCCATGGGCTGATCAAGTTTCTGCTCTAAATCCCATATAGCTCCAATCTTTTTTCCTTCAGTTTGTTCCTCTCCTTCTCTAATTTCTTCCATTTTGATTTTATATTTCAAGAACAGCAACAGAATTCAAAATACCCCCAAAAAAAATTCAGAGAAAGCTAAAACCTTTTGGAGCAATTTTGCCTGACATGAGACCAAATTTGAAACTTTTTTTTAAGTACAAGAAGCAAACTGGACTTGGATTTGTTAAACCTTGTACTGATTTGTGAGAAAGTGGATAAAAGGAGCTTTAAAGAAAAAAGCCCTCCTTTCAATAAAACTGGAAAAAATAAATGGTACAATCTCAGATATTCATACAGTCAATAAAATAATAAACTGATCTCTAACAACTATGAAGATTACGCGAATAAAACACGGGTTTGAAAAATCATTTGTGTTTCGTTAAACCATGTTCTCTCTTTGTTTTCAAACTTTTTTTTTTGCTATAATTCTTTGTTTGAGATATTATAAATTAATAGTACAATGACTTTTTAAGAAATAAACGAGTGGCAGAGACAAGTTGGCAAAAAGAAAACATTCACTAAAGGTAGACAAAACTGAAACGCAGACAAAATCTGACTAACTGAGAGCTACAGAGACAGGAGCAGTTACGACTCTATATGTACGTATATATATCATATTTTTTTACTCAGTGTTAAATTTATTACTGATAATAAATAAATCTAAAAAAAAGACCATCCACATTAGAGAAGTTGAAAAAAAAATCAACAGGATAAAAATAAATAAAAAATAAGGTGGATTCAATTAAGTCGAATAAAACAAATTTAGGTTCGTCTATACTTCATATCTATTTTTTACTATTAATTAAGATTTTGTAGATTTTTATTTTAATATATCTATTTAAGATCAATTATTATATAAAATTAATATTTTTTAAAAAAATATATCAAAATTCATCGTTTTTTAAACTCTATAAATAGAAGTTTAGTTCATTTTATTTGGACACACAAAATGTAATTTTTATCATAATAGTTTTTAATTATTCTTTAATAAACTCTAATTATAAATATAGCAGAATTGTTAAGATTTATAAATCCTTATAAATAGATTTATATAAACTTATAAAAGAAATACGAATATAAATAAAATGTAGTGGAGTACGGTGCTGAATTTTATTAAATAAAGCTATTGTAAAGATTAAAATTGAACTGAGTGTTAAATAATTAGGTGTAAGAAAAAAAGAGATGATCTAAAGTGTTAAAAAAGAAAAAGAAAAAAGGTATTGAATTTTAATATCATTGTAAATAGCTTAAGCTTGTCTGTGTGGTCAGAGATCAAACAGACCCCTCAAGTCTGTAGTGAAGATGAGTAATGCAATTTCACACCACTTTTTCAATACTATTTTTGGTGAGACCTTCTTGTCTCCTCCTAACAAATGTGGTTGACTCTATTGTGGAACTTTAATCGAACCAAAGTGTGATAAAAAAAAGGATAATTAACATTTCAATATTACTAAAATAATTTAAATGAAAAAATTACTAAACCAATTCATGTTTCAAAAAAATCTTTTAAATCTAGTTATTTTTAATTAAAAAGGCAATTAATATTAAAAATAAATATATAATAATATAAAAAATATATTAATAATCAAAATAACTTTTATAAAAAATCATAAAAATAATTTTTTGCCAACATTTATAATTTATGATTTGTGTTTGCGATTAACGTTCTAATTATGGTAGATTTATAACGACTTATTTTCTAAATGATGATAGATTTATATCGATCAGTTTTTGCATTAGAATTTCGTTGCGCTTATCATACAAGTCACATATAAGTTCACAATCATTTGATATAAATATTTAAATCTACCATCATTAGATATAAACATTTGAGTCTATCATCATTAGATTTAAACATACAAATTTACCGCAATTGTATGTAAACATATAAGTACAAGTACACCATCTGTGTATGGAACACATATAACTCTACCATCATTATATATAAAAATACAGATCTACTATCACATTGATAAATAATATAAATCTACCACTGTAAATTCACCATCATAATAACTAGTAAATCTATCAGTTAAAGTTTGTATGAGTAAACTAAAAATACTAAATAAATCTACTGTCGAAAGAAATAAGTATATCAATTTATTATATTATAGATATGTCATCACTAACAGTATATCTAGGCTTGTAGCTCCCGTGTTTTATGAGCTTATGAAATATGTAGAGATTGATTCTCCTTTTGATTAGCGGCAATATACATGCTGACATTTTCCGAACAAAGCATATTTTTACAGTTAGATAATTGGTGGATATTTTAACTAAAGCATTTGGTGTTGGACATACGAGATCTCCACAGTCCAACTTGAAGGAAAGGAGATCAATCTTTAAATTATTGTTGATTATATTATTTTCTTATTTTGGTGTTGAATATATTCTAGGTTTAGGTTAGCTTCATTATTATGTCTTATATGTATATGGTGTAAAAGACAACTGTACACTCAGAGACAATCTTTTTAAGTTTGAGGTGATAGCAAATATGGATCCGACTTTGGATGAAACACACGTTAACTACATAACATCTGACTTTGTCATAACACCCAAACTAATATTTATCCCATGGTGTTTCGTCTTTATATGATTTTGATATGATTATATGCTATTTTTAAGACAAAATCGTATAATTTCATATATAAGAAGTGAGGAAAAAAGGAGAATTAATCAAACAAACAACACAAGAGGTACAAGGGTAACAATCGTACAAGGTTTAAGACTTTTACGTAGAGAGTTTTTTTCAGAAACTTTTAAACAACACAACTTACCTGAAAACATTATTAAGGATTCATTATTAAATGAATCAATTCGAAAAATGTATCACCTGAAAACATTAGTTGTTCTCCTGAGAGGTCCCTGGTATAGTTCCAATCAGATTCTCCTTCTTTGGTGTTCTTGGTCCTCCCTGCAAATTGTTTTTTACAAAACACACACACAACTAGTTGTTATCTCTACAAAGCCTTCCACTTTCTCCATTGTCTTGTAAGAGATTGTTTGTTACTTACAGTTCCCTTTTGGCCAAGTAACCTTCGACTCGAAGAAGCTCGGGCTAATGATGACATAGCCACTGCTGCAACTGTTGCCACCCGAATCTTATTATGTACGTCAACATATTCATCTGTTTCATCCACAATCTCTTCCTGCAAAAGTTCTTCAAACACATCTTCCAAAGTGATGATACCAATTACTTCCCCATCCTCAAAGTGATCTGAAGTATGCGAGGATCCATCAATCACTGTCTCGTTTTTTAACTGAGATTTGCTATTAATCCTATCGATATGGACAACAACATTCTCTCCGTTCCCTTCATGTTTTAGTAACAAAGGTTCAGTCAACTGGGAAGTCCCACCACTTGAGTTGCTCGCATCAAGCAAAGTCGAAGGAGGAACTTTGTTTTTCCCCTTACTCTTCACAACTGCAGCCATGTGACTGCTTCCCTTTTGAAACTCATTCAGTATATCATACAGAGCCATATCAGCAGGAACCCTGTTCTACCATTATAACAACACAACAAGTTCATTAGATGCTCATGAACATAATCGAAAAAGACTGGTTACAATTTTAAATGGAAAGACCTTGGAATCCGGCGTATAGGGACTTCTTTCACAAACGTCTCTGTTTCAGGGCGAACTGTAAGGAGACTCTTCACCTAACAAACAGAAGAGTTTTTTATATTAGAGTTTGCAAATTACATAATTAGCCACCAATACATACTATCAAAGAAGAGTCAATAACTCTTACCAAGAGAAGTCCGATAATATTTTTTGGATTACGGGAGTAGACAGGAACGCGGCTGTGGCCTCGGGCTTGAATCTTAGCCATTGACTCCCTAGGAGAATAATGAAGAGCAAAACAGTATCAATTTGGAATATATCTCACTGTATACATGTTTGATGCAATAATGGAGGACCATTGTCATAACAGGTAAAACATTTCACTTAAGTACCATAGTTTAGAAGCAAACTCACCAATCAATCCTTCCATTTACATCCAAGGAAAAGATTGATCCAATCGGTGTCATGGCTTGTTGCGCAGTCTGTCAAACCAATACAACTTTTGCATGAATCATTTCTAGCATCACTGAACAGCGTAATGACTCTTTATGATAGAAAAGTAGCAGATTCTTTGATCTAAAACGATATTGAAATGCAATAACTTTTAATGAGACACCACTGATGTTAATGGATACATCACTATCAATTTAGAAAATAGAGATATACAGATCAACAAGAAAACATTATATATTTTAGTTAGTCAGTTTCTACTCATCCATACCTTCTCTGTCAAATCAAGTGCTCCATTTATGATTGTGGTCTCATCATGTGTAAGTACACCGCCCTTGCCAGCCTCTTCACCGTGTATGGATACAAGAGCTTTTAACTGAGCCCGCCTAAATAATGGGTCACTGTGTCCCAGTACCCAATCCAACATCTAACAAAAAGAGTAAGCATATAACCATTGTCTATGCAGTCTCAGAAATGATATATATGCAAATTACATCAAAGAAAGAGCCAATAGTTAAAGATAGAGTGGATGGAAAGAGATACATGAAAAAACAGGATACACTAACAACAAGAAAAATGAAAATGCAGGTTTTGAACTACTTGACATTCCTGATGAGAAACTCTAGGTTTATATACCTTCGAAACAGGATAAGATATCGGGTAGGAGATGATCATTAAGATTCGAACAAGCCAGACAAAATTTGCTCCGACAGCCAGTCCATACCTGGTGCAAATGGCTTGAGGAATGACCTGAGAGCAACGAAATTCAGTAAGAAGCCTTGAGAAACCATAAAGTTCGAATATCGAAAACTTTGTAAGGGTTAAAAAGAGAGAAAAAACAATACCTCCCCAACAAATAGAACAAAAGTGACCGAGAGAATAATGGCAACATACTCATTGAATATCTTGTCCAAGTATATAGGAAGCCCCTGCAAGTTTCCAAAAGTTAGTCATGTTCATGATTTTTACAATCAAGTCCAGTCTTTAAGAAAAATAAAAACTTGCAGAGGTAAAGACAGAGATCTGGATATGAGATTACCTCCATTGCAACGGCATTGAACAAGAGATCTAGATCCATTTACAAAAAGAACTAGTTTTGAGAAAACTTGTAATAAGTAAAAGCAGAGCTCTTGGATATGAGATTACCTCCATTGCAACAGCATTAAACAAGAGAAGTGTCACTAATAACTGATGTTGTTTCTGGACAACCGGGAATATAGCAGCTTAATCATTCCAAAAAGAAAAAAAAAGTCAATCAATAGATTTTAAGTGTTTTTAAGCAAAATCAAGATTCAATAAGAACATGTAGATGCGATTCTACTAACGATCAACTGAGAGTAAAGAAACAAAGAAGAATGGAACCGAATCACAAGAACCTGATTGTTTCTTCTCGGTCGGGGTACCACTGCGTTGGAGGATTTCGAGCTCGACAAGACCGAGAGACATAAGTCCTAAAGTGAGACCAGACATAATACCGGCGAAGAGGACGAGGAAACAAGAGACGCATGCGTAGATGATCCACCATAAGGATCCGAAAGGGATGGCATCTCCTTCAGGATGTCCAACGCCGGCCAAGAACCTCATCGCCACCACCGTATTAATCGGATGCATCTTTTCAGATTGTTTCTTGACAAGAAGAGATTAAAGAAAGAGATCTCTGCGTTTGATTCACACATCCTTCACTTGTTCGCCTCTTTTTATTGTTTTTTCCCGTTGACTAATCAACCTATGCTCTGTATAATCCCAGGAGAAAAATATAATATTTAAAATTTGTATCACTCATCCTCAAATCAAATCGAACCGATTTAAACCAAACCGCAACAAAGAATATAGTTTTGTTTTGATCATACCGTATTATACGTATGAATATTCTTTTTTTTTAAAACTATAGTATAGAAAAACTGAATAAACTAAAGAAAAAAATCGGAGACGTATATCCCAAAACCAAAAGACTAACATCTAAAGTTTTAAACAGTTATTTCTTTATTGTTAAAAAGTGTATTAACTATAGTTTTAAAAGTACATAAATTAACCAGCAACGCCTCAGTCAAGAACTCTCTCTTTAGCGATAGTTTTCTTCTTTGACTTTTTCTAAGTTTTTCTTCTTGCTTTCGTTTCTCCATTGACCAAATTGGATTAGAGGTATCTCTTGATAAAAAAAAAATTCGTTCTTTTTCCAACTTTTATCTGTTTTTGATTTGGTTTTGCATGCCTTGAGATTAGATAATTTAGATTGTAACATGAAATGTCTTTGGAAAGTGCTTTACTCTTTGTTTTTTTTGTTTTTTCTCTTCTTTCATGCTTTAATGGTTTTTGATTTAAAACCGAATAAACTCAAAAACTGAAAATATTCAAACCGATCGAAACCAAAATAAATATAAATTTAGTATGATAGTTATACTTTATTAATTGAAAAACCAGACAAATAGAACTAAAACCAAACTGATTTCCGAATTGAACACTCCTATTTTCAAAGAGATTCAGTTACTTTTGGTATGATGTTCATTAAGAGGGGGATCCATTGATTTAAAATTTTCAACTGCAAAATTTTTGGTGACTTTTTCATGATTTTTCAGAGCCCAATACTAAGAGCGCAATACTAACTACTCCCTTCTTATTATATTAAGTGATGATTTAAAGAAACTAATTTGTGATAGACAATAGACAATATTTTGCTAAGGACATGTCCGTCTATCGCCAAAGAGAAGCAGATGTAGAAAAACTTATTCTAACCAATCCTAGACCATATAAATACTTATTTTTATCATCTTGTTAGATAGAAACCCTATAAAATATACACAAGATGTCAGCAGCCTCTTTTCATATTTTTATTAAAAAAATTATAGTTTTTGATTCAAAACCTTCTCGGAGAATATTTCGCATTTATATCTTCATATAGATAATATCTCTAAACCCTATTGTTTTTATATCTATTTATGATTATAAATTCCTTTTGTATCTATGTGTTTGATGTTCGCGATCGTGTGTGAGTAATTCAGTTAGGTTATTGGTGTTTAGTGAGTTCAATTCAAATTGATAAGCTATAACTGATTTGAATTGCGAATATCTGTTGGTTTCTTCATCTCCACTTGCACGTATTTCTGCATGATTTTCTAACAATCTAGATTTTGAGTTAATATATTCTTCAAAAGCTTGTTATATTGCGTGAATTAGCATTTGATGAGTAATACGTTAGAACCATCGCAAGCTGGATTGTAGAGTATTGTGATCAATTGACTCTTGAATGAAATAATGTATGTTTTCAAACTGTGATAACCAGGAAAATTCAAGTCTATAGGTTGTTAAAGCATAGTAACCGGAGTCACAGAAGTAGAATGATTATAACTCTGAGATTTGAGTTCTAAATGGTTCTTATTATTTCCCTTTTATATGTTACTGGTTTATGATTTGTAAATGTCTTAGATTAACCTATGGCTTCTTTACAGTTGTTGCCGGCAACCTTTTATAGTTTGTTTACAAGGTTTGTCTTTTTAAATTGCTGATTTAGTCTTTATTTTATTATTTTAAATGTTTCATATGCATACTTGAGTAAAGATGGCCGAGATCATTTATGACCAATAGCTATCACGTCATGCTCAACTCCGTTGAGCAACTTTCATTGACCAACAACCTCTTGATGGATTCCAAAACCCTATTGCACAAGTTGTACTAGGACGGCGACCCATTCATGTCAGTTTGCAACCATAACAAGCTCATGATTATCAATGGCTGGCGCCTAATCATGAGATCATTGGAGACTTCGATTCAACACCAACACTTCTTATGGATCAAAATCCAATCCAGCATTCACCTTTTTCAAAGTCAGATCTTCCAGTTAAAAATCTCAAGTCATTGTTTTCTAGTGAAGTTAACTCAGTTTTATGGTTTTTGGAAAAAACATTTTGGTCCATATTTGTAATGTATGTGGACATTCGAGAAAGACATGATTAATCGACTATTTTTATGTTTCACATCTGGCACATTGTGGATCACAATGTATTTTTTGTGTCTTTAAATTTTTTGTTACCGATATGCAATCTAAAAGAGCGTATCAGATCAAATGTTTTAGTTTTGTTAGATATTTAAATTTCCATAAAAACACTGATAAAAAAATCACATCTAGCCCAAAAATGATTAAACCATGTTTTATCCCATGTTTTATCCGGGTAAACTTGTTGAATATGATATTTTGATTTAACTATATATTTTCTGGATTTCATGAAATATCAATCATACACATCTGGTTTTAGATGCCAACTAATGGGCATAGATAAGATTAGTTTTGCATCATCTTGTACCATCAGCTTTTAAATTAACAGAATATTCCACATCCTTGTCTTCAACACAATTAATTGATTAACCGTTAGAACTAGGTACATGTTGTTGACCTGTCATTGTTATTACAACAGTTAGGTATTTGCAAAATTGTAGGTACAAAAAAGTAGCCTAATTTAAAAAAAATTATAATAATCTAGGTTTTACAAATTTTCGCAATATCTGAAGGGGTAAATTTGAAATTGTAAGAAAGTTTTTTTTTCTCCCCAACTTATTTATATTTATGAATCAACGAAAAGTATTTATATTTATGGACCAATGACAAAAACAAATGTTCCTATTTGTCTTTGGAATTCAAAATTGTACTGAACCGAACCCGGTATGGTCAACGATCAGATAAAATCATAAAACAGCAGAAAGAGGGAACAAATATCTCTAAACCAATAAAAGCGTAGGATTAGGAAGAGAGGGACGACGAAGAAGAAGAAGGTCTTCAAGGTTTTGGGAAGATGCATCCGATGAATGCGATGGTGGCGGCGAGAATGTTGTACGCCGTCGGAAAATCTAATGCCTTAGAAAGCGAGACGATTCCGTTCGGATCGCTATGGTGGAGTATCTACGCGTGCATCTCTTGTTTCCTCGTCCTCTTCGCCGGAATCATGTCCGGTCTCACTTTGGGTCTCATGTCTCTCGGTCTCGTCGACCTCGAGATCCTCCAACGCAGTGGCACTCCAAAGGAGAAGAAACAGTCCGGTGATTCTTCTTCATCCTTCTCTTTCTTATTTTGTCGGTGTTTTCCAAATCAAATTGAAAATTAGGGAACTACTTCTTTGTTGAATCTGTGTCTGATCCTGATTTTTTTTTTGTCGAAAAATCTTTGAATTTTGATTGCGAATGGTTTCAGCTGCGATTTTTCCGGTTGTTCAAAAACAGCATCAGCTTCTGGTAACACTGCTTTTGTTCAATGCTCTTGCAATGGAGGTAATCTCATATTAAAGTCACTTTCTTTTGATTCCAAATATTTTATGCTCGTTCTGATCTAAAGAGCCCTACTTTTGGAAATCTGCAGGGCCTTCCTATATACTTAGACAAGATATTCAATGAGTATGTTGCTATTATTCTGTCGGTCACTTTCGTGTTATTTGTCGGAGAGGTATGTCTTTCTTCTACCTACAAAGTTTTGGTACTCTAGCTTTAAGGTTTATCAAGGCTTACAATTATTTGAACACTGTGTTTTCAGGTTATTCCTCAAGCTATATGTTCCAGGTATGGACTGGCAGTAGGGGCTAATTTGATATGGCTCGTCCGCATCTTAATGGTTCTCTCCTACCCGATATCTTTTCCTGTTGCAAAGATGTTGGATTGTGTATTGGGACACGGTGACCCTTTGTTTAGGCGGGCTCAGTTAAAAGCTTTGGTATCCATTCACGGCCAAGCGGCTGGAAAGGGAGGTGAGCTTACACATGATGAGACCACAATCATAAGTGGAGCGCTTGATTTGACTGAGAAGACTGCTCGAGAAGCCATGACACCAATTGAATCAATCTTCTCCTTGGATATAAATTCAAAGTTGGACTGGTGAGTCTGGTTCTCAACTGTTTATGAAAAAAAATATTTAATGTTATCTCATTGTTCACCTATTATTGCACCGGTCATGTAGGTTAGATGTATGTGGTTTATTTTTATTCTAGATTCTGAAACTAAAGCATGGGAATTCAGTTCTGTAACTATTTCCATAGAATATAGTTGACTCTTTATCCTACACTGCTCTGCTTGTGATTAATCTCATAGGGAAGCTATGGATAAAATTCAGACACGAGGCCACAGCCGAGTTCCTGTCTACTCCGAGAATCCAAAAAATGTTGTTGGGCTTCTCTTGGTAGGTGTTGTTGACCCTTTTATCAATTTCCATATTTCAATGGTGGCTTATCATGTTTTTGCAAACTCTAATCAAGAAATTCTTCTGTTTGTTAGGTGAAGAGTCTCCTTACTGTTCGCCCTGAATCAGATACCATTGTCACTGCAGTTGGTATACGCCGAATGCCAAGGTATTGCCATTGTTATTTCGGCTGCTGTCTTTTCCTATTTTCTTTCCTTGAGCATCTACTCTTGGTACAACGAAATTCTTGACGGTGGTAGATGATTAAACAGGGTTCCTGCTGATATGCCGTTGTATGATATACTGAATGAGTTTCAGAAAGGGAGCAGTCACATGGCTGCAGTTGTGAAGGTTAAGGGGAAAAGCAAAGGTTCTCTATCAACTTTGCATGAAGAAAACACTTACGAAAGCAAGGGTAATGACTCCAATTTGACTGCGCCTCTGTTACTAAAGCGAGAAGGAAACCACGACAATGTCATTGTTGATATTGACAAGATAAGTAACACTGAGACGGGAAGACACGGGTTCTCGCATACTTCAGAGGAAATTGAGGATGGAGAAGTAATTGGTATCATCACATTGGAAGATGTGTTTGAAGAACTTTTACAGGAGGAGATTGTGGATGAAACTGATGAGTATGTAGACGTGCATAAAAGGATTCGGGTGGCGACTGTAGCAGCAGTGGCCATTTCATCATTAGCGAGAGCTCCTTCAGGCCGTAGGTTACTTGCCCAAAAGGGAACTGTAAGTTAACTCCCTTGCGAAACAAATGGTTAAGTGAAAAGGTTGGTGCAGCAATAAGAACTGGTTTGTGTTTTTGCAGGGAGGACCAAAAACGCCAAAGGCATCTTCTACTCCCAACGCAGGATAAACAGATGTTAAATTCGACCAGTCCTCTTCAGGGGAACCAATGATGATTTCATGTGTACGGCTTTTTCTCTTTCTTTTTTTGTTGAGATGTGAGTAATAAACAAGATTTTCCTTAAACTTAGATCAATTCTTGAGCACATACGTGTAGGTATAATATATAGTCTACAAACAAGTCGAATCTATTCATTTGTATATTCTTTCATTTTTCTTTTCTTTCTTTCTCAACTCACTTTTGGTTCCATTAGTAAAGCCAGTGTGTTTACATAAGGTTGTTACAAACAGTAGATTAAAGCTTGGGCTTATATAAGGTGTTTACATGGCGATGCCCATCATATTCGGTCTGTGATTATAGTAATCCTTCATTTTTCTCATAACCATCGTCTGAGGCTCGAGACTAGCAGAGCTTACGATGAAAGCAAGATCTGCCAAGCGTGTGTCTTCCTATCTACGAGGGTGGTTTCTATTCATTTAAGGAATGTGACTTCGTTCTCGATGACACATGCGCAAATCCTTCGCGTAAGGAATGACTTCCTCTGCATCCCCATCCACTTACACTTAAGGTAATCAATTGAAATGATGGCAAGGGTTACTTCAATGTAAGGCTTGCCAATGTGAAGGTTCTGGTTTCATCTATCAGTGTAGTAGCATAAAAGGATGGTTGGGATTAGTCCTGCCATCTTCTTTTATTTCAGAACCATATGATTGTCCAGGCCATGAACATCCCTTGTTCCTAACCTTGGATCCACAACTGGAGCCTGGAGAGAGGAGATATTGTCACGTTTGCCAACAAAGTTGTCCTAAAAATCTATTAAATTGTATCGAATGCTTCATCATATGTTTCGATTGTGTTACTTTGCCATATGTGGATAGGTATAAGCATGACAAACATCTTCTCACACTTGGCTATTGAGATGAGACGACAAAGTAAACCAGATTGGTGTGACGTTTGCGAAGAGAAATTGCCTTCAGACAGAAAAGAAAGATTCAATAAGTGCAACAACTGCTGCACCACTCTTCATATTAAAATGTTGACTCGGGGAAGACATGTATATAAAATCTGGTTATACTTTCAAACCATTTTAGGGTATTGATGTTAAGATTCTTACCAAAAATTCGGTTTCACGATCAACTTGCTACTGGTGCTAGTCTCGTTGTGGAAACAAAAGATATTTTAGACTAGACAACAAGAAGACATGGTGTTCTATGAACAACAATATAAAGCCAATATCATTCTTCTCATGAAGAAACCCTAAAATCCAAAAGGTTTTAGAGCATTTCATAAGTTTTCTTTTTCTGATTTTCAATGTTTGCTTTCCCTTTTGGAGAAATTGGGGCAAAAGGCTGAGATAGCCTTAAAAAACAAATTGAAGTCTCAACTACCCTCTCTTAATATAAATACCTTCATATCTTACAATCTTTGTGTAATTCTAAAAATGCCTTTACATTAATTAATCATTTATTTAAAAAAAAATTGAATCCACTTTTTTTCTTCCCCCACGCGAGCCTGCCCCTTTTTTTTTCTTCCCGACATCCCGCCCTCTTCCTCCTAGCTTCTTCTCCTCGGCCACCTGCAAATCAGTATATCTCCATTGAAGCTCCATTGAAGCTCCATTGAAGCTCGTTTTCGCGAATTTGAGGTTGGGTCCTCGCCAATATATGCCTAATAGTTGATTTTTGTGTTTAAGTCAATGTAATTTTGAGTTTTTGTGAAATGGTATTTAAATCAATGTAATCGTCTTTTTGATATACATATTGTGATTGTAACCATGGTTTATGGCGATTGAACAACTATGTACAACCGGTAATACTGAATACATAGGTATAATTGGTACAACTGGTCTTAGACTCGGTTGTACCAAGTAATACCACGTGTTACTTGTTCTTCTGAATTCAATCAGTTTTGCCGAGTTCTACCTAATAACTACCTACTCCTCCAACAAATCAAATTACATACCGTTGTAATCGCAAGTTCTGGGTTGCTCACCGTCCGGCTGGTATCATCTCCGTCGCTCCCTTCTCCTTCAGAATCGAAGATTTCCCGTCGAACTACTCTAGGATCGAAATCTTCACCATAATAGGCAGCCCTCTTTGTTCTTGCACGACCCATAAGGATGAATGGCTCAAATCTAGATATGTCACGAGTTAGGATATATCAAAATCAAAACAGGAATTCAAAACGACGAACCACACTAACGTTCTCTCGCGAATGATAATGGAGCGTCGATTCAAAGTTGCTTGATTTTGCAGTCTTATGGGGAGTAATACCGAGTTTTTCGGGTTTGTGGAGTAGTTTTAAGTCGAGGAAGAGGGAGAGAAGGATTTTTTAAAAAAAACCTTGTAGATTTGATTTTTTAGTTTAGGTTTCACAAAACCCGTTTTAACCGGGTGGGTCGGCTAATTGGATGGATAATTGTTGGTTGGATCGGTAATAAAACTAAAATTTTAAAGTTATTTAGTCATTTTGTACATTTTCGATTTATTTCAAATAAATAAATAATTTTCTTAATTAGAGAGGGTATTTGAGAACTGAAGTTAAAAGAGAGACCCATTTCAGCCATTGATCAGAGAAATTGATATACTATATTATAACATTTATAAATTTTCAATATTTGCTTTCCTTACCTGAATTTCGTAAAATTCTCTTGACTAGATTCGACAGGTTGGTACGAGCCAACGAGCCGATGAATCGGTGAGCGGACGAACAAACGAGCCGACGAACAGGTAAGCAGACGAACCAACAAACCAACGAATCGGTAAACAGACGACCTGATGAGTCGATGAATTGGTGAGCATGCGACCCGACGAGCCAGCGAATCAACGAACCAACCAGCCGACGAGCGGACAAATCATCAAACCGAGTCGATGAGCAGGATCGAGAAGAGGAGAACCAAACCAAGTCGATGAGAAGGATCGAGGAGAACCAAACCGAACCGAGCAGGATCGAGGAGAGCCAAACTGCACAAAGCCGATGATGAGAGTCGAGAAAGACCAAACCAAACCAAGCTGACAAGCCAACGAAGAGAGCCAAAAGAGACAGATGAGCCGACCAGAATAAACCAAAATAAATCAAGATAAAGGTTTCAAATCTTTTGGACCAATCTAGATCATTGATTGCTTTTGAAGGATAGAGCCAAACCGTATAATGTCAACGGCGAATATATTATGATATTCTCGCGTAAGAGATAAAGGAAAGCTGTTAAAAGAGGAAGAATTAAGGAACTTTGGACCTAGCAAAACTACCTACATAAAACATTTATTTTATGCGATATATCTTGTACGAAAAACTTATTGAAACAACAATTTTAATAGTATAATTTGAGAAGTTAAGAAATCGATTTCAGGAAGAATTCAGGAACTTTGGACCTAGCAAAACTACCTACATAAAACACTTATTTTATGCGATATATCTTGTACGAAAAACTTATCGAAACAACAATTTTAATAATATTATTTGAGAAGTTAAGAAGTCGATTTCCTACTTGTCGCGCTTAGAGCCGGTCCTGACTTTCAGAACACCGCAAGCTACGAAAAAAGGGCTGTTTTACATGATTTTTTCAAAAAATGGCCGGTTTACTTTATAATTTTTTTGTATATAAATAAGGGTCGCAAGCTCGTGTTTGCTTTGCTTGGGTTCAGGGCCTGCCCGACTCGCGCTCATATTAACTTTCACAACCGTCAATTATATAAATAACCTTAATAAATTAAAATTATTACCACTAATTGACATTATTTCTACTTTTCTTTCTTTCCATTTTTTAAAAAACAATTATTCAAATTATTTTTCTAAAATAAAAAATAGAAATTTATTATATTTTATATAATAAAATTATTCTAAATTATCTTTTTAAAATAAAAAATAGAAAATGTCTCAAAATCTTTGTAATATTATTCAAAAAGTCTAATATAGAAAATATTTCTCATACAACATAACATATACTAAAAAATGAATCAAAAATAGTTTTATTATGAATCCATTTTTTGGCAAAATAATTTGAAACAAAACAAAAGAATGTTATCCAATTATTTGATATCATGTTCTGTTTTCTAAAAAAAAATTGTTTATTTTTATGTTACAACCAATTTAATATCAAAAAATAATTTAAATAATATATGACGATAATTTAAAATTATGGCTATCATTTGATCAGAACCGAACATGGTAAAACTGACAGAATCAAACTTCTCTGTTTTCACATATTATTACGTTGTCGATTCCTAATCGATCAATGAACTTTTAAAGATGACCGATTTGGTTTGCTTATGCAACTGCTGACCAATCCACAGTTCAATTTTTTGGCTAATTCTTTTTTCAAAAAAGATATATAGAAAATGATAAAAAAAAAAAATTTCAGAAAATATATTTATAAATCTAAGACGAATAACCAAAATGTATGTATTTAACAAAATTAAACTGATTTTAGCCTAATCAGAATCAAATAAAATTGTAGTTTGATTTGGAGGAATTATAGTATAAATTGATTTTAGTTTTTAAAAGATTACTTGTTTGGTATACTTACGTAACTACAAACCGATCAACACTTCAAATTGTTTTCTAATTTTTTCTCAAAACAACATATATCAAATTGTACAAAAGTCAACGAAAATATATTTACAAATATAAGACGAAAAATTGAATTAATTATAATTAATTTTTATAACAATTTTAGTCTAATAAAAAAATATAATTCATTGCCGAGCGATAGAAGGAGAGTTTCAGACACTGATAATGGCAATGCAACATTGTTGGATTAAGGGTTATATAAAGATAGTTTTTGAAGGTGACTGTCACACTCTGATATCGATAATACAAGGAAACAGACTAAATTTTGGGCTTTACAATGGATCCGAGAAGTGCGATGGTGGCAAAGCAAGTTTGAGGAGATTGAATTTACTTGGACGGGAAGAAAGCATAATAGAGCAGCAGATTTTTGGCAAAACAATCATTACCGACTAACATTGTTTTTATTAATCATTTTTTTGTACCTCGTGGTATTACCGATGTTTTACACAATGATTCGATCTCGAAATTATGATCTAATATACTGATGTTATAAAAATATGATTTATTTTGGAAGAATAGATTAAATCTAATATATTCAAATAATGAATAACTGAATTATTTTTAATATTTATATTCAAAATCACATATCTAATTAAAATAATAACATAAAATTATTCAAATAATCTCTTATTTAATTTTTATACATATAAACGATAAAACGAGTTAAAATTTATAAATAAATAAAAATAAAATACCTAACAATTGTTATAATTTAATTATTTATAAATATTTACCTACTATAAACTATTTTTGGATCTTTACTCTTGTGTTTATTTCATCGAAACTTCGGTTTTCTAAAATTTCGTAATCAAATTTAGTTGTTCGCTCTCGCACAGTAAACATCCTAACTTATAAAAACGCTCTGTTCTGATAATCTCAAACTCTATTAATTAAAAAACAAAAGTTGTAAAATTATAAGAAAAAAAAAAAAGCATCGATCACAACGTTGACTAGATTCTATTCAATTTATCACCATTGACGATAGGATTTTGGATGATTAAGTCGTTAATGGCGGCAGATTTGTAATCCGATGGACAAGAATGCTCCTCCGGGTAACGGTGAGACCCGCAGAACACGTTGCCGCATCTACACCGAAACCCTAGAATGCCCACCTTCTTCTTGCACGCATTGCATCTACTACTCTCCTTTCTTACCACAACCGCCTCTTCAGCCTCCGCCGCCACCGTTACCTCTTCAGCCGCTTCCGCTACAGTTTCCGTGTGGTCTTTTAAAGCGGCCAAGTGTCTGTCAGACTCATCCTTGAAACCGCTGTAGCACTTAGAACAGAGGTTCTTGGTCTGTGACGTGCTGAAGAAGCCACATCCTTTAATGCATAGAGAAGGTTCTCCTGTCATACTGTCTTTCTCGAATCTTATGCCTGCAACTGCAACTGAAACTTATATGTCTCTCTCTGTTTTTGCCTTCTTCTTTGCTTCGGTCTCTCACAATCTCCAATCGTAAGTTGAATCTTATGATTGCAATTTTTTGATGTCTCTGTCTTTGCTTTCTTGTTTTGGCTCTCTCCACAAGATTGGTATGTCTTAAGTTTATATAGAGCTGTTAATAAAAGAGTCATTATCCTGCCACGTTTTAGGTGCTATTTATCCTAAACAAAATTAGGTTTTCATTCTAAGCTTTTTTATTTATTTTTGTGGGCTTATCTAAAATAGAAAACCTAATTCTTGAAAATCTATAACATAATCACTTTGTAATTATTAATTAATATAAAGTTTTTTCTTCAACTAGGAGTGAAAATCGAGTAATAAAAAGATTACTCAGAGAAGGATTTTGCTTATTTTAAAGCTTTCTAAGTACCAATCGCAAAAAAAAGAGACGAGAAAGAAAGAGAGAGAAGAGACTAAGAGCTCATAACAATGCAGGATGCGAAGACCAACGAGTAAGTTGATTACATGAGAACGTACATCCCTTGCATTATAAGTCTATCCATATGTCTGATTTGCTTAGCACGACTCTCCTCCCTGAGATCAATTCAATGATGATTCTCATTAGCAAAAACCCATTATCTGCAAACAAACTAGAAGAAAAGAAGTAGGGAGATGCGGACAGTTTGAAAACCTGCAGCTTATGGGATTCGGTTTTGTCCCCACTGTTGGTAGACTTGGCATTGGCCTCTACACGCTTCCCTTTGAATGAGAAGTTGAATACAGAAGCAGAAGTAGTAGAGCTTGATACATGAGCAGACCCTCCAAAACGTTTTGAAGCAATATCCAAGCGTTCCATCATCCGTGCAACCCCGGCTATTCCAGCGTTCATCTCACGGTGCACTCCTTTGCTCAATTCTTTCACTGAGTTATTGCGGGCAAGTAGCTTTTCTTTAAGACCTTGTTTACTTCTAGAAATCGATTCCTTGTACCTGGAGGCATGTCTCGGTCAGTTTTTATTACCAACTTCTGAGCAAACAAATAGTGAGATTGACATACCTTGCGGACGCAGCAGCGAGTTTAGATTTAATAGCTTCCGGAAGAGATGATGCTTCAGATGGATCTGGACTTTCAGATGAGCTAGATGGAGAGCGTCCAAGGGAGATTCTGATTACAGGTTCAAGAAAAGATGAAGATAAGTTCCATAGGTTTTACGTAAGTTCTAAGCAAGTTAAAGGCGTCACCATTCTCCAAGAAGAAGCTGTGCATAATGAACTGACATTATCTCGAATTTCATCGCCATGTATACAGTAATTATCAGTGGACAGAAATTTCCAAAACCAGTAACTAAGTGAAACAAGAGATATAAGAGCATCTCCATTGTGCAGCCTTGTCCTATATACATATATTTTTTTGGAGACAACCCAAGGAAATAGAAACCACATAAATCAAGCAAAACTGGTTATAGATAGACCAGTCAGAAAAGCTTCAAATGTTACTTGAATTTGTGTATGTCAATAATACCTGGATCCGTTGTTGCTATCTGCAGGAACAGAAGAGTGACCAGAGGCAGGAGGCGGGGTCGTTGAGCCAGGGCTCAGACAAGGGTTTGTGTTCTGATTTTCAACATTGGAAATAATAGCAGAGATGTGATCAAGATTTGCTATATCAGTAGGATGAACCATAGTGGGATCACTGGACGGAACAAGACTCAAGGATATTGGTGTCTCCCTTCTGCGTAGCAAACAACGTCTATGGGCAGCTTCAGTAAGATGCCTCAGGAACTGTTCATCAAAGCTGCTAAACTGTGACTCCTCCTGAGAAAACATATCATTATCTACTCAACCATTAGAACCAAAACTCTTGGACTTAATAAGTCACAATGGATACTTTACGAACCTCATCGGAGTGAAAATCCTCATTCGACAGATGAATAGATCTTGGAGAGGATGAAGATACGTTCCTGGTTTTCATCAGCCTTTCCTTTTCCACAGCATACAAAAGCTCTTGGCTACAAAAAAAGGGAAGCAGTGCTATCAAGACCTAATTGAGAGTTAAAGTATCTTTGTATACTACTTAAATTATATAAATCAAAAACTTTTCTAACCACAAGGATCAGAGTAAAGAATTAGACGATGATTACCTAACAGGATCTTTCAAAACAAAAAATTGCCAGCAAATAGGACACTCTTTGCTTCTCTGTGACCTGTGTATATCGCAATGACGAATCAGTGAATGATAGATGAACAGAAAGAAGCAAATAACACATAGTTTTAAGAAACTGAATGTGGCATCATAAGCGTAAACTGCACCATTCAATGATGCACTGAAGGTGATATTCATGCTTGCAACTTGTAACCTGAAAGTGAGAAACCATAAACATCCATCGGCGGATTAGATACTGGAACATCGGTAAAGTAACAACAACATTCGAATTTGCATAATCAATCATCCCTTTTGATTATTCTTTCAATGATGGTATTGAGAACAAATGATCAATTATCAATGTCACAATCTAGTTTTATCTCAGATTTAAGGGAAAAGGGAGAACGAGATCGTTAAACCCATGAAGAGATGTAGCGTATCGAGTCAAATCGATAAGAGAAAGGATATAGAATCTCACAGTGGCAGGGTCTTGGAACGTGAAAGGTTCGAGACAGATGCTGCAAGCGTCGTCGGTATCATCATCATCGGAGGCAACGAACTTAGAGGAGGAGGAAGAAGAACCAATGGCGGAATTAAAAGGGGATTCAGGTAAGTTGAAAGCAGAAGTATAAGTGAAATTAGACATTGGTATGGGCGAGGAAGAAGAAGCTATGGATAGAGATCAAAAGGAGGAAGAGGAAGAGGAAGAGGAAGAGGAAGAGGAAGAGGGGTGATCAAAAAAAAAAAAGACTGACAAGTCAAAGCAAGGAATAATGAGGAAAAGTCAAAAGAAATTGCAAGGAGGAGGAGAAAAGTTCGATTCGACTGTTCCACTTTTACCTTTTCTTTCTCAGTTTTTATTTGAAGTTTGTTACGGAAACTTACTATTAACTATTGGGCTTTGCTTGCTAGTAGGCCTCGACATTTGAGTTTAGGTTCGGTTTTGGTAGTTCAGTCATATTCTTTAGAAAAGTTATTCCGGTTAGCTTTCGATTCAATTTGGTATGGATATTTATGTTAAGAATTGGTATATACTTAAAAGTTTATCAAATCCGGTTCAGTTCTGATTACTTTTGTACTTCAACCATCTGAAATTACCCGACAACCAAACCGAATTACCCAAAATAATATCAGATTATCCAAAAAAAATAAAATTACCTGAAAAATAGTTAGATTCTATAAAAAAAATTATTTTGAAAAATATATAACATTTGGATATTTCGGTTTTTATAGATATTTGGTTTAAATATAACTAATATTTTCAGATTTGTAAATATAATGTTGGTATTTTTGTTATTTTAAATATAAATATAACTAATAGTTTTTAATATATATTATATTTTGGATAACCAAAGTAACCATTCGGTTCTCGATTTTGTACCAGTTCGGTCTCGGTATCTATAATATTTACGAGAACCCATTCAGGTTTTTGGATTTTCTAATTAGGTGTCGGATATGGTAATATCGGTTTTCTATGGTTTGATTTTTTAGTTCCGAGTATTTTGCCTGGTATTACTTGCTGGTTAATTTCTTCTTCTTTTTTTATATCAAAAACCAATTTCATTGACTTACATGGGAAAACAAAAATCCTCATGTACATGCATTGTTACAATGAAGGAGATAGCTAATACTAAAAGAAGGGTAAACTGCCTTAAGATTCCTAAAATATGTTACTTCCGCTGTAAAAGTAGTCCAATTTGATGGATTATTAATCATCGAGATCAGTTAGGTGCAATCTGAGGCGAAGTAGACACTGGTCAAAGGAACCGATATCAAACACTTCATAGCCCAAATAAGAGAAGATGAGACAAATTTCTACAAGCACCTTTTAAACCTAAATGAATAATTGTGTCCTCTGTTACTACTATCCAACTATGCCCGCTTAGAGAGTCAGGTTCGTGCCATGAACCATCTGTTGGCACTATACTAGTTAGAGGGTACTTCTGAGCTCGCATGATATTACTGCATGAAAATCTATGTGGACTCCTTCCTTATTTCTCATATGTGTCAACCTCCAATATGCAACTTCTTGAATAGCATGATCAAACGTTTTTTGAGATGACCCTGTGACATGTTCAAAGAAAACCATTTCGAGTCTTCCAAATATATCATAATAGTCATGGGAATACTTTGTTTGCTGATTACCCTCAATTAAGTAATTAGATGTTATACATATTTAGCTATTAGATATAAACTTAATTTTTATATCTAACTTTTTCTTATCCATTAATATATTTTGAAATTTTTATATTTTTAGTACGGATGTTTTTTTAGATTTGAAGTAAAATTAATATGAAAACCATAGTTTGTTGGATTCAACATCTAACATCAACATCTAACATCAACATCAACATCAACATCAACATCGGACCATTGGATTGACATAAGACGAAAACTAGTTAGATTTTAAACATATATCACCATTAAATATAGACTCAATAATCTTAAGTTAAAAAAAAAACACATACACATTGGATTGGTTTTCCTCTTTTTTTTACAAAATCTCATTTCCTTTTCTTCTTGAAATGTGATGATTATAGAACATCATTTTGTCCTTATGTTTGTAAAACCTTTTCTTAGTTTTAATTTCTTAAAAATATTATGTTTTAAAGAAAATTATTCGTTTTAGCCATAAACTCAGTTATCTTCGAAAATAGACTATTTGTTCTCTTTATATTCTACCAAAAATGCAGGATGAAGCAAAAATTTGGCTGAACATCAATTCTTCGAAAAAACCATATCAAGGTTTTGTCAAATGTAATATAGGTTCTTCATTGATCAATCTCGAAAATTTTTGTGGTGTTTCACGGCTGTTTCATGACCATCATGGACAGCCTGAATAACATGCGGTAAAGAACAATCATTTTTAAATCGTTGATAAACAATTTTGTAGACATAATTTTTCTGCCACAAAATTTTCTTATATTCATACAACTTATTGCTAACATTTACTCTATCTTGTCAAATTTGGATGAGTGGAAAGTTAGGTGTGTAGCAGATTTTAGCAATAAAATTGTTGTGACAATTATAGTAATTATTACATAGCAATCATATATAACGTAAAGGAGTCTTTATTGGATTTAAGATCGCATTGTCTTTGCCAACAAACAAACAAATAAATATTTTGGTCTTTAATTTTTAAGATACAAAATTATATTCAAACTTAGTTTTTTCTCACATATCAAATTTTCAGAGCTTTTAAAAATTATTGATATTGCATTCAAATTCAGTATACTTGTTCATTTAAAATGACCGAATAAAACAACATTTGAGCATTTGTATTGAGATACAACATTTTTGAGGCAAAAACAAGGGCTACGTATGTTGTTTTTATAGAAGATATATTTTAATTTATAGAAGATATATTTTAATTTATAAAAAATTAGTATCTATCTAAAATAAAATTATTCTTTTCTTCTGTATATATATCTTATTCGAAATTTGAAACAAAATAAATATCTTTTTATAATTGTAAATTCTCAAAATTTATATATGAACATGGGTTAGCTTTTCAAGTTATAGAAAAAATCTAGAATATTAAACCTAATCACCCTAATTTTATTCCATACTTTTTTGACAGATTTCTTAAATACATTAATTTCAGATGTTGGTGTAAGTTTTTCAAAATTCTAATGAACTTTTAATATTTAATTAATAAATTTAATATATTTAAATAATTTGTGAAGCAGAACACACATCTAAGAGCGATCTACTTGCTTATTTTCACCATATCGTTGCCATAATTTCAGCTAATGGTTATTGTTCTTACTTCTTAAACAAAACCCCAAATTTATATAATTTTCTTAAATATATTTATGTGGTAATCTATCTCTTCCGTAAGCAAAGGAGCGTGGTCTGAATACCAACCAAGACCACCATATGGGTACTCGAGGCCTCCATTTCGTTATCAGCTACGTCCTCTAGCTTCCTCTCCTCTCCTTCTTCTTCCTGCGTCTACTGCGATTTGCTGGACGCGCAAGGTGAGGTACTTGGAGACTGTAACCCTTTAAGATCAAGTCCACTTATAGTTCTCAATTATGTGTTTCAGACACAAACTTTGGTCTTGATTGCTGCTATCGCTTTTCCCCTACAACTCTCAAATACTCTCTTCTTTTGGGTTTTTGTAAATTTTCTTCTTTTATGGCTTTCCAGATTCCCTGAAGCAGTTGTGAAATCAAGGTGATAAAAATGGTTGTGTTTGGGAATGTTTCTGCGGCGAATTTGCCTTATCAAAACGGGATTTTGGAGGCACTTACATCTGGAGGTTCTGAATTAATGGGACGTAGCAGCTTCAGAATTCCGACTTCTTCACAAGCACTTAAGACAAGAACAAAGAGGAGAAGTGTTGGTCCTTTGCAGGTCTCTGTCTGTCTTTTTTTTACTTGAATTCTTGAAATTTTATTTAATTGTTAGTGCTTTTTTGTGTGATTAAAGAACAAATTTTTTCCTGTGCTTAGGTAGTTTGTGTGGATATTCCAAGGCCAGAGCTAGAGAACACTGTCAATTTCTTGGAAGCTGCGAGTTTGTCTGCATCTTTCCGTAGTGCTCCTCGTCCTGCAAAGCCTTTAAAAGTCGTAATAGCTGGTGCTGGTATGTGTCAAACTCAATTGCTAATCTGATGAAGTTTGTTCATCATGGTATACAATTTCATGTGATTAACATTTGCCTCTCAAATAATTGCAGGGTTGGCAGGATTGTCAACTGCAAAGTACCTGGCTGATGCAGGCCATCAACCTCTGTTGCTCGAAGCAAGAGATGTTCTTGGTGGAAAGGTACTTCGATTTCTCGCATTATCCATGTACTTACCTCATGATTGCTATCATTCATCATGCTGATTAAGACTTGCTAGCTTCCGAATGTTTGTACCAATTGAGTTACAAAGGATAACTAGTGTTTAGAGTGTTACAGCTCTTTGGTACAAAAATCGCGTACATGTATCTGTCTTGTTTATTATTTTAGTTAGTCTTTTAATGCCCATTTTTTGTATGTTCTTATGTCTTCTGTCTTGCGCTACAGACTGCACAAACCTTTCCAGTCTCTAGGTTTTGTGTTCTCTGACTCGTGGGTGAGATTCCTATTTAATATCATATAGTAACGACGTGAAATATGTGTTCCTCCAGATAGCTGCATGGAAGGATGAAGATGGAGATTGGTATGAAACTGGTTTACATATATTTTGTAAGTTCAAATTCATATCTATCCGTTGCTCCTCCAGTGTATGTAGACGGTTTATATTTGAGAACTTGGATTTGAATTTACATGTCATGTACCAATCTTTGCCTTAGGCTCTGATAGTCTACAGCTGAATAAGATATCTTTTTGGTAGCATAGATATCTCTGTTTGCAAAGTGACACAACAGAAAAAGGTAAGTGATGTCAATGAGAGCACAAGCAATTAGAGTTCAATATGATAGTCACAAGAGTTCTTGAACCTTTATTATCTTGCACACCTTTTCAAATGTGCTCGTTCAGATCAGCAAGAAGATCACTCTCGTTTTAGCCGCTCTACCATTAATTTAAGAAAAGATGTAATACAAAGCTTATGGTTAACTAATCGTCAACAATGTTTGTTGGCGTTATTTATTTTTCCTAGTGAATTATTTTCCTAATAGAAGTTCTTGACCCTTTTCCTTGATTCTTTTCATATTCTTTCTGGAAGTCGGTGCTTATCCGAATGTGCAGAACTTATTTGGAGAACTTGGGATCAATGATCGGTTGCAGTGGAAGGAGCATTCCATGATTTTCGCCATGCCAAGTAAACCTGGAGAATTTAGTAGATTTGATTTCCCAGATGTCCTACCAGCACCCTTAAACGGTGAGAGGATAAACTTATAGCATATTCTTATCTGCTAACCAGCTAATATATATTACTGCTTCAAGTTGTTTGAACTTTCAAACATAACATATCTGATGAAAACTGTGCTTCAAGTTTTAGGTAAGGGCACCATGTGTTTGGTTTGTAAAGGTTGAATCAATATAAAACACATGTTGAATAGTGTTATTATGTAAATGAGTAGAAAGCTAGGTTAGTAATCATTTTGCACATATTTATTTGTATTGATCAGTTCACGCTAATGATAGATTTTGAGATCTAAGATTATTCAAAGAACTCACGAATGTTATATGGATATACGTCTAGTTTAGAGGCTAGAAAGAACATGTTCATTTTACTTCTCAAAGCAATGACTATAGTTTTAAGCTCTCACTAAACATACGTAAAGAAATCAACTTATGTAGAGGGGGATATCAAATTATAGATAAATGAACTTCGTTGTAGCATAGTACACCATCCTCAGGTACAAGTAATTTGTTTCTGTGGATATATACTTTCTAGGTATTTGGGCTATTTTGCGGAACAACGAGATGCTGACATGGCCGGAGAAAATAAAGTTTGCTATTGGACTTCTTCCGGCTATGGTGGGAGGTCAGGCTTATGTTGAGGCCCAAGATGGTTTATCAGTTGAAGAATGGATGAGAAAGCAGGCAAGTTAGCTATTTCATTGAGTTCATATTTCCTTTGAGATTTTGTAGAGTTTATTTGCATGCGTTCCTTTGGTTCTTTGTTGCTTCCTTCTCGTGCATGCTTTTTGCTCATCAGATAAAAATGGATGGTGATGGAGTTTTCACTTTTCTTTTCTCTGGCTATATATTCTTTCCAGGGAGTACCTGATCGCGTGACTGATGAGGTGTTTATTGCCATGTCAAAGGCGCTAAACTTTATAAACCCCGACGAACTGTCAATGCAATGCATTTTGATAGCTTTGAACCGGTTTCTTCAGGTTTGGCATTCCAGCCCTTTATTAGTTGGTCACTCATCACTGAAGGTGTTCATTAGTTGAGAAAATTGTAGTACCTCATCTCCATCATCAGCTGTTTCTTGTATCTAGCTTGAGAACTTATGATGTAAAGCTACAATAATTGGTTAGGATTTTGAGAATTTGCTAATGCAAAAGCATAGAAACTGCATTGACAGGAGAAACATGGTTCGAAGATGGCATTCTTGGATGGTAATCCTCCAGAGAGGCTTTGTATGCCAATAGTAGATCATATTCGATCACTAGGTGGGGAAGTACGACTTAATTCCAGGATAAGGAAGATCGAGCTCGAGAATGATGGTACAGTTAAGAATTTCTTACTCACTGATGGAAGCACTATCGAAGGAGACGCTTATGTGTTTGCCGCTCCAGGTTCACTTCTATGCTCTTATTTGTAGATTGACATTCCATCTGGTCTTGTTGGGCTCCTGCTCCATATGCTGTTTATGTTTTTTTCTTCTTGTAGTCGATATCCTGAAGCTCCTTTTGCCTGATTCCTGGAAAGAAATACCATACTTCAAGAGATTGGAGAAGTTAGTTGGTGTGCCAGTCATTAACGTTCATATATGGTTAGTGAGAGTCGAGACCGATTCTTCTCATGCTTTCATCTTCTTCTGCCATTTTGGTGTGTGAGATCACATGTGGGTCTTAAGTGCTGCCAACTAATATCGCAGGTTTGATCGAAAACTGAAGAACACATATGATCACCTACTCTTTAGCAGGTGAATTTCGTACCTGAGCAATTTAAAGGCATTTCTATTCGTATTACTTAGTTCAAGTCATCCATTAATACTTCGAAGTTTCATCAAGAACAAGATTAAATTAGTCTTGAACCACCACAGAAATAAATCAGCAACAGCGAAAGCTCGTTCTTGGTTAAATTTTACCATAAATCTTGCCCTGTTATTTTTTTCTTTTTCTTTTGCAGAAGTAAACTTCTGAGTGTATATGCCGATATGTCGTTAACTTGTAAGGTAAACGAAGCAGGTCTTATCGAGTTGGCTGTTTCTCTTTCTTTGTGCACTCTAAAAGTGTTTATCTTTTCTTAACACTGTAGGAATATTACGATCCCAACCGGTCAATGCTGGAGCTAGTATTTGCACCTGCAGAGGAATGGATATCACGGACTGACTCTGACATCATTGATGCAACGATGAAAGAACTTGAGAGACTCTTCCCTGACGAAATCGCAGCTGACCAAAGCAAAGCTAAAATTCTGAAGTACCATGTTGTAAAAACTCCAAGGTTAGAGAAGTTATACCAAAACCGAAATCTTGGAAATTCCCATTTACTTGAGCTTCAAATGAGACACACCTTTATAATAACGGATAAAATATATCTCTCTCAGGTCTGTGTACAAGACCATCCCAAACTGTGAACCATGTCGTCCTCTACAGAGATCTCCTATTCAAGGATTCTACTTAGCTGGAGATTACACTAAACAGAAGTACTTAGCTTCCATGGAAGGCGCCGTTCTCTCTGGCAAATTCTGCTCACAATCAATTCTGCAGGTAAAATAAGACAATAACCTGCCATTCAAAATCATAGATCTGTTTGTTGTTAACCAGTGACCCTGTATTGGTAAATGATCCGGCCACTTACCGGTCTGTTGACTCTGTGTTGTCCCACCATTAAACTGTTCTAGTTATAGAGATAAAGTTGCTTAGTCCGAACTGTTTCAAGTTTGGTTACTGATTCTTCAGGATTACGAGCTATTGGCTGCGTCTGGACAAAGAAAGTTGTCGGAGGCGACTATATCAACATGAGAAGAGGAAGCTTAAAGATCATTGCCATTTGCCTGTACGACACTATTTTATTACTTCTGTGTACAAACCTCATTTCAAGAGAAAAAAAAAGTTAAGATTTGGCAAAAGAAAACAATGTATCTTGTATAAAAACTTAATATAGGTGTGTAGACATGTCTTTGAAAAAAACAACAATTAGTATAAAATACAGTAATTGCTTTATATATACCCATGAATTATCTAAAATGTATTCATGTTTTGTTTGAAATATTGATATAATACACACAGATAATCAACTGAATTCATATTTTATTGTATAGTAAACCTAAAAAACAAAAGAAACAGTGTCAAACCTTAGGTTGACTTGTCTTATCTCTCTGAAAGTAAAGCCCATCAAGTCTAGCATACCACGAACGTATCTGAGCACATACAAAATTATAGGGTCACCACTACACAATGACTGTGACATATCAAATTAGAGATTTTTATCAAAATTATAGGGTCACTTAAAATTATCAAATTACAAAATTATAGGGTCACTTAAAATTATCAAATTACAAAATTATAGGGTCACTTAAAAATGCAAAAGAATGTGTGATTATCAAATCAGATGATTGCTTGTAAGCATTTTTTTTTGTAACTTCTTAGGCAAATTCAAATTGACGCTACTCTGTCCAGTAAATAAAAATCACAGATTTGATATCCCTCCTTGTTGTGTCATTATTACAATCTTCAGAAGTAATTATTGTCGACCTTCTGTATTCTAAGTGATCTAAGCCAAGGTTAAGTGTTTATGATATATATAAGAGATAAATATTAAAACAAATGTCGAAAAGTTACTAAATTATTAAAACAAGGCTTAAAAAGATCAATACAAAAATAAATAAATATGAAACCTAATTTTGTTTTTAATAACGAAAATGTCATTGAAATTAAAAATAAATAAATAACAATTTTAATAATAAAAATTAAAAAATCAAAACCAATTTTTGTGATTTGCATTTATAATTTGAGTTTACAATTGGTGTTTGTAATTGGTGCTTGGGACTGATGTTTAGATTTAGTCTATTAGTAATATCAGTATATGGCGTTCGTAATTCTTGTATGTAAACATATAAATTTATCATCTGGATTTTGCCAATAACAGGTCCGTTCTCGGTTTTGTTCCACAAGTAATCTATTCCAGTTACTGGCTGGGTCTGGCCCGAGAAAGTTATCAGAGGCCACGGTATAAGGCTATAAGCATAAGAAAGGAAGCTTAAAGGATCATCGCTTGTAAGCATTTGTAACTTTTTGTGTATAAATCTCATTGCAGCAAAGCCAAAATTGACGCTACTATCTACAGGAATTGAATCTCATAGATTTGACATCTCTTCTTTTATGTCATTATTATAATCTTGAAAAGGTAATTATTGTCGAACTTTTGTAATCAAAGTGGATTATCATTATGTCTTCTCTTCTGTAACTTTTTTTAATAGTCTCGGTACAAAATGCATAAGGTGGATCTTTTGAAAATAAAACAAAGAGATGAAAATTTCCAACCACAAAATATATCTCCTTTGATTTGAATAAGGCTAAGCTTGGTAGGGTCTAAAAAGTCTCTTGAAAGTCACGTGAGCTGCTAACTTGAATTGCTTTTGACTTTTGGTAATGAAGACAGGTGATAAAAGTATAAGACACCAAAGTAACTTTTGCACTATGTATATACAAATGTGTAACCATTTGATTTTAGAAAAAAAAAGAAGCATTTTAAGGTTTTCCAATTATATATGATTACCATCTGAATTGAATAACAAAAATTAACTTACAAAATTAAGAATGAGCCAAAATCAAATCCTTTCAAAGAATGAAAAGATTGGCATTTGAAACTATTTATTAAAGATTTAATTTTAGAAGACAAGGCATATGATTATGGATTCAGATTTTATTTTATCCACGTTAACTATATAAGAAATAAACTTACAATATGTGTTAGAAAAAATTTAATAATGGTTATAAATGTTTTAATTTATGCTATCACTGATTCGTGCCATCCAAAATTTCGTCTCTATGTCATTTTAAGAAACAAAAGGTTCTTTGAAAAATAATAGCTTAAGAAATTTTTTAAGCATTTTTTTTGTATTACCATAATAATCATTATCTAAAAATGAAAAAAATGGTATATGAGATAAAAAAACGTCAATTGAGATTTATTTTTTATACAAAAAAATGATGGTGTCTCATTTTTCAATCGTTATACCCATTTTCTAATGTACGCAAATTGAACTTAGTCTTAAATTTAATTTCTTAAACGAATCAATCTAAACCATTGAATTTATATGGTCAATATGTACAGGTTTTGAAGTCTATGTCCTAAAGAGGAGCAGTTACTTATGTGCCACTTACATCCTTGGCAAAATGAAACCTTCTCGTCGAGACAGCGGATTATGCCAGGCTGTGACAAGCATTTCTCGCAATTAATCATTTTATGTTTTATATCAATTATCACATTATAAAAATAAAAAATTAATCCAAATATTTAATTTTTTTATTAAGATATAATTGTTGCATTTATTAATCATTTCATGTTTTATAGCACTTCTTACATTACTACAAAAATAATTAATTTAAGCAGGTTTATTTCTTTGGCCAAAATCTCATTGTTTCATTGATTACTCATTTCATTTTTTTTATATCAATTACCACTTTATAAGGAAAAGCACATAATAATTAGTATAAGTCATTGATTTATTTTTTACCAAAATCTAACAATTGGTTTTATCTTCACTTTTTTATATAAATGTATACTTCTATTTGAATGATCACACATATTCAAGACATTTTCTTACCGCCAATGTTTCTTCTAAAATAACTTTAAGTTGTTCTTTGTCATATTCTACTAAAGAAGATATATGACATAAGATTTTGATATTTTCCAAAATCTAATCATAGAAATAAACCAATTAAGAAATCAATTTTGGACAAGATTTCATACTGAATATCAAAAATCCGAGATTTTTTATTACCATCCAAAACCAGGAAATTATTTACAAAGTTGAATCACAACAATGCTTTCTACGGTCTCTAAGATGAAGAGATGCCTTACCAAATTTAAAATAAGAATTCTTCCGACGCTCCAGAACAAGACATTATTGGTCTATATATATACTTGGATTTTTGTGCTGACGTGGCGGTTTCATGATTAAAAATGCGTAAAAATAGATTATATCAGATAATAATAATATGATATATAAATATATAACAAAATATAAGGAAAAATGTTAAGAAAATCTTCAAATACATATTTACAGCAAAAATAACCTCCAACTTGATTATCAGCAAAATAAACTTTAATTTTTATTGATTAAACGTTTTAATCCTTAACCTTAATTTTTGTGGAGCAAACCGTTTTAGTCATTATGTTAGTCTATTGTTGGAAATTAAATAGCTTGGTCAGCAAAAGTTGTATTGTTTTTTACCCAATTTTTTCTTTTTGTAGTTTTCGAAACAATTAAGTTTTGACTATTTTTGGATGGTATTACTGATCTTATTTATTTATCTTCTTAATATTAATATATATAAAAAACTAAATTGTGTTTTACTTTGATAAGTAATGAGAATAAAGAACTAATACAATTTTACCATATGAAGCGATTTAATATTTTATTTTAAAACTATTTAAATAGATCCATATTTTAAATTGAGAAAATTAACTAAAAGTAATTGTTGAATAATTATTTTATTTATATTGCCTATTTTTTATACTAATTAATATTGAATGGTAAAATCTTTTATTAATAGTTCCTTTTTTCCAAAATTTAAACATATGAATATATATATATATAGATATATATATATATATTTACAAAAAAATTCAATTATTTACAAAAAATTATGAATCAGTTTTCACAAATTTTATCAATAAATAATAATCATATTATGTTAGTGTAGAAGATTCAATAAACAAAATTTTTATTTTTATTTATTTTAATTCTAAAATCTTTAAAAATAGATTTTGTGTTAAAAAAATAAGACCGTGATTTCATATTTTAATTATCACCGTTCTTTCTTCAAATCAACGAACTAAATCTTATTTATAACTATTTTAATTAAAAATTCAAAAAAACCAAAAGAGTAACCAACTTTCTTTTATTAAAAAGAAAAACATTTAAAAGGATAAATATGTAACACTTTGTCCATCTATACATTCTATGAACAAATCCCAACTTTCTCTAAATTATTTTTTGCATTAGATTTAACCATTTTTCGAAAACATTGAAGAATAATATGTAGATAATTGATAAAGAATACATAAAGATACTTAAACTCAAAAAAAAAATCATTTTTAAAAATGTTTTTGATAAATTAATTTTGATCTATGGAGTTTAGGATTAACCTTCTGAATTTTAGGATATTTATTACATATGTTATGTGGAATTTAGAACATATATTTTACACATTGTACATGTTTTAAAACATTTAGAACACATTTATGTTTTATGATTTTTAGAAAGCTAATTTCTCAAAAATTTAAAATATATATTCTAAAATTTGCTTTTCGTTCTATGAAAATTAGGAAACGTATTCTAACATTTACTCATGATCTAAAAATGTTAGAAATCACATTCTCAATTTTTATTCATGTATTCTATAGATGCTAGAAAATACACTCTACATATTTTTTAACATCTAAAAACAATGAAAACATAATAAAAAAATAGAAAACCATATATTTTATGTATTTCATAATCATTATAACGCATAATCTAAAATATTTGGAACACCGAAGAAATGAAAACTGAATATCTCGCATAGATTTCGTCTTTTTCAACCGCTTGTGACGAGTTTTTCTATCATTTTTCATATTTAACGTGTTTTTCCTCTTCTCTTTGTTCATTTTCCGAGGAAGAGGAAGCTGCCACCACCGAAGGAGAAGAAGCTGCCGCCACCGAAGAGAAAAAGTTGATGTCGTCACCGAAGAGAAAAAGATGATGTCGTGGAAGGAGAATTAAAAAAGAGAAGAGTTGAGAAGAACGGTTTTTTTTAATGAAGAGGATTTAAAATATATCATCAATAATCAATTATTTTGAGATGTTTTTTGTGTTATTGGAAATTTATATACTCAAAGTTATAATAGGATTAAAAAGGTTACTAAACCTAGATCACCAATTTTTAGAATGCATAGATGAATAAATTTTTAAATATTTATCCTTTTTTCAAATTTTCTTTAAAAAAAATCACAAACTTTTGTTTTTCAAGCTGTTTAAGTCATAATGTTAATCAAAACAACGTTCTGAATAAAACAGTTTGGTCAACAAAAATTAAAAACTAAAATAATTTGATCAATAAAAATTGGGGATTTAAAAATTAATTAACAAATTAGTTAACAAAAGTTGAACTTTTTTAACAAATAAATAAATTGAAGATTTTTTTGACCGAAAATGTATAGTTAATATTTTTTTTTGGCATATCTCGCGTATCCAATAGACGTCTCTACCTTAAGTTCATGGTATATATAAAGATATTTATTTATCAAATCATCTTCTTCTTTTTTTATTTCTCTAAAGATATATCTTCACTTAAGTTCTTCTTCATCCTAGAAGAAACATCTAATGAGAGAGCAAAAAATCCAGTTAAAGAACCTTATTACATTTATGAATCTAATAAACGACACTACCTCGAACTGCTCTAGTGGTCAAAATTGCACTCATCTTATGCAGCCGCTGCATCAGCCAAATTCAAGAAAATTCTACAGGATTCTTCGTTCTTCTTTGTGTTTTGCCGTTTCAGTGCAAACTTTTTTATTTTTTTTTAATAATTCAATTTGTAGGCAAAATATATTATCGTTATTTACGGTTTGGAAATCATCCTTCTTATTTTTTTTTTGGATTCTTTTGTATCAATGTTATTTCTCAATATTTTTCTAGTTTCCTTAAAAAATATATATGAAATCCCGTAGCTAATATAGTGTCAACAAGACACCTAATCCCATACCATTAAACTTGAGTCTACTCTTTATGTAAGTCTCATTTCTGACTTCATCTAATAAGCAATGCATATCATATATTTATAATTTTTTTAAATATTCTGAGAGCATTTTTTAAAGATTTATCCAGTGTTGAAAATTGATTAGTATTTTTATTTTGTGTGAATAATTAACAAAAAATCTAATTTTATTATATTTTTGAGTAAATTAGCCATAATCTATCTTGTTTTCTCCATCTTTTTATTTTTTGTATAAGACAAATGAAAAAAATTATTTTTCGATGTATATAACCTATTGGTAAATGATAATTAACCGGAAAATTTGTGTTAGATCTTTTAACCCTACACTTTTTATTATAGTTTCAATTTTCCACCAATCTCCTAAATTACTGATAACACAAAAAATTGTTAGTCTTTAACATCATCGTTCTTCTTTGTTTTTATTCTTAGTTTCGTCTATTTTCATTTTTATTATAATTTTTTTTTCATTCTTATTATTTTCTATTCATGTTTATCACCATGTTCATCAACGTTTCTATTTTGCTCATTTTCTAAAACTTCATTAGTTTAAGAGTTTTTCGTTTTTTATTCCATACCCTAACATCATATTAACTTGAGATTTTATTAGTTTATATATAGTGGTGTGGTAAGACTATGTAACATGTTTATTCACGTGAATATACAAAATACAAATAAAAAAAATGCCAAAAGCAAACAAACCCCTAATGATTTAGGAATTAGTTAGTTGTGAGAATTATCAATGAGCCAATGATACTTCATACTTTACTGAAAAAAAAATAAAAAATATGAGAAATATGTAAAATATGGGCCCCATTCACCGAATGGCGTTTGGTTTTCTGAGTGGGCTTTTGCTTCGCTTCTTCGTTTTCCAAAAAACTCACAACAACATTGCTTTTTGTAACTTTTAACTCTCTGAAAACTTATAACTTCTTCTTCTTCTCTTAAAACCTAAAAACTTTCTTCGCTAAAGCAAAAAACCAAACAAAACCCACATCATGGATTCTCAGGACCACACCAACACACAACATTCTCCAGGTTTCTTCTTAATTATTAACAATGTCTTTTAGGGTTTTCTTTTTTTCTTTCTTCCTAAAGTTCCAATTTTTGGATCTTTCAATGTCGTAGCATTCTCGGGTTTTAGTTGATTTTGCATTTTTGATTTTTGTTCGTCTCTTACCTTGTTGCCTCTTCTCATTTCTGCTTCTCAGATTTTGATTTTCATTTCTCAATTTTTTTTACTGTGTGTTAATCTCAGTCTGTTCATGTTTTTTTAATCAATGTGCATAAAAATTGTTTCTTTTTCCTTTAGATTTTGTTTTTTTCTCTTTCTATTTGCTTTTTGTAACTTTTTAGCAAATTTTGGGTTTTTGCAATAATGGCTTCTTCCCTTTGTCTTTTCATGTCTATTTGATTAGTGGGTTTCGCTTTCTGATTTTCTTTTTTAAGTTTTCTTAATCAATTTTTTTTTGTAGAATATATATATCAATTTTGAAGTATATACGAACACTTAAGATTTTGTAAAATTCTATTATACAGGAGGTAAGAGCCATGGGGCTCATGTCTGCACTAAATGTGGTTGGAATTATCCAAATCCACATCCTAGTGCTAAAAACCGTCGTGCCCACAAGAAAATATGTGGAACCATCAAAGGATTTGAGATTCTTGATTCCGACAAGGCGAAACAGAGTCTTGTTTTGCCGAAAGAACATTGCTTGGATGATGAGCAAAAACTCCCAAGTAAGAACGTTTGTGATTTCGGATGAAAAAGTAGAAAGAGTTGTAGTGAAAACGTGAATACATTTTTAGCCTGTGTCATTGTTGTTTCTTTCTTGATGCTAATGTTTGATGCATGCTTGCTGAGGTCAGGTCCAAGAGTTGTGGAGAAAGCTGATGAGAAAACTGGGGACATAACCGAAGAGGATGTGTATGCAGATGCTGTTTGTGAATTTTCGAGCAGCTTATCTGACTCTTTCAAAGAAAAGGAAGAGACAGCAACAAATTGTGCGGCAAAGAGTACTAAGAATCCTGGTGAGTTACTACTCCCTTTGGTAAAAAACAATTGAGGAATGATGTTACCTTCTGATGCTAATGAGACTTGGTTTTATCGATGCTATCATTAATTTGTGTCTGGTAGGTTTCTGTTCATCAAGGTATAAAGTCTTGGTTGTGTCTCTTTTGATGTTTTTACGAGTTGTAAAACCTGTAGACCCTCTTATTATCCTGTTCACTGAGCCATCGGTTTATTACATTTTTTCGGTTTTATCCCCTATTGGCTTTCATGTTTTGTGTGATGTGCCTGCTTTATTTTGACTTTATAGCTGATGAATATGGAACGTCTCAGGTGAAATGCAACAGTGCAACAAAAGCCCTGAAGTGGTTCAAGAGAGCTGTGAAGTTCCACCTGTGGAAGTCCTTGAGAATTTCCCAAGTTCAGTTGAAGCAGCTTCAGGGAATCAACAAGGTGCAGAATCTTCTACTGAAAGACACTCTGTGGCATTTGTAACTCTGAATGATTCATCACAGGAAGATCAGGTCATTGAAGGTGGTGATACCATATCAAATGTTAGATCAGAGACAGAATGCAAAGGAAATTTACCTGATGAATCTGAATCTAAGTTAGTATCTGCATTAGGAAAGAGAAAGGATACTTTGGATTCATCATGGAACGATGAAGTGATTTACTCGGACGTAGAGGGTCCCAATGGATTTGCTTTTGAAGAAATGAGTATGACTCATCCTCGGGAAGCTAACTATATAGTGAGTGAGGATGTTCTGGTTGATACTTCTTATGCAAAAGCCAATGCAACTCATGTTATCAGCACCACCCCATCTATTCATGATGGACCCTTTGCAGAAAATGCTGACGTTTCTCTTCATGGAACCAAAGGCCGTGAAGAATTTGAACCTAATCATTCTGTGTGTTTTCCCGAGACACCTAAAGGAGAAGAATGTGAAACTGATACTCTTACTCAGGCAGAGAATTTAGGCATCCACCCTGAAGGCTTAAGTATCGGCAAGGAAGTTCCTTCATCAGACAAGCTTCCCTTGGAAGACAGAACTGAACCTCAAGGCCAGACTTCTTTGGTTGCGGTCAAGGAATTCCCCAGCGCAGAGGACATAGTGATGTCTAAGACTGACCCTGAAGATCTCAAAATGAAAGATAAAGAGGGTCTATCATCTTTGGGTTCTGCAGAAGAAACTCTCGAATCAGAATCCTCAAGAGTGTCCCTACCTGCGGCAGATCCTATGGTTGCTGACTCGAATCCTGATGTGAGCCATGCAGCTAACAAAACAGGCGTAGTTGATCTCATTGTTCACGAGAGTGAATTTATTCAAGAAAATGTTGTAGCTGAGGAGAACAGCCCAATTAGCAAGCACAATTCTGAATCCTCTTGTGCTGTTGAACACTATGTTTCTCCGGTATCTGTTGTATTGGAGGGAAACAATCCACATCAGAATAAAAGTTTAACAGGAACATCTAAAGACTCCATCCTCCAAATTGGTGCTGACGCCTGTGAAAGTAATGATGAAGATTGCAGAGAGAGTAGCAAAGGGGAGCTTTTGGAGGAAAGTACTACACCTGATGATTCTGCTAAAACAGCTAATCAGAAGCTGCTGGAAGGCGGAAGGACAGAATTCAATAGAGTTGTTGGTGGCTTAGGGGTTATTCAAGCAAATGAGATTGACTGTAATGTCAAAGCACACAACTTTTATGCTGAAGTCCCTGTGACAATCGAATCAAATGACCATCGGGATTTTGGGAGATTGCAGAATCTTTCAGAAGCACACATTAGATCTCTGGTTTCGAGTCCGCTAGTCACTAGAAATAATACAACTAATGCATTTGAATCCAACTTGAGATCGATTTCAGGTACTATGTCACATTTACTGACTAATATTTATTGAAAAAGGGATATTGGGTATCATTCTAATAGCCAAGATGATTTTTGATGGAACAGGGCTTAGTGACGGAGTTAACAAACCGGAAAATGAATCTCAGTCATCATCACTTGCTGTTGCTCTGTCGAAGAACCAAGAGATCACCCTGGAGAAGACAGCAGTACAGGAGCAGCACGTCCCGCTGAAGAACCTTCTGAGTGAAGCAAGATCACCAAGGCTAGTAGCAGAGGCAAAGAAAGATAATGAGAGTAACATAGCGAGAGTGAGTTCGATATTGGACCAAGAGACATCCCCTGAAGACGGTCGCTGGCCAGAGAGAAGAGAAGTGAGTGAGGAGTGGAATTCACCAGCAAAATATCCAGTGGACTTGAAGAGAGAGGAGAGGAAAGTGAAAGGAAGACCCTTTTGGGTGCCATTCGTTTGCTGTTCCTCTGTTAAGTAAAGGCTCTATTGTAATAATTCTAGGATGATGATGACTCTAAGGACTACAAAAGACTTGACTTTTTATAAAGAAGCTAGTAGTTTGATTATTGTAGGAGCTTTTGTTACTTGATGCAGAGCACTTAAGAGTTTGACTTTTATCATGATGACTGATTTTTCTTTCTTTTGGTTGCATATAGATTTAAAATTTGTGTGTTTTGATCAGACTTTCCAAGGTTTTAATTCGAATAACCGATGCACTGCAAAACATTAATACAGAACTCAAATTTTACCATTAATCCAAACTGAAGCTGAACCTGTTTGAGTTCGAACCGGACCGTTCGCTTACATCGATAATACAACATCTCTCTAACCCAAATTAACTAAACCAGGTCAATTTTTGGGATTATCCAATCTAACAAGGACGCTCGTCCTCCCACTAACACTAGATCCTTTCGTGCCATATAGATACCAGTGTCCGTATCCTCCTTTTTCTCTTCCTGAACAAGACATTGTCCCGAGAGAAAAGCAGAGACGACGACATTGATGGAAGATTGGCCGAAGGAGTAAGAGAAGACGTTTGAGTGCGAATAAGGAGGAGTCGCTAAAATGGCGTGCGCCAGAGAGGAGACAGAGCTGCAAGACTTTACTAAAGAGACATGTTACGCGGAAATCCAAAGTAGCTCACTTTCAATTTTTTTTGTTATTGGATCAATCTTGAGAAGAAAAAAGAAAGCGAAAGATAGAACAAAACGTAAAAGACACAAGAAGAACAACAAGCAAAAGATTTTGGTAACTCTGAGTTTATCTCCGGAGAGCTATTTCTCAGGGCAGAATCTTAATCCAACAAATTTCACTAGAACAAAGAATGAGCTCTCTCAATCACAGAGATATCCAAGGAAGAAGTCAATCACGAGACGTTTGATATAGTACCTAACAAACTCTGTTCTCGCCCTTTTATACCTTAAAGGTTTACAACCAACCAGACTCATAACCAAACAATGACTAAACTTAGGGATGTTGTCATGCGTAAAAAACCCGATCCAATCCGAACCCGAACTAAATCCGTCCAAATAAACCCGAATTTGAATAACCCGAAAAGAACTCGAAACTAATAAGCCTAATCCGAAATGAACTTTCTAAGTTTAGGGTTACTGTTTATTTTTTTGAAGGCTTTTAAACATTATTATTTTCAGTTTTTGTTTTGTTTTTTTAATTTTAAATAATGATAAATTTTTAAAATAAATGTCTATTTTTGTGTGTGGACAAAATTTAGAAATTTTCATAATTTGTGTTTTGATGTAACAAACTTAGTAAAATTGAGTTAGTAAACCAATATTTAAAATATTTTTTTTCAAAGAAAAAAGTAAAGACACAATAATCAAATGCAAACAAATGTCATTTATTTCGTTTAGATAATACCAAATCTAACAAAATTCAAATATTATACTTTCCAACCTCTCCAAAACAATAAAAATCATAAATTGCATACTTTCAAGTTTTTTTGTTGTCGCTGTAACATCCATGAACCACCAAAGTAGACTCATTGAACCACTAAATTTTATGTTTTGACGAAAAAAATTGGATTTTAATTTTTTGCGGGAAAATAAGATTTCACATTTTAGTCGAGAAAAAAAAAATATTAATTTTTTAGTGGGAAAACATGATTTTACATTTTTGGTGAAAAGACATAATTTTATGTTTTTGGCGGGAAAAAATGTTTTTACATTTTAATTTGGAAAACGAGATTTTACATTTAGACGGAAAAACATAATGTTACGTTTTAACTAAAAAATGAGATTTTATGTTTTTCGGAGGAAAAAGGAAAATATTAAATTTATCTAATATTATTTTTGAAGTTAAGGAAATAAAATGTTACTTCAATGTTTTTTTGAATTATGAAAAAAATCATAAATATTTCAGTATAAAATTATTTGGAAAATATTGATTTAATAAATAAATAAAAAGGAAAAAACCGAACAATTATGAAAAAGACCATACGGAAATCCTAAATCCAGTAGGGTAAACCCTTTCTAAACCCTTATATATAGGGTACTCATCAATTTTGAACCCGTAAAATTTTAATATTAAATGAGCGGGTTTAGAGTTTAAATTTTCATCTGGGTTTAGGGTACCCCAAGATTTTTTACCTATCATTAACAATCCTAACTAAACGGTTACCAATTAAATCAACTGAATATCAATCAGAATGACTTATTCCTCTGAGTCCACCAGAATCTTAAACAATATGCACTTGATATTAGATCACATTTCAACATACTCCACACTGATCTAATATCGAACACAGACTCATCTTTCCTTCACCAAAACATCTTCGAACTCTAGGACTACACCATCTGGCTAGCGTGGGCCATATCATGCTTGAAATACTCTGAACAAGTCTATTGCAAAATCAAACTTTCTCACTGGAACCACTTTCGTCAATATATCAGCTGGATTCGGGTTAGTGTATGTCTTTAACACTTCAACATCTCCATCAAAAATTGCATCTCTAATGAAATAGTCATTCAATGAGATGTGATTTGTTAGCCCTTTGCATCACTCATTCGAAAATTCTCAACAATCTTTCTCAAATATTCTTTTTGAGACAGCTGCAAACTACCTTTAGCTTCTAAGTATGACCACGGTTACGGTTAATGCAGTTAAAGTTATTTAACTGTTGATTAGAATTATAAACGTATTTAATTTTATTATAAACAGTTACAGTTAAAATTATAACTTTGCAATTAACCAATGGTTTTGATACGATAATAGTTAAAAAACGATTATGATTAATAATTTTTTTCAACCATAACTCATATATTTTTACGGTTAACGGTTACGATTCTTAATCTATATACAGTTATAGTTTGGTTACGATTTAAAATAATATAATTATTGTCTGAAATACGGTTACGGTTTGAATTTGATCATGCCTATTAGCTTCGTCTATGAAATCATTTATATTCGACATGTGCTCTGTTGTCAACATCATGTCACTATATATAACAGAAATATGTAGTTCCCATGACTCATGAGATACTTCCTTTCTGTAGACGCATGAGACTCTTTCTATCTGGTTTAATGCAAACCGGTTGGTAACCTGTTCCAATTTATTCCGGTTATTATTATTCTAAACCCTGGATCCAAACTAAATATTTTGTTTTTGTTTGTTTCGTCGGTATCTATTCTCTTTCTTTATCGTCGTCGTCTACAAAAACCCGCGTCTATCACAGCTGAAGCAAAACAACAGAGAGAAGATGCGAGCAATTCAATTCGTGACAACGCGATTGAGCTCGTGCTTGAGGCCAATTGGATTTGACTTGGTTTCTTGTTCACCTCGCCTGGTCTTTAACCCTAGGCGCCTTACCTGTACCGCCGCGACGAAATCGAATGGAGGAGGAGGCAGGTCTGGTTCGATTGTGTCTGCTCCATTGTTGATTCAAGAAGATTTTCAGAAGATCGATGTCAATCCTCCTAAAGGAACTCGTGATTTTCCTCCTGAGGATATGCGACTCCGAAACTGGCTCTTCAACCATTTCAAAGAGGTTAGTGTCGTCGCTATTCAAATTGAAAAAGAAAAATAATTGGATGTAGTTGTCTTTTTAGATGTATTGCATTCTGCAACTTTTCCCAGAAAATTCATCGTTTTTATTCCTCTCTTGGTTCAATGAAATTTTGAACTCAAGCTTCATACTTTGCTTTGAAGGTCTCACGATTATTTGGCTATGAAGAAGTCGATTTTCCAGTATTGGAAACGGAGGCATTGTTCATCAGAAAAGCAGGGGAGGAGATTAGAGACCAAGTTAGTATTTCTACACTTCTCAATTGTTCGATTACATTGCTTCGTTCTTTGGATCTTTGCTTGTATAGTTCAGATTCAATAGCCTAAACATTGCAGTTTTTAAGTAAAATCGATGAAATAATTTAGAGCTTTTAGCTTAAACTCTTGCAACCTTGTTGTTGTGTAGCTTTACTGCTTTGAAGATAGGGGAAATCGACGTGTAGCATTGAGGCCTGAGCTTACGCCTTCTTTAGCAAGGCTTGTCATACAGAAAGGGTAATAACACAAGAAGCCTAAGAATTTCTTTTCTCGATTCTTCAGAGTAGGTCCATGAAATCTTCAAAGGACAGATTTATTTATTTTGTTTGTAAAATTTTTGTATCCAGGTATGGATGTGAGAATGTTGATTCCCATATTCTTTTTGGTCCAGAAAATCAGTTTCCCTTCCGTTGAAGTGGTTTGCTGTTGGGCAGTGTTGGCGATATGAAAGAATGACAAGAGGAAGGCGACGGGAGCATTACCAATGGAATATGGATATCATTGGTGTGCCTGAAGTAACAGTATGTTTCTCTCACAACTGCATTCACTTTTGTTGGCCTTCTCATTTCTTGCTATATAAACCTCATTTGTGATTTTTTTTAAGTCTCTGTACACCGTGAACCTAAATTAGTCCTGAAACCATTTTGTTTAGGCTGAAGCAGAACTAATTTCATCTATAGTCACCTTCTTCAAGCGAATTGGGATCAGTGCATCAGATGTTGGTTTTAAGGTTTCAAGCCGCAAGGTAATTTGCTTATTTCCTCTTTCGATGTGGATTATTTAAATATTTTTTTTTTGCTCTACACTTTATATAACCAAGGAATTTGAATACTTGCAATGAAAAACATGATTGTAGAAGTTTGATCTCTTTAAAGCTAATGTAACCGAGCTTTTTACTTTAGGTAATATATTCAAATTTTATCAAAAAAAAAATGAAGTATGATTTTAGAATATTCTGCACAATCTGCTGTATCTTGATCCACTGCAGGTTTAATCTGCCATAACTTCTTCTTTCTACAGGTTTTACAAGAAATGCTAAGAAAGTATGGTGTACCCGACAACTTGTTTGGAAGAGTTTGTATCATTATAGACAAGGTTAGTAGTTTGTAGATTTTCTAATATCAATAAATACTCCAGCTTTCTGAATGTTTTTTGCTATTTTTAATTTTGTCACCTACTCTTATATTTTGAGTGATAAATAGATAGAAAAGATCCCAATTGATGAGATAAAAAAGGAACTTGGGTTCACGGGGATATCAGAAGATGCTATTGAACAGTTATTGCAAGTGCTTTCCATGAAGTCCTTGGATGATTTGGAAGGTAATTTCCTTTCATTATTGTATTGAATTCCTTTCTCTTAAAATCGCTGCAAATAGTAAAAACCTCGAATTTGTGTTAAGCAGATGTACTTGGTGGAGCTGGAGAAGCCATTGCAGATTTGAAACAACTCTTTTCACTTGCTGAAAAGTTTGGTTATTCAGAGTGGATACAGTTTGATGCATCCATTGTGCGTGGTTTGGCGTATTACACTGGTATTGTCTTCGAGGTTAGATTTTATGACATGATCTTTCTCATATTTGGATACTGGTCTATTGTTTTTTATATCAATTGATATAAAAATATGTTTGTGACAGGGATTTGATCGAAAAGGGAAGCTGCGAGCTATATGTGGTGGTGGGAGATACGACAGATTACTCTCCACATATGGAGGTGATGACATTCCTGCTTGTGGTTTTGGTTTCGGCGATGCTGTAATTGTTGAAGTAAGTTAAACCCTCTGGTTACTATTTAAGCTTCCATTGCCCGAATATGCAGTGACAAGTTCAATTTTAGCCTGAGAATCTCTGACTCCTTATTTCCTTCTTTTATGTAGTTGCTTAAGGAGAAGGATTTGTTGCCAGAATTGGGACAAGAGGTAGAGAACATTGTGTGTGCTTTGGACAAAGATCTCCAAGGAGCTGCAGCCACCGTTGCAACCGCTCTCAGAAGCAAAGGCCAAACTGTTGATTTGGTATTGGAGAGTAAACCGTTAAAATGGGTGTTCAAGAGAGCGGCTCGGATAAACGCAAGAAGGTTGATTCTGGTTGGGAAGACAGAGTGGGAAGATGGTTCGGTGAGTGTGAAGGTTTTGTCTTCAGGTGAGCAGTTCCAAGTCAAACTCAATGACTTAGAGTAGTACATGAAAAAAATGTTTCATTGCCCTTTTTCTTTTGAGCAATTGAGTTAAGATTGGATCTTTATTTGATCTTGGAAGGTTAATTTTAAAAATCTTACCATATTATTTCAAGAGCATTGAACAAAACACGTGAAACTTAATCTTGTGACTGTACGAGAATTGTCTTCAACTTGAGCGAAGCTTGGTTCGATGGTACTAGCATTTTTTATGACTGAAAAAGATTGGGATTCTTGACAAGCCTGTGAAAATGAAGACTGGCTCTTTTGTTCATGCTGCTTTTGGGAAAGGGTAGTTTCTTAGGAGATGTGAAGGAGTGAAGAACCTGTCTCTTGGTATGAGAGACGAAGAATCAAAGTCATGGACTAACCAGTATCTAATGAAACTTGTGGTTAAGTATCAGCAAGGATTGCCTCTGCTTTGGATTGCATACAAAGGTTGCCGCATAATCATGCACGAAACTGTTTGTGTTTTTTAACATTTCTCCCTTAGTACGTTTTTGTGTCAGAGACAAGCACCAATAAGGTACATTTTATATTATATCAGCTAGGATTTGAGTTGTAACTATGTTTCAAATTTCAAATTTTGAAGTTTTAAATAATGAATTTCAAATTTGAGATTTCATATTTTGTTGCATTTTAGTCTTTATAATTTTGTATCTCATAATTTTTTTTTACAATCTTGTGTCTTATATATATTCCACATATATATTTTTTTTATTTATATATATAAAATTAAATAAACATATTAAATGAAAATAAAAATTTTTATATAAGAATTATTAGATAACATGAAAAAAAATTACAGAGTAATAATATTACGGTAAGCAAATTTAATTTTTTTTAAAAAAGCGAAAAAAAAATTTGTTTGTCGATATTCCAAGATTATTTGTCAAATGCATCGAATTTCTTCATGCAATGTGTAAATGAAATGATTCAACCAAAAGATGCTATCTACGCATACATTTAGCATTAAAAGAAAGATCGAATATGAAAAAAAAATTTACGAAAAAAAGAAGAAGAACTAAACCCATATACTGATATACAATATTGATATCACACAGAATACATTATGATTCAGGTCACCAAATCACAAGATATTATAAAGTTTTTATTTATAAGCTTGATACCACAATTTTGCGATAGATGTTTAAGACAAGACAAAGTGGATAAGATTTATTTAGTACATCAATAATTTCAAACTGAAGATCTCTGTGTAATTGTCGTTCTAAGTCCATGCTTCATCGACGATATAAAACCAAGAACTGGCTCAATCTTCTGCCCTTTGATAACCTTTATGTCATAGTTTTGTAATATCTCCACCACCACTATCTTCATTTGAGTCATAGCTAAGTGCTTACCTAGACAAGTTCTTGGACCTGAATTAAACGCTAAAAATTTGAAGGAAGGCTCATGTTTGATGTCTCCATTCTCAGAAATCCATCTCTCTGGTTTGAATTGTAGTGCATCTTTTCCCCAAACTGCTTGCATCCTCCCTAACGCATAAAGGCAGATGATGATCTTAGAGTTAGCATTGACTTTATGTCCACTTGGAAGAACATCCGGTTCAATAGAAGACTTGCGGCCGAAGGAAACTGGTGGATAGAGTCTCATTGCTTCATTCAGTGAACCATGCAAATACACCAACTTGTCCCAATTCTCTTGGCCATTTATGGTTCTTGATAAGTCCGTGTTGATGATCTCTTGACGAATCTTGGCTACCACTTGTGGATTTTCAGACAGAAGCCAGAAGAACCAAGAGAGAGCGGAGGCCGTTGTATCCCTTCCGGCTAGAATGAAGGCTAAGATAGTGTCTCTAAGGAGCTTATCGTCTGTCGGATTCAAGAGCTTGTACTTGGTTGTATCTAGCTTCATGAAGGAAGTTAAAAGATCCTCACTTACTCCATTGGACTTATCAAGAAGTCCTTGTGATCTGTTTATCTCTTCTCTCTTGGCTGATATGTATTTTGCACACTCGCGGTCAAATGTTGCATTAGCCTCATTCATCTTCTTCTCTTGTCCCAACCCCATCCAGTTCTGCAGTTTCCACAAGAACTTTGGTCTGACATGCCTATAAAGAATCCCTTCTCCAACATCATCGAGAGCTTTAGCTAATTCATCTTCGTGCATTTCAATGGAGAGAGATCTAGGATCAGAACCGGTTATAAGGATTAAGATTGTATCGAACGTGAACCTCCCGAACACGTCTTGCAAGTCCACAATTGTTCCTTCCTCTGCAAAATGATTAAGAAGAGGAACAAGCCCGTTCTTGAGTTTACTTGTCATAGTACTCATTGAAAACCTTTGAAAGTCTTGATGATGGAGCATGGCTTGATAAGACTTCCTCAGATTCTTCCATAACTCCGAGTCCGTAGTGATTATGCCGTCTCCAAACACATCAAAAACATCTCGAAAATCGGATCCTTTGATGTAATTTGAGAAGTTTGAGCTCATTATATGATGAATATTAGCTGGATCAACCGTGAATAACATATCCATTCCAGCGAACGGCGGTCCCTTGAATGGAAACGTCAAGTCAGAGCTTTCGAGAATCTCAACACTGAAGTCATAGATACGGTGGAGCTCCACGAGCAGACCGGGGAGCATCCGAAGAACCGGCCAGTCTCTAAGGACCCGGCAATGAGATTTCGTGAGGAACAAGTAATGGAGGATGATGAGAAAGCAAAGGATGACCATGGAAGCTTCAAGAAAGCTTATCGTAGCCATATTGGAGTAAGGCGCCTAATTAAGACACACACACCTTTGGGATGGCAGCTTTGCTGGCGGAAAGAACTGAAATTTATTTATATGCACACACTTCCAAGCGCGGTTAAAAGAAAGAATATCTTTCCAATATTTATATATACTATTAAAAATGGTTTCAAAAATTGTTAACTAAAATTTTTAGATATCATTATTCTTTTAAATTTTTTAAAATTGACCAAATCTATTTAATTTTTATAGAATGACAAAAAGAGAAGTCATAGATTTTTCAAGATTGATTGAGTAGGAATATCCTCTAATTCAAATCAGATTTATTTACTCTTAAGAATATGTACAAATAACCACATCAAAAATGAACACGTATCATCCTTAAAAAGGTAAATATATATATATATATATATATATATATATAATTTATCACAAATGATTCATCTTCTTCTTTCTAATGATACTTGATCTTTTAGGTTTTCTTATGTAATTAATAAACTAAGTTAATTCATACTTCAATTATTTTTCTAAATTCAATGTCTACCATTAACTAAATCTAAATTAAAGCTTGCTCAATATATATTTAATCATTTTAGTCTTTCTTCCTATAAACTCAATGCATTGCTTACTGTTTTTTTCAAAAAAAATAGAAAATTCGTCTTCTTATCATTTCTTGATTCCTTAGCTTTTCAATCCAAATAAGTGCTTCACATGAACAACCAAAACCATCGATAGAGGTACCGCCGTTTCTATGATGAGACAATCCAACTCACTAGGCATGCGCGTTTGATAATCGCGGTCTAGGTCTTCTCTTTTTAGCGTTATATTTAACATTGTTATCACTAAAAGTATATATTTGCAACTTATTTTTTTGTTATTATCATACCTGCAGAACATATAATGTACTCAAAACCGATAGTTTGCATCCCTAATTGAATAAACTGCAGGAACTCTGGTTAGTTAAGATGTCATGTTATCTTCCTTAAAAAGATTGCAGATTCATGGGTCAAATATTGTTTAAGCTCCATTCCATTCGGTGAAACATAAAATGTGGGATGGTTCTTGCAGAATAAATTAAATAGATTTATTTAGGGCATGATAAAGTTTTTTTTAATCTCATCTCTCCCAAACACGACCAGAATGAGTTAAGGAGAAAGATGCATATTAAAAATGCTTAACTTTCAAGTCTGTAGGTGAGCAAGATGCATCAAAATTCTATCCAAAAATGTATTTACAAAAAAAAATCTCAAACAACCTATTTTAAGTTGGTATACATTAAAAATAATTATTTAATTAATATGTGTAAATAAAGTTGTTTTTACATATAAAACAAACATACTATTACCTCATATCTAACTATAAAAGTTTAATTTTCATTAACAATAAAAACATAATATTATATTCTAAAGATTAATAAACAATTTTTTTAATAAAAATGTTAAAAATATAAATTTTTAAATAACTCGTGCGTCTGCGGAGGATAATCCCTAATACATTTAATTTGTGTTGTATACACAAACTTGCAAGATTAAATGCATATGTCAATAATCCCTACATTGCCAATACAACCAACTTCTTTAATTTTTTTTCTGATAATTCACCTAACTTTTTTATATATTTTAGGTTTTATTTCATTTTTTGTCACCTAACAACCATATATTTTAGGTTTTTTAGTTTTATATAATTTATAATTTTCTTATAAAGTTTTGAATTATGTTTCAATTTGATATCCTCCTAAAATAAAAAGTTTCATAATAAATTAACTTTAAAAATTGATAATTTCATTTTAGATAAAATACACAAATCTAGAAATCATACAAAATGTATAGAAGTTTGAAAATAAAAACGATGGATTGTTTATGGAAGTAGTAATTATTGGGTATTGAGTTTAATTCAAGTGTAGAAATCAAATGATATTATGTGGACTTATTAAATACACTAACATAGAGTTTTAAAATTTTAGATAAGTAATACATCTTAATTCTAAAATAAACAATGACTCATTTTAAATGAACCAATTTTTTAAAAATCTAATCTATTTTAAATCTACTGGAGTTGAGTTCAATTTATAGAACCAATAACACCTCACACATTAAAAATTAAAACTGAATATTATATTATAAAGATTAAGAAACAAAATTTTTTTTTAATAAAAATATTAGAAATATGCATTCTTAAAAACCCATGCGCATGATAATGCATTTAATTTTTGTTGTGTACACAAAATTGCACGATTAAATGCATATGTCAGAATTACCTACATTGTCAATACAACCAACTTTTTTAAATTTTTTTCTGATAATTCACCTAACGTTTATGATATTTTAAATACTGTCATTATTGCCCGTTTCTAACTTTATCAGCTAGTTAACCTTATTGACCCCATTAAGAGAATGCGCTATTTTCACACACACATTTCTCATGGGTCCTATGGACACCGACACACATACTTCTCGACCGGTCCTATGGACACCGACACACACTTCTGGAAAGGTACTGAGCAGAATAGGTGAAACCAAAGTAATTACTGAAATAGAGATATTAACGTTGATGTTGCAACATGAAAAACAAGCTGACATATCATTGAACATGAACAATCTAATGACTTGGCATTAGTGGTCTGAGGAGGAAGTGAAGATAAGCTTTCTCAATTTTTTTTTGCCGGCTGAATCTCATTTTATTATGAATAATTATCAATGTTTACATGATGTTGAAGAAAGTTTGGACATATATGATACACACTCTATTGGTAATCGGAGGAAATCGAAGTTCTAGCTAGAGTATCACCACACTTATTTGCTGAACAATTCTGGTAAATGAATTTAACTTCAAAGAACATGTTCCTCCATTGCCGTTGTATAGTGTTTATGTAGTCTTGGAGTTTCGAGTTGACCAACTTTCCATTGAGAATACAGTTGATATTCAGCTTGTCTCCTATAAATTCCACAGAGCGATGTCCCAACGCCCAAAATGGTTGCATATAGCCCATATGAATGCCGTACATTCTGCTTCCTCCAGAGATTTGCGTCCTTGAAAGTTTTCCATTCCAGCTTCGATAAAAATATCATTACATTTCTGGAGATGTCGACAAGGGTGGTTTTGGTTCATCTTCGTCCATGGATAATTGTCTTGCTGAGTGGTAGCTTGATTTCACTGTATAGTTCTCATCTTTGGTGAGGCTCCAAAAACACAATCTCGAGCAGGCCGGGAAGGAAAAAAATATACGAATTAGAAAATGATCCGCGTAGTCCATTAATTCTTGAAGCTTGTTGTCATCCTATTGGAGATTTGTTTGGTTAATAAGGGTATTCACTGGGAGACTTGCAGATGAAGGGTCTAATAGTAAAGGAACTCTTGATAGTGTTATAGGGAGCCAATGATCCGATCCTAAGAAAGTGGTATGTCCATCTCTAATATTTGTTTGGATCCCAGATCGTAGAAGTGTTTTTCCCAATAATAGAGATTGCGACCCAAAAGAAGGTTGTGTTCCTCCAGTGGCATCCAAAAGTGAACCTTGACGGAAGTAGCGCCCTTTAAGAACATGGTGGAGTAGACTGTCTGGTGTGTTGATGAGCTTCCATACTTGGTTGGTCTGATTGAAACAATGCAGCTCCTTAAATCCAATTCCTCCTTCCTACTTATTGATTGTCATTTTCTTTCAAGAAACCCATGAGATTTTACGTTTTTCTAGTATCAACCCCCATCAAAATCATGTTATTAGGCTATCAATCTTAGAACAAATTTCGATAGGTAGCTGAAAAAATTCATCGAGTATACATGCGTGACGAATGATACAACTTTAATCAGTGCGTCTTTGCCCGCTGGTGATTGGAATCTCGACTGCCAGCCACTAATCTTGTTTAGGACATTTTTGTTGATGTATTGAAACATCTTACGACCAAACTGCTCCGATAGTCCTTAATACTTCTCTCCCCCTCCAACATTAGGCATCTTTAGTATATGTTGGATGTTATCTCTCGTATGTTGTAGGACTTTATCGTCGAAACTGATTGTAGATTTATCAAAATTGATCATATGTCCAAAAGCTCTCTCTTAGTCTTCAAATTTTTTGAGAAGGTTACGATTGTTCTTGTGATCAGCTTTCACAAAGAATAAATAGTCATCTGCAAAAAGAATGTATGAAATAGGTGGACCGCCAATACTTAAACGGATAGGTTGAATCAGATGGGGTTTGTACCGCATTAGCTTGAGAGAATTCAATACATATGTACATAAGATGAAAATATATGGCGATAGAAGATCACCTTGGCGAATACCTCTAGTTACTTTAAATCTTCCATAAGAACTGTTAATACGAAAAAGGAGACACTTCTAACATATGTCATGATTCAGAGGATCCATCTTTTAGAGAAACCTTTTTGCGGAGGACCACTTCTAAAAAATTCTATTTAATACGATCTAAACCTTACTAATGTTGCTTTTAACCGCCATATAAAGAGCTTGCACATCGTTTACGTACTCGTAGGGAATGAAGGACTTTATATGCTAATAAAAAATTATCAGTAATGAGACGGCCAGAAGTGAAAGCAGCTTGATTTTATGCGACAACATCAAATAAACAAGCTGAATTTGTAGATTATAGCCTTGAAAGTCTTAAAAGTGTAAATGGCAAGCACCCCAAAATTTTGGAGATGAATTTGTAGATAACATTACAAACTGGAGTGTTGATCTTGAGAATGAGGCATAGATTGGTATGATTCATTTTCAGGTTTAAATCCCTCGTATCAAAAAAATGTATAACCTCCTCATGACGGCATGTCCTATTGTCTCTCAATACTTTTGATAAATTGTGTAGTGAAAGCATCATGCCTTGGGGCTCTTGTAGCACCGACTGAAAACATAGCCGATTTCACCTCTTGAGCCGTTATATGTTTGGTGAGGAAAGCACTGACGTCCTGCGTAACCACATAGTCGACGTTATCAGGCACATTTGTCAAGTCCCTACGACTGGAGGTTGAAAATAAATCCGTGAAGTAGCGTTGAGCTTCCTTTGCAATCTCCTTATTCCCTTCAATGTCCACTCTTGCCAAATTTTTGACAGACACAATCTTGTTTCTGGCTCTTCTATTCTTCGTAAAAGCATGATATAAAAGCGAGTGTTACGATGACTTTTGCTCATCTTCCCCGTTCATTCCTCTGTTGAAATCATTGGGTTTGTGTGGGCAATATCAATGTTTGTGACTAACTCTTTATCTTCTTGCCTGAGTTTGTGTTCTGAGTTTTTCGCCATTCCGATATTTCATGATAAGCTTTCTCAGTTTAAAAAGTAGAGATTACTCTAGATCGTTAAGACAGTTAAAGTATGGTTCGGAAGATTATAGCCTTGAAAGTCTTAAAAGTGTAAATGGCAAGCACCCCAAAAAATAAACAGTCATTCTTTTTACTGCAGACAAATCCAATGCAAATAACTATGTCTTTGATGTGAGACCAAGATGACAAGAAGACAGAAAAGCAAACGAGCTGATATCAGAAAAGAAAAAAAAAGAAAAGAGCTCTAAATTGGTACAAACTGGATAATTTAAGCGAAAAGAAAAAAGAAAACCCAGGACTGACTCTGACGACTTCCCTCAGGATTGCACGGCCAGTTTCTGAAGATGCTCAAAAAAGACTTGCAGGCTCACGTCGTCAGTGAAGATTACATCAGACCCAGCCGACATCTCGTTTGCATTGTTGTAAGTAGCTGATGGATTCAGCTTCGCCAATAAAAACCTTGCCTGCAGTTTTTAATATGTGAAAGGATGTGGTGTTAATGGATACAAAACATGTGAACCCATCAGATAAATCATACACAGATGACATAAATCTATCAAAGTCGAGCTGAGAAAAGATCAAACAAATGTGGATGCTGCTGACCTGTGATCCATGTTGATCACACACAACTAATCTTGGGACTGGGAAACGCTCCCGGACTATCATCTGGGAATCCTCTTGAGGAGCTTGCAATAGCTGAGCAAAGGCCTGAAACGAGACATTAGAAAATTAGGATATCATAGCATTAATGATGGTGAAGCCATAAATGAGACTCCATGGTAGAGTATATTGACCTTGCTACAGCCGAATTTATTTCAAATGCATTTAGAAGGAACCATCTTTTAGATAGTTGTCCCAGACTACATGTCTCAATTTGGATTTCTACCCAAGCCGATGTCATAAAAGGAACATATAATGTGATGGCTACGCAAGTATGAACATATGGTCCTGGATGATGAATGCTTTTGCAACTAAACAGACAATTACAGGTTCAAAGCTTGTGTTACCTCATGTTCAGGCTGATGATGATAACCCATGTTTCGCCATTGTGCTATAGTCATTCCATGGAAGACAACAACACTAAAATACGCATCTAATAGAAGAATCCGGTCCGCTGCAATAGAAGCCACATCCAGCAAAGCTGGCTGAGGTGGTGAACTGAATGTATATGATGTAAGCGATGGTTGGATCATGACAGTTGCATTTGAAATATTCTCCCGGTTTAGCAACATGCGGAAGTATGCGGTTTCATCGGGACTATTGTTGAAGACCTGCCACCATTCCAACATCACAAAATAAAATACTATTCAGCCATATAGGCCAATCAAGCAAAGCAGAGAGTCATGAATCTAAAACAGTAGTCTACCTGAACAAACTGTGACCTCCGCAGGTTAAACATGAATTGAGGGAACAATGAAAAATATGGATTCAGTGTAAACGAGGATGGGTCATCCTTTCTATAGTCACCGAATTTTGAACACAGACGAATGAGAGTCCGATCTAGCCATCGAGTAGCATCAAATCCCTCCTGAGGTAATACATGATATACTGTATATATGAGCAACAGAATTACAAAAATACAAGTAGACGAAACTAAATGAAGTACTGCAATAAGACAGGAATGCATAGTTTATCAATAAAGATGTTAATTTACTTAGTAGTTTCACTATGAGCCTCACAGATACTGCAAAGTCTTGGTACAAAGAGACAAAAGGTATATATACAGGGACGTCTTTGACGTTTACTCAAGAAACAACTGTATTCCACCTCGATTTAGGTTTATGGTATTTCTAGGTGTTCAGTGGTGTGACAACTAAAATTTGACTTCCTCTGGACATATATATGAACATTTAACCACAGGTGCTGAACCCCTAGGAAATAATTTGGCAAGGAGACGAAAATTTATAGTCATCAGAAGCAGTATGCACTTAACCCCTTAGCCAAGCAGCAACAAAAAGATTAATGTCAACCCACATATTGAAGCAATTAAAAGATGATGCAAGGTACCTCTGTTTCCATTTTTAAGGAAGCTAATCTTGCCATGACCACAGCAGCAGTTTCTTGATCAAAGCCTTGCACAAGTTCCTGAGAATGTATATGCCAACCGTTGTAAAATGTTAGCTTACCAGAAAGCTTTTGGCTATTAAAACACCCACAATACATTTTACATGAATGGCACATAACCCTGAGCCACAATTATCATTGATTGCGTGACAAGAATGAAACGTAAAAAAAAACTGACTATCAAGCTGGTACCTGCATCAACATTCGAATAAAATGTCAAAATCATGCAACAAACACCATAAAAAGTTTCACATGATATGAAATTGAAGCGAAGCAGGGGAAAAAAGGTACTTGGGAGATTCATAGTTAGGAATGATATAAAATAAAGCATTAGTAATCAGAGTATGTTATACCGTAACAGTATCTAAGGGATCCAAGATAATCCTAACAAACTAACTTTTTCAATGTGAAGACCCATTGAAAGCAAAAAGACTAGAGCTTTTCATTCAAAATTCACAATAAGTTAGCTTTTAATAGTTACACCAATGACCAAATGGGAAATGTTTGCTGGTTGACCAAAATGAGAACCAAGAATATTACAATAAAAATTGCTTAACAATACTAATGTTAACCGCACTTGCACTGTGTGGAATAAAACTTGATAGCAGATTTGTAGGTCTAGCTAGCAAGAAAGAGTGAGACTCAAAACATATTCTAATCCTAATATCAATGCTACCAAGAAAATAAGAAACAGTGCTATTGGAAAAGAGCTAGTAGATTACCCAAAAGAAAAACAAAAAACAAAAAAAAACCCAAATGCTTTTACATATTGAGTATAAAGTCGTAAGTTTTGTAGCAAGCAAGACGAGGACGAACATAAATGGTAAGTTTTGCAGAAAGCAAGACAACGACGAACCTCTGCGCTCACAGCAGTATCTACCCATTGTCTGGTTATTGTTGTAACCCTGAGCAATGTTTGACCTTCAGGGTTTTGGTAACTGCAATCCAGTCAACAACAGTAAATCCAATGCTTAAAAGTAATAACATAGTTCAGAAAGACCAGAGGTAAGGAAAACAAAGAGACAAACAAAAGCTGTCAGAATACCTTGTAACAAACTGCAAATAAAACTGAGGATTTACAGCTCCAGGAGCATTTGACCCGGTTGAGGATAGATCAAAGAATACAGTCAAGCAAGTACTCTTGTCAAGGCCACATAACTTCCAAGCACTGGTATTCCCCTCTCCAATGACTGTGTCGGCAACACTGGGACCTTTCTGCAAGGCTCCAAAAGAATATAAATTAGAATCAATTAATCTAGGATAGCATTATTCATTTACAAAGCACAAGCGAAACATCTGGAAAAATCTGGATTCCAAGCACTCCAGGTATAACCTTCTCTAATGATGAGCAAGGCCCAATAACACCTTGAATTTTGATGTCTTTTGAACAATTGATCTCAAGCATGCCACTGAAAATGAAAGGTCCGCAGTCAGTTTGGACCAAAGGATGAAAAGTATATATTACCGTAGCATACAAGCAATATTATGCATAATGTTCCACAATATAGGATCTTGAATTTGCCAAATACTCCTTATCTTGCGACACCAACTAACAGAAGAAATTATAGCAAAGTATTGGCACAAAAGCAGAGAAGAAACCAACTTAAAGCAGAGGCCAAGAGACTGCTCGCCATCTTCAAACACCCGCTTGAAGGAATCTTTAAATACAGAATGGCCAAAACTTTCAGAGAGAACAACAAGGCCACCGGTGCTTTCAACTGCAACTTTCATTTCAGCAACCCCAACCTAACTATACCAAAATGCAACAGCAGAGACAATTATAGTTAGGTATCAAATTCTGCGATGAAAAAATGATAGCAAAATGGAATGATTTGATAGATCGAACAAGCAAACCCTTATCAACACCAAGAAGCAAACATGGTTACGAAAATATATACTCAAGTCTTCTAAAACGCAAAGGACATCAAAATGAACAGAAAAACAGGGGTTTCAGACAGGGAAGGCCAGGGCAAGCATGGCAAAATTATCCGGAGATTTCAAAGAACATTATTGATTTCCAGACGAAAGGGGTGTTATCAAATAATCACATTGATTGCCACTTCAGATTTCAAAAGATATGTAAAAGTTAAAGGTTACATTTACAAATGGGCGCTCTTTCGTGCACAACTACTAACATCTGCAAAATTAATCAGATGCAAATAATAAACTGCTCAATTACAGGTTAGTTAAACAACTTGAGTACAAGTAAGAGCTTTGACAATTGGTGTGCGTCAACAATGTCAACTTTGCCTGACACTTTAGTAACTCGGAATGCATTTCAAGATAATGACACGTAAAACCACACTTCAGGGAGTTAATGAGAGAAGGCATTCACTTTAGCTAAAAAAACAAAACAGCGGCACAGACAAAGTTGAGAATCAGGCGTTGCAAAAAAAAACTACACATTCATATGTGAAGAACAAAACCAGAGTTTGGGCATCAAAAAATAAAACCACGGCACATTAATACCTGATCAAGTGCAGAAGCAAAAAGATCTAACACATGACCCTGAGCGACGAGCTGCTTTGCAATACTATCATAAAACTTGACAGCTTTCTTATAGTAAGGGGCAGCATCTTTATCTAGATCTTTGTGGGAGCGTACAGGATCTGATAAATCCTTTGAGATAATCTGAAAGACAAAAAAAGAACGAAAATTTTGACTTAGGCTATAACAAACATGGTTCGCATATATGGTGCGATGAAACTTGACAATGCCATAAACCAAGGAATCAACAAGCTCTAACCGTTCCAGGGCCTTCTGTACATGGACCTCCGACCAAAGCTACGATTCTAGCTCCAGTTCCAGGCAAGCAAGCTCCAAGTAATCCTGCAGCTACACTCAATGCCACACCTGTGCATCGTTGGGGGCGATGACCTGGCTGAACAGGCCATTGGTCTGTTTGCAGCTCATCCAAAAGCTACATACCCAACATCAACCACACGAGTGTTTAAACAAGTAAAATGAAAATGAACATAGCACAAATCTATTGACCGGCATATTCAAACTGAAACCACCATTACATACCAAGTCCAGTGTGTATTCGCACTCAGACGCAGGCAGCAGGAATCTGTTCACACCAGCAGCACTCTGGAATCCATTTTGCGCTCCTTTTGGAAACCCAGAAGTGGGAGCTCTCCTCGAAGAAAGCCCTAACTGATCCAAAATTTGATCCTTGGAGACTTCTTTGTTTCCTTTGAAGACAAAAACTTTAGACATCTCGGAGAATCCCAATTCATGCACATGAGCCTGTGTACCAAAGGACACAAATCCCACCAAAGCATTTTCCGGAAGCAACCCGATCGCCTGCTTGAGCCCCGATTTGGCGAATCCCAATTCTTCCTCGATCATACACGTATCGAGAACAAACACGAAAACAGGCGGAGGCGATTGAGGCGGAGCAGCGCCGGTTCTCGGATCAAATTGACCAGCGGTCGGCGGTAGCGTGTATTCGACAGTTGTGTACTGAGGATAAAGCTCACCAGGGAGATTACTCTCAGAGATCATATGGTAGTGAGGCGGGAAATTATTCCTCTGGTAGCAGAAAGGGCAGATCCAGATCTTGGCGGCGAAATCGACGCGAGCGAAGGCGTTGAGAACAGCGATGCAGGTCCGGCATTTGAGCGGAGCATAAGGGAGAGAAGGGATGTCGGAGTGACGGCGGATCGGGGAGATTGAGGCGGCGAGTGGGATCACGCACTTGCTAGCTTCAACCTTAGTACGAGGCCAAACGTTCCAAGTCATACGAACTCCATCCATACCTTCCGGATCCATGTTCGCCATTTCCGCCATTGAATGACCTTGATCTAAGCAGAATCGGATCAGATCGGAAATCGAATTGTGGGAGTCGACGACGAAACTGAAGAGACTCTCGGAATCGTGGGGGTGGGTTGTGTCAGAGGAGGAGGGCCGTGAGAGATTAGGAGTTACGGGTCACGCACGACTATCACTGGCAGGTCACAACCCGTGAGAGTCAATTCGATTGGATAGATGATGGATCTAATGTCTATGTTCGGGTTTGGGTCAAAGTTTTTCTTTTTCTTTCCTTTTTCATCACAAACGTATTTACTAACCAACCGAGCTACCAAAAATTTCCAAACCGAACAAAAATGTTCGAACCCAAACCAAACCATATTTGAATTTCGTAAAATCGAACCAAATTAACCATAATATTTAATTAAATGTATAGATAATACATTTACATATATTTAAATCAGCAACATTAATCAAAACTAAATAATTTTTGTTATAATATTTTTCCAAACCTAAATCGGATCCAAAGCTTAAACCATGATTACAAGTAGGATCTATTTTCTAAAACTCAAAATCTAAATAACCTGATATGAACCGAACCAACCAGGATCTCTCCATCTCAAAGTAAAATTATACAAAACAATGTAAATTATACAATAAAATCTGGATATTAGTCTGTAAATCTTATGAGATATCGATTCTAACATTTACTGCAAATCAAAATCTCAAAAATTCGATCAACATCAATAATAAGCTTTTTATATGATAAATTTTGTATTGAAAATTTATCTAAATGTAATGTTAAATTCGATAAACTATATGCATAATGTTTCACACATAACAAAACGAACGACCATATTCTATTCACATGTATGTATGTTACGGATGTCTATTTACATGTTTTTTTTTTACAGTTTTGTGTAATTTAAATATCTCAATGAAGGAAAAACTACGTTTTGTACTTATAATTTATGGCAATGCACAAGTAACATTACATCAACGTCAACTCCCATTTTGGATATTATGGAGATTATGAAAAAGTTCGAATGCGTTCATTTTCCAAAAGAAGAATTTGTCAAATACAGAAACACAAACGTGATGAACAAGATGCAAATGAATGGATAAACACTCCAACAAAGTAGGAAGAGTGACAAACACAAGTCAATGGTTTATTAATTCCAGATTTTCTAAATGAAAAAAAATATATATCTAGATAGCTAAAGTACAATTACAATGCATCCTACAAAAGAAAAAGAGATCATGATTCAATACTTAATTAGATTTTTTGCAATTGCAATTGGTTTTTTAACTGAGGCTAAAATGAAAAAGTTTGAAAGACATTATCTTATAACGAAGCATAATGTAAATCTTTAATACGGGCGATGTTGCATTATGGGTTCTGGTTGGTATATATGCTTTAAAGACTTTAGAAGATTGTAAAGTCATGACATATAAAATTTCTCTAATCATATTTTTGGGACTAGAAAATTTAAAAATTCTTTAAAATTTCTCTCTCCTCTCTTTCTCCTATACCATTTCGTATATCTTTTTTCAGTTTGTTTTGTTCAAATTTTCTTATTAAAATAAATGTTAGCGTAAGATCCAAGACCTCTTATACAAGTTCATCCTAAGTTGCAATCTAATAGGTATTATTGGCCCTTTTCAAAGGGTTTATTCGTGCAATTGATGGAACCCATGTGTCTGTCATGGTATATGGAAAAGATCAACGAAGATATTGGAATAGGTACGGAAATACATCTATGAACATTCTTGCTATATGAAACTTAGATATGTTGTTTATATATGTTTATGTTGGTATTCCAGAATTTGCACATGATGCAAAAGTTCTTTCATCCACCTGATCACGGTCGTTATGGAAAGTGATCTAAATTTTTTTCATCCACCTGATGATAAATATTACTTAGGAGATTCAGGATATGCACTACACCATGGATTTCTTTGTCCATTTAAAGGAGAAGTGTATCACCTAAATCGGTTCCAAAACCAGACAGAAGAAAGAAACTATAGAGAAATGTTTAATCGTCTTCATTCATCACTTCGATCTATGATTGAAAAAACGTTTTGATATGGAAAAGAAAGTGGTGTATGGTCGTCATTTAAAATTTTATTTAATAATAAATTTGAGCTAGTTTCATCAATAACATTAGCATAAATTTGATTTATAAAAAAATTATTAATATATAAAGTAACAGTCACAGTCTCTACATCTTTTGATACCAATTATGCTTTTAAAACTATCTAAAATAACAACCACAGTCTTTAAAGCTAAAATCTCTACAGCCAAAAGCCTAAACAAGCTAAAAGCAACAATCCTTACCAATCATGGTCATGGTTCATATTGGTTCCATCAAATTGAATTTCAAGTTAATAGACTCAATGTCAATCAACTCTTAGTTGGGAGTGAAGAGAATTTAAAACTTCAACCACTATATTAGAATAATTTGTATGCGGTCTTGTTTTGTCTTTAAGATATTGTGCTCGTATTTGTATGAGAAAAAAAAAAGTGTAAGTGTTCATGGACCATAAGAACCCAAAATATATTTTCACTTGAAGTTGAACATAATGCAAAGAAGTGGATAGGGTTATTCACGAAGTCAGATTTTAAAATTGCCTACCATACATGAAATACTAACTTAGTGGTGGATGTGTTGAGTCGTAAGAAGGCAACCTTCTCGGCCGAGAAAGAAGCATAAAGGTTAATTGCGATGATTGAGATATGTCACTAGACATGCATATGTGGATTGAATGTTTTTGGTTGCTTGAATCATGATGACTCAAGAGGATGGTGCAATATTAGCTAAGACAATATAGGATGATGCAACGGTGGCTACAATAGAGGATGGGGTTGTGGGTTGTATCATACATCTAATAATGAGGACCATCTATTTAAAGGACGGTTTTATGTTCTGGTAAATAAGTAGTTGCGGGATGAAATGCTTAAAGAAGCATACCAGTCGTGGGTTGTAGTTCATTTGGAAGCATCAAAATATAACATGACTTTGAGCAATACTATCTTTCTACGGGATGAAAGAAAAGTTTTAGATTAGATGGTTCACGGGTTTTGCGGATTTAATCCGCTGCGGGTTTGCGGGCTAGTCCTCGAAACAAAAATATAACTTTTATGAAAATTAACTATATTTAAGTCTAGTCATTAATCTTAAACTTGAATAACCATATTAGTCGTAATATAGAAAAACTTTCATTTAAATTTTTTAACAAAAGATGACCTTTTTTTGATATCTAGTAAAAAAAGATTTCATCTAGTCTTGTCTTGTCATAAAAAAACTCAATGATAAAGACAATGCAATATTAATAGACATGTTATGTAATTATGCTTTTCCTTAGTGTTTTAATACTAATCGAGTTCTATAATAAATTAATAATTGATGGAATAGTTCTTATCGTATCATATTATTTAATTTAATGTTTTCTTAATTTTATTTTATTTTAAGTAAAATTAATGTATGCTAGTATAAACTGCAAGAACATATAAAAAGAAGATAACCAACTTCTCAATCTCCTCAATTTCTTTCAACAAGAATGAGATGAAATTAGATGATAATTTTCCAATCTATCTTCCAAACCAAAGATCCAAATTAAAAAACAAAAATTATAGTCTTTATTAAAACTAATATAATTTTACATAAACGTTAAGCGTGTGGACTGGTTAACTTATTGGACTTAGTAAGACGGCCATGGACATAGATATATGGAATGCAGTTATAGTGGACATAGATATTTGGAAATAAAAATTTTCGCCACTAGAGGGGGGAGGATCAGATGAATGCGGGTCAGCCCGTTTGATACTCTTTTCACTAAGACTATCAACAATAGTTTTTTTCAACTCGACACCTTACTTTTAATTTTTAACACTCCATATCATCTTTTGTATCTTCCACCTGATAATTGAAAATTCATTCAATATCTACACTCTACAACCAACAAAAATTGAATAAAAATATTATAATGAACAAAATATTTTTCGGTCTCTGAACTAAGTGAATCAAGTCTCTATTTATAGAATATAAAAATGATGAATTTTGGTTTAACTTGTCAAAAAACAAACAAATTATTATAAATTACTTAACCTCAAATAACTAGGAGGAGATAGAAAATCTGAAAGTAAAATAACGAAATCGAAAAACTACACTTAGTGTAGTATCCTTTCCAATCTCATTTTTCAACATGTTGAATAAATTCAACACCAATTATTTCACCTCATTTCAACATCCAAATTCAACATCCTCATTGTAAATGGTATCTTGTTATATAAAATATGATGTTCGTAACGTGAATGTGACAAACAAGGTGATCATAACTCACTAGTTTTTGACATGTGTTATTGTTAATTTAGATTATGACACATGTCTATATAATAATATAAAGAAATATAAAAATTTTCGTTTGTTAATTATTTTATCTTAGGAAAGATAAAATAACAACAGAAAAATAATGCTTTGGAAAAATGGAAATTATACAATAATAACATAAGTCAAGTAAAAGCAAAAAGTCAAAACTATAAAACAAATAAAATATACAAAATTTATCTGAAATTCATAATGTATAAATTAGAAAAATAACAATATTTACACAAATGTTTTGTAACTATATAGTATTATTTTGCGATAGTTAATGTAATAATGGTTATAATACTATGTTGATGTTTAGTTATTTTCATAATAGTTTATTACTGTATGTGATTCACTCCTAAAAACAATTTACGTTCTAATTTTAAAATTGTTCTTTCAAGTTTAAAGATTTTATATCTGAATTTTCGTTATTGAGTTCATTATGGAATAACTAACAAATATTTAAAAACGATCTAATTTCATTTGATAACTATATTTTTAAAATTCACCATATCATGAAATTTATTATTGTTGGATCATGACATGTGTTAATATAACAATATAAATAAATATAAAAGTTTTGATTGATAGTTATTTATTTTTGTTAAAATACAAAATAACAAAAAGAAAAAAGAAGAATGTATTGTTTGTTTTTAATAAAAACTATAAGATTGAAAACAAAGTTAAGTAAGAGAAAAGCATAAAAAATCTATAAATGATTCACAATGTATGGAATTATAAAAATAACATGCAATATTTATTGATTTGTGTGATTGTGTATTAGGAAGTTTATGTTTTAATAAGATAAATTTTACGCATCTAATTTTTTTAGCATTGGGTTATTTACAAAAAACTATCGAACATATAAGACTAATTTAGTTTCAAAAAAATATATTAAAAAAAGTATTTCTTTATTAAAAATTAGACTCGAGTTTAAGTTATATAAAATTGAAATCGGGTTTTTAAAATTTTTACATTCACTTCAAAATTTACTTCTCTAAATTATGAATAATCTGAATCAATTTTAGATTTTTTTCTAACTGCGATATATGAAACATATTTTTAGATAACTGATCACGAATTTTGATTTGAGAATTTACAAAAGTTGAAAAAATTATTCACATCTCACGCTAGTCCAAATCCTACTAACACAATAAGTAATAAGATCAGATTTTTCATCACATCTGTATTACGCTTTGCTTCCGTTGGATTCATCTTGCGGCCCTCATGTCACGATCATAAACATTCATTAATTAATAACTAAATAAAATTAATGATACATGTGATGTGTAGCGTCATCACTCGCAAGATCTGGAGAATTCAAATTCTCGCTCTCAACGGCTCTCTCTTTCTCTCTCTCTCTCTCTCCCTTCTTCCACGCTCTTTGCCCGAACACACTAGGGTTTCTCCGACGCTCTTGACAGGAGCAGATTTGCTTCTTCTCCCTTTTTCTACTTTGGGGATTCTTCTAATCGTAGATTTCACGGCGAGATGAAGCACTTTATGTTGCCAAGAAACGGTATCTTTCGCGATGGCGGAGAGCCGCACTCGCCGAACCCTAGTATGTCGAAATCGAAGCCCCCACGCAAAATCAGATCCGCCAAAGAAAACGCTCCGCCTCCGGATCAAAATTCCTCGACGCCCGACCATAGGTTGGCGACGGCAGCGGCGAAAATGAAGAGTCCGTTGCCTCCGCGCCCGCCACCGTCTAATCCTCTCAAACGAAAGCTCTGTGCGGAGGCTGCGGCGGAAAATGTCGTATCTGGGCTTTCGGACTCTGGTGTCAAGGTAATTTGACCGATCCTGTGAAATTTTTTCTTCTCCTTCTTAGAAATTAGATAATCTCGAGGAAAATCTCTAATTAGGTAATGTCGATCGAAAAATGTGTACTTGCTAAGTTGGGTCGGTTTCTTATAGGAGATGCAAGTTATAATCCGTTTTTTTGATAAATGGGATTCAACTTTCTTTTTGTATCTCGCTAAGTGTGAATCTGTTGCTCTTGCATATCTCAACATTTTTTAATGGCACTGCAAAAGGTGATCAAATTGAGCCAACTTTTCCAGGTTATAGTCAGAATGAAGCCTCCAAACAAAAGTGAGGAAGGCGATATGATTGTACAAAAGATCTCCAGAGATTCCCTCACAATCAGTGGGCAAACTTTCACATTCGACTCAATTGCTGATCCAGAGTCGACACAGGCAAGAAATCTGTCGACATGATTCTTGGTGTGATAATGCTATGTCATGGTATGGTTTCTGAATCTCTAATTCTTTCTTCTGTTGTTTCTCCTTTTCAGGAACATATGTTTCAGCTTGTGGGAGCCCCTCTTGTTGAAAATTGTCTATCTGGGTTCAACAGTTCTGTATTTGCCTATGGACAGGTAGTTTTCGTTTTCCAAAGTCTTCCTTTAAGGCAGAGTTCCATTTCTGAGACTGTAATTGTGATTGTAAATTCTAAATTTAACTAATTATGAAATCATTTCCATCAGACTGGTAGTGGGAAAACATATACCATGTGGGGTCCTGCAAATGGATTGTTGAAAGAGCACCTCAGTGGTGACCAAAGAGGTTTGACCCCACGTGTCTTTGAACGTCTCTTTGCAAGAATCAAAGAGGTGATGCATTATCTTGTTCAGTTTGCGGTTTTTAACTAGTGGAATGATTAGCACATTCAGAAGAAGATTCTTTTTTTCTTTTTGGTTTGCAGGAACAAGTCAAGCATGCAGAAAGGCAACTCAATTACCAGTGCCGCTGTTCTTTACTCGAGGTTCAGTGACAGGATGCATACCTTTTATTTGGACAGTGTTTCAAGGTTTCATACCATAGAGTGTGATGTGTATGTCATTTCCTTTTTCTGTTGCAGATTTACAACGAGCAAATAACAGATCTTCTGGATCCGAGCCAGAAAAATCTGTTGGTAAAAAGAACTTCAAATTCAACTTGACTTATATTCATAAGGAAATTGACTTATATTCATAAGGAAATAGTGGGGTTCATCGGTTTTCATTGATGTCTCACCAGATAAGAGAAGATGTCAAGTCAGGTGTTTATGTCGAAAATCTGACAGAGGAATACGTGAATAACCTGACAGATGTGTCACAGCTTCTGAGTAAGGTTTGTCATACTTTTTGGTTTCTCTCTGCACACTAATTCCTGTTTGATTTGCAATATTTCTGAAGTACGTGATAAAGATTGCTGCTCTTAAATTTTAAAGAAGCTATGTAAAACGTTGTTGTTGTTTGAAAGAGGAGATGGCCACAGATCGTATTGAGCGCTGCTATTGGGTTTTAACCATGATGTTCTGTTAGTGGTGTTGTGTAAATCAAATATCGCAAAAGGCATACCTTTTAGAAAGATAATTAACAGAAGTTACTATTCTTTATTTGGCAAAATATGTTAAATGACCAAGATAGTTTATGCCCTGAGAAAATTATCTTTGATAGTCATGCTTGTGTATGAAATTGTGTAGGGTTTGGGAAATAGAAGGACTGGTGCAACGAGTGTGAATGCAGAGAGTTCAAGGTCACATTGTGTATTTACTTGTGTTGTTGAATCCCGATGCAAGGTAGGCTATTCTGCTACATTAAAATTTTCATATTACTAGCTTTGTAATAGTAAGCTTTGAAGCTGAGATGCTATCATTTTTCAAAAATTTTAAATAGTATGATGGAAGAGACGTTTGACTTTGTTTCCATGTACTTCTAACAGAATGTTGCAGATGGATTAAGCAGCTTTAAGACAAGCAGAATAAACCTTGTTGATCTGGCTGGTTCTGAACGACAAAAGTTAACTGGTGCGGCAGGAGAACGTCTGAAGGAAGCTGGGAATATCAATCGTTCGCTCTCTCAGCTTGGGTATGATTCACAGTAGTCTCTGTACATGTGTGTGTGTGTGCATATATGTGTTACCTTTCTGGTAATTTTCATCTCAATTAGCTAGGAAGTTTCATTTTTTATACTGCACAAGACACTAGAAATCTAGTTTTTGATGATAGAGAACTGACACTTCGGGAAAATTTTGAAAACTGTTGGTACTAGCGTAGATTCTGAGGTTCTTGTGTCTTTTAAGCATTGTTCTACATTTGATATATAGTAATATAAAAACTATTCTTCCACAAAAGGGTAGCACTGTAGGAAGAGAGCTGCTTGTATATCCTACACTCTTTTGCCGATGTGTTAAATCAACTAAAATACTTTACTCTGGGTTTCCCTGAACTTCATATTTATTATTAAGTTTGGAGTCTTCAAGTCCCAGCAATATTAATTGTAGGGATAGGCATGCAACGTTTTGCTTGGTAGGTTCACCAGTCCTGTCATATGCAGCCGTTTTGCAGAAACTGAAATTCTCAACTTCATGTTTACCATACAAATTGTTACATGCAGGAACTTGATCAACATCCTCGCAGAGATTTCTCAAACAGGAAAGCCAAGGCATATACCTTATAGGGATTCCAGGTTAACATTTTTATTGCAAGAGTCTCTTGGTGGGAATGCAAAGTTAGCAATGGTTTGTGCAATTTCTCCTTCACAAAGGTAACGCATGCCACCCTATTTCTACTACAGCCAATTATTTTATCCTCCATCTTTTTTTATTTTTCTGCAATATAAAGCATGTACTGAAAATTGCAGTTGCAAGAGTGAAACTGTCAGCACCTTGAGATTTGCTCAGCGTGCAAAGGCAATACAGAATAGGGCTGTTGTCAATGAAGTAATGCAAGATGATGTAAATGTCTTGCGTGGAGTAATACGCCAGCTGAAGGTACGCATTCTCTTACATATTTCATAAGGTATAAATATAAATGTGAATATGACTTTTTATTTATAAATTGAACAGGATGAACTACAAAGGATGAAGGATGATGGTAATAATCCAACCAATCCAAACGTAGCTTATTCCACTGCATGGAATGTACGTAGAAGTATGAATGTATTAAGAAGCTTTGGTCTGGGTCATCCAAGGTCCTTACCTCATGAAGATGATGACGGTGATATTGAGATGGAAATTGATGAGGCTGCTGTTGAAAGGCTTTGTGTTCAAGTGGGTTTGCAATCATCTCCACTTTCCAACGGGTTCAATCATGATATGAACATAGTAGAGAGTATACGTTCATCCCTGCAAACTCTTAAGGACGAAAAATTCAACAAATCGCATCCTAAATCATCTGATGGCCAATCCATAGAGAAGCGGTCTCCTGTGGACACAGATGTTGCCATGGAGGATGCTTGTTGCCAATCTGAGAACCAAGTACCAGAAACAGTGAATGATGTGAGAACTAAGACCAGCATCGCCCCAGATCAGATCAAGACACCCTTGCATACTTTGGATCACGATTCAGATTTGCAGCCTATTTTAGTAAAGGATGCTATTTGTTCTTCACTGAACGAGACAGAGGATGTACCATCATTCCCTGACTTGGTTCTGGAAGACGTTGCTTCTGCAAATGTATTGATAGCTGATGGATTAGATCCACTTGGTCCTTCGCCTGTATTAAAGTCTCCCACACATAGTGTCTCTCCTACGATAAGAGATAGTAGGAAAAGCTTGAGGACATCGGAAATGGCAACAGCATCTCAGAAGGATACCAAGGGAGACAAGTTAGTTACAGAAGCTGCGGACCCATCTCTAGCTACATCCAAAAAGATAAATAACTGTTCTAGTGCTTTGCCTACACCGAAGAGCAAAGATTTTCCTGTACGGACCGAGCGTTTGGCAGCTAGCCTCCACAAAGGAATTAAACTTCTTGAGTCGTATTGCCAGAGTACAGCTCAAAGACGATCAACATTCAGGTTTTCCCTGAAAGCTCCAGATAGTAAGCCTTCAACCTTTATAAGTAAGGCTGATGTAGGTGTGCAGGCTTTTCCAGAAGCTGATGCAATATCAGAGGAGAATACAAAAGAATTTCTGTGCAGTAAATGCAAATGCAGAGAAGAATCTGATGCCCAGCAAATGGGTGACCTGCCAAATCTTCAATTAGTACCTGTTGACAACTCGGAAGTAACAGAAATAGCCAAGAGCCAAGTTCCCAAAGTAAGAACAGTGGCTTTTTTATCTGAAATAGATTTAAATATTCGAGGTTTTTTTGGTTTACACATGCATATAAAGTGCCTCCAAATGAGACGAGTTCACATTTTACAGGCAGTGGAAAGGGTTTTAGCAGGATCTATCAGGAGGGAAATGGCTCTTGAAGAGTTCTGCACTAAACAAGCCTCTGAGATAACCCAACTTAATAGACTGGTATGATGCTTCTTTTCTGGTTTTTAGCTTCCCTATGCTCTACGTACCAAGAGAAGCTTTATTACTGTATCTTAGAACATAAGTTGGTCCAAATCGTGTAACAGGTACAACAATACAAACATGAGAGAGAGTGCAATGCCATCATAGGACAAACAAGGGAGGACAAAATCATTCGCCTTGAAAGCCTTATGGACGGCATTTTACCTAAGGAGGATTTCCTGGATGAAGAGTTTGCTTCTCTCCTGCATGAACATAAGGTAAGGGATCTCTTCTTACAGAAGGCAATTTGACTCCACTCCGAAAGCTTTCTCTGACATATATGTTGCAGCTTCTGAAGGACATGTATCAGAATCACCCTGAAGTACTGCAGACGAAGATTGAGTTGGAAAGAGCGGAAGAAGAGGTCGAAAGTTTCAGGAACTTTTATGGCGACATGGGAGAAAGGGAAGTGTTATTGGAAGAGATTCAGGATCTAAAAATGCAGCTACAATGTTACATTGACCCTTCTCTTACATCAGCTCGTAAAACATGTTCCCTGCTCAAGCTTTCATACCAAGCTCCCCCCGCTAACTCTATTCCTGAATCACTGGACGAGAGTCTTGAGAAGGCATTGGAACAGGAAAGGCTTCGTTGGACCGAGGCAGAGACCAAATGGAATTCTCTCGCTGAGGAATTAAGAACTGAGCTTGAAGCCAGCAAGGTGGTGATGAATAAGCAGAAACATGAACTTGATATTGAAAAAAGGTGCGCGGAAGAGTTGAAACAAGCAATGCAAATGGCCATGCAAGGGCATGCGCGGATGCTTGAACAATATGCAGACCTTGAAGAGAAGCATATGCAATTGCTTGCAAGGCATAGAAGGATTCAAGAAGGAATTGACGATGTTAAAAAAGCAGCTGCCAGAGCCGGAGTCAAAGGAGCAGAGTCCAGGTTCATAAATGCACTCGCAGCAGAAATTTCAGCCTTAAAGGTAGAAAAAGAGAAAGAGAGACAATACTTGAGAGATGAGAACAAAAGTCTCCAGACACAACTTAGAGATACAGCTGAAGCCGTACAAGCAGCTGGAGAGTTACTTGTTCGGCTTAAAGAAGCTGAAGAAGGTTTAACAGTTGCACAGGTACGTTTCCTGGTAGACTCTGTTGCATATATATATACTTTTTGGTTACAAATTAAATAACTATGCATGTTCTTGTGTCCAACAGAAACGAGCGATGGATGCAGAGTATGAAGCTGCAGACGCATATAAACAGATCGATAAGCTGAAGAGGAAACATGAAAACGAAATCAACACTCTTAACCAGCTCGTCCCACAATCTCATATGCACAACAAAGAATGCTCTACCAAATGTGATGAAGCCATGGAACCATCAGCAAATGCAAGCGAGCAGCAATGGAGAGATGAGTTTGAGCCGCTGTACGAGAAAGAATCAGAGTTTTCAAAGCTTGCTGAACCCTCTTGGTTCTCGGGTTATGACCGGTGCAACATATAATTCTAATTTGCCACTACCCTTTTCTTCTTCTGTGTATAAATTGAATGTCTGATTCTGTGATATAAAGTCCAGCTAAAAAGTTGCACTTGCTTCCAAACTCGAGCCAATTCGTATTTAGATAATGGACTAATTTCTAACTAATTGAGCTAACCAGAATTAAAATTATGAATTCTGATCAACTTTCTCCCACGACTTGCACGCATTATATTCTTCTGAATCCTTATTTAGTTGATAAACTAACTATAGTCGTCATCACCATGGCAGAACCAACATGGCTTAAGAAGCTGACCAAGATGGCTGATCCTATGGTAGACCAAAAGATTATAGATCCGAGAAGATAACTTATGTGGTTGACCCATGGCCGATCAAAGTGGTGGTCTAATGGGCTTATTTTGAACATTTCCCAATCTGAGCAACAAACACACTTTCTTCTCTCTACTAATGGAAGAAATTTCATCATTTACACTAAAATCTCTATAAATTACTAAACACGATAAATTAATAAAATTTTCTGATCACAAACTGGAACTAAACCTAAATAGAATTAAGTTGGAAATATGTTAAACCAAATTGAAAAAAAAATTACAAATGTGTTACGAAAGTCAGAAAAAACACGGCAAACGTGTTATGAAAGTCACATACGACGGCATGTAATAAATAAAATGGAGATCACCGTCACTATGCATGCATAGTAACTTTTATTTTTTCACCTCTATATAAACGTTCGTTCGTTTCATTTTGTAAATACAATCACTTCATAACTTTATAACTAAAATACGATTCTCTTTCAATTCTCTTCGATATCCTCGTCCTTCATCACGAGTATAAAATTTTCGTCTTTATTTATATTTATCTATATGATAAATCGTTAGTATTTTTATGACAAAATAGTTATTTTTATGGTTTTATTTTATTATTTCTAAAACAAGTGAAATTAAAATCTTATAAAAATAATATCAAAATATAAAACATATTTTCATTTTTCATAAAAAAATTATTAAAAATATTATCTATCCGCATGGCGTAGAAAATTTTCTAAATTTCTATAAATTAATAAAATATTATACATTCCGACATTATTAATTTTCTTCTGTAATACTCTCTATTCTTCCATATTTGTGTCATACTCTTATTCTCTCATATAGTAAACAAACTTTTACAATATATTCACTTATGTTTGATTTGTACAAGAAAATACATATAGTATGATAAAAGAGTAAGAACGATAATGAGAGAGAAATAATTTTGTCTAAGATAAGTAAACAAGAGAAAGGAGTTTTTGTAGTTAATTCTGTACGGTATAATAAATAATGAAAGATAAAAAGTAGCATACTCCATCCATAACACAACTTAATCTGTAATAAACAATACAAGTTCTTGTTCTACTATTCTTTTTACAGACGATGATTTTTTTTTCCTTTTGAATTAAACAAAAAGATACAAGAATCAAACGATATTAATTCCAAAGACTATTTTAATAACTCAGTACCATTCGTTCGTTCATCATCACCATTTGCTTTCTGAATGTACAAAAGAACTTTGATCATCTCTCTGGCTCAAGTTTCATTTGAATAGTTGGTTCAGAACCTGACACACATACAACCATATGACAATGTTATAGAGACTTCACATTTTGATTGTATGCAAATGTAAATTTTGTTTTGCTTACAGTTGATGATGCTCTGTTGCTGACTATCTCTGAAACCCATCTGAACAAGACTCTGCAGATCATTTTCCCAGAAAGCCGTCGCCGCCTAAGAAAAACAGAAAAGAAACTTTTCAGAGGAAGCAATACAGTGAGAATTTTTACAATATAACCCAAAAGTCTCTTAAACATTAAAGTACCTCAGCTTGAACAAATCCTTCACTAGGAATGCTCTTGCCAATAGCAAAATACCCTGAAGGAAAACTTGCCTCTGAACAAGATATCGACTGTGATAATGACTCTCCTAGCTGCAACATCTAGACATATGCATAGTCTACTCATCAGGTACAGAACATTCTACAAGAGGCAGAGCCAGTCTTTCCTATAAATACAATAACATAAAACCAATTTGTTAAAGCACAAGTACCTCTGCAGATAATATAGCATTAGCATTGAACTCCGTTCTTGAATTTATAGTTGCTAACTTCATAGATAAGAACTGGAGAAGTAAATAAAAAAGAGTTTCAGTAATAAGAAACACGCAGCTCCATGTTTAAGAAATATATAATGCGGATTATTATACCTCGACTTGTCTTTGCAATGACTGCACATAATTTATAATCTCATCAAGCATGACAGCTTTTCCCGTAATCCGGTTGCAACCAGGAACCAAATTCTGAAGCAACTTCATTCTCTCGCTAATCTTTTCTCTTCTTACCTATTCCAAAGTCCAAAATTACACATCAAAATTTTATTTTGAGTCCTAAGAGACGAAAAAGAAGATTCGAGTTTCAAGGTTTTAGTACCCTTTCAGCAATACTGTGGCTATCAGTTGCTTGACCTCTTCTTGCTCTTACATGTATATAATCCTTGAATGGCTCAGGAGGTTTCTCATCGTTTTTGTTTTCGTTCTTCTCGGTCTCATTTTGCTTGCTTCTCTTGCCAGCCACAGTTGCACTTTTCTCTTCTGAAATCTGAACATAACTCGCAACAAAAATCCAAACTTTTCCATCAGAATTTATGAATTTTAGATGCCAAGAACACACCTAAAGCACATTTATACATAATGTCCAGAGTTAAGATTGAAAAACCTTGGAATTAGAAGCTGTGAGAGACGATGAAGCTGGAGACTCCTTTTCACTTCCAGTGGAAATAGATTTTCTCTTCCTGGCGTTGTGCTTGGTCTTAGCTGTTCCAGAAACAGAACCTGGATCCAATAACGAGCTCTTGTTGCTCTCCTGTGTCGTTGGTTGCGATTCCAAAACCTGGTTGGGTCCGAATTGTGGTGGATACGGGAATCGAATTGGGAAATTCTCGGAGAATGAGTGGAGTGACAATGGTGATATCTCTTGCGTGTCGCAAAACCTTCCGATTAAGTCACTGATCATCATAGCGTCGCTTCCATTTCCAAAGGGTAATAAGCAGTTTAGGGTTTCTTCTGTTTCCTTGTCCATAATCAATCTAAAGAGGAAAGTTGCAGACGAAAATGAGAAAACTTTCTACAGAATCGAAACTAAAGAAAGAGAGGGCTTTCTTTCTTTTACAGAAAACAGCTAAATCGACAAGTACAAACCCAGAAAGAGACCAAATTTCTAAACGTTGATCAAAACCCAGACGAAGAACAAATGTAGAAATCCCCAGAAAAAAAAAAAGGTGTTACCTTTTTCGACTTTGCCCACTTACGGAAGATGGATATTTTCAGAAATGGGATTTGAGATAAGAACAGACCCAGAAAGAAGAAAGAGGCTTCAGGAATTGAAAATGAGCAATCACGGAGCAATCAAAGAGGAGACAACGACATTTAGCGATGAATGAGGGTTTGAGAAACTGACAAAAGAGAGTAAATTTACAGAATCGTACGTAGGTGGTGAAAGTCGATGAGCAGCTCACAGATCCCTTTGTAATGATTAGAGAGAGAAAAAAAAATTGTTACTAATTGTTTCCAAATGATTATAGTAATTAAGAAGTTAAAGAACTCACCGAAACATGGAAGTTTAAAAATGGTGTTTGGTTTGTTGTCTCCACGCTCATAAGTCAATAATTGAGAGTTGACTGCGGAAGGTTTTAGATCTTGAATATGATGATCTCTTTCAGTATTTGAAATGAAACTTTTATTTGAAAACATTTATAGATTTCGTATCTTACGGGTGTACTATTTGCCAGCAAATAGACATTTTAATATGAATCAAAAAGAAGACTAAAAATAATGATTTTTGTAACACAAGTGGTCATATTTTGAACTTGCAAGAAGCCAAGAAGTAAATGCAAATGAAGTATATTATTTGAGTGGTTTCATTTTGAAGCACAAAGCAGAGCAAACTTGAAAAAAACACATGTAAGACGATTCAAGAATTTAGAAGGCATTTTTTTGTCAAATAATTTTATAAATTAAATCAAGTTAGTTTTCTGCAATCAGAAACATGTGGTAATATATTTTTTAGTCTTCTAAGAGGTTGAAACGTTTATAATATCATCCTCTCAATACCCTACCGAAGACTAAGGTTGGATATTGTAATAGACGCTATACTTTTTAATCAAAGAGTGTGGTTAAAAGTCATTGAAATCCCGAAACCTAAGACATCCCATATCTTGGGGGATACAAATTTTATCCCGCATAATCCAATGATGCTCTTTACTATTTTGTTTGGAGCTCTATTAGAAATTAGAGATAGCAGTCCTCAATTTATCAATGATGCATTGAGGGAGTAAGAAACACGACATGACATATGTCTGAAGAGTCTGAGCTACATATTTTATTTGAACTTCTTTTCCTTCTCTGGATAAGAGTTTTGCAGACCACGTGCTGACCCGATTATTTAATCTATCTTGCACGCAAAAAAATACTTTATTATTTGAGCCGCAAATTTGTTTAGAGAGCCCCAAATATATTCCCATGCCCCCTTTTCGTTAGTTATACCAATTGCCCTTTAATTGCTCGTATGTTACGTATGTTTATTTTACTTCCAAAGAGAATCAAAGATTTTGAGGGATTCAGTTGTTGCCCCGACGCATTACTATAAGTTTTAATAATCTTCAAAATATCTGCACTTTACACAATGTCTATTTTACAGAAGAATAAGCTATCATTAACGAATAAAAGATGAAACACTGTGGGACTTGTCCTGGCGATCCTCATCCATGTAATTCTCTTTTCTTCTTCTGCCCCATTTATGAGGGATATGAGTGTCACTATACGTAAGATGAATAAGAACGGTGACAAGGGATCCCCTTGTCGGAGACCTCTCGATGGTTTGATCATCCCTTTTGCTTCTCCATTAATTAAGACATGACACGAGATCGATGATATACAATACATCAATAGGTTGACCCATTTCTCTGCGGAGCCAAGTTGAGCATTAGGGCACATAGGAATTCATATTCCACTCGGTGATATGCTTTGCTCATGTCCGTTTTTTTTTGCCATAAAAATTGATTGACACATGCTTTTCATAAGCAAATTTTCTTGTGCAAGCAAAATATTATCAGCAATGAAACATATAGCCATAAAGACTGATTGTGTCTCCGATTCCAGGTTTGAGAGAGCTTTCTTTAATCATTTACACATAATTTTATAGATAATTTTATAACTCATGTTGCATAGGCTGCTCGGTCTAAACTATGTCATCCTTTTTGGTCGGTCCTTCTTTGGTATAAGGCAGATATTGGTTTAATTCAATCTTGGGTTGAACCTCCCTACCGTGAAAAAAATTATTAACTAGTTTAATTATATCTTGGCTTGTAACTAGTCAGAATGTTTGATAGAATCTGTTAGTCATGCCATCCGGAACCAGAGCTTTATATGGATTAATATAAAAAAGGTCAATTTAACCTCCTCAATAGAGAGATTTGATTAAGTAAAGTAGAATGCAGCGCCATCATCCAGCAGAAGACTATGCCTCAGAAGTTAGGCGATCCAGGCTCTTTCACTCTACCGTGTTCCCTTGGTCCACTATCTTTCAGCAACTGCCTTTGTGATCTTGGAGCATTAGTAAGCCTCATGCTGCTTTCTGTAGCTAAAAGGCTTGGTTTAACAAGTACAAGCCTACCAAAATCTCATTGGTCTTAGCTGATCGATCAATCAGACTCTCTCATGGTCTATTGGAAAACTTACCTCTTAGGATTGGTCATGTTAAAGTACCTACAGACTTTGTGGTACTTGAGATGGACGAAAAGCCTAGAGACCCTTTAATTGTAGGAAGACATTTCTTGGCTACAGCCGGAACAGTGATTGATGTGAGGAATGGTAAGATAGACCTCAACATGGAAAAGAGCCTGAAGATGAAATTCGATATCAAAGATTCCATGAAGAAGCCTACCATTGGAGGACAGATTTTCTGGATCGAGGAGATGGATCGACTCGCTGATGAGTTGCTTGAGGAGTTAGCTGAAGAAGACCACCTCAAAACCGCCTTGACCAAGAGTGGAGAAGCAGGATATCTCCACAACGAGACCATAGAATACGAAAAACTATTGGATTCGTACAAAGTGGTAGAAGGTCCATGATACGTGGAGAAACTTAGTAGATCCAAGGAGATTCTAGCTGTCGATCAAGCTCGACCTCTTGACTTGACCATCACGTCGAGTCAGAACTTTTCCCACGTTAGCTCGATTCCAAAACAAGAGGAGCTCACCGAGCCAAGCTCGAGCGCATCTGATGATTGGTCAGAACTCAAAGCGCACAAGGTAGACCTCAAGCCCTTACCAGCAGGATTAATGTACGCTTTTCTAGGACCTAACTCTACTTACTCAGTCATAGTGAATGAAGACTTAGTTTTGATGAATTGAATATGTTGTTGACTGAGTTAAAGAAGTTTATGAGAGCCATAGGGTATTCATTAGATGATATCAAGGGATTTCACCCACCTTTTGCACTCATAGAATCCATCTAGAAAATGAATCATACTCTAGCATTGAACCTCAGAGGAGATTGAATCCTAATTTAAAAGAAGTAGTGAAAAAGGAGGTGCTTAAGTTGTTAGATGCTGGTGTGATTTACCCTATTTCTGATAGCACTTGGGTGTCTCCTGTGCATTGTGTTCTTAAAGGGAAGTATTACAGTAGTTAAAAACGATAAGGATGAGTTTATCCCAACAAGAACCATTACTGATCATAGAATGTGCATAGACTATTGGAAGTTAAATGCTAATTGCTTAGGAACTAGCTTGATTGAGTTTTGTTAAACACTTAGGATAGATTTAGGAGAATCACCGGTCGATTACCTCATCTTTAGGAGCCTTCTCTCTTATTACTTATTTCACACGTTGCCTGCTTGCTTGTTTCATTCTTGCATTTTCTTATCTCTCTACTTTTAGATTCATATTGCTTTTACTTTTATCACCTAGAATCCTTCATCAACCATCCCAAACTATTATACTTTACTTAATCTGCTCTGATTATATCTTGAGTGCTAGCATAACATCCATTTGGATTGATAACCTATTATACTATAATGACCATGTAACTGATCGATAAAAACCTAGTATGTACACTAAGATAATCAAAGATACGGAAATGCTTTCTCCAGTAGCTGGCGAATGCATTCAAAGAAAGTATGTGAACATTGGGTTTTTAGACTGTAAACCGGATCGGATAAAGCATCAGCGTCGCGGTATAACCGGTCGGGTCCGGTTTTGACAACACTAGAACGATACAAACAAAACAAAGTATTCGTTTACTTCCAACAGTCGGCTTCATCTTCTTCTGTGTGTGATCGCGAGTCAATTTTCTGAGCTGTAGCTTCGATCTCGAAAACTGATTCCCCTTTCGATCTCTCTTCTCTCGCGAGTCTCCTCCAAGTCCTCCAAGGTATGTAAATGGGCATAACGCTTGCTCTTGATTCAATTCAATAGATGTTTTGTCCGATCTCTTGGTTTTTGTTTGCGTTTCTCAATTTCTGACCTTTTGTTGTTGTTGTTGTGATTAAACAGAGCCCGAATCGATACCCACTTACCCAGCCTCGGCCTGTGTATTTACTATTCCGGTAAGCACCTTCTCCGTCTTTTCGTGCTGTGTTTAGTTGCCATTGCGTTCTTCAAATTGCGTTCAACTTCATTTTCAGAATTTTCGTTTTACTCTTTTAGCTTTCGCTTCTGGTATTTGCTTAAATTAGTCAGTAATCTTGAATTAGTATAAGGGACTAATCTGATCAAAGATCTGGGATTTCTCTGCCTTTCACAGTCCGTTGATCTAGGGTTTTGTTCAACATCCAAGCTGTATAAGCTTCTTGGATTTTCCCTTTAGGCTTTTGCATCCCTCCTTTGAAGTAAGGTTCTGCCCTTTCCAACCAAGCTTTGTGTTGATCTCAAAGTAGATAGATTGCTAAAAAGTTATTGTCTCCATTCTTGTAAAAACTAGTTCACCTAGATTAGTCTGGATTTTATCATAACTAATCAGGACTATAGTTGCTGCGTCGCGTGCGTGCTGATCATAGACTAGACAGTGCGTAATTACTTGGTCCTAGTGTTTGTTCTCTTCTTATCAGGTTAAAATTATAGCGGGTTTAGTTTTCTTGTAGAAATTTGCTCCTAAAGATGCTTTATTGTTTATGTTTGGATTATGGTTTCAGATTCATCGAAAAGAAAGATAAACTCCTAATTTTGGATGCAAGTGTTTGAGTAGAAAAACATCATTTCTAAGAGGTACCTTAACATGGTAAGAATTTTGAATGTTATTCTCTCTCTGCCTATCTAGCTACATTAAGAAGAAAATTTGAATTATACTCATCCTCTATTTGAATTAGTTACTGTTCTGCACTAATTTTTATTCTTCTCATTCTTGACTAAGAAAAAATTTCATCCAAAACATGTCCTGTTTAGAAACAATATTTCTAAACGACATCTAATGCATACTGAGTTACTGGAGAAATTGTTTAAATTTTTCTTCTGTTGGGTCTTTGATGTCCCAGGCAAATCCATTAAGGCTCTATCTAGCATGCATAAAGAATACACTCGAGGCAGCCATGTGCTTACAGGTACGAACGATTTTTGTTCAAAATATCATTGCATAAGTCTCCAAGTTGCTATCTGTACGGTTTAGTATGTTTAAGGCAATAATAAAAAACTCTTGTTTCAGTTCTCCCTCATCCATGTTTGACCTGTCGTGTGTTTCTTACTTTCACGTGTTAGTTGTTTACTTGTTGATTAGGGATAATGTACCATCATTCGCTTTTACTCTTGGCATTTTGTCTCGCAATATATGGTGTTGAATATTGAAAACTATGCATGTTTTTGTTCCTGTACAACAGTTCAAGTAGGTGAAAGGGGCCATGTAAATTCCTTGTAACATGCAGTTTTACATGCTATATATTCCTGAAAGCGTCTATATTTCTCTACTTGCAGAACTTTCCTTGTCAAGAAGTTGAAAGGCATAATAAACCAGAGGTTGAACTAAAGTATGTAAGCTTGTTAAAAGAAGATGCATGTGAGAATGGGGTGCTCTTGTGCCGTTGTAAATTCAAGTAGTGGAATCTTATTATCAACATGTTTTTGTTAATTTTTGTAGGACTAGCCCAGAACTTTTGCTAAATCCTGTAAGTAGTTTATTTGTTTCCCTCTCAGTTTAGCATTGATATGTCACTGTCTTCTTACATACGTTCTGTAACTGTCTGCTATTTTATATTTTTTTATCTGCAGGTTTTGATATGCCTTAATGAGGCTGAAAAGTGTTTGATAGAAACATCTATAAATTCACTCCGGATAAGTCTCAAGGTAATTGTTGATCTTGCTTTATCTTTTCCTTCAATCACTTACAAGAAGAGCTCTTGGTGACACATTTTTCAATTAATGCTTTATACTGTCTTCCTTTCCTGAACCATTTTCACCGTTCCCTTTTTTTCACTCCTAAGATAACGTCTTCATGTGTCATGACTTAAACGTCTGTCTTGTCCTGCTGTTACAAATATTTGTTATCTTTAATTCACAGGTCAAACAAGCGGATGAACTTGAAAACATACTAACCAAAAAGTTCCTTAGATTCTTGTCCATGAGGGCAGAAGCTTTTCAAGTACTGAGGAGGAAGCCAGTACAGGTAGACCTTCTTGATTGAAACGTAGCTACTTCTGAGTGCTACTTACTATGTTTTATCTGCCAGCTCTAGTGCATTCCCTCTTCTGTAGAAGTTCTATCTATTATAGTAAAGGCATCACTAATTGGTTTATATAGAACGCACACAGGATTGAGAACTTCATCTTATGAATCATGAATAATCTCACTCTGTGGAAATGCCTTTGCTTACATGATGTTTCTGTTTATTCCTGCATCGTGTGAATGATTCATTCCCTAATCCCCCTCAAATTTGTTTCTTTGTCGCTCTTTTGAACAGGGTTATGACATTAGCTTTCTTATAACAAACTACCACTGCGAAGAGATGCAGAAACAGAAGCTAATCGATTTTATAATTCAGTTCATGGAGGCAAGTCTTTCTCTGAACCTACTGTGTTTTTTTTGTTCTCTCGCCTTGTTGAATGCAGTAGTAGCATCTTAACAATGAAAATATGTCTCGAGTAGCCTTACAAGAATACTTCAAGATATCCGCCTTTACATTTGAAATGTTGCTACAAGAATCAAAAGGAGATTAGTTTACTCTGATGATATTCACCAACATGCTCATCTCCTCTTAATTGGATTAGAAGTGGAAATGTGACTATTTGTGGTATGGAAATTACAGGATATAGAGAAAGAAATAACCGAATTGAAGATATCAGTGAACACCAGAGGAAGACTCGTTGCTACAGAGTTTCTGAAACAGTTCATGTAAAGCAATTGAGGTTTTATGATGTATGCATTGATTGTATCAATCACTCATTATTTGTTTAAACTTCATCTACACATATATGACAAGTCTTTTTTTTTTGGCTACTTTCTCTGTTCTTACACACACAACAGATCCATCGGCTTCGTAATTGTAGTGTATGTTATACGATACGTGAAAAATATGGGCTGCTTGATCATAGACGTTCTAACGTACAGTCGCAGAAAGAAAAAAATTGTTCTTCACCAAATGAATTAAACAAAAAACAATGTTTGATTTACCACAAAAGATCCAACAAATTGTTATCTAGCTTACCTTTACCACAAAGGATTGAAATTTAGAAAGTTTGGCAATTTTTAGATTCACTAAGAAGTGAAAAACTATCACATAAGTAGCGCAATTAGTACTTTGTAGCCACACTCATCTTTTTTTTTCAGCATTTGCATATAATTTTTAGCCATCTCTTAGCTCAATTATAGTATTGTGGATTTTTGGTGAAAAATCGAACAAGAAGAAGAAAATCGCGAAATGTAGATCAGAATGAGAGAAATGTCTTTTTAAATCAAAGAATGGTAGATAATAATAAGCTTACATAAAGGGTCTTATATTCTTATTACTAAGACACAAAACAGCTAAAGCTTCTTGTTTGATAGGCTTATTCGTTTGCTTTTCCAGATAATTTATTTGGGTAAATGTGAAAATTAATATTCGTTTAATGTAATTTAAGGCATCATCCAGATGAATCACCTATGCGGGATTTTAAAACTCAGCTGAATTTTTTAAAATTTGTTAGCTGAGTCTCAGTAGTGTATCTAGCTGCATCTTAGGCATGACCACGGGTCTACGGTTACGAGTAATGCAATCATATTTATTTAACTGCTGGTTATAATTATAACTCTTTTTAGTCTTAACCATAACCATTTATTATACGGTTAAAAAGTTACAATTAAATATAAGTTCGGTTACTAATGTTATGGTTAAATACGGTTACAATTACTTAATGATTATAAAACGTTTAATAACATCATTTATAATAAGTAATTATATACTTTGATAAAAATAAGAATAATAACAATAAAGATTAAGTATTTTGATGATGATGTTTATAAAAAAATATTTATATTTTGTGAGAAAATATGTCAAAAAATTTGTGAAGCTTATACTTGACTCGGTTACGGAATTTAGTTCAATTATTTCTTTTGTATATTTAAAAACTTGATATTCAAAATATTTATTCGCCATCAAATTGTTTGATCTCATTATTTAACCGTTATAATTTATCTTTAATTTTTTAAATATAACTAATAAAATATATATATGAATATATGATCGTTTCACTAGTTAGTTAGAAATTTAGTTGTATCCACATTCCACGATAATGATGATATGATTTTTGTTTTTTTTAAATTTGAAAATCATCTTAATTATATATAAATTAATTATTAGCATATTTAATTTTATTTTAAACGGTTACGGTTAAAATTGTTACCTTACAGTTAACCATCAGTTAACTATCAGGTTTAATATGGTTATGGTTAAAAAACGGCTACGATTAGTATTTTTTCTTAACTTTAACTAATATATTTTTACGGTTAATGGTTATGGTTTTTAACATTTATCTACGGTTATAGTTTGTTTATGATTTAAGACAGTACGGTACGGTCTAAAATTCATTTATAGTTTAATTTTGGTCATGTCTACAGTCCAAAATAATAAAAGACAAAAATGACTTTTTAAAAAATTAAGAAAAACCTAATCTTTTTGTTTTCTTCCTTCTTCTTCCGGCCGCTTTTTTTCTCGGACTTTAATCTCTCTAACCCCTCCGTACAAGGAGAAGAAGCTGAATACCCCTCTCTAATCTGAAGACCCCTCTCTTAGAGGAAAAGGGCAAGTTTGCCATTTTTTTAAAAAAAAGAAAGAAAAAAAAGGACACGCGAGCGAGAGAGGAGTTGGTTGGGGAAGAAAAATTTAATTCTGAACCAACCAAATTTAATTCAACCAACCAAACCAACCAAAACTGAATTAACCCAATTACACACAAAAAAATGTCGTCTTCTTCCTCCTCTTGTATCATCCTCCATTGATGAAAAAAAAAGCTCAAAATTAAATGTTAGAGTTTTCATTTTTTCTGGTATTTTCGGTTTTATGACCCCATTTTGAAGTTTATGTACTATGTAAAGCAATCATTACATAGTTTCTTCAGTATAAATGTAAAAATTTGATATATTTCAACTAGAAAACTACTACCATTATACTTAAAGTTGGATAAAAATTTGTTGGTATTTCAATCATACTTAAAGTTGGATAAAACTTTGTTGGTATTTCAATATAAATGTAAAAATTTGATATATTTCAACTAGAAAACTACTACCATTATATACTTACGATTGTTTTGTTATTTTCAGGGGGAAATAAGTACAAGTGCTTGCACCTATTCTATAAATTCACCTATCTAAATCACCTATCTAAATCACCTATTCTAACGTTATTATATATATCTCCAATCGCATAAAAAAATTTCATCTAAAATACTTTGACTAACCTTAGTATCTCCAATCGCATCATATATATCTTCAAGTGGATAGCCTCTCATGCCTTTTCCTGCAAATTTCCACTGGCACATCCGTGGGCAACCTTTTCCATGACTTGCCGGTTCTCGAAATGCGTTTGTCAAATTGGGAATGCACTCGAACGCCAGAAACTACAAAAAAATAAACAAATCAATTTTTATAATCATTTTAATATATAAAAAATAAATGTAATATTTACCTCCAACGGGATTATGAATCCCAGAAATGTATGTCTTATTTGCAGTGCCTTTCATCAGGCTCTTCACATGATTAATCTCCTTCACAGCATCATCAAAAGTCAATCGCCCCCATGGAAACTCCCAACACACCTCCATATCATCGACCAATCTCAGTATGAAAGGATCTATGGGTCCATCCGCCTTTGACACTCCTTTGATAACCGTGCACAGAAAATATAAAACAACCATCTTCAACCGCTCTGTAGATTCACTCATCTTTAATAGCTTCGTTTTCACCTTTGCACATGTTATTGTCTTCACCTTCTTAAAGTATTTCTCCCTAAACCTATTGTTCCCCAACTTGTCAATATTAGTTGGATACTCGTTCCAGTCTAATCCTAAAATTAGTGCATGCTCCCTCAAAAAGTAACGAATATGAGTGCCATTCACCACAAACCACATCATTGTCTTCTCCTTAGTTACTACAGTGCGAAGAAATAACATCCACAATCCCATCAGCTTTCGGCTTTTTTCCTGAGGCATGTGAAAAATGTGACAGAACTGAGGGTGACTTCTGAACCATCTCAACTCTAACTCATATTCTTCCTTCTTCAAAAGATCAACAGTGTCGTACACATGACACTTTGCTTGAATCTTACAAGGCTTCGTATATTGGCTGCTGTCGAAGAAAAACTCCAGAGGTTGGTTTGGTCCACTATCCTGCAATACAAAGATAATTACAACATAGTTAAACTCTATAATACTTAGTTGTCCAAGACAATTTCATACTTTGCCAAAGTATACACAATTTCATAACTTCCTAACTATACACAACTTCCTAACTATACATATCTTCCTAAAATTTGCTTTAGCCTAATGGAGAAACACAGTTTGCTCTTACGCTTTGTCATTTCAGAGCCTTGCTCTTACGCTTTCTCACAGACACAACAATGAAGACGACGATAATGAGAAGAAGAAGAAGAAACCAATGAAAAAAGGTCAGCGATTTGTCGGAATTGGAAATTCGCCGATTTAAGGTTTTTTTTCGTCGCGATTTGGGGAAAAATGAGAGAGAAAATCGCGATTTGGGGGAAAATCAGAGGGAGAGTTGCGACTTGGGCCGTTTGGGCCGTTTTTTATTTTTACACCAGATCCGTTAACATTCAGGATTTGGGTTTGATTTTAGGCTTCAAACAGGTTTAGATTATGAAGAATAGATAATCCGCTTTGCGCAATTTAGATCCGATATTCTTTTGATTTTTTTCGTAATTTTTTTGATTCATTAAATCTTTTCTCCTCTTTCTCTTACTTTTCGATTTTAAAGAAAACTAAAAAAAAATGAAATTTTATAAGAAACGCTTGGTACATTTTCTCCTTGTAACGAGGAGGTAGAGAGATTAAAGTCTTTTTTTCTCTCCTTATCGCGTCGCAATTCTCACTCTCTCCGGCGACTCACCCTCACTCCGGCAAGTCTATCTTTCCGGCGACTCCCTCTCCGGCGGTCTGTTGGTTAAGCTTCTTTATCCGGTGAATTACAAAACCCTAAATCACTCCTCTCTTTCCTCTTTCACATTTCTCTCCGGCGAGTCACGGTTCTCTATCTCTCCGGCGAACTGCAGAGGTAAGCTTCTCCTCCCTATATTCTCTTATATGAGCAAAGATTTTTTGTGTTTATAGCTCATAGATTTCGATTTCTCCTTTGTTTTTGTAGGGTCATCTGCATCTCTCTCACGGCTCTCTCTCTCCGGCGAACTACACAGGTAAGCTTCTCCTCTCTCTTTTCTTCTTACATCAGCAAAGCCCTTTTGTTTTTAGAGCTCATAGATTTCGATTTCTCCTTTTTTCTGTCTCTAGCTCACGGCTCTCTCTCTCCGGCGAACTTCACAGGAGAGTTTCAAGAAGACTGACCGTTAAAATCTGGTATGTGTTTCTCTTCACAGCAGAATCTGCAGCATTTTACCTTAGTATTGGTGAACTCTATGTAGTAGTTAACGTAGCCGAGACTTCATAATTCTGCTGTTCTGTGCACCATTCGTGAACGATTATGTGGTCTTCATCATCTGCTACATGTATCTTAATTTATTTGCTTCTTCCGTTACTTCGTTTTGATCTGTGGAACATGAACAATCATGTCTCCTTCTAGTTTTCGGTGAAACTAAGAGAAAATTGTCTGATAAATATGAAGTTAAGTTAGCTCTTAAATCGGAGCTTTCTTTATGTGTTTGGTTTAAGTTTTTGGTTACAATTTGGAGGTTATAAGATTATTACCTCAATAATATTTGGGGGCTAAAACCAATGTTTCATTAAGCATTGTTTTTGCAAGAGATCTTGGTGTAAAGATTGAAGATGTGGAGTGTGATTTTGAGACAATTTTGTCGGCTCCCTAATAAGTTTATGAAAAACAAAAACTATATACAAAGATGAGCTCTCTCTTTCTTGACTGAAAGATTTGTCTGAGATTGTTGCTCCTTATGGATTTATGGTTGATCTTAGTTATTGCCTTATTGGTTTGTGGATTTCAGGTGATAAAAAGAGACATTAGTAGACATAGAAATTGATGTAGCTGAGACTTGTGTGAACCTAAAGGGGTCTTACTCCTACAGTACGATATCGTAGAGAGAAAAATGAACGCTGAAGCTAACTAATTAATGAATGAAAAAAAAAACCTTTGTAGGCATTATTAATCTAATATTAACAATGTTATTGAATTGTATTTTGTTAATTCTCAAGTATAATGTTTAACTCAAGTTACCGAACAGAAGTACTGTAGTTGAACATTCAAAGTAGAGCAGAAAAGTAAACCGGGTTTTAGACTTGAGATAAATAAGAAATCAAATTGAACATTGCGTTTTAGACTGTAAACCGGTCCGGATATGCATCAGGGATGCGGAATAACCGGTCCGGTATTAGCAAATTATTCATTCACTTCTCCGGTCGGCTTCGATCTCTAATTCTGATTCTCCTTTCGACCTCTCTTCTTCTCTCTCGAGTCTCGAAGTCGTCGTCCCAAGGTAAGCAAAATTTCATAACGACGAGTATGGCTTTAGGGCTTTTGCTTTGATTGAATCGATGCTTTGGCCGATTTTCTAAGCTGCGATTTCCCTTTTCACACTTTCCAAAAACTTTCAATAGATTGGCTGATTTGGTTTGCGAATCGATAGATGAAAGTTTACATGTAGCTGTGTAATATATGATTTGGTTTTGTTTCAATAGATGTTGGGATTTTTTGATAACTCGTAGCTGTGTTAAATTGGGATGATATGTGGTGCCACTCTTCAAAAGTCTAAAACTTTTTTTTTTGTGATCTGCTTCTGTCTCTTCTTTATCAGATATGTAGTTTCTTTGTCCTTGGTATTGCCTGCAACACAAAAATTTTGTCAATGTTCTTTTCATTTCACAGAAGTGTGTGGTCTATGTATTTCTGAAGAAACGAGAATATATTTATAAAAACTGTCATATTTGGTTTTTCATCTCAGTAACTTGATGCAGTTGTTGTAGTTTAAGATATAAGAGGAGGTCGAGCTATCTCCGCTCAATGCATCATATATATGAAACTGTTTAGAATCAAGAAGATTGGGTGAAACTGTTGTTCATATGCTCGAGAATGGGAAAGATCATTTTTGTAAACTTTGAGTTATGCAGAGAAGTATCAAAAAGATTGGGTGAAACTGTTTAGTTTCTTCATATATGTGAGATCTTCTCTGTTATTGGATTTCTTGCCTGGTTTACCTAGCTGAATGATTAGCCTGGTTGATTGATTCCTCAATCTATGTTCTGCAGGACAATTTCCACTTTCTCGTACTGAAACAAATTGCATAATTCATCAGAAAATGTGCAATTTACTACTTTATTGTAACTTCTGTTGTGTTGTGTTGGGTTTTAACTCGTGATTTTCCCTTGCAGTCATTTGCGTTGTAGTTATACAAAGATGACAACAACCGAAACCGGTCAAAGAACTCAAAAGCCATCTCCTTCCGGTTCTGCTTCTGCTGCTGCAACTCTCAAACAGCCTTCATCATCGTTTAAAAGGTGGGGAAGGAGACACCCATTTGTAAGATATGGACTTCCGATGATATCTCTCACTGTATTTGGAGCCCTGGGGCTTAGCCAACTCCTTCAAGGCAGGTCAGTGATTTCTCGACTAAGCTAAGTTCTGAATCTACAAATTCGTAGAGGATATATCAATGAATCTGTTTAGATTTCTCAACTTTAACCACACATGGTTTATCTGGTTAGTTCAGTAAGGATATAGCAAAGGTAAAAGACGACCAGGAATGGGAAATCATAGAGACAAGAAAGGCGCTTTCGAGAACAGGACCTGTTGATGCTTATAAACCTAAAAACACATCCATTGAAGACGAGCTCAAGGTTACAATGATTTAACCATTGGACCACATAAAAGCTTTGATGAAACACTAAAATCTTGACTGGCTTTTGTTTGCCGTGCAGGCTATGCAAGAGAAGGTGGACATAAACACGTACGAGTACAAGAAAATCCCAAAGCTAAACGAAAGCAAGTCGAGTTAAGTGAAGCCTTTGAAGAATAATTGATGTATCAGAATTTTCTTTATCTTGGATGTGTTTTAGTTTTAGCTTTCAAATAACTTTTTCCATAAACGCTCGAGTAGAATCCAAGTAAGTTTTGACCTTCCTAAACCAAGAAGAACAGAGACAACTTAGCTACATACCAAAAACTTAGAGGATTATTAGGAAAACATCAATGATTTATTTTTAATAATGTTCGAATTATGTATTAACAATTTTAAAAAAATTAGTAAACGCTTTTTATTTTGTAAACATATCTAAAATAAATAACGTGTCGTGTAAAAAAAGGGTGTTATGTCGATTTTATATACCATGTAACTTGTATTTATTAATGTGATGTTTATAAATGTTGAATGAAAAACTAAAATGATGAATGATATTATAGATAATTGAAGTGTTATTAATCTATATAACATGCTATATTTTTATTAAACCAATTACAAGAAAAATGAGTTTTCAACTTTTGATCCGATGAATGTGAAATTAAAGAGATCAAAAGTTGATAACTCATTTTTCTTGTAATTGGTTTAATAAAAATATAGACTCAAAAACAATAAATTCTTCGAAGGAGATTTTAAGATAAAAATATATAAGATCCCATCCAAAATTATATATAAAAAAACAACCTATTAATCATAAATCTCTATATACATATACACATACATATGACGTGTACAATTATGAGTTCTATGAATCTGCATGCAATTTCGAGTTTTGTAAGACAGGACAATGAAACTCGTTTGAATTCAATAATTTAATTTCTGGTTGAGTTGAGATTTGGTTACGTTGGACCACCACCGCTTTATCCATTCCTCTTATATACTTATTAATTTCTTACAAAATATTAATGAACAACCAAATTGTGTTGCCTCTTAAATGCCCACATTCAAACAAAATCCAGCAGTCACGCATGTAAACTTTATATTATATATATATATACTCTAATTAAATATTCCGAAATTCATTTTTCTTTACTATTTCACGGTGAAAAGGAAAAAAATCAACCTACAATATAACCAATAGCCTCACAATTCGAAAGAATAGGATTTCGTCTTAAATGAGTGTAGTGTTAATTCTACTATATTTTATGTTTACTTCATATCTACTATTTAACAGATAGAAAAAGTAACTTTTGAACAGACAGTAGTTGGTGAAAATAGTTTTGAAACCGCTATAATAATCTGTTTTTTAACTTATATAAAAATGTAAAAATATAAAAAATATTTACCTTTTTTGGATTAAAACACATAACTCATTAACGGATAAGCTTCCACGAAGTTTTCGGCTGCAAACATCTTCTTTTTATCATATAGATTTTTTTTGCTATTTGTGTAGTTTTCTGAGTCATTTTAGTCGGTAACAGGCAAAAAAATATTTAACAAACCTATAAAAAATGATATATATCATAATATAAAAAATAATAAACTGCTAAAAAGAGTAAATAACTATAGTTAGAGAGAAAATTACATCGCATAGTTATTTTTCGATAAACTATTTATTATAATTATGTGTATTTAAATTTGATCAAGCAAAGATTATAGTATAATTAACGATAAAAAAAAATTGATTAATTAAGACTTTTGTACATAAAATAATTATGGTTTTTCTATGAAGATATATGCTTACAAGTGAAATTACGAGTTAATTATTAATTATTGTATACCAAACCATTTATTTGACAAAAGTTTGATTTCATGGGCATGGCCATGCGGGTTTAGAATTATACTATATACAAATTTCAATTTGGGGCTCCTTAGGCCATCCACATCAGCTAAAAAACTTAAGAGAGTGCCAAGTGGCATAAGGTCACTTAAAAATCTTAGAAACAATCAAATTCTCTACTTTATTATTTTCATTAATTATAAAAAAAATAGTCTCTTCTCCTTCCTTTTTACATTATTTTTTCTGCTAAAGAAACCACAAAATCTAAAGATTCTTAGAAATAAATTATCATCAAGTTTTTCACTTTCTTTTCCATCAGATTTTGATTTATTTTTGGAGATGTAGATGATAAATCGCAGCGTTGTAGATAAGAACTCTGTTACAACAAGTCTTTTTCTCAACACAATAATATTATTTTTTTATATTAAAACTGAAAAATATGAAATCTGTAAATAACCTTTACTTAGAGTCAAATTATGTTAAAAATCCGCGTAACGATATGAGTTCAGGTAAAAATGTCTTTTCTCAATAAATATGGTATATCTCTTTTTATGCAAACAAAGATCTTTTTAAGAATTTCATAATTTTCTTCGTTTAGACACGAATACAACTCTATAGACTTCTCGATTCTACAATTATATCAAATACAAAACAAAATAACAATTGTAAATATATACAATAAAAATAGAATAATCATTTATAAAAATTATAAAAACCGAAATTTATATACATAGGCGGGATCAATCCTACTAGATAGATGGAAGAGAGTGTTAGATCACAGTCACACGTGATGGAGGTACGATGGTAATGACACGTGGCAAAATTCAGACAGAAGATACAAAGAGTGTTCATTACCATGCCAGCTTGTCATTCACTCCCCATTCTTGTTTTGTCTACTTTCATGGAAATATATAGGCTGTTTAAATTTGTTCAAAAATTAACTGAAATCATGTGATTAGTTGAAATTAAACATTGCAAATTTGTGTAAAACATCATTCAGTAATAACAATCATTCATTCATTATTTTCTGATAATGTATAATTCATATATCTAACATGTTTACCAACAAAAAAAGAAGTATATTTCATACAAAAATTAAAATAAATTATTTGAAAGGCATGGGGAAGCAGTCCCTAATAAATCCTCTTATGCTTCTCCATAAACATTTGTCCTGGACTTTGTTATTATATATACAGAATATGGGTTTTGAATTATGTCAGTTTACCACCCCATTTATTACATAAAATATACTTTATAATTTCCAAATTTTATCGAAGTATATGAGTTTCAGCTCTTTTATTTTTGTTCTTTGTCCTTTTTTTTGGCTAAAACGTTATATTAGATCATTTGTGGGAAGATTGTTTAGCACATAGTGAGTGGTATCGTCTATTTTTTAGGGGATGTTGTACTTTTTCTGAAAAACTTGATGGAAAAAGACAACATCTCATAATAGAAAGGGAGATTTGGTTATTTTAAAAAATTAATAATTTGAAAATAAACTCATATTTTCAAAATTTAAAAATTCACTTTTTTATTAGATAAAAAACGATAATACTATTATCAGTTTTATAAAACTAATTATTACCAATTATAGTTTCTATACAATGTACTTTTAAAATAATTTTTTGGTATTATAAAAACCTCAATTTCTCCAAATATTGATCTTATAAGATAAATTTGATAACTAAATCGAGAACTTTTTATACATATATTATAAATTATGTTTATAAATAATTAAGAAAAGATGACGGTTCATTCTAATTTCTCGATTCAAACCGGATTATTGTAGATATAAAAATTAAATTAATAATTAACTTAATAAAAGCAAAAAAAGACAATAAAAAAAAGGAAAATAAGATAGAGAAAATGGCTGAATTAATATTATTAGAAATTAACATATTTTATGCAGATAATATTTTTTGATATAACAAAGGTTATTTATTATTTTGTTTCATTCTGCGATCATCTCAATTCATATAGCCAAAATTTGGTTGTTAAAAGGTCTTATAACATCATTATTATCGATTAATGTCCATTTTTTAGTTAAGTAATCAATGGATAATCAATTCATGAATTTATAGATACATGTATAGGCAACATTCATATGGAAGAGATGAATAAATGAATATTTGTACAAATTAAAATTAGAATATATTTTTTACTCAACATATTTATTATTCCAATTTTTTTTGTTTATGCTGAAATTGATATATAAATATTAACATATATTTTTGTATTTGATACAGATTTCATGATGCAAAACTTATGATTTATTTTTAAATTATCCCAAAATAATATAACTGAATTTTAAATTAATTAGTAGTTTAATGTAAATAAAAAGTTAGTTTTCAAACTCCAAAAAATACATGTTAGTTTTCAAAATAATTAAAAAATTATAATATTTATACAAATTTTCTCTAAAATAAATAATTGAAATTCTTAAATAGGAGTAAAACTATTTTTCGTAATAAGAGATTACCTAATCCGATGTCGTTTCAACAACCAAATTTGATAAAACCCAATAAATAAATAAATAAATATATATATATGTTACTATAGAAATTAATAAATTCGAATGAATTATATTTTACTAATATAGCGAAGAAGACAGACAATTTCTACACAAAAATAGACAAATACATAAAATACATGGAAATATGGAATGATGGATTAACAAGTTTATATCCTCACTTGGATAATATTTTCATTTCAGTGTAGATTACTCCGCAAAAAAATGGCTTTAATTTAACACACACAAAAAGACTTAAAAGTTACAAAAAAAAACAAAAAAGAAGGCTCGAGGTTGGATGGGTGAAGCAGAAGAGCTGGCAACAGCTTTGTACTCTCAGTCTCTCACACACTCTCTTTTTGTTGTCTTTCTTTTGGACAGCTTTCATTATCTTATTTTCTTTTTCTCTTTCATTTTTTTAATTCCATTCATATCCTATTAATTAGGAATAAAGGAAATAGTAATGATACTTTCTTTAATAATGTAATAAATATTTCACAAAACCCCCTACAAACAACTTCATAATCTGACCAAGATTTGTAGTCTAGCGGTTTGTGCTAGTGTCATTCAATGTTTGCGTTTGGATTCGATTCCAACTTAATACATATTACTGAATTATTGACAAAAAAACTCCAAATCAACACCCTAATCCTAAGGTAGTTTAGTACTTGAATAATTCCCATTTTAAAAACTGATATTTATGATATCCATGTAAAGTATTACTCCATTCGTAAAATATATATATCGACGAAAGAGACCTACATGAGATGAAGTTGTACATCAATTCATAACATAAATTGCCGCAAAATTTGATATATAAACTCTAATTCTAATAGATGAATTTCAATTTTGGTCTAGCCGGTTGGTTTACTTTAATCAGATACTTCTCATCAACTTGCATTAACCATTTCTTGTAATGAATCATGTACTTATTGCAAAAGAGCAAACAAATCATAAATGGAGTATTCAATTTTTTGCCAAAAAACAAATGTAGTTAAGTTAGCTTCCCAAGGCTTCTCTAGCTATATATATACGTATCCCCTTCTAAAACCCATCTCACACCAAAACACAAAGCTCTCATCATCTTCTTTGCTTTCAAATCTTACTAAATACACCACCTCTCAACTCTCATTTCTAGTATCTGAACCCAAATGGGTCCAATCTCGAGCCTCACCACCATCGTGGCTGCTGTTCTGCTGGTAATGATGTTCGGTTCAGCCTACTCAGGCAGCTTCTTTGATGAGTTTGACCTCACGTGGGGTGACCACAGGGGCAAAATCTTCAACGGTGGAAAGATGTTGTCTCTGTCTCTGGACCGGGTTTCAGGGTCGGGTTTCAAATCCAAGAAAGAGTATTTGTTCGGACGGATCGATATGCAGCTCAAACTCGTAGCCGGAAACTCAGCTGGAACCGTCACTGCTTATTACGTACGTTCTCAAACTCAGTTACTCACACTTTTACTAAAACTTGAAGAGTCTTTCTAACTTTTTTTCTATGAACTTGCAGTTGTCTTCACAAGGAGCAACACATGATGAGATAGATTTCGAGTTTCTAGGGAATGAGACAGGTAAGCCTTATGTTCTTCACACCAATGTCTTTGCTCAAGGGAGAGGCAACAGAGAACAACAGTTTTATCTCTGGTTCGACCCAACCAAGAACTTCCACACTTATTCAATTGTCTGGAGACCACAACACATCATGTAAGAGATTCACCGATCTCTCTTCGACACTTGTTTCTAGATGCAATGAAAAAATGAAGATCTTGACTTTCTTATTCTTCTCTCTCTGCAGATTCTTGGTGGACAATTTGCCTATTAGGGTGTTCAACAATGCAGAGAAGCTTGGTGTTCCTTTCCCAAAGAGTCAACCAATGAGGATCTATTCGAGTCTGTGGAATGCAGACGATTGGGCCACGAGAGGTGGTCTGGTCAAGACTGATTGGTCCAAAGCTCCTTTCACAGCGTACTACAGAGGATTCAATGCTGCGGCTTGCACCGTCTCTTCAGGATGTGACCCCAAATTCAAGAGTTCCTTCACTGATGGTAAATTGCAGGTGGCAAATGAGCTCAACGCCTATGGCAGGAGGAGACTCAGATGGGTGCAGAGATACTTCATGATCTACAATTATTGCTCTGATCTCAAAAGGTTCCCGCGAGGATTCCCTCCCGAATGCAAGAGGTCCAAAGTCTGATAAAAACATTAGACATCACATAATGATTCTGTGTCTGTTTGTTGCAATTCCTCTCTCTGATTTTTTTAAAGATTTGTTTCTTCTCTGTTATTCTTCCATTGTACATTCTCGAGGTCAATAAAGCTCCTTCCTGCTTTTAAAATATAAACAACTGAATCAAGCCATTTATTAAAGACACAAAGATCAGAAACAAACATGTGTAGTAAACATTTAACAATGCAACTTGCTAAAAGATGATCAGACATGACTCGGAGGTTTTATTTGATGTTGAAAAGAGGTAGCTTTCTAATTTTGGCTAACTAATTGATAATAATATGATCACATGGAATACATGTATAACCACAACGTGATACAAAATTATATGCTCTAAAAAAGGACAAAGAAAGAGAATACTAATGTCTTTCATTTTACCAAAACTGAGCAACCAGATATATGTAATGATATCTATGATCAAGAAGTCTTTAATAGCTAATGCTTAGGATCCTAGTTACCTCTAATGTTTTGTGCTTTGGATATCAATTGTGAGGTTCATATATGATCTAGGTGTCGTTCACTTCTTTGACCTACAAGTGCCTAGATGAACAAGCTCTATGTGTAAACAACCCCAATTACATAACTAAGGCTTCCTTCTTATATCCTTGTCCCACGTTTGTGCAATGTGACTAATCTTCTGCTTGCTTCTACAAAAGCTGTACAATGCCTGAATGTTCAACTGCATTTTGTTTGTTCTTCCTCGCTATTTTTGGCTACTTGTGTTTATCTGCTATACAACTATAGCTGATTGGAAACTTGGAATGGCTTCTTTTGTGTTGTTCAGGATTTTGGAAACTTGATATAATGTAATATAGAAATGTTTGTGTGGCACTTGAACTGGAAACAAGCTATGTCTTGGTCTCATGTATTCAAGTAATGACATTAAAGCAGACTTGTGTGTCTAAAAGTCAGTATATATTTGCACCGGGACGGGGACGGGGACGGGGACGGAAAACGGGGACGGGGACAGGAAACGGCAAACTCAAAAGTTCTAAAAGCGGGGACGGCATGAATATGAAAAATATATTGTAAGATAAAAATATCTATAAATTTCAAATAATATCAAAAATAAAAAGATAAATCCCAACATAAAAAGATAGATAAATCATAACATTAAAAAAAAAGATAAACTAATCATTTATCCTTCAACCAACTCATTTTCCAAATCTGGATCATCTAGTGAAAGGCCTTTGAACTCCAAAAATCCTACACCTTCTATAGAATCAAATTCATCTCCACCAACATCCCACATCTTGGTCTTTTCATCGTCAGAATTCCTTGATAAAAGACGTAGATTGTTGTGGATGTAAACCAAGTCTTGAGCACGACTTGGATTCAACCTGTTCCTCTTTAGCGAGTGAATGAATGACTAAGTACTCCAATTTCGTTAACAGCAAGAAGATGAACTAGGTTGTCTAAGTAACTTAAAAGCTAATCCTTGGAGAAGAGGAGTTTGAGCACCAAAGTTAGCCCACCAATTCTTAGGTGCCATATCATACATCATTGTAATGCATGATAGATCTTCAAAAGGACCAGTTCTCATCGAGAATAATGCATACTCATTCATGACCTTCGTGTGATCATCATCATTGGAAAACAACCTTCGAAAACACTTCCTCCTCTCACTAGATATTTCTGCATCCCTATGTGGAGCAACTCTTGTGGAATCTTCAGTTAGCCATGTGTCACTATAATATCTACAAAAAAAAACATGAACTTAAAAAAAAACACTACTAATATTTTATAAAACGAAAAAATACCTTTAATTTAAAGAATGAGCTAGACAATGGAGAGGAGTGTTATTTTTTGCCCAGCGAGCCACCAAAATATCATAAACAACTTCATAGAATGGACAAGTTGCAGCCACTGAAACTTTTTCTCCCTTGTAGATCTCAGTCTTCACCTTCTCAATCATGGAATCCCACATCTCATATACCAAGTGAAGACATGGCTTATCAGTGTCGCAAAATCTGATCATATCATATATAGGTCTTGTGAAATCTAGAATATAAAAAACCTTATCCCACCACTCTTCATTCAAAATATTCTCTCCATCACTTATTACCATGGCTTGAAGACCCCTTTTAATAAGCTTCAATCTCTTGAGCATCACAATAATAGAGGCAAATCGAGTATCAGCAACCGAAAGCAACTTGAGTGGGGAGAACTTGTTGAAAATTGATAATCTCATATTATGGTTCATGATGAAATGCTTTATCGCAAGAGCATCATCACCAACGATTGTTATCCAACTGCACTCATCATATACTTCATGGTTCCTATCCACATTCTTTGCTGCACAAATGTTCTTCAATGCAAGATTAAGAGTATGGACAATACATGGTGTCCAATAGATGTGAGGAAACAAACCTTCAATAATTTCTCCAGCTCCTTTGCAATTTGCTGCATTATCAGTTATGATTTGCACAACATTCTCATGACCCACCTCCTTGATTACTTCTTCCATCAAACCCGCAATAAAAAACTTATCTTTCACTTCGCCAAAACAATTCACAGCTTTCAGAAACATCGGACCACTTCCAGAAGTAGCCATGAAATTGATCAAAGGTTTTCTTGTAGGATCACTCCAGCCATCTGCCACAATCGACACTCCTTTTTCTTTCCATGTCAATTTAAGTGGTTGTAGTAACCTCTCAACATGGGTTTTCTCTTGCTGCAGTAAGATCGTTCTAAGCTTATTGTAACCAGGAGGCACATAGTCATCAAGTTTGTTGGCAACAGCAAACTGATACAACATGAACGACATCATTATCGCTTTCACAATACCTTGCTGTAGAATTATCCCATAAAGCCATATAAACATAAATTTTTTTCATAAAAAAATCATAGATACATATCTAGTGTGGTGATTGATCACAACAGGAGAGGAAGAAACGTGAAATAGATTCAAGAAGAGAAGAAAAAACGTGAAATAGATTCAAGAGGAAAAGAAAGACGTGACTTAATAGGAGAAAAAGGTTTACTTTTAATAGCAGAAGAAAAACCTTAAAAGCAACAATGATTGAATATTGTATTTAAAACTAAAACCTACGATACTTATCAATCGAAGTTGTTAAAGTATAATCCTTTTTCTGAATTATATTCTTTTTTTGAATGATCTCCTTGTTTTCAATTATCTTTATTAAAATTAAACAAATTGATAAAAGAAAACCTTACAAATCATGCATACATACGGTGACCATTATTGTTTATTATCAATAATTGGCACATCTAGCCACCATCGCCAATTAAGTGGATAAGCATAAAATTTGTTTTCAATTATTTTTACCTTGACTAATGTACATTAAATGGATAAACATAAGTTAATAACAGTAAAAACAAATCTTAATATTATATATACATATACATATATTTTTAACATTGGTTTAATGTTCGAAACGTAACCGAAACGTTTTTCGATTTTCGAAACGTGACCGAAACGTTTATCGATTTTCGAAATGTGACCGAAACGTTTCGACAGCGTCCCCACGACGTCGCTGTCCCCGAAACGTTTCGGAAACGGGAAACGCCGGTGTAGCGGCGTCCCCGTGCTTCATATGTTTGACCATTTGCAGTACATGAAAAAACTTAGTCTCTAGAGAAAATCAAATCATAATAGGAAGACCCAAAGAAAATGTATCCTCCACTAGCACTGGCCCATTTATCTTCTCATTTACAACATAAACACATATGACATATCATATCAGTTCTTATCATCCTTACTTCCTTAGTCACTAACTTACAAACAGTACACAAGAAGCACACTATAATCACAAAACTATCTTCTATAAGTAATGATGAACTTTTCATCAATTTCAAGTAATACAACTGAGTATTCCAAACCAATAGCAGAAAAAGGGTAAAAGCTTGTGCACCTTAAGAGCAGCAGCTAAACGACCCTTCTCCTTGGAGATATCCTCAGGCTCACCTTGCACCCCTCGCACTGCAACTAAAGAGGTACATGTGTAAAGAGATACATACACATGTACCTCTTTCGAGCTTCTAGGCGATTCCGGTCACAAACGTCATCGACCATGGCAAAACCACCACTGCTTTCGCCGCCGCCATCATCTTCTCATATAACAATTTCTACTTGACAAACAAATAGGCCCAAGTTCAGGCCCATTAAAGTTTATATCCTTGGTCGTCAAGGTAAATTACGGTTAACCCATCCACGGTTTAAGTAAACCCACTTTTGATTCCAATTAGGCCAGCGCTAATCTGTTCTATGTTGGGCCGGAGTAATGTGAATTGAAACGGGTTATGTAAAAAGTTCATGAAGCAAGTGTGGTTTTATCCCATAGTGGAAAGAATGAGAATTCAGATAATTATTTGAATTAGTGGAATATTCTTTTGATCAGTTTTGATCCCACGAATATTCCTACGATCTTTTGGAATATTCTCATTAATCCCGTATATGAGACTGTGTCTCACGGAATATATTGTGAATATACCATGAATATTCTGTGAATATTCTGAGAATATTCTCATTAAGGATTTTCGAAAAACCGCTCCTCTTCAGCTATAAATAGAGATTAAAGCTAGAGTCTTTTAATCATCTCTTCACTGACTGTTCACATAACAAAAAAAACCAATGATCTCTCACAAGTCAGTCTCGAGCGTATAGCATAGTTCTTCAGTTTGCAGATTTTGTATTCGAATGCAAGTGAATCGGTCACCGACGTGTTGTATCATGAGACTCACAAATCGCATAGTACCGTCACACTAACATACGATTTATTTGAGTTAAGGATAGAGATCACTCGTCTCACGTCCTCGTTTTCTGGGTATTTCTTATCGCAATTACCTAGAAATACCCAGAAAACGAGGACGTGCGGCGAGTGATCTCTATCCTTAACTCAAATAAATCGTTTGTTAGTGTGACGGCGCTATGCGATTTGTGAGTCCCAGGATACAACACGTCGGAGACCGATTCGCTTGCACTCGAATACGGAATCTGCAAACTGAAGAACTACGCTATAATCTCGAGACTGACTTGTGAGAGATCGTTGGTTTTTTTGTTTATGTGAAAAGTGGGTGAAGATATGATTAAAAGACTCTAGTTTTAATGTATATTTATAGCTGAAGAGGAGCGGTTTTTCGAAACCCTTAATGAGAATATTCTCAAAATATTTACGGAATATTCACGGTATATTCGCGATATATTTCGTGAGACGCAGTCTTATCTACGTGATTAATAAGAATATTCTCAAAAGATCGTGGGAATATTCGTGGGATCAAAACTGATCAAATAATTTTCACTAATTATTTGCATAAAACTGATCAAGAAAATATTTCACTAATTTAAATAATTAACAAATTTGAAATTTCACCCTTTTCTTGGTACAAAACGATAGTTGCTTCATTCTTTATGGGTTTTTTTGCATAATGCATTTCAATTTACATTAACCAAATAATTGGGTCCAACATTCTATTGTCCTCTAATTGGGTCCAACATTCTATTGTCCTCTAATTGGGTCCAACATTCTATTGTCCTCTAATTGGGTCCAACATTCTATTGTCCTCTAATTGGGTCCAACATTCTATTGTCCTCTAATTGGGTCCAACATTCTATTGTCCTCTGTCTTATTGCCGGCGCAGTAGCTTGTTCCTGCGCGCCAACTGTTCGACAAGTTGTCTGAACGAACACTTTCAAGAAGCACAAAAAAACGCTTCTTTTTTTTTGAGATAAATCTTAAACTCTTTTTTAGTGTTTGTTCTTCCGAGAATCCTGGAAAAGTTTGGTTTTTGAGATTCTGGGCACTAGGGTTTCACTCGAATCCCAATAATGGCTGCTAATGGGAACAATAAGAAGAAAAGAGACGGTGGTTTATCGGCGCTTGCCCCTCGCGAAATCAGCGTCCAGAAATTCGCAGAGGCTCGAGCAGCCGAGCTCGAATCTCTTCACTCGATTGTGTCTGATCGTTTGAACAAGGACTTTCGGTCAAAGAGGAACCAGAGGAGAAGGACCAATGCTTACACTAACCAACCTTCGAAGAAACGTAATATAAAGAGGCAAAGATCAGAGTCATTTTTATTTAATGGTCAAGCACCATCATCAGGAGGAGACCATGAAACAAAGATTCCAAGACGAGTTAAGAGGAGAATGGAACTTAAAGGGAACCCTGAATCAGGGTTTAGTACCTCTGGTGATGGAACAAAGAGGCTGAGAACACATGTTTGGCATGCTAAACGGTTTTCTATGACTAAGCTTTGGGGTTTTCATCTTCCTCTTGGTTTACATGGAAGGTAATTTTAGAGTTTGCTGTGTAGTTAACTTCTCATTAGTACAAAAAATGTTGGGTGCTTTTTGAGAATTTTAAGGTTGTTGTGTCATGGTTTTAGAGGAAGGGGATCTAGGGATATCTTGAAGAAGTCTAGGCAAGGTGTTCTTGTGCATGATGCAAGCTATCACATTGCTGTGCAATTAGAGGGTCCAGAGGCAGGCATTCACCTTAATTCTTGAGATTCTTCTTAAAGTTTTGTTTAACTTGGCCGGTAATTTAATCTTTTTCTTGATGTTATTTGGCTATGAATTTCTCAGTGCTCACTCTTGTCGATATTAAACATGCTTCTAAAGCCTTCTCCGTCGTCTCATTCCAAGGAAGTTTTTGACTCTATTCTCACAGGCCGTACTTATGGAAACGCCATGGTATATATAGTGAATCTATGAATTCCACTTTTTTATTTGTTAATAGGAAACGACAACCTAAGCAGGGTGTAATTGTAACTTTTTTTTGTTTCCTTCAGCTTTATCATGTCGATCCACCAGTTTCTCAGGTGATTGCTCCCGTAATTTATATGTGGAGACCTACTCAGCTACGTAAGAGAAGAGTTGAGGGGAAAGGGGGTGACTGCGTAGGAAATGATTGTCCAGTCTCAAATGGAGATCATGTAGAATTTCGAAAACTTTGGGTGTGGATCCATGCTTGTTCCTTCAGTGACGGATACACTTCTCTTGAGCTAGCTTGTCGAAAACAGGTAGGCTTTTTTTTAAAAGTTATTTTAGGTGTTTCTAGCTGACATTTGTCGTTAGTAGTTTGCCTCATGCTTTACATATTCTTGGGGAGATTTTGACGACTAAAGTTCCTTCATTCAGATGACTGAGACAGGTGTCTTAGTTGATTGCATTTCACTTGAGGGTCAGCTTGCAAAACTTGAGATTTTTGGTTCCAAAGCATCTCATCTTCTTCGAAAGACCCTACATCATGTTACAAGGTGAGCCATCAGAGTGAATATATAATGGTCTGCAAGAACGCAAATGAACAAAGGAAGGCTTATCTCAAATTTTTCATTTCTTTGTAGTAGCTCAGAGGGTTCCTCAATTTCAAGAAAGTGTTCGATGGAAATAGTTGAAGTTAGGAACATTGCGGATCCGTACAAAGAGGAGGGCAAATCATCTTGCGGTATTTTACCACGGGTTGTCATGGATCCACGGTTGATACCGAGTGATCCACATGATGATAGTACGGTGTCAGTTGAAATGACCAGAACTGAGCCTACTGAGTCACTTGAGATAACAGCCAAAACAGAGGCTGAAAGTTTTCCTGAAGTTTTCAAGTGCTTATGGGATGGAAATAGAGAACTGGCCCCTCCAGAAGAAGAGAACATGTTATGCTGGGAAAAGCATCAAAGTCGTATGAAGTCTTTTTGCATCGATGACCCAGCTGCTGAGTTTCCAATGATATCTAGCAGACCAAGGAGTTCGAGGTCTTGTCCTTTACTGCTTCTCAAACATAAAAAACTTGGGGATATGTCTACCGGGTAATCTGCACTTTACTTGAATCGTCGCTGTGTTGCTCTTTAGAATCAAGGACCTTAAGGATCAACAATTTAATCATTATTTTTCTCTTTCAGATGGTCTCTTATACTTCCCCTTAGTTGGATCAAAGTCTTCTGGAATGTCTTCGTCTCAAAAGGAGCTCAAGCAATAGGTCAGAGGGAGAAACGCTGGGTTTCTTGTGATGTATATTTCCGCTCTCTGAAACTTTAGTCCATTAGTGATAAGATTATTTTGCTATGCAAGCTTATTAAACCATAGATTTGAGTAACGTCTGAAAATCTTGTTTTGCCAGGCTGGTTTGCCCTTTTTCCCATCAGATTTTCCTGACTGCAAAGCATATTCATCTTTCACGATGAGCGAAGCTGCAGACTTGGAGGAGAAGACAGGAAGGCGCCCTCCTGCGGTAAGACCTTTCAGAATTCCCATTCCACCTCCATGGAATAGTATCCATGTCACGCATTGTATCAAAGACAGTTCCGATCAAAAGCTTACAAGCGATGGGACGAGTGAAGTGGAGATTTTCAGTAATAATGGTAATCTATTCAATGGTATCGTGGCAAGAACATCAGATTTGCTGAATACTTTTCTCCAAAATTTCACAAGTGGCAACTTGCTTTTATCTCCTCACAACACTTCGAAACCAATCACAAACCTTGTGGAGACGATTCAAGAAGATGAAACGAAAGCGAGAGCTCAGATCCACCATCAGAGCAGTAATAAACTGTGCCTTGTCAGAGTTCTTCTACATGCTTTCAAAGAAGGTTCTTTTGAAGAAGGCGCGGTTGTATGTGCACCATCTCTCGCAGACATATCAGTACTAAAATCTGGGTAACAACTCCAAGAAATCATGTTGAACAAATTGTTAATCGGTTGAAATTATTTTCACTTTTAGGATGACATTTAGAGTGTATCGCGATTATGTTTTCACAGCTGCAGTGAAGGAGAAGAAGGGCGTGTTACAATTCCTCAATCTTCTGTGAGTTCTTACTTCCAAGAACAACCTTCTGGAACCTGGGAACTAAATGTCCCTGAAGACACTCTTACAAAGGAATCTCATAGATGGCCAATCGGGTTTGTGACGACAGGATTTGTCCGCGGGAGGTAAAAACAAAAAAACAAAGACCCACAAAGATCTTGATTTAAATTCACCAATGGCTGATTTGGTTTCTGAGCACTTAAAAACTTGTCTTAATGTCCAGTAAAAAGCCAACGGCGGAAGCTCTGTGTGATGCAGTGTTGTTAGGGAGACTAAGAGAAGAGCAATGGAGAGGGAAAAATGTGAAACGAAGGAAGAAGGAGATTTATGTTTTGGTTAGAAACCTAAGATCTTGTGCTTATAGACTCGCACTTGCTACTATTCTTTTGGAGCAACAAGACTCTACAGATGATGTTCACTGCTTTTAAAATGCAATCTTTTTAATTTCACCAGCAGTCCAGCACTGTTGTTTTGTTTGTATCAAATTACATTTTATTTAATATAGTTTTTTTTAGTTCTTTATTTATTATCAATGCAAATTTAGTGGGAATGTGCAAATATCACAGGTGTTAATATTGACATGTTCTTGATCAGGTTGGTTTCATATTACTTGTCTCTTCTGTTGCATTCTTTTTAAGTGACCTCGCCTAACATGAAGTTCTGAGTGATGACTTGAATAGAGTCATGAAAATTGCTATCATCATCGGAAGAGAAGAAGAAAATGTCTTAAAGTATGTTTTATTCAGCTCCTGCGAGTTTGTTTGTTGGTAATCTATTGACTCTAACTCTTGTTTTCTCAGGCTGAGGTCGCTACTTCATCTGAAAGGCGTGATACGAGCTTTTAAGAGTGATAGCTTGGGAATATGGAAATAAGAGAACCAACAACCCGAAGAATTGGCGAGAAGGCTTCAAAAAGAAACTATTCTGATGTCAATGCTCAGTTCTTGCTTTCTAAAGTCTTTGGAAGCTCTTCCTGTGAAGGTGATGATGATAATGATTTATCCAGCAGTGAAACTGATAGAAGCGTATATACTCACTTTGAAACAGTTGGAAAAAACCATCTCAGATGCTGCTCTTTCAAATGACAAAATATAAGATAAGATTGTGCGGAAAGCAAGAGAGATGTAATGAACCGGGCTGACTTGGAGCAACTTTCTTCTAGAGAACACGTGTCAAGTTCTGTAGATGCAAAAGACCGAGAAAAAAATTATGATCGTATTAAATTTCCACAATATCTAATTCCTCATATTCTCTTGCAGGGATGAAGATCTCTCAGGCATTGAACACTTGCCTGGTCTGTTAAAGCCATTGCAATGTAAATACTTCCATGGCATCTGATGAGATTTCTTTCAAAGAAACTTGGATGGCTGATTAAAACTCCAGCTTCCCTGCAGTCCTCTAAAAAACTAGAGCCTTGATGAGCTAGCAGATGGGGGAGATGTTTTTGCATCCATAGCTCCGATTAAGGATTCTGAACCTGTCATAGGTAGATAGTATTAGAGATATCTTGTTTAACCTTCTATATATGTATGCATGGATAGGAATGAGAATAGAGCTCCTGCATGTAGAGTCATACCTTGCTTATGATTTCTCTAATGACTTTTGAAAGTTGGTCCTGATTCATGTTTTTCTCCAAGAATGCGTCCATGCCAGCTTGTATGGTTTCTCTTGCTTCCCTTGAATCAGGATCATGACCAGATACAGCTATGATTGGTATATGCAACCCATATTTTCTCTCTACTTTCCTAATCTCTCTAGTTGCTTCATATCCGTCCATTTCTGGCATCTGTGAGAAAGATATGTTTATTAGTATTGAACCATTTTGCGAGAAAGGCTTATCAATAAATTTTACCTGGCAGTCCATGAATATGTAGTCAAAGGGAAGATGCATTTCTGTGGAACCTTCTTGTTCTTGCTCTCTTTGTGTAAGCCATTCACTAACTAATCTCACAGCTTCTTTTCCACTGTCGCATTGTTTGACCTCAGACACTCCCATCTTCCTCAGCTTTCTTGTTGCAACTGAAGATGTTATACGGTTATCATCCACCACCAGAACTTTCTTTCCACTTAAGAACTCATCGTCACTCACCTTGGAAGGTCCTTGCTCGTCCTCTGGGTCCCCAATAGGCTTTTGACTAGTACACATTGAAGGTGTTGGCGATGTCTCTGCGAAAAGAGAGCGTCTTAGGATCGGTTCCCTTTGCAGCGCAATAGGTGCGTCTTGTGGCTCAGTTCCTCCAAATTCAGGCAACAGCTTTAGCACTTGGTTGAGACGTGATCCGTGCAAGGGTTTCGAAAAAATAATGTCCCCTCTCTCACTTCCCCGGCCGCTGGTTTCGTTAAGCCAAACAACTTTACAGGATATGCCATGGTGCAAACCTCTGCGAAACTGTTCGACAATGTGGTACAGCTCAAGAAATGGTCCGGTTTTCGCATCAATCACCAAAAGGACAGCTGAAGAAGTATTGTTTCTTCTTCTTTTAGGAATCTGGCTTCTTGAATCAGTACCATCCATGCCAATCAAAGGTAACTCCCTCGAGCTCGACCTCGATGATTCGTATATAGAACTACACTCTGCTCTTCCCATAGAACTCTGAGGTGAAAACCCAAGAAGCCTCTCCAAGGTAAGATTCAAATGCTCCCATTTCTCCACCACTGTGACTTTGATTCCAAGACTCTTCATGTATTTCTCAGTAACTCTTCTACGTTCTCCATCTTTCAGCAGAAGAACTACTCGAGACCTTTCCTGCTTTGGACTCGAGGTGAGCCAGTTGTTGAATCTAGGGCTCATGTTCCGTAGCTCATGCTACCTCCCAAAGAAGTTTTTATAGCCAAGCCAAGGTTTGGCGTTGATATGTGATCTCCTCCTGCTTCGATGTCCTGTCTCATTTTCATGTCACTCACTGGAGACTCTGAGGTTGTCAATGAAATGTTGAACTGGAAACAGGTTCCTTTCTCTCCCATCGTCTTGTCGATGATTCTTATCTCCCCTCCCATTAATCTTACCTAGAAAACAGAAATGAGAAGCATTTTAGATGCATTCCCTTGTGAAAGAGAATCAAGGCTCGTAGTTGCTTACCAGAGACTGCACAATCCCAAGTCCTAATCCAGTTCCTTGTTGTGCTTCAACTGTTTGTCTTACCTGAACATAGTTTTCAAACACCGATTTACGCATCTCCATAGGTATCCCTTTACTTGTATCATCCACTTCAAACAAAAACTCCATCGTGTTCGCATTGTTTCTTATAGAATTCGACATTGATGACTGGTCTTTATTCTTCTTGCAGAAGATACATTTTGAAAACTTCGATAAACCTCCTTTAGTGTCTGAAACCAGGACGACAGAGCTCTTGGAACCGGACCTCCGAGCCGAAGTTCGGATCGATATGTGCCCCTCGACTGTAAACTTGACTGCATTGCTGACAAGATTGTTGAGGATTTGCTTCAGTTTTCCACTATCTCCTTGCACATTCCAACATTTGAAAACCGAGCCATCGTGCATATCCAAAACCAGATCAATCCCTTTCTTCAATGCCACAGGATGAAAAAAATCGATGACATCTTCAACAAGCTTTGCTAGGTTGAACTCTTCTTCCTTTAACTGCACCTTGCCGCTTTCGATTTTGCTCATGTCCAAAACAGAGTTAAGCAGAGCTGTTTTGTAACAACATGCCAAGACTTTCTTTTAGGCACAAAGTGACAAAAACGCATAAAAAGAGAAAGCTCAAGAATTAGAGTCTTACCGACCAGATCCTTGGTGCAGCCATTCACTTGCTTAAGACGAGTGTCTAGCTCGGAGCCATGTCTAACTTCTTCACGGTCACGGCATAGATCAATCAGACCGGTAATCCCCGCAAGGGAACCTCTAATATCATGGCTAGCTCTTGCAAACGCTTGACTCTTGTTCATGCTATTCCTCTCAGCTTGTTATGTTGCTTCCATTTGGTTTATCAAGGTTGCACGCATATGCATCTCTCTTCCTGCTGCGTTTACCATAAACGCCACAAAGCCTAGAGGCCAGCACAAGCCCAAAAACATCGTCAACAGAAGCAGATATAGCGACGTGTTCCCAATGCTTCGTCTTCTTTCTTTGTTGGCAAACATGAGTGTGTATCTCTAGTAAAAAAAAACAAATGAGACCATCGTGATGAATCTATTCCATCAAGTGAAAAAAGTGTTTCAAAAGATGATATAACATTTACCAGAGGCACGCCTGAAACTTCAAGAACAGAGCAAAAAACTTGGAATTTAGATCTTTCGATCTCCATTCGGTATCCACGAGAACTGCAGTTTTCAGGGATGCAAAGAGACGAGAGGGGCTTAGACGATTCTCTACCGAAGCAAATCGAGCCATTGGAGATGTAGAAAGAAGCTTTTAATGAACCTTCACGAACAAGCAACGTCCCGTCTTTAGTCCACAAGTAAATCTCTCCTCCCTGTAGATCCAAACGGTTCAAAACACCGATGAACGTCTTAACCGAAAACCCTAACCAAACAACTCATTTCTTGCTATACAAGCTAACCACGCTCTGAAACAGAACATCGTTATCTTCTCCTCCCAAACCAGTTCCCACAAAGGCGGTAGTGTGATTTCTCTGTGCAGTCTGGAACCAATCTGTATGGTTTACATCTAACGGCTGAGATTTCACTGCATTCCCGATGAGATGACCGGTTATATGATCAACCGTTTGAGTGTACCAAGTGTAGTCTCTTCCACCACTTGAATTGGACGACGAAGAGTTGACAAATACAGCGACACTTGTGTCTGACTCTCTTATGTAAGAAAAAAAGAGACCGTTCGTACTAACGAACGTAACTTGTGAGACTTGAGGGATCGTTGAATAAGCTTGAAACAACACCGGTCCGATCTGAAAGACAACAACAACAACAAAAAAGAAAACTATCGTTATGTAATAACTCCTAAATAATCACAAGAATCATGAATGCATGTAATAAGTTTAAACCAACCTTTGTTTGAATCTCTGTGAAATGAGTATCGTTGTTGGTGAGATAAGAATCTATAACTCTGGCTAAACCGAGTGTAGATGTATTTGTCTTCGGATAGATAAACTTTCCGATGTTTTCGATCTCGGAAACTAGACTTGACCGGAGATCTTCAGTGAACAAAGCGATGCCGTTTGTTACTTCTTAGTTGTTCTGCGCCAAATCGTGATCGATATGCTCCCGAAAACAATCACCAGAAATGCCTAAACGTATGAACACACAACCTTATCAACTAACCTATCTTCTTTTTGTAAATAGTTCAGAAGTATGTAAAAAATATTTACCAGGACGAAGAATACGAAAATTGGACGAGAGGTCACAAACTTTGTAACTTTCACCATCACTTCCGTAAATTTGTAGATTGAGAAAACAAAAAATCAAGAATGTGGAAACAAGAATACGAGTCTAACACGTAATAATAGTTTTTCCTTTTGATAAGGTAATGTGAAAACTAGGGTTCTTTGTTGTGTTCCTGGAACTGAATCTGCTAAAACGAAAGCAAAAGGAAGAGACAGAAAGTTAAGAGATAGTTGTACGAAAAATTTAGAACAAACCACACTCACTACACAGTTCAAAACATAATAAGAACTTAAAAAGCACAAGTTTAGACCATAGAAAGCTCCCTCGTGTATTTTAGTTCAGCACACAAATTGACTTCTTTTGTGATAGACATCTAAATGTGATTTGCAGTGTATTATTAAGGAATCTAAAAATTAATTGCGCATATCACGAATGTAATTAAATTCATTTCTATATCTTCGCCGATAACCAAAAATTTTCCATTTAATTGCTTTCGGAAATATTTAAGGTCTAGTATATCAACTAAGATTAGGGCTGACGATCTATTTCCCCCTCGAAACTATCATATAGCACCATAACTACTCCAAGTTTCGTTTTTAATCTATATCCCTTTAACTTGGAAGTTCGAAACCTATTTCCTCCCAATTTGAAAGATCGAAACCAATTTTCACACATATTTGAAAATTCGAAACCAATTTTCCCACAAAATTGAATTACAAAAGGTTTACTGTTTACCAATCACTCCTTAACCACGATTTATTAACCGAAAAAAACTAAACCGTTTAAAACTTGATTATAGCCTGATTATAACCCGATTACATGATTTAAACCAGCAAATTAAACCCAAATCCACCAAATCGCGAAATCAAAACAAAATCCCCCAAATCGCGAAATCAAAACAAAATCCCCAATTCTGGATTTCTCTCAAAAACCCGAACCCTAATTTCTCCAGCCACCGCGAAATCAAAGGCTCTGGCAACGATTCTTTCTCCAGACACCGACGAAATTGATGGCGCTCGCGGAATATCTCGACATCCCGTCGTTTCCCGACTCCGACGACGAAGAGGCGGCAGAATGCATGGATTAGAAACGAAACTTGGGGTAGTCATGGTGCTATATGATAGTTCTGAGGAGGAAATAGATCATCAGCCCCTAGGATTAATAAAAAAGTACATTTTTTATATCGGTGGACTTCTTCTTCTTTTGTGGACAATTTTTTTTTCTCTTGTTCTTCTTTTCTTGTTGGTTTCTCTTTGGCCGAATCATAATATAATTTAAAACTTTAAACTATTTTTGGGTTTATCTGTAAAATCCGAAAATTATACTTCTAAAACGTCATGAACTAAAAAATTTATATACTGAAATAGTCATGTTTTATAACTTACGGCCACTCAAAACTTAGAGTCAGTTTTATGAGTGACCAAAAACGAGTATGTATATCCAATCGCTTCCAAAAAATAAATAAAAGGTACTTCGTCTAGATAAATTTGATCACATATAATGGAACCAATGTAAGACGACAATATGATAAAATACTAGCAATTTACCCGTACTTACGCGGAATAATGTTTTATGCTATTTTTTTATTAACATATATCATTTTGTATTTTTTAAATATATTTTTGGATTAAAAATCTTGAATTTAAAATTACACTGTATTATAAGTTAATTCATGCATATGCGAGAATAGTTTTATTACTTGTGTTTAAAAATGTTATAGTTTAATGTTAAATTATATTTTAGTTGTTGATTTTCAGTTTGGTCAAAATTTTATTTTAGTTAAGCTGAAACTTTCTTACATGTAACTGAATATTCACTAAATCATATTAAGCGAATAAAAGCCTTACATATAGTTAAAATAGTTGAAAGCAACATAAAAAACTTACATATAAAAGTCTGAAGAAAAAAAATGAATGTTTTGATTACTGAAAATGACTTGATCTTATATATACTTCTTAATAATCAATTTAGGGTTTTGAAAAATAAATATGTTAATTAGTTTTCTGCAGAATTTTTGGAATTAAATTAAATAGAATATCTAAACCGGTTTGGATTTCGGTTTGTTTTATGTGAATTTTAGATCCGCGTCTTTTTAAATGGGTATTGGGTCGGATCTATTTTAGTCGGTTAAATCTACCCTAATTTAAACTTATTTTCAAACAATTTTTTTATTAATCAGTAGTATAATCGTAATTAAAAAAAAATTTCAAACATTTTTTTAAAAGTACTTCTCAAATCAAAAATAATTTTCTTTTTGTGTTTCAGTCTATGATATAAAGATATGCTTCCAAAAGGAGAGACTAATGACTTTCACTTTACCAAAAAAAACGTACAACCAGAAAATCGTGGAGACATAAGAATCAACATGTTAAATGCTTAGGATCCTAGTTTATCTCTAATGTCTGTGCTTTGCCGATTAATTAATAGGTTCATATGATCTACAAGTGCCTAGATGAACAAGCTCTATGTGTACATAACTCAAATACGTTTATAGAAACAGCTAAACTGATAAAAACAAAAAATCTCATCTTCTTCCTCAAAGTATGATCTAATTACGCCAAGTTATCGCCAAAAGAAAGTTTTTTTTTGGCGGGAACAGAGCAAAGTATTAAACAGGGTCCACGAAGATCTTTAGGCTCGGCCCATTTATTCTCAAACAGTGAATGTTGCTTCCACAATATTTTGGTTTAAACTTTTTTTGGCACGGTTTAAATTGGATTATGATCGGTTAAAGTAAACCGTATTTTAAAGGTTTTAAACAAAAACCTGTAATCAGGAAGAAATCTTGTTTTTTTCTTTCTAACAGTGTGCTTTGGTGAAGAACGATCGTCACTTTCGCAAATCTCCCAAGAGAAGTATAACGAAACCAGTCATGGATCTCTCTCCTGTTACGGAAGCTTTAGCCGTTAAATCCTTTGATAAAATCGCCGATATCTGCGATAATCTCATGCTTCAGGTCCCAAATTTCTCTCGCTATCATTGTTTCTGGTGTTTTCGCTAGGGTTTTTTTTTTCTTAAGTGGATTTTGTGAGGATAATCTCTCGATCTTAATCAAATAGGTTGCTGCCGAAGGAATCTCTTTCCATGATGACTGGCCTTACGCAATCCATCTTCTGGGTTACTTCTACGTTGACGATTGGTGAGTTAAAGTTTCTTCTTTGATTATATTGTTTCCGCCGTTGAATAGTGAGGATTTTGAGCTATGTTCTTTGAAACCTTGTGGCTTTTAGCTTCTGGAATTGTTGTTTCTGCTTCGAATTGAATTTTGAGATGAGGGTTTTGATTTGCAGTCTGGTGGATCTTTCTAAGGTCTATAGTTCTGCTTATCACATTGACTTTTTTTGTGATCACTGAGAAGAGAAATTAGAACTTGATACAAATTAGCTGTTGTAGAAATCCTTTTAACACTTTTGTGTTATGTTTGGTGTTCTTGAATTTATACATGACAGTTTTTAAAGTTGCTTTTGATGTGTGTTTTCGCTAAATCTGGGATGAAAATTACTGCAGTGATAGCGCACGTTTCCTCTGGAAAACAATACCTACAAGTGTGAAGGAAAGCAAGCCTGAAGTTGTTGCAGCTTGGAGGATTGGTCAAAAGCTGTGGACACGTGACTATGCAGGTGTATATGAAGCTATTCGGGGTTATGATTGGAGTCAAGAAGCTAAAGATATGGTTGCTGCATTCTCGGGTAACTTTTCTGTTTCTGTGTTACATACCGTTTGCTATTGAAATTGGTTTCTTGATCTAAGCTTGCGGACAGCTTATTGTAGTTGTGTACTATATAAACATGTGAAGTGATTGTTTATTCGTCTTTCTCTAGTTTTGAGCTTTGTTCTGCATATTAAGAATCTGAGATTGGATAGCTGTGTGTCGTGTTAATCTTGTGAGACCTTAGTGTAGGATGTATGTTAACAGACTTTCTCCAACCAAACGCCTCAACATTGATTGGGATTGTGTGAAGAACTCATCATAGTTTCAAGCTGCGCCGCTTTTGTAGCATTTTAAAGACATCAATTGTTTAATGCCTGACCCTTAATTTGCCTCATTGGTTAGACTTAATATTCTATCAGCGGCTAACAATTTCTGTGTTTGGTTTTGTTGAAGATGTTTACACAAAAAGGATGTTTCAGCTTTTGTTGTCTGCCTACTCCACAATTACCATCCGCGATTTGGCTCTTTTCCTAGGGATGACAGAAGATGATGCCACAACTTGTAAGCTTTCTTTCTATTTCGTATGATACATCAATTCTTAGATTTCTGCTGGATTAATTCTTACATCGAAACTAGTCACAAAAAAATTATCCTTTAGGACAATACTACTGTCTTTCTACTTTTGTAGGCAATGCATGAGCTTAGTATCTCTAATGTCAACCATTTATGTTGTAGAATCAGAATTAACGAATCCGTAAGAGTGTTTTCTTTATGTTGGATATACACAGATGTTGTGGAGAATGGATGGACAGTGGATACAGCATCTCAAATGGTGACTGTGAAGAAGCAAGCTATTAAAAGAGAGCAAAAGGTGGATTCATCGAAGCTGCAACGCTTGACAGAGTATGTGTTCCACCTTGAACACTAAACTCCTCTATTTTAGGGGTTTTCAGATAGCAAAAACTAAAAAGACCAAACCAGAATTTGTTTCGAAAAAGATGGTTCTAGTTTCAGTTTTTTTTGGAGAATTTATTTCACAAGTTTGTAATCTACAACATGTCTATCTTAACCCTGATACTGATATAATGAGCTGATTTTGGTATTAAATTGATCTTCCGCATGCTAATAGTAGAGTAAATGTTTCATCTCTTATTAGCTTACCTCTGTACAAGAGTAACTATATATGTAAGGAAACATAATTTGATCATCAAATTTAACAAAAACTTTGTTAAAGCAAGAAGGAACAATCAGTGTGTTAGTTGTAACATCTGATAATACCACATTCATTCATTATTCAAAACGATTGATCAAAGGACAAGGCCAAGTCAAATTAAGAAAAAACACAAAAAAGCACACTGCATATTGCTCAATTAGTCACCCCTCTTTCTCTTCTGTCTCAACTTCGGAATTTGAACCAAACTTGGAACATAATTATGAATAACTTCTGTAGATTCTCTAAACTCCACTTGTTTGATTTCATCTTCCTTAACAACGTATACTATCTCTTTGGCCTTCCCTGTCATGTGTGTAGCAAGATTCTCACAACACACGAGGACTTTCTTCTCCTCGTCGAACAAAAAACTTACGTTGAACAACCAATTACGTTGAGGGTTATCCACTACAAAGACCTTCCTCCACTCATCAATCCCATTTGTTACCCAAATCTCTTTCTCCAATGTATCTGTGGGTTGTAATATTACCGAAAGTTTCTCTTCTCCAACAACTGATAGAGAAATAGTTCTATAACCATTAGGATAAGGAAGACTCATACGTCCAAATGTCTCTTTTGTATAATCAAAACTGATTAAGAACATGCCGTACTGATTACTCTCGTTTCTATCCCAAGCAACCCAATAAGTCTTTCCTTTCAAAGACACGCCAGAACCAAAAGTTAACTTGTAATCAAGAGTAACGTCTAGAATCCTCCACGAACTAGATCCCAACTCATAGATTTCGAATCTTGGATCATCATCATAATCATTGTATCTCAATATCTTGTAGCTAGTATTGTTGGATTTGTTGTCATGGTAGGATCCAAACGTATAGTTGTCGCCAATCTTGTGATGATCACTGGGTTGGATCCACCTGGTTTGGCCTGTACAAAGGTTCCAAACCACGAGTCCAGTGTTTTCTTGGTTGGTGCATAAGAGTAAGCCGTCGCAGTGAAAGCTATTCGAAATCTTGAATTGGTTAAGAGTATAACGAGGGTCGGTTAGTTTAAGATCACGGTCACCTATGACATCTATAGATGGGCTTTCGTTGAGATTGACGCTCAAGGAACAAATCTTTAATTTCGTTTGAAACATGAAGAGAACCAGAGACTGCTTTGGAGCTTTACGAAAGTGCTTCTTGGTGAATCCTTGGTCTTTGAATAAAGCGTTCCATCGTTTGCAAGTAGATCGTAAACGTTTCAGAGATGTGGCTGGGACGCGACAGAGTATCTCCTCTAACAAATCCTCTGGAAGGTGAGACATATTGCAGGAAGAAACTGCTCGGTGGCTTTGACTGCTGTTTTAGGGTTTTATGGTTTTTAGGTATATATTTCAAGCTTACCGTATATATATAAAAAAACAACTGTGGAAGAATTATTATCAGACGAAAAAGCAATTTATCTAGTTCGCCATTGTATCTTACCATTGAATCCTAACTAGATTTTTTTTCCCACGGGTTGCACAGAGTTTTTTAAAATTTGAAACTGTTAACAATATGAACCATTTAATATAAATATCATTACATAAGTTTTAAAATATTTTACTAAGTGATACGATTTTTTTCATATTTCAGTTCTTTTGTCATCTTTAAAACTCCCGTTCCTTGTTTGACATCTATTTTTTTCATATTTTCTTTGTTAATATATTGTAAAACAATTTTCTCTTTTTCATTATTTTTTTCATTTAAAAGTTGCAATTTGAAACTCCATAGATGGTCCACATAGGCAAAAAAACTTACATAAAACAGTGAGATGTGGCAAAACTTTAAATTTTTCAGAAAATTTTATATTTTATAATTACTCATAAAACTAAATGATTCATATTCAATCACAAATTAATACTAATAAGTTATAATCACAAATTAATACTAATAAGTTACGAGATTGTCCATCTCCATAACCCTTTCTTTTAAACAGCCCTCAAAAAATCACCCAAAATTTTTCATTGCATCTTTGAGTTATTCATCGACTTATGTCTTTTCGTTAACTCCGCTTCCATTTTTCTCACTAACTTCGATATTTCCATGGACTTCGATCACAAAACATACGATGCCTGCGTAGCCACGCACGTAGAGATCGCACCGAGAAAAATCGAACCGAAATTCAATTGCTTTGTGGAGAACCCCGAGGCCACATAAGCGAGTTGCGGCGGAGGATTTAAGTGAGAAGGACCTCATCTGCGAAAATTCATAACTAAGAGTATAAATTTTGTTCAGAGTTCTTAAGACTTATTGATTAGATAACCAAAATAATTTTTGGACATTAGAAAATCAGTAAGTTTTGAATCTTAAACAATTTTGAATTTGTTTTACCTGTATTTTAAAATATATACACAATATATACTTAAAATTAATTTTAAATTTTTTAAAGAATCACCCGGGCGTAGACCGAGACATTTCCTAGTACTAAAAATAATTATTAGATATATATTTCAGGGGAATTCTATAACAAACTGTTTTGAGGGAATTAAATAACACCTTGACTGAATATGTATTCTACTTTGGTTTTAGATAGTGAATCAAAAACCAAACAAAAATTTGTCGGCTCTAATTGGGTTTGTTATACATTACACAAATGGTCTGGTTGGTAGGTGTGGAGGTTGAGATGTTCTTTATCTTCTTTTTACTTGTCGCGTGGGTTCATTCTTTTACTTATCGGTCGTGACAACAAGACTTTTCTCATCCACCGGTCTTGTACGAGACAGAACAGTGTAAAGATGGTCAATTAGTTATTCATAATCTTAATTAGTTAGTCATAATCGTATACATTTTTTTACTTAATCAATGATTAACAATATATCACTTCTGTTTTCTTTTTTGACTGTGAATACATCTATAAAAAGCTTTTGTGTTCCTTCTTTAGTTTAAACACTGAACATCCTCAAGACACTTACAATGACCAACTCCATTAATGGTTGTCGTCGTCCTCACTACTTGCTTGTAACTTTTCCGGCTCAAGGTCACATAAACCCAGCGCTAAAACTAGCTAACCGTCTCATCCACCACGGCGCAACGGTCACATATGCGACCGCCGTCTCAGCTCTCCGTCGTATGGGCGAGCCACCTTCCGCCGAAGGTTTATCCTACGCTTGGTTCTCCGATGGGTTTGACGACGGTCTCAAGTCCTTCGAGGACCAGAAAATCTACATGTCCGAGCTCAAACGCTCCGGTTCAAACGCTCTTAGTGACATCATCAGAGCCAATCTCGACGGAAACGCCGCCACAGAGCCTTTCACCAGCGTTATCTACTCTGTTCTTGTCCCTTGGGTTTCTACGGTGGCGCGTGGGTTTAATCTCCCTACTACGCTTCTTTGGATTGAGCCCGCCACTGTACTCGACATCTACTACTACTACTTCACCGCCTCACACAACCACCTCTTCGACATTGATCCAATTAAATTACCGAACCTTCCACCGATCTCCACCGGAGATCTCCCGTCGTTTCTTCAGCCGTCGAAGGCATTACCGTCCGCTCTTGTATCCCTAAGAGAACACGTTGAAGCTCTCGAATCGGAATCGAACCCGAGAATCTTGGTGAACACTTTCTCCGAACTAGAACCTGACGCTTTAACCTCCGTCGAGAAACTCAGAATGATTCCGGTCGGACCGTTGGTTTCCTCCTCCGACGATTCTTCAACCGGTAAAGCCGATCTTTTCCGATCATCAGACGAGGATTACATCAAATGGCTAGACTCCAAGCCAGAGAAGTCCGTGGTTTACATATCCTTAGGCACACACGCCGAAGATTTGCCGGAGAAACACATGGAGGCGCTCACTAGCGGCGTGTTAGCCACGGGGAGATCGTTCTTGTGGGTGGTGAGGGAGAAAAACCCGGAAGAGAAGAAGAATCGGTTTCTTGATTTGATCAGAGGAGATGATGGAGGGTTGGTGGTGGGTTGGTGTTCTCAGACGGCGGTACTGGCGCATCCGTCGGTGGGGTGTTTCGTGACTCATTGCGGTTGGAACTCGACTCTTGAGAGCTTAGAAAGCGGTGTTCCGGTGGTGGCGTTTCCGCAGTTCGCGGATCAGTGTACGACGGCGAAGCTTGTGGAGGATATGTGGCGGATCGGAGTGAGGGTGAAGGAAGGGAAGGAAGGACACGTGGATGGAGATGAGATGAGACGGTGTCTGGAGAAAGTGATGGGAGGCGGAGAAGAAGCAAAGGAGATGAGACGGAATGCGGCGAGGTGGAAGATGCTGGCCGTTGATGCGGCGGCGGAAGGTGGACCGTCGGATTTGAATCTTAAGGGATTTGTGGAAGAGTTAATGGTTAAGAATCTATCTATTTAAAGATGAATAGTGAAGTAGTTGACAAAAAAAAAAGATGAAGAGTGAAGTACGATGGTCTCTGTTTTATTCTTCTCCAAGTTATCTTATTCCATTACTGCAAATTCCAGCTTTTTTGTTACAAAAAACGTTTCAATAATAATATAGTTATGTGTACGTTATATATTTTTAAAATATTATTGTATTGCGTTACATGAATTTATTTGAAACAATTTAATTGTGATTTTAGTTTTCTTTTCTAAACAAACCAATCGGAAGAAAGTGATTCTCGTCAAAGACGGTGTTCGTAGGAGAATGATCGAGTTCGTGTCACTAGAAAACAAAAATCTAGAGCTACCATTTTGTTGTATTTTGAAAAATAGTATATAAAAAATTGTAGTTTTGTAATTTTCCCTTGTTTTTATGTAATTTTTAGAATAAATTTTTTCTCCATTTTTTGAAAAGAGAGAATTTCAAAAATAGCACTTTCATAATATCATTTTTCAAAAATACTATTCTTTATTGTCTATTTTCAAAATTACTACTTTTATAAATATTTATAAAATTTTAAATTTATAAGGGTTTATAAAACATATTTATAAGATTAATAATCATGTTATGAAATTTATAAAACTTTACAATATTTCTTATAAAAATTTATAAAACATATTTTATAAACGTTTATAAATATTATTTATTATAAACCCTTATAAATTCAAAATTTGTGACATTTATAACAGTTGTATTTTTAAAATGGACACCAACCCGTGGTAAAATATTTTTAAAAATAGACACCAATCAAAATTTATATTTTTCAGTATATTAACTCTTTCTCATAAAATTCTTTTTTGTTAACTCATGCAAAGGTAGAACTATCTAATTTAGTATTTATCGAATCTTTATTTGATTTTTTTTAAAAGTGTGTATTTTTCATATATATTTTTGTATTATTTAGTTTTTTGTGAGTTATTGATTCATTAAATAAAAAATAATAGTATTGAACTGTATGAATTAACTGTCTTATTAATATAAAATTTTAATGTTTTTATATATATACCATAAATAGAGAAAAACTCCTTAATTATATATACCATATTCAAATGGAACGCAATACAAATCTCTGTTTTTGTGAAACCATAAACTTTGACCAAAAAAAAGGAAACCATAAACTATAGCAGACGAATTAATATGAGACCTATTGTTTGTTTTCTATAACCGACAATATGTTACATCTCAATGTCATCGAGATCTGGTAAAGGGAACCTGAGAAAAGCTGCAATTCCAGTATGCTTTACCAATTGTTCACCTGAAACATGCATCGAAGAAAATACAAAAGCCTCTCCTCCTAATTTTTTCACCGACTCCACAAAATCCACATACTTCTTCCTTATCTTTACGTTAGAATTCTTGAACAGCTCTTCCGTAACGAGAAGTGTTTGAATTGCCATTCGTTCATGAGCAAACTCCACATGTTTGAGTCCGTAACATGCTCGATATGGATCCTTATCAAACATGGTGAAGAAAATCTTTGAGAGCTTTCACTTCTTTTGCTGTTTTAGTATCTTTGATCATATTCATCACTTTAGGGTCATGCAGAACTCTCCAAGGCTATGTCTATATCCAGTGTTTACGTACACGAGAAGTATACGTGGTTTGTTTTCAATAATACCTCTCAGCTATCTTCTCTTTGCTTCCAACAATAAGTGGCTATGAAACTGATCCTTTGTAAAACCGAGACTTGCAATCACCACACAGCGAACGACTCTGAAGTCAACGTCTTCCACAAAGGCCTGAAAAACATTCTCAAGAATTCGTTCAAACCAGGTCCATGCTTCAAATTAGGAATCCATGCTTTGATTTGTGCTACTCTTTTTGTCACATTTGAGCCGACGAGGAAGATTTGTGCCAGTCCTTGCTGCATTAGAACTATTGCTAATTAAGTCAGCACTAGAAGCATGCTCTTTCGCCTGCTTGAGTGTATCAATAGCCAATGAGTCCCATATTTTTTTCTCAATAGAAAACATCGTTTCGGCTCGAGCTCCAGAGTATGGAATGAACTAATCAATACGTGCTCGTTCTCAAGGATATTCGTCCCAAATAAGCGCAAAACAACACCGTCTTTGTCATAGTCTACCTCCTCAACTTGTACTTCCAGCTTCAGTCTAACACTTTCAGGGTCTCTTTCCTCTCTCTTAACCTTTCTCGAAGCTATAGCTATTACACTATCGCCAGGAGTAATCAGGTTATAAGCATACCAGAGATCATCCGAGTCCTCGGTCACCATCTTAACGCTTCCGGGTCCATTACAAACAAAATGTTTATGTTCCTTGCAGAAACTTGTCTTTTGTTTTGTTATTGTGAAAGCAAATTTATCTCTTGGTTCTGTTTATATAGATAGAGAACTCTTTTTTGTTTCCTTCTCCTCCTCAGTTTTGGTCAACGAAAAGAAAATTTCTTTTTTTTTTATTGAGATTAATTTTTCATTATTATTATTATTATTATTATTTTTCAAACAAAAACATATAAAGTCTCTGTACAGACACGAGTCTACAAAGATTAAACAGTTCGTAAGTAACCATGATCCCATTTATTCACCATTCTCCTCCTGCTCTCTCTTGTGCAGCTTCTGACTTGATCCTAGAAAAAGCTCTTTGTTAATTAGCATTACAATGCAGCCTTTTCTTTGTATCCTCTAAATTCTCTTAAACCTACATCTGTAAATAACCTCTTCTTCTCTTTGTTGAAACAATAAACCGGCGCTTGCCATTTCTCATCCTCTAGGGCCGCACCAATCTCAAATGTCATCACATGAGCCTCCCTCCCTGCAACAATTTTCCCACCGTTTCAGATGAATTTTAAGTTGTAGAGAATGGTATGGTGATGGTATCGATCACACCTGTATAGAAGATCCATTGCACAGGTCTCTTGGTTTCAACATCCTCATAGTACCATATAAAGTCTACTTTCTCCCATACATTGCAGTGAAACCCATTCACATGTTGTTGGCCTAGATACTTGGCTCCATCTAGCCAGTTTGGTCGCAGGATTCCAACCTTATTCAACATAAATTCCAAGCCTATTTAGCTATTACAGGTTCATACCGGACCATTCTAAGTGAATTTGACGATTATCCGAGTCAAACAACCAAGTCTAAGTAAGACGTTGAGTTACCACAAAACTCTGGTCCTGCACACTACATACAACTACTACTACCAAATTCTAATCTCCTGATCCTAGTTAAGAGTATTGTTATCAAACGAATATATCAGGGTCAAAAGAGTGATTTTCTAGCTTCAGATGAGATGAAGGTTTATGATAAAGCAAAAAGATTATTGGTAACAATGAGAATTCACGCGCTATGTGCTACAGTTATCAAGCAAATGTCACAGATACTTCAAATTCGACCCAACTTGGGACGTTCTTAGAAACAAAACGAACTTCTCAAACTTAAAATCTGCAGAGAGCTTCATCTTCATCAAATGAACACTCTAGTTTCGTTAGAGCCTAAGGGGTTTCGATTTCACACTCAAACACTATAAATTTGCCAATTCTATCATCTGAGACTCCTTGTTGCTTAAAAACTGGAGCAATCTCTAGGGTTTCTTACTCTCATTTCTCCGTGAAATCACACAATCATAACAGAAAATTATGAAACCATAAGCTAAATTTCCAATTTTGTTCCTATTCTACTACCATTTCCGCCTAGAAATTCTACAGGTATTCTCATATCTGTGACAGAATCGTGCATAGAAAATAAAACCGACCTCAAGCTGAGCGGAACGGCACGATTTTGACTCGTCGAGCGTGTAGAAGAAAGAGGTGCCATTGTTCCATTCGAGGTCGTAGGTGATGCCACCGAGCTGCTCCTGGATGATATTGAAATTACGACCGTTGGTCCAATCGTACCAAAGGTCAATCATCGAGAGGTCGCCGGAGTAATTCATGAACAGTAGCGCGTGGAATTGGTATGGCCATGGCGCCGGGACCGGCTCATCCGCGGCGGCGATTTGCGCGGCGGCGATTAAGACGAGGAAGAGGACGATTAGTATCGGTGGTCGTGTGATAGTCATTTCGATGTGCTGGCTGATTGTGAACTGTGACGTTTGCTTGATACGCCCAAGATATATCCTCCTTTTTTTCTTTCTAAAGAGTAATTAGATAATACGAAAATTAAGACAAATTTTTGTACTGTTTCTTATAATTTGGTAAAAAATACTATAATCTTTACTTTAAATATCGGTTGATATATTTTTATTTATTTATTTATCGTATGATAATAGATTTATCTATTTTCTTTTCTTTTTTCTCATATTGATTTTAGTTTGTGATTTTTTTCAACTAATTAAAAATTTGTCTTAATATATAGAAATTGTTGGTCTCCATGTTCAATAAATTGAAAAATCCAAAACTAAATTCAGTGTTTATTAATCCTATGATTTAAAATTCATGTTGAAAGTTTGTTTTCTTTCTTCTACTATTTATAAATACCAATTTAAATGACATGTTATTTAATCACACAGATTTACATATTAATTAAATTATGCAATGTATTTGAAAGGATTTTTATGTCAAAAGTTTAAAAACTTAAATGAAAGGATTTGTAAATCTTATATAGATCTCCAAATTAATTAAAATACATAAACAAATAATACCTTCTAATACAAGATTGAAATTCCATCGTTTGTATACTCTTATCTATTTTTTTTCTCCGATTCAAATCAATCTCTGCCACTAAATCAATTTAGAGGATAACAAATGAAGTAGCGACAGTGAGTTCGATAAAGAGTCTATGACAGTGACGACTTTACCAAATCAGTCAGTGGTTAAAGATGGTAATAGTGAAGAAAATGTCAATGGCCAAGAAGGTGATGATGATGGTGGTAGTGATGATTTTACTGCATCCATTGTCTATAAAGTATATGTGGTGATGAAGAAGACCTATGTAGCAGAACTTAACTAAGCAGATAAAGAAGACGAGGTGATGATAGGAGATGACAATGGCATAGCAGTACTGATTTGCATTGTAGATGTTTAATTATATTTATAGAGTAGTATAATTGTTCATTATCGTCATCCATATCATAATTCTTATAATTTCTAATAAAATGATAAATTAATGGTAAATAAAGTTTTTCCCAACTCAATGTACAAAAAATGTCTTTATAAATCAAAATTATTATTGAAGTATTTTTCTCAATCGACACTCACCATTGTATTTAATTTTGTACAAGATTACAACATGTAAAATGATGGTAAGTGAGAAAATTTGGGAAAATAATGTTTTGGTTCAATTTGAACCATCCAACCAACAATCTTTTAAAAACCATAGCATAAAAGAACTATGATATATTTTCAAAAGAAACCAAAAGCCAAAAAAAAAGAAAAGCTATTCTTGCATGACTTAATATAAATCTATAATCTTCACACTAAACTTACACCATACTCCTACTTAAATACCTCGATGCATCATCTCCAATTCCACACCATTCCCACTTAAATCACAATCTGATCACCACTAACACATTGCAAACCAAACACAAAGACATGTCTCTTCTTGCTTTCTTCCTCTTCACCATTCTTGTTTTTTCAAGTAAGTCATCTTCTCCATCAACAAATCATATGTTTTACATTTTGTTTCTTTCCATATTGAACATTCTTGGTTTTACAGGTTCATGTTGCTCCGCGACTCGGTTCCAGCATCAGAACAGGTACATACAGAGGAAAATAATGCTAGATTTAGCAACCAAGATTGGTATCAACTATGGTAGACAAGGAAACAACCTCCCATCTCCTTACCAATCCATCAATTTCATCAAATCCATCAAAGCTGGTCATGTCAAGCTCTATGACTCTGATCCAGAGAGTCTAACACTCCTCTCTCAAACCAATCTTTACGTCACAATAAGTGTTCCTAACCACCTTATCACTTCCCTAAGCACCAACCAAACCACAGCTGAAGATTGGGTCAAAACCAATATCCTCCCTTACTATCCACAAACACAAATCCGATTTGTCCTTGTCGGAAACGAAATCCTCTCCGTCCAAGATAGGAACATAACGGCGAATCTTGTGCCGGCGATGCGAAAAATAGTGACTTCTCTCAGAGCTCATGGGATTCACAACATCAAAGTCGGGACACCTTTAGCTATGGATTCTCTCCGGTCGACGTTTCCGCCGTCGAACTCAACATTCCGGGAAGATATCTCCGCACCGTTGATGTTACCGTTGCTGAAGTTTCTCAACGGAACAAAATCTTACTTCTTCGTCAATCTTCAACCTTACTTCCGTTGGTCAAGAAACCCTGCTATGAACACCAGTTTGGATTACGCTCTGTTCCAAGGAAATTCAACTTATACCGATCCTCAAACCGGTTTGGTTTACCACAATCTTCTTGACCAAATGTTGGATTCGGTTATCTTCGCAATGACCAAACTCGGTTACCCACACATCCGCATTGCCATCTCGGAAACCGGATGGCCTAATTCCGGCGACATCGACGAAACCGGAGCAAACGTACTCAACGCCGCGACGTATAACCGGAATTTAATCAAGAAGATGACTGCAAATCCACCAATCGGTACACCAGCTAGACCCGGTTTACCAATACCGACATTTGTTTTCTCATTGTTCAACGAAAACCAGAAATCCGGTTCGGGAACACAGAGACATTGGGGAATCTTGCATCCAGACGGCACACCAATCTACGACATAGATTTCACCGGTCAAAAGCCCTTAACCAGTTTCAACCCTTTACCTAAACCGACGAACAATGTTCCTTACAAAGGTCAAGTGTGGTGCGTACCAGTCGAAGGAGCTAGCGAGGGTCAGCTTGAGGAAGCTTTAAGGATTGCTTGTTGCCGAAGCAACACGACGTGTGCAGCTTTGGCTCCGGGAAGAGAATGTTACGAACCAGTCTCTGTTCATTGGCACGCAAGCTATGCGGTTAGCTCGTACTGGTCTCAGTTCCGTACCCAAAACGTTCGATGTTACTTCAATGGTCTGGCTCGTGAGACAACGATCAACCCTGGTGAGTACTTTCTTTATTATAATATTGGACAAAACTAACTTTTTTTAGTAGTCATGGTTCATGTTACCGATTAGGGTATTAAGTATACTGTAACTCAAAAAAGCCTTTTTTATACAGGAAATGATCGCTGCAAGTTTCCGAGCGTTACTCTGTGAGGAAGAAGGACTGAAAGAGATTGAAGTCGTATTTACTCAATATTGTTTTTCATTATACATTTTCTGCTTCTTGTTTCTTGTCTTGCAATGTCGAGAAAAAAAATCAAATAACTAATTAATAATATATTTTTTCTTACAAAAAGTGAAGATTACATTCTCTATCAGTTATCAAGCGTTACTTTCAAATACATTACAATATTTGAACAAAAAGCATGGTTGGATCATAAAAATTTCATTACCAAACTATTAGTTAAGAATTAAAAACTAAGGACATGAGCATATTGCGGTTTGAGATTGTTACAACTTTCTTAAGATGATTATAAAACTATTTAGTTAGCCATTAGTTAGTATGGAGTTAGATATTTTTTTTGTTTTAAAAACTTTTTTTGTGCGGATACACTAGTTAAAAGTTAATCGACATGAGGTATTTACTTTTTCTATATAAATTACATCAAAGTGCATTATGTGAGTTTATGCAAATTTTTGTTATACCGAATAAATTTGATTTAATATACGGTGATGAATAAAAAATATAGTATCCCATATGTCATGTGATTGCATTAAATAACATCAAAGTTTTTGTAAGTCTTGCAAGCAAACTAGAAAAAAAAGAACAAAAAAACTCAAAAGGGTATATGGTTTAATCAAATTTAATTTAATTTGGAAGAAAATTGAATATATAATCTTTTTTACCAGTGAAGATCAAAGGGATTGTGTAATCACGACAAGAGCTATGATTTGCGTTACTTAGATATCTCTCTCTCTGTTCTGTTTCTTCTCAGAGGTCCCCATCATCATCTTCTTGACTTTGTCTACAAATGCCACTTCATCTTAAACCTGATTATTCCTTCTTCATCGCTTCTTCCTCGTTGCTTCGAGTGTCAGCGATGGCTTCGACTTCCTTGGGACCTTCTACTTTACTTTCTTCTCGTCAATTTCCTGATTTTCGGGTCAGATTGATTTCGGGTCCCCGAGTTCGAGTCCCTTCATTCCAACGATTTCGGATTCACTGCGGGTCCAAGGTACGTTCAGATTATCTTAAGAATCTAATTACGCTTTTGGGTCTTTCACTTTAGTTTCGAAAGTTGTCAATTTGAGGAGAAAGTCCTTTAATTTGTGTTAATCATTACAAGTTTAGTGATTAAGAAATCTTATATTGATGCATAAGTGTGTAGCTTTAAATCAACCATACTTTTCAAATATGTGTCATCTGTGATATGTTTGTCATCATAGTTTTATCTAATCCGGTAACATCAAATCGGGTATGTATGATTTAGGAAAAAGACGTGACGCCAATCATTGAAAGCTCGTCGTTGTCAGGAGATGCTGCTTTGCGCTCTAATGAATGGAAGGCTGTTCCGGATATTTGGAGATCATCTGCAGAAAAGTATGGTGATAAAGTTGCATTGGTAGATCCTTATCATGATCCACCTTTGAAATTGACCTACAAGCAGGTAAGTCTCTTACTTTTAGACTTATTTACCGTGAATCAGAAGAGAGACCAGTTCTTTTATTTTTCCATGAGCACTTGTTCTATGATTTAGGAGCTCTGTATTAAGGCAACCAAGGTCCGGTTTTTATCTTTGTGTGTTAAAAGTGATTGTGGAAACCTCACTGTCAGTAATTTTTTTTTTGTAGTATACTCTCGTCATAGTTATTATTCAGTAGACTATGTTGACTACGGCATGAAGATATTGCAAAGTCGTTTCTTGATAGCTTGTTAACATGGTGGTGGTGAGGGGAGAACAGCTAATTGACATTCTTGTTCAGCTCCTAATGCTGGTCCTAATTCTGGATGTTTTGAAGCATTCAAACATTGGTGTTTGTTATATGTACTACTGTCTTAGTATTCTAGCCAAAATTATTTCAATGACTCTGCTCTTGGTTATTGTGGTTGTGTAAATATTAATTATATGGTGAACAACGGAAGTCTTCACCTTATTTACTTCATTTTTCAGTTGGAACAAGAAATTCTGAACTTTGCTGAGGGATTACGAGTTGTTGGAGTGAAAGCAGATGAGAAGATTGCACTTTTTGCTGATAACTCGTGCCGATGGCTTGTTTCAGATCAAGGTAGGCGATTGTTGATATGGAACACATTAACCATTAAAAAATGAAGATTCTTTCGAGATTGATATTTCTGCTCTATTCTATTCTTCCTTATAAGTTTTTGTAGTTCTTCACATATCCAAGCACCGTATTACTATCTTCCTTTTCGTTCTGTATATGTTCTAGACGGAAAACATTTCCAGCTGTAGGGCTTCTGTAGATGCTTTTTACTAAACGAAGAGTTTAAACTGAAAAGTACTTTCTATGGTTAAAATTGCATGTCCAAAGAAGCAAGTTCTTTGTAGGTATTTCACATAGTACTTTCTCAGTTGGTGATAAGCTCACCTTGCTCGCTTTGCTTAGCTGTTTTAACTTCACTTCTTGTTGCAATAGCTCTAATATACACTGCTCTTTCATTTCTACTTCTCTCCCCACAGGTATTGATATCTTTATGTACTGTTCATTACTTTATGCCAGGTATAATGTCCACAGGAGCAGTCAATGTCGTCAGAGGATCTAGGTCCTCTGTTGAAGAGTTACTGCAGATATACCATCATTCTGAAAGGTATGCCAAAGGCCAAAAAAGCTTTAGATTCTTTTGTTGTTTGACGTAAATATCATACATACTCTTGAGTGAAGTAGCTGCTTTATATAAACACCAATACGAATTCCATCACGGTATTAGTAAGCTCATTTTTTTATACAGCTCGAATCATCATTTTCTTAATTTGTTTGCACGAATTAGTTTTAGTTCTATATCTTCAGGTGTATCTGATGGGGCTTTTGAGTCTTAAGGTTTCTTAATGATTAACAAGTTTTGGTGCCTGTATAGGAATTAAGTTTCAGATTAGGTCCTGTTTTAGTTGCACATTTTCTTGTTTTCTCATTTATCTTATTCCATCGAAGCTCCTATCAATTTTGTAATTATATTGTGTCTCTTCAGTTATCTGCGCCAGATATGTTTGCAATATAGAGGTCAAGAATTTCAAGTGATCTACATTTTGCAGTGTAGCCCTTGTTGTGGATAATCCTGAGTTTTTCAACCGCATTGCTGAGACATTTACGTCCAAGGCATCTCTGAGATTTTTGATACTTCTCTGGGGTGAGAAGTCATCATTGGCTACGCAGGGGATGCAGATTCCAGTTTACAGTTACACAGAAATTAAAAACCTAGGACAGGAGAGACGTGCGGAATTATCAGGATCTAATGATACCAGTACGTTAAGAATCTTGTTTTTCTCCAATGCCTTAAAAAGAATATTCTGGTGCTAACAAATAAATGACTACAGGGCACTCTGAATATAGTTCCATCAATTCAGATGATACAGCCGCAGTTATGTATACTAGTGGTACCACAGGAAATCCGAAAGGCGTTATGCTTACACATCGAAATCTCTTACACCAGGTTCAAGCCAATAGGCTGACATACTTCTCTGCAAGTGTTTATTTTGTGAATCTGTTTCTTTTCTTTCAAGAATAGGTTTGAGCTTCTTAATGTTTTCTTAAACACTTTCCAGATAAAACATTTATCCGCATATGTACCCGCTGAACCTGGTGATAGATTTCTAAGCATGCTGCCATCATGGCATGCCTATGAACGTGCGTGTGAATATTTCATATTTACATGTGGAGTTGAGCAAATGTACACATCTATAAGATTCTTAAAGGTAATACCCATCATCCAATATATTCAGTCAGTATTTTTTGCAATCATTGTATTTATGTAGAGTTGTGTTGGTCACCTGTTAACGTGATACTTCAGTCACTTCCTGAGGTCAAACACATTTTGAAAATGGGAGGAAAATATGGTGAATGTTCATATCATTTTGCCATGAAAGTTTTGAAGCACGCATCTTACTCTTATAAGTGGGAAAATCTGATATTTTAACAGAAGAATGATTCAACTATTAATCAAAGTTGCTCCTTATTTAATTCCTTTTGTTTTCTTGTGGTATAGGATGATCTAAAGCGGTATCAACCACACTATCTTATTTCCGTTCCTTTAGTATATGAGACACTTCACAGGTTTGTAACTTTTCCAGTCGATTTGCACGGTACTCTTAATATCTTAATGATGGATTGTATAAATAAATACAGATGTTTGATACAATTTTATTTTGTAATAATTCCATTTTTTCACGGCTGAGGAACTTCTAGTTAATCTTGTTGCTGGACAAGCCTGGTGAACATGATCTACGTTTTATGAAACATAGTCCATTATTTTAAGCATGAGCTACGTCTTAGCATTTTCCAAACATGAGTTGGTTGTTAAATAACATTTTTTTCATTCGTTTCTTTGTTTCCTCTTTGAGCACTGCAGTGGGATTCAAAAGCAAATTTCCTCAAGTTCTGCTGTCCGTAAATTCTTAGCACTTACATTGATCAAAATCAGTCTGGCATATATGGAGATGAAAAGGATTTATGAGGTTTTATGACACATATGATGCCCTCTTTAACATTTGTTCTTACCTTACAGTTTGTTTTAAGAGTTTTTCTGCTTATTCCCTTTTTGTGGTGCCTGAAGCTCTGATATGATCTGTTGTTTTGGTTTACAGGGTATGTGTCTGACAAAAGAACAAAAGCCTCCAATGTATATTGTTTCTCTGGTTGATTGGTTGCGGGCGAGAGTAATTGCTGCTTTACTGTGGCCATTACATATGTTGGCCAAAATCCTAATCTACAAGAAAATTCATGCGTCTATTGGGATATCAAAAGTAGTACACAACTTTCTGGTTTCTATTCTATCTTGTTAGATTTATATCTCTTACCAAAAGTTTTCTAGTTAAGACTGATATGGTTTCTCGGTTTCCACAGGCTGGTATCAGCGGAGGTGGTAGTTTACCCATTCACATTGACAAATTTTTTGAGGTTAAGCCGTCTCTGATGTCTCTTAGAAAACTTATATCAACTTCTTTTGTTGCCTTTGAACAAGTTTTGACATGTAAAAGACTTTGTATCAAAATCGTGCAGGCCATCGGTGTGATTCTACAAAATGGTTATGGTTTGACAGAGACCTCGCCGGTTGTCTGTGCACGGACGCTTAGCTGTAATGTAAGCTCTGGTTTTGTTTCTTTTTCCTTATATGACATTTCAAGTGTTTAGCTGTCATTCTTTTGATCCATCATTTGCCTTTTTCATCGACTTAATACTGTAATTTGTTTTGTCTTTTTGATTTGTCTTTTTGTTTACTTTTTGTTTACTTTTTGTTTGTTTTGTTATGAAGGTTCTTGGCTCAGCTGGGTATCCTATGCATGGTACAGAGTTCAAAATTGTAGATCCTGAGACTAATAATGTTCTCCCTCCTGGTTCAAAGGGCATTGTCAAAGTTAGAGGACCACAGATTATGAAAGGTTATTATAAGGTAGTATTATATTAATAACTTGCTTTACTCATAATGTTACTACCAAGTTGTGAAAAATAGATGATGCGAACATACAAATATCTAAAACCAAGCTCGTTTCTTCTTGTGAATAATCTGTTGTATGTCATTGTATAAGGGCCTTTTGCGTTGGCGATCAAATCGGATTTTAACTCGTATTTCTGAACTGGTGTGTGCTTCAGAATCCATCAACCACAAAGCAAGTTCTTAATGAGAGTGGATGGTTCAACACAGGAGATATGGGTTGGATTGCTCCTCATCACTCAACAGGAAGGAGTCGTCGCTGCGGAGGTCTCATCGTTCTTGAAGGCCGTGCTAAGGACACAATCGTACTTTCCACAGGTATAATCCGAATACACAAAACATGTTCAAATGCAGTAATCGAAACCGAAAATCGAAACCAGTCCCTTAGATTGATAACATAATCGTCACTATATTTATAGGTGAAAACGTGGAACCATTGGAGATTGAAGAAGCAGCCATGAGAAGTAGATTGATTGATCAAATCGTTGTTATTGGACAGGTGCTTAAATGATCTCAATACAATTACAAAAAAACATCTGAATATTTGACTATATTGCCTTTGTAACAAAAATCTCATTCACAGGATCAACGACGCCTTGGAGCTATCATTATACCAAACAAAGAGGAAGCAGAAAAAGTAGATCCTGAAATATCCAAACTTGGCAAAGAAACAAAGCTTAAGAGCTTAGTTTATGAAGAACTGAGAAAATGGTAAAAAAAAAACATACTTTTTCACTTCAGCATCTTCTTATGTTTACTCTGTTTATAACCAATGTTGCAGGACATCCGAATGCTCGTTCCAAGTTGGACCAGTCTTAATCGTCGATGAGCCCTTCACGGTAATTATATACTTAAACTGTTCTTATTAGAAACGTTACTAATAAAACTGTTTTATGACACAACATTGCAGATAGACAACGGGTTAATGACACCAACGATGAAGATTAGACGGGACAAGGTCGTGGCTAAGTACAAAGACGAGATTAATCAACTTTTTAATTAACAACGTTTTGATTAATCTTGTTCCTGTTGTTGATGTAGTTAAACAATAAAATCAAACTTTATAATATACAAATAAGTTAACAATTAAACATTTCAGAAAAGCTTGCACATTTTGGTTATTTTCTAATCATTTCTTCTTCGGTTAATATAAATAATAAAAGGAAAATAGTCATTTAAATCATGAATTTTTAAATCTAGTTCAAAAAAACATGAATTTTTTTCTTGGATTAGTTAAATCCCTAATTTAATTAGACAATCATTTTAATTCTAATTTTCTGTTGATTAAATTAAATTAGACATGCCGTTAAGTAAATCAACATAATTTAAAAATAGAGTTAATATACGGTTAAAAACCACGGTTAAACATACAACGTTGTTTGGTTTAAATTGATTTGAAAAAGAAAAAAAATCATAAAAACTTCAATTTTTAAAATTTAAACTATTAAAAGCATCAACTTTGGTGTGGACAATTAAAATACAAAATTATGTTTGAGTTTTATTATAAATCTCGAACTTTATGTTGATGAACCAAATTTAGAAAAAAGTTAACACAACTTAAAGTAAAGTTAATTAGTTATTGATAATCATGGTTGAGCAAGCTTTGTTAGTTTGATTTGATTAATCTTTGTTCCTGTTGTTGATGTAATTAAACAATAAAATCAAACTTTATAATATACAAATAAGTTAATAATTAAACATTTCAAAAAAGCTTACACATTTTGGCTATTTTCTAATCATCTCTTCTTTATTTAAGAACCGGTTAACATAAATAAATTTTAAATACATAATCTCTAGACACTAGAAAGAGACAACAGCTGATGAATGCTACTCCCTCACTATCTTCATCAGCTCAAGCTCTGCGCGAGGAATCGAACCTTAACCACTGCAAAAGCTCTTCACGCTCAAGTCGTCAAGCTCGGAATCGTTCAATGTCTTCCTTTGGCCAACAGCCTCGTCAATGTTTATGGCAAATGCGACGCCGCTGCTCATGCTCTCCAGTTGTTCGACGAAATGCCTCACAGAGACCATATCGCTTGGGCCTCTGTTCTCACAGCTCTTAATCAATCGAATCTCTCTTGTAAGACGCTCTCTGTGTTTTCTTCTAGCGGTGGGTTGTGTCCGGATGGTTTCGTGTTCTCGACGCTTGTTAAGGCTTGTGCTAACTTAGGATCTATCAAGCATGGGAAGCAAGTTCATGGCCATTTTATAGTCTCTGAGTATTCTCATGATGATGTCGTCAAGTCTTCGCTGGTTGATATGTACGCCAAATGCGATTTACCTGATAGTGCTAAAGCGGTTTTCGATTCTATAAGAGTGAAAAACACTATTTCATGGACCGCAATGGTATCTGGATTCGCTAAAAGTGGAAGAAAGGAAGAGGCTTTGGAGCTTTTTAGGAACATACCAATCAAGAATTTATATTCTTGGACTGCATTGATCTCTGGTTTTGTACAGAGTGGGAAAGGGCTTGAAGCTTTTTCTGTGTTTACTGAAATGAGGAGAGAAAGTGTTGACATTTTGGATCCTTTAGTTCTTTCGAGTATTGCTGGTGCTTGTGCTAATATGGCAGCTTCGATAGCGGGGAGGCAGGTTCATGGTTTGGTTATAGCTCTAGGATTTGATTCTTGTTTGTTTATTAGTAACGCCCTAATCGACATGTATGCTAAATGCAGCGATGTTATAGCTGCAAAGGACATTTTCAGTAGGATGCGCCACAGAGATGTAGTTTCGTGGACATCGCTTATAGTTGGGATGGCTCAGCACGGGCGAGCTGAGAAGGCATTGGCCTTGTATGATGACATGCTTTCTCACCGTGTAAAGCCAAATGAGGTCACGTTTGTTGGGTTGATATACGCGTGTAGCCATGTCGGTTTTGTGGCTAAAGGCCGTGAGCTTTTTCAATCAATGACCAAGGACTATGGAATTCGCCCGTCCTTGCAGCACTTTACATGTTTGTTGGATCTTCTTGGCCGGTCTGGACTCATTGATGAAGCTGAGAACTTAATTCATACAATGCCCTTTCCTCCTGATGAGCCAACTTGGGCTGCTTTACTTAGCGCTTGTAAGCGTCAGGGAAAAGGTCAGATAGGTGTACGAATCGCTGATCATCTCTTAAGCAGCTTTAAACCGAAAGATCCATCCACCTATATACTTTTATCAAACGTCTACGCAAGTGCCTCTTTGTGGGGAAAAGTGTCAGAAGCAAGAAGGAAACTAGGAGGCATGGAAGTTAGAAAAGATCCGGGGTACAGTAGCGTGGAGGTTCGAAAAGAAACCGAAGTGTTTTATGCAGGGGAAACATCTAATCCTCTTAAAGAACAGATCATTGGATTACTTAAAAATCTGGAGGAAGAAATGAGAAGAAGAAAAGGTTATGTTCCTGATACGAGTTGGATCCTACACGACATGGATGAGCAAGAGAAAGAAAAGCTTTTGTTTTGGCATAGCGAACGATCCGCTGTTGCATACGGATTGCTTAAGGGCGTTCCTGGAACTCCAATACGGATTGTGAAAAATCTAAGGGTTTGTGGAGATTGCCACGTTGTTCTGAAACATATAAGTGAGATCACGGAAAGAGAGATTATAGTCCGAGATGCAACTAGATATCATCATTTCAAAGGAGGAAAATGCTCCTGCAATGACTTCTGGTAAGTCCAGTTTCAATGTTGTAACATTCGTCTTCTCAAAATTGCTTTGTGAGTTTGGTATAGTAACGAGGTTCACGGAAAATCGAATTGTATTCACAATAAAGACATGAACATGGAGAGTTTCACTTCACTTGCGTTATTAGATAACAACAAATGTGTAAAGACTAAAAAAAACAGATGACAACGAAAGTGTCACTGTTTAATTGCACTTACTCCACCAACTCACAGATATAGTAACGTTTATTTATTTATTTAAATTTCATTCACCAACTCATGGATATAGTAACAACGTGCACTTTTCAAAAATATTTTTGTTTACTTTCAAGTATTGGGTTTGTTAAACAAAATAGTCTTTCTCATTAGTTGCAAGTTAATTTACAAGATGATGATTATATAAAGAAACAAAGTGTAAACATAGTAACCAAAATTGACAACTAATTAACCATCTACATTAACTAACCGAGATGGAGTAAGATAGATGAACCTCTCATCTTGCTAGTAGGAGCGTTTTAATTGTTATTATTATTATTAATTTTTTTTTGCATTAAGGTTTCGTTTTCAGTGTTTTAACAATTTTTGGACGTATTTACATCTTACTAATCAATTTAAGAGTTTTTCAAATTTATGGCTTGTAAACTTAAGAGAGTTATTGGGTGTTATATTTCTAATGATTATGTTTCAAAAAAAAGATTTCTAATGATTGTTAAAAATTTCAGATTTTATTGTTATTGGTTTATGGATTCTAACATTTTTACAAAATTTGGTGTTATTGGTTTAATAATTTTCTAATTCCATGCAAAATCTATTGTTATTTAAAAAGTTTGGTTTTTAATGATTCTATCAAAATTTTGTGTTGTTGGACTTTAAATTTTAAACAATTTAACTCATAAAACAAAACTTTCAACATAATAGTAAGTGACTGCATCAAAACTTTTCCTTGATATAAAGATTTTGTTAGTACATCCACAACTTGAAATGATATAAAGATGCGTTTCTAAACACATGTATTAGTTTGTGTAAGAAACCAAAAAGGTGAAATAATTTTTTTCTTCTTATATAGTTTTAGGTTGTATTCCAAGAAATTCATCATACCCATACGTTTCCCCGTTGAAAACTATGCTTGGCGTAAATTACTCTCAAGTGAACTCGAATTAAAGATTCAAAAAATCTCAACCTTTGGAAGAAATAATCTTTATCACCAATACCTCCATATCAGGAACTGACTATCACGAGACAAGTGAAACTTCTTTAAATTGTATCATGCAAATTTAGTCAAATATTTAATATAACTGAAATTAATAACCATTTAAAAGACAATCTTACTTTTCTTGAAAGACACGATTACTTTTATCTGTTTTTACGGTTACAACTTACAAAAAGAAATGCATAAACCTGTTTAAATATTCATTAATGTACGATTAAACACTCTTAGCACAAGTAGATTAACAGTACTATATTATTATTTATTAAAAGAATAATGTTTGGTGTCACATGCTCTATATATATAGACATAAAGATAACAACGACGCAAGTCACCATCGCGCTTTACTCACATGCAGCCAAAAGCTTTCCACTAATAAATTTCACAAGTGTGCTTGCGTTTTCGTTCTACTCAAAGACGTGTGTTAGCTTCACGACTTGCACATAGTTAGAGAGAGAGAGAGCAAGAGATGCCGACGGAAACAGTATTGGCGACGGAGGTGACCAATGGCGGAGGAATAAGTTGTTGCAAGTCCGGACCAGGTTATGCAACACCTCTCGCCGCCATGTCCGGTCCACCGGAAAAGCTTATCTACGTCACCGCCCTCTACTCTGGTACAAATTTTTGAATCTTCTACATATCCAATGTTTTCTTCAGTATCTTCTGTGACTCAATCTTACTTTTAACGTTTAAAGTATTTGCGGAATCCAACTCAAAATCAATTAGCAATAATAAAATTGTTTTATGTTTTTTAGATATTATTTTAGATAAAGATTTCTAAAATTAAATTTGTCTATCCTATGAGTCTTATGTATTTTAATTAAGTGATAAATTAAAAAAGAATGTATTAATACTATTGCTTGTCTATATGACAACCTATTAAGTTTTATAGACTTTCAATTCGAAATCAATTAGCAATGATAGGAGGTCTATATTATTCTAGATACTATTTCATATTTGTTCCGGTGTGAGATTCCTAAGATTAAATCCGTCTATTATACGAGTTTTATGTCTTTTAATTACGGGATAAATTGAAAAAGAATGTTGTAAAGTCCTTAGTTCCTATGTATTTAGTTACATTTTAATTTGTTTTAAGGAACGGGGCGAGAGCAACCGGACTACTTGGCGACGGTAGATGTGGATCCAAACTCACCAACATATTCAAGCGTCATTCATAGATTGAAAATGCCTTATATAGGTGATGAGCTTCATCACACTGGTTGGAACTCTTGCAGCTCTTGCCATGGTGATCCTTCTGCTAGTAGACGTTATCTCGTATTACCAGGCTTAATGTAAAGATTCTTGATTAACCCTTTTCCATTTAACCCTTACAATCTCTAGATGAGAAGATAAAACTTTTTTTTTCTTGTTTGAATGAAGATCGGGTCGCATTTATGCAATCGACACAAAGACGGATCCAAAGGCTCCATCTTTGTATAAAGTTGTAGAGCCTAAAGAGATCTCTGAGAAGACAGGATTGGCATTTCCACATACATCTCATTGTCTTGCCACGGGTGATATGTTGGTCTCTTGCCTTGGTGATAAAGAAGGAAACGCCAAAGGGAATGGGTTTCTCCTTCTTGACTCTGACTTCAATGTTAAAAGCAGGTGGGACAAACCAGGGCATGGTCCATTGTTTGGGTATGATTTTTGGTACCAACCTCGGTTCAATACGATGATCAGCACTTCATGGGGAGCTCCTAAAGCCTTCTCCAAAGGTTTCAATCTCCAGCATGTTGCTGATGGCTTGTATGGAAGTCATTTACATATTTATAAATGGCCAGAAGGTGAAATGAAACAGATTATTGACCTTGGTAATACTGGTCTCTTACCTCTTGAGGTAGTTACATTACTTTAACAAGTAACATATAATGTGATGATCTTTGTTACCAAGTCTAATGTTATATGTGGTTGTTGCAGATTAGATTCTTGCATGATCCGTCTAAAGATACAGGGTATGTTGGGAGTGCCTTGTCGAGTAATATGATTAGATTTTTCAGGAACAGTGATGACACATGGAGCCATGAGGCAAGTGAAGTTTCTGAATCATCTTCATTACCTCTTTTTTTTGTTCTTATAAATATATGATTAACCTGTAGTTTGAATTGTTTGGTAGGTGGTTATATCAGTTAAACCTCTGAAAGTAGAGAACTGGATTCTTCCAGAAATGCCGGGGCTTATCACCGACTTCTTGATCTCCCTCGATGATCGGTTTTTCTACTTTGTGAACTGGCTTCATGGAGACATTCGTCAGTACAACATCGAAGACCCTAAAAACCCTGTCTTAACCGGACAAATTTGGGTTGGAGGACTATTACAAAAGGGCAGTCCTGTTAAGGCTGTGAGAGAAGATGGCAGCACTTACCAGTTTGATGTTCCTCAGATCAAGGTTTGTACCAAACAAAAATGCAATCTTTTTTGGAGCAGTTTAGCTTGACACAAGTTGTTCTTTAATATCTTGGTATTGGCAGGGGAAATCTCTACGAGCAGGACCTCAGATGATCCAACTGAGTCTTGATGGTAAACGATTGTATGCAACAAACTCGCTGTTTAGCGCGTGGGACCGTCAGTTTTACCCGGAACTCATGGATAAAGGCTCACACATCATTCAGATTGATGTTGATACAGAGAAAGGTGGTCTCTCTATAAATCCTGATTTCTTTGTGGACTTTGGTGATGAACCTGATGGCCCTGCGCTTGCCCATGAGATGAGATATCCAGGCGGAGACTGTACATCCGATATCTGGATTTAAATTTGGACTCTTGAAAAGAGTGAGCTGGATTTGGACTCATTGTTGTGTTTTGTAGAGTGTAATAAATAAGTGGTGGCTCTAGATTCGTGTGCTTTGATCTAGACAATGAAAAGCTGTTCTACTCTTTTGGTGCTAAATCTGTGATAATAAAATAAATTACTACTTAGTTATATTGTGTCCATGTCTTTTGAGTTTTGAGCATTTTCAGTGGTGCAAGTTTTCTTGTCTACCGAATGAAGAACAGTGGCTAAGAAATAGTTCATCATTGTCTACACAAGCTGACCAAAAGATGTTTTGATTGCTCCTCAAGCATATATGTATAGTATGTTACGTTGTGCAAGGTAGCAAAGATGGTTGAGATTTGGAACGAATCATGAAGTTGAACCGCGGATGGATCCTAATCCAGTTAATCCACCTGAGTGATCCGACTTAACTGGATCGAGGGTGATGATTGAGATTTAATTAAAGTGAATCTTGGATCAATGGAAAACCAAATGTTCATTAGACTAAGACATGGTCTATGGGATGATTTGATCGAAATGATATAATTAAGCGTGGCTTAAGTCATCACTAGGAAAGAACAAAGGATCATGTGACTGTTCGAGAAAACTGAAACAAGATTAAAAGGGACGATCCAATGACTTAGCTGGGGCAACAAGATTGGACTTCACCTAAGCTTTGGTCAGCTGGATTAAGCTCAACTTACTCGGTGAAGAGAATGGTACCGAATCAAGCTAAGGTTGGGTGAGAAGGTTGTTGGCGTAAAGCGGTTTGTTTATACGTACAAAGTCGTATCTTGAGAGTCTTGGACCATTCGAAGAATAGTCAAAGATTACAATATGGGTGATTCTTGTGGTTCTTTTACATGTCTATCGCAAAGAATTAATTATCTATAAAGATAATTTTATTGTCTTACATCACTTACAAGACTTTAGATGCTGGCAAGTTGCATCAGAAATCAGAAGCAGCTGATATATGTAACTACATGTTGTTACCACATGCAATGTTTTATTAGTTTTATTTAAGGAAAATTGAAAATAAACAATAAAAATAATTAACAATTTGTCCATCTATTCATTATAGGAACAAATACTACTTTTTAAAAACTATCATTTACATTAAATTTACCTATTTTAAAAATAATTATGAACAATACGTAATAAATAATAAACAAGATATGATAATACTTAAAATCTCAAAAATATATCATTTTGTTGCTGTTTTTGATAGATAAAATTTGATCTACGAAATTTAGAATTAATCTTCTAAAATTCAGAATGTATATTCTATATACTACACATGTTTTGCAGAATTTAGAAAATGTATTTTACACATTGAACATGCTCTAAAATATTTAGTTGAACCATGAGTAATCTCTTCTGGTCTTTGTCCCTTCTGATCCGAGCCAATTCTGAAATCCTAATTAGGATTTTATGAGCTTCTATTTCTGTGAAAGCACTGAAATCTCGTCTTAACCCTTCTGCAGCATTTCCGGTGAGCGATTGGTGCTCTTTCATTCTTCACCATGACACAAGTAAACCCTTTGACCTGTACCAGTTTTCTTATGCCACAAGTTAACCCTTTGAACAAACTTGTCTTCTCTTGAATCTGTCTACCAACAGCTCCACTTGGAATCATTGTCCCCTTATTGTGATTCTAGATGCCTACAGGTATCTCCCTTAACCCATTAATTAATATGATTTTATCTTATAGACTTAAGAACAACCTTTGAAACTGACATGTTTCATGTTCTTCTTTCTACCAGAGTATCATGTCGATAATGGAGTTACATGGAACTGTATTCCTTCTCAGACGATGTTAGGAAGGTCGCAGGAAGCTTGAGACTTTGGCCCTGTTCGTTTGGCAGTCATTAGCGGCTGCGACTAGAGTCTGCGATTGAACCGTATTCGTTTGGCAGTCGCGACATATCGCAGCGACCAATTGCGAGCGATCCGCGACCTAAATTTTAATCGCTGAAAAAAACAGCGTTGCGACTAAAAATTTCTGCGATCAAAAAAATTAAACAACGTAAAATGACAAAAATACTACATGTCGCCGCGACCTATCACGCGATTAAAAAACGAACAATCATGCGACTAATCGCAGCGACTAGTCGCGCGATATTGAAACGAACAAGTAATAGTGACATCTAATCGCGATCGCTAGTCGTAGATTCTAGTCGCGGCCGCTAGCGACTGTCAAACGAACAGAGCCTTCTATGCAGTTACTTACAAAATTGTTTGAATTCTTTTTGGTGAGAATCTTAGAAATGGTTATCTCCTCCTTTAACTCTATCTCCCAAGATATCCTTTCTCAATACTTTTGAGACTTTACCCAAATCTTCTACTTAAGTTTTCTGTGCAGACTGTCCTCTTCTGTCCTAGATTCTTCATTGGTTTCCTTGGATTCAATTTCTTCTGAATTATTTAATTCTTCTGATGAAGAAGAGTTTCCACCTTGAACTGATATATTACTTGTTTTTAAACCATATGGAATATAGGTCCTTCAATCAGATTCTGACTGAAAGTCACCTTCCTTTTTTATTTCTTTCTCAACTTCAGAAGTATTCATTTTATACTTAACAAACGTTCCTTGAAGATATACAACCCATTTTTTCAGAAGTATTCATATGGCATCTAATGTCCATTTCACATAGGTTTTGCCGGTAACTTTGAGAACTTCAAACCCGAGTTTTGTCAAATTCGACACGATTGTTATATATAAAAAATCTCAAATTAGTAGTTATAGTTAAATATCAACTAGGTGATTTTTTCATACCCATGCACGAATATAAATATTTACATAATAAACTAAATAATAAAAATATTTAAAGGTTCATTTTAATTTATTTATAAGTTTTAAGTCGCTATGGTATTTATATATATATATATATTATATAATAAATATAATATTTTAAATATTTTATTATTATTTTAATTAGACCAGTGAATTCGGATTATAAAAAAATATGAATGGTTCGATTATTCATTTTTGGTATATTGAGTTACATCGATTCTGCCAAATTGGACTACAATTATTTTTATTCAATTATACTAAAATAGTATAATTTTTTTTAATATTACATGTAGTTTTGCTTTTTCATCTTAGATTTAGTTTGGATTGGGTTGGAGTTGTATAAGAGAACCAAATTAGTAATCTTTAAAAATTTTATTGATCGGTTATGGACAATGTAATGATCAGCGAAAACAGAGACAACCATAGTTTTAAAATTCAGATCAAAAGACAACCATAATTTTAATTTATATTCTACATTATTGGATTGTCTATTTAGTATTTAATTGGCTGTAACATGAAAAACAAAGAGGATAGAAAAAGAAACATAACATCAGATAATCAGGTTATATATTTTTCTTTCATTTTCTAATTATTTTATCAAAAATGGATTGATAGTAAAACTATTTTTAATTCTTTTTTTATTATCGATATGTTACTTGGAAAATAACTTTGGTTGAAAATAAAAATTATTCTTTGATTACAAGAATAGGTTAATGAATTATTTAATAAAAATGGATTATTAAAAATCTTAATTTTTGAAAAGAAAAAGAAATGTATATCTACAATGTTTTTAAGAGATATATATATATATGAACATGAAATAATAATAAATATATGTAATAGTTTGCTAAATGTATATCTATAATGCATTTTTGAAAGGCAGTACTTCTTAATATTAGTTGAGAAGCACTTTTATGAAAATGCTTGAAAAAAATTAATAACAATTTATGCCCCTCATTTAATAAAATAAATGTGTTTATTGAAATAGATCTGACCTAATACCGACTTTGACTTTAGCTTAAATATGATTAGTTTGAGTTTTTAATATTAGTTCAAAATATAATTTGAATTTTAAATCCAATAACATTAGTCTGGAATTAAATTTTAATAATGAAATTCTTATAGGTTTACTCAATCTATTTTTATTGACGATGAAAAAAATTATGCAATTAGAAAGACGTAAGAAAATGTATAAATAAAAGAGAATATTTTAAGAAAAAACACTTATTCACTTATGTTTTACATACGAGAACACTTTTTTCTACAAGGACACTTTCACTTGTTGGGTTATTAAGTAAAGCTCTATTTTATCCTTATTTTTAAAAGTTGTGTTTTTGGACCAAAAAACCTAAGCTGCTAGCTTCAATCCCATCCCAACCCTTCGTCCAAAGTGTGGTGTGGTTCAGTTTAGGCACATTTCAGAAATTTTAATGCAGATTTAATGCTTTGTAATTATGGTTGAGAAAAACAAAAAATGTTGACAATGGAGGAAATTACAGAGAAAACTGTGCTTGAGGAACATTGTTTGATAATATGTGGAGATTGGATACGTGGAGGAGATGGTAAAAGGAACTTCTCCATTGATAAAAATAGAATGTGGAGGGTTGGTCCGTTGAGATCTGAATTAAGGTTGGATGAGCCTAAGACTATCTTTCTTGACGAGTACTTCAGCAAAGGCGTGTCCGGGATGATTGTATCACGTTGTCTTCAAAAAGACCTTATTCGTGGTTAAGTGATATTGGGGAAGAAACATGTTCTGAAGAAGGTACTCCTCGGGATGTCAATGTCATTGAGCTTAGGTCAAGAGGATACGATCGATAGTTTTGGGCATGCTGCTATAAACGACTATGGCGGGTCAAATGCTGATGAGATAATAAGTGGCATTGACGAACCATATTATTCCGGGTTACGACCAATGTTGGTTCCAAGAAAATCCTCTCCAGCATCATTGACGCTTTTGATCACATGGTACAAGTGAATGTGTCTAAAACGCAGTCGGATCACGAGAAGACGGAATTTTTTTGCCCATAAAATACATTTATCTGCAAGACAACAAAGATTCACAAAACACATAACTCCACCGTGTTCAGGAACCCATGGACATGGATCCGTCGACTGGCAACCACATTCCGTGTGTTCATGGATTTATAGACAAGCGCAACCTAAGATTCTGCCCGACATGGATGATAAAGAATTCGATATCCCTCCAATTTTTGATGTGTGTTGTGTGTTGCCAACCAAACACAAAATATTTTACAAACTCAGAGATATGATTTTCGAGTCAGCTGTCCAAAATGAGTTGAACATGTGGTCATCACATTTTGTACATGTTAATATCACTACTAACAAATATTTTGATAGACTTGATATCATGGATATGTTTCAATGGAAAATATATTGTGGACATGTTTAAGGTTAATAAATGAGTGTGCCCAACAAGAAAATATGCATTAGAAAGTTTCCACATAAAAATATGCGTGAGATTATGAACTAGTTGACCAATTGAAATAGAACCAACTCAATACCCATTTAAAAAGACGCGGATCTAAAATTCATTTAAAACAAACCGAAATTCAAACCGTTTTAGATAATATATTTAATTTAATTCCAAAAATTCTGCTATAAACTATTTAACATATTTTTTTTAAACCCAAAATCAACTATGTTTTTCACTATATATAAGATCAAGCCACTTTCAGTAATCAAAACATTTTTTTTTATTCTGGCTTTTATATGTACGTTTTTATGTTGGTTTTAGCTTTTTTTGTTCATATGTTTTTATAAAACACTTCTATTTTATACTCCAAAAAGTAGATCTATATATTAATATTGTTTCAAAAAATGTTATTCTACGAAGGCAAGGGTCTTTTTGTTTTCTTTTTTTAAACCGCTAATTTTAAATTCTTTTTTATTTGCTGCCTTTTATTGATTTGGCTTTTGAGTTTTGACTTTGACTTTATTTTAAATATGATTAGTTTGAGTTTTAAATATTAGTTTAAATAATAATTCGAATTTTAAAACCTAATAACAGTAGTCTGGAATTAAATTTTAATAGTGCAATTCTTCTAAAAGACTTCTAACTTAAAGCTCATAATAAATATAGTTATATTTAAATATTTACAAAACAACAAAACAAAAAAATATTTATAGTTGGACTCATAAATAATAAAAATAACATTTTCTGAATAAAAAAAAATATTCTCCGTTAACACTATTGAAACAAACACTTATAATATTTTATGTTTTCAAAAACAGATTTTATGACACATTGTCATACAATAAATGATTTATATGATTAAACACTCATTTGATTGTTTTCCATCATATAAATGAATACTGCATAAACCACCGCCAACTCGCTTAAAATGATTTAGTGAATCTTCAATTACATGTAAGAAAGTTTTGGTCTAACTAAAATAAAAGATTGACCGAACTGAAAGTCAACAAATAAAATATAATTTTATTTTAAATTACAACGTTTTTAAACATAACTAATAAAACTATTCTCTATGCATGCATGAATTAACTTATAATAAAGTTTAATTTTTAATTTCAAGATTTTTAATCCAAAAAATATATCAAAAAATGATACGTGCTAATTAAAAAATAAAAAAATAGCATAAAACATAACTTCACGCAAGCGGGTGTAAATTGCTCGTTATCAATTCATATTTGATTACATCATGAAGAGAGATATGAGATCCATGAGATATACCAAAATCATGAAAAAAGTTAAATATGCATTTGTTATCTTGTCCACGCTACCATGAACACGACTTTATGTCCAAGCGTTCGTGTCTAATATTTCGTGTCCACAACCGCATGCCCTTCCTGCAAATTAACTGTGTTTTTAATTTCAATAAGCCAAAATCGAAAGTAGATTGAGATATGAAGCATCATGTTGTTCTTATAGTATGTCCATATAATGCTAATCTAAAGCAGAGCTTGTCCAAATATTTACAAAAATGCCACCATGTCCACGCGACTATGTCCACACCATCTTGTCCTCGAACTCATATTATTATGCATGTCCACTAATCAAATTGACAGTCTTTTAAGTTCTGTCTTGATGTTTGTAATATGGGTAATGAAGCAAAAAAAAACAATAAAATCAAATGGGGAAAAATTGTTGTCCATAAGATCGAACAAGACTGTGACTGGTAGATTGCTTAAGGATTTTAGGATTTTGCAAGTAAATGGTTCAAAGAGAGATGAAGAATACCAGAACTGGATTTGAGTTCTCCAGGACCTATAGGGATCAAGCCGCCCAAATTTGTCCTAAAATCTTTTTAAAGAATTTGTTGACAGTGAGGATTTGAAGATGTTTGTGAAGAAATCGGAGGAGGCGGTGGATGGTTGATTGACGGCTGATTTGAGAGAGTAAGGAAGAAGTGAAGAAAATAATTGATGAGATGAAGAAGAACAAAGTTGAGAAAAAGAAAGAGAAGATTGAGAGGAAGAAAGAGAAGGTTGAGAAGAAAAATAATGGACTAAAAAGAATGAAAAAATAATAATAGGTGTCCCACCCATAGAAAGTGTTTATTATATAAATAACTATTTCAAAAATGCCCCTCCTTGTTCTCGAGGATTTGAATCTATTGACTTATTTATTCAAAGAAAAGAGAATTTAAAAAAAATATTATTCAGTATTTTTATTATTGAATTGTACAATCCATGACAAAGATATATGATAATATATTAAAACAACAATCAGCGATGAAAGATATAAAAATAAAATCTAATTTTATTATTTTACGGTTTCTAACACATGGTTTCTAATTCAATAATAAATAGATATGTGACACATAACTCAATATTGTTGATTAAAACTATTAAGTCAATGTTTATTTTAGCTTAACTTTGATAATTTATTTAGTTTATTTTTAAAAAAATTAGTTCAAATTAAAATCAAAATAATATTAAAAATAATATATTAAAAAATATGACAAAAATTGTTCAGACTGAACAAACCCTTCAATTTTAACTATGCGTTCAATTATCTACTAAAAAAGCCCCCTTTTCAATGTAGATGTACGTATACACAATTGACCAGATTCATTTTCTTTTTCTTCTGGACACGATTTGCATTATTGTTTTATCAGTTTTTTGCATGGAGACGTATTTTTAATTCAAATACATCCCTTGGTCAACACATGTATTAAAAAATATCACAATTCAACTCTTTATTTAACATCAGCAAAAATAGATCTCTACACATGTTTTAAAATATTGTTTTCCTTGACAGATCTAACCCCACACAGACTTTTTTAAAATACAAGATAACAACGATAAGTCAACAAATTTTGTTTAATTTATCTTACTAAATACAGCCAAAAGCTTCGCACTGATAGATCAAAATCACGTGTGTGTTTGCGATAAACTCAAAGAACGAAACAGAGACGTGTAGCTTAAACACTACCATATAATATATATGTAGTTATATACTATCTTTTTCCAGAGAAACATACACAGAGACAGAGAAAATGGCGACGGAAACTAAAGTGGTAGCTCCCGTGAGCAACGGCGTAGACAGAGGATGCTGCAAGTCAGGTCCCGGTTACGCGACGCCACTCGCCGCCATGTCCGGTCCATCGGAAAAGCTCATCTACGTCACCGCCGTGTACACTGGTACATACATATTGGATTGTATAAACATGTTTTGTTATTTATAATAAATACAGATCAAATCGTTTTCACAGAATTTTTCAGATAGAATCCTTACTTTCGGATCTCAAAGATTCAAGATCGAAATGACAACACCATTGAGTGTTCTCTGTTTTCATTTCCGGATTAGATCCGTTTAAGGAGAAGCTAATGAACATATAAGTGTTGATGTTGTGATTTGTTCAATCGACAACAATCTTTGTTCTTTGTATGTTTCTGATTATTACTCACTTTTAACACCTTCATTACATCCTATGGAATTTCAATGGAATCAAAAACTTATAATCTTACTTTTTGATGTTTTTTTTCTTTTTGTTTAAATGGGTTTTAAGGAACGGGACGAGAGAAACCAGATTACTTGGCTACAGTGGATGTGGATCCAAACTCACCAACATATTCAAGCGTGATTCACAGATTGCCAATGCCTTTTGTGGGTGATGAGCTTCATCATTCTGGTTGGAACTCTTGTAGCTCTTGCCATGGTGATGCATCTGCTGATAGACGTTATCTCGTGTTACCATCACTTATGTAATGATCCTTCAGCTCTTTCCCTTTTTTGCCTGCTGAACTCATTTGGTGATGTTTAAGTTTACTCTCTTGACAAATATATGTATTTACATTCTTGTTTCTGTGAAGATCTGGTCGCATATATGCGATTGACACAAAGGCAAACCCGAGGGTACCGTCTCTGTATAAGTATGTAGATCCTAAAGAGATTGCTGAAAAGACTGGATTGGCTTATCCACACACAGCTCATTGTCTTGCCTCTGGTGAAATCTTGGTGTCTTGTCTTGGAGACGAAGAGGGAAACGCCAAGGGGAATGGGTTTCTTCTCCTTGACTCTGATTTCAACATCAAGAACAGGTATCTTATTTCAAAACTAAATCATTATGTTTTAGTTTCTATCAACTCTATTCATATACCATTGTTGATGATTGTTACTCTTAACAAAAACCATGAATTGTGTCACATGAAGGGATCGTTAAAGAATGTGCTTATATTTTGCCAAATGGCAATTTGATGACTTGTGATTGAATTTCGTGTTCTTGTGTGGACAAAAGATAAAACGTGGAGAGATTCAGATGTGTATATTTTTGGTGGGATTTATCAGGTGGGAGAAACCAGGACATAGTCCCTTGTTTGGTTATGATTTCTGGTACCAACCTCGGCACAAGACAATGATCAGCACTTCTTGGGGAGCACCTAAAGCCTTCTCAAAAGGTTTCGATCTCCAGCACGTTGCTGATGGCTTATATGGAAGCCATCTACATGTTTATAGTTGGCCAGGAGGTGAGATGAAACAATTAATTGACCTTGGAGAGACTGGTCTCTTACCTTTAGAGGTAACATAATCAAACATCTCATATATATCTGATATGTGTTTTATCTTCACCCAACATTAATAATCATTACCGATTCTTCTTCTATGTGATTGCAGATTAGATTCTTGCATGATCCGTCTAAAGATACAGGGTATGTTGGCAGTGCTTTGTCAAGTAATATGATCAGGTTTTTTAAGAACAGTGATGAAACATGGAGCCATGAGGCAAGTTTAGTTTCTTGATCTTCTTCTTGATCTTTCTTTTTTTTTGTTTATTTCAAATCCATGATTAACCAATAATACGAACTGGTTTACTAGGTGGTTATATCAGTTAAACCACTGAAAGTAGAGAACTGGATTCTTCCAGAAATGCCGGGGCTTATTACCGACTTCTTGATCTCACTCGATGATCGATTCCTCTACTTTGTGAACTGGCTTCATGGAGACATTCGTCAATACAACATTGAAGACCCTAAAAACCCTGTCTTAACCGGTCAAATATGGGTGGGAGGATTACTACAAAAGGGCAGTCCTGTTAAGGCTGTTGGAGAAGACGGAAACACTTTCCAATTCGATGTTCCTCAGATCAAGGTTTGTACCCAAAATGTAATCTTTTTGGAAGTTTTAACTTTACATTTTGCATTGTCTTGTGAAACTGTTTCTTCTCTGGTGATTTCAGGGGAAATCTCTAAGAGGAGGGCCTCAAATGATTCAGCTTAGCCTCGATGGTAAACGATTATATGCAACAAACTCGCTGTTTAGCGCGTGGGATCGTCAGTTTTACCCTGAACTCATGGATAAAGGCTCACACATAATTCAGATTGATGTTGATACAGAGAAAGGTGGTCTCTCTATAAACCATGATTTCTTTGTGGACTTTGGTGACGAACCTGATGGTCCTGCGCTTGCCCATGAGATGAGATATCCAGGTGGAGACTGTACATCCGATATCTGGATTTAAATTTGGATTGTTGTAAGAGTACAGACTGAGTTTGTTGGGATAAGTTTGTGTGTCTTATAATGTGTGTCATATGATTCAGACATGTAATACTTGTTTGTACTCATTGTGGCTAATAATGCTTCGTAATAAAATTTTACACATTTCGAGTTAACACAATGTCCTGTTCGGTTCTTGTCGTTGATGTTTTAGTGTCCCTTTTTAAAAATACAATACAACCTGTGTTTCATTTAGACTGATGTTTAAGGATTTTACATACGAATAAAGAGGTCGAAAAAAGTATTATAATTTCTTTTCTTTATTAATAGACTAGTTCTTTTTTTCAAATTAAAAATAATTCAAGACTCTAGAACTCAAATGGTCATAAATCATAAACAGACTTTGATTCTGTATTCAAAATGTAAAAATATCACTTGAAACAATTATTTTTTTTTGGCTAAAACATAATTTTAAGTGAAACAGAGAGGAGGGGAGTAATAAATACGGTGATGAACTGATGTATAATGATAATCAAAACTAACACTTATTCAGAAAAAAGTGTAAAAATTAACAAAATACATAGTTATAGTTCTAACATTAATCTAATAAAATAATAGAAACCATCACAAAAGAAAATGAGCTCATTGAAAAAGTTAGAGAAAACTGCCTATTTTTGGAGTTAAGCATCATCATCTTGATCAGAATATTTTGTCTCAGAGTCGAGATAATCCACTGATGAAATTATACTTGACATCATATTAAAGCTTTCAAATAGTGATAAAATACTCAAATTTGGTTGGGTTTACATCTTTCTTTTTTTATAATGGAAGATATTTGAGAGCTTTAATATATAGAAAGCACATCAAGTATGAAGTATGGGGATGACATATATATGACGTCTCACATACCCAAAATAGTTTTTGGACAGAAATGGTTTGGGATAGTTGAGAGACGTTTCCAAAATAGAAAAATTAAACATTTCATTTGATTTGTCGTAGATTACTTTTTCTTTTTTAAAAACTAACTAAAAAAGAATAGAAAAAAAAATAGAAAGGAAAACTTGTTTATGTTAAGGTTTTCACTTTTTAAGTATCTCCTCTCTTTTTTTGTGATCTCACCAAGCTTTTTCGTCTCTTCTATGTTTCATTAATCTTAGCAAACCAATAAGGTATGTTTCTATGCTTCTATGTTTTCATGTCTCTTATGTTTTTAATTGTTTTTTCATTGTTAAAATATAATTGTGTGCATGTTTATTATTTAAATTGTATTATCAATTTTGTTCTTCAGTAATTTAACTATGACTTCTCAAGAAGAAAGTTATGAGATTGATAGTAAATCTTTAAATAGTAGATCAGTTAATTCGTCAGAAAAAACTCCAGAAATATATGGCTAAATTAGAAAGACCAAGAACAAAAAGAGGAGCATAAAAGTTAAGTGTAATATTTGTGCAGAACATTTGTGCAACAAAGTTGAAAGAAATGAGGCAATATATGAAAAGCGCAACTGGATAACCAACATTCATGGAGATGCAGTAGTAATAAAATATTTATTGACGAACCACATCATGAGACTATCAGTCTTTGTAAATTTTCCCTCTTAAATTACATGCCCTTGCAGATACAAGTTTTGCTTCCATCATTGTGATGCTTAAGAGATTGAAGTTTATCAAAAACAAGTTTTCAAAATATGGTCATAAATGAAGAATGGTTTACTTATGGAGATGATGATTTCTAAAATGAATTAATCCATTAAATGATAATAGTTTGCTACATATTTATAATTTTATTTGGGCTAATCTAGTTCACATCTTGTTGTCTTATGAGATCTCATATTTCAAACTTTTTCATCATCGTAACTTTATTATACTTTGACTGTTTTTTGTTGTCTTTTTATTTGTCCATATTTTATCAAATATTTTCTTAATTAATATTGTATTTACTGCAACTTTTATATTAAGTTATAATTTTACAGTTGCATTTAAATAATTTAAATGAACATAGATGATGAAGACAATCTCCTAGATAAAATTTTATATTGAATCTTTATTATATTTTAATATAATATACAGTTTTTTATCCCACCAAAATTAATGTATATATATTACAAAAATATATTGAATATACTCTTTCTGCTATATCAATGATATTTTCATTAAAAATTATAATAATTAAAAAATAAAGACTGCATTATCAAATATTGCCTTAAGCCTCCAAAACTTAGGCTCAACACTGGATGTGCCATGCAGATACTGAGCATACAACAAATATAATGTTAAGAACCTTTTTATTTTTACAATATCAAAAGTTAGGTTTGAGAAGTTGGACTTCTGTTATTGAACATTCCTTTTTGCATGGCTTGACCAATGAAGAAAAAAAACATCCATTTGTCGTCTTTTTATGTAAGACCAACATTTTTGTTTTTTTTTCTAAGCAAGGGCATTTATGTCTTACTATCTCTTTTTTTAAGGGATTCAAATTAAAGAAAAAAAAGTACATAAACTGACACTAAAAAAGCAGAGACGATAGGTAGAAAGCTACCTAATAGCAAGCAGAAGAAAGAGAAAGAAGTATGAGATAGAAGAAATGCTATCAAACATGAACCAAAGCTTCACCAACTTCTGATGCACAGTTTTTTAAGGCAGAATACTTGTTTTGAACATCTCTATTAACCTTTTGAAGGATAGTAGAAAATGAGTTAGATAAACCTTTATGAAAACTAGTATTTTTTTCTTTCCAGATTTCATAAATGATAGTTTTCCACAGCTGAATTATTGATTTCATACTTTAATGATTTTTTAGTAACAACTTTTGTAGTATTTAACAAATTAATTATAGTAATCGACCACAGTCAATGAAATAAAAAGAAAGATTTTAGATTAAAGCTTTAATAAGAAAACTAATAACATTAATAGTACTGGTAAGAATTTTCAGTACTACTAGTTTTCTTATTAAAACTTTATAGTCTAAATCTTTTTTTTTCATAACTGTGGTAGAATACCAGAATTAACTTGTTAAATACCATAATTAACTTGTTATATATCTTTGTTGACGATTAGACAAAAGACACTATTTGCAAGTCTATTTCAGCAAACAAAATTTACTCTCGTCAGTAGTACCCTAGAAAATCTAACAATGTATGAATGTGAGCATTCATATATCCCCACAATTTTAGGCATGAATTACTAGAAACTTGCATACATATATATATATATACACATACAGAAATAAAATAAAAACAATCAAAATCAAAATTTTAGAGAGAAATGAGTTGCGGATTGTGTCGTGTCATTTTCCTAAATACAAACAAAGAGTAACAAAATGCACATCCTAAAAGTAATCATGGCTAAAAATTCTCAAAGAAACAGAAGCATAGAAAACTTATATGTTGTTTGGTTAGATGGCTAATCATGGCTCCATTCACAGCTGGTGAAAACTTTCAGAACAAAAAGATTATAGAGTAAACTTAGCAATTAATATGTTCAATGCAATCTAGTAAACTTAGCAATATGTAAGATGTTAAAAGATAATATAGATATATTTGTACTTCTCTAATTTCAATTCCCATGCATAAGAATAAGCAAATGAACACGAAAAGAGATCCTGAAAGTTGAAACCAAACCAACCTTGTGAGTAGTTATGAAAAAAGCTGCTGCCAAGTTTAAAAAGAAAGACAGTAGACAGAAAGACATGACCTTTGCATGCAACTCAAGATAAATCAAGCACCAAGCGAAGACGTTGGTCTGACCATCCAACAAACCAGAGATTGATAAATACTCAAAATGCTCTTCAACTTCCTTTTAGCCTGTTACATATCTACACAAAATCCGAACCACAATAAGCGATCATCCAAAAAGCCCTAATGAAAATAATCAAATCAAGTAATAGTTTACGTTTTCGCCATCAATCGCCAAAACATACATTCTGAATCATAAATATTAGTATAAAAAATCAACACCACTTACCTCAAAGATACGAGAAACCGGCGCGAGATTCAGATGGAACACGTTCCATGGGAATTTATTTTTATTCTGTTTGTCAAAATCGGAAGGTGTATGAGAAACTTTGTAAAACACGTTCCATGAGAAGAAGAAACTATTCGTGTTTTTTTTCTTGAGATTATTTAGAGGGGTGAGTGTTCATCAAACCTGACCTCACACTTCTCCTTATATAGCCACTTAAAGATAAGTTCTCTCCAATCATGTAGAGTGCCACATCATAGAAGAAAAAGAAAGAGATAAATATAAAATAACTTCAAAATTGACTAGGTTCATTCATCTTCTTTGAGTTTTGGGAAACAAGCATTTTAAAAGACTACAGGTTCATGTATCAGCGATTTGCCTCCCCAGAGAAAACAAAGGTTCATGTATCAATTTATCTCCATTTGATCATTTACTTAATATATAAACTTAGGTGTATATATTTCTCTGTAATATGCAGTATATTTTCACATTCTTTTTTAGATTAGTTTTTATATAGAAAATTTAAATTTGTTTTTTTGTTTTTTTGTGTGGACCATTTGTCAATATAGAGTTTCTTCACATTACCATCATTTTAGGGTTAATCATTGTTTTTTTTATAGTTGTGTTATTGGTTTAATTAGTTGATCTCATTTATTAGGTTAAACAATTATTGTAAATACCAAGAGACGGTCTTATGAAGACTCCGCACGTCTAAGGTATTGTTGAGAAATCCACACATGTGTGTGTGGCATCATTTCACAGACGGACGAGATGTTATGATTAGTGTCGAAATAAACATTGATGCATTTTAGAGATATCCATCACTATTTGCTGCATCTGAAATTGTAACGCATAATGTTTTTATCTTTAATTTATGCATGTGGCTATTTATATTTTTACGTCATGTGCGAAAAAAACATTATACACATTTGATCACGCGTTAAAACAAAATGCATGGAAAATTCATGCAAGAAGCTCGAGCCCATTCGTATCTAAAAAAAAATGACATCATCAATTGAGAAAGTACATTTGTATAATTGTACAACTTTAGAGGCTGAGAATAGGGAAAACAATTGGAACTACAGTGCTTGACTGCCATATGAAATATGATAACAAAATATTTTAATCCGATGTAAAACATGTTAATTAGATTTTTTTAAATAGTTTTATATTGTTATATTACATTTAAAATTTTAATAATAAATTTAGAGTCATGCTGACCAAAAATAATTTATAAAATACATAAAATATAACACCAACTATATAGTAAAATTTAATGAAAATAAATATATTATTATTTTTAAAAATATAGCATATTATGGATTATGATTGGTGTCTTTAGAAGGACAGTTTATCACGGATCAGATAACAAAATATTTTAATTCGTGCGACATATTAATTATGTATATCGGCAGCATTCTTCTTTGCAATAGCATTGGTTCATCCCGTGAAAACAGTTTAGAGTTATTACATACAACTTACCTACTTGGGATTTTTGTTTGTATTTACTGTTTTCATACTCTTAATCCAGCTACTTCGGCTTATTTATCCACATCGTCGCCGGTCGACCCCACGGTTGCTTCCACTTGGGTACGTCTCATGACCCTTTAGGTAGAGAAGTACCCAGTGGCTCGAACCCACCTATGAAATTATAATTATGTGAGCAATGTGTCCCATGATGATGATGATTATTATGATGTTTAAATTTTGTTTATTGTATGTGTGGTTTGTATTGTTTACGTAGCCGTGTTTAGCTCTGCATGGGCCTAAAATGTGTAAGAATTTAAAACTATGTCTTCTTATTTTATCAGCAAAAAAATAAGTAATTATTTAGAGGAATGTGAATGAACATATGCATGCATGGTTTTGGGAAGCTCTTTTTTTTTTAATTCTTCTTGTGGATGGAAAAAATCAAACAAAGATAATGCTTTATCACTTGTTGTATGTGTAATACACGATTGACAATCCTTATTTCTTTATAAATAAATGTGGTTTCTCATTTTGACTTTCTATAAAATGGGTAGATAACACAAAGCTAGAGCAAGTCTTTTTAAATATGAATGGTCCTTAAAATTCGATATCAAAAGTTAATCATAACAATTAACAATACCATCACCATGTGATTAGTAATCTACTTACCAAAGTTTTGATTTGGGAAAAAAATTAGTTAAAAACCTACTCGATCCAGTTTCCTCTATTTGGGTAAAGCTAGATCCATGTTTGATCCTTGTGGAGAAATGGAATTGTAATAAAAACTAGCTAGCACTTATAAGAAAAAGGTATATATATAAAGTTTTGTTTCAACCATACGATATATGTATATAACTAAAGACTCTTATTCAACTAAATTGTTTTTTCTTTCTTTTCAATATTAGTATGGGATGTTAGATTAACGCTCTATGATTTTCATATTTTCTTTATTCATTTTCATTTTGTTACTTCTATTTCTACAAAACTGTGTTAAAAATTTACAAAAAGAAAGTCAACGAAAAGGTAGTTTTGTTTATTTGAAGCATTATCAATATATTATATATATATAGTAGTTACAGTTTGAAGTTATCATTCAATTTTAGACTATTATTTTAAAAAATCCACTTTTTATTTTGTAATGTCATTTTTCTTATTTTGTTTATTTTACGTTAATTTCCTTTTTTTGGTTAAAATAGTATACGTTAACCTCAATGCAGTTGTTTATTTTGTTCTCCACCACTTCATAATAGCTTTTATCAACTGTAACATGGACCGTTGCTTAAGACATCAGCTATGTAAGCGCAAGTGGCGGCTACTTCTTAGTCATCGTCTCACTATCATATTTTGGAATAAGATTCTAAGAGATAACAATAACAATATCTTCGCATTGATGTCAATGTATTATGCAGTCCCGACTTCCAAAGTGTTATTTTACGTATTAAAAGAAACTAACTTATTACATTCCTAATCAATGAGAAAGGACGATTTACTAAATATAACACAGGCTCTAAATGGTGGTCGTCTTTAAGAATATATAGTGGTTTTTTTAAAAGACATAGAATTGAAGAAATCACTGAAATCGCCATGTAAGAACATATTCATTTTTGTTAATTTACTGAAGTCCATCCATTTAATAAGACATCATTTATCATATGAATGCTGAAACAAACGACAAAGTATTTGTTTGTTTATGTTTGTAACTAATATTTTGTAACCCAATTGTAAAGGAGAAAAGATCAAGAAAGATACAAATTATATTCAAGACTAAAATTGAAAAGTATATATGCCCAATATAAAATGGAAAATGTCATCATACAGAACTTATCTGCATATTTATTTTTCCCATTGCATAACAAAACAATGCCTCAAACCTTACCTAATCAAAGATTATAATACAATAAGTGGATATATATGATTATAATATAGCGCATCATATTGACGGCTTTAATTTTTTTGCTCGAATACCCTTTTTGAAAAAGGATAAAAAGAAAATATGGAAATAAATTATCCTTCTACGAAAGTAAAAAAGATTCGATTAGGCATTACAACTTACGTACAAACAAATATCTTAGTTCCACTATAAATAATGGATGTAACCCCAAGCATATAAATATAAACCATTCAAAGAACAAAGCTCATCAAGCATGGAGTACTACACATATTCTCAAGGATCTGCCCAAAACGATGAAGAACGTGCATCGGGAAAGCATCACGTGAAGAACACGTGGGTGAAAGAACGTTACGAGAGCGATGAAGAAGATGGGTCGAGAGAGGAAGAGATGAACAAAATGATCATAAAAGAAGAAGAAGATGAAGAAACTAAAGGTATGGTGAGTACGATATTGACAAGTAAGGTGAGGTATCTCAACTATGGAGCTCTCAAACATGATACTCCACCGGGTCAGGTAGCTTCCAGTGGTGGAGGAAGAACCATCCCTCCTCCTTCGAATAGGTACCACCGTGGCCATCCCAAGTACTACAGATGTAGAGGTTGAAGTGAAAACTCTCCGGAGATTAAAATATTTTCGAATTATGTATGAATGATATAATAAGCTTGTTAAGTATATATACTTCCATGTGTTGCCTATGGCACTATGTGCTTGTAAGTTGTAATTCCTGTTGTGAAATATTGATATCTAAAAGACAAGAAAGATTATATATATATGGAACTGACCAATGATCGTCGAATTATTTTAGTAATTTGGTCACTTGGTCCGACTCGTAGACATGACTTGCCCTTAGTTTAAGTCTAAAGAATCGTACATGAATAGTACCAAACTCCAAGTATAATGGAGTATCTCTGGTTTTCCTTTTTATTTGTTTTAATGATTGTTTAGTTTAATTAAAGCATCTCCATCGTAAAGAGTTCTCCAAACAAATTTCTAAACAATAAAATACAATATTATGATATTTTTAATTTTATAATTAAATTTTAATAATAAAAAAATGAACCATTAACAAAGAGATATGTTTTGAGAGTCTCTAATGAAAATTTTTGAGAACTTCTTCTTATACTCTCTTATACTTTTTAATATTTTATTAATTTTTTTAGATTGAGAAATCAGTGAGAACCCCTTGATGGAGATGCTCTTAGGAAATAGGAGAGGTTAGTTCTTCAACAAAGAGGAAGACCTCTTCTCTTTATTAAACCGAAAGAACTGTTAAGAAAAAAAATTTAACCAAAAGTTCAAAAAGATTCAAATTTCAGGCCCAAACTTAACACCATTATATGTAATCCGATTTTGACTAACGCCGAATTAGTCAACCGTTAAATTCGATTTTTTGCCGATTCGCGCTAACACAAAACGACGTAATTTTGTTCATTAAATAAAACGACGAAAAACGACGTCGTTTTGATTTTGGGGTAAAATTTCTAATTTCTATCTCTCCCTTCTACTCATGTCGCGATTTGGCATAAAAAAATAATAATCTCTCTTGGGCATAAAAGGTATGTATGTTGTCGATGGTGGAAGGTTAGTTTCACTGGAGGAGGATCGGGTTAGGAATTAGGTTCAAATCAATCAACACGGGGCCTTGAAGAACCGAGAATGATGTATTGTTTATCATGTCGAATTAAGTAGTTTGAAACTGGAAAATCTCAAATAGGTGTCTGCTACTTTTTGTTTTCGTTCAATGGTCGTAGATTGAAGACAATGTGTGTATAATTTAAGATTTTTCGTGACTATAGAGCATGTGTATGATCTAGGACACCAAGTGTTTGATAAAATGTCTTAAAAAGTAATTTTTTTTTTACTTTTGTAACTTTCTTTTGCCGTTTGCAGCATGTGGAAAATGTCAACTTCAGTGTTAGTTACGGTGGATATTGGGTGAAGAATCACGCTGGTGATGTTGGTTATATTGGTGGTGAAGCTACAAGCATCAAATGTAAAGCGGATGAGTTTTTTGTAAGGTTGTTGACTGAGTTGGGAGAGAAACTCTATGGACAAAATATGTGGTACAAACTCCCATTTGAAGACAATCAGAAGAGGAAAAGATTGAGTAATGGAGATTCAAGCTTTGAGAAGATATGTGAAGTGGGTAAGTGGACATGGGTAGTTAACGTGTTTCTAGTGAGTTCAAACAAAGATAATATTGGAGAGGAGGAACCTCTGCCCTGTGATGAAGAGATTCGGATTGAAAGTAATGTGGTTGGTTTTGTGGATGAAGATGAAGATTTTGACTACTATAACACACCTCCCAATTCTGATGGTGAAGAAGAAGAGGATAAATTGGTTAGATGTGAATGTGGTAGTGGTCAACTAAATCTAAGAAAGGTTTTTGATAACTTATAAGAGTTCAAAGACCCATTGGTGGATTATGCGTTAAAGGGAGGCTGGAATATAAAGTTGAGCAACTGGGGGAGATTGAAGTCTTCAGCTGTGTGTGGGACTGAGGATGGCTGTCCGTGGAGTGGCATTGATATTTGTTATTTGTTAGAACGAATCCTAGATCAACAGTTTTGCTTCACACAGTCCAAAATGATGATGGAGCATAAGTTTTTCAAAGATTCTACGTCTGTTTTACAACCATCTGTAAGTTGTGGCCAATGTGGTGTCGTCCCATATTCAGACTAGATAGATGTTTCCTCAAATGTACTCTTAAAGGACAACTACTAGCTGTTGTTGGAAGAGACGCCAACAATGGGATGTATCCTATTGCTTGGGCCGTGTTGATGTGGAGAACGATGACAATTGGACATGGTTCGTAGAGAAGCTGCACATAGATTTTAATCTACAAGAGGGTCAAGGTTTCACTATAATTTCCGATAGACAAAATGTTAGTTATAATAGATTTGTATTTCTTGTAATAGTTGTATTATATGTTTGGTTTATTTTCAGGGTTTGTTGGATGCAGTAGAAAGGATTCTGCCCAATGTTGAGCATAGGATGTGCGCTCGGCACATATATGGGAATCTGAAAAAGCTTTTTCCTAATCAAAGTGACATGAAGAGTCTGTTTTGGAGAGTGGCTGAAAGCTGCACAATGCCTCAGTATAACGCAAGTTTGGAAGCATTGAAACAGTATGATATGAATCTGTTTGAAGTCATCATGGAGAGACATCCAAAGAACTGCTCACTTACATTCTGCACACCAACAGCTTGTGGTGTAGATGTTCACAACAACATCTCGGAGTCATTCAACAATGCCACTGATCCCGTCAGGTATATGCCTATGTTTGAGATGTTAGAGACTATTAGGAGAACAACCATGATGCGTATTAACTTAAGGAAGAAGAAGGCAATGGAAACTATAGGTAGATACCCATCTAGAATAACTAAGATCATAGAGAGAGAGCATGAGAAATTGAGGTTTTGCAAGATGATTCCAGGGGTGATGGTAGATGCGAGGTTTGTGAATCTGGTGTGTCTTACAGCTTGAATATGAGACTGAGGACATGTGCATATAGACAATGGGAAATGAGTGGCATTCCTTGTCGTCATGCCTTGTGGATTATCATAGAAAAAAAGCTGAATTATGAAGATTACACCTCCAACTGGTACCTCAATTCAAGGCAGCAACATATTTATAGCGACTCAACTATACCAGTGAACGGTATGTCTTTCTGGACTCAAACTGGTTATGTGGTGCTTCCATATCCAAGTCTGGTTGAAAATTTGGAAAACAAAAAGGGAAGAAAGCCAAAACCAAAGAGAATAAAAAGCAAGGAATGAATCACCAGCAAATAAGAAGAAGGTTGGTAGAAGTAAAAGGATTATGCGTTGTGGCCATTGTAGTGTTGCTAGACACAATGCAAAGAAATGCTCGAATATGGGAGTGCCAATGCAAATGCCAAATAAGAACAAAAAATCAAGTAGAAGAGATGATGAGCATGGTTATGACTCCATTAGTCTTGACTTTGGAGAAGAACCAAGTCAACAAACACAAGATTATATCAGGTTGCAATCTTCTTTTCTAGTTTCTTTTGTTTTCTTCTGTTTGGTGGAATTCGGTGGACTAGTCTCGGTTAGGTGGTTTCAGTGTAGCTTTGGCATGTTGGTTTGTGGTGGAAGAGCTTCGACCTGTTGGTTTTTGATGGAGGAGCTTTTATTGGGTGATTTTTGATGAAGGAGCTTCTATTAGCTGATTTTTGGAGAAGCTTCAAGTGGTTATTGACATTCTTATTTTCTCCTCTTTGTTGTCGTATGTAATTTTCTGGTTAATGTAATTACTTCTACTTCAATGTTAAGTTCAATGTCTAGTTAACTTTTAGTTCAATGTTTTGTGCTTCTCATTACTCTCAAATAAAAGACAATACATAAGTTTACAAAAGCAAATCATAATTCATAATTCAATATCATCACTCACAAACACTTACGGTATTAAACTCTAACACTCAAAACAAAAACTTTTTTAAGAAAAGAACATGAACATAGTAAACCCGAAAATGTTCTTCAAGCTACGGAGCTGCATTTTGCATTCGCGGATATCCTTCTCAACCAAAGCCTCAGACACACGTGTCTCCATTGCCAACTGTCAGTCTCAAGCATTGAAACCCTTTTACAATGTGATTGATGCTCCTTCAATGTTATCTACTTTGTAAATCAAATCCTCGATTTCTTCGACCATATATACACTTATCCGTCTATTTAAATGTATGAGACCAATCCTATCAAAATCCAGTGTCCAATTTCAATTAACTACTTACTCTCAAAGACACTAGATTGACATTTTTTAAAACTAAATTATCCCATCTCTTCCAAAAGGACACGCATGAAACAATTTTCTTGGATTTTTAGATGTGTTTGACGTCCTCATTTGAACAAGTTCTCCACACCTACATCTGTTAGGGAAACATCTTCCTTCATCACCCATCTCTTAGAGACAACTTCAACAAAATTCCAACGCCCCAAATTAAAACTATATTTCCTCCAGAACAGAACAATGAGCATTGAAGCAGAAAATAAGATTGACCAATTACCTTAGCAAAAGCAATTAGTTCTTCAGAGCTCGATTTTCCAACCACCAATTCTCGTGACACAGACACAGAAGGGAGCCGATTTTTTTTTTCTGAGTTTCTGAATTTCTCACCAGGAGGAAGAAGGGAGAGAAATCCCTAAATTCAGCCAAAAACCAAAACGACGTCGTTTTTGTCGTTTTCGTTTAATTAACAAAATAACGTTGTTTTGTATTGGCGCGAATCGGGAAAAATCGAGTTTAACGGTTGACTAACTCAGCGTTAGTTAAAGTCGGGTTACGGGTAATGATGTTAAGTTTGGGTTTAAAATTTGAATTTTTTTGGGCTTCAGATTGAAATTCGCACTGGTCCATTGTCTGGATACTAAAAAGCACGACGACTTTTGTTTGGGTTGAAATACTCAATTTTCCCATCAAATGCCCTCCTAAATTGAAAAACTTCATCTAGTAGATTCTATCAGGTTGTCTATCGGTTGGAAAAGATCTGAATACCTGAGGAATTACATGTGATATGCTCTGTGGCAGATGTGGAATAAAGGAGAAGATAATTATTCATGTTTTATTTGAATATCTGTCAGTTGTGCAAATTTGGGCATTATCAATGATCCCATCTAGTCCTGCTATATTTCCTATGTCATCAATTTGTTCAAACATGGATTATCTTTTTTTGTAAGGCTACCCTCGGATTCAAAAAACTCTCGTTTCCCATGGATTATGTGGTACATATGGAAGAGTCGAAATAATAAAGTTTTCAACAATATTCATCGAGACCCTCGGAAAGTGTTAAAATTAGCATAAATGGAATTGATATCATGGGAGGAGGCCCATACTAAAAAGACATAAGGTTTAGCCCCTACTCGACAAGATATGGATCCCACAGGGATGATACAGGTCTTTTGTGCTATACAGATGGATCATGGAAGGAAGGTGAAATTTTTACTGGACAAAGATGATATATCAAATACAAAGATGTATCCATCTGGGTGGGAACAAGGAATATCCGGTGTAGTCTTTCACCCCTACATGCGAAATTTGAAGCACTTATCAGGGCTTTAGATTGTATGAATGCGGCAAAACAACCGCGGATGACATTTGTGACGGATTTCTCGGAGCTGGTTATAATGGTGTCAGAATCACTCAACTGGTTTGCATTTGCAATTCACATAGAAGAATTTCAGAGATGCAAAAAATATTTCACGGCCTTCAATTTAGTATAAATCTCACGTAATCTCGACATCAAAACAAACAACTTATCACGGAGTGTCTGAATACAACCATTTTATGTTTGTTCATATAACTTTGTCATTGTAATATGTGATATTCGCTGACAAAAACAATCCAATCATTTTGCAAGATTTCACCAAATTTATTTTATTTTACAGATTGTTAATATAATTTTTTGGCATAAATTTTAACATAATAAAAAATTTCTATTTGTGTATTTTATCCATTTTGTTACAATTCCGCACCATTTGAATGCATAATGTTTCTAACATGTATTTGGTGGCGTATTAGTTGAAGATCTGGGGTTTAAAGCGTAAATTCACTACCAAATTAGATTTGTCTTCATATTTATATCTTTTTATACGTGGGACGTATTATTAGCCCTGCCAACATCGAAAACTGCCATAAACAATTAGAGAAAAATGCCTCAACTTATAAAAAATGTCTACAATATTTATCACTGCTTATATAGCAAAAAAAAAAGAAAAGAACTAAACTACCCAACAAAATATTAGTTCTAATCTAATTTTCTTTTTTCAAATAAATCATTAATCGAACTTTTAAAATCAAAGATTCTTAGTGATTCTCTGTCAATGGATAAAATGGACAAATCCTTTGCTTTTTTTATGTGGTATACTTAAACAAGTATAAGATTGCCAAATTAATTGATCTTTTTTCTCGTAAACAATCAATCAATATTTTAGGTAACATAAACAATTCTCTATTTTATTTTCTTATAATTTTTAATAATTAAAAAATATTTAGTTATTTAAGTTAGAAAATTATATTATTTATTATGTAGTCTTATGTTTTTTTTAACTATCACAATGCTTTCAACGTTTACAATTATTTTTTAATAACTTTAGTAACTGAGTTTGATTAGATAGAACTAATAAAATATGCTTTGAATTGTTTAAAAAATAAAATAGATGTCAGAAGCCATTGTTTCCTTCTTTTTTAACATTCAAGCACGATCGTGGGTGACAGAGAAAAGTGTTTTAGTAAGTATATGGTTATATCAGTTATATTAGTTCACTAGTTTAATTAAATGATTAATTAAGACATCTACATCATAAAATCTGGAATACGATTTTCAGAAAAAAAAAAGAATTTTGACAGATTAATGGATTAATGAAGACAAACATATTAAAAATTTCCAATATGTTGAAAATAGAATCGTTCATTATAGTTTCACATATTAAACATGCAAATATAATCGTTCATTGTGATCCCACATATCAAAAATACAAATATCTATCGTGAATGTGATACATGTAAATTTCATATATTTGTGGATTTTTTTGTGGAATAAATAAATTTAATTATTCTTGTAATATTTTCATAAATTGTAATAGTATAAAAATATTTCAGACGGAAAAAAAAAACATTATAGGATACAAAAACGAGATGGATAAGTTGTAACATTGTTAACATAGGCACAAAAGATACACTGATCCGACATAAATATCACTCGTACTCAATTAAGTAAAGCAGTGTGTTAGGTGAAGTGCGGTCCCTCACTAGTGCTGCTCCCACTAAGTTTTTAACTTTACAATTAGAGAAATACTATTTATGAAGAAATAGTCCCAATGTGGCATTCCATGCTTATTTATTACTCATGTAACCAAAGATTCGCCTTCACAATTCACTCTCTTCGTCTTCTTCGTTTGCTTGGTTTAACAAATCAGTCTCTTCTCTCTTCAAACAAATGGAGACAAAACCCTCTAAGATCTTCTTGACCATTACCATCATCTTCTTCTACCTTCTTGCACAAGTCACCTCCAAGGCATCATCATCATCACCATCTTTGTGCAATGGTTCGGTGGCAGAGTGCATAAGCGTGGTGGAGACTGAGGAAATGACGGTGGCAATGGAGTCATGGTCAAGCCAGAGATTGATGGAGGAGCAGACGCAGACGCTTTCATACAAAGCTTTGAGGAGGAATCAGCCTGCTTGCGACGGTGGCAACCGCGGCGAGTCTTACTCCTCCAAATGTCTTCCTCCGCCGTCTAATCCTTACAATAGAGGATGCTCTAAACACTACCGTTGCAGAAGTGACTCTTGACCATTCACCATCGTCATGATGACTATATATGTTGTGTAATTGTACACTCAATTTGTTGTTGATGAATTTGAATTATTTTGGTTTCCTTTGTTAGATTAAAAGAAAGTGTTGGGTCCAAAACAAATTTCTGATAAAGATTTGCCATTTTTGTTATGTCGGGAGGTTTTTGACTTTTTGACCTAGTCGACGCCAACTGCTACGCCTCTTATCTAAAATTCAATTGGATTGACCAAAACACAATCATCTGACTAAGCCTCATCAGATCATTACCAAGTAATCATAGATTGGTACTTCGGTAAGGTTAGAATCAACGTGCAGAACATAAGCCAGAGATGACATATTTAGTCAGAGATTTTATCAAAGTACATAACTAAGCGATGAGATGATGATAGAGTCAACACAATCTATAATGTTAACATAGATGAGATTTTAAGCACAAACCCACTAAACTCGACGAATGGTTGCTCGTTGACAAGAATGTAGCTACACTGAAACCCGATAAAACTTGAGTTACTTGTACGTAAGCTTCCATACCTCTCTGACATTTGAGGAACCATCAGTGACTTCAGAGACTAAGGTTGAAGCAAGAACGCCTGCAATGAAGTTAAATCGATGCAGCCTTAGTACATGGGTATATTATCATTGTAGAGGATGAACAAACACAAACTTTGCTTTATATAGACCATTCTTACCGTCTTTCTCTATCATAGACAAGAACTGCCTTGTCCCCCCACCAACTCCGAAATAATACTTCTTTGCAGCCATGTACACTGCTCCATCAGGATGGGCCAAGCACTGCAAAGAATCAAGTATTAAAACCTCCAACGAACATTTAAGAGCGCTTGTAAAACTTTCTGCGATCCCAGAGAAACAAGAGTGTACCCTTTTAATCAGTTCATAGAGACTTTTCTGAGCGGAGATAGAATATATTGTCTCAGCCATTAGAATGATGTCATAACCACCCTTCTTTTCAGTTTCACTATCATTAACTAGTGGAAGCAGCTGATGAACTTCACTCCACTCACCGGCAAAAAAACGTACTTCTGTATCACCTACTGAGACAGATGGAGACTTCTTGGACTGATTAGCATTTAGATTTGGAATGGTGAGACATCGAAGTACCTCAGCATTGAAGTCTTGGAAATGAACTGCATCTGCACCCTGGACACCAAAGAGACCAAAGAATGTAGAAAGATATAAGAGCATGGTTTTGGCCACAGAGCATAACAGAGCTCAGAAACATCAGCTTACCTTGAGACACGCATAGATTCCTGGAAGTGCATGACCACATCCAAGCTGAAAACCATAGATTCAATGCCTTAGGTATGAACTCAAAACATAAACAGTGATGCAGCCTATAAGATTATACAGCCTCGGATAACGAATATACTTGTAATGCACATTGATTTTCTTTTTCCTAAAGGATTATTTTCCAAGCTAGCATGAAAGCTTAGGAAAAAACATAAGAATGCGACTTCCAGAAGTTGAAGGTTGCAAATACTTGTTTGAACTAAATAACTTCAACAACTACATAGAGCACATATATCTCTTTTCTTCTCAAAAGGATCGAGAAGCAATATGCTGTCTAATCTAAGGTAGGAATGAGCTTACCTCGAGGACCCGTTTTCCGGAAAATGATATGATCCCATTTTGTGTCTCTTTTTCAAGAGCTTTAACAAGATCTATCGATCCTTCCCAAAGCTTAAGCCCACCTAGATCAAATTGAATTTGAGGATAATTTTGGTGTCACAACATGAATGATGCAGGGGATGCACACCACATAAACCATAACAAGAATGATCAGTTACCTTCATATACTCCAGGAACCAAATCCGAATTAGGCAATCCAAAGACCTCTTTAGTATTCACACGACCCTAAATACAAAGCAGAAACTGAATAAACGCACTTCCATGAGCATCATTATCTTAAATGATTTAGCAGTTAGATAATTCAAGTACGAGTTGAACATTCTTGTGATTACACTCGCTATGATTCGTAAATTTTCTCGGAAACAGAAATCTCACCTTTAAAAGAGTGACCTCGTCGATAGTCACTTTATCCACTGTGAAATCAACGGAGGAAGACGCCTACTGCGACGAAATCCCCGGAAATCAAGAGATGGAATTTTTACAGGGAAACATAAGACAAAAGGAGACGAAGTTGCAGAGGAAGTGAAAGCGACGATACCTCGGAAGATAATACTTCAACAGGAGGAGGCGGTGGAGGACGAGCTGGTTCTGGGGAATCAAATAACCCTAACCCTAAACCAGAACCTTGGGATGACTTATCTTTCGAAGAAGAGAAAAGCTGAAACGTCGGATTCGTTGCCATCGATAAAGCTTCGCCGGCAGCTCTTCAACGCCTAAAAGTGGCCAGAGCACAGAGGGAGCAAATAGAAACCCATCGAACCGGTCGGTATAACGCCCGATTTACCGGTTCTGTAGACCAGTCAATTATCTATCCATTTTTGCTTTTATTAGGGTTTTGAATTCGGATTTTTGGTTCGATTTCGATTTCAGGTTTTCCAAATATTTTATTTATAAAGAATTAGAAATATAGTGCACCGGATTTTAATTTTAAATTACTAACAACCCAAATCGTTGAAGTATAAAAATACTTTATTATTGTTAAATACATGAGTTCTTTTTATTCTGATATTACTTTGGTGAAATATACAAAAAATAGTTATTATAATTTTTTCTTTTTAAATTAGTTATTTATTATATAATTTTATTTTTTATAATTTAACATTTTTCATTCTTTTTTTAAATTATGTATCTTTTTTTTAAAAAAAAATCTTTTCTAATTATTAATTTTATTATATTTTACGACATATGTCAAAATCTTTAATCATCTTATTGTCATATGTCGCGATTATGTTAATTACTAACTTTGAAGAATCAAAATTTATATAATAAAGTAGCATCTAATAAAACTCAAACCTCATTTATAATGTGGTTTAGTATGGTTTAGTTTTAGTTCGGATTAGTCAAATATTTTCTAAAGAAGTTTCGGTTTTATATCCAACTTTTTTGGATTAAGAACAAATCTACATGAAGATATATGAATTATGAATTTTTTTTGGATTTTTTTATTTATTTTGGTTTAGTTTTTTTTGGTTTATTCGGTTTATTTTTTATCATTCATCAAGTATTTACAATTGGCAGATTTATTTTCTAATTATCGTATATGTATATTAAATCTTCAAATTAACATTAACTTTGTAAATTTAAATATGAAAAATTCAATGTTAACCAATATATAGAGGACATTAACGTTAACTTTTCTGAGTCCAATATCATGAAATCAACACAAATTTGAACAATCAATTTGTCAACTTAAAATTTGGAGCATTGATCAACAAAATTGCAAAACTTAAAAAATTAAATGATTATTTCTAAATTATATATTTTTATATAAAAATTGGTGTTGGTGTAACGGATATATACCTATATTATTAAGGTTGGTTCGTAAAAATTGTCTTGTAACACTAAAAACTATTAAATTTAAAAAAAAATACAAGTTATATAAGAAGTTAACCAATAAATGTTTATGTCTATATAAAATTTTATTTTTATTTTATGATAGACTACAAAAATGCTAACTTAAAAATTTAATTCGCGCATACTATAGTCAGAAAATTAGTTTGTCAATTGCAAATACTTCCACGAGTTAATAAAAATTTAATTTTAATAACTTTTTTGCACTATGTTTGTGGAGTATTTATCACACCACAGTACTCAAACCAAATCCAATGTACCAAAGTCCAAACTAGATGCCTTCGTATCAATGTACTTAACCAAAATTGTTGAACAAAGCTCAAAGATCATCTTCTCTTTGTATCAAAATAACTACTTTTATTTGTTTTTTTTCACTCTTGAGCAGTTGAGCAAACAAATTGCTTGTACCTATATAAACTGAAGAGCCACATTGACATTTATATATATATTCATCTTTATGCCAAAACTTGAGCTTCATATGGAGAAAATGTATACTTATAATCATCTCTATCATCAAACCCTTCACTACCATCCTTCCCTTGTCTCATCATCTCTCTCACTTCTTCAATCCTCTCTAACATTCCCTTCAAAGCCAGTTCAAATGCATCTTCATTCCCTTCCAATCCATAACTCGCAGCGTAAACCACGTTCGGTATCAACCTTATCACCTCTTCTCTCAATCTCACCACTCTTTCCTCTGAAATCTCAAGCAACCTCTCCTTGATTTTGATATCCCACTCCTTCACATCCTTAACCGGTAGATAAACTGAGTACCTCTTGTGGTTCTTGGGCAAATGCCACTTGTATTGAGCGTACGCTGTCCCCGGATGGAAGAACACTGGGATGCAGCCTGCCAATATCGAATCAAACATGGATCTTCTCGTGTAAGAATCTCCCGGTGGCTGAAGACAAAACACTGAGTTCCTGAACACCTTCATCACATTGACAGGGTTATCACAATTCACTTTCCCATAGTTACAGTCTAGCAAGTAACATTGATTATCTGATTCCAAACATTCATCTATGATCTTCCCTCGAACCGAGTCTTTGTATTCAGGCCTTGGAGCACCCGCAAAGGCAAATAGATACTCCCGTTTTTGAGACCTCACTCGCTCTTGCCACTCCGAGACTTCATCCACAGATGAAGGATGGAAACAGGTGGGATAAGGAATAGCGTAATCGTTGTTCCAAGAGCTCGATTCAATAGACATCATCGACATGTTTCGTGATTCGGGTAAGAACCTGAGCTTGCTTCCCCAATCAGATTCGTTATCAGTTTGTCTCCTAAAATCCCAAGCTATCCTTCCTGCAACCAAGAAATGGTCTCTACCGGACATTCGACTCCACTCTTTCTGATTCACAAGCCAATCCATCAGCTCGTGAGACGAAGAATCTCTTACGGAAATGTTGAAACCCCAGAGATACCTGCTCATATCAAGACCTGCGTAAAACGGGACGAAAATGGCAGACGCTAAAGACGAGTTATCGGTCAAGCAACTGTATTTCTTCATCCTGTTGTGGAAAATCACCTCAAGCATAAACTGATTCGTCGTAAACCAACTCTCTTTCAACAGCACATTCTCGGAATTCTGAATCTCAGGACCGAAACCAAAGTTTTCGAGATAAGGACAAATGTTCTTCTCGGTTCCTCTAGTAATCAAACTGCAATTCTCAAGCAAATCATGATTGAATCTACCAGGAAGATCGTGAAGATAGATGTACCGACCGGAGCAAGAATCAGGAAGTGGGTCGTCGAGTAACCGAGAAAAGTTCGTATCTTTCGTGATTTCACGGGAAATCGATTTCTGGGTAACGTCGGAAAAGGAGAAACCGGCTTCGTCTGCGTCGGTGCCGGTGCCGGAGAGAGCAGAGTAATCGAAACAGAGGAGAACGAAACAGAGAAGAAAGAAGAGAGGAACAACGAGCCAGACATTATTATGATTGTTGTTGCTTCGGAATCTCCCCGTCACGACGGAGATGGGTTTCTCCATCTGAGAAAAACTCTTGGGTTTCATCAAATCGACACAGAAAATTCAATTTGGAAAAGAAAAAAAGAAAGAAAAAAAGAGAATTTTGTTGAGAGGTTAACGGAAGTGTGGGTCACCATGAATTTTGGGGGAAGAGTTTAGAGAGTTAAAGAATGACATATGGGATGTGTCGAGTGAAGCAAAGTGACCGTTTCTTTGTCGGCAAAAAATTAAATTTTAGAGAAGAGTTTCAGTTTCACATGGGGTCGGTCAATAAAGCCTCCTTTTTCTTTTCTCTCCTCTCTGCCTAATAATAGTATTCTCTATATATGGTAAATTAAAAGTTAGATATAGATGTTGAAATTATACCATAGAGATTTTGATAGTTCAAAAACAAAAACAAAATAATGATTATGATTTTCACCCAATAATAACCTTTAAAGATTTTGGTTTTCTTAGAAATTATAGATTTGTTTCTGTAGGTTTAACTGTATAATTAAAAGCAATAAAATAATGAAAACTTTTTAAAAAAGATAGTTGCAAACAGAAAAATTGAATTAATTTTAACAACATAATGTGAAAATTTCCTACTTAATCATCCAAAAATGCAAGCTTTTCCTTTGAATGCAAACCAATCATTTTAATGCTAACCATTTAAGGCTTATTTTTACAAAGAAAAAAACTGATCTGATTGAGTACAAATCTCCCTCGAATCATTATCATATTTAAAAATTAGTTTATGTGGCTCCATTGGCATATCTAGATCTGGTAGTGATCACTGATTAGAATATACATTGAATATATAGAATTTAGGTATTTTAACATTTAGTTTTGCAAAATAAAGAAAACTAATCTTAAAATAGTACGAATCTCCATCTAATTATTATCATATCTACATAAAAGCATTATAAAGAAATAAAATTTAAGGATTATTGGGAGATAGATTTCTAATGATTGTTAAAATTTTCAAATTGCATTGCTATTGGTTTATCGTATTTAATATCCTTATTAAAAGCTAGTGTTATTGTATTCATGATTTTCTAGTTCTATACAAAATCTTGTGTTATTCAAAAAGTTTAGTTATTGGGTTTTGAATTTTAAATAATGTAACTCAGAAACAAAAGTTTCAGAATACTATATATATCTTCTAGATATTTAAAGTCATTATAATAAAATATTCTGATATATTTTTTGAATATACAAAACTCTTTGCAAATATAACAAAACTCTTTGCAAATATAACAAAACTCTTTACAAATTTAGTATATTTCTCAACTTTTAAAATCAATCAACTCTATATAAATTTAAGTCTCAAGAATCTAATTTAAAAAAAAAACCTAAAGCAGTGGAAAACACATAAGAAAGTCAAAAATACATAAATAAAAGAAATGTCAAAGTGGAACACACATAAAAAAGTCAAGTAGCGAACTAAGAACCACACAAAATGAACGACACAGTTAAACTTACATGTTCAAACCCGTTCAACTCTGAAGTGCATTGACAAGACTTAGTCAAATGATTAATAAAGGCTGAAATGATGGAAGGTGCAGTTTAATGATACGTCAAGTTTTACTAAAGAAAACATCGACCAAACTCAACCCACAAGTGAACGAGTGATCATAGTCATAATACGAGTGTCGAACCACGAGAGTAAATCTTACACATTAGGAATCCAAAAAATTACTTAATCTAAGCTAACAATGGTTGGTTTGTGTTATCTATCCTAACAAGTTTCAAAGGCCATGTAAACAAAAGATCAAACAGAAATTGGAAGCAAATTAAACAAGGAGAAACCGGTAAATCAAGCAAGATTCAATCAAATGATAAAGACAAGGTTTCGGGCTTAGGTAATCGATTTGAGAGATTAGATGCCAATCTAAAATACTTAATATCACCAATCAAAGCTAATCCTTAGGCCTAGGAACACTAATTTAGATTAATCCACTTTATAGTATTAATCATATGCTAATCAAGTAATTAACATCAATTCTAATTGATAATCACAAGGCAAGCATGCATTTAATCAAGTCCTAATAGCCACTAAACACCTTAATCATCAACTCCCGTTGGCTAAGCATGTTAAGCACTCAAATGATTCTTTCAAGCATTTCACCAAACACTTTCTATGCATGGAAGTACCTATTATCTAAAACTTAATTAGCTAAATCAAATCTAGCATTAAACAATTCAAATGAGTAAGGATGAAATCTAAGTCATAAACATCAAAGTTCAACATCTAATAATCTCTCATCTACCTAACTCAAAATCCCTAAAAAAACTACTCACACTTCATGATCCAAACAATGAAATCAAAGGTGATTGTTGAAAAGATCATGATGGGTGATTAAGATAAGTAAAGAAATCAAGGTAATTACTAAGGATCAAGAAGAAGAATCTCTCATTCCAAATTTCTTCTTAAACCTTTAAAAAAGTCAAGAACAATATTTTTTTTTCAAAACAAAGCTTAGGAAAACTAAAATTAGGTTTTTTCTCAAACTTATATTTCCAAATAAAATGAACTCGGTAAACCTAACATGCTAGGTCGACCCAAAAGAGTATCCATATTTAAAAATGGTCAATTTTCATTGTTGACTAGGCGTGAATACTCACTGGTCACCAAGTGATCGTTGGAGGAGGCCGCTGGGAGAAACATGACGTGTTTTCTTTCGCAGCGGGCACCATTTGGCCGCTGCGGTTGCCCGCTGCAGGCAGCGGTCGTGGGTGACCGCTGGGTTCTCGGAATGTTTTCGCACTTCCCCAGCAAGTAGATTTCGGCCGCTGGGGTTGCCCGTTGTGGTACTTGTCTTGCTCGTTAGTAGAGGCCGCTAGGTTCCCAGCGGTGGCTGGGTGACCGCTGTGGCTAGATGCTGGATGCTCTGGAATCGCATGTCTTTCATTTTCACCCTCTTTCTCCGGCCGAAATATATTGAATGCTCCAAAACGTTAAGTTGCCACCCGTAAGCATGAATAAAAACAAATTGATGCGTATTTACTCCTATGATGCCTATATGCAAGCTAAATGATCAAGAAACACAATGAAAAGACTCATAAAATCGATGAAAACATGAGATATCATCTGACAAGAAGGACTACAGCTTGATGGGATAAAAGATTCAGTAAGACGGGAAGAATTGCATCCTGACGGGATGGAAGGTGGAATTTGATGGGGAAGAGCACTGCCTAACGGAAGGATTATGGGAGCTTTAAAGGCTTGGGAAGCCTAGCGGAACGGCTCTTAGAGCCTGAAATGACCGGAAAACCTGCCGTAGCAGCTCAGAGAGCCTAATGGGGACTCAAGGAGCTTGACGGGGGCTCGAGGAGCCTGACGAGAACGAAAAGCATGACGGGGTTTGGAAAGTCTAGCGTGGGCTCGGGAGACTTGGAGAGAGCCGAAAGAGGAGAAGCTTGGGCTGTGAGGGGAAGTCAAGGGAGAGCCCTACGGGAAGACACTCGAAGCGAGTGTTGCAGAGGCAAGCCCAAGGAGAGCTCTACGTGGAGAAGCTCGGGGAGAGCCCTGCTGGGGGGAGTCCGAGGAAAATCCTATGGGGAGAAGCTTGTGGAGAGTCTTGGGAGAGACGGCCCGGGGAGAGCCCTACAGGGAGAAGTTGGGGGAGAGCCATGCGGAGGGAAGCTTGGAGAGAGTCCTATGGGGAGAAGCTTGGAGAGAGCCTTGATGGGGGGGGGGGAGGCCTTGTGAGAGATCTATGGGGAGAAGTTAGGAGAGGGCTTTGCGGAGGGAAGCCTGGGGAGATTCCTATAGGGGGGGAGCCTGAGGAGAGCTTTAAGGAGAAGTCATGGAAAATCCTATGAAGAGAAGATTGGGAAGCCTGCAATTGAGAAGAATGGTCAACGGCCCTTCGGGATAACTAATTGTTGTTATCTTGAAGGTTCTCCGTCACTCAACTCCGAACAAGACTACATGACTAGTTGGGGAACCAACAAATGAGATGGTGAAAGGAGGTGTATTCTTAAGTTATAAGGTGACATCCGAAAAGTAATGTTTGAAAACTTAAGGGACTTAAATTATATTCACAAAAAGGAGAAAGATAAGCATAGGTTTGTTTTGCTTAAGTTTAAAGTTGGGCATAGATATACCTTTCATGAGAAACACATATTAGTCTATTTCATTTCTAGTGCTCAAATTAATTATCCTATGCTTTCAGGTAAAAAGATAAAAACTAACATGTCTCCCCCACAAACAAGTAATACATACAGTCTCGAAGATTCGAAATTTCATCCCAGCCATTTGACTTTAGAAAGATGAAAATGTGAAAAAGTCAGAATATAAATCTAGGATTAAAAAGTTTCCAGGTAAGAAAGCATTCAAAAATTTAACCCAACAGTAACACTCTTAGTAAGAAGGCATTCAAAAATATAATCAAAACCGAACATCACCAATTTTCGTAGACGTAACTAAGATTAAGCAAATAAAATTCCATTACAAAATATTCTAATGTAGAACACACCAACAGTATAAATATTTCAAAATATTTCTCATACAAAAAATTTAAATTATTAATTTGTGTTTTCAATGTTTTTTAATATAATCGGACTTTCATTTGAGAGATCTATACAAATTTACATTTTTATCATCTTAATAATATTAATTAAGAAATCAGTTTCTTATGTGTTGCATTCACATTAATTCTCAGAAAGATAATTATAAAGATATTTTTAATAACTTCAAATTATTATGGCTACTATCACTATTAATAAATTATCATTTCATTTTTAATAATTTTTTGCTAAATTAAAAATAAAAAGGAAAATACCTTATTATAATAATATATAAATTTCCATTCTCAATGGAAATTTTTTTATATTTATTTTTCGGTTCATAAAGTTATGGATACTGCCATTATTATTATTTTATTTTAATTTCTTTTTTTCTTAATAATTTTTGTCAAATTAAAAAAAACAGAAAACAGCTTATTATAATAACATATAAATTTCCTTTTCCAATGAAACTTTTATTTTATTTTTATTTTTTTCTGGTTCATAAATGATTAATATTTATATATTTCTTTTCTTTATAAATATTTTTACGAGAAGAAGATATCTAAGATTTTTGGATATATTTTCGTTTTTAATTAATTTAATGGACAATATATATATATATATGTGTGTGTGTGTCTGTGTGTGTTATAATTTACCTTTTTATTTATAATAAATTTATATATAGATTAAAAAGGTAAATAAAATTATATTGAAACTTATTACAATCAAATGAAGAAAAAAGGATAAAAGAATTTGTATATATACTTATACACTTTGGTGAAAAACGTATATTTAGACTGCATTGTGACTTATATTCTATCAACTTTTGGGATAAAAATACTAAATATTATGGTTATAACCTGATATAAAATCATAATATCAAATAGAAATCCATCACACATCTATGCTAAAGGAATGGCTCCAATGTTATTTATGTGTGTCGATGTTTTTCACAACCCTACCAAGCCGATGAATTATAAAAGATTACCGGTTATTTTACGAAAATATATTTACAAATCTAAGAAAGAATTCAAACTAAGTATAATAAGACAAATTAATCTAATTTTTGTCTACTTGAACTAAAAATGATTATGGTTCAGATATAAATGTTTATAGGATTTTGTTTATTTATAAGTTTTAAATCATTAGTTTATATGTATCAAAAGTAAAGAAAAAATTATTTTAAATTATTTATATTAGTATTATAATTAAAACCATGATTTCAGGTATAGATCTAAGCGACGTTATTATGATTGATCTATTAAAAAGTTTTCTACAATATTTTTGCCGAGGAGTTCTGCGAGTTCAATGAAGTCAATCATTTGTTTCATCAAAATCGTCTTCATGGTGGATGATGGTTCAACGGTGGCGGAATCAGTCGTTGTTCGGTCATCATATCTTCGCATTACACGTGTGTTGGACACAAGTTTTTTTAAGCTCATCGTTATTTTTGCGTTTAGGTATAAAATTGTTGGGCTCCAAAAAAATTATTTGAATTTTTTTTGTCAACAAATGTTTTGTTAAATACAATGGTGCAATTTTAAGGTGAAATAGGTTTATGGTCCAATGCGTGAATCAAATAGTTAAAGTGTATGACATACGTAATTAACCTTAAACATATGTCTCTAGAGAAGATGATACATCTAAGATAGCATACTCTCATAAGGTAATAGAATGCATGACAATTCTATCAAGTTTGGAAGAACAAAAAAAAGTTTTGCTCTCTCTTTAAAAAATATAAGAGTGAGTTTTTTTTTAAAATTCAATTAACCATTTATAGTTTAATTTCTCAATTTTGGGTTTTAATGAAAATAGTTTACAAAAAAAAAGATTGGTGGAATAAAATAATTCAACTTTTGAGAGAATTCAATGCCAATAAAATAAATTATCATCATGATAGAACTACGACTTCACTACCACCTGATTCTAATTTTGTTATTTTACAAAATAACCTTTGACTATTAATAAGAATTTCTAGATATATTTATATGAAAAGTAAAAATATTTGATTTTTTTAATGATATTTGAGTGATTTATTTACATGTCAAAATAATCTCTATGTTATTCTTAAACATTTGTTTGGAGCTCAAATGTTTTTTCCCCTTCAAATTTTTTTGTTTAATAAACTAACAAAATGAGTTCCTGTTATTGTTTCTTTTCTTACAAATGACATAAATTCTAAATAAAATTATTATTTTTCCTTTTCCATATAGCACATTTATCAAAGTTATTTTCTTCCAAGTCAATTAATATTGCCATTCAAAAGTTTGTAAAATCTAAATGGTTGAAAAATTTTCAAAGACTCTGTTCGTTTGGCAGTTGTTAGCGGCCGCGATTAGAGTTTATGACTAACAATCACGATTAGATATCGCTATTATTTGTTGGTTTTAATATTATGCAACTAGTCGCTGCGATTAATCACATGATTGTTCGTTTTCTTATCGCGCGATTGGTCGCGGCGATATGCCATTTTACGTTGTTTAATTTTTTAATCGTAAAATTTTTAGTCGCAACACTGTTTTTTTCAGCGATTGAAATTTAGGTCGCTAATCAATCACGATTAGTCGGTGCGATATGTCGCGGCCGCTAGCAACTACCAAACGAACACGGTACAATCGCATATTTTAGTCGCGGCCGCTAGCGAGGATCAAATCAGTTGAAATTTATCGTATAACTTGGGCCATATGTTGTTTTTAGGTAATGGGTTTAAATGGTAGTTTTAGGCATTTACTCATTTACGCTAAGGATCTCTCTCGAGCATCGGCCATCACCATCTTTCGTGCTGCTTCCGATTAGATTCTTAGATGAACGGCGAATCAGGTAACTCGTCCGCCTCCGTTAGCGGCAGTGGTGGCGGCGGCGAAGGAGCTGGAGGACCGGCGCCTTTCTTGGTGAAGACGTACGATATGGTTGATGATTCGTCGACGGATCAGATTGTGTCGTGGAGCGCCACCAACAACAGCTTCATCGTCTGGAACCACGCGGAGTTTTCACGCCTCCTTCTTCCGACCTACTTCAAGCACAATAACTTCTCTTCCTTCATTCGTCAGCTCAATACCTATGTGAGTCATTTCTCGATTTCGATCCAACCACTTGTTCTCTTCCATGTTTTTGTGATTGATCTAATTCTGGTTGTTCATCGTTCAAATTGAAGTTAGGATTGTTGTCAATTTGATTGTTTTCAAATTGTTATTAGGGAAATTGTCGAATTTCGAAGTCTTTCAGTTGTCAAAATTATCTGATTTTAGAACGCATCAGGCCTGTGTAATTTATGGAAATGGTGTAATTTATGGATTCAGGAATCAGTAAGAATAACAATGCATCTTTGCTGTTTTAACTCTGCCTAAGACATTCAACAAGAAGATGGAATGTAGCTAATATTTGAAGTATATCGATAGGATTTACCTCCTCCGATGTTATCATTTGATCAGAACTTAGGGATTATGTCATCTTTCCTCCTTCTCTGCTTCAGCTTTCGATTTACGGTGAGTGTTCTTGCGAATTGTTGTTAGGGATTCCGGAAGATTGATTCGGAGAGGTGGGAATTTTCCAATGATGATTTTATCAAGGATCAGAAGCATCTTCTCAAGAATATACACAGAAGGAAACCTATACACAGCCATAGTCACCCACCTATTTCGTCGGTAGATCAAGAAAGAGCAGCGCTGCAAGAGCAGATGGACAAGCTTTCACGTGAAAAAGCTGCGATTGAAGCTAAGCTTTTGAAGTTCAAACAGCAGAAGTCCACAGCAAAGCATAATTTAGATGAAATGACTGAGCATGTTGGTGATATGGAGAAGCGGCAGAAGAAGCTGCTGAATTTCTTAGAGACGGCAATCCGAAATCCTACTTTTATCAAGAACTTTGGCCGTAAAGTCGAGCAGTTGGATATTTCAGCATACAACAAAAAGCGAAGGCTCCCTCAAGTTGAGCAATCGAAGCCACCTTCAGATGATTCTCATTTGGATAATAGCAGTGGTAGCTCGAGACCCGAGTCTGGAAACATTTTCTATCAGAACTTCTCAAGTAAATTGCGACTAGAGCTTTCTCCAGCTGTTTCAGATATGAACATGGTGTCACACAGTATACAAAGTTCGAATGAAGATGGAGCGAGTCCCAAAGGAATACAGACAGGAAGTGATCCAAAAACTACACAACTAAGAAGAGAAGGCCTACCGTTTGCACCTGAAGCACTAGAGCTTGCGGATACCGGGTCATGCCCGGGGAGATTACTGTTAAACGACAACACAAGAGCGGAGCCCTTGCAGCAGAGGATAACTTCTTCAGAGGAGACTGATGGTAGCTTTTCATGCCATTTAAATCTAACCCTGGCTTCTGCGCCATTACCAGACAAGACAGCTTCACAGATAGCTAAGACAAGTCATAAAATTCAGGAGATTGGAAGAGGTACCGAGTTAAACTTCAACTCCATAGAAATAAGTGCAAGTGAAAAAAACTGTGGTCAACAAGAGGTGGCAGTTGGAGGTAAACAAGCAAATGCAGCTCCTCCGGCTAGAGTGAACGATGTATTCTGGGAACAGTTCCTAACAGAAAGGCCAGGGTCTTCAGATAACGAGGAGGCAAGTTCCACATACAGAGCAAACCCATATGAAGAGCAAGAGGAGAGAAGAAACGGAAATATGATGTCACGTAATACAAAGAATATCGAGCAGCTGACCTTATAAAGTATATGAATGGTACATCCTCGAACCTACTCATTAATTAGATTCCTCATACTGCTTGGTCGATAGACATGCTAGCTTTCTCGGGACTTGCATGATGTTTGGTAACAATTTGGTTGTTTTAGCTAGACATTGTCAACAAATTCTTGTTATCAGAACTTGCATATGCATCCCTTTCTGTTTGGAAATCATTACGCATTGATTAGGAATTGGTAATGCCATACTAATTGAAACTTGGTATTGTTAGTAAAACTTAGCAGGTTGTCTGTCATCTTACTAATATGGTGGAATTGTAACCAGTTTAAGCCAAATGTAATGTAGAGAATTTACCCATTTGTTTTTCAGGTCATATCAACAAGTATAGTCCGTGGTTTTGGTATATGTATGTATGGCTGAGCAAGTATTGAAACATCGGACTGAAACAGCGTCCAAACATTAAGTAGCCTTGTTGTAAACTCATGTATCATTCACCTGTTTTTGCTTCTACACATGTAATTTGACTGTAAATTAAAGTGCATAGGATTGAAATTGAATAAGCAGCTTTGTGTATTTCCTGTCTTCAATGTTAAAATCATACGTAGCGTTTCTCCAAACCTGAGAGCCGACAATGGTAATATATGCGAATTCATTCAGTGATCATGGTGTATGTTCTTGAACGTTTAATAAAGTCGTTTATGTTCTTGAAAACACATAAAGAAAGTATCATTAGAGATTTGTTCAAATAAAAATAGTATGTATTGAGGAATTTTGTGCCGAGCAGTTTTCTTAAACTCGATCCTGGCAATAAACCGGACTACTTTACGGGTCCTAAACCCTCTCAACTTTTTTATTCCCCAATCTGTTTCTTCTTGGAGTTTTATAGTAAAACAGAGCTACATAAAGTATTAACTAAAACTATAATGCAATTGCTCAAGCGATATATGCCCAACTCTCACAACGATATATTCGCCATTGTTCATAAAAGGGGAGTATAAGGAAACAAATCACTTGTCATGGTCAGTCAGGTTTCGTAAGAGGTGAATTCTCGAATAAAGATTGCCCTAAGAAGTTTCCATGTCGAAGCTAGACGAAGGAAAGCCAAAGAGAAAAAAATATAAGGCAAAGGTTGATGGGATCTTGGAGTATATCTTGTAAGTTGCAAAATTTTCTTTGTAACTCGGTGTGGAACAACAAAACTTTGGTTATAAATTAGTGTTTGTTGTGTGAGTAGGTATTGGTGTTCCTTTGGACCAGATGCTAATAAGAAAGGCAACTGTAGACTTTTGGCTTTCAGATTCAAGGGTTGGGACAAATAAACTGAAGGTCTGTTTCTTACAGTTTGCATCAGTCGCTAAATGTGGTTTTATATTATCAGGATGATGATTCTCTGGTCTATCCAGTGCGTTTAATTTTCAGTATCCTATCCATAGTCTTGCTGTATTCGACTCCTAGAATAAGGCTATTCCAGTTGCTTGAATCATTGCGCAGCGGTTTTCTAGTGGAAATGCATATAGATGGATGAGAGCTCTTTGTAACTGAGTCCATGCCATATTTTGCATGTTCCTTCCTTAGGAAAATTGGCAGAGAAGTTAACTTTAGTACTTAACTGTTTGGTCTCTCAGAATATGTAATTTATTCGATTATCTCCCTTTCTTTTCTGTTTACTCTCTACCTGCTCAATCATCTACATTAATCGATAGGTGCCTAAGCATCAAGTGTTTACATGTAATTGGATCCCCTTGAGAATGACTTTTTTTCTCCAATCTATAATAGGAGCTTGGAAAACTGTGTTACAATCTCTTCCCTTGGCAAGCCAAGAGAACTGTGCAGAGATGGAGCTTTACCACTATCAGCTGAAGTGCCGGCTCATGAATGAGAGGGACTCTGAAGCTTACCAGTGTGCTGATTGGTTGGTCCCTAAGCATCAAGTGTTTACATGTAATAAAAAGTACAGTATTATCAGACCTTGATCTGCTTCACTGCCCACCTGGCGATTCCTTATTTCGTGACTTTAGCCGTTTCTGTGGAAAAGCAAATCAATGCGCTCGGTAATCTGCAGAAGAGTGATGCTAATGAAGGTACTGTGCAGAAAGAAATTGCTGACATAGAACCATCTAATGGAAAATCTCTTGATGAATCTGGCCAAGTTGCTACTGATTTAGATGGAGAGTAGCTGAGTAAAATACCAATGAGATGGGATAAACTTAGAGCCTGCTCAGAAAATGCAGAAGATGTTATTTCCTGTTATGAAATGGAACTGGGTCCTTCGTCATGTTCAACTAAAGCTGGTGCGGAGGATATTACCTCTACCGTGCAGAATGAGACAGCACTAACGAAAATTGTGAAAGAAGTGCAAAAAGGTTTAGAATTTGCAGCACCCGAGAAAGGGAGTGTATAACTGATGGTAACTGAGCAGAGAACCTAGCCAAAGTTTCCAAGATTTGACCTGAGCACTCTACTGTTGAGCCTACACAAACTGAGAAGCAACATCCACGAAGAGACTCCTACAAAGAGGAACCATTGTGCTGGCATTGCGTCTAACCTACAAAGCGATGGAGATAGCCAAATACATTTGCTTTGGGGTTCCAAAAGCAACAACATCCTCTTCAGCTTAAATAAGTTGTTGATGAACTTCACAAGGCATGCCCTCGAATCCTAGTCCAATCGGTCAAAACGTATATATTATTGTCGATAGTTCAAATCAAATCTCACAATTTGAACACAAAGTGAAATGAAATAGAATCTTGTGTGTTCTATTCACAACTACTTGAAAAGCTTATGTAGCATTTGCAGCAAGTCTTCAACACTTTCAGAACTCAATCTTAATTCCCATTGTTGAAAGGACCAATATTCAGATTGGTTTTGGTTATTTGTTTATTTGATTGTTGTCAGAGCTCAAACCTCACATAGAAACACTCCACTCTCCAAACACAAGAATGAAAAGTGTGAAATTAACAAGTACTAGGGAAAAAAACAAGTATATTACGTAATGCTCAAGTAATGTAGGTCGTTTTTTTTAATAGAGAATACATGTTTTTTTTTATCAAACCAACAGAAAATACATATTAAATGATATATTAAGTAGTAATGCGTACATTGGTATCATCGGATATGGAAGACTCTTGAGATTTAAAACCAAGCTTACAGCAACAATGACCGTTCTTTGAACCAACATAGTGTTCACAAATCCCTCCTAACTGTATCCTTTAAATCTACAAAACTCATTGCATGTCATTGTGTTTTTACATGGTTGTTGCAGAAAACATTCTCTGGCTTGTCCTGTTTAGTTCATAAACAAACACATTAGCAAGACAATAACAAAAAATTATTAACTAATTGATTTCTTTTGGTAATAGCCTTGTTTTGCTTTCTCAATACACAAAATTCATTTCAAATAGGAGTCGAATTTTAGGGAACAAAAAATTTACAAACATGCCTCGAACATGAACTAACATTCAAAACCAAAATACTAATTTATTTATAATTTGTAAATATTCTTTATTTTTTAATAACAAATGTAACCATAATGTTTCTCTTAACTCAAGTTATGGAAAAACCTTAGTTACTAACATTCAAAACCAAAAATTCATTTATTCATAATTTGCAAATTTAATGTATTTTTGTGTTACCCGTAGAAAAATCCTGTTTCTTCCAAAGAAAATATTGATTTGAATCTCTCACCGTGATATTATAGACATATAAAGACAAAAAAAATGTATTTAAAAGAATTTTTTTTAATTACCTGAAATCATAGGTACAAAGATGAGAACAAACACCATCAATGATAGACACGATAAAAGCTTCTTGGTTGCCATTAATTATGTTGCTAAACGATGCAATAAATATTGGTTAGAATATATACTCAACTTCATCAAAAAATACAAAACAATAAAAAGATAAAGAAAAAAAGCCTATAGAAAAATAAGATTCAAAATCAACGTTAAGAGAAGTTCCATATCTAATAAGAAATCAATAATATGAATAGATATATAGATAAAGGTAAAGCTAATATCTTACAGATGTTTAAGGGATGTCGATCTTCAAGATTTAGTTTTACACTATTTGATGAACAAGTCTTTGTTTTTTCAATAGAAAATATTCAACGTTTTTTTTATGAAATTAGACTTATTTATAACCTAATTTACGAGATTCAATTTTTTTGTTTAAGAAGAAAACTATTTAGACCATAATTTTGGTCAAACACCTGATTTCGCCTACATTTTAGTATCATATTAGGTAAATGAATTAACTTCATGTTGACAAAAAAATGAATTAACTTCATATCAGATATTCAAATTTATTATAATGGATCTTCCATACCGTATACTGAATTTTCTATAATATGAGATTTTTTATTTGGACAGTAAATCTTGGTCAAATACTTGATGGTTTAATAAATTCAATCAAAATTATTTTAGAGGATTCTTAATAAAAAATTATTTTTCCATAATAAGAGATATTTGTATAGGTTTAATAATTTTTATGAATTTAGGTTTGGGTTGTTTGGATTGATCTTTAGGTAAATAAAAAAACCAAATAAAACCAAAAAATACTTTATTATTAGGGAAATTACGTTCTATAATACTTTGTTCATACCAAATTTATTATATAACATGTGCCAAAACAAAATTAGGTATCTAACACAATTAGATGATAAAATAACATTTTTAACCTTAATGAATATTATGAGAATCTAAAATTAAATAATAATAAATTTTATTTTAAAATATAAAATCGGATCTTCAGTTACATTTTCATCACCTATTCTGTAAGCGAAACGTTCCCAAGTTACCATCTTCAGAAACACTCTCGTACGATGACACTTCATCTGATGAAATCTCATATCCAACAATTTTCTCCTTTTGGCATTCGTCATGGCATTTGCAGGAACTAGAACTGCCAGAATATTACACTAGTCAACTATATTGAACAACACATAGTCAACTACAATACAAATAGTTGACTATACTTACGTAGTTCTATAGATATTTCACCATTCGAATCACCAGATGTAACGGCTTCACTATCACAAACTACAAACTGTTATACATAAGTTAAGCGTCTCAATATCACTACACAGAGACTCAAACATCTTTACGTCATCGTCGTTGGTGATGGCTGTTGGAGGTATTTTCTCCTCATCTAACATCACCATCCATTTTTGGACACCGATATGACAAATTCACTCTTCTGTTTGCATGAAAGTTGATTGTAAGATTAATTATATACTATTATATTTTTCCATGAAAGTTGATTTTAAAACATTATATTATAAGTTTTTTTTGTGTGGACAATATCAAATATATATGAGAAATTTTAATAAATACTACTTTCATGATACCACTTTTCAAAACTAAAATTGATTAATGTCCATTTTCAAAATATATTTTTATAAGTGTCATAAATTTCAAATTTATAAAGGTTTATATAACATATTTATAAAAATTTATAAAACATGTTTATAAGGATTTATAAATTATGTTTAATAAAGTTTTATAAATTTTTATAAGAAATATGGTAAAGTTATATTAGTTTATAAAAAAATTATAAATCTTATAAATATTTTTTATAAACCTTTATAAATTAAAATTTTATAAATGCTTACAAACATATTATTTTAAAAAATAGACAACAAAGAATGATATTTTTTGATATTTTTTGAAAGTTCATATCACGAAAATAGTATTTTTAAAATTCTTGCAATAAATATATTGATTTATAATTATATTATTATATTATAAGTTATACAAATCATTATATTTTCTTATAAAAGTTAATTTTCTTTCCGTGTGGATCGGTGATAAGAATGAAACAATAGAAGTAACATAGAAGATGAAGAATGTGTGGTTTAGGACACCACAATTAGGCATATTTTTTTAGATATTGAACATTATAATAGTTTAGAAATTAAACTATATGATAATTATATGTGTCAATTATATAAGTGATGATAAAAATTTCTCAGGGATCTCGATCACTATTACCATAAAGTTTCTAATTCCTATTCTTCTAATTATACCATAATATACATGATAACTTATGATTAGAGTTTTCTGGAGAAAACGTCCAAAGCAAATAATTTATATTAGCAAATACTAATAAGATGGGTAAAGCTCAATGATTGGTTGGTATTTGTGAGATAACCCATATTTATATAGGCAATGGACGTTCAAAAAACACATAATTAATTGGTTCTTCAGTTGTCCTATAACAACCGTATTATACATCACATTTAATCATTCTTGACCCAAACTTTTGGTAACCAATATACAACCTGAAATAACTTATCAAATGAAATACTTATTTTTTTGTGGATATTTGAGTTTCTATGTAAACGCTAGTAAATAATTGAGATCTAGCCTTGTAAAAAAACTGCTGCTCTCTCACATCCTCTAGCTTAATTATAACATAAACCAACTGAATATTTAATAATTAAAATTTACATATATAAAACGAAAAGAGTACTAATAGTTATGTACCTGATTTTCTCTATTTATATAACTGTAGCAACAAAATATGTATGATATGTTGATGTTAATTTTTAATGATAATTAATATAAAATATAGTGTGTTTTATTGTGTTTATATTAGTTAGTTTCATAATAATTTGATATTTTATATGATTATGTTTTAGAAAATTTACGTTTAAAATGTAAAACTAATTTTTATTTTTTAAATAATATAATATTAAAAATATTTTTTTCGGGGTTTACGGAGAATTTGAATCAATAATGTTTTTAATTATAGTTTAAAATTATAATTTTTAGATAACTTAAATGGATTTTCATCTAAACTATAAATATACGGATCATAATTATAATTATGTTGGTTATCAATTTAGATTTTAAATTTTTATTTGATCTAGACAAGTGTTAAATCGCGGTTAGATTTTGAAAACATATAAAAAATATGTAAAAAAAATTATAAAGAAAAGTATATAATAAATTATATAGTAAATTGGTAATTCTGATTTTAAACCGATCGGTTTAAGTTGACTTTCCGTAATCCAAACAGTAAAACAAAAACATGCTTTAATTGTACATTTTTGTCACCGAGTCTTTCTTCTTCACCAACCACCCCTTTTACTGCTTCTTCTGCTTCTGCTAGATTACAATAGTGAGAGAGAGAGACATACAGATCGCGCCGGAAAAATCTACATACACCAGCATCGTCATGTTAAACTCTAGGGCGTTGGTGGTCTTAGCCATTCTATTCCTCCAAACCCACTTCCCAATCTCCGATTCCATCCCGATTCCGTCGACCAACGGTGAGATCGACGCGATGCTGGTCCGTAACAGCCTCATCGGAGAAGATGAAGATTTAATGCCGTCGGAGATCAGCCGGAGAGTTCTTATGGCTCAGAAACGGTACATCGGCTACGAAACCCTAAGGAGGGACATGGTTCCTTGTCAGAAACCAGGCGCTTCTTACTACGATTGCCGCTCAGGACAAGCTAACTCTTACAACAGAGGCTGCAGCACCATTACAAGGTGTGCTAGAGACACAAGCAACATCACCACTTGAAGAAAGTTAGAACCTTTTTTGGTGTTTATGTTGAAAATTAAGAGGCAAGTTGTATTTCTGTTATATGAAACTTAAGCTTCTTTGTATTGTTGTTGTTATATATGTAATTTGAGTTTTTTGGACATTTAGATCTCTTATGTATATGTAACCCAACAGCTGTTTGGTTTATTAATTACTCAATGATTGAGATCTAAATATTATTTGAAGTTTTTCAGTAAATTGATGGATAAAATTGGGTGTTTATGGACCAAATTAGAAGCTTTTCACTGAGGATGGATAGAGTTTCTTGATGTTTGTATAGTACCGTGGAAGCAATTTCAGTTTCTGGTGCAGATCAAATTTTGCAATTAGTGATTATAAAGATAGCCAATTGTTTTGATTTGTTGGAAAGTTTGGTGTAAGTTATAAGATACTGGAAGAAGAAGAAAGTTTTCTCGAATCAACTATAGATAGAACCCATAATCTCCATTTTTGGAGTTAACAGATAGACCTTTAGAAACCAAGAGAATCGATCTCTTGCATCCATTGCATTACAAAAAATTGTTTATGATTTGACACATTAAGAAAGATGTTTAAGATTCAGCCAATATATTACCGGATTGCGCTAAGCGTAACGCGGTTGAACTAGGCCTAACGCTAAATCAATTAATCGGGAATTAAACAACGATTATGTAGAGATTAGTTTTTCGATTATGTGGAAATTAGTTTAACGGCTGATAATTCAAATAGTACATCGCATGAAAAACTCAAATGCTTCTGACATATATTATGAAAGTTCAACCATCTAATACTAATGGTTCTGTATCAAAATCCTTTTGATCAAATTTGACTTTAAATTCCTGTTGATTTTATATGAAAGGAGTTTTATTTCTTATAATAAACAAAATTCATTGCTTTGACAAACTGACCCTTGTGATATTTGATCACTGTGAAGAAAAAATCATCTCATGCACTTGAATGCATTGAAAATTCGTCTATTGATTCTTCTTCGTCCGTCTTATGCTTTCCCTTGTAGTCTCAGATATCATCATTCGCTAGATCCACATTCATAAGAGCCATTCATGGTCTTTTGAATTTTAAGAGAGACAGTTTGTAAATTTATATAATCAGGCATAGTTTTCCAATAGATAGACATAGTAAGTCTTCATTCTAGGCTTGGACATTTTATCCGGACCCAAACCCGGTTCAAATTGGACTATGTTCAGCATATTTTACCTAATAGATCATGTATTCTTAGACCCGTGGATATTAGTTCGGGTCTGGTTCGTATTCGAGAACCGATTGGGTATCCCTTCTACATGGTGCTAAACTGTGGATGCAAGACAGTTTCACATAACTTTCACTATCAAACTAACTTTCACTATCAAACTAACCCATAGTCTCGAAAGTGTACAAAGATCTTCATCATTACGTCAAATCAAGGCAAGTTTACAAGGTTCATGCAAAGATTCTTCATATTAAGGTTATCATACATGTGGGGTTACAATCATCTCTCTCTTTTCTCATTTAAGACTGGTACGCTACAAGTATATATGGCCTTAACCGTTAGGTGTTCACCACTAGTTCCAAGATTATGCAGTAGTTGGAGGCATATGTGGACAAGCAGACAAGTTCTTCGGTGATTTGTATTGACTTTGATTCTTACCGTACAGTTTTGGTTCCAGATAGGACTTGCATTCATGTCCTGAGATAACTGATATTAGAGGTCTTCTTTTAATCATTATAGGTTGTAAACCAGAGGAGTTTGATGTTTATCGAATCTTTAGACTGTAGTATGAAGACATAATTATCACTATTCTATGGAGATGAGGACGTAATTGGGGAGAGATAGAATCGTCAAGCCGAGATCTTCACTTGCCATATGATAACAACGTAATATAGTGTTAGAAGTCCTTTGTTTTCACTAGTATTTAGTGTTCTTTTAGAGTTTTTGTTGCATTTAGAGTTTATAGTGTATTTGTATACCTTTTGTTGTGTTTTTTGTAGCTTTTGAAAACTTAAGACAGTAGAGAATACAGTTTTGGATGCAAACAAGTGGAATAACAATGCATAATCAATCCAAAACGTCACGAAGATCATGTTAGATTGGAATGTTTGATGATTGATTTACTAAGTTTTAAGACTAGATACATATGTCCTCATCACTTAAGTGTATTCTACGCTAGATTGAACCTACCTACTCATAATCTAGATCATAAGTTTTCCCACACCTAACAAGTGTTTGTGGAAATGTTTAAAAAGACACTTTTGTGAACTTATAGCACATAGCTATCTAATAAGTAGTTCTATGACTCTTTGTGGTTTTAATGGAATTGATCTTATGGCTAACTTAATCGTTGAGATGGTATACCAAAAGTTGATTCTTGAATTTGTTTTCTAAATTAAGATATTCACACTTGAGTTTGTGGTAAACCATTACTTGCAGATAATTATTATCAAGAGGGACAATAATAGGAGTCCACAATAATACGATGTGGAATGAAATTTATGTTTTGAGAGGTACATAATTATTTTTCGATTAACTTTGGTAGGTTTGGTGGAATATAAATGTTGTATAAATGAATCCTAAGATTAAGTAATAACATTGTACTACTCATTATTACAACAACCGCAATGCCCACAAAATCAAGGCCTATTTAATATGCATGAGCATTACACGTTTGAGATTGAGAACTTCACATCACATTCAATGGAACAAAAAGAAACAGAATAATGGCGAAAGAGAATTAAAGATTTAAAATTGGGATGCGGAAAATAGTTTCCCTGTTTCCATTTTTTTTGTTTTCTCATTTGTTTAAAGAGTACAACGATGAACACAACACAAAATCAAATCATGAGGGAGAACTAATAACCAAATGCTAATTTTAAGTTTCAAAGATAAATGTAGAAAAAAAGAAGAAGAACAAGCACAACCTTCAAAAGCCAAGAACCCTTATTAAGAACAATATTTGGTCACTTCATCAGAAGACCAATATCTCCCACAACCAGAACCAAACCAGCTTTGTTCATTCTTCTCTCAGTACCTGTAGTGAGCAGGCTTGTATGGTCCTTCAATGGGAATGCTGACGTAGTCAGATTGGTCCTTTGACAACTTAGTGAGCTTAGCTCCAAGCTTGCCCAAGTGAAGTGCTGCAACTTTCTCATCCAAATGCTTGGGTAGAACGTACACTTTCTTCTCGTACTTACCGCTTGACTTCTCGTTCCAAAGCTCAAGCTGGGCAATCACTTGGTTGGTGAAAGAGCACGACATGACGAAACTTGGGTGACCAGTGGCACAACCCAAGTTCATGAGACGACCCTCAGCCAAAACAATGATTCCGGTCTTGGTGTCTGGGAACACCCACCTGTCGGTCTGGGGCTTGATGGTGATACGCTTCACACCAGGGAAGGTCTCGAGTCCGAGCATGTCGATTTCGTTGTCAAAGTGACCAATGTTGCACACAATGGCGTTGTTCTTCATCTTCCTCATGTGGTCAACCATGATGATGTCTTTGTTACCGGTGGTGGTGACAAAGATGTCAGCTTCCGAAACGACGTCCTCAAGGGTCAGAACTTGAAGTCCTTCCATCATAGCTTGTAGGGCACAGATGGGATCGATCTCGGTCACAATGACTCTGGCACCAGCGGTTTTCATGGCAGCGGCACAACCCTTTCCGACATCACCGTATCCACAGATAACGGCAACCTTTCCGGCGATCATGACATCAGTAGCCCTCATGAGACCATCAGGGAGAGAGTGACGGCAACCGTACAAGTTGTCGAACTGTAAGTAGAGAGAACACAGGAGATTATCAGTGTCATCGCATAAGAGAAAAAGGCATCGTAGAAAATGGTTTATCTCTGCAACTCTCTAAACATTTGGTTCACCATACACTGTATCTCACTGGCTACAAGATTATAAGATGTTTTCAAGAACAGTTCTAGACATCTACGTATCGTTTACGTTATCATTTTATCCAATCGCAATAAAATTCACAAGTCAAATATATGATAAGACCCATAGAACTAGAGATCCGAAAGAAGACATGTAAAGTGACAAGCTTCTGCTCATGATCTATCATATGCAAAATTCACGAGTAAAGGTTATCAAGAACGAATCTAAGAAGTACGGAATCAATACCTTGCTCTTGGTGACGGAGTCGTTGACGTTAATGGCTGGGAACAAAAGAGCTCCACTTTCCTGCATCTGGTAAAGTCTCTTGACACCAGTGGTGGTTTCCTCAGAAACACCAACGAGTCTCTCCTTCATCTTGTGGTACTTCTTAGGATCAACTTGAAGACCTTCCTTGATGATTGACAACACGATCTGAAACTCAGGGTTGTCAGTGGAAGTCGGATCAGGAACCTGACCAGTCTTCTCAAAGATCTCCTCAGCCTTAACTCCCTCATGGATCAAAAGCGTCGCGTCACCACCATCATCAACAATCAGATCTGGACCACCACCTGGACCCCAGTCAAGAGCACGCTCCGTGCACCACCAGTACTCCTGGAGCGTCTCACCTTTCCAGGCGAAAACAGCGGCGGAGTCACGAGCGATTGCGGCGGCGGCGTGGTCTTGAGTTGAGAAGATGTTGCAAGAGCACCATCTGACTTCGGCGCCGAGTGCGGTTAGGGTTTCAATGAGAACGGCGGTTTGGATAGTCATGTGGAGAGATCCGGTGATTCTAGCGCCTTTGAATGGCTGAGCAGGACCAAACTCGGTACGGCAAGCCATGAGTCCAGGCATCTCAACTTCGGCGAGCTCGAGCTCAAGACGACCGAAATCGGCCTGAGACATGTCCTTGACCTTGTACTCACGGCCACTCGACGTCTTCTCAACGAGCAACGCCATTTTTTCCGGATCTGAGATTTGAAATTAGGGCAGAGAGAGAGAGAGATGGAGAGAAGTGTGCGAGGAGAAACGAAAGAGAGTGAGAGAGTATAAATAGATGAGGTCAGGATGAAATGGACGGCTCAGATTGTTTTGAGGGTTTGGTGGATCTGGTAGAAAGCTATGATCCCGTATTTGGCGGAACACGATGCACGAGCAGTATTACTCGTGTTGTTACTTCGTTGTGGGTTGATCGGACGATGACCTGTGACGGTCTACCACGTGGCTGCATCGAAACTCGTTTAAGCGAATCATTAGATCATAGTTATGCGAACCCTAACGGGCCTCAACGGTAGCCCACGGATTAGTTTATTTCCTTCGTTCTTTATTTAAGCTCAAACCGGTTAACTATATGCTTAATATTTTAACTTTTACATAGCTAAGCTTTATATTGGATCTGAAGATTTTTTGGGTATATTCCAAATGTGTTATTCTTGGTATGTTATTTCTTTTTCCTTTTTGATAATCAGGAGGTTATAGGCCAAAAAATGCAATAATCGAATAATTTATTTACTAAAATTTTTACTAAGTCTAAAATAGGTGTTTAATTCAGATTCCGGTCCGGTTTCAGTTCAGTTTTTATGATTTTTAGATTTTTACTTTTTTTATTTTTCTGAAATATATCAATATATTGCGGTTTCTAAAAAACATAAAATTTGTATTATTTATACGGTATAACCAAAACCAAACTTCATCTTCTATTTTAATTCGGTCATGATCAGTTTAATTTAGTTTTATCAGATTAAACACTCTTAATCTAAAGTATGGCACCGTATCAACTGAAAAAATATGAGCAAAAATATATTCTAGTGGAAGCTGAATTCATAGAAGAAAAAAAATATATTTTTTCTCCAAATTTTTTATGATAGATTACCACCACTTAGCTATATCTTTTTTGTTATCTCTTTTTCAATAAAATGTCGAACATTTCAAGTAACGGAGTTTGTGAGATTTATAACCAAATCATATAATGTCCCAAATTTGGCAAGTTATTGGCACACAAAGATGAAGCACGTCCTTTTGTCAAGTGTGTTGTTACTGAAGATAGCAAGATTTGCATGTTCTAATGTAATATTTGAACTGACTTTAGACCTTTGTTGTAGTTTGGTCAAACCACCAATGAGTCAATTCTTTTTTAGATGATGCTTTTTTAAAGAGTTTGTTCATCTATTTTTGAAATATATCAAATCTATATTTGTTGAAGTTTCTGTTCTTTACTCATTTTAAAACAGTTTTCAGAATTTGGATTAGAACAATTTTAAAAAATTAAATTGACGAAATAACCTGAAAAAGTATAAAATATGTGTGTTTAATTGGCCATTTGAAAACATATAATTTTATTGAAGATCTTTTAAAATATTTATAATGTCGATAGTATTTATTTTTTTTGGTGTTTTTGCTTGGAAATTTTGGAGGTTTTTGACTATGATTTAATGATATAGTTGCTGGAATATCTTGTGGTTAATTAACATTTAATTTTTGCGATTAGTTTCCTGCATAATACTAAGGAAGTCTAGCTATATATTCAAATTCAAGAAACAGCTTCTAAGGAATTACATTATTCAAAGAAGATTTGTTTTTATGAACTTAATTGATTCAATTTTCTCTCATTAGAAAATATATTTCATATATAGAAGAAGAAGATTGTGTGGTTAAAAGATAGACCTAAGTCAGTTTCTTAAGACGTATCATATTTCATATCAAATTGGTAAATTCTATCATTGATTGTGATCAATCAAGTGATGATGTAGCTATACAATAATTTTTCATGTGGCTGAGTAACAACAAATCGAGGATCATATGTTCAAAATATATATAAATATATATAATATACAGGTGGATACGTTTGCACGAAAGGTTAGATTGTAATAATCATTCACTTTTTTATAGACAATGTAAAATGTAATACCAATGTTGTTATCTTTAATTGTTGACAAAAAAAATTACTATTTATAAACAACATGATGTTGTAGTATATACAAATTTTATTGAAAACAAAAAGTCTCAATTTATCGCGCCGTTCTCTTATCACGTTCACTCTAAAATCGTTTAAATTGCATTAATCATTCTACCACGAACCCCAATTTGATGTCTTTACAATTTATGAGATCTTGTTCGTCTGATTGGCCCACGAGGGTTGCCCCACGTTGGCATGTTCTCCGCATATTGCAACGAGATATTTTCCAATTAAATGGCTTAGATCCAGCACATGTAACTTTGTAAAATTTCTGCATTATATATAAATGAAAATAGTTTATAGTAAAGAGTAGTCCAACATGTGAACCAGTGGCCCCTAAAGTCATATGTTCTTTTCTTCCACAACAAAGTGAGTGTTAATTAGTCAATGAACCAATGAAATAAAATGAATTGAACAAGTTGTTTCCGACCAATGTTTATAGAAATGGCTAATCGTTAGTTAGTGGAGCAATGAACCACCGATTACGATTGTATCATTTGTATTCATTAGTTGTAATGTTTTAAAAACTACTTTTATTTAATCTATATAAAAGTACGAGATTTTTTTTCATTTTTTCATATCTATATTACAATATGTAAAAATAGAAGATTTTTTTATTTGGTTTAGATGAGAGTTTGCAAATTTTCATTCAGTGCTATTAATATGATTCACACAAAAAGTATATTTCGTATTGGTTTTTAGCTAATCTTTTTTTATATATTTTTGTTGATACTAAGTTTACCACATCAAATCTATAAAACAAGATATATGTATTATTTCGTCCTAAACAAATTTAATAATTTTTTTGTACAATCGATATTTTATAATGAGCGGTCTATTCAGATATATTAAAAACTTTAAATCTAAAATTTTATTTTTATTTTTCAATATACAACAATCGTTGAATTCGATTCCCAAATTTGAAAACCTAAATCCTGGTATGAACGTCCACAATTTAATATCGAATTTTAATAGCTTGAATAAACAAAACATAACTTGGTGTAAATGCAATAGCCACTAAGTGTTGACACTAGTGTGTGTCCTGTGTGTGCTGTTTGGATCTGGACAGGCGCGTGGAGGAGCGTCGGTGGATCTAAACTCTCAAGTCTATCATCAAAGCTCAAATTAGAAATAAACAAAAGGTGATAAATTAATTTTACGTATGGTTTTATTTGCTAAAACATTTGTTACATTTAAAGCAACCGACAGCAAGAATCATAGTAATTATGCGACGATGTGGGTATTTTTTTTTTCTATTCATATTACGCAGATCTAAACATTTTCTTCTCTTCGTTTATAAAGAAAAGAGTATTTTGGAATTATTTTTAATAGATTGTTAATCGCCGACAAAAGAAATATAGATTATCAATCGGCATCGATAGACACTATATACTAAATCGCCGTGATGTTCAACATTCGCGTCACAAAAAATAAACTAATGTATATACTCTGTAGTCTCCCAAGAACTGATTTTTTTTATCATTGATATATTAAAAATAAAAAAATACATTGTTGAATATACTATGGGATACATTAATAGCGAACAAAAATTCGATAATTCCAAAAACAAAGTTCCAATAAAAAAGATAAAATCCACAATAAAAAGATAAATTACCAAATCAAACATAATTTTTTAACGAAACTAGGAATCGAATTTTGCAATATCAACCACCAAAAACTAGAAAAGTGGATAAAAATAGTAGATCCGACATTACAAAGTTCTCTAAATCTTAAATACTTTTTTTAGTTTTATTGGAAATCATTCAACATAATTTTTTGAAGAAACTAGGAATTGAATCCTACAACATCAATCATAAAAAACATAAAAGTAAAAACTGAAAAAACGGATAAAAACAGTAGACACGACACTATAAAGTTCTCCAAATCTTAAATGTTTATTTTTTAGTTTTATTGGAAATCATTCAACATAATTTCTTGAAGAAACTAGAAATCGAATCTTACAACATCAATCATAAAAAACATGAAAAACAAAAACTGAAAAAAAAACGGATAAAAGCGTTAGGCTCGATACAACAAAGTTCTCTCAATCTTAAATATATTTTTTTTAGTTTTGTTGAAAATCATTCTAAAAATATTATATAAATTTATTTGAAACTTATGAAACTGATAATAGTAGTCTAGTAGGTTTGAAAAATACATTACATGAAACAAAACAAATGGGTCGCAATTGTACTGAGAAATATATTACACGACGAAAAGATGGTTTCATAATTGTGTTAGACTCGATTAAGACATTCGATCTTATTCAATCGAACGTAAAAAGAACAACACCATAGTGATGTTAAATATGAGCAGTATAATAATCTATGATATGAGAAAAGTATATTTTCTTAAAATTCAAATCTACAATAATAATAAATATAGAGATAATTATTAAAATAATTTTGAAAATTTACCTACTTACTAAAACAATTCTTTAGAGAAATAAGTTTACTAATCGTTGCTCGTAAATTGATAAAATCTTATATGTTAAAGATCTCACAAACACTAACGGGTTAAAGATTTTTATTGAATTTTTTTTGGTTATCTGTAGATCTTTGATATTAAGAAGCTAGATCAATATATTAAGGTGTGTTTTAAATTTATTTAAAAATAATTTCGGTAAAACTTGTAAGTACACTTAAATTATTAACTAATAATATATTTTCTTGTAAGAAAATATTCATATATTACTTTATGTTCTACTTTATATATCAATAATTCGAATAAATTGAAGTTTTATATTTTTCCATATCATTTATGAGCATAGTCTTCGTCTTAAGCAAACCGTGGACATATAAAAGAAATAATTTTATAAAATTGAGATATTTTTTGGAATGATATATCGTAGTTTAGTAAAAGAGTAATGTCACCGTTTCTTACGCATGTCACTATGTCGACACCAGTCACCATGTCAACATCACATTATAAAAGTTACGGAGTAAATAATATATTCCAAAAAGAATTGTTTTTTTTTGTTGAGTTTGGTGGGTTTCCATTTATACAGTCTAAATCGGAGGTTGGTGAAGCTTCACCAATAACAAAAGTCCTTCATCTATCTACCACATGGAAAATTATACACTCTCAGTTCTTCTATTTTTTATTTTTTAATATTTTTCTATTTTGAACTTATCGTTTAATGTTCTTAAACCTTATTCTATATTCTGGTCAAAAACGTAAAAATTAAAAACTATAAATGTTTTTACTTAAAAAAATATTATAACCAATAGCAAAAATACTGTGTAATGTTAATAGTCATAACATGTTAAATAAATATAAATTTCATAAAAATTTGAAAAAATTGAATAAAATGAAACAATCAAATTTGTAGTATATTTTATTTAATGAAATAAAGAAAATATTAAATTCGTAACAAAATTATATTTGTGCGAACTACTTATTTTTTTATTTGATAAATATTTTAATATTAATTAAAAAGACTAATTTTCAGTTTTTTAAAAATAGATCGTGAAAATTTTGTACTTTTAACTCATACTTTTTTAATATCTGGAATCAATTTTATAAAATTCAAATTTTAAAAATAATATTTTATATTAAAAAATATGAATCTGGAATACAATTGAACCAAACTTTTATCACTAAACCACTATACATCTAATAAAAATTTTGGAATATATTTTTATTTGTATGTGTCACCATTTCACAACAAATGATGCTAATTTTCTCTAAATCGTTTCAATTGCATTGTATGTCTTTGAAGGGACACCAATTTCTAATTTTATGACTCTTTTACATACTTTTCTACTTATGAGTAAACAAAACGCACTTAGACGGAAACGCACTTGCGGTGCGATTAAGAAAATGAAAATCTTCGTCACATCACATGTTGACCTCAGATCTGCTACTACCACTACGCACACTAGTTAAGTACCACAAAATCAATTTTCAATTTCAGAGGACGAATCTAACCTTCACCGACTCACTAAAATACAAAACCACCTACTCTCCTCCTCATCCCATGGCCCATGTTATGCTATTTTTTTTTCTTTTTCTTGATAGATTATTAAAAATTTATTGAATATTTATACAAATAATTATAGAAAATTCACTCCTAAACTCCTACTACAACTACTACTTTGTGTAGTGCCTAGTTGCTAAAAAGTTTTAGAGGAGAGCATACCAACTACACATTCCTTGGAATTACATATGTTTGTTTAATACAATGTGTGTATAATGGATTTTTATAATACTTAATTTTTGTTGCTTATTTTATTTTGTTCAATCTGCATTATGAATGTTTAAATTGGATGATAAAATAATTGATATTATATCTAACGTATGTATAAAATTTAAATTCGGGTCTTTGAGATAATATGATTACACTATCTAACATGTGACATATTCACAGGAAAATAATCAAAAAATTTTAAAATATCATTCTTAATATATTATATGCGGTTTTCAATAGAGATATGTATCAACTAAATTGTTTTTAATAGAGGTGGAGGCATAACGAATATCTTGAATTTTGATAGATATATAGGTTTACTAAAACATGTGTATAATAGATCTTTATGATACTGATTTTTTTTTGTCAATATGCATGCATGTTTAAAAAATTGGATTAATAAAATAATCTATATTATATCCAACTTATGAATAAAATTTAGATTTGGGTCTTTATAGTCATGCATCTACACTATTAACCAATTAGGGTGGGACATTTGTCTCACGTACGTAGAATACCAGCCTGAAGTCCATAGGCACTCAAAACATTTAGCCATTTGTTCTCTAAAAAATTTTGTTTTCGTAAATTATAAAAATTTGAAAATTTTCTTCTTCATTTTCATTTTCGTTTATAAAAAAAATTAGCTCAACAAGTACGTAAAAACATATCTCTTTTTCAATTTGTCTCTGTTTTTTTTTTCTTTTGTTCTTGTTGTTTTGTTTTGAAATTACCCAAAACAACCATAAATGCAGTCAAACCTTGATCATAAAACAGTTAAAAGAAAGAAAAAAAATATTTGGTAAGAGGGTAAAATAGTCAAAACACATCCTCTATTTCTCCTACCACACACACCTAACCAACCAACACCAAATTTAGCAAATAGGGTCAAATCCGTAATTTCTTGACACACTACTTCTCCGCTTTTAAACCCAACCGCCTTCCTCCTTCTCTTACATTTCTCTACTCTCTCCGATCTCAGATCTCTCTCTCGCTCTCCAATCTCAGATCTCTCGTCGTCCATATTCACGGAGATGGATCCAGTCTCTTCCTGGGGAAACACCCCTCTCATCACCGTCGATCCAGAGATCCACGACCTCATCGAGAAAGAGAAGCGTCGGCAATGTCGCGGAATCGAACTCATCGCCTCCGAGAATTTCACTTCCTTCGCCGTCATCGAAGCTCTCGGAAGTGCACTCACCAACAAATACTCCGAAGGTATGCCTGGTAACCGTTACTACGGAGGTAACGAGTTCATCGACGAGATCGAGAATCTCTGCCGTTCACGCGCTCTCGAGGCCTTCCGTCTGGATAACGCATCGTGGGGTGTCAATGTTCAGCCTTATTCTGGATCTCCTGCGAATTTCGCCGCTTACACCGCCTTGCTTCAGCCTCACGATCGTATCATGGGGCTTGATCTACCTTCAGGTGGTCATCTCACGCATGGATACTATACATCCGGTGGGAAGAAGATCTCTGCTACTTCGATCTACTTTGAGAGTCTTCCGTATAAGGTGAACTTCACTACAGGTTACATTGATTACGAAAAGCTCGAGGAGAAGGCGATGGATTTCAGGCCTAAGTTGCTCATCTGTGGTGGTAGTGCGTATCCTAGGGATTGGGATTACGCTAAATTGAGAGCTGTTGCCGACAAGGTTGGAGCTCTTTTGCTCTGTGACATGGCTCACATCAGTGGACTCGTTGCTGCTCAGGTATATTACCTACTCTCATGTGTGTTGATCTTGTTCTTCGTGTATCTTTTCATTTTGTTAGATCTTGTTTTTGTTTTGCGTTTTGAATGGTCAAGAGCGAGGATTTGGATTTGTGGAACTCTGATACAGATATCTCGTATCTGTCTCCATTCATGTTTTAAATCTATTGTTTTCAGGGTGTATTATCAAATGTTCTTGTTCAGAAGAACAAATCTGATCACATTTTTCAAAGTCTTTTGATCTTTACTTGTGCCATCTCAGTTAATCTACAGGAAAAAAGGTTTTGTTTTTGTTTTAGTGAATGTACCATAGGAACTATCAATTATCTTCAATAAGTTCAACCTATTAGTGTGACCAAGTGTTGCGACTACTCTAATGTTAGTTGCCAAGATTGAGTTTCTGCATTTAACCACATAACTGATTGAGTTTTTTTTTAAAATTCATGTTCACAGGAAGCTGCAAACCCATTTGAGTACTGTGACGTTGTGACAACCACAACCCACAAGAGTTTGAGGGGTCCAAGGGCTGGTATGATCTTCTACAGGAAGGGCCCAAAACCACCAAAGAAGGGACAACCCGAGGGTGCAGTCTATGACTTTGAGGACAAAATCAACTTTGCTGTGTTCCCTGCGCTTCAAGGTGGTCCTCACAACCACCAGATCGGTGCTCTAGCTGTTGCTTTGAAGCAGGCTAATACTCCTGGTTTCAAGGTCTATGCAAAACAGGTGAAAGCCAATGCTGTTGCCCTTGCAAACTACCTAATGGGCAAGGGATACAGTATTGTAACAGGTGGAACTGAGAACCACCTTGTTCTTTGGGATCTTCGCCCTCTAGGATTGACCGGTAAGTGAATAATATCTTTGAGAAAAAGAAAAGAAACAACCTTTGAGACCCTCATATATACGGAACACTCCTGATTGTATCTAATTCTGCTTCTGTCAGGTAACAAGGTTGAGAAGCTTTGCGATCTGTGCAACATTACTTTGAACAAGAATGCTGTATTTGGAGACAGTAGTGCTCTTGCTCCTGGAGGTGTAAGAATCGGTAAGAGAGTGGGATTGATTGAAATGTTCTTGACAATGGTCGATGAAATTCCCTTGTCGGATCTTGAAAGTTCGTGCAAATATATGTGTGATTGTAGGTACACCCGCGATGACATCGAGAGGATTGGTGGAGAAGGACTTTGAGAAGATAGGAGAGTTCTTGAGCCGATCAGTGACACTGACATTGAACATCCAGAAGGAGCATGGTAAGCTGTTGAAGGACTTCAACAAGGGTTTGGTGAACAACAAGGAGATCGAGGAGCTCAAGGCTGACGTCGAAAAGTTCTCAGCCTCCTATGAGATGCCTGGATTTCTCATGTCTGAGATGAAGTACAAGGATTAGAGATCTCCTTTTCTCTATCTCTCTCTCTATCAAAGAGTAATCTTCTATTATCTCTATATATAGTATGCTTTTGTAGGGTCGCCTAATTGGAATTCACAAGGCGAAGAGACGAAGAAACAAACAGTAAAAACAAAAAAAAGGGTTTTCTTGAGTTATTTCTTCTTGAATGTTTTTTTTTCTTATTGAAATTGTTGTATTTTGTTGGCTTTTTAATAATATCAGCGAGTTTCTCTTACTCACGATCAACTTAAAATTGTGTTTGTTTGTCTGGTTTACGATTGGTGAATCAAAATGGTTAACGGTTTTTAACCGGATTAGGGAATGATCTGGTTATGTAACGTAGAAAAGAACAGGAAAAGTTTTTATGTAACGTAATAAACAAACACACTTGATAAGGCAAACCAGGATAACGATGATGATGACAATCATCGTGTTGATGAAGTTGAAGACAATCACTAGGCCGATATTAACAATATCAATAGCCCACACGAGGACAATGGGATGCAAGTAATGACTTCTGTCTTACAATCCATTGATGTGGAGGCAAAACCGACAACGACAATCTCAAGATCAATTGTAACATCCCGGTTTATAGTATATGGTAGTGTATGTGGAGAGGTTTAAAAAAATTGATTTGGCTATCTATGTCACTAAAGTGCACTTATTTTTTCGGTCATTTGTCCAGAGAGAATTCCAGAGTTAAACGTGCTTGAGCTGGAGCAGTCAAAAGATGGATGACCTGTCGGGAAGTGATTTCCGATACCGTGTGAGTGAGGACAAAATACAGAAAAAGATCACGTGGTGATTACAGGGTCAGTATATCAACTCTCTCGAGCCTCCCGGTTAACACACCGACCGTCGGACAGGGGTGGGGCCCACGGGCCGAGAGAGGACGTGGGTGCCCACTGGTAGGGGGCGGTTGGGGCGTTACAATTTTGGTATCAGAGCCGAACCCAGACAAGTGTGGAGTCATGAGGGCTCGCACCGTCGGGGGTGACGGTCCTGGCGCGCAACGGGGACGTTGCGTTCAATGAGTGGGGGTGATTGTAACATTCCGGTTTATAAGAGAGGTTTAAGAGAATTGATTTGGCTACCTATGTCACCAAAGTGCACTTATCTTTTCGGTCACTTGTCCAGAGAGAACTCTAGAGTTAAGCGTGCTTGAGCTGGAGCAGTCAAATGATGGGTGACCTGTTGGGAAGTGATTTTCGATACCGTGTGAGTGAGGACAAAATATGGGAAAAGATCACGTGGTGATTGCAGGGTCAGTATATCAACTCTCTCGAGCCTCCCGGTTAACGCACCGACCGTCGGACACATCTATCGATTCTGTTCTTGATGAGGTCTATTCTGATTCGATGTCCAAGAAGACAGGTAAACATGTTTTAATGAAAATTCCTCTATTACTGTTGTGCTTGGTTCTGTTAAAAAACGCAGGAAGAGTGCTGAAAACAGGGACATACATGTTATATTTTCATCCGTCATAGCAGAAAACATACTTTAGAAACTTCGTACGGATTACGCTGGCATGGAGGCTGCCTCTCCTGCCTCACCTACACACATCAGAGGCACCGTAGGCCGGAGACCACCACCAATTCCATGAAAGTTGAGGTGTGAAACTGTCGGGGCTTGGGACAACGCCTCACAGTTCGACATCTAAAGAAGATCCATAAGGTGTATCTCTCAGCCTTATTGTTCCTCATGGAATAAAAACAGAATGATAACAAAGTTCGTGATGTTGGGATGCAGTTAGGGTTCGATCAAATGCAGATAGTTGCACCACAAGGGTTAAATGGTGGTCTTGTTGTCTATTGGAAGAATTATGTTTCAGTTTCTTTTATCTCCTTAGATGCTCGCCTTGTAGATTTCTATGTTGAATTCAAAGCTTCTAAGTTTTACTTGTCTTGCATCTATGGCCACCCAATTCCAAAATTTAGATGCCATTTGTGGGAGAAATTACAACGTTCAGCAGTTACAAGAAATGTGTGGAGACTTCAATGAAATTTTAAGAACGAATGAGAAATAGGGAGGAAGAGTAAGGAATTAGAGCAGCTTTAAAGAATTTAAAGTTATGATAGAAGTCTGCAATATGATGGATCTAAAAACAAAAGGGAATCGATTTAACTGGTGGGTAAACAAAGAAATGAAATCGTGGAATGCTACTTTGAAAGGGTTATGGTAAACTCCGAATGGAAAGTTCAGTACACCGCATCAGAGACAGAATTTTTAGAACTTGCATAATCTGATCACCGACCACTGATTGTGAATATTGAGTATGAAGAACGTACAAAGAGAGGACAGTTTCAATACAACAGAAGGTTGGTGCAGGAGGAGGATTTCGTTAAAAAAGTGAACATGTTTTGGTGTACACGAGCTTCTTCTCCCAGAAGGCTGTTAGATAAATTAGGTTCTATCGAACTGAAATCGCGAAATGGAAGTAAATGAATAGATGCAATGCAGCAGAAAGGAGTCAGGTGGTTCGGAACAATTAGAAAGGGCTCATCAAGATTGCCGACCATCTTTGATAGACATACGGAAGCTACGGTCTGATCTTAACAGAGCAAATTTGGATAAACGTATTGGAGTCTCAAAAGCAGAAATAAATGGCTTCGTATGGGTGATAGAAATATACGTTTTTACCATGGGATAACTAAGTCACGAAAATCACGATCGTGTATAAAGCATATTATAGATGATCATGGTATCATGTATAAAAAAGATGAAGCGATTGCGAAAGGGACATAGAATTATTTTGAAGACATGTTCATTGCCTTAAATACTATTCCAATTGATTATGTAATACCACATATGCAAAAAAGGATTACAGAGGAAATGAATACTTTTCTTATACGACCAGTTACAGATAAAGAAATTAAACATGCTACCTTTCTAATCGGGCCGGATCAGGCGCCTGGCCATGATGGTTATACAGCTGCTTTTTATCAGCATTTTTGGGAAGAAATCGGACCAGACGTAAGTGCCACGGTTAAACAATTTTTTGCATCCGGGGTTATGAAGTCAAAGATGAACCACACCCAACTTTTTTACTACCAAAGATTCTAAATGCAGACAAAATGTCAGACTCTCGACCTATAAGTTTATGCACAATCAGCTACAAGATCATTTCGAAGATTTTAGTGCTGCGATTTAAAGAGATGTTAGGACGTCTGATATCTGAATCACAGGCTGCGTTTGTACCATGGAGGAATATAACATACAATATTTTGGTAGCTCATGAATTACTACACGCTTTAAAATTTAAAAGGAATTTTGCGGAGAATACATAACAACATACATCGACATCAGCAAAGCGTATGATAGAGTGAAGTGGAATTTTCTCCAAGGTGTAATGGAAAAAATGGGCTTCTCCGAGACTTGGATCAAATGGATTATGGCTTGCATTAGTACAGTTTCATTCTCAGTTATTATTAATAAAATTATGGAGATTGCAAGCCAACGAAATATATTAGACAAAGAGACCTGGTATCACCATATTTGTTTCTGTTATGCGCATAAACGCTATCTCAAATGTTGTACCAAGCACAAAAACTTACAGAATTTTCAGATATGCAATTAACAAACTCATTTCCAACAATATCTCATCTATTGTTTGCAGACGATTCATTGTTTTTTTGCAAAGCATCAATGGAAGATTGTTCTCGCATTGCGACAATTCTGCATGTATGAAGCAATCTCAGGCCAAAAATTTATCTTTGAGAAATCGTCTATCGTTTTTGGAATGAAATAAATGGGCATATGAGACATCATATTCACCAATTGTTAGGAATCACAAGCATTGGAGGTGCATGCAAATATTTGGGTCTGCCGGAACAGTTTGGAAGAAACAAAACATAGCTTTTTAGTTTTGTAATTAAGAGAATAAAGGAAAATCTGAATGGTTGGCATAACCAGTTTTTGAGGCTGGCTGGAAAGGAGATCCTTATCAAAACGGTTGCACAAGAAAAACCAGTGTATTTAATGAACTGCTTCTTAATTTCAAAGACGATATGTGAGAAAATAAATGTATGCTCTCAGAATTCTGGAGGGGTGGAAAAATGGTATCTCTAGGATATCATGGAAACGATGATCAGTTCTAAAGAAAGAGGGTGGTTTGGGATTTAGAGATTTACATGATTTAATGTGGCTTTGTTGGCTAAACAAGCATAAAGGATACTTAAAAACCCATCCTCATTACTGGCCAAAATATATAAAGGAAGATATCATAAGTCATTGACGTTCATAGAGTCGATAAATGGAACAAATCTTTCATATGGATGGAGTCTATTCAAGCAGGGAAGGATCTGCTACAAAAATGGTTCTAAAAACGTTTCGGTAACGTATTATCTAAAAAAGTGTGGGGGAGATCATTGGTTACCGATCTTACCACCAAGAAAGCACGTGGTACGATTACCAATCCATAAATGAAAATTATTGAATTATGGAAGCAAGGACGAAAATAAATGGGATACAGAGAAATTATATAGTCATAGCAAACGAGGATGCTATTTTGGCTAAGTCGATCAGATTATCGATTTATGAAAGTGAAAATGAATATATTTGGCCATTTACGAAAGATGCAACATATACAATTAAATCAGGTTAATTGTTTGCTACACATGTTGCTAATTCTGAAGCAATAATTCCTCCGGAAGGTACCCTCGATCTTAAGCTGATAATCTGGAATTTAAAAATACCTCCGAAGAAAAAATACTTCCTTTGGAAGGTAATTGCATGCACTATTCCTACAGCCGAGAGGTTACATTCAAAGCATGTTAACATCGATCCGGTTTGTCAACGATGTTTATACGAGGAAACAATTAACCACATGTTGTTCGAATGTATTTATGCACAATCCATTTGGAGATGTGCAAGTTTTCATCATTTTGATCAATCGTCGGGCTCTTTGGAGGACAATATCAAGGTGGCTATTCAAATATTAGAGACAGTGGGTTTCTCATACAAGGTACAATTACTACTTTTCTGGATTATTTGGATGATTTGGAAATGTGTAAACAAATGTCTCTTTAGCAAGAGAAGTGTACACGTGCGAGAAGAAGTTACAAAGAGTTTAAAATTGGTAGCGGATTGGGTAGTAGCTTTTCCAAACTCACAAGATAATACCACACAAAGGAAAAATCAAAACTCAAAATGGGAACCACCTCCATTTGGCTGGCTCAAATGTAATTTTCACAGTAGCTATCAAATGTAATCTGAATTTATGGGTATTAGATGGATTATTAGAGATTCCAATGATAGACATGTGGAATCCGGTTTCATAAAGCTGGATCAAGTTCAGTTTCCATTACAAGCGGAAGCAAGCGGGTTTTTATATGTCATTTAACATGTGTGGATGAAAGGTTTGAAAAATGTCTGATTTGAAGGAGATAACCAAGAGCTTACAAATAGAATTAATAAAAAACAAGATAGCATAGAGACTGGAAGTTTGCTCCTGGATATTCGACACTGGATAAGTAAGCTATCTCTTTGTTCGCTAGGACATGTTAATAGAAAAATAAACTAAATTACGGATGTTCTGTCAAAGAATGTTTACGAAATAGATAGCAATGGTCTTTTATTTTCAAATCCTCCGATATGGATGACAAACTATTTGTATCACCTTTTTCAGTATAATATAATCAGATATTAAAAAAAACAAACGCAGTAGCTGAATGGATTTTCTATATACATACTTATATTTTTTAAATCAAATACTACTCTCCACAAAAGCAATACTTTCTCTATTAAAATCATTACTTTTATCCAATTAAAAAATATATGTAAGTATTATACACATGATTTTTCATTACTAATTATTTTTTGAATTAATAATTTTTATAATTTATTAAAATAATATGGTTTGTAATGTTTTATATAATTATGTACCATATTGATATTGTTAATTTATTATTAGTCTCGAACCAGTTATAAATATCTTTGAAATGTATATGTTTCCAACTGCTGCACCAGTTGTATGACTCGCTTAATAATGTTTGAAACCGCAATGATCCGCTTCCGCAAACTTTCGCACCGGCAAACGCTGTGTTTAAATCAGTAAAGCCCTAATAAAGCCTTGATCAAGTAATTGCATTCAATAACAAGGAGAAACAAGTTATTTAAGAAACTAACAAAAGCTAATATCTAGTATAAATAACAAAATATATAACCACCATATGTGCCATATTAAGAGCATGGTTGGTTTAAACGCATCGGATGCGGATGCGGAAGGTTGAGAAAACGAGTGGTTACAGTTTCAAACGTTATTAAGCGATTTATATTGACTGATACAATGGTTGAAATCGAGAACATTTACGAAATATTATGATTGACTGACTATCAGATGTATTAGCAATTAAATAAATAATTAACAATATAAACACATTATATAATTATAACAAACATCAAATACCATATTCTTATAATAAAATATAAAAAATCGTCAACTCAATATAATTAGTAATAAAAACATATATATAAAATTATAAAAAAACATATGTATACTACTTACGTATTTTTTTTAATTTTCTTTAATTTGAAAAAAGTTGTGATTTTTATAGAGAATTTTTTTGTGTGGGGATTATTGTTAGATTTTTAGAAACATTTATTTTTTAGATATATATATTAGTGACCGAAGACAAATGTATCGAGAGAATTTTGGTTTAAAAATCTTATAAATATAAAATTATTTAGATGGTTAGTTAATGTTAAGTATAAAATGTTAAATTTATTCATATATTTCATAATTGTAAAATTCAAATCTCAATTTTGTAATTTATTATGTATATATTGATTTTAAATTAAGTTTTATTTTAATTATCCATCTCTAATCGCAAACGCCCAAAGGAAGTACCTTTTGATTTTTAGAGGTTCATAGCTGCACGAAGCGGTAAAAACGTTTTTTGTAATTGCTCAAATGTTAATAACCCGCAAACTCTTTATTTGCATATGCTAATAAGATAACCAATCAATCCCTAACCCTACACTCTAAAAACACTTCATCTTTCTCTTTCTTTTTCTTATTTGATCCCACCATTAACTACAACACATCTTTCTTTTTGATAAAATACTATAACACATCTTTTTCTCTCTTTCTCAATTTCTCTCTTTACATCCAGAAGTCAATTCACACAAGGCATATTTTTCTTCGTTGTTTTCTGCAGGAGTAATGCCAGTCCACAATCACACGTTTTATCTCCTTGTGGCTCGCCTCAAGCTCATGGACGATACGGAAAGACATATGTCTTGTTGCCAAGCCATACACCTAAATCCCGTCCGAACACTTGCTAAGAGAACAAGAAGTTCTAAGAGAATGATAAAGAATCATCATCAAGACAATACCGTAGCGCCTTGTATTCGAACATTAGCTCGGGGCATTTTCTCTACCCCTTCTTATCTTGAAAAAATAGAGACATTTTGCGTCCTTGAACTGATAGGCGACGTAAGTGTTCTACAAACTCACTCAAGTAAAAATTTAATAGACATATTTATCAAGACATTATTTTCAAGAAATTATTTCATAATATTACATGGTGTTATCTCAAAATCTGATGTATTTATAGGAAAGAGATTAATGCACATTGTACTCTTTTTTTCTAGATTATAGTTTTTTTAATTTAGTTTTGCTTTTTTAATTAAAGAGTAGTTTATGCGCTTTAAAAGATATTTATGTACAAAACCCTTTTATTTGCTCTATATAAACTACTCATTAGCCATGGGACAAAACCAACCTTTCACTCTCACTAGAAAGAAATTTAGAATAATTCAAAGAGTCCGAGATCCGATTCGTATCCTCTCCCTCCAAACAAATAATGTCGTCAAGTTTTGACGACGGCGAGGATTTTACGTTTACAGAGGAGGAGCTTCTCGCTATCGACGCCATCGAAGCTTCCCATTTCTCCCAATTGTCTTCTTCTTCTTCTTCTTCTTCTTCTTCTTCTTCGACGACCTCTGGCCATGCTCACGAGAATCCAAATCAAACCCCTAATCAGATCCGTCGCCAGTTGCCTCGTTCCATCACTTCTCCCACAGCCTCTAAGCGATTCCCACTCTCTCGTTGCGAAGGTAATCACTTCTCTTGATTCATCACTTTCGAATTTCACCGTCTTCTTGCTTAGAAATTTCTCTGTTCTTGAGATCAATTTGTTCCTGGTGTTCTCAATTATCATATTACATTGAAAAGTTCTTGTCTTTTTTTTTGAATGTAAAAAATTGTTGGTACCCTAATGTGTATTAAACTAAGAATCATTTGTGCGGAACATGATTCTTTAGCAAAGCAACTTATCGTTTTGATTATTTACGTTTGTTTTTGATTTGCTTATTGCAGGAACGAATTTTCCAGCGATGAGGTTTGGTGGTAGAATTTTGTATAGCAAGACTGCTAGTGAGGTTGATAAGCGAGCAATGCAGCTTCTTCAGGTTCTTGAAACCAAGAGAGATCATTCTGGAAGAGCTATTGTTGGGTTTGATATTGAGTGGAGACCTACTTTTAGAAAAGGTATTACACATTTTTTTTTGGTCTTCATTGATTGTTTTCTTGTGTCTGATTCCGTGTAAAACACTTCTCAACTCATGCTAGTAGAGTCTTATCTCGGTCTGTTCTTTGATTTATCTCTATGGATGCATATGTTTTCTTGTCTATTTCCTCGGTTGAAGTTTCGATGAGATAATGATGGGCGACACAATTCTCTTGTCTCCTTTCTAAATGGTTTGGAATCTCATTGCTGCAAGCTTTTCATATGCTACTTTGTTCTATTATATCTCTTTGCTTATCTATGTTGTAATGATAGTTGTTTGATAATTTTTTTGTGAAGTTGTAAACTTTTTATCTGTGGGCCTGCTCTTAAGTTTAAAACTCCATCCCTGTGTCGAGTTTGCTCTCTTCGGGTTGAAGAAGAAAGATAAATGATGTATCACATAGGTCTGGAGATTTTGGTTGACAATATAATTCTTGAACTCTTTGATGTTTGCTAGTATATGCAGTATCTTGAGACAAGTTCTCGTGACCTAGCTAATGGTAACTCATGAAATATGGCTTTTCAGGTGTTCTCCCGGGGAAGGTTGCAGTTGTGCAGATATGTGTTGATAATGATTATTGTGATGTAATGCAAATTATCCATTCTGGTATCCCACAGAGTCTCCAACATCTTATTGAGGATTCAACACTCGTAAAGGTATGTTAACTTCTTGAAATGATCAAAGTTCTTGTTGTAACACCATGTATGCTCAAGTTCTGATACACATATATAGGTAGGTGTTGGAATTGACGGTGACTCTGTGAAGCTATTCCATGACCATGGAGTGTCCATCAGAGATGTCGAAGATCTTTCAGATTTAGCCAACAAAAAAATTGGCGGAGATTCGAAAAGATGGGGCCTTGCTTCGCTAACTGAGACACTTGTGTGCAAAAGGGTACCACATTGTCTTGTTGATTTCAAAAGCTTGACCTTAATTTTCTCCTAACAACTTTGTGAAATATGTTCCAGCTCCTTAAGCCGAGCAAAATCAGGCTCGGAAACTGGGAGGCCTATCCTCTGTCACAGAGGCAGTTACAATACGCAGCAACCGATGCCTATGTTTCATGGCATCTTTTCCAGGTAAACATCAAAGAAAACCCATCTTCTCGTACGCAATGACCTTAAAGCAAAAAGTCACACATCGTTGTAATTGTAGTACTGTTAGTTGTCGTAGATTGTATTTGGTGAGTAAGAAGCTAATAGAGAGCATTGTTACATCTTCTCAGGTTCTAAAGGACCTTCCTGATGCTGCCAATTGATCATAACGTGAAGGAGGAAGCTTCAAGGTTAACCCCCAAGAGTTAGCATCAAATGGTATATTGCAATTGTTACGGGATTCGCAGAGTATATTTAAACATTGTATTTGGTTGCACTCAATTTAGTACGATTCGAATCAAAGCAAATCAGGAAAGATAAGAGTTGGACACTGCAAATACATGAAAGCACTACTTGAATGTTTTATTCACCACCATGAGAGAGAATTATAAGTTGTGTTCTATAGACACATAACAATCAACGAAAATGGAGCCATCCAAACCTGTTCATTCGTCCCTAACGGTTGCTGCACAAAAACAAAGAGAACTTTTTGATTATATAATAAAAACAAAACACTATACTCAAGCTGTATTAGAACCACCACAAGAATAAATTAATGAGGGACTTCAAAACACTCTCAAAATTAATGATGACTGCCTCACACGAAAAAATCTAAAAAACTTGAAAAGCTGTGAGTTAAGCCATCTCTGTCAGCAACATTCAAGAAGTTAACTTAACTGGTCATTTGTTGCTAAGGGTTTTTTAATTATAAATCAATATTGCAAGTAGCTAACTAGAGTCAAACCCACATAAACATTTCTCTATCTGTTTTGGGTTCAAAAACTTAAATAATTAAACATCTCTAAGAAAAAGAGAAAGCACCTACGCAGAGCATTATAATCGTTAACAGAAAATGTTCCGGCCTCCACACTTACCGCTTAGATCCACATAGCATTACGCTTCTTTGCATTAACAGCTAATGCATTCGATGCTGTTCTCCAGAGAAAATGTTTGATTTTTGGAAGTGTAGACGAGTTCCAAATGGCTTGCGCAATGTCAGGATGCGTAGCTAGTCTTGCATAGCTAGGTGGTACACTTTAGAACCGTATTGTATACGGAGAACTTGGTCTCGTCAGCCTAGTTTCGTTACGTTTCTTTATATGTTATAGTGTCCTCAGTCCTCATCGGCCAAATTCGATATATACATGTGTTCCTTTTCATGTATTAGAACTTCTTTAAAGTTAAAACCCAATAATTTATATTTAATTTGGCACTTTCGGTGAGACAACTACAAAACCATATGAAATTAACAAACTAACCCAAAAAACATATATAATCATAATATTACTTATATTTTTCACAATATTTGCCATTAAACCTTTGTTTTTTTACCTATGTAGCAGTTTTATTTTATTAGCGTATATGTCAAAACTCTATTTTTTGGTAGTTGAAAAACGCATAAAATCACATAAGACTACAAGTTTTAAAGATATTTCATTCTATACTTATCATCTTTGTGTTCTATGTAGAACCCTCGACGGTTAGAGTATTGAAGAAGATGGTGAGAGATTTTGTGATCGAGAACGTAGAAGACTTTTTTTGTGATGTTAAGCATGATGATGATTGTTGGAGGTGGGCTTCGCCCGCCACGATCTGGCCCGGATTGAAGTCAAAGATTAATACTTATGAGGTCCAAGGCCCACGAACGATCCATTTGTTATCATGTGGTCCACGAGTAACCCGGTTCAAGACGCCGCGAACGAGCACCGGACCCACCAGACGTTTCACTGTAACGGCCAAACAGTTGCGTTGCGACGAACGACAGGAAGATACGTGCAGAGTGGTTGAGCTCATGATCACCTATGGAGCTATAAGCGGCGACCTAAGAGAAGTTAGGTCGGAGGAGCTTATAAATAGGGAGGTCGAATTTGGAGAAAATGGGGAGAGAAACGACTCTTTGTATCTTGTATTGAAAATCGTTATCATAATCAATAAAATCACTACTTCTTAAACACTGAAACTTTCGAATCATCCAATACCGATCTCCATACAAACAATGATGAAGATAATAGTGCAAAAAATGACTATAAATATCTTTGTACATAGAATGTTGGTTCACTCGAAGCTTAAGATGGTGTTCTTGGTGTAAGTACATTACTTTAAATATTTGGGTCAAACACATAAAATGTCTACTATGTACATGCACAACACAATAAGGTAAGATAAATTAGATTGATGCTGGAACCTTAGATGCCATTACAAAATGTTTTCTCCTATGCTGACATGTAACTTAGCTGAGTTCTTCACCTTTTACGTAATACAGACATGTTAAAAGCGTATTCCAACATATATTTATACAAATTAAATTAGTTTGCATATAACTCGAATTAATGCAATTTTAATTCCACAGAACTCAACCATGTTTAATAACAACATTGCTCATATACATATAAAGTTGATTCTTTTATTTGTGAGTCACTGCAAACCCATTTCTTTCTTATTAATTATGTTGGAACAACTTTAATTTACTGCCACGTTATAGTTCAAGAGAACTAGTGGAGTGATCATGGTTGTTGATTGTTAAATCAAGTAATGAATTTATTCTAAGATAAAAGTAGGGTTGGAAATTTTAAACGCACACACATAAAAAGTAAGAAAATAGTTGATAAAAAAAACATTGAACTTAAGAAAAATGCAATAAACACATAAAACTTAAAAAAAAGAAAAGACCATGTAAAACATTTCGTTTTTTTCGTAAGGGGGAAAGATAGAAAATAGAAATAAAGAAAAAAGTCAAAACATATATAGATAATCGTGAAAAAAGAACCACACTACCTAATGGACAAATTATAGAGGGTTATTGAAAACAAAATTTATGTGGAGTTTGAGAATTTTAAAAGTTTAATAGATTTAACAAATATTTTATAAACTCTTATCAAATCTCTATGATATTGCTATTGATTTGCTATTGATTGTTATAGATTTGTGTATATTTTTTTCTCAAACAATTTTCTTTTTAAGGCATATATATATATGTTTCTTTCGTAATATTTCCAAAACTATTTTTGATTTGAATATATATATCATCAGTCAATTATTTATTAGGATATTGGTAAAAATTCTTGTTATTGGGCCTAATAGAGATAATCTATTTATTTTATTATTTTTATAGTGTTCTATGTATTTATATTATCTTTTATATTATGTATTGATTGTTCTCCAACCACCATAGTTGACCATATGTTATAGATTTATATTAGTTCATATATATAGCTTTATGTTTGATTATTTTTTTTCATAGTTTGATTTTGTTATTCTAAGTTTTGTTTTCAGTTTAATTTTGTTATGTTCATATCTTTAAGAAAGAGTGGTCTGTGTATGTTTTTGGTGATACATAACTATTTTATGTATGTGAATATGTATTTTTTTGTAACATAGATTTTGAAAATCTTAAGAGTATATATGATATTTTGAAAGTTGAGTCTTATGAGTAAAAATATAGAGAATTTATATCCAATAATATAAAATTTAAATAGAATTACAAAATCAATGACAACTAAACTTTTTGAATAACAAAAGATTTTAAAAGAATTTAAAAATCCCGTCTTAGCGTTAAGATAATGACTCAGTAACACTACCTAACAATTCCCGTCTCCCTCGTGATCAACGAGCAGTTTCAAACGGTATAATTTCTCAGCTCGGTTCTTCCACTTATAATTGAAAACAGGGTAGGTTAAGGTTTGGGATCCTTGTACCATGAGCGTTTCGACCTCAGCTAGTTGACGATACTCTTCCTCTGTCTCGGACAGTAAGGCAACAATCTCTTTCCGTATCCCAGTTGCTTTCTCTAGGACCCCTTGAAGCCTGGTTTCACCAACAATCATGATGACGCGACTCCTTATCTTAACTATACGTGGAAACTTGAGTTGTTACAACATAAATGAAAAAGAAACAAAGAAGGTTGCAATGACAAAAAAAAAAGATTCTACTTAATTCAAAAGTAATTTGGTCTCGGTTAGGAGTATTTTGAATAGAGTTGAGCCCAATTAAAAGTCTCATCGATTGAGCGATGTTGTTATTAATGAGTGTTGAGTTATGTATTGAAACTTCTCTAATTGTGATAATATAAATCGATTACGATGTAAAAGAAACAATTGTACCCGTTTGATTATCAAGGGAAAAAAAGAATTTGTTACGTAAACTTTTTATATCTTGAGTTTCTATTAAATTTTATGTAAAACAGTAAAAGTACAATAGAAATTTTTTTTATAAAATTGTTGGAAAATACAAGTTATTAAGCTTTTTACGTAAAAGATTTTTCTTTTTTTATTGGAATCTTCCTACCAATTTTTCAAAATCTTTTTTTATGTTATATTTTCAATTTTAAAATTGGAGTCCATATGTTAGACCTTTACATTTCAAGTCTATATAATAATCTTTTATGTACATAATTGATGATTTTTCTTAACTTCAAGTATATATAGTTAGTGGACAATGTAAACCTCATAAAAAGGATTCGGCAGGTAAAAATATTACGTGTGGTATCTTCATTTTTTTTTGAGTTTAGAGAATACATGGTGTACTTTACCAAAATTTTATGGTCGAACACCTAATTAATCATTTGTTTTTGGAAATGTTTCCAGCAAATAATCAATCGAACGGGTAAGTAATTGGTCGATCACTGCCATGTTCGACATGTTTTGAATCGAAAATCTATAAAAAAATTGATTTCTTTTAACTTTTTCTACAATACTCATGTTTGATCAACCGTAGAAAAAATAAAATCCTAAAAATACTTACTAGTAAGTTGCATCTCACTCATAAATCGCATAACATCAGTGTGGTTATTCTTCCAAACCATCATATTGGTGTTGAACTCGCTCTTGAAATCGCAAAGAGCATCCCTCTGGTCTAGACGACAAAAGTATCTAACAGGAGAAGCCAAAACAAATATTGAGTTAGAAAGGGAGAAGATTAAGCACAAGCTCCATATGATCATCTTCCTCCTCCTCGATCTTTGATTTTCCGTTGAAAAACCGGAAGCTTGTCTTTGGTTAGTAATAAGCTAAAGGAGAGCATTATTACATCTACTAAAGTTCTAAAGAACCTTCCTGATGCTGTCATTTGCTCATAACGTGAAGGACGAAGCTTAAAGCTTATAATAACTCCAAGAGTTCGGATCAAATGGTATTGTAATTATACAAAATGAGAATATGGCCGATGAAGAATCCACAGAATAGACCAGGTACATAGGCTATTGAAGCTGCAATCCAACTCAATACTTGATCTTCTTCTTCCTTTTCTTCATCTTCTTGCTCTTGCTTTCTTGCTTCTTCTTCTCCTCCACTGCAGTTTATCTGGAGAGGAGCACCGTATAGCCCGGGATTCCCTGCAAAAGAAAAACAATTCTGGCTTTGAATCTGAGTGCCTTGTGGTATTGGACCTTCGAGACTGTTGCTAGAGAAGTTCATCCACGCGAGAAACGTGAGTTTCCCGAGATCCGGTGGGATTTTTCCGGATAATCTGTTTTGAGATAGATCCAATGATTGGAGATTGGTCATGTTGGACAGAGATGGTGGAATACGGCCTGTGAAAGCGTTGTTTGACATGTTGAGCACAATCAGTTCTTTAAGTAAACCGATGGATTCAGGAATATCTCCTTCGAATCTGTTTTCGGAGACATCAATGGTTTTGTAGATTGAGAAACTACTCCCAAGCAGCTCCATCTCCAAACCTTTGTTCGCCAGAACCACTGACTTACGATAGTTTGAAAAGGTAACTCCTATAAACCTATTCTGCTTATTATCTGCAGTGTATGGAACCCATGACATTACATTCCAACCAGAAAAGTAATCCAATGGCAAGACTCCAGTGAAGAGATTTTTCGAAATGTCAAAGATTCGCAGCTTGGAGAAACTCAAAGAAGCCCCTGGAGAATATATTGGCACATGGAACCTGTTAGAACGAAGGACAAGAATCTGTAGACTAGGTAACATTCGCAACCAAAATGGAAATGTATCATTGAACATGTTATCTTCCAAGATCAGAAACTCGAGTTGAGTGCAGTTTATCAGAGACTTGGGAAGTTCTCCTGATAACTGGTTGCGACCAACATCAAGTGAAATCAAGTCAACACCAATATATTCCTCAGGCAACATACCAGAGAGGCTGTTATTCCGAAGATGCAAGATCGAAAGCTTAGTATTGAAACTCTCCAAACACCGAGGTATAGAACCGCTGAAGTTGTTGTTGGTTAAAATAAGTGTATCAAGAGAAACCAATTCGCAGATTGTCGCTGGAATCTCTCCCGAAAACCGATTATTGGAGGCTGAAAAAAACTTCATAGATCTTGGTAACAAAGGAAATGGACCTTGGAAAGTGTTTGAACTTATATCAAGCATGTGTATTGTATTTCTTTGAAATACATCCGCTGGTCCTTCAAAGCCACTGAAAGAGTTCCGAGAAATGTCTACATAGCCTAGTCCTGGCAGTCTCCATAACCACTCTGGTACTTGCCCTTCAATTTGATTGGCAGAAATGTCTAAATAAAACAAACTGGTTTGTGTTTGTAGAAACTTGGGAAATTCCGAAATATTGCAGGAGGCTAGAGCCAATGATCCTATGGGTGAGGGAAGATGGAGAGTTGAACTAAAATTCATATAGTTCCCTGAAAGATGAAGTAAGCTAAGTGACATAAAATGTGAGAATAGACTCATGTCAAGAATACTTATTGTATTCAGACGGGAGAGGTCAAGGACCGTAAGTGACTTGAGATGCAAGAAGATGCTGAAATCGACCATGTCCCCCCTGTGTTCCAAAAAGAGAGGTCGAGATACGAGAGTCCAACCAGCTTTGATATAAATCCCGGGAATGGCCCACTGAGCCTGTTTCCTCCAAGGGATAAAAACTGAAGTTTAGATGATACTGAAGAGATATTTCCAATCTCAGGAAGACTGGTGAAGCCGTTTCTTTCCAGGTTAAGATGGACCAATGAAGGGATCATGAAAAGAGACGATGGAACAGATCCGGAAAATGAACTTGAACCAATATCAAAGTATTCCAGTTTGGAGAGGCTACTCATGTTAGCCGGGAGCGTACCTTCGAGCTGGTTAGAAACAAGGTTGATGGCAGTGAGCTCAGTCAAATTGAGTAGCGCATGAGGAAAGTTCCCAGTGAGCTTGTTGGATGCAAGTAGCAACTTTGTTAGTTGGTTTAGGTTGCCTATTGAATCTGGTATTTCACCAGTGAATCCATTACCATCAAGCTCAAGATGAGTGAGGTAAGAAAGATTTCCGAGTGAAGAAGGAATCTCTCCAAAGAGATTGCATCCATAAAGTTTCAAAACCTTCAAATATTTGAGGTTGCCAATGGAATTTGGTAGAGTACCCGCAAGATTATTTGAGCTAAGATTAAGACTCTCAAGATGTTGTAGTCTAAACAGACCACTATTAGATCTCAAAGAGCCATTGAGAGAACTGCTCCAGAGATTTAACTCAACGACCTTGCCCGTCTTAAGATCACAAGCGATACCATCCCAAGAACAGCAATCAGTGTTGTTCTTCCACTTCTGTGTCTTCGTCTCAACAGACGTCCCATCCAAAGAATCCACGTCGAACTCGCTCTTGAACTCCCAAAGAGCATCCCTCTGGTCTGGACGACACAAGTGCTTAGCAGGAGAAGCAATAGCAAGTATTGAGTACGAAAGAGAAAAGATTAAACACAAGCTCCGTACTATCATCTTCCTCTCACTACAAGAATGCATCGTGTTTTCTTTCTTTTGTTTTTTTTCTTTTTATTTCTTTTGCTGTGAAACGAGAGAAAAATGAAAACTTGACTTAATAAGATTCCTGTGAAGACTTGTCTTTTTTTTTGTGAAGACTTAATTGATATGGTCCACAAGTAAAATAAACATATAAAGCCACAAAAGGTTGACTTAAAAAGTCTCCTGTGAAGACTTAATTGATGAATGGTCCACACAAAGTCTAAGAAAATAAACATTGGATTGTATTTTGATCTTACAGATTGTCCAGTCGTGTGGTGTGGGTTAGTCGCTGAAACCCTTTGCAGCCGCAAACGTATTTTCCTGCCATGTGTTGTGGGTAAATCACTCTGTAGACTGTGAAGATTACTTTGTTCTCTGTATATTTCTCTATTCCCGCTCGTAACGGGTCGCCGCTAGAGAGTGACAGTAATCGCTAATCTCTAATTTTCTTTTCTTTTTTTGCATTTTCGATACCATTCAACAGTTTTCTTTTTCTTTGTTTGTTTTTTCTTTTCTTTTTGATTCTTTTGCTGTGAGAGTAGAGAAAATTGAAAGCTTGACTCAATGTTTTGAGACTTGGACCGATTCGACCGGTCAAACCGGTTAACACGTAAGCCGATTAATATTCTAGTCTGCGATTAATATTTGATTACCCGATTATAGTATGTCTTATGATTTCTATTTTTTTTTTTCTAGTCTTATTTGGTTGTGGTTTTGATTTTGATTTTGGTACATATATGGTTCTGTTTTTTATTTCTATTTTTAGGAGTTTTGTATATTTTATTTCATTATCTCTTCAAATATATGTGATTATATTTTGTTTTTCTGATACTTCTTTTTTCTCTATTCTTATTTTTGTGTTATAAAGATTTTTGTTTTCATATTCATAGATAGATATATATAATAATAATAAACATTATTAATCCATTAATCCACGGTTCGACCATGGTAATTCGGGTTGATCCAGTGACCCAGCAATCCAAAAACTATTTCGATTCGCTTGTCGGGTCGGGTTTCAAAACATTGGCTTGACTTAATAAGTGTCATGTGTGTAAGAATTATTTTGGAATCACATGTGTATAATAATCAATGTGTTAGGATCATTATCTAAATTAAGTAGTCAAAACGTATCTGGTCACTTTGATATTAAATAAAAAAATAAGGGGCATACGTGTTATGAAATATTTATGTGTAGATATCTTTGGTAATTTCTAGTTTGATGAAGGAGCGAATTAGAAATGTATACTGTATATAAATAGAGGATTATAGTCTCCAAACAATCCTAACCAAAAATACATAAATTATCTGCATCCATCATCCGAAAACTAAAGTCACATAGGCTTTGCTTTAGAAAAACCATTCCTAGAATTCAGAACACAAGTCATGGATCCAAAGGTACCCTTACTTTCATGTTCTTATTAATCATAGATTGACATGAGTTTTATGGTTTAAGTGAAATCATAAAATATAGTTTCTACAATTGGTATCAGAGCATTATGTGTAGTTTCTGTTTAATAATCAGTTTTATGTCTAACTTAGGTATTCTGGAATCTGTGGATTATAGTTTGTTAGATATAAGACACATGCCTATTTAATTCTATTTCTGGAATCTGTAGATTTAAGTTTATGATTAGATCTGGATTATATGCATGTTTGAATCTAGTTTTGGTAATTTATTCTAGAGAAAATATGTTTATTTATGTTAATTACGATATAAAAATTAGCTCTTAGCTGCTGGTTTTTATGTTTATAAAAATCCTATGTAAAAAGGTTGAAAACAGGAGAATTTTCATAATTTTTTATATTTTTTTAATGTAATTTATATGGTTTGATCGAATTGGGTCTGGTTGAATTTTGGACCATTTAACTTGTGAATTTTTGATAGAATTTGCATTGAAACCTAAAGCTCAAATTCATTTTTAATTAAAACGGAAATGTATATCCTGGGGTTCAAACTCTGGTTGCGTTGCTTGGACTGACTTTTGAGAACTTGTCTTTAACCATTATGTCACTTTAGATGACGAAGCAGGCCGATGCGGCCAACCGGAAGGGACAAGTTGGAAGAGGAATTCCTAATTCTTACATGGATGAGACATACGAAAGATTAGAAGAGCAAGAAATAGTATCGTCAAAACATCTGTTAATTCTTGTACAATGAACTCCCAGACTTATTATAATATGTCTGCGAAAGAATGAAAATTCAGTTTTAAATCAATAAATAAATTTGATTGTATAAGTTTAATATTTTTTATGGATTAATTAAATCAAGATGTCACCAAAGTGACCTGTATTGAGGATATTTTTTCATGAAAAATATTAAATGAAATATGTATGTAAATTCATGTGAATATTAAATCGACCCAAATGTAGGTTTATATTTGGTCGGATTACATACATACATGTGATGATAAACATGTGATGATTATTAAGAATAACCATGTGAATAATAAATCGATCCAAAGATAAGTTTATTATTTCATCATGCATTATTGTCAGTGTTTGATTGTTACAACAAGAGTACCACTAGCAGTTAATATTACTGTCCAAAGAGTTGATATTAATGTAGTACTTGGTATCTTGAGAGGGGTTGTACAGTCGTTTATTATTTATTATTGATTTTTCGATTAAGTAATGAGTTACTATTGAAGATTGTTTTCTTTTGCAACAAATTTCACTACAATATCTGCAAACTTAGATTCAATTCCAACACTTACTGGTTCCAACTACAAGAAATGGAAAACTAAAGTTAAGGATGTAACAACCTGCTTCTCCCATAGATACCACTACTGCTGAGTATAAGGTTGTTTATGAGAAGTGGGAACGTTCTAACCGTACTTTTTTAATGATCATAATAGACATCATTCCATAAACCTTTAGAGGTGATGAAGAGATCAAAGATCTCAAACAGTTCCTTGTTAAGATGGACTTGCGTTTTGCAAGTAGTGATAAAGCAGAAATAAGCATGCTTGTGTATCGCTTTAGTACCATGAGGTATCACGGCAAATGAAACATAAGGAAGTACATTTTGGAAATCTCAAACATTGTTTCAAATCTTAAGACTCTCAAGACTGAGCTTCCAGAAGAAGTGCTCATATTTTTTTTCTTGAACTCTCTTCCTCCTCAATTCAATCAATTGAAATCCAGTTACAATACACAAAAGGAGAAATGGTCTCTTAATGAGTTTATTTCATATTGTGTGCAAGAGGAGGATATGATGAAGCAAGAAAGGTCTGAAAGTGCTCATATGGTCAACACCTCTAAGGGTCAGGTTAAAAGAAATAAAATTGAGATCATTAAGAATGATGCTGCTAAAGGTCCATCTCAATCAAAGCATGTTAAGGTTGAAGATACATGCTTCTTTTGTAAGAAAGCTGGACATATGATGGACTGCCAAAAGTACTTGCTTGATGTGGAAAGAAAGGTATGTTCTTTGTTATGGTCTGTTCTGAAGTGAACTTAGTTGAAGTACCCAGAAACACTTGGTGATTAGATTCAGCTGCAACAACTAACATCAATGTTTCATTGCAGGATTTTCTGAGCTACCGAAAACCAACTAAAGCTGAAAGATGCATTCATGTTGCTAATGGATTTCCGGTGCATGTGTAAGCAATTGCGCATTTTAGAATGTTTTTTTTAGTACTAGCTGTTTTGTCGATTTTAAAGACACTTTTTTTGTACCGTCATTTAGACAAAATTTGGTTTATGTTCCTTATTTAGACGAATCTGGTTATTCTTGTCTTTGCATGGAAAAGTCTCTTTGTCTTTAAATTCAGTTTCAATTGAAACTGGTAGACTTATGAAAAATCACACACTTTATATTCTTGACACTCTACCTTCTCATGATGAATTTTTAAGTGTTGAATCAAGGGGTACGAAACGTAAATTTGAAATGCAAGCTCAGAAACTCTGTGGCACAAAATCTTAGGTCACATCTTTAGAAATAGAGTTGAGCGACTTGTGTCAGATGGTATATTGGATTCTATTGACTTCACAGATTGTGATGTATGTGTGGATTGCATTAAAGGAAAACAGACTAAACATAAGAAATTGAGTACATATAGAGCTAAGGACATTTTTGAGCTGATATACACATATATTTGTGGACCTTTCCCTAAGGCATCTTGGGACGGTCAACAATACTTTGTATCTTTCATAGACGACTACTCTCGATATGCATATTTATTTCTTATTCATGAAAAATCAGAGTCTGTCAGATTTGAAAATCAATTTGAACTAAGGATAAAGTCTGTCAGATTTGATTGTGGTGGTGAATATTACGCTCGGTCTGACGGTTCAGGTGAACAACGTCTATCACCATTTGCCAGATACCTAGAAAAATGTGGAATTGTTTAACAATACACTATGTTTGGGTCTCCTAGTATGAATGGTGTATCTCAAAGACATAATCGCACTCTTAAAGACATTGTAAGGAGTATGATATGTCGTTCCATCTTACAAGAATCACTCTGGAGAGATGCACTAAAGACTGCAGCTTACATTCTTAATAGAATATCAACTAAAGCAGCTGAAAAGAAACCTTATGAGTTTTGAACTGGTAAAAAACTCATTCTGAAACATTTTCACATTTGGGGATGTCCAGTGAGGCTAAGCCTTATAAGCTATTTGAGAAGAAATTGGACTCCTGGACTATGAGCAGTTAGTTTGGTTGTTATTCTAAGCGATCTAGGAAATAAAAGTTTTATGATCCCATACAAAATAATATTTTTGAAACAGGAACATCTACATTCTTTGAGGATGTTAAATTTGGGGGGGGGGAGAAATGAGGTTAGAGACATTCTTTGAGGAAGAATCGAATTCAGTTTCTAACTTGATTCATATAGTTGCTTTGGATAAAGCAAATCTGGAACCTCAAGTTGATATTGAAGTTCTTCCTCCAAATGAAGATGACAATGTTATTGAAAATGAAGGTCAAATTCAAAATCCCCAAGAAATATTGCAATAAGAACAAGTGCACTTGCGGCAATCCACTAGAGAAAGAAGAAGCGTTTTTCTGAATGATTACGTAGTGTTTTTTTTGGAACAAGAGGAAAATCAAACCCAGTTGGAAAATGATCCTATCAATTTCCGTGAGGCCATGGATAGTTCCAATTCATATAAATGGGTCAAAGCAGGTGAAGAAGAGTATCATTCAATGCTAGTCAATCAGGTTTGGGACATTGTCCAACTACAAGAAGAAAAGAAAACAATTGGTTGCAAATATTTAAGACCAAAATGGATTCAAATGGCAGTGTCGAGAGGTAAAAGGCTCGTCTAGTAGCTAAAGGATATACTCAGAAAGAAAGTATTAACTACAAAGAAACTTTTTCTCCAGTTTCATGAAACGATTTTGTAGGACAATCATGGCCCTTGTTGCACAATATGACTTAGAGCTTCATCAGATGGATGTCAAGATATCTTTTCTCAATGGAAACATTGATGAGACAATTTATGTGGAACAACCAGAAAACTTTGTGATAGGTGATCCACTGAAGATGGTTTGGAAGGTGAAAAAAAAATCTATCTATGGACTAAAACAAGCTTCTCGTAAATGGTACTACAAGTTTCATGAAGTAATCACATCATTTGGTTTTGAGATGAATTTGGTTGAAGATTGTGTATATCAAAAAATCAGTGGGAACACTTAGGGACAAACACCATGATATCAGATCCTCTTACAAAAGATATTATACCGAAGGTCTTTCATGAGCATACTGCTTAAATGGGTGTTTCATTGTTTGGTGATCATTTGGTTTGGTGGGAGTTTTTTCATTCCGTTTTTGGGTTTTATGTTCTAGTTTTGTTTATGCAAATTTTCTTATCTGATTAGAATTAAGGTTTACACTTAAGTATTCGGTTTACACTTTGTACAATAAAGTTAAAAGATCTCACTAAAGTAGGACCAGTTGAAAATCGACATGTATTTTGATCACTTTTCAGGTTTTTCATGAAGAGATCATCATTTGGTTATATTGATTTTTGTGATCATGGAAGGTTTAGTTATGATTAATATAAATGACAACCGTCATGATCCTATGTTGTTATAACCAATGGACGTGATTGTTTATGCCCTAATATATAATGACAATTTTGAGCTTATAAAGTCTATCACATTTTTGGGATATGCATGAGACCCAGTAGGAGATTGTAAAAATGATTTTAGGGTCAATTGTGTATAATAATCAATGTGTTAGGGTCATTATTAAAGTAGTCAAACTTATGTGGTTACTTTGGTATTAAATAAAAGACTAAGGAGCATAAGTGTTACAGAATATTTATGTGTGGATACTTTTAGTAATTTCTTGTTTGATGAAAGACCGAATTAGAAATTTATACTCTATATACCAGAAAACTAAAGTCACATAGGATTTGTTTTGGAAGAACCATTCCCAAAATTCAGAACACAAACCATTGATCCAAAAGGTACACTTCTGCTTATGTTCATATTTACATGAGTTTTATGGTTTAACTGAAATCAGAAAATATAGTATTTACATTGTGAATACTTGTCTTATTTTTTAGAACCAAGTATGATGTGAAGATTGAATTAATATGGTCCACAAAGTCTAAACAAAGAACACTCAAAGTCTAGAAGATGTTGTGGTTGCTGGTGTCTCTGAAGTTAGTGGTAATATATAAATCTCAAGTAAATTAGTCACAACTCAAACCTTCCAAATGAGTATCGTATCTAAGACCAGATGCAAACAGATCTGATTGTTTGATGGTGCGTCAACAACTGATGGATCGATGAGAGAAGAGATTGTCTTGTCTGCAAAAGCAAAGTCATGAGATTAGTGTCCGACCCGAAAAATAGTTTTACCAATCAAAATATATTTTAACTATTAAAATTAATTTCATTAGTTGAAAATTATTACCATTATTTGATTTTGTTTCATCAACATATTTCATAAGCCTATCAAAGAAAAACAGAAATAATTATAAAATACAAAAGTCCAAAACTAACTGCAATGAGTTCAACTAGATTACATCTATATGATAGGCAATTGAACATCATCGAGCATCACCGTCGATGTATCTTGTGAACATGCTTCCACTGCGGGAGTATCCATCCATCACCACTAAAGATCTGCTATAAAACAAAGTGTTGAACCAATTGCATACACCTTCCTCCAAAATTGCCAAGCCAATTCATTGGATCTTCACTAAATCATTAGAAATAAAATCTGAAAAATCCCAATAGATCTAGCATCAACACCATCCTCTAACCATCTAGAAATTTATTCCTTATTCAAAAGCCCTTCGAAAGAAGGTTAAGACATGACTCCTGACAAAAAAAAAAGACTAAGCAAACGGTTAAGAAGCAAGATCTTCCAAATTAACAAACAAAATTTGAAAAATACGGAGAAACAAAGTTTCGAATCCAGAAAAGCCAAAAGATTTGAGAAGGAAAGTTTCAAAGATAAGAAAAACACTAAATCCGTACATAGCCGGAAACAAAACACACAACTTATCTGGAAATTGAAAGCCATACTCGACAAAAAAAAATAGAGAAGAAGCTGAACATTACCATTATTTAATAAATATTATATTATTAATAGTATATATTAAAACTACATATTTTTATACATACAATAGCTTCATATATTGATAATATAGTAAAATGTTTGGGTTTAAGTTTTAGATTTTCCCTACAAGTGATCTCGGGAGTGGTTGAATGCATCTTAGATCTAATGAAATATCAAATGACTTTGTGCTAGAAGTTTTATCTTTTGAGAAGATAACCAATAGCTGTCTGGACCGAGTTATTGTAGACAATAAGGTGCATAAGTCTCTTTGGATAAGTTAACATGCACAAGTGGCACAGCTTTAAAAGTCTTATGGCATATATGGAAAGAGGGTCATCAAAAGATATTTGTTAGAAGATCGGGGTTGGGATTTATGTATGTTTTATATTTTTAGTTCTTGCATGAGATACGATTTCTAAAAGGGAATGAGACTATAATTTTTCCCTTGAATCCTTATGATTTGTGGATAAATTTGTGTCAAAAAAAAATATTACTAGCGAATCTAAGATGAACCTTGTAGGTAAGTTAAAAAAAAATGTTGAGACTACATATAATTAAAATTAAAGAAGGAATTGTGGTATCTCAAAACACCTATGTAAATAATATGGCTAAAAGATTCGGACTTGTCTCAAGCAAGGCTGGCAAAACTCGAACGAGCATTACAACAAAATTTTCAATGGATGAATCAAGAGAAATTGTGGATGAAAATTTACATAGAAGAATGATCAGAAGTTTGATCAATTTCATACCGAAAGTGATTTATGAATTCTATGCCCATATTCCTCTAACAAAAGTTCAAGGTAATTTTGTTAAAAAAATTTTCCGTGGATATTACTATGATTTTAGCTCACATAAGATTAATAAAGTTTTGGGTTGTTTTATATGGATGAGGAAGAGTTGATTGAACATTATGATTGAAAAGGAATATATATGGTATACATTTTCAAGACTTTGCAAGAAGCTTGAAGGAATCAAACTAATTTAGAAGGAAAAACTGAAACTTTAGCAATTTTTGAATAGTCACAGGAAATATGTCCAAAGCTTTCATCACGAGGATCAATAATCTTGAGCTAAAATAACTTGAATATACAATTTTCAAAAGAATCTGAAAACAAAAAAAAGACAATTGAATTGTGAATTTTAAGATGTTAAAAGCCAAAAAGAATTTAAGGCAAAAGCTAGTTACAAAAAACAGTTTACATTACATAATTTATTAAGGTAATGGATGAATAAATAGATGTTGATAGCCTCTTTAAAAAATTTTACCTTGTGTGTTCTAACATTCAAAAAGCAAAAAAGTTTAAGGTTCTTTGCAAAGAGATTGAGAGAGAAGTTGCAAAACTTGTGTTATCTTGAAAAACATATGAGTTCTCTATTTAGATTTTTTTTTCTTTAGTTAGTTACCTTTATAAGTAATCTAGTTGAAGAATTTTGAAAAAAAAAACTATTTTGCTAATATCCATCGCATCATATAACTTTAGAATACTTACAATTTTCCAAGACTGGTCATCAGAACCCCATAATACGTTGGAAGGTTAAGTGTTTGTTACCTCGAGAGAGAGCCAAGGAGAATGGTATGGGCTAGTGAGTGTCATACTCAGATTGTTGAGAGAATTTTGAAATGCCCAAATCTCAGTCGAATTGGTTACTTTCATCATTATGTTTCGTATCTAAATCTATCAATTTCTCTATTTGATCTACTAAACAATGAAATAAAAGGGTTCACTTTTAAGACTTATTAACGTGCAATATTTGAAGCCAACACATTGATGGAAAAGGCCGTATTTTAGATGCACCTAATGGGGGCAACAAAATATTCAACCAAATTGTTAACAAAAAGAAACGAGTAATGACTAATGAGTTTCAACAAATCCCATTCAGGTTTTGTACTAACACAAGATTCATAAATTTGAAGAAACCAACTAAACAGAATCAAACTCTTCTTCACAAGAAGCTCTTCTTTGTTTAGTAACCACCATCACCACCTCCTCCATAGCCAGCACCACCTCCTCCGTAACCACCACCACCTCCTCCGTAGCCACCTCCACCACCATATCGGGGAGTACTTGGTCTTTCGTTAGCAACATTCACGCGAATGTTCCTTCCGTTCAAATCCTGAAATTACAAAAAACCGAAGGCATTATTAACAAGTCAATCATCAAAAACACAAAAACAAATACCATTTAAAAAGAAAACAACAAACAGAGCATGTAAATACAAACCTTTCCGTCCATCTCTGAAATGGCAGAATTAGCAGCAGTCTCATCAGTGAAGTTAACAAATCCAAAACCCCTCGACCTTCCTGTTTCTCTATCAACGATGACTTTAGCTGCACAACAACAATATCCTTTTGTTCATCTCAAGAAACCAAAACACCACAAACTCTTAACTCGATGTTAACATGACTGTTCAACGTCAGAACAATTACTTACCATCGATCACTTCACCGAAGTTAGAAAAAGCCTCTCTCAATGACTGGTCATCAGTTCCCCATGAGAGACCTGAAACAATCAATAGATATCATAATACATGTTATATCACTAAGAAACGAAAAAAACTCTCTTAATCTCATAAGAAGAAAGAAGAACGACGAGTTCTTTTTTGTTTACCTCCGACGAAAAGCTTGGTAGACATTAACCGGAGAGATCCGAGCATAGACGTAACAGGAACATTTCCGGTCTGAGAAACCACACCTTGCCTCAATAGACCACCGAGATTTTTGCAGAAAGCCATTTTCTACACAAGTTTACGAAACCACAAAATCCACATCAATACGAAACAAGAACACTAAACCCATCAACAATCTCAAAACATATTTCACAACGAGAACAACAAAATCGATCATACGTTTGCAGAGATCCTAAAACTAGCAGATCTAGATACGTTAGAGACGAATCGGGACAAAGGTACGGCGGAGATTCACGCGAACGAAAGAACTATAAAATATACAAATCAAAAGTATTGTAAAACGAACAAAGACGAAGATCGTCGAGAAAAATGGAGTAGATCGGTACCTGGAGAGTAAAGCTTCGAAACTAGGGTTTTGGTGAACTGAGAGAGAGGCAGAGGAAATGAAGAGGATGAAGCCAAGATGTAGGGTTTAAGGGGTATATATACAAAGGTCCTTCAAAAATAAAATAAAATAACTACTCTCATTTTCTTTAAAAGATTTTTTCTTGCCAAATGATTATCTACTGCGCCTAGGTGTATATTGTTACTGTGTACTAATGCATTGGAGTTGTACACGTGGCATCAAATGAGTTAATCAGTCTGTGTAATACGAATCTCGTTTCGGGTGTAAGATGTAATCGGCGTAGAGGAATTTTGTTTCGGACTTATCCAATTTTTTGGTTTTCAAGATTTTTAAATTTTCGGCCTATTTTATTTCCTCAGATATTTTTATATTTGGGCTTAGAAACCCATTTTGTATTCCCGGCTAATTATCCTCAATGGGCCATGCAAGGAAAAATGTTTTTTAACGAAAACAAACATAAAATTTAAATAAGAAAATATTGCAAAACAAAAAAATATATTTTTCTGTAAGAAAACCTTTTTTTTACAGTGGCTTTGTGAACGAAGACACTTCTTGCATTAGAGAGAGTATTGTGAATTTAGATCGAATTAAATAAGAAGTAAATGGAAAGAACTTAGAGACAAAACTATTATAGTGAAAATTTTATTAGAATTACTATATTATTAATTGTGTGAATAAATAATTTATAAATTTGTATCTTTATATTTATATAGTCTCATAACTCTATACCAAGACAAAATTATAAGATTTATTTTTATAAATAAAAATTATGATATTTTAAAAAATATTAGAAAACTAAAAGATTTTTTTATTTTGAGGCTGTACCTATTCAAAAAGAAAATCTACAAAAATGTTAAATCATCAATAAACAACAATTTTCACATCAAGAAAAAATCTCTTTAAAAATCACATTCATAATCTTTTTCTTTCTTTGAAGAGATTTCCTCTTTTTCTAACACTGAAAATACGGAGCAAATCCAAATAATGCTTGAACTTCTCCAATCTCCACCAATACAAGTTTGGTCAACATATCAACGTGTGCATCTTATCCAACAAGACTTCACATTATGTATATAACTCTCTGATCTTATGAAACTTTACATGAATTTGCTTCATCATGCATGATATATGTGATTCTTAGCCATAAACAATCCATTATGGCTATCATTGTAGAGTTGAACTCCACCTTGATCAACATCCAATTTCAACATAGGTTTTTTAACCCATAATTCTTGCTTAACAGTTTTTTCCATTGTCCTATACTTAACTTCCGTAGTAGACATTGCAACCACGGATTGCAACACAGATCTCCAGCAAATTAGACCACCTATAAAAGTAAAAATGTAACATATAGTAGATCTTACATTGTCTGGATCACCTGCATAATCTCAATCCACATAATTCATAACCGAGCGGCACTCTTAACCTCCAACATAGTCAGATGTACACTTCAAGTACCTCAGAATCCATTTCAAACCGTAGTTGGTACCTTAGCCGAACGATTGACGGTGACTTCAATCCATTTCAAAACGATTGACGGTGATTTAAACTGTTGGACAAATAGATAATTCAAATTTTTTTCAATCGATTTTTAGTCAATTTTAACCAAAAAAATCAAATAAATAAAACCAAAATGGATTTAGCCATAGAATAAAAATCAGATGTAAACTAAATACATATAGATTAAAATTATTTTTTGATTAAATCATTTTTTATTTTTTGTTAAGCAAAGGTATCCTAAGCCAAAATCAAAACTAAATCCACAAAACCTATAAAATTTTGGAATTTTTACTAATGAAGATGTCAACGGTGATCATCTATTACTGAAATCACACTAGAATAACTCAAACTCTAGTCTAGACTAACAAGATTACTCATAACAACCATTCAGGTACCAGAAAAATAGTATAAAAATCCTAAAATAAAATTATATATATATATATATTAAAGTTATTTTTGATTAAAACCTTACAAATCCTTTTGTTTTTGTTTTTTTTTTGTTTAACCAAAGTTATCATAGGCTGAAACCCATTCTAAACCCACAAAAGTTGTAAAAAATCTGATTTCTTTACTACTAGAGGCATATATGGGTGATCGATCATCTATTATTGAAATCACATTAGGAGAAGTCGAAATCTGATCTAGTCTGACAAGTTGAATCATAACAACCATTAGTCGACTATATAATGATTAAGCCGATTAAAATCAAAATTAAATCAAATCAAATCAAAATTTGTTAAACCAAATCAGAAAAAGTAAACCAAAAATGTTTTTTATGGCTTAATTTTTATAATCGATAACATCAAAAACTAGAAGTACCAAAAAAGTCAAATTTATAAATTAAAATTTTAACTCTAAATTAATTAATATGTTATTATTTCTGTATATAGCGCATGGTACCACTTAATATATATAATTACCCATTTTCTATTATAAATTTTAAGATTTACCCAAGAAAATAACATGTTACAAGTCTTGTGACAGTTATTGTGGTTTGTGTTGGTCATTATCATTAGTATTTTTCTAATTCGTGAAAAAGTTAGTGCGATTTTTGCTAATTTACTCGTGAAAAAAAAAAGATCGTTAGATTCAAAAAAGAAAGTCAAAAGGAGTCTCAGTCGATCTTGATTTACAATCTTCTCAAGTTCTCCTTCACAACCAAGTGTGAAGTGGTCCTTCAAATCTATATCAATCTTCACGGATATAAGTTAATGTTCAACCAATTCAAACTCAAGTGGCATCTCTTAATTTGTTTACATCCTTTTCAGTATTTCTATAGATATTTCGTTACCAATATATCTACTGATTTGATTATTTATTAAAAAGAACACATTTCAAAAGGAGTATAAGAAACATTCTCCTACGTGAAAGTTACCCAAACGAAAAAGTTTTACAATCCATAGTCAGGAACTTTACAAACTAATATTATGTCTAAAACTCAAAAGTACTGTGATCATATTTATATTATATAGTCAAACTCCACTAAATCCATTTATAATAAGCATGACCAAAAACAAAAATCTATAAACATGTCCATTAAACGAGCAAACTCAAATATATATATTCATATATAGACACACCTGAAACCACTGCATGCATCTTAATACCAGTAAATTGGTGTTTTATGGAACCTTCACCAGGACACAAATAAGAAGACAACGAGAAACAAAAAGTATAATCGATGTACGTTTCTATTTTTTGGATTTTAGCATTTGAGCTTTTCAAACTTGGTCATGCATGGGTTAGATTCAAGGTTCTTTTGTTTAGTTTTTTTTTTGATATTTTGTAGATGGCAGATATACTTCGGTCATCAAATATTTGAAACTATAAACAAAAATAATTTAAAATATATATTTAATAACATAGATATAGTATAAGAAAAGAACAAGACATCAAATACCATTAATAAAACTTTTAAAACACTATAAACCAAAAATATAGACTACTAATTCAAATGGTTCTTTTTCTTTTTGTTATTATCTTCGTTCTATTTTTTTGTATAAGTTAATATTTTTCTTTAATTTTTTATATTTTGTAAATAATTTAAAATGATCTATATATAATTTTTTTTCAAACAAACATGAGTCAATAAAAATAGGATCCAAAACCTATATTTCATTTAACTCTGTCCAAATATGCTCTGACAATAATAATTTTTTTTGCACTTTTTTAGTACTTAATTATACCTTAGTTAACGTCAAATGTTGAAACTGGTTTACGTGCATGTACACATATCAATTTTAAAATACTTTTTAGACGTTTATTTGGCATTCCATTTTATTTTATTTTCTTTGATTTTATTGTTTCATAAGTAGAAGATGATCCGTTTTTTTTCCTAACATCTGACAAATTCGAATAATATACTTACTGGATTTTTTTAATAAATTTTTAAAAACGTGATATTATTTTGATTGATCAAATGGAAGTTGTTAAATAGTTTTAAATGTGAGGAAAAGTTGATTCATGACCTGCATTAATTCAGGGCAACTTTTCAACAAGTGAGGACTAGTAGCCCAATACCACATCATCTAAAACGTGAAGCTAATTTTTCTTTTAATGTTTTAGTGATGGTTTTAAATAAATTATTCGTTAGACATATTTTGTACATGTATTAATGTTTTAGTGGCGGCTAAATCTATATACCTTTTTGTCGTTTTGGTTGGACACTTGGCTGATTTGCTTTGAATTTACGATGGTCAGCTTTTAGGTTTTAATAATAGATACATGGTCAGAGAATAAATGATCAAACTCCTGCACAAACCAATTTTGGCATAAACAAATTTACTGGGTCCTGAATATTTTTGGGCTGGAAGCCAAAAAAAATATAGGCTTAATTGTTGATCTAAAAAAAAGATAACTAAAAAAATTTAAAATGATGTTAAAAAGGTTTGAACCATTCACCTTTACTAAATAAATGTGAATTTAAACTAACTAAACTATTAAAAATTCTAGTAAAATAAAAAATAAAACATTATATATTTTATTAGGGCTGGAAGCACATGCTTCTATGGCTTATATCGAGGGCCTGCAGTATACAAATACTTTTTTTTCGTCAATTTATTTTATATATTAAATCAAGTTCAGTCAGTAGATTATAATTTCATGACGTTAGATTCTATCGGCTATGTATGACTTACATGGAAATATCAAATACTTCGTGCTCTTACACTCTTTGCAAGCAAATCTGCACATACATTAATTACTCGTGGGAGAAAATGTAAATTAAAGGAGTTTAGGTATCCAGACTAAAATAATTATTAAACTCCAAGGTGAAAGCTGGCCAGTCGGCAGGATTTTCTATCATCTTCACCATATCCGAACAATCCGTCTCGATCCGGATCGAAGTAATCTGCATGTAGCTTTTTTTCTAAGGTGAGTTCATACTAGCTTTTTTTGAAGCTTGTTCAATTTCCAGTTTTCGTCCTTCTTCCGGTTTATTGAAAATTTTTCTGCATTTGCAGGATTCATAACATCAAAATGAAAGCATTTCTTTGCCAAGCTTCCGGTGTCTGAGATATCTTCTAAATCGATCGCTTTGCTTTTGTCTTTTTCCTTGCTTTTTCCTTGTACACAAACACATCTAAGCCACAAAATATCTCCATTAATGAAGCAATGATATTTTCAATCTTTCAACCATATTTGACAAAAAACAAAATCTCACTAAATTCTAGACTGCAACCATACATCAACTTAGTACCAATCATGGAAATATCGTTAAACCTAACAAGGGTACGTCACGGATATTAACATAGAAACAACAAAATATGACACGCACTGAAGAAATTTTTTGATAATACAAATACATTCATATATCTCATAATTTATATTATTGCTGTATAATGATTTCTTTTGTTTGTCAACTATTACTTTATAATGGTTATAATACCTTTACCAAAATATTTAATAATAAACAAACTTTGCCAACTAAAAGAAAGAGACTAGTCGGTAAACTGTTTTCTTGGAGAAGAAAATAAAGACACAAAGAGTACTTGTGAAAGGGATACTCTAAAGAGTAAGAACTATATTAACAAGAAATTCAAATCATTTGTTGTCAAATTGAATAGAAAATGCATTGAATCTGCTCGAAAAAGAATTATTTTTTCAAATCTATTAATGAAGGATAGAAACGCATTAAATGTTATTTGAGCTAACCAATAGTTTCTAATCCTTGAAAAGATCTGAAGGCTTTACTCTTTTTACTAGAAGTAGAAACAAATATAAAAAAATTGCAAACTTCTGTTAATGTTTGAAATTACAGCAGAATAATTCAAATTCTGATCTAGATCACAAAAAGAATTATGGACGGTTGGACCATCATGAATTATTTATACTTATACCAACTTTAAAATCAATTCAACTTGATTAACATCATATAGATGACCAGCTGTTTATATGTTAAACCAAACATTGTAACAAAGATCCTAAATTTTTATTTAATTGGCTAGGTCTCGGGTCTCTTGATAGACAAATAAATCTGAAAAAAACAAAAATCAGAAGTTTTAGAAACGCTTTTATCAATCTGTATAATATTACATAAATGGAATCACGTCAAAAATTAAAATTGTACAAAGTGTATATATTTAATTAACTTCTTAGTCAAGTTATCAGCTTATTTAATTAACTTAAGATGGTTCATTTTTTGTATGTCCACACAATCCAATTATGATTCACCAAAAATAATATACTTTGATTTTATATAGGGAAATAAAACTTTATATTTAAAACATATCATATTTTACTCTGATAATAAATAATAAAAAATCGAATATTTACTAGTCTGGGTTCAGCTTGATTTTTTTCCAATTTAAAAAAATGTTTGTTCCACATTTCATAATTTATAGTTCTGTTCGAGACTCACTGCAATCGATCATCCCCATTTCCCAAAATTATAATCATAATTACAAATAATATAAAAAAATAAAAAATAAAACTATTAATTATATCACCCTAACACGACATCAGTATCTCATAATGATATTAATCAACAGCATCAATAGTTTGAGGCAAACGAAACTAAAAAAAACTCCCTTCACAATATTATGGACTGTATAAAATTTTATTTAATCTCGACATATTACTAAAAAAATCCTGATTTTTTATCTATCATTTAAATTTCTAAAAACGAACACATATTACTTACAAAAAATATTTTCAAACTTATTATATAATTAGAAAATTTATATATCTTCATGTAAAACATTCACATCAGCAACTCATTTTTAACGTTTTTTAAAATATTTTTTATTATATTTTATAAATAATCAAATATATATCATAAACAAAAAATTAGGTCAATACTCAAATTATTTATATATATATGATTATAATATAATAAAAATTTAAAATAAAAGAAATATTTATACTATTTATTATTTTCTAATTTAAAAAAATATATATATATCTATAACATAATTTTTAATAAATTTTTAAGAAAATAAATATCATGTCTAAATGTTTTAGAAAATAAATAAATTTAAAATTATTAAAAGTAAAAAAAACTACGATAAATACTTAAAGCCATCTATACAATCTTTTAAATTACATATACTATAATATTAATAAAGATAAATATATATATAAAAAATAACTACTACATGAACGTAAAAATTAAAAAAATTAAAATAAAAATAACACGCAAACTTCCGTATGCGCGGATGTGAGGATCCGTAGTTAATTCAACTGCCCAGTGTTCGTTTTTAAGACAATGACTTTGGACATTGGACATCAACTTATCAGGAGAGTAATATAAAGCAATTAATGATATTGGTTTCACCTACTCGTAAGTTCGTAACATAACAGTTTACCACCATCATCAAGCGTCTCTACTCTATATATACACATGCAAGATCGCCTCATCAGACTACATTCATCACGTACATCGACTCGCTAGTTAATCCGAGATCAATTTTACTCCATTGAGCCATCATGGGTCGATCTCAAGAACAGGAACAAGGTCAGGGTCCGATATACAACATCCGGCTATCGACCGTGGGTGCAACCCGACCGACGGAAACAGGTATGACCCACGAACCAACCGGTTTAGACCTAGCTATGAAGCTTCACTATCTCAAGGCGGCGTATATTTACTCGTCCGAGACGGCACGTGACTTGACCGTGACACATGTTAAGGAAGCTATGTTCGTGCTGTTCGACCAGTTCGCATGGACCACAGGAAGGTTATGGCGGAGAGACTCGGGCTGTCCGTACATCAAGTGCAATGACTGCGGCGCGCGTTTCGTGGAAGGTGAATGCAACCTCACGGTGGAAGAGTGGCTCAGTAAACCGGACCGGTCAGTTGATGAGTTTCTGGTTTACCATCAACCCATTGGACCGGAGTTACCTTTCTCTCCTCTGATCTATGTTCAGGTAATATGACAATTTTATCTTCTTTGTAAATTTTTATTTTTTTTATATCAAAACACAGTTTTATCTTCTTTAGTTTACCATATTCCTTTAGTTCACACGTGCACAAATCGCATCATTGCTCCATCTCTCTTCATTTATATGTGTATTATTACTATCTCTATATACGCAAAGTCCTACAATGGTTATGGTATTGTATGATTTAATCTATAATATGTATATAGTTGACAAAAAAATACTTTTTTCTAAAATTTATGTTTTCGTTTGAAATATTTATGTTTATGATTTTGTTGAATTTAATGAACGTAAAAGGTAACACATAATAACAAGATTTGGAGCAGATCATCAATCTTTAGGGTTTTGTTTTCTAGTTATGTGTGTGGTTAGGCCAATACAATAATAAGAGAATCTTTTTATAATCATAAAATTCAATACATATTTTTTTTAAAGTATACGAATATATTCTATTATATATATACCATATAGTGACGTTCATCCAAGAATTCTTGATTTCTAAGGCAACTCGAATAAATTGGTTATTCTCACCTAAAATTTAATCTTACATGTCTAGAAAGGAACACAAAAAGAGACAAACCATGCTAATGGGGTCTGATCTTTAAACAAAGGCAATTATTAGGTAACAATAAATTGGATTAGAATTTAGAAAATTCTGTTTTGGGTTTTATATTTATTTGTGAGCACATGCCCTAATAGAGAAAAAAATGGATAAAATATAGAAACATGTAACGTATATGTCCTGTCATCGGAAACATTTAATACATGAAAGATCTGATTAACTCGCATGAAAAAGACACTGCCTCGTTAAAACACAAGAGTAGGTGCCGAATTTAATTCAGAGGAATTAGCAGTACTAACAGAACAAAAAGACTAGTTGGTAAATATATATTCTACATTTGACTAGTTGATAAACATTTAATTACAAAAATCAGAAATTTTGGACCACATATATACATAAAGATCCTAAGAATTATAGACTTTCAATTCATAAGTGTATTTGGAATCAGTGGTCAGACCAATTATTATATACATAATCTTTAAAAAAATTGATCAAAATAAATCAACAATTTTATAGTTTAGTTTTTTTTATATATATTAAAACTCGAAGCTCTGCAAAATCACGAAAGAAATTATTGTGTATTTAAATTTTTCATTATACCAATTCAATGTATTAATATTTATATTTTATTAATTTATTAAATAATTTGTTGAAATTATATTATAGTTCATTTTGACATTTTTAATATAACTCTCTAGATTTTCCTACCGAAATTTCAAAAATTACATTTACGAAATCAAAATTAAAATAACCATATTATCTCGGTTTAATGTCCACAGATGACCCGGTTTAAGTGTGGTGGATTAGCTTTGAGCATGAGCTGGACAAATATAGTGGGAGATTTATTCTCTTTAATCTATGCTTTCAACTTATGGGCTAAGGCCATTTCTGGGCAAGAACTCTCTATTCCGAAAGCATCTGCCTCAAAGAGAAGGTCTCTGAGCCCAAACCGAACAGTTAAAGACCCGGATTCAATTAAACGGGTCAACCCGGTTGGAAATCTCTGGATTACTCCAAACAACAAGAAGATGGCGAATTACTGTTTCAGACTCACCGTCGCCGACCATATCTCACCATATTTCCCGGCGAACGGAGATGATCAGATTCCGGTGTTCGAGATATTGGCCGGTATCATTTGGAAATGCGTAGCTAAGATTAGGGAAGAACCAGAGACTAAAACAGTTACAATCATCAGAAAAGATCCAAACGAGCTGAAACCTATTAGTGAGATTCGGAACAGTCAGATGATAAGCTCCGTCCACGTGGATTTTCCGGTGGCCGAAGCTGGGGTGGAGGAGTTAGTGAGATGTATGGCGGAAGCGAAGGACGAGAGGTGTGAAATCAACGAGATTGGGGAGAGTTGTGATGGGGATTTAGATTTTGTCATTTATGGAGCGAAATTGACATTTATGGATTTGAGTGAAGTTGATTTGTATGAGGCGAGAGTGATGGAGAAGTCGCCGGAATCAGTGTACTGTAACGTTGAGGGGATAGGGGAGGAGGGTTTAGTGGTTGTTTACGCGGCGGCGAAATCGGAAGAGAGAGTTGTGATGATGACATTGCCGGAGGAGGAGATTGAGAGAGTAAAATTGGAATTTAAGAAATGTGGTTTGGTTGTGCCATGAGAATCAAGGACTGATTAGTAAATATTAACAAATAAGTGTTGTTTCTTTTTAAATTTTCGATTATACTTGATGTGGAGTTATAATTTGTGCCACTGTGAATAATGTGAGGTTGTTGTAAAATTAAATGACTAAATTATGTAAGGGTTTATTTGTAAAATTATGTAAGAAAAACTACAATTCTAAATTATTTATAATCTATTATAAATTCTAAATTAATAAAAATTACATAAATACTCTCATTTATACCCAAAAAATTAGAGTGCTTTAACTAAAAAAAGGTAATTTGTCAAATATATTTTTGACACCCACACATTTTGACAGTGTAAAAAGATAAAAAAGTCTCTAACCAGTTAGATTCTTAGTTACTCATCGGTTTACTTTTTTTTGTTTGGTTTAATAAAATTATTTTATCTTATTTTTATTCTATAATGTACAACAGACATATAATAATCCAAGAGTATTGTGGATACAATATCGTGGACAGATGGCGAAAGATGTACATTGAGACCATGTACATGTGGACATGTACTCGTGGATGGTGTGCACTGATGTCCATGTGGATGGTGGATACTTCTGTGTGAATGTGAAACAGATGTACAATGACTTGTGGATGCGGCTTGATGACTTGGTGGACAGGTACCCATGGACGGTGAACTGTGGTCAGCTGAGGTATATCCAGATGGACAGGAATTTGAGGATTGTGGTAGTTTGCTTTCCTTTTTGGAATCCATTTTTGTAGGAGTCCCTAAGACAACGAAATGGTCGAAAGCATCGTTTGAGGTACATAAAACTTTAGAATGGCCCAGAGGAATGTGGTTTTCTTCATTTATGCCGCATACGACCTCGGGGGCATTTGATCCGGCATAGTCGTCGTCAAGCAAAGGTCCCCATAAGTCATGGTCTTATCCTCGAGGCCTGACGTCTTCTGGATTGACTTCCTTTGTAATGCCTTCTTTAGAAAGATGATCATCATCATCATCGCTTAACCATGTATCTTTTGCATACCGAACCTCGCTCCGCAGCCGTTCCTCTTCCAACTCAATATAATCAATGAGAGTTTCATCATCCAAGAGGAAATGGTGAATCTTTGAACCTGCAGTAGACCCATCTCCCTTTTCAAAATCTTTCCTATTTGAGCAGCCATCTTCTGGGAATATATAGTTGTTCTTTACTTGCGGGAGTGGTGTGGTGTATCCAAACGCATTCTCGTCAACCTCATTTTCCGTCGGAAGAAATCCAGTCGCCGGAGATGACCAAGCAATGGTCGGCCATGGGTGTAAAAAATGATTATGTAAAAAGTGAATCTAAAAACTTGTTTTACTAGAATTAATGTTCAATAGCCCTCCTCCGTCAGATCTCATCCTTGCAAAATCTATAGTAGAGATGGGTGGCTCATGATATGTGTCAAATCTTGTTATTATTTATTTGGTTATGATTAGCTAAAAAGTTGTTCGAGTCTTAGTTAAGAGAGAACTAGAAGCAGAGTAAAAATGGTTTTTCTCATAGCAAAGTAAGAAAAAAAATGTCTTAGTTATGGTAAGTGTCTTACTTGTGACAAGTGCCTTATTTATGGTAAATGCCTTAAATTGTAAACAACGTATGATAAAGTGCCTTAAAATGTAAATATCTCAAAAAATTATCAACACGTCTCAAACATCAATTCCACTTATAAATATTGTCCACAAAAAAAATTAAACATGGGAAACAAGACATCGTAAAAAGGTCTAGTTGTCATATTAACACAAATCACCACTATTACAAATGTTGTGATCGGTTTTGCTCGGTTTAGTTGGGTTTTCTAAACCTGTTCCACCTGAATCTCACGGATCTCCATGGTATCAAGCTTCTTAGGCCGCTTATAGTTCTTCAACAAGAGAGAGCAACATACAACACTAACAGAAGAAGCCGCCATTGCAGCACCTGCGATCCATGGAGGCAACCTGAAACGTGTGTACGGGAAAAGCACTCCCGCAGCAATCGGTATGCCCATGAGGTTATAGCCGAGAGCCCAAACGTAGTTTAAACGGATTCTTGAAAAGGTTTTTCTTGAAAGATCAATGGCTGTGATCACATCTTCTAAGTTGCTTTTCATCAAAACAATATCAGCTGCTTCTATGGCAATGTCAGTTCCTGCACCAATCGCCATTCCTACATCCGCTGCCACGAGAGCCGGTGAGTCATTGATTCCGTCACCTACCATTGCCACAACATGTCCTGCAGCCTTCAAAAATCATTCCTTTAATCACTTTTCGATTCTCTACTTCAAAGATGTCAACTTTTTTACATTTAGTGTGGAGCTGTAAAAGTTACCTGTAGTTCCTTGACTTTCTCTGCTTTTTGTTCGGGTTTAGCTTCTGCGAAAACAGAATCTATACCGACTTCTCTAGCGATTGAGTTTGCAGTTCCCCAGTTATCACCAGTAACCATAATGCTTATGATATTCATGGACTTTAAAATGGAGATGGCTTCTCGAGCACTCGGCTTTAGTGGATCCGAAACTGCTAAAAATCCAATTAATTCATTGTTTATAGAGACAAGAATACCGGTTCGAGCCATCTCTTCAGCTTCTGCTAGCAAATCTTCTGCATGTCTTGGAATAGTAACTCCATGATCACTCATATGGTTCTTGTTTCCCACCATAACCTTTATTCCTCTAACGGTCGCTTTCACACCTTTTCCTGTGACAGAAACAAAATCGCGAGCTTCAGGCCACGCAGGGTTCTCTTGGTCATCTTTGAATATCTTTGCGTACTCGACAATGGCTTTTCCTAATGGATGCTCACTGTTTACCTGATAAAAGAGGATAGTATCATCGTAGTGATATCATATTTTATGTCGAATACATTTAGGAAACTTTGTTGAATGATTACAAGAAACTACCTCTGTTGCAGCAACAAGTTCATAGAAGTCTCGAAGCACCATATTTTTTAGGAGTTTGGTTTTAACAACCACAGGCTTCCCCATCGTAAGAGTTCCTGTCTTGTCAAAGACAATGCAAGTAACCTACACCATCACTAAAGCTGTTAGGTTTCATCATCTCAATATTTTTTGTACCTATAGGGCTTAACAAGTTACTGTGCACTAACCTTGTGTGCTCTTTCTAGGGCTTGACCACCTTTTATCAGTACACCTTGGGATGCACCAACCCCAGTACCAACCATAACAGCTGTTGGAGTAGCTAGCCCTAGAGCACATGGGCAAGCTATGACCATGACAGAGATCCCAAACTGAAGAGCTAGCTCGAAGCTAACCATTGAAGAAGGTATCCATGATTCAGGGTACAAGTGCAGTTTCCCAGCTAGAAACCAAGCAAGCCAAGTTGAGAACGAGACAAAAATTACCTGCAAAATTATAACCCAATGAGTAAGAAAAAACAGTCATGTGTCTAAAAGACTAAACATTATGTTCATCGACATGTCAGATTACTCACCAGAGGAACAAAGAACTTGGAAACCTGATCAGCCAGCTTCTGTACCGGAGCTTTGGCGAGCTGTGCAGACTCAACAAGTCGAACAATCTGTGCAAGAGCACTCTCTGAACCAACCCTTGTGACCTTAACGTGTAGAACTCCATTCTCATTCAAAGTGCCTCCTATTACTGTATCACCTTTTCTCTTTGCCAATGGCCTTGCTTCACCAGTTATCATACTTTCATTCACATGACTTTGTCCCCATAAAACATAACCATCTGAAGCTACTTTAGCACCAGGAACGATTTTGATCACATCATTCTTCTGTATCAATCGACCATCAATCTCTTCTTCCCCAGTCACATCTCCTTCATTACCCAAAGTCAACAATATCGCAGTTTCGGGTGCCAAGTTCATAAGCTTTGCAATAGCTTCAGATGTTTTTCCTCTAGCCAGAACCTCCAAATATTTTCCAAGAATGATAAATGAGATGAGCATGGCACTGGTCTCAAAGAAGTCTACTCCCATGAAATCAGGAGAAGTTGCAGCTCTCAACACTGTATACAATGAATAGAAGTAGGCTGCGTTTGTTCCCAACGCAATCAGAACATCCATGTTAGCTGATCCTCGTTTTAAAGCTTTGTAAGAGCCAATATAAAATCTCCAACCTATGAAAAACTGGACAGGAGTAGCCAAAACCCACCTTATGATCTCTCCAATAGTGAGCATATTAACAACCTTAAACATCAGCAAGTTTTTGAGTCCAGGGATATACATAAACACCATGGCTGTCAAAAACACTGGTGCTGTGAAAACCAAACTCCAAAGAAAAGACTTATAGTACTGCTTAATCTCCCTTTGGTTCCGAGAGTCTCTGCCTACCTCTTCCTCTGAAAATATTGTTGCTTTGATGTGACCACCATTACCAAAGACTGTAGACTCTATCACTCGAATGAAGTTCCTTGGTCCAGTCACATCGGGGTTGTACAATACAGATATCTTATCAGTTCCATGGTTGATCTCAATATTTTGTACACCATGAATTGCTTCAAGAGATCTTTCAACTATCTTCATGGATTCATCACTAAACTCACCATCAATCTTTAAACTGATCTTGCTCACATCTTCACCTGTACTTGTACTTATAAGTATGGCTTCAAATCCAGCATTTTCAATTGCTTCCACTAGTGTTTCAGAGCTCACAAGTCTTGGATCATAATGAGTTTCAGCTTCTTCAATGGCTAAGGCAACATGAGCTCTTTCTACACCATTAATCGATTCCAGAACTCTTTCAACAGTTGAAGAACATGAGGTACAAGTCATACCGTTTACTCTTATCCTGCATACTTGTATGATCCTCTCATTTTGTATCAGCGATGCTTGAAATCCGATATCTTCGATCGTCTCACGAATTGTCTCCTCCTACAAATGCAATCATACATTTTGTGAAAGAGGAAAAATTTACTGAAGATTATACTAATCTTGATTTGAATCAATAACGTCTTTTTGAAAGAAAAAAAACCCAAAATTAGCAAAAATTTGATCCAATGTTTTGAAAATGTTTGCAAATATTTAAAAATGATCATGCTTAAGGTTGCTAGGACTATTGATCATTTTCATAAAAAGTATATGAACTGAACCAAAACTAAAAGTTAAACTGATTGGTTTGGTATTTTTGGTTGGAGAAAATCTATTTGGTTTAGACCTTCGAGGATTTGATTTTCATGTAAACATAGATCATTTGTCAAATAAAAATCAAAACATAAAAGAGTCGCAGATATTTGAGAAACAAATTAGATGAATCTTTAAACAAATATCTTTAACAAAAAAATTCTTAACTAGAAGAATTTGTTTTTAAGAAAATACATATCATTATATGTATATACTTTTTTCTTTTTGTTACCAGAGAGTGACCCATGCCGAGGTCCGACAAATTTTCTTTCAGTCCGGTAAATCAAAACTGGTTCTAACCCAGCCAAAATAAAAAGATGTTTTTGGTTTAAATCGAATGTAATATAACAAAATATTAAATATGTAAGCAAATTCGTTAATACTATCTATCTAAATATGTAAGTGATTTTGTTAATATTATTTTGACATTTGAAACTGTGATCTTATTTGTTTACTGTTAAAATTTAGTTTTTTTGTTTTATTTCATTGATTTTATAAAAAAAATTAGGAGGTTTCTTGCGCCATGCGCAGACATAATATTATAAGATTTTATTTTACGCATTTTAAAAATAAAAACAAGACCATAAAAATAATAATTTGTAGATTTTGTTTTAAGGTACATTAAACTAATAAAATATTTAATTTATTTATCAGTACAATGAAAAGAATGTCAATCGTTCAACCATAATATTTTATCTCGATTACACCTGAATGTGATCAACAATTCTGAAATTCAATTAGTTATTTTTACATGAGTTAGTAGGTTTAAATGTAATTTTAAATATTTAACTATCCATAAAATTTAACATTTGATTAATATTTTCTTAGTTTTGTTTTCTTATAAGATTTTAAATTTACGTGTTTTAAAACAAAAAATAAGAACATAAAATAATAATTTGTAATTTTTTTCTGATTTTTTTAATATATTTTCAATTTTAGTATATTTAGGTTTAGTTTAATTTTAGTAAAAACTGGTTTTTTATTTTCTAAAATAATAATTTTATTAATATTATATTTTGTTTAATGACTACATTTATTTTATATATATATTAAATATTTTTGTTTATCTTAAGATATGTTAAACTGATAACAATATTCAATTTTTTTATTAACCTAATGAAATTACTGTCAATCGCTCAATCAAAGTACTTTATCTTGATTAAACCTGAATAAGATCAACAATTCTAGATTTTGATTAGTTATTTGTACATGGATTAATATATTTAACTATTCATGAAATTTTGATTTTTGATCAATATTTCTTGGTTTTTTAGTTTTCTTTAAACAGCTCACAATATTTATACAAATAATTGTTACATTTTCTTTTTAGTTTTATACATTTGTAACTATATATCTAAAATTTTGTATTAATGGTGATATATATTAGTAATTACCATATTTCAAAAATCTTACCAAAAAAGTAATCTAAATAAATGAAATTATCTATGTCTGGATGCCATGTCTCACGTTTTTAAAGCTATGTCGTTTTTTTTTGGTGAGAATAAATGTGGTGATGACACATTAGCAAATTTGAGAAATCATTTCTCAAATAATGTTTAAAGGGTGACTTTTTCTTCTTTGCTAGTGATTTGTTTTTGTTAAATCTTATTTATTTAGTAAAATTTAAGAGGATAGCAGCCTTATTCTTGTTTGCTATTTTCCAAGAGATGATCATCATTTTTATAACTCTTTGTTTTTGTTATCAATAACTATTTTCATCTCAATAATTGGATAAAACAGAGGCAAATATTAGATTTACAAGTTAGAGCATTGACATTAGTATTTTATTTTTATGTTTTAGAGAATCTAATTTCTAAGCATATGAACTGAAATTCACAGAATTTTATAATAGATTACATCTAGTTATGGGTTTTAATTAAAATTTGAATAAACAAAAAATTGAGAGTTTATGATTATAGTAGTTACTTTTTATAAACTAAAACAAAAAAAAACTGAAATCCGAATTCAAATCTCTAATTCACTAGTGTGAATATAAGTGTTGAATAGTTCATTTATCTTTTTTTTTAATAAACCTAAAGCGTGTTGAAAGAATTTCTAATGAGGATTGAATCAAAAACAAAAAATTACGATTTTTGTCCCTAGAAAATAAAGAATTTGTAATTATATATGTGGTTTGAAAAGTATATAATTTTTTTCACCTTTGTATCTTTCTAATACTTGACTGCCGCACTGGTTAGATACAATTCAAAAATACTGTGCAACGGAATGATAAAATTTGAAAATAACAAGGTGGATTGTTTTTGTTCTAAAAATTTTAAAGAAAAGTTCAATCATCTATATAGAAGAATAATTCTTTAGCGTTTGAGAAAAGACAACCTCGCTTTCTTTTGTTTTCTTTTCTTTCTAGCCTACCACATCATGACCACATCTAAATATACAATACCGTTGACCCAAAACAAACAAAACAAAACAAAACTCACATTGACAAAGCTTGGGTAAAACAGGATCTGAGCTCGATGGTTCAGCGCGTCGATGACAGCCTCATGGATCCCCGGGAGCCGCTTGATAGCTCTCTCGACCGATCCAGCGCAAGCAGAACAAGTCATCCCAACTATGCGAAAAACTGCCATAGAAGCAGCCTCTTCATAGTCATGCCCTGTCGTTTCCAAAAGAGAACTGTTGCCTCCAGACCATTCACTTAATCTCTCTTTCCACATGGATGTAAGTTTGGTCGTCATGGAAAGATCTCCTAGAAAAGTTCCCATTCTTGCTTTGCCAATCTTTGTTTTGTTTTCTCGCTCTCTAGAATTTGAAAGGTAACAAACGTATTATAAATAGGAACGTATATACAATAGCCATAAGAATCTAAAGGACAAGTGCCATTCCACCTTTGTTGTTATTTTTATTTTTTTCGAAAGTCAACTTTTTTTCTTTTTCTTTTGCGACCAGTTCCTTTATTGTTAGATAAATTTTCGTAAATTTCACATTTCTTTTTTCTTTCTTTCCCCTAATGGCAAACTTCAATTTTTCTTTTGTCTAATGATAAAGTAAGAAGGCGAAAGATCATACTGCCCACTCGACATGGACTGGATTATCTTTATTTTAAAGGAAGACGATCTATTTCCTCACGAGAACTATGATATAGCACCATTTGAAACTCAAACTTAGACCCCATTCCATAATCCTCCGATATTAAAGTTAAAGATCTAATTCCCCCCGAATTGAGAGTTTGAAACCAATTTCCCCCCCGGATCAATAGTTCGAAATTTATTAACCCATAAATCATGGTTTAAGTTAATTAATTGGTTAACAGTATACCATTAACCATAAAATACCAACAGTAAACCGTCCCTAAACTGGATTACTGGGTAATTACTGTTAACCAAACACAATTTAAACCAAATTAAAATAAACCAACCCAATTAAAACAAAACTCGAACCCCTTTCCTGTTTATCCCCAACTCGATCGAAAACCCAGAAAAAAACCCTAAACTCGATTTCAGAGGTGAAATCGAAAATCCGAGTTCGTGAAGTTGAGTGGATTGAGTCACGATGGCCCTAGTGAATCGTGATGGGAATGGAGATGACGATTTCGACGAAGAAACTGAGGAGCGTGAGGAGTTCCAAATCGAGCAGCTTGTGGAAGAATTCGAGGATGAAACGCCGATCAACCACGACGAGCTTCCCGAAAGCGAGAGTGAAGATGAAGAAGCTGCCCCACAGAGAGCACTGACTCATATCCGGCGTGGTGATGGGCGGCTCTACAAGGATCAGACATTCTTCAACGGTGTCGCCTTCAAAGAGTGCGTCATTGACTATGCATTGCGAACGGGCAGAAATGTGAAGCAATACAGGTATGACAAAGATAAAATAGGATTTAGATGTGTAGGTGTGTGTAGTGATAGTGAACGCATAATTCAAGGCTGTCCATGGAAAATTTATGCATCTACTCTCCCGAATGATGCAATGTGGAAGGTTAGAGTCTTTGTAGATATGCATATTTGCGTTCCAAATGGTCAGTGTGAGATGTTTAAAGTTCCTGTAATTGCTAGGTTGTTTCTTGACAAGATTACAGAGGAACCCGAGTACTATATGCCTATGAAATTAGAAGATTTTGTGAAAGAGAGATGGAAAATTGTTGTGTCTAGACCACAATGTCAAGCTGCTAGGAATAAGGCACTTAGGTGGATAGAATCTAAACATGATCAGATGTTTGCCCGTCTCCAAGACTATGCTGCCGAGTTAGTTAGTTCGAACAGGGATTCCACCGTTGAGATTGATCTTATGAAAAACGCAGAAGATCAAGACGTGTTTAATAGGTTTTACGTTTGTTTTGATGTCCTTAGAAGGACATGGAAAGAGAGTTGTAGGCCACTAATAGGAGTTGATGGGTGCTTCATAAAAGCGAAAATGAAAGGACAAGTTTTGGTTGCTTTAGGTAGAGATGCTGATAATGCTATATATCCAATAGCGTGGGGGTTGTCCAAGTAGAAAACACAGATAATTGGCTATGGTTTGTGAGGAAGTTGAAGTTAGACTTATGACTAAATGATGGAGATGGCTATATCATGATTTCTGATCGGCAAAAAGTACGTTTTTGTTTTGTCTTTTTTGCTATGTTTTTTTTGTTAGCGTTTTTTTGTTCTGATTTTTGTTCTGTTTTTTTAGGGACTGATCAAGGCTGTGAAGTTGGAGTTGCCTAAGATGGAGCATGGGATGTGTGTTAGACACATATATGCGAATCTAAAGAAGAACCATGGCAGCAAGAAGTATATGAAACCATTCATTTGGAGCTTGGCGTGGAGCTACAACGAAGCTGACTACAAAGAAAACTTGGACAGACTCCTCAACTACGATAGCGGTGTGTATGAAGATGTCATGAAGACAGATCCGAGGAGTTGGTGTAGGGCCTTTTACAAGCTTGGGAACTTCTGTGAAGATGTGAAAAACAACTCCACCGAGTCGTTTAACAACACTATAAACAAGGCAAGAGAGAAAGCTTTCGTTCCGATGCTAGAGACTATAAGAAGGTTGGCAATTGTAAGGATAGCTAGAAGATCAGCCATATCTCATGACCACCAAGGTATGTACTTCTATTTTCTTTTTTCTGGTTTTATGGTTAGCGCGTTTTGCTTATTTTTAAGAAGGATAAGTAGAAGATCAGCCTTTTTTTGTTCTGTTTTTTCCTGATTTTAGGCGTTTGTCCTCCATACGTGACCAAATTTCTACAATCTCAACATAAGAGAGCTGCTGAATGTATCATTAGTAGAAGCACAAACGGTTTATATGAAGCAAAGTTGCTAGGTTGTTCTTACCGTGTGAACCTAGAGAGAAGGTCTTGTAGTTGCATGAAGTTTGACATATGTGGTATACCATGTGAGCATGCTTATGGAGTCATTTTGGTGAAGAAACTTGTGCCCGAGGACTTCGTGTGTCACTGGTTCCGGACATCGACATGGAGGAGGAACTACGAAGAGGATTTAGTTCCTGTTAGAGGAGCACGCTTCTGGCCTACAACCGACGCTCCAAATGTCCACGTGCCTCCGGAACCGGACTAACCGGGCAGAAAGAATGTGACAAAGGCTGTATTGGTATTGGTTAGGATGACTTCTGACTTTGGTAATCTCTTATTTTGTAATCGGCTAGGATGGTTTTTGTAATTGATGTTACTAATCTAGTATCTTTTGAATTACAACTTGTTTGATTTTTAAAAACAGAAAACATCATCTTGACTTAAATAAATAATGTCACAAAGAAGACAAGATTACAAGACACAAGACACAAACATCTAAAGACTAAAAACATTTAAAGACACAAAACACAAGACAACAAAAGACACAAAACATCTAAAGAATCAAAGCAACAACAAAAGACACAAAACATTCATCACCTTCCTAGAACAACCAAACACCCAACAACCAACATAAATCCAATGACTAAAGCAATCATCATCTTCTTCATTTTGTCTTTGGCTTTAACCAAAACTTCTTCAACCCTCTCCATCACCTCACTCTCAAGCTCCATTTTAACCTTCTCAAAAACCATCTTCTCCAGCCCCATATGCTCTCTCTTATTCGATTTAAGCTCTTGCTCAAGTCTCCAATATTTGCATTGCAATGTTTCAAGCTCTTCTACCAATGCCTCATCAACCCATTTGAAGGTGTGGTTATCATTCACAAGCTACAATTCGATTTTCATCAAAAATCAGCAGCAACATTTATCAAAATCACCAGCAATAACCACATTCATAAGCTTTCAGATTACTTTTCTTGAAGAAGCATGAGAACAATGATAGTATCTCCGGTAAGGATTGTTGTCGGATTTTGACAAAACAGTCACGATTTGCTCACCACACCAACAACTCTGAGGCAGACCTACGACTCTTCCGCCTCGTGCCCGACCACGTGAAGACCCAGCCGAAGCTCCTGATGCATTGCTGGAGTTTGACATCATCGATTTGAACCTACAAAACAATCACAACCATCAACGAAATTCAGCAAGTTTAGAGAACGAAAAAGGGAAATAGGAATGCGAAATCTCATCATACCTTAATAATTGTCAACTCAATCAACAGAAATCAGAAATTCTAGCTTCAATCAACAAAAATCGAAAAAATCAAGTTTTAGGGTTCTTAGAATTGGAAATTTTCGAATTTGAGGATTTTTGGGGAAAATCTGGGTTTGGGCAACATATATATGGGTTAAGTCGAATCGGGTTTGGTCACGGTTTAATTTTTGGTTCAACGGTTCGGTATTTCGTTTACACCACAAACCGTCGAATCTACGTTCAATGGGGAAATTGGTTTCGAACTTTCAATTCGGGGGAATTAGATATTTAACTTTGATATCGGAGGATTATAGAATAGGGTCTAAGTTTAGACTCCAAATAGTGCTATATCATAGTTTTCATGAGGAAATAGATCGTCTTCCCTTACGTTAATGATATTTATGATTCTTTTAATATTTTTCAATCCATATATACTCCACAATTATTTGTTTATTCGTGTTTAGATATCTATTAATAATTAGAGTCAATTAGATTAAAACAATAGAGGAGGGGTTAATTAGATGGAAGACAAAAAAAAGTTCCCGTTCATTTTATCTATGGTGTAGATTACAAAAGTACCATCAAACAAAAAAAACACATATTTGTTCGCGTGGTAGATCGGTAAGAAGAGAATTGATATCGTTGTTCGAAAATTTTCGATCGAAAAGAGCAGTGTTTAGTCGGATATTTAAAGAGATTACAAAAGCATAGCTCAAGAGATTATAAAGTGTCGATCATTTTCTTCCAATGAGGACACTCTTATTTATAGCTGCTCCAAGCGAGTTCTTCTAGCTCTGAGCTCATAGCCTGATAGGTGATCATGACCAGACCAATTCTCCATGCGTCGTTCAACTGCTCTGTGTTGAATGCATATTAGGTCGGTATTTGCAGGCGGCGAATAATGATGGCTTCAAATCACTTGGGCAGGTCGGTCTCCGCAGACTAGGCAATGATGCTTTGAAAGGTCTACGCCTCTTGACTCGTCAACTACCACGCATGCATTTCATTAAATGCGATGTACAATACCGAGCTACAGTGAATGCTTAGGGGGTTCCGTCTTTGGGCATAAAGCCTATCTTCGTTCGTCGTGGGCCTCCAACTGCGCTGTTCCTGACCTCGATTCGGACCGAACCGACAGTAGGACGAAGCCTGCTTCCAACAATATCTCCTGAATGTTTTTTTTATCTTCTCATATCTCTCTGCTTTTTTTTCCTACAACAAAAACGAGAACACCAGTGGAAATGATTTTGATTAATCACTTATTTGGTAAAGATCCAACAAAAATCCAGCCACGATTCAATAAAAAATTCAGCAGAAGAGGACGAAGATCCGGTAAAACTTATGAGGTGTATACGATATTATGCATATATATTACAGTAACAAATTAAAAATTATTGTATATATCTAACATGTAAATTTATCTCTACCTTTTTGTTTAGCACGGTAACTTTTTTCTTTTCTTGTCTGAAAAAATATTTAGATCCACACTCTTAAAACCAAATCCATAGCTTATATTTGTTTTCCATTTGCGCAACTTAAGCACTATGATGATCCCTAACCCGTTGACAAAATCTTAGATGCTTTCTTTAGTTGATGTAGAAGACATATATATGTCATAGTAACGAGTTATCAATAAAATGAAATCTGTTTGTAACATTTTAAAATAGTTATCGTATCCTATAAACATTTAGTTCGTTAACTAATTTATTTATTATATTAAAAGAGAGTCACATTTTAACATTAATCAACTCTTCCGTGCCATTGGATGTTCTTCGTATAATCATTTTTATTAAGGATATTTTCGGGATAAATAAGTGATTCTATATGTGTTCCTAAACAGATTTTTGACTGAACAACCCACAAAACTGAATGGACTCGGCTTTTATTATAAAATGAATTTGGTATATTATATAAAATATAACGTTTTGATATATCACTATTAATCATGTTTCCAAACAGATTTAACGATATAACTTGACCTGCATATCAATAATTTTTTTATTAAGATATCAATAATTTAAATTCTCTTTGTTTACTTGGAGTTTCTTTTTTTTTATACAATTGTACTTGGAGTTTGTATAATTTGTTTTTTCTGTTTATTAAATTTTTTTTACGTATAATTATAATATTTACTATTCTAGAACCATAACATATAAATCTTTTTAGATTAGATTCTCATAAAAAATAATAAATTAAATTGGTCTCAAGAAATCAATTTATTTATTTGCAATCAACAATGTGCAATCTATATATTGTAAAACCTTAATTACATTATTTAATATATTTCCACATAACATCTTAAAAACATATAATCCCCTTTATATAATCTTAAAAATAAAACTCATTCATATTTGTATGGCATCATATTAAATTTTATAAAATCAAAATGACTTATTATAAAAATTATTAAAAAACATTCTTTACATCTTATATCTCATTCTATTATTTTAAAATTTTCAAAAATTATTTAAAAAAATGTTTGCCTGAACGGGCATGGGGTCAGACTCTAGTTAAATGTTAACTTTCATAATAACGTATCAATAACGTGAAAGGAGCACCTATTTTTGGTTTATGTTTTATGTTTGATATTAATTCACTCAAAGTGCTACATATAAATTTAACTCTTTACCAAAATATATTTCATGCAAACCCAATAATAGCTGAATTACCGCGGATCATTCCTTTTAAATCCTTTTGGATTTAATGTCACTCAACCCTTTCTCTAGTATCTAAGATTTTCGACGCATCAATCCGTAGTCTTTTCTTATACTAATCTTAAGCATTAAAAAGTCTTTAGAAAACGTCATTTTATTGTATTTATTGGCTCATAATGTTTGACGATTATGTAAAAAATCTTCGAAATAATATATACTAGAATGAAGTGGAGATCCTTATGTTTTACTAGAGTTATGAATTTTCTAATTTTGTAATATCCAATTAAAACAGATAATGGATTAAAGCAAACCTAAGGTATATTTTATCCAGCTCTACTCTATTGTCTCTTTAATACTAAAAAAAAGCAAGACAAAAAAGAGATAGTGATTGCTTTTTACTAATTAGCTTTTTTTATATCGGTTCTTTTTATTTTTCCTTTTCTCCCAGGGAATCTCTTATCTTTCCTTTTTCATAATTTTTTTATCAAAAAATAAATAAATAATACTTCACCAAACTTTAAGGAATTTGAGTTCTTCTTATTTTTTCATATTTTTGTTGATATCGAAAACAAAATTCACATATTTTTCCCATCAACAAAAAATTCAATTAAAAGCAAGTTAAGTTATCAGAAAATCAAGCTGAAATTCCAAATAATTTCTAAAACACTCTGCATGAATTAGAGGTCTCAATACATGAATATATTCTCAAAATTTTCATATTCATCCTCATAATTTGACAAAAAACAAAAGAAATATCCATTCAATTTCAAAGGCTAAATCAGTGGCAAAAAAAATTGATTAGCTGATTTATCCTTTTTTTCTTTTAGTTTGAATTGTTCATAATTTTCTCTTATCTTTTAATTTTTTAGACCATCAAAATTTACTAAACGAGCTTATATACGTCCAACTCATATCATTATAAAAACCACAATTAAATTGAATTAAGATTATTTTTGTACAAGATTTATCTTGTGTTGGCCCTTATTTTATGGCAAGTGTGTCTCCATACACAATGTGTTGGAGTGTATCAAGAACCATTCCGAAAATCGTGTAGTCTCTTTCGATCTACCAAGTATCTATCCATCTACTGCTTAATATCTTTATCTTAAGTGTATGAGACATATAAAGTAGCTCCTCATTATACGACAATAGGGAGATTATGATAATCCATCTATTTGATTATGAGAGATGAATGAAGTGGCCCTTATATTTTGACATCTTACACCAATATGGATTTTTTTTTTTTCAAATTTGGATCTCTGCAAATCCAAATGTACGAGTTCAAGACAGTATACCATCGAACCATTATTAAAAGGCTCGGTAGTTCTTCTTAGTTTTGCGTATATTTGTGGATATATGACGCAATCTCGAAAACATAATTCACATATTTTTCCCATAAAAAAATTCAATTAAAATTAAGTTAAGTTATCAGAAAATCAAGCTGAAAGTCCAAATAATTTCTTGAACACTCTGCATGAATTAGAGGTCTTCAATACATGAATATATTCTCAAAATTTTCATATTCATCCTCAACATTTGACAAAAAACAAAAGAAATATCCATTCAATTTCAAAGGCTAAATCAGTGGCAAAAAAAATTTGATTAGCTGATTTATCTTTTTTTTATTTTAGTTTGAATTGTGCATAATTTTCTCTTATCTTTTAATTTTTTGGACCATCAAAATTTTCTAAACGAGTTTATATACGTCCAGCTCATATCATTATAAAAATCACCATTGAATTGAATAAAAATTGTTTTTGTACAGGATTTATCTCGTGTTGGGCCTTATTTTATGGAAAGTGTGTCTCCATAAACAACGTGTTGGAGTGTATCATGAGCCATTCCGCAAATCGTGTAGTCTCTTTCGATCCACCAAGTATCTATCCATCTATACTGTTAAGATCTATATCTAAAGTGTATGTGACATATAAAATAGTTCCTAATTATACGATAATAGGGGGATTATGATAATCCATCTATTTGATTCTGAGAGATGAATAAGTTCATTTATTTCATTTGGCATTTTTTGTATCTATTTTTTATTCTATTTCTATTAGGTTATATTCTATATATTTCTATTAGGTTGTACTATTAACACAATTAAGTTCTTTTTAAAACTTTATTTGTAACTTTGGAGCTTATCTTCAATTAATATTTTAGGAAATTCTGTATAGATTATGATCCAAACGAGATTGATTCTTTTTTGAATTTCTATACGTACAGTTCTTATATTTTTACATCTTACACAAATATGAATTTTTATTTTTTGCAAATTTGGATCTCTGCAAATCCGAGTGTACGAGTTCAAGACAGTATACCATCTAACCATGATTAAAAGGCTCGGTAGTTCTTCTTAGTTTTGCGTATATTTGTGGATATATGACGCAATCTCGAAAACACAAAATTCATATATTTTTCCTATCAACAAAAATCTAATTATAATCAAGTTAAGTTATCATAAAATCAACCTGAAAGTTCAAATAGTTCACTGCACGAATTAGAAGTCTTCAATACATGAATCTATTCTCAAATTTTTTATATTCATCCTCATAATTTGACAAAAGGCAAAAGAAATTTTCATTCAATTTCAAAGGTGAAATAGATGGCAAAAAAACAATAAATTGATTAGCTGATTTATCTCCTTTTTAATTTAAATTGTGCATAATTTTCTCTTATCTCTTTTTTTACTGTGGAAATCTTATGTATAATTAATCACTTTTCTCTCCATCTAAAGCTTCCACATCATCAGTTCATTTTTGACATATATCACTTTTTTCAAACTTTTTGTATATATCAAACACTAAAATTTGGGCTAACAAATAAAAATAAATATATTTCAAACTAACACTATTTGTATATATGATTATAATATAATTAAAAATGAAATTAAAATAAATATTTAATATTTTTTTCTAATTTAATAAAGAAAAGTATATCTCTAACATAATTTTTGATAAATCTTTCAGAAAAGAAATATCATGTATAAAGTTTTGAAAAAATAAATAAATTGAAATTAAAAGTAAGAAAGATCCAAGAAGTATTTAGTGTCAAATATTAGATTACATAAATCATAAGAATAAAATTAAATTGTACCGAGTAGAAAAAATGAGAAAAGAAATAAATGGATAAAATAAATAGAAAGAAAAACATATTACAAAATAATCCAATAAAATTGAATAAGAAACAAAAAAATGACTTATCGAAAATGAATGAGAGAGAAGAAGTAAATATAAAATAGAGAATTAAAAAAAGAAAACATAGAATTTTCCCCACAGCCAATCATAAACGCATAGAACTATTGTAGAGTCACACAACAAAATAAATGCTCAAATAAAAACCTTTTAGTAGAAAAAAACAAAGATTCATAAAAAAATAATTATCTACTAAAATTATTTTACATCATCAAACATTACAAATAGACAATAAAAAAATTAAAAGCATATAAAATAAATTAAAAAATAATATTATATTAATAAAAAGCATCCAAAACTTAAAAAGATAAATGAAGGTGTATATGACCATAAAAAAATATTAATATTATTATATTGAAGAAGATAAACATATAGTAAAATAACTATTATTTGAATATAAAATTGTTTTAAAACAATAAAAACCAAAAATAACGCACAAAACCCCGTACATCCGGGGTGAAGATCCCTAGTTTTCTAATTGATCTTATATATGTCCAGCTCATATCATTATAAAAATCACCACAGAATTGAATTAAAATTATTTTTGTAAAAAATTTATCTCGTGTTCGTCCTTCTTTTATGGTAAGTATATCTCCACAAACAACGTGTTGGAGTCTATCACGAGCCATTCCACAAATCATATACATTCTATCAGAGATGAATAAGTCCATTTATTTAGTTTGGCGTTTTTTGTATCCATTTTTTATTATATTTTTTTAAGTTATATTCTATATATTTTTATTAGGTTGTACTATTACACAATTAAGTTGTTTTGAAAATTCATTTGTAATTTTTTGGAGTTTATCTTCAGTCAGTAATTTAGGAAATCCTATATAAATTATGATCTTAATGAAACTGATTCATTTTTGAATTTCGATACGTATAATTCCCTCCATACCAAAGAATATTCTTACATCAATATAGATTTTTCATTTTTGCAAATTTGGATCTCTGAAAATCCGAATGTACCAGTTACGACAGTATACCACCCAACCATGATTAAGTGGCTCGGTAGTGTATATGGCATTTTGCATGTGCGGTACAAGACATACCGGTGTACGAGACATGTCAGTGTACTGTTACGGTTGGTTTACTGTTGTTTAAAAAAAGATCTATTGTTAATATTTTGTAATCAAAAGATTATAGGGATCGGGTTTGTCTGCCGAACAAATGATCGGAAACATACGAGGGTTGAGTATTGATTGGTATAAGAATAATGAGAGAATTTTGATGAAGTATGCTCCAGTCTAAAGTGAAATACAATTAAGTAACGAGTACAATATTTCTGTTCAAAGTGAAGAAATAAGAAAAAAGGGATTTATAATATTGTTTACTACACTAAGGGGCTGTTATTCGTTTATGATTTATAAAGAGTTTCAGTGATGTTTAAAATTGATAGAGTATACTAAATTTAAAAAGAATTCAGATTTTCTTAAAAATTTTTCAAGGAATTTTATAGATTATTATAGATTCTTGAATTAAAGATAATTATAAACTTTTGTAAAGTTTATGTTTAAGTTTTAAATAATATTTTGTTGTTGTGTTTGTTGTTATCTATTTTTGTTTCTCTGAATTTTGAAACTCAACTTTCGTATGTTCATGTCAATTTGAGTATTGTTAGTTTTTAATATTATTTTTCAGTATTGAATTTATGAATCTTGTAGATGAATCGTGAAGTATTTGGCCCCTGCAATGTTTTTTGCTTTTGTTACAAACCATGTTTCATTATTAGGGGATTCTCGTCTTTGTGTTAGAGTTTGTATTTACCACTTCGTTAAGTTTGTGTTTATCTTAGGTTAACATTGGCGTTTGTATTCATGTTTGCATTTATCAGTAATTGTTTATTTTTTTGTGTTTGTATTATCCTTTTGTATTTGTACTAGTGCTCGTGTTCGAAATTGTATTTAGCAAGGTGACCATGGCATGACACAATTTTGTATATTTGGGAAGAGAAGATGAATTACCTGTTTTTCAATTATAATAATTCAAAATTTTTTATAATAGACAAAATTTGAGAATATGTGATCAAACTTCAATAGTTTGATAAATAGATTTTGTGAAGAAAAACATGTCAAATCAATAAACCAATAACACAATAAATTAAAACAATTACAAAATCCGTTATTTTCACTTTTTTGAATAGCACAAAACTTTTATTGATTCTGTAAAATAATGAATCCAATAACTCTAGATTTTTAAAGATTTTTAACTACTTATTACAAATTCATAAACTAATAACATCATACTTTTAAATAGTTTTGAAAATTCGTAATCGAATAACACCAGAATTATTGTAAAATCATAATCCTTATAACTCTTTATAAATCACAAACCAATAACAGCCACTAAGAATCATAGTTGCATATGTATCCATTTTGGAATCAAACTTGAATGTAATTGTTTTGAGTGCAATGATAATTTCAAAAGGAGAAGCTGATGCACAACAGAACACACTTGGATTGCAGAAGAAATCCGAGCAAGTGATTGTAGGGCTTTCGCCTTGAGCATACTTTTCTGATATAACAGTTTTTATTTTTTAATATAAACTTAATGAGTTTTATATTGGGTAAAACCTAGGTGTACGAAGTTATACATCCCATCAGTTGCTAAGGCCATGGTCACCATCACACGCTTAGGATGGAATGAGGGAAGAGAGCCGAGACGACAAGGTGAGAAAATATAGATAACACAGAAAGAATGGTATCTAGAGACGAGGCCATAAGGAAGAACAAGAGATGAGAATGACAGAGAGCTTAACTACTAAAGAGTGATTGGGTATTAAAATTTTAACGTAAAACAAATTCTGCAAGTGGATAGGCAAACACAGTAGTACCTTAGGATCAAAACCATAGAAAAGAGTGCACAATAGTTACCTTTAAGACAAGAGCAAAACACTAATATGAGCTGGTTTGGTTTGTCACTAATGCAGTTAATGAAAACAAGTAAACTAAATTGATGTTAACAATGATATTAAAAGTGTTGGGTATTCACTAATGCAATATCTAATTCTAGAAGCAATTGACGTCATCTTTTCATCTTAGAACTGAAATCACTGTTTTGTGATTAATTCGCTTTTGTTGCAGATAATTAACTTCGTCCAAAAAATCATATTAATCAACTATTGCAGCCAATAACAAAGATATATGCAATAATAATTCAGGTTTGAAATATTTACAAGAATCTGTGAATCAACTTTCGCAGCCCATAGAGTAAATCCATTTCAGTTCAATTCCAATCAATCAATCGAATAGTGTGTAAGAAATGATTGTCTAAAATCAGTTACTAAGTGAATAAGTGATCAAAGAAACAACATGTATTAACGAATAAAACTAGATGTATATTTTTTCAACTTATCAAAAACACCACTATATTAATAAAACATATCTATCAAACCATCAATAATCTATTTTGAAACTGGTAGTCCCAACTATAGATATACTTAAACATTAGTAACAAAATTATAACAGAAGAAATAAAAAACATATTATTCATAAATTTAGATAGAGATAGGATTTATAAAGCTTTTCTAAGGAGCATAAAAAGGTAACATCTTCTCCTTTGAACAATGAAAAACTAAGAACAAAAAACTAAAAAACTTTTGGTGGTTATGACTGTTTAAACTAAGTTTGTAGGTTTGCGTGAACTTCTTCTTACTAAACGACTATTCACTATTCAGGGTAGAATAAGAAGAGATGTGGTTTACATAAAAATGTGGTCTGATAACTCAACGGCTAGTAATAATGTAATATAAGTAAACGTGAAGGGATCTATCTATATGTTGTTGTTTTTCTTGCTTTCAAAATTTAGCTTTATGTGCTTTTTTGTCATACTAACATTCAACACATGAAACCACAAACAAAAGAAATTAAGTGATTAGAGCTTTGAATGTGCTTGCCGATTGGTATAGGCACATAAAAAGAGTATATACATGATATATACAAAGTTGTGGGTATTATTATTATGCTATGCTTTCTATATTACATCAACGATTTATAAAAACCTATACAATTGACAAGGCGAGAGATTCGGATGTCTTTTGGGTTAAGAAGAAGAATCTTCAGACATGTGATGTTGATTACGCATTCTAGCAGCCCAAGACATTGAGTTGTTGTCTTTCTGATTGCTTCTTCTCTTTAGACCCGAGAGTTGAGTTTGCCATTTTTTCTTCCATTCACTCTTCTCTTCCACCACCACTTCCTGCTTTCACAAACAATCACCAAAAACTTAAATCAACATTTGGGAACATTGTTGTAACCAAAATGATTGGATTCTAAGTCAGGTAGGGCCAATAAGAGAAGCCAGTTGTATAATGTAGGGCTGCGATTCCAAACCGATCCGAATCGAAATCAAACCGAATAGAATCAGTAGACAGGTTTATAAAACTCATTCGGTTAAATTTAATAATTGGTTAACTCGGTTTTGTCCCAAACTAAATTATACCAATTTTTATACCAAAACATACCAATATAAACTAAACCATATCTAAAACTTGGTACCGAACTAATTAAATTTAAACAAAATTATCCAAAATTAACTGAACTAACCAAAACTAAACAGCACTATAATTCTGTCTGGTTCGGTTTTACTAAATTTTTACAATCCAAACTAACCGAAAAACGAATAAACCGTATCCAAAGACAGATCTATATTACAGTTCATGTTTGGTTGTGGATTGTGAACCGACAGGCAAATTTATAAAACTCACCGGCTAAATTCGGTAATCAAATTTTTACCAAACTAAATTATACCAACTTTTATATCAAACCATACCGATATAAATTAAACCATATCTACAACTTGGAACCAAACTAACGGAACTTAACCAAACTAACTAAAATTAAACAAAATTACTCAAAGCTAACCAAACTAACCAAAACTAAATTGAACTGAAATTTTGTTCGATTTGATTAAGAGAAACTTTTACAATCCAAACTAACCAAAAAATCGAATTAACCGTATCAAAATACCGATCTAATCAAACCCACGTGCCTAATATAAAGTCTCAATTGCAAAAGTCAACACTATGTATTCCACTATGACAATAAAATATTAAAAATCGACAATTCTTCAAAATCTAATAATTATTCAAAAACGAGTCAACATTTTGGACCCATAATAGACAAAGGGAAAGATAAGGGTCAATTCGGTCGATAAGGTTCTCGAATCTTTCGGTAAATCTTAGGTACTGATAAATAATAATTTTTTGCGGATAATACTGAACAGTATTTGTCTGTATATGAAACAAATATATATATAGATATATATATTTATATTTATATTTTTTTGGGTCTAAATGTTAATGAATCAGATATATCGTAATCAGTTATATCAACATCGTTGATTTAATTTTTTGAGAGTCACATAATTAAATTATTATTGTCTACTCTTAAAATTTTCTAAACCATATATGCTGATTTTTTTACAAAAAAATAAAATTTGGTTTATCACAAAATGAGTAAAATTAATAACCGGAAAATGGTAAATTCTGGAAATAATTAAGGATGTGTATGAATACCTCATCAAATCGATTCCGGCGACGACCGGAGAAAGAAAATGAGAATCCCATAGACAAATCACGGTCGTAGAGAACTCTCCGGCGAGGATCGGAGAGAGTTTCATAAGCTTCTTGAACCCTAATAAACCGATCTGTGTATTCCTCGACCCGATCCGGCGGCGAAACGTCGGGATGATATTTCCGAGCAAGCTGTTTATACGCTTGTTTGATCTCCGGGAGTGTAACAGATTCAGTGACGCCTAGGAGATCGTAGAAGCTTAAATCTTCCGATTGCTTTACCGGGTCATCATGGATGAGCCGGGCTTGGATCCGGGTCGATAAGAATCGGTTTCGGGTCGGGTAAGAGAGAGTGGTCGAAGGGAAAGAAGAAGTGGGTAGAGAGGAGATTGGTCGTTTGTAGAGGAATGGGTAATGATCTGTAGCGAGAATGGATGATCCTTTGTAACATTTCATTGTTTTCTTTTTTTGTTCAGTAATATAGAAATAGTAAGAAATGAGATGAGGAAGAGGTAGATGAAACAGTATTTAAAGTAGGAATTTGTGTGGATTTGAGGGGTATTTCTGGAATTTTATAATTAATAAAAAAGCAGTCGTCGTTTTGCGGCTGCAAATTCCAGAAGGAATTTACTAAAAATATGTATATATTATATATTTCATTTTTTTGAAGTTATATTTTTCTGTACTTAGAAAATAATTCCTAAGATGGCAAAAAGAATAAAAAAAGAAAATAGTTCGTTCTCTAACTCTTTGTTGGCACAATCCAAAAGGAAGGAAATTATAACAATGTGCGATTTTGATCACATATAATATTTATGATATTGGCAAAAAACAATGTTGGTATGATCTTCACAAAAAGTATATTTTGCAACTTTGGCAATATATATTTTGCAACTTTGGCAAAATTTATAGTTTGCAGTTTTGCCAAAGATCGTTTTATTGAGTTTTACGATTTTGATAAAAAAAAAGCGTTCAGTTACAATTTTAGAGAAAAAGCTAAAGTTTGTGTTTTGACAAAAATTACAATTTTAAAATTTTAGTAAAAACTACCTTTTGTAGTTTTAGCAAAAGATATTTTTTATAGTTTTAGCTAAATATATTATTTTACGGTTTTTAATGAAAAAACTTTACTTTTTAGTTTTAACATAACTAAGTTACATTCTAAAATATTTTAGATACATATTACACTAAAATAAATATTTTGTGAGTGTTCTAACAAGAAAAGAGTGTTCTAACAAAAAAAAGGTATATATACATTGTTTAAATTTTTTTAAATTTGAAAATTAAATTACGTGTACAAAAAGCGGTGAATGAATTTTCGTATACGATGACACCTATGATATTTTTCTGATATCGTCTTATCCACAAATGTTGATATAACTAAGAATCTTATCCATAATATTTTTTTCCGCGATTGATTGCTCTTTCGACTTATATATTATTATTTGTCCACTTACTTTTAGATGGTTATGATTTGCAAAACGCATATCAAAATTTTGAATAATCCATCTAAACACGGTGACTCCGTGTGAGCGTATGGATTATGAACAATCAGCTATTAACTGAGCTCATAGCTGGGATGCCACTTTCTCAAAAACAATAATCTAAATAGCCATCGAAAAATCTATGTATCACTTTTCCTTTAACCAGACTATAAAATTACAATTTTGTCATTATTTTAAATTGAATAAATAACAAAAAGTATAAGAAAAAAAATCTCACCCACTCTCCACCCACCCCGGACCTCCCTCAGCTCAGGTATTCGAGTTCGGAAGCTCAATAATATCTCAAGCGTGACCTCAGTTTCTATCGAATTGCTCCGCTCCGATTCATTCCCATCTCCTCCTCCTTCCATATCGCGTCTCATGAACTCTCTCATCAGCCATTGTTGAAGCTTTAAAATAAAGATGAGTATCTAGGGATTTGGATTTGAAAATTGCTTATTTCCATATGCACATTGGATTGGTAAATAATTTTTTTTTCCGTAGATTAAATATGTCATTTGGTAATTTGTCGATTGTACTTGTAAAACCATAGTGATTCTTAGGCTGATTAGAACCTGATACAGTTGACAACGGGTTCAAATGGTACAACTGAGATTTAGTGAACAACTGATATAAATGGTACAGCTGAGAGTTAGTGGACAATTGGTATAAGTGGTAAACTGGAAGTTAGTGGAGAACTGGTACAAATGATACAAGTGACTGAGTATTGTTATTCTATTTCAGGAGACAATGAGTTTTAACCACACAAACATACATTTTGAATATGGAGGATACTATTCACAAAACATAGAGAAGTTGGAATGGATTAAAAGAAATCTCACTTATGCTATACCGTTTAAGACCTCATCTTTGAAAAAGATAACTAACTCTATGTTACTAGATAAAATACGCAGGAAGATTGCAATAGATAAAGCTAAGCCGCAGCTAAAATTGAGTTACATTACATTGGTAAATAATCCTAAGAAAGAGTCATATATTCTCAATGATGAAGACTTTTATGATTACCTAACAGCAGTGGATAAAGAGCAACTTATGTATGTTTTGCATGTGGCAGCAATCAAAGATTTGGAATAAATCAGAGGAGCGAAAAACTTTCAAAAGTGGAGGGAGGATGTTTATTTAGTGTGAATTATGAGGAGCTGGTTTCAAATGGCAAAGTTGGTGATGATGTAGTTAGTGGTGGTATCCTGACTATTTACAGATCCGATGCAGCGATATGTTGTGAATTATGAATTTGCGGCTATGGATAACTATATGGATAACATTTTGGATGGTATGCATGAATATGTTGAGCTTCCATGTCCGGTAAAAGAAAGCCAGTATGTTGAAGAATGGGAAGATGGTATGGTTCTTGAAATAGGTCAAGAATTTTGTTCTAAGGAGGTAGTGCAAGATTTGGTTGACAAAACTGTACATAAGAACTGTTTTGTGGTCCATACTTATAAGTTGGATATAGAGTGACTTATTCTACGATGTTATCAAGCGAATGAAGGCTGTAAATGGTATTTATGAGTTGCAAAAGATTAATAAATCAGATTATTTTAGTGTTAGAATATACAAAAAGATGCATACATGCTATCAGATTGTTGCAAGTACAATCAATAGTAGAATGACAGACATCCCACGATTAGTAGCATTTGTTTTGTATGAAGACTATCCAGGTCACTTCGACACCCCAACTCCTAAAAATATTGTCACTCTTGTTCAATGTAGAGTTGGTGTGAGTTTGTCATACTCTACCGCACTGCAAGACAGTCCTAAAGAAGGTTATAACATTTTGTTTTCTTATTTATACATGTTGTAAAAGGTAAATCCTGAATAAGTAAATATATATTCATAGCTTTGGGCACTAGCATTGAAGGGTTTCAAACCATGAGGAAAGTGATAATCTTGGATGCAGAATTTTTAAGACTGTATATAGTAGACAGCTTTTTCTTGCCACAACTCATGATCCAAATCATCACCATTACCCCATTGTGTTTAGTGTAAATGATAGTGACAACCATGATAGAGGAAATTGTGAGTGACAAACATGCAAGCATCATATATGCAGTACGCAAGGTGTATCCCTGTTCCTAGCATGGTCATTGTATATGTCATTTTTCTCAAAACATAAGAGGTAAAATCATCATAAGGTCAATAAGGATCTAGTTGCAGAAAAATTCATCAAGTGCGCTCATATTTATACTATGAGTGAGTTTAAGAGAGAGTATGTTGACTTCAAAGAGTAGGTGTTCGGCATCCGTTGTGTATCCGAATGAGAATGTAGAGTTGGATAAGTGTACAATGTGCTACTTTCAAGAAGAGAAGTACAACTTAGCCACCATCAATTATTGTGAATCTCTGAACAGTGCGTTTAAGAAAGCAAGGAAGTACTCACTCTTACCAATGATTGATGCGATTGTCGAACAAATATCTCAATGGTTTAATAAGCGTAGGAAAAAATCTGCTGCTACGCGACTCACAAAGCATGTGGTGCCTTTTGTGGAGAACATATCGCACTCCCGATATGCAATTGCAATGCTTAGTGGTGACTGAGCTAAACAACTTCCAATTTGAATACAACGTTGTTGGACAAGAGGAGATGACTTATATGGTGGATTTTTTTGAGGAAAAGATACTCTTGTAGATGTTTAGATATAGATAAATATTTTTGTGTCCATGCAATAGCCGCAACCATGGCACTGGTGAGGAAGGAAAGAAAAACAGCGAAAATCTTCAGTATTTATGACATGTGCTCCAAATATTACGTGATTGAGACGTGGGCATGACATATTATAAGACGATTTATCTGGTGGTGCATGAGTCCAGCTAAAATATTCCTGAGAATATATTATAATTGTTTGTCTTACAACCAGATTACATCAAAAAACCAGGAAGAAACCATTAACAACGGTATCCATCAACCGAAGAACGCATGAAGATGAGTAACAATTTTTTACCTGGCATAAAGTTGGCTGACTGGTTCGAGAGCCAAAGTAGTAGTGGTATTTGATTAGTGCGTGTGTTTGTATTTCTCGGTTTGTATCATGTTCAACTTCGTACAAGTAAGAACAATTCTGAGGTTGTAATTTTTTTTGTGTTTTACCATGTTCAACTTTGTACAAGTACGAACAATTCCGAGGTTGTAATTTTCGTTCACGTTCTACCATGTTTAACTTCGTAGAAGTAAGAACAATTTTGAAGTTGTAATTTTCGTTTGTGTTCTACCATGTTCAAATAAAAAATTTAGATGATGAAAAATATGAAAAAAATTAGTCATCTACGATAGGAAGATAATTAATAATATGGATTTATCAGTTTCATAATACATATTTTTTTTTTGCGCATCAACTATACTTTACAATATAAAGAAGACTTAGGTAATGTTAACCTTTTTGTGATGCAATATATGGAAACTATTACATTCTACACAAATTTTATGATAGAAACATTATATTATATTCTATTATAGTCCAAAATCATGTGTACAACTACACCATAATAATTAACACTTATGTACAACTATAATGATCATAAATTTAAAACTATTAGAAATTTTGTTCAACTGAATTTTTATTTTTCCGCCGGCAGAAAATACAGCCCCCCAATTTATAATTGTTCCAAATTCCATCATTGAGAGAGAGAGACCATGCGAGAGAGAGATAGACCAATTACGAGTACAAATTAATGCTTGCATATTTTTGGGAAGAAGACGGTTTTGGTAAGGATTCAACACTCGACCTCCAACACTGAAAGTGGACTCCGATGCTACTGTGGTGATTAGAACACTAAGCAAATCAGATGCCATGGAAGCTAAATCACCATAACGATGTGGATTCTCTTTCCAAAAGCTTAAAACTCTAATGTCTGTAAATGTTTTCATCTCTAGTCTGAGTTCATCATCCAAATAGATTTCCAAATTTTACTTGGCGTTTCTTAAACTAAATTTGAGGCTACTTTCAATACAAAATTAGTCACATATGATTTGAAATGAGAACTAGAGAAAGTATTCAATATGTATTGTCATCCTTACATCATCCAAATCATCTTCAAGTGGTGATTCAGTGAGAAACTTTGTGGAGTTAGTGTTGTTGAAGACTTTGAAGAACTTGTCGATTTAGTCTCATACTCTTCACAAAGCAAAATCAGATTTTTCCTAACAATTTCAAATTTTTCATTAGAAGTCATGGGATCCACTTTATCATAAGCTGACTTAAGTATCTGCAATTTCAACCTCGGATCTAAAGTAGCTGCAATAGCTAGATTGACATTGTATTGATCCCAATACTTTGAAAACTTCATTTGCATCTTTTGAGCCATTTTTCTCAAATCAACATCATCACAATTACCATATTTCTTCAGAAGCAACTCAATTTTCCAAACTTGTATGAAGTAAACATTGGCTGTAGGATATTTAACTCCTGAAAAGTACGTGGTTATGGTATTAAAAGGCTTCAGGATGTCACAAATTTTCTCTCCACAATCCCACTCTTCTTCTGAAGGCAACCAATTGTAACCTCTTTCATACAAATTTAAAATAGCAAATGCTTTTATGAATTCCAAAAGACCATTGGCTAGTTCTAACCCTCCTTTCACTATCAGATTCAGAATATGGCACAACATCTTACATGCATAAACTTTCCATCACACAACTGTTTATTACCACTCCGAAGACGATGCTTAAGAATATTTTGCATACTATCATTAGCAGAAGCATTACCCAGTGTGATAATAAATACTTTCTTCTCTAAACCATATTCTTTCAAGCAATCATAAACTTTCTTAGCAATCTCTTCACCATTATGTGGAGGTTTAAGATTACAAAAAGCTAAAATTTTATTGTTCAACCTCCAGCTATCATCGATATAGTGTGATGTAAGACAAATATACCACATCACAGTACTACGGGATGATCACGAATCTGCTGTAAAACACACCCGAACTTTGTGTTTTGCCAAAACATCTACCAGCTTAACTTTTTCCATCTCGTATCTCCTATAGACATCAAATGCAGCAGTTTGTCTACATATATGCTGAACATCCGGGTTAAGAAATCTATCTCTAGCCCTAACCTTCTCATATTCAGCATATCGAAAAGGTAATTCATGATATATGATTATCTACGAAGTCATCTCTCGATCAGTTTTATGATCATAAGTAGGTTTATCCTCGGACTTAGGCTTATTTAGGCAAATCAGTAGATGGCGATTCAACGTTGATGTTCCATATGTCTTACCTATTACCAACTTAATACCACAATGGTGACATGTAGCCCTTTCTTTTCCATCAGCCTCTAATCCTACGTGTGTAAACTCTTTCCAACATTTAGCTTTACGTTTTTTACGTACCGGTTGAGCTCGTTGAGATCGTTGAGATGGCTGAATGACACTTTGTATTTGTCTTTGAACTTCTTCTTCATTATCCATCACCATCTCCATATACTCATTTTCTGCATCTAGTATTAGCAATTTTTTCGCGTGACTGCAAACTCATACTGCATAACAAAAAAAAAGTACAAAAGAATCTGCAGCCATAGAAACTCTAATCTCATGTGGAGCCATATATGCTAAAATTTAGATAAAAAAACCTTTTAGAAACAAGAATCATTCAACAAAAATGATTTTCTTTTGAGGTGTCAATCCGGTATTACTAATAGTAATTTACTATTACAATTCTAAAATGTTTCTAATGAAACGAATTAATGGTGCAATTCATTAATCAATCCCAATGCTTTTCTACGACAAACTCAAAGACAACACAAGTCTAGCTCTCTCGATCCTATCATCTCATATAGTCTTTTTGTTTACAAAGAAACTTACTACAAGTAAAACAATAATGGTGGTTTTTTTATCTTAAAATTCATTTGAAGTCCAAGGAAGATGCAAAATCGATTTAATGGTGGTTTTTTGCTTGTGAAAACAGAGAAGCTTTAATGACAAGAATTAAAAACATAAAGAGATTTTAAAGATGTTAAAACAAAGTATATGGATGCTAACGTGAAGAATAGTTGTTTACTTTCTTGTTTCTATATGCTAACGTGAAAAATTTTGGATGTAAAACCAGCAAAACCATTCAGATTCAACTTCATCTGGAGAATCTAATTCTTGTGTGATAAAATCAGAATACAAAAGACTTAACAAAACTGAGAAGACAAAACCATAATATTCTTTGTTGTTTCCCTTACAAAGAAACTAAGCTCAAGCAGAAAAATTGGAATTTAATGAAACAAATCATCAAGGCTAAACATAATCAAAGCCCTTGATCCAATACTAAGCCAGAAAAATGCAGAACAACTCCAATCAACGCATGAAGTTTCAGAGACTCAAATGAAAAACATCTATAAAAGCATAAAAAGTTGAATTTGAATTGGGATTCAACAAAACAGATTATCAAGCCTAAACATACCATGTTTCTATCAAGAAACCAAACAACCATGTATCGATTCCAAGATTAACCAAAGAGATGTGTGATGATTGAATAGTCGAAACCAAACCTGGTTTGTAAAAGACAGACTAACCAAAATCTGTAGCCTTAAGCTTGGCATCTTCCTTAGGACTATCAAAAAAGAAATCAGACAGGACGAATATGCATTCTCGATGATAAGAACTCGGTATTGACAGAAGTTAGAGATGTCGTCGACAGCGAGTTTTCTCGAGTTTTTAGGTTTTAAAAGAGAAACGACGTCGTCTCTTGCCAAGAAAAAAAATTGTTTGATTGGGCTCAATCCTATTTAAACTCTAAAGTTTTAAAACATAGCCCTAAATTAGCACAAAATACTTTATGTTGAATAAATCAGGACCAGAGTTTATAATTATTTAAATGGGCCCGGGTTAGCCCTATTTTTAAAACTCTTTTTAACATCCCTAGCAAAACCTATTTGAGTTCCAATCCCAATCATGTAATTTTCGTTTCAATTTCAAGTTGTTCTTTGCCTACGGTACATAGAAATGAAAAGATTCAGCAATTATGAAAGCTCTTCCTCCGAATCAAGTTTTGAAAATCCATATCTCATAGCAGATGATGAATATGGTATGCCGAAAAAGTGTTATTGCGGTGACAGTTGGCTATGGAGAAATCTTACACATAAACGGATCCTGGAAGGAGATACTTCATGTGCCGGCTACGTGAGGCGAGTTTGTTGCTGATGATTTCTAGTATAAGGTATCTAAGTTCTTTTCATTTTGGGTTGCAATATTGTAAATTTTATGTGTAGAATCATGGATATCATATTCGGAAATGGTGGAATCACGCGATAGAGAAGGAACTAGCTATCCTAAAGCATAACATCTAAGACCTCACAGAGAAATTCAGACAGAACATTGGAATAACTGGACATGTCCAGAATGAGGACCACAAAGCTAGAGGTTAGTTGGTGACATGAACAAGAAGAAAATAAGTATGGACAAGATGTCGTTTGTGGTTGCTGCACCTGTTGTTATATTTGGTCTGATTTTAATCTGGTTTAAGTAATTGCAATGTGTAGTGAGACCTATGTATGTTTCAGAAACCCGTGCAATGTCTAAGGTTGTGATATGATCATGGACGACATATTGGAGATAAAGGTCGAGAAGGAGGTTGGCGCGGACGAGAAGGAGGTTGGCGCGGACGAGAAGGAGCTTGGCGAGGATGAGCTTGTAACAGAGAAAGCATTGAGAGGATCAATGACCCGAGCAAGGACCAAAACATTCAACCAAACCATCATTGGGATGCTCACTGGCAGTAGGGGTCGACCAAATGACTTAGGCCAAGTCAAAACCTTCCTGGTTTTGATTCAGGCTCAATGAAAAGTCATTGAATGGGTAAGTGTCTCATTTATACCATTTTTCCTTATCTTCGGTTTTGTCCCAATGGGTTTTTCCGAAGGGAGGTTTTAATGAGGTTTATGAGTTCACTTCTCAATGATCCATTTGATGATCAAGACTCAAGCCCAAGAAGGAGAAAGGCCCAATTGTGGCCATGCAAGAATTGGAGGGCTTATTTGAATTTGAATTTCTTTGCTTTACTTTTGCATTTAATAAGTTAGTTAGTTGTTGTTAGTTTTAGTTTAATTTGTTTTCCTTACCAAGGTCGGCCTTTTTGCTTGTTCATTTGCCGCCTTTTTGCTTGTGCCCTTCTTCTATTTAAACTCTTGTAATCTCTTTTGAGAAGTTATCTAATCTTTTATCAAAAACTCTTTCAAAGACTTAGATCAAAACCGGTAAATCAAAGGTTTTTCCGCATCGTCTGTATGACCACTCGATCAATCGATAAACCAGAAGCTAGTCAAAGGTTTCTCCCTTCTCACCAGTCTCCTCCTCTTTCACTTCCTCCTGCTCTTCAGCCGCACCATTCTCACCATCCTCAGCAGTCCCCTCCTCGTTATCTTCCTTTATTCCATCTTCTCATCCACTCTTACAGTTGCTATCTGCACCACACTCAGTTTCAGTAGCAGTTGTTTTTGCGCTTGTTTCATGAGCTTGGATTCGCTGCTCCTTCACAAAACTTTCAATATCTTTAAGTCTCCCATCAAACCCATCAAAAAGATCAACCTTTTCCTTGATTTCCTTTAATGTGTTATCCATCGCTTCCATCCTATTCAACACTGATGCATTATGAGCATCAGTTTCAGGTTCTTGTTTACGGATTTCATACACATTCTGAGTGACACCTCGAGCTGCCAAGTCCATGTCATACAAATCTTTCCTCCATATATTTTTCCCATTTCCGAGTACATGGTCTTTCCAACACTCAACGATTGGATAAATATAGCTTATCACATCATCACAATCATCGTCTATGATGCGTTCCATAAGATCTTCCTCATCCGAGTCAGGTTTCAAGATGCTAATGATATCCTGCAAATACCAACACAAATATAAGTTCAAAATCAAACTCAAATCAAATACTAAAATAACCATCTATGAGAACAAACTCTAACCTTAGTTCTTCCAATCACCTCGTTAATGTCTTCTAATGGATAACATCTCATGGAAGTCTCTGTGAACTTGTGCTTGCGCAACCTTGGACAGACCTTTTATGTGGCTACTTCTACCCGAAATGTGCGTTCAAGCACAAGAATAACCTCAAATGCAAAAACCTACACATAGAGTTACAGCTTAAACTGAGAATGATTATTGAACCATTTCAATTCAAATGGAAAACTCTTTATCAACTTCAATGTATCCTTCAAAAAACACCTCAATCCTATCTTACAAACCCTGGTATTTTGCTCTGGAACGAAGTAAAACTTATATGGTTGAAATGATGGACTATCATCTTCATTACCCTGCAAATTCAAACACTGCTTTAATAAACCGTTTACCAAATTGATACTTAGTTGAACCTAGTAATACGCTGTTGAATCTAGCAATACATAGTTGAACTTAGTTGAACCAAGTAATCCTTTCTTAACCAAATACTACTTTGTTCTTCCAATTGTCCAAAGTTGTACCAACAACAACACAAATTCATCCTAAATCATACCACTCTCTAATCTAAATCGATGTAAGTATATGCGTAAGAACAATACAAGAGACGGTGAAGGAGCTGCACCCATCTCCCCGTCATCATTATTTGAGTTCTTCTAGTCATCATTATTTGAGTTCATCTCTCTGAACTGATTTTGGGCCGAACAACTACAATTTAAAGTTGTTAATCTGTTGGGAGCTCTGTTGTTGCTTGTGTGATTGCTACTTCAGTTGGTGCTTCTGTTCGGCCTCTAGTTCTTCGGTCTTCGGTTGACTCATATTGCCTCTATCATCTTTCACCTTAGCCATCCTCTGTGATAATTTCTGCTTTGCTTTTGAGAAGAAATTGAGCGAGGAAAAGAAAAACGAGGACGGGGGAGAAGACAGACGAACGAAGAGGAGTAGAGATTCTTGCCGGCGAAGAGAACGAGGAAATGAAGAAAGAAGACTTTGACCGGCAATGGTGACGGGAGCAGACACTCAATGGGAGCACGAGGAGGAGGGGGCTCGGAGGGATTTAGGATTTAAGAAATTTTTAGAAAATTTAGGATTTAATTAAAATTATGAATATTTGAGTTTGAGTCAGGTTGGGTTTGCAGATGGACGGGTAAGATTCTGGTTTTTTAGTAAACATAGAGGTTTTCAAGGATATTCTCATATCTGTTCGATTTTCAATTTTTTTTAAAAGAATATTAATTATTATAAGAATGGCATTTCAGCTAGCTTTTTCGCAAACACTGCACTAGAGCCATTAATCCCTACTAATTAAGATGATTTAGCTAGAATTATGAACGATGGATGGTGGAATTATGTATATATCTTTCTCGCTGTGTGCCTAACATCATACGATATGTCATACATGTTCATTACTCATTACCCTTAATCATCATAAAATACGTAATGTGATCTCACTAATTGATTAAAGATTTAGTTGCACCCACATTCCACGGCAATTATGACAAAATTTCTGTTTTTTTTAAATCTCAATTATTTTGTTAAAACTGTTGGTGTTTAAATATTAATAATATTTTTTAAGAAAAAATATCAATAAAATATTCACAATTTCGTTTACTATAATTTTCATTTATTATAATTTTATTTTGATTACTACATATTTCTATATTTAAACTTGGTAAATTGATTAAACATAATTTATATATATCATTTTAATATATATATAATTAATTATTAACATATTTAATTTTATTTTAAACGGTTACGGTTTACCAACAATTTTAATACGGTTATGGTTAAAAACGGTTACAGTTTGTAATTTTTTTAACCATAACTAATATATTTTTACGGTTAAAGGTTATGGTTTTTAACCTATATATGGTTACAGTTCGGTTACGGTTTAAAACGATACGGTTACGGTCCAAAATACGGTTACGATTTGAATTTGGTCATGCCTAATAAACACAACAAACTTTTTCAAATTACTATTTGAAATATATTCACAATATTGTGTCAATATGAAACGAACTCTTGTCTATGGCACTATATAAAAACGATACAAAACAAACAAATGTTCTTTTCTCTCTGTTTTTACGTTTCGTTTAGACGATGCAAATAAATGTGCCTTTTTTTAGCAGTAAGATTATAAGAAAACCATATACATGGTTTTTGTATCATAATTCTCCATATTTCTTACATACTATTGTATATGATAAATATATTTTTCGATCATTAATAAAGAACAATCAGAAGAAAATAAAATAACGTATCAACATATATTATACTGTGTTCATGATAATTATCCACACGAACATGTCCTTGCAACTCATAACAGGTGTTCAAGTTGAGTTTCAACTGACTCACCCTTGCTTCTGTTTCCTTTTGGAGTTTTGAGAGCTCAGTCTCCAGCAACTTACTATCTGTGTTCATACACGTATATAAATATTATAGAATAATTAAGTTATAAAAAATATTTAATATTTTATTTATAACTTTTAAGCCATTTTTTCATTTATATGCATGAAACAAAATTTAAAAGATTATGTTTAATAATTTATTTTATTATTTAGATTAGACATGTGATTTCGGGTATAAAATACAAAAAAATAGTTTTGTTATTCATTATTTGGATATATTGAGTATTATATATTCCTCCGAAATGACAAAACATTTTTTTCCTATTAGACTGAATTCGTATAGATATTTTGAATTATATTTAGTTCAATTTTTTGTCTTAGATTTGTAAATATATTTTCGTAAAATTTTGTACAATTTGATATATATTGTTTTGAGAAAACATTAGGAAACAAAAAAACTGAAGTAATGATCGGTTTGGCTTTGCATAAGTAAACTAGACCGGTAATCTTTTGAAAACTCATGCACATATATGAATATTTACAAAATAAATAAATTATAATAATTGATTAATATTTCCATTTTACTTGCTCATAAGTTATAAATAATATTGTAATTTATTGTATGAAAAGTAAATAGAAAAATATTTTAAATAATTTTATGTTGGTATCTTAAAGAGATATGTGATTTCAATTATAAGAATTCGGATTTTATTTATTTTAGTGTAAATTGGGTTGCAACAATTCCTCCGAATTGAACAACAATTTTATTTAATTCTAAGTAGGTTAAAATCATTGATTTTGTTAAATACATACATTTCAGTTCTTTTCTTAGATTTATACATATATTTTCTTAAACTTTTCTCATCATTTTATATATCTTGTTTTGGAAAAAGAATTAGGAAAAATAAATTGAAGTGTGGAATTTTTTGAAATTGCATAAGCGAATCAAATCGATAACTTTTAAAAGCTCATCGATCATTTAGGAGTTGAGAACGTAATAATATGCGAAAACTGAGAAGTTTGATTAATTCAGTTTGATCATGTTCTGTTCGGATCAAGTGATACCATAATTTTAAATTATACTTCTATATTATTTGGATTATTTATCTGATATTAAATTGGTTGTAACATAAAAATAAATATTGTTTTAAAAAAACATGATATCAGATAATCAGGTAACATTGTTTTGTTTTCTTTCTAATTATTTGGCCAAAAATGGATTCATAGCGAAATCTTTATTAATTCTCTTCTTTAATATCTATTGAGTTGTTTGCGAAATAATTTTTCTATTAGACTTTTCAAATAATATTACAAATTTTTTGAAATATCTTCTATTTTTTTATAAAGATAATTTAGAATAAAAATATTATATATAAAATAAAAATAAATGAAAAACTGTAATAATGACAATTCGTCATTATAATTTTAATTCATTAAAAGTATTTATGTATGTGATATCTGTGAGAATTAACGTAGTCTTGATTATAGTGTAAGAGACTGAAAACATCTTCCCAGTGTTTTCTAGTTTCTCGGCTGAGTTTTGTAATTACTTTACCTTTTTCATAAGGTCCAATGGAACTTCATAGTTCACCAGCTATACACACACAATGATAAATAAATTCATAATAACCAAGTGATAGTAAATGATTGTAGTATTTATGGATCAAATAAAGTGTATTTTATTCTCCCATGTAAATAATATTACATAGGATTTGGCATTTTGGAAAAACTTTTATCATGTCAAATGAGTTATTGTATGGTGTTTTGATAGCTCAGAGTTTTAATCCTATAATTTTATTGCAAGTATAAAACACCCTGAGTCATATTTTAGGAATCGAATCTACAGAGACCGAGGTTACACAACAATCCTACGAGAGTAAAGTAAAATTAAGACAACAATTGTTTTGGTTAGTAACTAGGGTACAAAAATAATGAAATGCTAATGTGATGTAAATTTATGAATTTAAAAGCGTTAGGACAAGAATAAATTCGCAGGGGTTTTAAAATCACGGATCAGACAATTATTCAGAGAACAAATAAGTGTGGTTTAGAACTCAAATATAAATGTAAAATCAACCCACTGTCGTGGCATCAACCAAATTTATCTAATAAGTCAAGATTCTAACTGTCATTTGAACTTAGAATTGCAGATAATCATTAGCACAATATGTTCACGAATCGCCTCAACATCACCTTTCTTTGCCTAAGGACAATTCACTCACCTATGTTAAATCAAGCAATCTAAAGCACTTTTCGTGGATAAATTAAACCCTAAATCAGAGACTATGTGATCAGCCTAGTCTAAGCAATAAGCACAACGATAGGCGAAAACAATCAATTGATAAAACCCTATCAATGTCTAATCCAATTATTCACCCATTTGAAACCATAAACCCAACTAATGAACTACTCATACACGATTGCAGAGATAACACAAATTGGTGAAAAAAAATTCATGCTTAGATTAAGAAAATAGAAATAGAGGTTCATAATTCTTCTGAGAAACTGTAGAGTCAAAGAATCGTCTCCTCAAGCTTACAGAATGAAGAGTCAAGTCTCAATGGAATTGTTAGAATGCCCAACAATGGCTGAGAAACTAGGTATAAAAGTCCTAAAACACAATTATGGTTAAAATCCTTGGTGAAAACCTAAGATTTCTTTTTTTTTCAATAAGTGAACCGGCCGGTTAAGATGCAAAAGAGATCGATGGGTCGATCCCGGACTTTATGGTTGATTTTCAAAACTCCCGCAAATTTGATTGAGTTCAGGATCGATCAATCCAAGGTAGAATCGATCGTTCAGGGGGGAATCGATCGATCCATGGTGGGATCAACCATTCGGCAGAGATCGATCGGTCCAACACAAGATAGATCGATCGGGTTGATCTCGACTGATCGGGTTGATCTCGATCGATCTTCGTCCTTCACTCTATCTCTGAATGCTCCACAAGATTTGGATTGATCGATTTTGTATAGGAACGATCACTCTGGATTATGGAAATGTCCGTTTTTTAGCTCTTTTGTATACTATCCTCGTACTTTACACAGTATAATTTATTCACACTTGTTTCTATCTGAAAAGACTCAAAACATAGAAAAAACTCGAAAAATGTTTGAAAATCTTAGTTAGAAAGTGTCAAAGACACAACATATCATGTTTAGTGGAAATATATTGTTAAGCACACCAATTTTTATGTTTTATATAAAAAACATACTTTTTATACAAAACATACTTTTTGTTAATGGAAAATAAAACTAAATTGGTTGATTCACTTGGCATCTGATAATTGTAATTCCAAATGGTAATGACAACTAATCTCAATCTTTTTATCATCAAATTAGCTAATCTCATTTTTTAATATATAATAATAATTTAATTTCTATATGTGAGAGAATTTGAGTCTAATTTTGCGAAATTAAAAACAGAAGAGAAGTCTTCTCACCAAAGCAAGTCGGGGGAGCGAGAAAATCTTATTATATAAAACTTGGTTTCTCAAAATTTGTAATTAATATGATTATATAGTAGTAAGATGATTAAAGATTTTGACATGAAAGAATATAATTATATAATAAATAAATATAAAAATGAAAACATCTTAAAGTACAAATGTAAAATAAAAAAGAAATAAAAAAATCTGTTAAAATATTATAGAAGAAAGAAAATTATAAAGTAAATAAGTAATCCTAAAAAAATTTTAAATAACTATTTTCTAATATTCTTGACCACGTATGTATTTTGAAAATAGAAAATAAAATTATATAATAGTTCCTAATCCAAAAGAACAACGAATATTTGATTTTAGAAAGTGTAAAAAGAATATTATGAAAATATTAGTCATATAAATTTTTCTTTGTCATCATGGTTCTTTGAGTCATTTTATATAATAACTTCTTGTCGACCAAAAAAAAAGTTCTTTCAATCGTTTAAAAAGATTGTTTTGTACTTTTGAAATCTTAAGTCAATTTGATGTACAGTTCATAATTATGTGATTTATTAATTTTATATTTCAATCATTTTATTTAATCTCTATATCAAGTGAATCTTAATTAATTTGTCATATCATATAAAAATATATTAAAATTAGTAATTAACATGATCACAATATATGTTAAATATATCAGTCAAATTAACACATGTAGGAAAGTATTTTAAGATAGAAATATAAAATATTACTTACATAATATTTTGTTATTCTATGTGATTATATCTTAGGGAATCTATTTTTTCAATGTTTTCAGTTCTAAAGTTCAAATCTGGTTTTTTATAGTATTCATTAAAATATTTATTTCATTAATCAAATATATTTAGTTTTAAATAATATGATAATTAAAATCTGTTTTTATAACCCTCTTTAGAGTAATTGTTTTTCAATTTTTTTAGATAATCTAAATCAATTTCAAATGTTTTTAATTACTTATATGAGTTTCTCATTTGTGGTTTACAAAACATAAATTTTGGATAACAGTGAATCATACCTATGTTATCAATTTTAAATTTTACATATTTTGTTTTGTAAGTGAATTATAAACTAATAAATAATAAATTATGTTTATTAGTTTTGGGCAAAAAGACAAAATTATGGTTATTAGATGATTAAGACAGAAATTTAAAGAAATAAAAAGAAGAAAACCTGCTCATTGATAGAGGTTTTAGGCAATTGGTCATCGTCAGTTTCACTTGTCACCCTCTGTATCCATTTGAAGATTCAACAGAGAAAATAGAAGAAATACACAGAACTCGACTGTGAAATTGAAGGTTTGAACGATTATGCTCCACCACGCGGCTGAGAAATTGCGTCTGCAGTTCTGAAGAATCTCAAAAGAATCTTCAGCGTTTCAACGATTAGCCTACACCACACGGCTGGGAAAATTGCGTTTGTGGCTTTGGATAGTCTGTAAGATCAAATCACTCTTTAATGTTGGATTTTTTTTACTTGACTTGGTGGAGCATTCATATTGAAATCAAAAATCTGTGTGGAAACAATTATAATAAAAGTCAAAGCTCTCGATTTTCTCAATATATGTGAAAGGCAATTACTACCAGAAAGAAAAAAAAATCGAAGAAAATAAACAGGATGCCTTGTAGTGAGAGGAGGAGGATGAGATGGATCTTGTGTTTAATCTTTTATCTTTCTTACTCAGAACTTGTTTTTTGTATCTCCTGCTAAGCACTTGTGTCGTCCTGACCAGAGAGATGCTCTTTGGGAGTTCAAGAACGAGTTCTATGTCCAAAGGCTCAATTTTCATTGGTGGAAGTCTGATCCGAAGACAGAGAAGTGGAGGAACAACACTGATTGCTGTTCTTGGGATGGTATCTTTTGTGATCCTAAGACGGGCTTGGTCGTTGAGTTAGACCTCTCTGACAGTTTTCTCAATGGCCCTTTGAGATCTAATAGTAGTCTGTTTAGACTGAAACATCTTCAGAGCCTGTATCTTGACTCCAACAATCTTACGAGTATTCTACCAGATTCCATCAGCAACCTCAAATATCTGATGGTTTTGAGTCTTTCTGGTTGCAATCTCTTTGGAAAGATTCCTTCTTCACTTGGGAATCTTTCTTATCTCACCGATCTTGATCTTTTCGAAAATGGTTTCACCGGTGAACTACCAGGTTCGATAGGCAACCTAGAGCGACTAACAGACTTGCAACTTGGATTCAACAACATCAACGGGAACTTTCCTACTGTGCTACTCAATTTAAGCGAGCTCACCCGGATTGTCTTTCGTTCTAACCAGTTCCAAGGTATGCTCCCATCTAATATGAGTAGCTTCTCAAAACTGGAGTTTTTTGATATGAGTGGAAATGCATTTTACGGATCTGTTCCATCGTCTCTCTTCATGATGCCTTCGTTGATCCACCTTGCTCTAGTAAGAAACAAATTTGATGGTCCTCTTGAAATTGGGAATAGCTCTTCACCATCTCAACTTAGAGAGTTATCCCTTGGAGAGAACAATTTCAATGGGCCAATCCCGAGATCTATGTTGAAACTAGTTGGTCTCAGGTCTCTGGATCTCTCTTATTGGAACACAAGGAAAGGCATGGTCGATTTTAGTATGTTCTTGCATTTCAAGTCACTCAAGTCACTTGACCTCTCCTATATGAATACAAGAAGCGTGGTTGACTTGAGTCTTTTCTCACATCTCATGTCACTTAGAAGCTTGGATCTTTCAGGGAATAATCTGAAAGTCAACTCAACTCTCCATCTTCCCTCACCAATAGAAATCTTGACATTATCATCCTGCAATATTTCTGAGTTTCCCAAGGTTTTACAAACCCAAACCAGATTGGTATATTTAGATATTTCTGCCAATCAAATTGAAGGTCAAGTACCAGAGTGGTTATGGAGGCTGCCAATGTTGAGGTATGTAAATATTTCTCGGAATTCTTTTAGCGGTTTTGAAGGACCAGCAGATGTTATTCAAAGAAGGGAAAAATATATGCTTGATATAAGCTCTAACACATTTCAAGATTTTCCTTTGTTACCAAACTCTACAATTTTCTTTTTAGGCTCCAGTAATCGGTTTTGGGGAGAGATTCCTAGAACAATATGTGAATTGGTTTCTCTTGATACTCTTGTTTTATCCAACAACAACTTCAGCGGTTCTATTCCTCGGTGTTTTGAGAATTTCAACACTACTCTATCCGTCTTGCATCTACAGAATAATAGCCTCTCTGGTCTTCTTTCAGAGGAATCTATTAGTGATCACTTGATATCACTTGATGTTGGTCACAACCGGTTATCCGGAAAACTTCCCAAGTCTCTGGTCAACTGCGCCCGCCTCGAGTTTCTGAACGTGGAAGACAACAGGATCAGTGACAAATTTCCATTTTGGTTGAGATTGTTACCCAATCTACAGATTTTTGTCCTTCGTTCCAACGAGTTCTATGGTCCAATATACTCTCCTGGAGTTTCTTTGAGTTTCCCCAAGCTTCGAATCTTTGACATTTCAAAAAATCGTTTCAGCGGAGTCTTGCCATCAGATTACTTTGCGGGTTGGACTGCAATGTCATCGGTCATAGACATTGTTGATCGTGCATGGAGTAGGATTGCAGGACGTGGCTCAGGATACTATCATAATTCAGTGGATCTAACGAACAAAGGATTGAAGATGGAGCTGGTTGGTAGTGGTTTCACAATCTATAAAACTATTGATGTCTCGGGGAACAGAATCAAAGGAGACATCCCCAAATCCATTGGGTTTCTTAAGGAACTGATTGTGCTCAACATGTCAAATAACGCCTTCACAGGCCGTATCCCACCTTCTCTCGCCAACTTGACCAATCTTCAATCATTGGATCTATCTCAAAACGATTTATCTGGAGAAATTCCACCAGAGCTTGGGAATCTCACGTTTCTAGCGCGGATGAACTTCTCTTACAACAAGCTTGAAGGTTCAATACCACAAGGCACTCAGATTCAAAGCCAAAATATTTCTTCTTTCATGGAGAATCCTGGCCTATGCGGTGTTCCTCTTCAAAAAACCTGCGGCCTAGAGGAAGAAGCTACAAATCAACACCAAGATGAAGAAACGGAAGAAAAAGATCAAATATTGAGTTGGAAAGCTGTTGCAATAGCCTATGTACCTGGTCTATTCTGTGGATTCTTCATCGGCCATATTCTCATTTTGTATAAACATGACTGGTTCATGAGGATTTTTCACTCTTTTGCTTAAGTATATAAGCATCAGTTTCTTGATGATATATCTACTATGTTATAATATCTCCATGTCGTTTTTAAATTTTTATCGTAATGTCGTAAAAAATTCCCTTTCGTTGCATTGTTTTGCGACCATTATTGTGAGAATCTGTGTTTTTGGTGGAGTTAATTTCCTCTTCTCCACTCAAGAACGTCAATCACTGAGCTAAGTATGTAACCGATGATTCATCTTACAAACTGAGTCGAGCTATAAAAATCTCCATTTGACCCTCATGTCATGGCTTCATTCTTCGTCCATTATACCTCTCTCTCGGTTCATCTATTCACGAGGGGTAATAACATTTCTTCTACTTCGTTTTCTCCTTCTTAACTTTATGATCTATAATGTTTTCTCTTCCATGTTTCTGTGTCTAACTAAGCTGAAGCAGCCATGTGATATATAATACGAGTAACTATAGAAGACAAATCTTTCTGCAGGTGGAACGCATAAGGTGTATCAAAAAGTTGGAAACATTCTAGTAGTGCGACTCAAAGAAGTTTCCTCTGTTTATAAAGAGGTCTTGTGCTTTGTGTTTCTAAGATTTATTAACAAAGGGAAAGACTTGTTCCAGTCTACAAGGTTCATCGTCACTTTCAACGGACTGGCGGCGTCAAGACTACTTATTGTTACTTTTTCTTAGTGTTACTTTTTCCAAGTGGAGACTACTTAGTGGACCATTCATATGGAAATTAATAATCTAAGTCTGTCGATATATCTCATCTTGCTGGGCAAAAAGTCTGCACAAGAGACTTGTGAAGTCAAGCTTTTACATTTTTCACAGAAAAAATAAAACAAAGAAATTATGATGCATTCTTGTAGTGAGAGGAGGAGGATGATGATCATATGGAGCTTGTGTTTAGTCTTCTCTCTTTCTAACTCAATACTTGTTTTTGCTACTCCTGCTAAGCACTTGTGTCGTCCAGACCAGAAAAATGCTCTTTGGGATTTCAAGAACGAGTTTTATGTCGAAGGGTCACATTTCGATGGGACTCCGGTTGTTAAGAAGACAGAGAAGTGGAGAAAAAACACTGATTGTTGTTCTTGGGATGGTATCTCTTGTGATCCTAAGACTGGTAAAGTCATTGAGTTAGACCTCATGGACAGTTTTCTCAACGGCCCTTTGAGATCTAATAGTAGTTTGTTTAGACTACAACATCTTCAGAGTCTCAATCTCGGCTCCAATAATCTTTCAGGTATTCTTCCTGATTCCATCGGCAGCCTCAAGTATTTGAGAGTTCTAAGTCTTAGTGGTTGCAGTTTCTTTGGAAATGTTTCTTCTTCACTTGGAAATCTTTCTTATCTCAACAATCTTGATCTTTCTCAGAATGATTTCATCGGTAAGCTACCAGATTCGATGGGGAACTTGAACCAACTAACAGATTTGGGACTTGAGCATAACAAGTTCACTGGGAACTTTCCTCTTGTGCTACTCAATTTGAGCGAGCTCACTCAGATCGACCTTGGTTCTAACCAGTTCGAAGGTATGCTTCCATCTAACATGAGTAGCCTCTCCAAACTTGTGTATTTTGATGTAAATGACAATTCACTTTACGGATCTATTCCGTCGTCTCTCTTCATGATCCCTTCGTTGATCCATCTTTATATGGGAAGAAACAGCTTCACCGGTCCTCTTGAGATTGGTAATATCTCTTCACTATCTACACTTGGATTTTTATCCCTTGGAGATAACAATTTCAATGGACCAATCCCGAGATCTATATCGAAACTAGTCTGGTTATGGTATCTCGACCTTGCTTTATGGAACACAAAGAGGAGTATGGTCGATGTCAGTATCTTCTTGGATCTCAAGTCACTTACGTTCCTTGACCTCTCTTATATTAATACAAGAAGCATGGTTGACTTGAGTCTTTTCTCACATCTCATGTCACTTGGTTATCTGGATCTTTCAGGGATGAATTTGAAGATCAGTCCAAATCTCCATCTTCTCTCAGCCATAGAGATATTGACTTTATCATCCTGCAATATTGTTGAGTTTCCCAAATTTCTAAAAGCCAAAACCAGTTTGTCTTATTTAGACATTTCTGCTAATCATATTGAAGGTCAAGTACCAGAGTGGTTATGGAGACTCCCACTGTTGCAGTATGTAAACATTTCTCAGAATTCGTTCAGTGGCTTTGAAGGTTCAGCGGATGTTATTCAAAGAGGTCAACTACTTCTGCTTGATATAAGTTCAAACTCATTCCAAGATCCAATTCCTTTATTACCAAACTCTACAAAGTTCTTTTTAGGCTCCGGTAATCGGTTTTCAGGAGAGATTCCTAGAACAATATGCAAGTTGGTTTCTCTTGATACATTTGTTTTATCCGATAACAACTTCAGCGGTTCTATTCCTCGGTGTTTCGAGATTTTCAATACTAAGCTTTCAGTCTTGCATCTGCGGAATAACAGTCTCTCTGGTGTTTTTCCTGAGGAATCTATCAGTGATCACTTGAAATCACTTGATGTTGGTGGCAACCACTTATCAGGAGTACTTCCCAAGTCTCTGATCAAGTGCACTCGCCTCGAGTTTCTGAATGTGGAAGACAACATGATCAATGACACGTTTCCATTCTGGTTGAGATTGTTGCCCAATCTAGAGATTCTTGTTCTTCGTTCTAACGAGTTCCATGGTCCTATATATTCACTTGGAGATTCTTTGAGTTTCCCCAAGCTGCGAATCTTTGACATTTCGAAAAACCGCTTCACTGGAGTCTTGCCATCAGATTACTTTGCGGGTTGGAGTGCAATGTCATCGGTCATAGACATTGTAGATAGTATGCCGAGTAGGTTCGAAGGACGTGACTCTGGAAATTATCATAACTCAGTGTCTATGACGGCAAAAGGATTGGTGATGGAGCTGGTTGGTAGTGGTTTCACAATCTACAAAACCATTGATGTCTCTGGAAACAAACTTGAAGGAGATATTCCTGAATCAATCAGTTTAGTCAAGGAACTGATTGTTCTCAACATGTCTAACAACGCTTTGACAGGCCTTATCCCACCATATCTTGCAAACTTGACAAATCTCCAATCATTGGATCTATCTCAAAACCGGTTAACCGGAAAAATCCCACTAGAACTTGGGAAACTCACGTTTCTAGCGCGGATGAACTTCTCTTACAACCGGCTTGAAGGTTTAATTCCACAGGGAACTCAGATTCAAAGCCAGAGTAGTTCTTCTTTTGCAGGGAACCCCGGTCTCTGCGGTGTTCCTCTCCAAGAAACCTGCGGCCGAGGAGAAGATGCAACGAAGCAAGAGCAAGAAGATGAAGAAATGGAAGAAAAGGATCAAGTATTAAGCTGGATTGCAGCTGCAATTGCCTATGTACCTGGTGTCTTCTGTGGTATCACCATCGGCCACATTCTCACTTCATATAAACGTGACTGGTTCAAGAGGATCTTTCACTCTTTTTCTTAATATAAGCATCAGTTCCCTGATGATATCTACTTATATTATAATCATCTCCATACTCCATGTTGGTTTAAAATTAATAATGTAATGTCATGAAGAATTTGGTATGTTAAGTCTTCCTTTTTGGTCATTGTTTTACATTTTGCTACTCTTTTCACTTATCTCCTATCTAGAGATGTTGTTTTGCTGTTTAAGACTTAAGGCAGTTTTCGCAGTCAGTAGCAAATAACTGATACTTGCTTGTGCATGTTTTTGATCTTATCACTTTGAATCGATCTCCCTTTACCTTGATATTATTGTTTCTAACTTTTTATTTCTTACATTTTCTTCAGTCCAGCTTTGAACTTGGAGACACATGGAGAGGTAACAAACAAAAAAATCAGTTTTTCAAATGCAAAGAGAACTCCTCATGGGATCAAGATTCTTGGCCACTTTCATTGTGAGAACGTGCGTTCTGTTTCAACACTGCTCTCTTCTCTAAAGTGACTCATGTCCCATAGATTGTTACCTCCACGAAGAAATGTTCCTAGAGTTAGTTTTACGATATTATCGTAACTGAAAACTAGACACAAACTGAAACGATTCACACTAGCCTTGATCCTAATTGCTCTTTAAAATACTTTCAGATACTTTCTCCTCGAGAATCTTCGATTTCTTCAAATCTTGTTTGCTTGTTTCACAAGATCTTCTTCCTCCTTGTGAGCGTAACTTCCTGCATCGCCTTCTAACTCGTGTTGTGCAGCTGCAGAACCTCGGTGCTAACAGTTTCTGATTTCCGGGATCGAGTCTTCTTCTGAGGCTTCTCTGCCTTCTCTATTTATATAGTTTGATAGAATAGTGACACTCCTGTTTTCATCAACTCAGGTTCCACTCACCGTTTCAATTCCAATCTCTATTTTATTATCCTCAAAGGCCTTTGTTGCTCATGTTGCCTCGTTATAGAGAGTTTTTCTTAGATGTATAATTACTCGTTGCTCATGTTGCCTCGTTGTAGATAGTTGAGCAACAAAGGGGGAGGTGATAAAAACAAGAGCAAAACTTGGTTTGAACGACTAACCTCCACTACACAGCTGGAGAATAGCGTTTATGGCTTTTAAATATCAAAGGAATCTTCAGGTTGAAGAAAATTGCATTTGGATAATCTGTAAGAATGTTCAATTTCTTTGACTTGATTTTGTGAACCATTCTTATGGAAGTTAAAAAAATCTTTCAATAATCTACAGTCATCAACACCATTCATTTCACACAACCAAAAACAAAAATTCAAAGAGAAAAAATATGATGCATTCTTGTAGTCACAACATCATTAATCTTCTCCCTTACTTACTCATTACTTGTTTCTCCTTCTCCTGCTAGGCACTTATGTCATCCAGACCAAAAGGATGCTCTTTGGGACTTCAAGAACGAGTTTTATGTCCAAGAGTTTCGGAACTACTTAATGCATGTGGATAAGAAGAAAGAGAGAAGTGGAGGAACAACAGTGATTGTTGTTCTTGAGATAGTATCTATTGTGATCCTAAGACGACCATGGTCGTTGAGTTAGACCCCAAGAACTGTAATCCCAATTACCCTGTAAGATCTAACATCTTTAGAGCCTTAATCTTAGCTCCAATGCAGTTTCTTTGGAAACATTCCTTCTTCGCTCGAAAATCTTTCTTATCTCACTCATCTTGAGCTTCTTGTAATAGCTTTCTCAACATTTGTTTGAAAAATCATATCAGTCTTCTAATAATTATGTTTTGTCTGAAATCGTATTAATTTTTTTAATTAATTTAGTAAGTAGAGAATCCAGAGAGAATAAAATTTTGGATTTGATTTTTATTTTGTTTTTCGCCTGGAAATAAAATTTAAAGAAAAAAAAACAATAAAGTCGAAACCGAAATGTGTAACTCGTCTATAATGTTTTTGAGTTGTAATATTATGAGTTTGTTTCAAAGTTTCCCAAATTTTTCGTTACATTACTATCTCTCATCTCTATCTGTCTCTTCCTTTTTGCTTTCGTTTTTTTTTTCAGATTCAGTTTCAGCAACCTCAACAAAAGAACCCTAATTTTGCACATTACCTTTCAAAAAAAGAAAAAAAAATCACAATTACGTCCGAGACTCTTCACCTTCTTCGACACTGTGTTGATTTTTTTTTTTTGGTGTACGAAAATGGAAGAGATGAAAAAGGTTAGACTGCGAAATCGAATATTCTATTGCTACTTCTATATCTCCAGATTTTTTTTTTGTTTTTTACAAAATTTCCCAGAAAAAAAATTGTTGTTGGGATGGTTGAAATCGCGTTTGATTCGTGTAAAAGTTGTCGAGGATTTTTGATTTAAGTCGTGTTCTTAATTTTATATGTAGTTTTCAAATTTAGTGCGAATATTTTATTCATTCCGACGAGTAATATTAGTTTAATGTGGGCAAAAGGTTAACGTTTTAAAAAAGCGATTTTGGGCAAAAATCAGAAACAAATTGTAAGATTTTCTGTTTCGTAAGGCATCGTTTGATCTTAAGATTTGTCTTTTTCATTGCTTCCATGTCTGCCGTTCTGTCTCTTACTTGTTGCCATTTGTCTGGTTATCGATTTTTATCTACCACAAAAAGCTCAGATTTTTATATTTTCAGAATCACACAATTGGTGAGTGCAAATTGCTAAATACAATCAGTAATCATTCGGAATGTGTGTGTCTTGTGTTGATTTTTGGGTTATAAACATAGTTTATTTGAGTTGGTTTAACTCTTGATACTTTTTTTTGTTTTTTGTAGATGCAATAAGCTATCTTAGAGTGGAACCTTCATCATTAACAAACCTGAATCATCTTAATTGTATATATATAAGCAAACTTATAAATATCTTTCAAGATGGAGGAGATGTCAACTGATAACATACATGGAGTCATTTTAGCTGTTTCTTCAAGTATATTCATCGGCTCTAGCTTCATCATCAAGAAAAAAGGTCTCAAGAAGGCCGGTGTGAGCGGAGCTCGAGCAGGTTGAGCTATTACTTATATTCTTGCTCTTTCGAGCAGGTTGAGCTATTACTTATTGTTTCTTTGATTTGATCAGGTGAAGGAGGGTATGGATACTTATATGAACCTTGGTGGTGGGCTGGAATGATAACAAGTAAGTTCTGCTGCAAATCTTTGTTACCTGTTTCCTCTATATAGAAGTTTGTTTTGCTGTTTGAGACTTGGACAGTTTTCTCAATCAGAGAATGTGTTTTGAATCTTATAACTATGAAACCGATCTCTCTATTACCAAAAGAATGTTTTTAGTCTTTTATCAGATGGTTCATGGAAGTCTCGTCATTTATAAATTATAATGATCTGAAAATTTTTGTTTTGTGCTGAGACATTATGATTCCATTTGATAGAGATGTGATAGATTGGGAGAGTAACATCCACTAGATTGATCTGAAATCATACAGTTATAACATTCTGGTTAACTTTAAGCTGATCCTGGGAACAAGAAGGAGACAGGAACAAGAAACAGCATAGAAAAATAGTTACGATAATAAATAGGATTGTGTTTCTGCCTTTTACAGTGATTGTTGGGGAGATAGCCAATTTTGCAGCTTATGCATTTGCACCGGCTATTCTAGTGACACCCTTGGGAGCTCTAAGTATTATTTTCAGGTATCTGTATCCACTGTGCCTATCTCTCTCCCTTATACCTGAATAAAACAACAAAGTTTTCTGAAAACAGAAAACGTGTTATGCAGCGCAGTGCTTGCACATTTTATTTTGGAAGAGAAGTTGCATATGTTCGGTATACTTGGCTGCGTCCTCTGTGTTGTTGGATCTACAACGATTGTTTTACATGCTCCTCACGAGCAAGACATCGAATCAGTCAAGCAAGTATGGCACCTCGCTACTGAACCAGGTACAGAGCTACAAAATAAAGCTCCCTTTGTTTTGTCAAACAACATAGATTCTCGAATTGGACTGAAAGTCTGAAACATGTTCAATTGTTTGAATGTTTTAACCAGGTTTCCTTGCATATTCTGCTGTGGTCTTGGCCGTGGTGCTTGCACTAATCTTCTACTACGAGCCGCGTTATGGGAAGACGCATATGATAGTATATGTTGGGATTTGCTCGTTAATGGGTTCTCTTACTGTACGTTTTCATCTTTCTTTTGAGCCATCTCTTAGTACGTATATCTCTATTCGCTTTTAAGTAAGTGTCTCTGTCTCTCTTGGTTGTTAGGTTATGAGTGTTAAAGCTGTTGCGATTGCCATAAAGCTGACATTTTCCGGGATGAACCAGTTCAAATACTTCCACGCATGGATCTTCATCATAGTAGTGACCATATGTTGCATTTTGCAAATCAACTACTTGAACAAGGTAATAACAACAAGATCTTGATATTAGTTTTCTTGACAAATTCCCAGTAACTGTTTGATCTTTGTCTTTTATCTGTGCAGGCTCTGGATAATTTCAACACTGCGGTCATATCTCCAGTGTACTACGTTATGTTCACAACTTTCACCATCTTAGCTAGCATGATCATGTTCAAGGTAAAATGTTGTTTTTGAGAACTATAAGATTACCATTTGTAATGGACATCATCAACATATGTTTGTGGTTCAGGACTGGGCTTCTCAGAGCGGATTGCAAATTGCGACTGAGCTATGTGGCTTTGTGACAATTTTATCAGGAACCTTTCTTCTCCACAAGACAAAAGACATGGGAAACAGTGGCAGCTCACGTGGTGCCACATCTCACACGCCTAGAGACACTCCTGTCTTCATCAACTCAGGTTCCACTCGCAGTTCCAATTCCAATCTCTAGCCTTTCAATTTTATAATCCCACGGCTCAGATGGTAGATCATCTGACGGCCTAGAACGAGGCAACACGAGCACCAACAGCCTCAAAGAGAGCTTTTTGAGGGGGAGGTGGAGAAAAAGAAGAGAAAATGGGTTTTAAAGGTATACTCTGTTTTTTTGGAGAGGGTAAGGTTTAGTGAATGATTTGTTAGGGATAATATTTGATTGATTGCTTCATGTTCTTTTTTTTTGTTTCTCATATGAGATATAGGAAGTTTTTAAACACAAAATTAAGGATACAGCTTTACTTTTTGTTTCTCTCATTTTGTGTTGGCTTAAGACTAATCAAGAACACATCCGCTATTGTAAGTCAATCCAAAGGCAAAAAAATTTATTAACCAAGAAGTTTCTGACCTAGGCACATAATTAGACATCGGCATTTTATCCGGACCAGAAAACCAGAACCGATCCGAAATGATATACATATTTTATTCCATTGGATCCTATACTTTGAGACCCGTGGGTATAGGTTCAGGTCCGGTTCCTATCCAAGAACCGGTCGTGTATCTGAAAGAGCCAAAAATATTAATCGTATTACTTTGGTATTACAGAAATATTTTTAGTGTTTTGGGTTTTTTTGTTTTTTTGTTTTTTCTTCGTATTTCTGATACCTTTCGGTATTTCAGGTACATTTTTTGAAAAAATATTGGGATTTGAGGAATATTTTCGGGTTTTAAGATATTTTGGGTATTTCGGGTAATGAATACTCGAATCAGTCTGGAACCGAAAATATCTGGTATTTACCCGTTTTTAAAATTAAGAACCGAACCGACCCGGAAACGAAAGGAACCGATCCGAAACCAAACGAAACTTTATGAATATCTCTATACGGGTATAATTAAAACTCCTCTACCCAAAAATTATGGACCACACAAACCGATCTGAACCCAAACCGAAGGTCGGAATGCTCAGACCTACTCATAATTTCCTCGAGACAGAAACCAAAGCAGATCATTTTAGCCTCCCTCTATCTTTGGTGCTTGAGCTACTGAAGGCGGCAACCCTCGTTCCAAAGGTGACCATGTATACGGCAGTTGAGCTACGAGGGTCGGGTTCCAAAGGTTTCTTTGGATCTTGAAACAAGAACGATATCCGCAACCATAGACAGTTTCTTTCTCTCTAGCTTTCATCGATGATGTGACCGTTTTGAAAGCTCAAAAATACAATTGATGAGAAGAACAGTTAACGAGAAAAAGATAAACCCAAAATAGCTTCAAAATGTGTATGCCCTAAAAAAAATTTGAGAGGTTAGTTTAGTGAGTTATAGATAAAATGGCACATGGTATTGTCTTATGAAGAAGTTTATGTTTATGCCATTTTCCGAACAATAGACCGGACAAAAGACCTAATAAAAGGTCTCTTTTTTTATGTTCTGGTCATCATCTTCCGTAGGGTAGATGTGATTGAAGAAGCAGACAAGTGAAGATGGGGCATGAGAGTTTGGTCGATTTAATTAATTAATAATGTGAAACCAAAATTGACTTTCCCTAACTAAACAAACTTCCACGACTCTTCTTCTACCTTTTGCCATGTGATCTTCTTCTTTCACTCTGTTGGTGTTATCATTAATTCAAGATACTCGCCTAAGTACAGCTTTAATTCTTCTTTTACCTCTCTCACAATACTCAAAAGGGTCTTGAGATTAGACGGTTGCCCATAATAAATACCCGTACGTACTTTGGTCCGACCTGTTTCGTGAAAAGCAAAAATCATCTTATAGTTTTGTCTCTTGGGTTGATATTTTTGAGACTTTTTGTTTGGATTCTAAGATATTTTGAATCAAGATATTTGAGTACTACGTACAAGTGTTTGAGTTGGATATTGTAAGAAGAACAACAAACGGGTAAAAGAAACTGACATGATTGATACTTAGCGTAACACGTTTTGATGGGGTACTTTGCTATACAAATCAAATAACATATATGGAGCAGAGAAATACTTGTGAATAGTGTTCAAGCTTGCAATGTTTACGTCAATAACTTCACCATTCGCATGTACATCACTTGAAGCACGTTAAAAAAACATTTGAACAGTCATTACATACAAGAACAGAACATATACTTTAGTATGTTAACATGCATCGCCGCGTTACAACAAATTTTGTTACTCGCTATTAGTTTAATGTGTACCGTTCAATGGTTAAGTCGACAGAACGAATGTAGCTATTGGCCACATGCACGTAGCCATGTAGGACACACAGTACTTCTCAACACCCCAACATTAATTAAACTATAGACAATAGCTTCCTAAAACCCAAATGCTTTTAACTAATCTGTGTTGCCAAAACCATGTCCTTGTAGGTCACACACACTACTCATGACACACATTGTTTTTATTATTAAAACCTTTATAACTTCACCAATATATATAGACCTACACTTCCCCTTTGGCTCACAAACCAAACTCAAACCTTCTTTCATAAAACAAGATCAAGATATCCTAACTTGAGCCTTTAATTCAAAGCTTCTTTCATTGTTTCCAATACTAGAAATGGCATTCTTGAGGAGCATTTTCGCCACCAAGCAAATCATTCGCCAGTCTTTTACGACTGAATCATCAACGCCGAAAGGGTTCTTGGCTGTGTACGTTGGAGAAAATCTGAAGAAGAAGAGGTTTCTTGTTCCGGTTTATTACTTGAACAAACCATCTTTTCAAGCTTTGCTGAGGAAAGCAGAAGAGGAGTTTGGTTTTGATCATCCAACCGGTGGTTTAAGCTTACCATGCGATGAAGCTTTCTTCTTCACTGTTACTTCTCAGATTCGTTGAGGCCGCTCAAGAATCATATTGTTTAGGAGCAAAACACGTATTGTAAATATATTACACTTTTGTATTGTGAAGTTGTGGATACATATACGTATACTGATGAGATGAATAATTCAACGTAGTTATAAAAAATAGTAATTTACTGAAGATTTTGTGCTTTTGATTTGCATATTCGTCGGACACGCGCTGTATCAACCACATTATGCATAGTTAGATTATGGGTCCTCTCTACTTTATAAATATTTTCATCAGGGTGAGAATTTCTATTGGGAAAAGATTAGATACCGTTTTTATCCCGGTACAAAAAGTTCGGATTAACGGTTTTGAAATTATGATTTTTTTGTAAATTGGTCCGCTAAACATACAAAACTTAATCTGATGCAAGACGGTTTAGATGTATGAGTTAATGCATTTTTATACTTATAAATATGCAATTGTAAGTAAACAAAAAAAGTACAGTTGTAATCATACAAAAAATTAATTGCAAATTTGATTATAAAACCGTGTAATCTATTTATTTTAATAATATTAATATTAGACTAATCCGTATTCTTAGTCCAATACGATATACCAATATCATAATTACTAGGTACACTATATGGTGTTCCAATCAAATTATTTTACTAAAACTTACCTTACACAACTATTACAATAACTGTTTTATTAAAATAAAATATTTTTTAAATATTTTAAAATCATGATTCCGAGCATAATTTGGATCCGAAATCTATTGTTATAACTTTCATATTATTCAATCACAAACTTTAATTTTTTAGTTTTATTATTGGTTATAAAATATAGAAATGCCACTTAACGAATATTGAATTGGTGATTCTTTAAGTTATAAATATTTTAACCAATAATAGATAACATTCTCTTAAAATCTAAATTTACTCAATTGGTGGTTTTATTTCTTTATTTATAATTGTTATAACCAATAATAGTGTAATATTCAATTGGTGGTTTATAAAATTTTAATGATATTCTGAAAATAAACATACTTTAGACATTGTTATTATTATTAACCAATTGTTTAAATAATATCACAGTGTCTTATCTAATAATATTATAAAAAATGATAGTTTTAAGTTTTAAGTGATTTTTGTAGGATTTTAAACAAAAATTATAAAAATTTCATTATTCTTCCAAAATCCTTGAAATTCATCTAAAAATTTGTTAAAACTCAAATCATCACAGATCACAAATGTTAGTAAGATCAATGAACCTGAAATTTCAGGTATCAAACCGGTCTTTAATCACATTTCGTCCGGTCTGAAACCTAACCGGATCTTTCTGAGCCGCCGCAATGCGTTACTTAGATATAAGAGCTTCAAGCCGGAAGGCTCTCTGATTCTTCGAGAAAAAACCCTAATTGGTTTGTGGTCACATTGTTTCGCCATGGAAGACGACACGAAAGCCCCCAAGTTGCCGATTCCGGGAAAGAGAAACATACTGATCACCAGTGCTCTGCCTTACGTTAACAACGTTCCTCATCTTGGAAACATCATTGGCTGTAAATTTAATCCTAATCCTTTCTCTTTCCGTTCATATTACCTTTAATCTGTATGCGTTTATGTCTTCTTCTTCTTCTCTGATTGCATGTTGTCTTTTGTGTTTCTTTATGAATTTCATTTTAGAATGCCAAATTTTTGTTTGTTCAGATACGGAATTAGCTGCGTAATCATCAGAATCTGAGTTTGCATTGATTGGTATATGGACACACGACTGATAAGGATAGCTATTGATTCAATTTACGGCGATATTGAATGTGTATTTTTCTTTATTGGTTTGGTTTGGATTGTGGTTTTGTTTTTTTAGGTATGATGGTCATTTTCAAGTTTACGTAATGTTCTGTGGTCTTATAGGTGTTCTGAGTGCTGATGTGTATGCAAGATACTGTCGTCTCCGTGGCTATAATGCGATATATGTCTGTGGAACCGATGAATACGGCACGGCAACAGAGACTAAAGCTCTGGAGGAGAATTGCACCCCGAAGGAAATCTGTGACAAGTAATGTATCTTGATTTCCGTTTGTTGTTGTTATTGTTGTGTTGTTGCGTAAGTTTACGTCTCCATATGTCGCTGGCGAAGAGTATATAGATAGAATTTAGCTGTGCTGATGGATTATGGGATTTAATTGTTTCTTGAAGTATTTTTTTATCAGTGGATGTGCAATCCGTAAGTTTATGAGATTTGTATCTTTTGATTGTATATCTTTGTTCAACTTAAGCGAGAGAAAATATACAGGAGTTTTTTCAGGTTTCTGATGCTACCAAGTTTCTTTATTTTTGTGCATTTAGGTACCATGCGATTCATAAAGAAGTATATGACTGGTTTGATATAAGTTTTGACAAGTTTGGGCGAACTTCAACTCCAGAACAGACAGAAGTGTGCCAAGCAATTTTCAACAAGTTGTTTGAAAACAACTTCCTTTCAGAGAACACCATGCAGCAGGTGAATGATTTTCTTCAAATGCTAGTTAGTCTTATTTGATCGCAATAGCATCCGTATGTTCTTTGTAAGTAGAATGACGTACACCACTCTGTAGTGGGGTTTTAACTCTCAAGTCTTTGTGGCCCATTGTTTTTTCAGCTTTACTGCGATACATGCAAGAAGTTCTTAGCTGACCGGCTTGTTGAGGGTTCTTGTCCATTTGAAGTATGTAATTATGATTCTGCTCGTGGAGATCAGTGCGAAAAATGTGGAAAGCTTCTGAATCCTACTGAACTTAAAGATCCGAGGTGCAAGGTGGGCTATGCTTTTGTAATATTTTCTATTGAAACACGTTAGCTTTTATGTTGAAACTCGTGGCTCAGTGCACTAGTTGATAAGCGTAGACAGCTATAAAGCAAGAATTATAATGCTCTGTGACAGTACATACTTATTGCCTATGATTATAATGTATAGTACTAGTGATGGCTTCCTGATTTTGCATAACCTGTGCATGCTTTGTTTCTCTTCCTGTCTTATTTGCCTGACTTAATATTGTGAATGCTTATGTTTTATCTCTTAAACAGGTCTGTCGAACCACACCCCGAATTCGTGACACTGACCACCTGTTTATTGAGCTGCCATTGCTGAAAGATAAGTTAGAAGAGTATATTAACGAGACATCTGTTAGTGGATCTTGGAGTCAAAATGCTATTCAAACAACGAAAGCATGGCTTAAGGAAGGGCTTAAACAAAGGTGCATTACAAGGGATCTAAAGTGGGGAGTTCCTGTTCCACATGAGAAATATAAGGAAAAAGTAAGGACATCACTGCTAGCCAATCTAATCATATTAAGGTACATTTACTAATTCGAATTGTGGTTATAGGTCTTCTACGTCTGGTTTGATGCTCCTATTGGATACGTCTCAATAACATCATGCTACACATCTGAATGGGAGAAGTGGTGGAAGAATCCTGAGAATGTGGAGCTTTATCAGTTTATGGGGAAAGACAATGTGCCATTTCACACTGTGAGTATATAACATTTCAGAAATTTGTTTACCGCCAAGGGCTTTTTCCAATTGTTTTAGTGATTTCCTCTTTCTTCATATGTATCTCTGGAATAGAATATCAAAAGTGAAAACCATTAACCAAGATTTGTTCTGTTTCAAAAATCTTGGAGACCTACTTCTGATATTTATGCTCTTTTATTTTTCTGTTATCCTTGCTATATTTTCTTGTTTTATTCTTCTCTTATTTGAAGCTATCCTGAAGGTCGCTTCCGAGAAAGATTAATCTTTGTATATCTGACCGTTTCAACTGCCAATTTGTTTTATACAGGTGATGTTTCCATCAACGCAGCTTGGAACTGGGGAAAATTGGACACTGATGAAGACAATCAGTGTGACTGAATATTTAAATTACGAAGCTGGTCAGTTGATGTTTCACCATGGTTCCATTGGAACTTGGAGGATGAGTGATTATATTTTAAATTAATTTCTGTGTTTTTCTTCTTTCTGACATTCATGTTTTTTGTGTGGCCTTTCAGGAAAGTTCTCCAAGAGTAAAGGTGTTGGAGTCTTTGGTAATGATGTAAAAGATACAAATATCCCTGTTGAAGTGTGGAGATACTACTTGCTGACCAACAGGCCTGAGGTAACTGATTGCTGCTACAAAATGGAAACATTTTTTTCTTCGTTCACCATGTCATGCATAAGTGTATAGATTTCACCAACACTAATTGCTTCTGTGGATTGGCCCATCCAGGTGTCTGACACATTATTTACATGGGATGATTTGCAAGCAAAACTGACTGGCGAATTGCTGAACAACCTAGGCAACTTTGTTAATCGAGTTCTGACTTTTATAGCAAAGCCTGAGCCTGCAGGTTGGTTATTTCTTTCCGAATTTAAGTATTGGGATTCCTTATGAGTGGTAGCTGTAAATTACTTTCTTAGATTGACATATCCATTTTAAAAATTGGATGTGTCTTGTTCTATTGAAATTAGCCAGTGAGAGTGCAAGTCAGAGATATTTGAACTCTAGGACATCGATCTGTTGTTAACTGTTAGCTATGATTATGTTATGTTTGTTTCCAATCTTTTTTAACAAAATTAGTAGTCTAGAATGAAATAAGGATGCACCTGGCTTGCAAGAGTCAACACTGTTATTCTGTGGAGCTGATAAGGTTCCTCTTGATGTAAAGTTGTATGGACATGTAATGAATAACTGATCATAGAACTTGTCTAAAGATCAAGTGCCTATACATATGTATATCACACACTCTAGTGATGGTCAAATGTTGATAATTGCATTCCCCAAAAAGGAAAATCAAGCTTGAGGTTGCTGGATAGCATAAAATATTAAATTCTCTTAGATAAAGTATGGACACTTGCTAGAATTCTGGCCACCTGCGTAGTGGTACTCTTGAAAACAGGGGCAAGACTTTTCCATATCTGTCTCTGATGTTTTGCATGCCTGACTATAGCATGTACCAATTGATGTGAAGGTTATGGGTCTGTCATTCCTGATGCTGCTGGTGCTGAATCTCATCCTCTAACGCAATCACTGGGTGACAAAGTTGGAAAATTTGTCGAGCAGTATGTTGAAGCCATGGAAAAGGTGGGGAACATTTTATTGACTTTGGTTTGGTATGGCTATCTTAGTTTGAATGTCTGGTTTGCTTATGTTCTTAACAAAAGGCTTGCTCATTTGATGCAGGTTAAGCTCAAGAATGGGCTCAAAACTGCTATGAACATCTCGAATGAAGGGAACGCATACTTGCAGGTAATTCTATTATCATTATCAAACTATGTATTAGCTTTATTGGATATTCAGTCTAACCAACTATGCTGCTTTTTTTCTGAGCTAGGGAACCAAATTTTGGAAACTTTACAAGGAAGATAAACCTTCTTGTGCAATTGTTATAAGAACTGCTGCTGGTTTAGTACACCTTCTTGCACAATTGTTAGAACCTTTCATGCCATCCTTTTCTCGTGAGGTTGGTTTCTTGATTGTTTTGAAAATATTGATTCTGTTTAGTTTTAAGAGAATGGCAAGTGATTAGTGGTTGTTCTTGCATTTTGAAGGTATTTAAACAGCTAAATTTGCCTCCAAATTTTTCTCTCATGGACGAGAGAGGAGAGGTATTACTAGCAAGTAGACCTTGGGAGATTCTGCCTCCCGGACACAAGATAGGCACCCCTCAACCATTGTTCAAGGAATTGGTACATAGCTCTCTCCGATTTTATCCATAAAAGGCGGTACTTGTTGTATGTACTGATGTCATGTAGCATTTGAGTTATAAATTGTGAAATGATATGATGGCAGAAAGATGAAGAAGTACAACAGTACAGAGAAAAGTTCGCTGGAAGTCAGGCTGATAGACGTGCTAGGGATGCAGACGCAGCAAATATGGCAGAGCAACTTAAGAAAACAAAACTTTCAGGTCTGATATACGTATTCTTAAAATGCTGTTTGGCATCCTGTATAGAATTTTTGTTGGTAGATATCTTGAGCTCATCATATTAATTGGTGACTCGTCACTTGATTATGTACTGAAGTGCTGTTTTTCTCCCAGATGCTAAAAAGCAAAAGGCATCAAAAGGTGCAGGAACATCCAAATCTCAACCGGCTGCTGATCGTGAAATTACTATGGCAAGACTTGATATTCGAGTCGGTAAAATTCTGAAGGCTGAGAAACATCCAAACGCAGATTCATTGTATGTGGAAGAAATTGATGTTGGAGGAGGTGAAATTCGCACCATTGTTAGTGGATTGGTCAAATATATACCTCTTGAGGAGATGCAGGTTTGTTCAATCTCCCCAATCAACTTTTTCCATTCGTTTTCTTCCCACTATCATTATGCATCCCTTCAACAATCAAATTTATCTTTCAATCTTACTGTTGTTTCTGGACAGAACCGTATGGTTTGTGTTCTTTGCAACTTGAAGCCGGCGAAAATGAGGGACATTATGTCACAAGGAATGGTTCTTGCCGCTTCCATTAGTGATGGCAGCAAGGTATAGTCCCCAAGAAGATTCTACTTGTTCACAGCAACGCTACTTTCATTTCGGTTACAAATAAATTGTTTTTTTTGCTGGAAACTTTCAGGTGGAGATAGTCGAGCCCCCTGAATCGGCTAAGATTGGAGAGCGAGTTAGATTTCACGGGTTTGAAGGTGAGCCAGATGATGTCTTAAACCCGAAGAAGAAAATATGGGAGACACTTGTGGTGGATCTGCACACAGATGAGAATCTAGTTGCTTGCTACAAAGATTTGCCCTTCACTACAGATGCAGGTGTATGCAAGGTTTCATCCATCAAAAATGGCTCAATCCGGTAATTCTTTTTAAGAGGAAAACATATTTATGAGATTTCATTTGAAGAATTGATTCTATTAACAGACATGTTTTTTTGTTAAACTCAAAGTTACTTTTTTGTTCTTCAATTGATGGTGTGAGAAAACAATATGTTAACTTTTTTCGAGACTGTGAAACTTGGTAGGGCTTATGGTTATGATCAGCTTCTAAAACTGGATCCGGACGTAAAGTAATCACACATCTTTCGGTTCCAAAATATGTTATCTTTATGTGACTAGTTGAGGTTTCGATGTTCAAAATTTTATCAGAAAGTAAGAGTCGCACCATTTCTCAGTTTGAAAGTAATTTTCTGCTCAAGAAGATGAGGTTGATAACCACAGAAGTCAGGTTCGTCTGTCAGACTTGTCACATGTGCAAAATTTCAACTAGCTGCTTCTAATCCAGCATCAATGGATGATATTATGGAAGAAAACGACGATTCAAACATCAATCTCATGGACTTTTCCGGTAATCTTCTGCTTACATGATCATTAGGAGACCACATGAATTTTTATTACCTCCTGATGAATCTCCCCTCAACGAAAACCAACCAATCACCACACATGAGGTTGGCTCCACATCAGCAACTGTTCATGATAGAGGAATGCAAGGTAAAGGAGACGCTGTAGAAGCTGAAGATGAAATTCAACTAATCGTCAAAAAACTCAAGGCACTTTTACTGATAAGGATAGGGAATTGGTGGCTCTCTTTAAGCCACCACAGTCAACCATCATAATTTTTACATTGAAATTATCAAGGTCTGAGGAACCATTTCACAATTCTTTATTTCTGGATCCATTAATCCAGAATATCCGAATTTTGAATTTTGGTTATTTGTGAAAAAAACCGATATCCAGATCTGATTTGGAAATTTTTTTAAAATCAAAAATATCATATTTTCACAAATACTGAGAGATGGAAAATTAAATGATGAAAAGTTAAATGATGCAAAGCTGTTATAGATTTCTAATTTTTACCAAAATTAAATATTAAAAGATGTCACTTTTACAATTTTTACATATAATTTTAATTATAATTGATGAAAAACGTATGATTTGAACGTTGAATTTTTATTATAATAGATATTTGCTGACTAAATATTTTTATGTTTCAAAATTATTTTAGGTTTTAAAATCACAATTAGTCTTTATTATAATTGAGTTTATTTGAGATTAAAATAAGCTTTATGTAATACATTTCCTCCGATCTGGATATCCCGCCCTCAAAAATTTCTATTATATAGATCCGTAGTTTTAGTACTAGGATCCGGATCCGGATACCTTGGATACCCATATTTTCAGAGCGGATTTGACCGGATAACGAATCGGATTTCAGATCCTGGATAATTTGCCCACCTCTACCTTTTCTAGTATAATGATTATATTATGTTTAGAATTTAGAGTTTTAGATTTAATTTTTATGTTTGAGTGCACAATTTAATTAAGAGTTATAATTCATAATTTGAGGTTTGGGATTTAAGTTATTCGACTTGGGATTTAAGATTTATGATTTGAAAAATATTATATTTTAAAATATAAGTGTTTGATTTTAGATATATATATATACTACTTATATATTATGTTTACGGTTTAGAGTTTGTGATAGAAAATGATTATATTTTAGGTTTTTTGAAATTTGTGATAAGTCTTGGATTTTATTTTTGGAATAATATCTGATGTTTATGAGTTTATGATTTAATATTTAGAGTTTGATTAAAGATTAAATGTTTAGGGTTTATGATATGTTTAGGGTTTAATTTTTCTTCGAATAGCCATATATTACGTTGTTTCTATATATTTCTATAATTATTTTGTGGTTAATAATGAATTTTGATGTCAACAATTTGTTTGTGGCTAATCATGACTTATTTTATTTGAATAGGTATAAAATGTAATTCGTAACTATTTAGCCATGAAAAACTATGTAATAACCAAGAATTTTAGTTTTATTAAAAACATGAATGTTATGTGGTCATTTGTGTATAAAACTATAGTCACAAAGATTTCGTAGCAGATTTGTGGTGATAGGAGTTTTTAAGATTGAAGTTTGATAAAAAGAAAATATTTTGCTGAAAACTTTTAGGCGGAGTTAGTGAAACTCCCTGAATCTGCTAAGATTGGAGTGCGAGTTAGATTTTAGGGATTTGAAGGTGAGACAGATTTAAACCCGAAGAAAAAAATATGGGAGCCAATTATGGTGGATCTGCACACAGATGAAATCTAGTTGCTTGCTACAAAGATTTGCTATTCACCACATAATAGCTACAAATGCAGGCGTAGATCTCAGTATCTATGCCTCCTACAGAATTTAAGGACGGGCGGTGTGTACAAGGCCCGGGAACAAATTCACCGCCGTATGGCTGATCGACGAATAGATTCCATTTTGAGAGAGTTGACGTTTATTAACAAGATAAAAAATGAATTCCCGTAGTAACGGCGAAAGTAATGGGAGCAGCCTAAACTGCAAATTCGAAAAAATGATTCTTCGCTTCTTTCTTTCATTCAAAACCTTGTAAATGGATTTTTCCGTTCTAATACTTTATCCGGAAAAAAATAGCTTATTGTATCAAAGGAATATTCAGATAACTTTTTTTTTTGCTTTTCGCAAGGTTTCTTCTATCAAAATTGGCCCAATCCTGTTAATCTTTTTGAGAGAAAACCACATTTATGAGATTTCATATGAAGAATTGATTCTATTAACAAACATTGGTTTTTTTTTTGAACTCAAATTTGTTACATTTTTGGTTCTTAATTGATGGTGCGAGAAAACATTACAGTGAAACTTGGTAGGGCTTATGGAATTATTATTCAGTTATTTAAATTGGACCTGGACAGAAAGTAACCACACAACTTGTGTTTCCAAATATTTTCTCTCTGTGGAAATTAATTGATGTTTTGATGTTGTTCACAAGTAATTCTCGTATTTATCAAAAAGTCAGTCACCATCATCTATCTTTTTCAGTCACAGGTTTGTGTTAGTTTTCGGAGAGCCAACATTTGGGTAAATTATTATTATTTTTTCTTTATAAAATTGGATTGTACAGTCCATATATATACATATATAGGTCCAGAGTTCGTTTAGACCACTCAATGAACGAAGTTAGATAAAGATCTGTCTAAACTACAAATATATATGGACAAAAATGAATGCCACTTCATGAAACCATAATAGCTTACAGGGTCGATGGGTAGGTGATGATGGTGTTTCTCAATTCTAACACGTGAAGATTTTTCATTAGTAGTTAAGAAGAGCGAGTAAGCGCTTGATTATAAATTTGGTTTCGGTTTAGTTCGGTTACACTATTTTATTTGATTTGGTTTGGTTTGGTTTGGTTTGGTTAAAAAAAAAACACAATAATAATTCTTTATATATTAAGGAGCCGTTCTGTTTATGTTGCCAGTCAAAACTAGTAACAACTAAGTATGGAAGATATCATCATCGGCCTAGTGGCTCTCGTCGCCGTTCTTCTTTTCTTCCTCTCTCAAAAACCGAAAACCAAACGGTACAAACTGCCTCCCGGCCCACGGGCACTTCCGCTGATCGGAAACCTCCACCAGCTTAAGCAGATTAATCCACAACGTTTCTTCCATGGATGGGCTAAACAATATGGTCCAATCTTGTCATATAAGATAGGAAACAAGACAATGGTGGTGATCTCTTCGGCTGAGCTATCCAAAGAGCTTCTCAAAACGCAAGATGCCAACTTTGCTAACCGGCCTCAGCACCGTGGTCACGAGTTCATTACCTATGGCCGAAGTGACATGGCAATGAACCACTACACACCACTTTACCGGGAGATAAGGAAGATGGGCATGAACCATTTGTTCTCACCTACACGTGTGGCCACTTTTAAGCACGTACGAGAGGATGAGGCTAGGAGGATGATGGCTAAGATCGAAAAGGCTGCGGAGAAATCTGAAGCGGTCGATATAAGCGAGCTTATGTTAACGTTTACGAACTCGGTTGTGTGTAGACAAGCGTTCGGGAAAAAGTACAATGAAGATGGGGAAGAGATGAAGAGATTCATTAGGATTCTTTATGGTACTCAAAGCGTTTTGGGGAAGATTTTTTTCTCTGACTTTTTTCCGTTTTCTCGATTTCTAGATGATTGGACAGGCCTCACGGCTTACATGAAGGAGTGTTTCGAAAGACAAGACACTTATATACAAGAGATTATTGATGAGACGCAAGATCCCAATAGGGTCAAGCCAGAAACCGAAAGCATGATTGATCTCTTGATGGACGTATACAAAGATCAACCTTTCGCCTCCGAGTTCACTATAAAGAATGTCAAAGGCGTGATCTTGGTACGTCTAAAAGATATCTATTTCACTTTTTGTTATCTATGTTTTGAATCGTTTCTTGTGTTTTACTCTTCTTTTTGCGTTTGTGTTTCAAAAGAATATTGTGATTGCGGGAACTGACACGGCGGCTGCGGCGGTTGTGTGGGGGATGACGTATCTAATGAAGTACCCTCAAGTGATGAAGAAAGCTCAAGCAGAAGTGAGAGAGTATGCGAGAGAGAGAGGGTTAACGTTCATCACTGAAGACGACGTCAAGAACCTCCCTTACTTCAGAGCTTTAGTTAAAGAAACCCTAAGGATCGAACCAGTGATTCCTCTCCTTATCCCTCGTTGTTGCATTCAAGACACTAAGATCGCAGGTTACGACATACCCGCGGGGACCACGGTCAACGTCAATGCATGGGCCGTGTCACGTGACGAAAAGGAATGGGGCCCGAACCCTGACGAGTTTAAGCCCGAGAGGTTTCTAGAGAAGGACGTTGACTTTAAAGGCACGGACTACGAGTTTATACCGTTCGGGTCAGGGAGGAGGATGTGCCCTGGGATGCGTCTTGGTGCGGCGATGCTCGAGGTTCCTTTTGCGAACCTTCTCCTAAAGTTCGACTTCAAACTTCCTAATGGAATGAAACCAGATGAGATCAACATGGATGTTATGACTGGTCTTGCTATGCACAAGTCCGAGCATCTCAAGCTTATTCCCAAGAAAGTGAGGACTTGACTGTTTCTAATAGTCAAATAAATCTACCAATCTGGTTATATATAAATATATGCTCCTATAGTGTACTACTTCAAGGTTTGGTTTCCTTATTAATTGAATATCGTCTCTCTTATGGTTTTTCTTTTTATATCAAACGACAATACTATTACTCAAAAGGAGCTAGTGTGATAAACCACACTAGTACAAGTGTTAATTACAAACGAGAATGTAACTGATCGAGTTCTTGATACACGAGCAAAAAGTTCGTCTTGGTACATCAGAAAAAGAAATCAAACAAGAAGATAAGATATATACTGTTAAAATAGGATCATTATCTGAAATTAATCTTAATTTATGTGTTATATTACTAAAAAATATCATTAGTCATATGTAAATTTATTAGGGTTTCATTACAGATAATTATGAAAAAGAGCATAATACTAACTAAATATGTTTCCAAACAGTATGCTAATTAAATCTGTTTCCAAATAATCTAAAAACATTGGGTCTTTTTTTATAGCAATAAATATAAAATATTTGACAAAGTAAATAAATATTTAAAACCATTCCGATAGTTTTATGAAGTAAGAAAACTTCAGAAATAACAAAATATTTTTATTTGTTACAAAGCAAATTAAATCTACGAGTTGGCTTACTTTTATTTTCATAGATGTTAAACTATATTCATTATAACTAAAATAATTTTTTATATGAAATAAATATTGTATAAAATAAATAGTACAAATAGATAATATATTGATAACTATAAATATATATATATATTAAAATAGATAATCATATTATATAATCATTCTATAAATACAAAATTGATACAAATTATATAGTGTCATCATATATATCAAAATTAAATTATCAATACATTTCAAATTTTGACTTCCACAAATATGTTTTTCATACAAACTAAAGAACATAAAAATGAAAACAAACTAAAACTTTTTGTCCACCCTTAGAAAGGATTAAAATTTACTAAACTATATAATACATTTATACCAAAAGTAAAAATGTTAATAAATCTCAAACTTTCATGTCTAAAAATATATATCACCTAAAAAAGACCTAAACATAAAAAAAAATTATCCGTTCTTATTGTTAAAAATTAAGTTTTTTTTGGATTATATTAAGTTGATTCCGTGGACACTTTTGACCACTTATGGGGTTCATTATATTAATAATCTGCAAAAGGTATCTGCAATCCATTCCAAATGCTTGCGATGTCATTTGTTGGTGAGAAAGTCATTGCACTGTCCAAAACAAAGCTTCAAACAATCAAACGCATATTGAAGTGGCAAGAGCTTATATGAGGCTTACTCCATGACTCAACGAAGGCGGTGTGTTCATTTGCATCCATCCATGCCTATCCCAAGTTACAAAACGTGGCTCCATGTCTTTCATGAGCATCACACAAGACATATGTTAGCTGTTCCTATATCCGGTGGAATCGCTAGTCGGGTGGACTTGCTAGTCGTTGATCCTGACGCGAATCCGACGGCTGCTCATTTGTCTGATACTATGCTTTCATTATCCTATGACATGCTATATAATGATATAATCCACCAAATATTATTGATCATAATTTCACAAATTGTTGAAATTGTCAAGTTTGAAATTAGGTTGAAGATCACCATAAAGAATTACGAAATTCCCTTTGATTATGTGAATAAGCACATTAGACTATGATCCATACTTGAATTCTAGAATGAATCCACAAAATAGAAATAACATGTAACGAAAAAATAAATCTAAACGAATCCATCTTAAGACTAAAAACTTTTGTAAAAAAAATACTTTATGTTTTTATTATCAAATTTTTTGGTGTCTTTACAATTACAATGAAAACGATAGAGCTTTTTTTTATAACTCTTACAGGGTGATTTTACATCAAAAGAAAATATTTAATTTAAACAAAATGATAAAAATTAGCTAAATCAAATAATTGTCTTCTTGCCACCAATTTAGTCTTTGATATTGAATGATAATCCTTTGCTTTTGTCAAATTATAAGAATGGAATTTTGATATTAAACTAAATTCATATATTGAAGACCTTTGATTCACTGTTTTTGATATTGTTTCGTTCTCTCATTTTCAAATGGTTTTGTCTTCAAAATCGTGTACTTTGAGGATATATATATATATATATTGGCTTTATCATATTTTTATTTGAATTCAAAACAGAAAACGAAAAAAAAATTTATAGGTTTTTTTTATTTATTTAATAAGAAGTTTTTTAAAATTAAATGAATAAAATGAAAACAATTTTGAAGGTTTTTATGGACGAAAATTATTTAGAAAAAAAAATCTTTTTTCAGTTTATTTTCTAAATTTTTGTTTAATAAGAGAAACAAACTAAAATTTCAAGAAAAACCTAAAGAATAGTTTCAGTGTTTTTAAAAAAAGTTCAGATCAAAAGCAGATTTTTTATAAGAAAACAATTGAAACATAAAAATAAAAAAAGGATAGGAGTTTTTAGGTCTGACATCAAATGATATAAGATTGGATCTCACCAAATCTTTTTGATCGTAAGATTCGAAATTGGCAAGCTTGAATGTGGGTTGAAGATGGCCACAAATAATTATGGAATTCCCTTTGATAAGATCATGAATCAAGCATGTGTACAGACATTAGACTATGATGAAAACTTTTATTCTAGAATGAATCCACAAACCTAGAAAGATCAAGCTTTTGTCAAATTATAATAAAAACATAGTCTTCTTGCCACCAGTTTAACCTTTGACATTGAATGAGAATCCTTTGGTTTTGTCAAATTATAAGGATGAAATTTTGATAATAGATTTATATATTGAAGACTTTTGATTCACTTTTTTTGATATTGTATCATTATCTCTCTTTTCAAATGGTTTTATCCTCAAAACCGTTTCATCTTGAGGATATATATATATATATATATATATATATTTGATATATATATATATATATATATATATATTTTTGGCTTTATCATATTTTTATTTAAATAAAAAACTGAAAAGAAATGTTTTTTTTTATATATTTTCTTGGATTTATTTATAAGAAAATTTTGAAAAAAATGAGAAAGCGCTTTTGAAAGGTTTTTATGGACGAAACAAATCTCATCCAAAATATGGACGAAAAAAATGATACAATTTTTTTCAGTTTTTTTAATTTTATTTTAGTAAGAAAAAAATAGTTTTTATGTTTTGAAAAACAAAATTAAGATGAAAACATAATTTTTTTTTAGGTTTCCTGAACAATTGAAACATAAAAAATGAAAAGGGATATAATCTTTTAACTCTTATACCAAATAATATAAGAATAAAATCCACAAGATTTTTTTTTATTGCAAGATGTCGAAGTTGACAGCTTGAATGTGAGATTGAAATTACCACAAAAAATTGCGGATTTTCCTTTGATAAGATCATGAATCAGGCCTATGTGAATCCATACATTAGACTATGATCCACACTTGTCTTCTATAATGAATCCACAAATCTAGAAATAAAAAGTAATGAACAAAGAAATCTAAAGATTCTTTTGAACAAGACATAAAAGAAATAATTTCTGCAAGAAAAAAACTCTATGTTTTTATTATTAAACTATGTGGTGTCTTTACAATGAGAACAGTTGAGCTTTATAGTTCTTATAATAAGCTGATTTGTACAATAAAGTACATTAAGTGAAATTATTTAAATTTAAACAAAAGAAATAAAGTTAGCTAAATAAAACCATTGTCTTCTTGCCACCAATTTAGTTTTTGAGATTCAATGAGAATCATTTGCTTTTGTCAAATTATAAGGATGAGATTTTGATAATAAATCAATATATTGAGGACTTTTGATTTTGATATTGCATCTGCATTCGACCCTATCATGACCATTTTTTTTCTTCAAGTTTTCAAGCTCGTTATCCCTACTACTTGATATCAGACGTCGACAAAGTATTGATTGAATTTGCTTTCATGTTTCTAATCTTCTTCTTTTTTTTCCCTCGGTAACGTGACATAAAGACTCCTTTTTTTATTGAAATTGTAGAATGAGACCAATCATTTTAGGTCAATCAATTAATTAACACATTTTGTAATACCTAAAATTTTTGTTTTTAATGATACATTATTAGCAAAAAATAAGAAGAAAAAACTAGGAAATAAACTATGCAACAAGTGCATTATTTTAGACATACAAATAGTTCAAACGCATTGACAAAAAAATTATATAAGGCACCATTTTGAAAAGTGGAATAGCATGATTAATGAATAGAGTGGTTTATTATAATTATTGTTATTATTCAACTATCAAGTCTATCATAATGTATATATTATAAATCTTATATAAATTTAGAGTTTCCATTTTTTATTATATAATTCTGCTTTTTTCTTACTTTACTTTTATATATTATAGTTCCCTTTAAAATAATTATAAAAGTTTTCCTCTTTTGTATGAATAATTCACAGTTGGAAAGCTTATTATTACATTGACACATCTCACTATTTAAATTAAAAATAAAAAAGAACAGGATTTTGTGAGTTATTATTATTCTACTTCTAACATTCACATTTGAGCACACTTAGCTTTATACGATAAGATGTTTTTTTCCTTATCATGTAACTAATTTTTCTCTTATCTGCCAAATTAACTTTAACTCTCTAACCATTATAGTTATTTTTCAAGATTGACTCAGTTGAATAGTGAACTACTAAGTTACCATGCTCTAAGCCACTTGTTATGTCATGTGGAATGTTTCAAATGAAAATTAGATTGAAAAAACAATACGAATTAAATATAAAATCAAAATAAGTGAACCATTGTCCATGCGCCTTTTATAATGGACAAGCTAGTCTCGTCCAATAGGCAATAGATGTAACTTATGGGTAAATTAAAGTACTACAATCTTTACTCAAAAGAACTTTCCACTTACCATAATTTAACTTATACACAGGACCGGCTGAGTAGGGGAGACAGTTCAGTGCGACATCCTCGGACTCAATTACGTCTTGTAATAATTAAGGACCTTGATTTTTTAATATACATTTTTTATACTAAAATTTTTTAAAAAGATAAAATTAGAATGAAAAGACCATAAAATCTTTCATATATGTATGTACTTTTGTAGCAAAATCTATAAACATTACTCAAAAAGCTTCTAAAAAAAACTCATAAAAAAATCAATTTGAAGGGTCCAAAACCTTTTTTGCTCTATATAAATACATATAGCAAAACAAAAAAAGTTGAATAAGCATTAAAGTTAACTAAACTAAATATACCTCCATTTATATCGCTTGGTTATGTCTGTACAACAACAGTCTATTAGTACAGAACACAACTATGCTAAAGAGCGAGCTTCTTCCATTTGTTATTCTAGACCAATATTCCAAAAGAAAAATAACTACAATTTATCTACAAATTGCATGCGTAAAGCAAGAAAATGTACTTAACCAACTCGCAAATCAGTGACCACTTCTCAATTGCTACCAAATTTCTTAGAGAGAGAGAGAGAGATAAAGACGATAATGAGAATCTAATAAAGTTACTTTAAAGCTTTCTGAAATTGAGATTCATCTTTGTAAAACCCTCTCTATATATGTTCTGAAAATATTGGATTTCAGAAAATGAAACGAACTCTCTGAACCCTTATCAAGTCGATAAGTTATCTACTTCATAAAATAATTAAAAAGGACTTTAGTAAGTTATTTAAATAATTAAACCATTTTTGGACACGGCGACGTTAGAGGGACGATGGGTAGGTGAAGTGTTTTCCAATTCTAAAACGTGAGGTATCTCAAGTAGGTAAGGCCGTAAGGGAGTGACCATTTGATTTATATATTTGATTTCGGTTTAGTTCACTTAATTATAGTATTAAGGAGCTGTGCTATATATGTTACACTCAAAAATAGTACAGAACTAAAAATGGAAGATATCATCATCGTCGCGGTGGCTCTCACGGCGGTTCTCTTCTTCTTCCTTTACCAAAACCCGAAAACCAAACGGTACAAGCTGCCTCCAGGTCCAAAGGCACTTCCAGTGATCGGAAACCTTCACCAGCTTCCGAAACTTAATCCACAACGGTTCTTCTTCGGATGGGCCAAAGAAAAATACGGACCAATCTTGTCATACAAGATAGGAAGTAAAACAATGGTGGTGATATCTTCGGCTGAGCTAGCCAAAGAACTCCTCAAGACGCAAGACGTCAACTTTGCAGACCGGCCTCAGCACCGTGGCCAGGAGTACATGTCCTATGGCAGGCGTGACATGGCGTTTCACCACTACACACCATATTACCGGGAGATAAGGAAGATGGGTATGAACCACTTGTTCTCACCCACACGTGTGGCTACCTTTAAGCATGTGCGAGAGGAGGAGGCTAGAAGGATGATGGCTAAGATCGAAAAGGCTGCGGAGAAATCGGAAGCGGTCGACATAAGCGAGCTTATGTTAACGTTTACGAACTCGGTCGTGTGTAGACAAGCGTTCGGGAAGAAGTACAATGAGGACGGAGAAGAGATGAAAAGGTTCATCAAGATTCTTTATGGGAGTCAGAGCGTGTTCGGGAAGATATTTTTCTCTGATTTTTTCCCCTTTACTCGCTACATTCTCGATGATCTTACAAGCCTCACGGCTTATATGAAGGACTGTTTCGAAAGACAAGATACTTATCTGCAAGAGATTATCGATGAGACGCTTGATCCCAATAGGGTCAAGCCAGAAACCGAGAGCATGATCGATCTCTTGATGGATATCTACAGAGATCAACCATTCGCCTCTGAGTTCACTCTTGAGAACGTTAAAGCCGTGGTCTTGGTACGTAAAACAATTCTGTTTTTGTTATTCTATGCAATTATCAACTTGCTTGCGTTACAAGCCTTCGTTTACTTGTGGTTTACCCTTCGTTTTGTTTTGTGTTTCAAAAGGATATCGTGGTAGCAGGAACGGACACGGCAGCTGCGGCCGTTGTGTGGGGGATGACGTATCTAATGAAGTACCCTCAAGTGATGAAGAAAGCTCAAGCAGAACTGAGAGATTATATGAGAGAGAGAGGGTTAACTTTCGTTACTGAAGACGACGTCAAGAACCTTCCTTACTTTAGAGCCTTAGTTAAAGAAACGCTAAGGATCGAACCAGTGATTCCTCTTGGTGTCCCTCGTTGTTGCATTCAACACACTAAGATCGCCGGCTACGATATACCCAAAGGGACCACGGTCAACGTCAACTCGTGGGCTGTATCACGTGACGAGAAGGAGTGGGGACCAAACCCTGACGATTTTAGGCCAGAGAGATTTTTCGAAAAGGACGTTGACTTCAAAGGCACGGACTACGAGTTTATACCGTTTGGGTCAGGCCGGAGAATGTGCCCGGGAATGCGTCTTGGCTCAGCGATGCTTGAGGTTCCTTACGCGAACCTTCTTTACAAGTTTGACTTCAAACTTCCCAATGGAATGAAACCAGAAGAGATCAACATGGATGTCATGACTGGTCTCGCTATGCACAAATCTGACCATCTTAAGCTTGTCCCCGTGAAAGTAAACATTTGACAGTTTCTAAGTCAAATTTATCATGACTGGTCATCACTCTGCTTCTGTAATATATGTACTTTGCTTCAAGCTTTGTGTTTTTTTTTAATGAAGAGGCAATAGTCTCTCTTCACAATTCTCGTGAAGGAAGCAATTCACATTGATGTTTTCTTGATACTTATCACTGGATTGCTATAAAAGATAACTAAAATGATGTTGTATCTCTGTTATAAAATAAACCAAATGGAAATAAAATATCTGATTGGGTCTAATGATTGGGCAGAGAATCAATAATTCTGAAAAAAAACTGATTGGGTTTAATGGTTGGGCAATGTTCCAACATGATTTTGAAACGTGACATACAAAAAGTCAGATTTTCAGGCTTTAGAAATCTTGACCCCTTGTCTCAAAAGTTGGCCAAACCCACAATCTTTTTCTCATACATTACAGTTTGTTTTTGGTGAGTGGTATATATCAGTCAAATGAGTCAGTCTATAAGATTCAAGATATTGATCCTACCATTATGATAATATGATTCACGTGGCTCAAGCTTAGAGGAGGGGCCCCTTTACAGTAAAGCCTTTACTGCAAATGGCTCATGACTTTCTTTCTTTTTTGCCTAAAGTGGTTCCACTTTGTTTGTGACATTCAAGCTCAGGCATATGAAATATTTATTTTTTTTATCAAAACGACATCGTTTTCGATTATTTTTGTTTTTGAACAAACCCGAAACAACAACGTCGTTTTAGTTGGTTAATATATCAAAAAAGAATTTTTTTAAAAAAGTTTCTTCTCTGATGATTTAGAGCATTTCCAATGCTATCTAAACAAAAAAATATTATATTTTAATATAAATAAATTATATATTTACTTTTTAATATTAAAAAGGGGATCATTTAAAAAAGATAGGTGTTTTTATGGTATCTGATAAGTATTTCATGATTCTTGTTTGAGAACCCCATTTTCCTTTTTTTAATCATTTTTTTCTTGAGATACTGAGTGAGAACTGTCCACTGAAAGTGATTAGTGTTGATGGTTTGACTACCGTTGCCTTCATCAATAAAAGTATTGGCCAGGATTTAATAGTTTGGATATGCAAATTTTTTTGTTGATCCTCAGTTCGTTTAAACCAAAAATGAAAAACCAAACCGCAGGCAACGGCGGTTACGCTGATCGGAAACCGTGACCAGCTTCAGAATCTTAAACCCACAATGTTTCCTCTATAGATGGGCCGAAAAATATGGACCAATCTTGTCATACAAGGTAGGAAGTAAACACAATGGTGGTGATATCTTCGAGTGAGCTAACCAAAGAGCTTCTCCAGACGCAAGATGTAAAATTCACATACCGGCCTCCACACTGTAGCAACGAGGTGATATCCTATGGCCGGCACGACTTGGTAGTGAACCACTACACACCTGAGTACCGGGAGATAAGGAAGATGGTCATAAACCACTTGTTCTCGCCCACATTGTTGATGTGGAACCCCGCAGGTTAATCTTAACGTAGGTAACTTGTGGATTTATGAAGGAATTCTTTATTAAATGAAAGTTAAAAGATGATACAACGTGTTTATTTCAGATCGTCGAAGTAACGCCGATCAATTTTTGATACGACGAGCTGGGAGATTGGATACAAATTCTCTCTGCTCTCGTACCTTAGTAGCTAATAATCAATACTCCTTTACTCGAGGCTTTCTCTCCTATTTATACATGTCGAACCTGCCTATTATTCGAGCTCTAGATCTCTCCTTCCTCTTTTTCCTCCCTACCATTTCGGAAACCTTCCCCTTCTTATACGAAAATCTTACTCTTCTCTTCTGATCAGTTCGGGAAGCTTTCCTTCCTTCCTCCGATGCGGCGATCCTCCCTTTTCTTGCGCAGGATCCAGGAACCTTTCTTTCCTATGCTACTTCCTCATTCCAAATCTCGTCGAATCGGGCCGAAGACTTATCTCTGACGGACTTACCCAGAGGTGCGAAGCCCGTCTCTAACAATAAGGCCCCCCAGTTTGTCATTACTACGATCTAATTAGTTCGGCGGACTTTATACCAAATAAGCTCGTCTGAGATCTGTCTTCGCCCTGTCTCTTCGCATACTAGTGAGAATAACACGTGTCACCCTACTTTAGTAATGATGGCGCTTGTTCGTCACGCGGCGCGTTGGTACACGTTCTACTCGAAACGTGTCGCTCTAGCTCTCCTAGGGTTTTTGGGCGGCAGAAGACGCAGAATCACCTCGACCCGAACAACAGGCGTGGGCTTTTCATCATTGCCTCGATTCGACGCGAATCATGATTTGCTTATCAAAGCTCTCCCTTCTCTTATTAATCTTTACTTATCTTCGACTTTTAGAAATCTGTCAAGTGCTTCTTCTTCTCTCTTTCTCGATTTTTCGTTTGCCCCAATTTCCCGAGGTAGATTTCTTTTCCCTTCCTCTTTTTTCAATTTTACTGCTCCTACTCTTGTTATCTTTCTTTCACTCGCCATGCCTCGACTCGATTCTCGCTCCATGGGTAAAGGCGTTCAAGCATACCCGTCTGATTCTGAGACCGAATCCGACTCATCGGTCCCGCAGTTGATGCGCCGCTCCTCCTCCGTAGCAGCGAGGCTTTTCGATTCTCCTGCTACTCAGTCCGTTAGGCGCCGCACTCCCCCAGTAATCCCGACAGATAGATCTCTCGGAGCTCCTGCTACCCCGGCGGTTACCGCTCAGGAGGTCGGCGCTCGCATTATCCCTGAAGCGGTTCAGCCTTCTTGCGAGTCCCGAAGAGAACAGGTCGGGGAAGGGGCGAGCGACGATCTCCAGGACGATTTAATCCTTGATCCGTACGACCGGTCATCCGAGCATCTGACTAAGAAGAAGGGCGGACCGAAGCTTCCTCGCGTCACTGACAATCCTTGCAACGTCTTCCCGAGCAAATCAGCGAAGGATTCTCTCAAGTCTCTCCGGAAACTCTGCCGCGTTGATCTGAAGATTATCTTCCTTATTCCGGGACCGGATGAACGCCCCTGGGACGCGACGCTGGGTTTCTTCTGCCTCTTCGAATGCTTCTTTATGGAGAGTCACCTCTGGTTCCCGATCCCGCGCCTGCTCCTGGAGTATTGCGATAGAAGGGAGATCTCTCCCTCGCAGCTGACCCATGCCGCGGTTCGTCATATGGTCGGCCTATCTGTTCTTGCTGCAAAGAACGGGCTTGACTTTGACTGTCGTCATTTCGAAGAGATGTCGACAATAAAGACTCCGGGCCGCAACATCGCCAGTTCCAGGTCCTTCTACACCAGCTTGCGCGCTCAGTTCAACATCATCTCCAGCGAGGTTAAGAGCAAGGTGTTCGATTCGCTCGAACGCTATTTTTTCGTCAAAAAGGATGAGCGCTCAGTCTCCGACCTGGAACTTCCTCTTCGTGTCAGATGGGCCAGATCCTTTGGTAGCCCAGAAGCAACGCTTTCGATCTTGCTATTGTCAGCTTTTGATTATCTAACATCCTTTTCCTCGGCTGTTCTTTTTGCAGTTAAACCAACATTCACCGAGAAGTTACCGCTTTCGTTCTACGACGAGGTCAAGAAGTTCTCTCTGATCGACCATCACTCCTGGGCCGACGTGATGCTGAAACGAGTTCGTCGAGCAATCGGTGAGTCTGTCCCCCCTTCATTGGCTTCCGCATCTTTCTGTCACAACTAACGGTTCCTCTTGCAGCTTTAGCACGTGACTCGCCAACCCCCGCTCCGGAAATGGGTCTCTAGAAAAGAAATTTCCGTAGCTATTCCAGCGCCCTCGGTGCTACTCCGGACTTATCGAGCCCGGGTTCCTCGTCTCGCCGCCCTGACCCTGAAGCTGGTAGTTAGAGCGCTCCTCCAGCAGTTGCTCCTCCTGCCGAGGCTATAGAACAAATCGTTGATCCGCCTGCGGCTCCTGTTCGAGAGGCGGAGGATCCTGGAGAGATCAGGGTTGACGATTCTGCCCCGAGCTCTGGGCAACCGTTGGGAGCCGCTGCTGGGGATCGATTTAACAGCACTCCTGCGATCCCTCTGACTACTTCCTTGAATAAGGAACAACCTTCTGGTGAAGGTGATAGGGCGGCCAAGCGTCCTCGTCTTGATAAAACATCAAGGTCGAATCCTCACGGGTTCAATTTCCATTACAACGGAAAGGACCCGTTGACGAGTGATGAAGGTGCCTGAGCCAATCTTCTTTGGCGCTATAGATCCAATCCCTGCGATCCACCGGAGCCGAACACCCTCGTTCATCGTGAAGCATTCTACCAGTTTGCCCTAGCACAAGCTCGGGTAAGTTTATAGATTCATGTTCGGCATTAATTTCCCCCTCCATTCCTCTGACTATGTTTTCCTCTCAGGCTAACAATGCTGCCACCTACTTGACGAGACTTTATGACAAGTCTCTAAAGAGTCTTCCAACCGCGTCACTGAGTTGGAAAAAAGGAAAACAAAGCTCGAGAAGGAGAAGAAGGAGATGGCGCGTGCTGGCGCGAAGGCGATGAAGATCGTCTGGAAGACCCGGGCCGAGCTCGCCCAAGCTAAAGAGGAAAAACTAGCTGAGGTCAGTAAGAACACCAAGCTTCAGGAGAAGTTCACGTTGGAGTCGAGGCTTCGTCGTTCTCGAATGGACTGGGGAAAGAAGGAGGCTGAGTGAGCTCGCGGTGAGGTTGTTGCCAAATTCTCGGGGCTTCTCGAAAAAATGAGGAAGTACGTCGCCCAACGCAGCAAGGTGGAGATCGTCATTTCCACATTGGCTCAAGTTGAAGGTACAATCTCCTGTTTGGAGGTTTTGGAAGGTAGGGGGTAATCTTGTCCCCCCGATTTTCTCGCGACCCTCCGTGCTGACCAAGAGAAATTGTCCAAAGCAGCCGAGGAGATCGATCAGATTTCTTTCTCCGAGGGGGAGCTCGACCTTTCGGCTGTCGTCCCTCCGATCGATCCTCCTCCTATCCTTCCAGTTGATCCTCTCGTTACTCCTTCCGTTGATCCTCCTATCGCTCCTCCTGCTGATCCTCCTATCGAGACTGGTGATGGCGAACCCGAGGCTCCAGGTGTAGAGGCAGGTTTGAACGAGCCAAGCGGGACTGAAGATAAGTGCGGCCAAGACCGGCTATCGTGATGTCCCTTTCATTTATTATTATTTCTTTTGCTTCTTATCACGTTATTGACATCCTCGTGCTGGGGTGCCTTAACACGTCATAGTGTAGCCACGTTGACTTCGGCCGGGATGGTCGCTTCGCAACCATAGGCGAGTGGGAAGGGCGTTTTACTTGTTGTGCTTCGAGGCGTCGTTCGGTGCGACCAAAGTACTCCATCCAACTCGTCGGCCCATGTTCCTTTCTTTTTTTCCAGACGCTTTTGAGCCCGTCGATGATGGTTTTGTTTGTCGCGTCGGCTTGCCCGTTTCCTTGAGGGTATCGTGGCGTAGATTTGCTCAGACGAATTTTCCAACGTTCGCAGAAGCCTTCGAACAGGTGCGAGGTGAATTGAGAACCATTATCGGTGACGACAGATAATGTATTTCCAAACGAAGTTCTGGACCTCCTTATCCTGGATTCGGATAAAAACCTTTGCTTCGACCCACTTGGTAAAGTAGTCGGTCATGACGAGGAGGTATTTGCGCTGATTAGAAGCTGGTAACGTTCCAACAATATCCATGGCCCATCGCAGGAACGGGTAGGGCGGCGTAGCTGTTCTCAACAGCTCGGTTGGCACGTGCATCATTGGCGCATGTCGCTTGCATTTCTCACAGCGGGTTGCGTGCTTTTCACAGTCTGTTATCATTGTTGGCCAATAGAAACCGTGCTTCTTGATGTTGAGGGCGAGAGCTCGTCCTCCTTAATGGTTTCCTCCAGCGCACTCGTGGGTTTCGGCTATGACGCGTCGTATTTCGTCGCCGTGGATACAGGTGAGGAGGACGCCTGCTGCGTTCCATCTGAAAAGGTTACCATCGATAAGGGTGTAGTGTGCTGCGCGGACTCGAAGTCGACGAGCTTCCCTTTTATCTGCGGGAGCTTCCCCATCGGCGATGTATGCTCGGAGTTCTCTTCTCCAATCTTCGGGAGGTTGATCATCGCCGATCTCCATGGGGTCGTCGACCTTGTCCTCTTGGTAGGTTATCGCACAGACGTGTGGCGGCAAATCGATGCTGTGTATGGCGATATTTTGCATTGGGATGTGACGTCGTAGTTCGGCATCCTTGGCTGAACCTAGGGCGGTGAGGGCATCAACTGCTGTGTTTTCCTCGAGTGAGATTTTTGTTAAGGAGAAACTCGAGAATGTCTCGGCGAGATGCTTGACGATCTTAAGGTATTTCTCCATTCGTTCCTCCTTTGTTGCATACTCGCCACTTAACTGGTTTGCGACAAGCTAGGAGTCGCAGTATGCGCGTACATGTTTCGCCCCGATTCCCATGGCGAAACGGACACCGGCGATCAAAGCTTCGTATTCTAGCTCGTTGTTAGACGCTTGGAAATTGAGATGGAACGACTGCTCGAGTACTTCTCTAGTAGGCGAAGCGAGTTGTATGCCGATCCATGCACCTTCTTTTTATGAGGCTCCGTCGACATGGAGAGTCCAGACGTCAATTGGCGCTGGATTATCGTCGATGAGCTCGGGTGGTAGTTCAACGAGGATGTAGGCTAAGACTTGCGATTTAGCGCTCGTTAGATTCTTGTACTCAATGTCGTATTCGGAGAGCTCGATTGCCCATTTTGCCATGCGCCCGGATTGACTAGGGCTGTGGAGGATGGTTCGGAGCGGTTGGCTTGTCAGCACGGCGATAGAGTGCGATTGGAAGTATGGTCGTAGTTTGCGAGAAGCCACGACGACCGAGAGTGCGAGCTTCTCGAGTATGGGATATCTCGCTTCTGCCCCGTCTAGAGTTTCACTTGTGTAGAAGATCGGCCTCTGCTCCCCTCGATCTTCCCGCACCAAGACTCCGCTAATTGCCGCACTCGAGACCGCTACGTAAAGGTACAGTGTTTCGCCGATCTCGGGCTTGGCGAGGATTGGAGGTGTGTTAAAGTAAGCTTTGAGTTGCTGGAACGCCTCCTCGCACGTTTCATCCTAGTCGAAATGCTTGTTCCCGTGAAAGGCAAACATTGATCAGTTGATCGTGATATGAATCGATTGAGGGCGGCTATTCTTCCGGTGAGTCGTTGAACTTCCTTGGTGTTCTTCGGTGATGGTAGTTTGGTGATAGCAGAGATTTGTTTGGGGTTTGCTTCGATTCCTCTCTGGGTGACGAGGTATCCGAGGAATTCTCCTGATGTCACACCGAAGGTGCATCTGACCGGGTTAAGTTTCATCTCATACTCGTTGAGGATAGCGAAACATTCGCGTAGGTGGCTTATTTTATCCTTGGCTTCGAGGGACTTGACGAGCATATCGTCGATGTAGACCTTCATTGTTGTCCCGAGCTGTTTGGCGAACATGTTATTGACCAGCCGTTGGTAAGTGGCTCCCGCGTTCTTTACGCAGAATTGCATGACTTTATAACAGTAATGAAAGCCGTTTTTTCTCGATCGTCTTGTTGCATGAATATCTGGTTATAACCGGAGAACGCATCCATGAAGGACATGAGCTCGTTTCCAGCTGTGGCTTCAACGAGCCGATCAATATAGGGGAGGGGAAAGCTATCTTTCGGATAGGCTTTGTTCAAGTCTGTGAAGTCGACACAAACTCGCCATTTGCCGTTCTTCTTTTTGACGACTACGGGATTAGTCAGCCACTCCGGGTATTTTACTTCGGCGATGGATCCCGCTTTAAGTAACTTTTCGACCTCGTCGTTGACCGCTTGTGATTATTTGGGCCGAGCTTCTATCGCTTCTGTTTAATGGGTCTGAAAGTTGGATCGATGTTTAACTCGTGACTGGTAACGCGCGGATCGATCCCCTTCATATCTTTCATCGTCCAGGCGAAGGTCTCGACGTTCTGTTGCAGAAAGGCAATCAGTTCGTCTAAGAAGGATATCGCCGGCTTGATGAGTTCTTCGTTGATTTCCATTTTTTGCAAGGTATCTCGGAAAATCAGGTCGACTGTACTGCCAGTATCAACGAGGATCCGGCTAACGTCGTCACTACCGATTGTTAGCTCGACGACCAGGGGGTTATTATGCGGATGATCCAGCCCGATGGTGTCGTGATCGGTGAATGCTAGCGACTCCTCCCTTCTGAGGTTTACCTGCCACATTTGAGCCGTGGTCGCTTGTCGTTCGTACTTGCGTATTGATCGGACCGAATCAGTACATGACTGGAGACCTCCCATGATCATGTTGATCCTTCGCCTTGCCGGGTTTTGCGCTGGTTGCTCGGCTTCTCTGTCACGTTTGTTGTTTTCTCAATTTGAGCTTGGGCATTATTTCTTGCCGGGTCGGCTTGTTGATTCCTTCGATCAGCCTGAGCGGCAGGACGTCGATCAGCTTGGGGGTTCTCTGCTCTAACCCGATCTCCTATTGATAATTTTCCCTTTTTATACTCCCTCATGAGGATGTCTTGGAGATGTCGGCACTCGGCGGTATTCTGCCTTGATCGTTTCTGGAAGTCGCAAAACGCTTGCGGGTTATCTTGCTCTGGATCCCGGATATACTTGTTCCAATTCGCAGGTCGTCCAACGTAGTAGTTCGCACTTTTCCTCACCTTATCGTCTCTATCATAATGATAGCGTGGCTCTTAATACTCCTCCTTTTGCTTCTCTTTAGCGACGCCTGTTTTTGGCTTCTCTGATTTCCGGGCTGCTGCCAGATCTTCGTCTTCTATCTCGATGTAGTCCACAGCTCGGTGAAGTGCGTCTTCGAGTGTCCTCGGCTTGGAGAGCTTTAGATCGCGTTTGAATTCGCTTTTTTGTAACATACTTGTTCGCAAGGCTACGAGAGCTACGTCGTTAGCAACATCTATTTGTGATACTATCGATCGAAACCGTTCGATGTAACTTCGTAGGGTCTCCTTTTCATCTTGAATGCAGGACCACAGGTCAGCACTTCAAGCTCCTTGAATGATGAACATGGAGTAATGTTTCAGGAAGGCAGTCGATAGGTCCTTAAAACTTGAGATCGAATTCGGCTTCAATTCGGATTAGATGGCTCTGAATTTAGCGCGGTTGCCATCTGAAAACTTTTTTCTTTTTTCTAAGAGTTACTCTTCCTGTTCTCCACAGACGGCGCCAATTGTTAAGTTAATCTTAACGTTGGTAACTTGTGGATTTAGGAAGAAATTGTTTATTAAATGGAAGTTAAAAGATGATACAACGTGTTTATTTCAGATCGTCGAAATAACGCCGATCTGTTCTTGATACGACGAGCTCGGAGATTGGATACAAATTCTCTCTGCTCTCGTACCTTAGTAGCTAATAATCAATACCCCTTTACTCGAGGCGTTTCCCCCTATTTATACATGTCGAACCTGCCTATTATTCGAGATCTCTAGATCTCTCCTTCCTCTTTCTCCTCCCTATCATTTCGGAAACCTTCCCCTTCTTATACGGAAATCTTCCTCTTCTCTTCTGATCAGTTCGGGAAGCTTTCCTTCCTTCCTCCGATGCGGTGATCTTCCCTTTTCTTGCACAGGATCCTGGAACCTTCCTTTCCTATGCTACTTCCTCATTCCAAATCTCGTCGAATCGGGTGGAAGACTTATCTCTGACAGGCAGAGGTGCGAAGCCCATCTCTAATACACACTTGTGTCCACCTTTAAGCATACGTGCGGGAGGAGGATGCTAAAGGATGATGGTTAAGATCAACAAGGCTGCGGAGAAGAGTGAAACAGTCGATATAAGCGTTCAAGATACCAAGATCCCCGGCTATGACATCCCAGCAGGGACCACGGTCAACGTCAACGCATGGGCCGTGTCACGTGACAAGGAATGGGGCCCGAACCTTAACGAGTTCAGACCCGAGAGGTTTCTTGAGAAGTGACTGCAAAGGCAGGGACCACAAGTTTATACCGTTCTGGTCGGGCTGGAGAATGTGCCCTGGAATGTGTCTTGGTGCTGTGATGCTCGAGGTTTCTTTATGCGAACCTTAAGCTCAACTTCGACTTCAAACTTCCCAACGAAATGGAACCAGAAGAGAAAAAGTGTGGAAGTGACAGTTTCTAATAGTCAGATAAATCTGTCATCACTCTTGTTTATTTGCTATACAAGTGTATTCTTCAATTTCCGTATCTTTATAATCTTTCTCTTCAAAATTTCGTGAAGGAAGCAATCGACATTGATGTAATTCGTGAATCTTATAAATATCACTTGATTGCTACAAAAATAGAACCAGGTATCTTTTGTTACAAATTAAATGGAAAGAAAAGAAACTGATTAGGTCTAAAATGTAACGTTGACTTCGTTTCGCTTGTTAGGCATGAGAATTAATAACCGGAGATGACCTTCTTGGCATAACTTGACAGGGTTCCTATGCTGTGTGAGGATGGCATTACTGTTGCCTAATAAGACATGAGCAATTATGTAACTCTCTCCTTTCTCATTTGCAAATTGCCATTCCCTCACTGTCAAATTGAAATAATCTTTCCGAGCAGACACAGTCGCTTTCACCTCTACGTACTCTATATTACCTTCGTTTTCGATCAATAGGTCATAAGGTAAACCGGTTTCGCTCAGCTCATTAACCCATCTAACCTTGGACTCCTTGCCGTATGTTGCAGCAAAGTATCTGTAAGCGATTTCTTCACCTTTTTTACCAGTCTGTTGTGCTTGTGCAGCCCAAGGTGTGCCGGTATGAAGTTGATCTCTTTCGCTGAAGTCAGCTGAGAAAGAATTGTTCCATCCATGAAGAACGTTTGGATTGAGGTTAAAAGCAGCTTGATTCCCTGAGGTTGAGCCACTCTCCATATGCATAGAATGCAATGGGTTTGGTTGACTAGCTCGTGAACTTGTTCCTGCACTATTATCATACCCAGCTGCCAAGTTTGTATGGGTGGTCTCGATCGGTATTTGTACCTCAAGAGACTCTGTGACATCCTCTTCGCTGCTACTAATCTGAACAGAGGCCAGCTCTTGTTTAGAGTCATCAACGTGGGGCTCGCTAGAAGAACCATGTCCTCTTTTGGAACTTAAAGGTAACCAGGACAAGCTTATTCCAGCTTTCTTATTGGCTTTAAGAGCAGATTTTAGGGACCAGATCTTTTCACCATCAGGAATCTTCTGCACTTTTTGACTATTCAGAGTGAATGATTCCATTTGCTCCTCGCTCAAACCAGATTCTGCCATTGTTTTGATCAAGTGAAGGAAATTGGCTAAATGCAGATCAGGAACTCCGTTGAAAAACAAACGAGATAGTTCCATGAACAAGGAATGGGAATCCAGACATGGTGTTGTGTACAGAGCTTTATCCTGAAGACAACAAAATTAAAACATAAACACACAATTAATTCTTCACCATGAATAAATGAGTTTGGATTTCCTTTGCACACTGAAGTTTGCATTGTATAGCATTGAAGTTGGTCCAAGTAGTACAATTTTAATAACGACGCACATACTAACTTTCCAGATTGGGAACAAACGCTTAAGCTATTACGAATAATTATCCCAGTCAAGAGGCTACGACAGAAGCAAAGATCTACTTGCAAATAAACAGAGAGGAGTTTCAAATAGCCACAAAGCCACTGTCACAGCCCCTACAATTCCAAAATGTATAGGATAAATTATTGTAAGAAACAATTGTGAAAGAAACATACCTGCAAAAGAGAGCTGCATTTGAACTCCTTTTTAGAGCTAATGTCATATTGCGGTATGACATTCCTATAGCATAACTTCTCAACCACAAAGACTTGTAGACGCTTGACTTGACTATGGACAGTATTTTTTGTTTGGGTATACTTCTCATGATGTAGAGTAAAGATATATCGCTGAGCATAAGGTAGAGACCAGTTCACAAGTGAAACTGTTACACCATTATCTTGCAAACCTTCATATCTCGCTTCACGCTTTACCACCTGGGAAAAAAAATATAAACATCCACAGTGTGAACTGGAGCTGAGGCCACTGAAACCAGTGCAACACAATAGCTAAAGGTGACTGCATATATAAGTTCTACACTATATATGTTCTACACTCGTAAATGTTAAAGCAACAAGATGATGATTCTCGCAGATGGTTTTGAAGTGAGACACATTTCAAGAAAGCCTTACTCTTGCTGTTCAGATCAAATCAATGTCCCTAAGAACCTTTAGATGTATAACTAAGGCCTTTTATGTTCAATATATCTTTGTGCTAAGAGAAGATTAGTTACCTCAGAAATACTTGGAATGCCCAAACTGTGCATCAGCACAGATACTTTTGTTTGAAGCACTTCTTGCTCTTTGTCAGCATTTTCTCCAAAGTAAATAAACTGAATATTATCCTTCTTTCTAAATCTCTTCTTTAACTTCTCATCATCACACCAACATACGAGACCAAAAGAGGAGTGTAAGGAAACCCACTTATCACTTTCAGTGGGAAGCACAGTGTACTCGAGCTCTGAAAGTCTCTCTTTAAAATGAACAACATCTTCGGAATATTTGCCATCTTTTAAGTCATCACTCCACTTCAGGAAAATTTTGAAGACCTAGACATGAACTTAACACTTTAGCAATGAAGAATATACATAGAAGACAAACAAGACGAGATTGATTTAGTTAAGTAAATAACTTACAGCCTTGGCAGCACATGAGGGTGAGACATAATGTGCGAATTGCCCTAGAATTTTAAGGTACTCTTGAAACGAAGGCGTCTCAGGTATTCCACACGCATTCATAAAAAAGTCATGGAGACCTGGATAGATATTGCACAATGTTTTCCTACGCAATGATTCCACAACACTGCTGATCTGCGAACTGATCTCTTTTATCTCATCTAAAACGCCAGCAGAATCATTCCAGTAAACGTCATCATGTGACAAGAATATTCCAGATATTTGATCATTCTGCCTACTTCCAATTTCGTGCGGGACAAATACAAAAGGGAGAGCATGGAGCTTTTCAGTAATTTTCTTCTTTGAATCAGCCATTTCATTCCCCAAAAATTTGTAAAATCTGGTAATCTGAGAGATGCTGCAGAATTAAAGACAATGTTATACAATGTTAGAAAATGCATCAGCAAAAAACTGGAAGTCTCGCATCATCATCATGAGTTTTGAAATCACACAAAGAATGTGGAAAAACAAACACTTGATTATACAAAATGTCGCAATAAACAAAAAGCTCATTTCAAAATAAATTATATGGATTATCTAACGTCAATGGTCTCCGCTTGTACTTGCATATAAAAGGCGTAAGAAAACTGCAAAACTAAGTTGTCATGTCACTAGACCTAATATTTTAGTCCGAAAATGGAATCAAATCACTGCACAATATCACATATATAAGCAGTAAATCATCCAATGCATGACGGAAAAAACAGTAGGTTAAGAACATTTTTATTTGTAATTATATAGAAAGAGAACAAGTTAAAAATGACACCAGATGTAATACTTCTCGAGAAATGCAGTTAAAATCAGATAATTGTTCATAACCATAAAGTTGTACCTTGACTTGAAAGAGTCTCCCCAATGTACCCAAACTTCTAGAATATTCAGAGCATCATCGAGGCAAACTTTGGTCTTGAAACCAATATCGTTAAGTAACTTGACACTCAAAACCTGTTCCACAATAACCCAAATAAAGAGGCAGAAAATAAAGAAAATTTAACAAATAGATGAAAGAAATCATCCGCTGAGTAAGACACTATAGGAGGTCCCTACGATAGTATTCAAATCTACCAAGGTTTAAGATATCAAAACAACACCCACACCTCTAATCAAATTTCACAACCGTCCACGTATTTTTATACGTCAATTGGAAAAGACTAACTCAAAAGCTCATTTAATCATGCTTTCAGAACTACTTGTTGTAATAGCACGCACATTATAATATTAGTAAGACCAGACCAAAAACCAACCTTCGGAACTGCATAGGGGGCATTCATGCCAAGTATTGACCGCACATCATCACAATCATGATAAAGGTCTTTTGCAAGATGCAATTTGTTGTCCATGCTTGAAACTATCCATTTAGAATCACAAATTGCCCTCATAAATGAAGATTCTAATGACCTGATGACACCATGAGTGCCTGGATTATAATTAACAATTGTTTTATCATAGTAGCAATCATCCCACAGTCTATCAACGACTTCCAGAAGATACTTGCAACCTTTGCAGCCATTACTTTTGTGCAGGAGAGACAAGAGATCAACTAGTTCCGGGGATTCCCAGTCTCTAACAGCCAGCCCGGGAGATAACAAGTTGGTATCATACTTTTCACAACGTGAAACACTGTAGAATTCAGCAATGCTCTTTTCAACCTGAACCACTTGAACAAAATCAGATATTCCAATTTCTTGAAAAAAGTCCCGCCACTCCTTCATCCCGCATGCATACAGTTTTGATGCTGGATGTTTCAAGTAAGTACCATCAACCACATGCCACGATATATCCAAGTTTTTGGTAAGCTTCTTCATGTTAACCTGGTTTCCAAAATCTTCACCAAAATGAATCGGAACCTCACCTAGCTGTTTCAACCCATAATTTGATAATAGCAGAGCTTTGCTTCTTAACTCAGAAATAATGTACTTCCTCTCGTTATGACAAACATGGCAGCTAGATCGTAGATGTATCATTACAAAGCATAAGTAATCTACCATCAAACCCTCAGCCGTAACTCTACTCTTAGCCTCAAATGCTGGTAATATATGCAATTTGATTATTTCATGTGCTGACAACTTTTGAACGCCAATTGCACAAAGCATATTTACGAGATCGTCTGCAGCGGGTTTTTCATCAACAGAGGTCGCCAAAAGAAGGGAATGATCAATGGTTCGGAGATTTCCATATAACATAGGAAATGCTTCAAATACATCACCAAGATCGAACCCAGAGGCGTCATGGTGCAACCATACTGCGCCTTCATCTAAAGAGGTGAACTTACCATTTGACAGGGGTATAAATGGGATCTTCTGAAGGCTTTCTATGAGAGTCTTCTGTATACCTAACTCTACATTACCATGCCCAGAAGAACGTGATATTATGTAAAGTTCAGTAAGAATAGACGATAACCATGCAAAGCCCATTGATTGCAGATAATCTTTCTTGTGACTCAGTGAGGAAAGAATCTGCACCAAAATTTTAGGTCCATAGTCTTCAATGCCCAGTGCCCTTGACATGGAATCTGACAAAACTATATCTTTGTCCAAAAAAGACAGAGCCAGATGCTCCTGAAGCAATCCATCCTTAAGAAGAACCCTTATGTTTTCATTCCAGTTTCTTAAAACCTTGCACGGAGGGACCCACTGTTCACAGTCTCCCTCAAGCAGCAAGCAATTTGTTGTTCTCAATCTAGATATAATAGAACGAGGGAGAGAAGAAAAGAACCCATGCACTTCCCCAACGAGAGGTACAAGCTGCATGTATGAGGACACAGCTTTACCCAGTTTCTGGTTGAAAGAAGGAAGACTGCAAAAGGACCTTAAAGCACCGACAAACAAACCTGGAAATTCTGACAATAACCACTGGTTCCAAGGACTATCTTCGTCAACATCCTCCCTTGACGATGTAAGAATGAAATCCCCTTGTATAATAAATTTTAAACCATAAGTTCTTAGAGGAAGAAAAGCAAAAACGGGTTCTTGAATCATACAAGATCTGTAAGTTCCATCTTCTAGCATATCAAGAGTAAATCCTATGGAAATCTCTGTTGTCTGAATATCATCACGAAGATTGGCGGACTTTAATTTCTCTGATGCCACGAACCATGTCATGCTAGTTTCCCCACATGAAACCTTTACGATATTTTTACTCACAACCTCTTTCCTCATGACCAAGAGAGAATCGTCAAGCATGTTTCTGTATACTATGCACTGGAGGCGATGTAGGAAGAGTAATAAAGAAGGATGAAGGTCTGAAAACATAGGCTCAATGTGATTCACTGTTGTTCTTTCGGAATCAATGGCTCTGAAAGGAAGTGTAATACAAGTGTTCCATCTTGCATCCTTCAGTTGTAATGCACGGCCAGATAACATGTTGGTAAGTGATTCGATATCACAAGGAGGTATGACAGTCGGTAAAATGTATCCAATCTGACCCTCACTTATATCAAACTTGAAATGGAAACCATTTGAGTGGATCTCGGGTGCATCAGAAACCTGGAAAGCGAATCCAAGCAAAAGTGTTAGAAGTAATTATTTAAGAAAGAATTTGTTATAATCCTTTTTATCACTTGAGGTTAAAGTTCATATACGTCTTTCAAGCAGACGTGTTTTCGGAATGGATATTCCCATGGCCATTTCTTAGCTTAGCATATTATGATACTAAAGTCATTTAAGCTTGGGTTCCATAGTCGCATCAACAAAACCATACTATTTACCATGAATTCTCTTTGTACATACCCGAAACACTGACTTGAAGCCAATTCCTTTCTTCCCTATGTATCCAGCAGATCCTTTCTTTGTTGATCGACCAACATCACACAGGGCCCGAATGTTCTCGGGCATGAAGCCACACTCGTTGTTTAAAACAACAATCCCAGTCTTTTGAAGAATGAATGTGAGTGTGGGTTCCACATGTTCAGGATACTTATTGTCATCAGCATTTTGAACCTGAAGCAACAATAGCAAGAGCGTAAGAGGTTGATAAATAGACTGTTCCATTAACCCTCACCTGTTTACACGAATAGTGATAAAGAAAACATCTAACAACCTATGATATTAACTATATATCTACTTCAACAGAAGAGAAAACCATACAAGTCCCTCACAGGGCTAACAAACATTTGAATATTCACTACCCCTCCCCCCATTACAAGGATTATGATAACTGAAACACCTACCAGTTGACAGCGGTATTGCCTAATTACTTATCATCTAAGGCAGAGTCGAACTCGGTTATAAGATACACATATGCATAAGATTATGAACATGCTTCTTAAAAAATTATGAACAAAGAAAAAAAGAAGGCAAGAATTCTCACGAGTTCAAGAATAAAGTGGGAGTCTTGAGAATATAATTCCTGGGACAAACACTGAAGTGCTCTACCTAGCCGAGCATGTTGTTTCTGCAGCATACTTGTCTCAGCACCAGACGAACTTGAATCCAGCCCAAACTCATCCTGTCTGATTCTATCAACAACAGACGCTGGATTATCATGAAACTCAGGTGCAGTTTGGGTAAAAGCCTCCCCAACAGAATCACCTACAGCCCCAGCACCACCAAAAATGTCACAAGATTCCTGAGGTTCTTTATTAGTTTCACACGACTTCTCTGATATGATCATGCATCTTTGGTCGGTAATTGGCTCCTCCAGTTCTTCTTGAACAAAATCTGCCCCAGAATCTAAGTTCGACGAAGTATTTTCCACTATAGCAGAGTTTAGCACAGATGATGAGCAAAACTTATTGTAATCATTAATCCACTCAACAATGCCTAGCTGCAATCCAGCATCATGTAGCATGATGCGTTGCTCCGTGTGCTCGCATGCAGTCAAAACTCTGGTAGAAGCATCTTTAACAACAGAACGTAGTCCCGATATCAAGACATCAATAGCTAAACAGCAAAACTCCCCAGGTAAATATCCCAGACAATCAAGAAGGAACTTTGAGACAGCATACTCACTTTTATCCACTTTACTTTTCTGTTCTACAACTATCATTTTGTCCAAAGCACTGAGCTTAGCTGGCCCACTCCCGTGCGCAAGGGAATTCCTATCCATCTCCTTGGAATGGTTATCCAAAAATACTTCAAATGCACGTTTTGTGTAGATTTTTAGAAGGGAAAATGGTAGATGTGTTCGCCCATTCAATGATATCAACGACAATAACTGCACAGCAGTACGGTAGGCAGATCCTTGAAGAGCAGCCTCTAAGAATGAATCTGCTGTTGCAGAAGGATCTATCCGGATAATCTTACCATCCTTTGTCACTAGACACAACAGATCTTTTGAATTAATTTCATTCAAACAGTCCATTAGAGGACCAAAGTATGGAGCAAACTTAAGATCCCAGTGACACCATGAGTTTAAGTCTGACAACAACGGAACCCTAAGCAAAACATCTAAAACCTCTTTGGATGAATTCGCAATAAGAGGGCTACTTCTTGAGTCAAAATCATTTCCCACTGTCAGGGATTCTTCTAGATGCTTACAGGTCAAAGAGTTTTCAGCTCCCAACAATGTTGAAGAAAAGAGGACACAGTTAGAACCAGATCTATTCTTGTAGCTACTAATGATTTCAGTGAAATTTTCCTCTGAGTCTTTACCTACAACCTTGAAATTAATTGTTGGAAATTGTTCTGCAAGCAGTCGAGCTACCATCTGTCTAGATATTTCATTACCACCTGCATTTTCAGATGCTTGCGATAGCAACAGAGTCAACAGATTTTCACTCACGTGGACCTCCAGAGGAAACTCTTCCCGTAATTCTCTAGTTAGAAACCTTTGAAGTTGTGTTGGTAGCAGCAACATATGTTTTTCCAAGAAAGTGAAAAACTCACCCCAACCAAGAGACTCAAAATCCTGTACTTGACATTCCTCTGCCAACAAAACCTCGCAAGCCTGTAGCTTCCTGAAGATACTAATGTGCTTTTCTCCAGAAAGATCATACTCAAAATGCAAGGAAAGCCTTCTGACAATTTCTTCCACAGTGTTACCTAATAGATAAAATTGATCAGATTGCGAAGTGCGATAGAAATGACAAGCACCAAAAGACTGCCACAGAAGCTTATAAGTTAAACCACTCCAAGAAAACAGCTCCCATTCTATTATATTTCATTTAGGTAGAATTCCGAATTGGTCAAATAAAGTACTTATCATGATGCTACACTGGTCCTTGGCCATACAATTTGAATAAGATTTAGAAAGAAAAAACAAAGAGCACAAGTGAAGATAGAGAACAAAAATATACTCACTGTGTTTTGGAGGCATAATATGCTGAGTTTTGTATAACTGATTGTTTTCACTTGGTTTAATATCATCTACTTGGTTTCCTGAGCACGGATTAATCGTATCACTTTGGCCTGCTGATTGCAAAGTATCATATATACTATCACATATTCCACGTCTCATTGAGGTTACCTGCAAATGCAGCATAAGAAAAAAAAATGAAGCTAAATTTAACGAGACAACATCAGTAGATTTCTTATTATAATTTATAATGAAATAACATTCTATGATACGCTTCCAGAGGAAGTTAGTCTTCATTTGAATAGATACTTTCTACTTTCCTTTTGCTCGATAAAAACGTATATTCTTTCAAAACAAAACAAAACAGTACTCGGCATATTTCATTTAAATGACAATTTTTATCTGCTCATTCTATTGTATTTCATTTTTGTAGCTTGTCATAGGTACTAAGTAAAACAATCACATAGAACAACCTGGTCTTGATGTAGAAGAGAAAGGTAAAGTCAATCCAAAGAAACACATCTATGCTGTTCCAAAACTCACATAAACCAAACTATTTTTTTATTTAACAGAGAAAGATAAAAGTCATCTACAGAAAACAAGTGCACTCTCAGCTACAGAAGATGCGAGATATTTCAACTTTCTAAAATGGTTCCTAGGTGTGAAAAGATGCATCTTATTTCTTTATTTCAGTTGAACAATACAATTAAAAAACTGAGTGATCAAAAAACAAAACCCGTAGAACAAACTCCTGCGTAACAGGGGTGCAAATAAAATTAGCACTCAATTACGGCAAACATCTCCAACTTTTTCCTAAGGAAAAGGAAATTAAATGATCAAAAATAAGAAAACAAAAAATAATATCCCGGAAACAGATTCCCTACTGCACCTAAAAGATTCGTGCACCTTTGCAGTCTTATTTTCGTCTGATTATTTACAGTAGGGGAAAATCTAATCGCCAGGAATAAACAAAGACACTTGAAGAAAGACGATCCAGACACTTCTGGAACACAAAACAAGAAGCTTCTTGCATGAAAAAAATTGAAGCAGGTGAAAAAACTAATGAGATGCCACAATCTCCATATCAAATTCAGGTGCAAAAAAAACAGCATGATAGCAACCGGGTTTCAGTTTGGATATTCCCCTACTGATATTTCAAAGGACAGAATCTGCAGCCTGAGATGTTGGAAGATTTCTATCAATTAATTTAAGAAGAATATAGGGAGACAATGGGGCAGGAGCTTTACATGATCCACAGAGTAGTAGATTTTTTATCCTTTTTCAGCCTGCCACAGTGACATTTTGATGTGCACATGCAAAATCAAAGAGCAAAGCTGAACTAGGGAAGTTTCTACATTTGCCGAACTCAACCCCGAGACTTTGCAACTGGGTGCTAAGTCTCAGTGCAAGAGCAAAGAAGCTTGAACCACATTAAGAAAAGATATATCACAAAAAATACAACAAAGGGGCAAAAAAGAAAAGAAAAAAAAAGAGTAAAGCAAAAAGTTGAACGTAAGAGTGGAGTAAAAAATGAGATTGGATGTAAATCGGGATTGTAAAGGTGGAACTCTCTCCTATCTTTGAATTCAAAAATATATGCTGACTTCACGCAGACCTAAGACCTATAAACCAAACATCATTTGCCACCTTTCAAGGTGACGGAAAACAACAGCTTTTGCTTCGACAAATTTTTGATGGATGAAAACAAAAAAAAATGCCGACTTATACAAGGAGGATGCTCTTCAATGCAGTAGCCAAGCACCCTTCTATTCTATCCAAATTAGGAGAAAAGAGAAATCAGCTATTTCACAGAGAAAAAAAGCAAGTGCTTCAAAGACAAATATACATCCTAAAAAGTAGGAGACGTCCTATAATGAGCAGCTGACGTCCAAGTAAGAAAAATGTGGAAAGTATAAAAACAGAAAGAGGCATTATAAGGAGTAAGAAACAGGAGAGGTTTCCCTGAAAAAGGTAAATGCAGAAATAAAATAGGAAGCATTAACCGAGATTGCTAACAATATTCTTCAATTTGAACTAATTAAAGCAAAGAAACCAAGAAAAATGCATCTCAGGAAATCACACAAATGAAAAATGCGAAAGTTTTAAGCTAAAGTAATATGACCACTCACAGCGACATTTAGTAATCCAACAAATGGAAATGACGACATCGCTTTAGCTCTTTCATTCTGAGTTCCTACTTCAGAGCCCCCCAAGTGGTAAAAAGACAACACTTTCTCAACAAACTACAGAAATAAAGGAGAGTATTAGGAAATAAACAAACATGCAGCCTCACTGCTCCTTGCTCAAATTAATTCACTTTCAGATTCAAGCAAAAAGATTTATCTGATTTATGATTCAAATAGTCAAACAATCTCGATATACCCAACATGAACTTACTGCTGAAATGCTTAGCTCTTTACATTGGTCCTTCCAAGTTGAAATGAACTTTCTCAAAGCTCCTTCATCAAGTGTGAAGTCAGCCTCGTCAACACTGAAAACCTTCTTAGCATCAGAATCATCAGCTGATTTAGGTATCTCTTGTTTCGCATGTTCTCTATGTAATTTAGAGGGGCGTCTCCTAAGCACTTTGGACGAATTAGATTTTTCATGATTAGGATTTTCAACCTTTCTTTTCTTATTGGAGCCCCCAAGCCGCTTCATCTCTTCCGCAACAGATGGATATGGACAACTACTGATATGGTCAAAACTATTAAGATTTTGAACCTCATAATCCACACTATCATTGTCATCTGAGCTTGATGAATAAAATCTTGTATGCTTGCCACAATAATCCTTATGATGTAAAGCAAATGATTCAGCACGCTCAGAGACAGTAAGGGGTTTAACTTGCTGTTGTTTCTTTGATGAGGGAACGTGATACTTCTGATGCAGTTCAGTCAGTAAGATTTTCAATGTTTCAACTTCTTGTCTCTTCGCGTCTTGAATGAAAGATACATACATCCTATAAAAAATGCATTAATCACATATAATCAGCTAACGCAGTTCATACTTGGAATAAGTTGAGAATGTGATCTAGTGATCTCTTAGAAAACCAGATCCATCATTAAGAAAACCATTAAGAGAACATCTGCAACCAATTAATACAATAGAACTCTGAAAAGACATCTGCTGCAGTAAAAAATATAAAAAAACTAACATGGAATGGAATCAGATCAATAGCAAATTTGGCAATAGAGATCAGGAAACGGACGTAAGACTTATATGTGCAAAACAGAACTCCACTCAAATGAATTGTATATAAATTTCAAAAACTGTACATAAGCATGCCGATAAGAGTTATTCCTTTCTAAGTAACAACGATTATCAAACTGAGCACAACATTGATGTTCCAGCTCTTAACCTATTACTAAATACTTATTCACCATTTGAAGCGAAGGAAATCAAAACCCAAGTAACCAAATTTCAATTTCTGCATATAAAAAACAAAACAGATTTAAGGCACAGTCAAACTCTCCAAATAAACTGCTATATTTGTGGAAAAATATAACCTTTTAAATAAACCTTAGTACGTTACCATACTATCAAAATAATCAAACTCATACGCAAGTTTAGATAATCCAGAAAAAGAACAAAATCATACCGCAAGCTCTGAATACGCACACCAAGCTTTTCCTTGCTTGTAACTGATTTTTTACTAGCAACAAAATTAAGAAATTCATCGAGCTTAACATCGTCTGTCATATAAGTTGACAAATAGCTATCAAGAAATGATATTATCTCCTCGCTAGTGATCTGAACTGGGCCAGTAGAGCTGGATATGGACGGAAAATAAAGCAAGACAAGTGGATGCTGCAGCAAAGGTCCCAATTCCAGATCGTCGAAAGAATCAACAAACTCGTTTCGGCATATTGCCACTTCCAAATCATGCAGGGTCACGATTCTTCTAGCCCCAACAAAGCAGTGAATAAATGCATTAACCTACATGACATCAAGAGAAATGCACATAATTGCTAAAGATTCAAAAGGCTGAAAGAAAGGGAATCAACCTGCACACTAATTAACAGAGAAAGATACACCAAATCTTTGCCTTTTCATCACTGACAAAAACAACTCTTTGCTATAGCGCTTATATGCCTATGTATTTTGAGAGTTTAGCTCTATTACCTTGCCTTCGAGGGCCATAAGTTGGCGCAGGGAAGGGACATCTTGCATTTGCACCCCTAAGGTACGCCACGAATCAGCCTGAAGTTCTTCCAGAACCGATCTCGACACTCTCGTCGAAGAAACGCTCTCTCCAGCAGCAATCACTGCTTTACGCGTCTTGTTGACGGCATTATCAATTCGCATAACTTCTACTTTGCGTTTCGGTTTCGATGAAGACTTCTCCGAAGATCCGTTCCCTCCTTGGATTCGAGACCCGCCGCAATCATCAGCGCCTATACGAGTAGGAATCGGCCGAGATACACTGAAGGAATTAGCGCTCTCACCGAGAGCCAAACTAGATTTGGGGGTCTCTTTGACGACCACATCACTCCCCTGTATAACCTCTTGGCGCCTTCGTTTCAGTGAGGAGCTCTCGAAAGCTCCGATTCCTCCACGGTTCTGAGAGGCACTGGTATCATTATTGGCTACACTATTAGACGGAGTGTGTGGATTGAGAGAAAAGCTCTGTCCATGGGATTGATGGAAAACATTCGCGGCGGCGCCGAATTGGTGAGGGATTTGTGGAAGATGGAAACTGAGATTCTGCTGGGTTTGGAAATTAGCGTTTCCGAAGGAGAAGCCAGATAAGTCGGGAAAATTAGGGCGGTAAAAACTCGCCGGAAACTGAGGCAGAGGGTATCTAATTGGTTGTTGTTGGACACTGAAATTGGAAAACACAGGATTCGCCGCATGAGGAAGATATCCACCGGGAACGCCGTTACCGTTGTCGTTGCCTCTGCCGCTTCCATTTTTCCCGGAGGAGCCGATGGACCACGAGCCGTCGCGATTCCCTTGCATTCGTCGGCGAGGGAATAGCGCCAAATTGGAAAAGAGAAAAAGAGAAAAAAGTTTTAAGTGTTAGAAGAACAGAGAGAAAGGGTTTAACAGCATCTGCATCGGGTCTTATATATGAATGAGAGCTAGTCCGTCTCTCTTTTTGTGTCAGAGGGTTAGGGTTTACGCCATTAGGGTGAAGCGTACCGGTTTTAAACCCAACCGGAATCTGGACTCTGGATTCTGGAAAGGAATTTAAGAAAACCAAAACTTTTGCTTTTTGGATTAATTTGGTTCGAGACAATTTCGTGTCACGTAAAAATGCCGGATCAGTGAATTACGGGATGTACCAAAACTTAGGGTGTCCAATCCAAATTTCGTTTTTGGATTTTTTTTTTGTTTATAGATTTTTGGTCTATGAATAGTATTATACAAAGTAAAACCTCTTCCCAATCTACTATAGATTGTATGATATGGTTTTAGTTTCGGCTGGAAATCGATTTTTGAATATAAGAAAATGAATTCATTTAAATATTAAATTTAGTCATTCTATTAATCATTATGGTTCGGTTCATTTTATTGATCCGAACCGAGACTATTTAATTTGCTCATTTTTAAATTGTGAATGTTTAGATAATTAGAAAAGTTTAAATTTAGATACTAAAATTACAAATAAGTCAACTAAATCAAATAAATAATTCAAACTAGTGAAAACAAAATTTCTCATTTTTCTCTTTCAAACTTTTGGAGAGAAAAGCATTTATTTTTATTTTTTTAATTTTGATTCAATCAAATAATCAATTTTGACTATGTTTAGATTATTTTATTTATTTATTTGGTAATAATTTTCTATGTTATTTGAGTTATGTTCACTAGTTTATTTTGTGATTTTCTCTTTCTCTTGTTCTAAAATCTAAGACTTATCTAAATTTTTCTAGTTTTTAATTTTATCGGAAACTAAAAACAAACGTTATTTTCTGCACAATTTGCAAATATCTTTTGGCTACGATCATGTTTTAATTGTGGAACCAAGAGGCAGAAGTGGTGGTTTAGCATTTTTTGATATGGATGATCCAAATTTTTGTAATATCCTAATATGATGAACGTATGATTGATGTTGAAACCACATTCGAAGGACACAAAATCTTCATGACCTTTGTTTATAGTGATCCAGTAGTCGAATACCGAGACTATGTCTGGGAACGTCTCATTAGAATGAGTCTAAATCGAAATAATGCATGGTTTATGATTGGAGACTTCAATGAAATTACGGGTAACCATGAAAAAAGAGATGGGCATCGTAGAGCACAATCAACCTTCATTCCTTTCCGCATGATGCTGAAAAACTGTGGAATGATTCATTTCTCTTACAAAGGAAATTTTCTCTCCTGGGTGGGAAGCCAATGAAGCGGCAAAGTTAAATGTTGTTTGGATATAGCGATTGATAATGAAGAATAGCATTCTTTTTTTTACACACGTCGTGAAGTATTTAAAATTAAGGGGCTCTGACCATCAGCCGGTTTTGGCTAGGATCAACTCGATTACACAAGAACGGAAGAGGAGCTTCCGCTTTGAAAAGAGATGGGTTGGTAAACCAGGATTTAGAGGAGTTGTGATCTCGAGGTAAGGCACTCCTGATGGTATACATGGGGGTAACTTTCATCAGAAAGTCGCTTCATGCCGAAGAACGATCTCCATGTGGAAGAAAAACCTACCAACCAATATGGCAAAACTAATTGTAGAACTCAAACACCAATTAGATGAGATCCAAGCGGACGATAATTCCACCTTGGACGAGTATGAAAAATTGAGGAAAAACTCTGCACAGCCCTTCACCCTTCAAGAGGAAGAGACCTTTTAGAGACAGAAAAACAGATTCCTCTGGCATAGAGAAGGGGACAAAAACACAATGTTCTTCCATGCCACTACCAAACTCAGAAGAGCCAGAAACCGAATTATTGGTCTTAAAGGTCCAGATGGAAACTGGGCTGAGAATGCAGTCATAGAAAGAATCGCAACAACTACTTCCAAAATATATTTACCACAGTGATCCCCCTCCCCTATTTTTCTGAATCCTTCTGGTACATTACCGAGAAAGTAACAAACCATGTTAACGGCACACTAGATTCTGACCCATCGCCATAGGAAATTAAAGCGGTCCTATTTGATATTAATCTAGATAAGGCCCTGGGACTGAATGGCATGACTAATAGATTCTATCATCATTTCTGGTGAATCATGGGTCAAGATATTATTAAACTCGTCAATGACTTTTTCAACTCAGGAAGGTTTGACCCAAGACTAAATCAGACTAATATCTGCCTTATACCAAAGAAGGATCGTCCGAGATTGATGACGGGGTTTCGACCAATCCGCCTTTGTAATGTGAGTTATAAGATTATCTCTAAGCTATTGAGTAAGAGACTCAAGAAAGCCCTACCCAACCTGATATCAGAGACTCAATCAACCTTTATGGCTAGACGTTTAATCACTGATAACATCCTGCTAGCACAAGAGAATTTTCATGCGCAACGTACCAGCCGCATGTGCAACTCAGACTATATGGCAATCAAATCGGATATGTGTAAGGCTTATGACCGAATGGAATGAGAATTTCTCTGATCCCTAATGCTCAAAATGGGCTTTGCAGAAAAATAGGTCGAAATGCTGATGTTTTGCATATCTTCGGTATCCTACCAAGCACTGATTACTGGAGAAGCAAAAGAGAGAATCCGACCTTCAAGAGGCCTCCGCCAAGGGGACCCTTTGTCACCATTCTTGTTTATTTTATGCATATATAAAGGCACTCATATCCCTCCTGAATGGAGCGAAAAGGGAAAAGAAGATATGAGAGATGAGGATCGCCAGGGCAAGCCTCCCTGTTTTCCATCTCCTATTTGCAGATGAAAACATTTTTTTTTCTGTAACGCAGACATCCTACAGAGTGTAGAGATCTTAGATATTATCACGGCCTATCGAGAGGTGTCTAGTCAACAGTTGAATCCCGCAAAGTCTTCGGTCTTTTTTGGTAAAAATGTTAATAACACTACCAAACGGGCTATCAAGGAAGCAATCGGCATAACCAATGAAGGAGAGATGGGGATGTACCTAGGGCTCCCAGAACAAATTTGTGGCTAAAAAAAACATTTTTGCTTTTGTCCATGCTCAATAAGCGGGTACACACGTGGTCAGCTAGACTTCTCTCTAGAGGAGGAAATGAAGTTCAGATTAAATTTGTTGCTCAAGCCATCCCGATATACGTTATGTCATGTTTTCAATTATTCTAAGGCACCATTGAAAAGCTAAGGGGAGCTATTTCAAATTTTTGGTGGAGTTCGCAACAAAATAATAAAGGCCTCTATTGGATTTCTTGGGATAAGATTTGTACGCCTCAAGATATGGAAGGATTTGGTTTTCGAGACCTTCATGACTGTCACCGCGCTTTGCTCGCAAAACAGTTGTAGCGCTTATAAGGTTCTCAAACAGTTGTAGCGCTTATAAGGTTCTCAAACAGTTGTAGCGCTTATATGCTATTACAGACATACAGACCCCCTGCAGACCATAAAGCATATACCCCATCTCTCGGATCGCGGATCATTATGTCTACAAGAGACATATTTACGAAGCTTCTCCGCAAAACGATTGGATCGGGTGATAGTGCGAAGGTCTGGACCAAACATTGGAACCCAGACAATCAGACTAGGATTATGAGAGAGAAGACACCCCCTTATCAAGCGAGACTAAGCTTGTGCATTCGGATACTCGGTTCGGATTAGGGTCGGGTATTTTAGATATCGGGTATTTCGGATATAGGGATTTGATACCGATCGGGTAATTTAATTTTTCGGTTCGGTTTCGGTTAGGTACCATTCGGGTTCGGGTCGGTTCGGATAAATCTTTTGATATCCAAAAAAAATTCAGTTTCGGATCAGATCCAGTTTTTTCTATCCGAAAATATCCAAATGTATCCAAAGGTATCCGAACAACACGAAAAACCGAAAAAAATAGTATAACGTTTTGCAAGTGTATCAACCTATTATTGAAAGTGAAATCAAGTTTGTCCATAAGTAAAAACCAAACAAAATGTAAACACATATCAAATAAACCCAAAGTATAAAATAAAAACAACTTATCTTTTACTCATAAACCGAACATTCCAAAATCAAAACAATGCAATGAAACCAAAGTACCAATTCAACTACCAAACTTTCCAAGAGTAGAATCCAAGTTTAAACCAAAGTACCAACAGAATGGAAGAGCCGAAGAGACATACCTAATAGAATGGAAGAGCCGAAATTACTAACACAATTGAAGAGCTGAGGAGACATACATGTGTATCTATTTTTGGATGTCTCTGAAGGAAGTGACAAAGCACAACTGTGATCTAGGGCTTCCAGATTTTTGGATTTGGTGCTTTTGTTTCAATATGATATATCGCAGAAAAAGGAACGGAAGAGCAACCCGCGATGGAAAGTAAAACCTATTACGCAGTCGATATATGCAATCGGATATATCGGATGCTTGTTCGAATATCAGTTATTATCCAATCCGAACTAATATCTTATGGGTATGAAGAAGTATATCCACACGGGTAGTCTACACTATCCAAATCAAATCTGAACCGCATTTTTTGGATCGGAACTGGTTTGAATCTTCAGATAAAATGCTCAGGCCTACGCGAGACTATACTCTCCTAGTGGGCCACCTTATCAGAAAAGATGCTAGAGAGTGGGATGAGGGCCTCCTCCATGTCTTTTTCCATCCTGAGGATATACAGTTTATCCTTAGCTTGAGGCTTTCCCGGATCCTCCTTTGTGATGGGTATTAATGGAACCATACGAGATCTTATCATACACTATCAAATCGGGGTACAAATATTTGAGAAAGATAAACCTCGAACTGGTGTGGAAGATTAAAGCCTCGGAAAACTAAAACATTGCATATGGCAACCACTATCTGGCTGTGTGGCGACAAACCAACGGCTAACATACCGAGATCTTGGCACGGGCAAATCATGCCATAGATGCGGCGTAGCGGAAGAAACGATTAATCATCTACTCTTTGAGTGACCTCTATCAGTACAAATATGGGCTTTTTCGGACTTCACGTTCCTTCCAGTTTGCTTCATGAGTACATCTTTATAACCAAATAAGGACCACCTACTTTGGCGAGCAAAGAAAAGAGGACTTCCCGCTTCTCAGAGCGACTCCTACCCTTGGATCATTTGGTAAAGAAATTCTGGCACAATATACCCTACAACTGGTCATGGTGGAACCAGAGAGCTGGCAGACTGCAAACCAGGAAGACCAGGAAGATTCGGAATAAGATGAAAACGGCCTACATCCTGAGCCAATCATCCATCTAGGAATTAACTAGGCAGAAAACTTGCGAGCCTGGTCGTGAGAACCAGAGTTGGCTGCCAAATGGGTTTTTGCGTCAGAATGCTTTTCACCATTATGGTTCTTCTGGATTTTAACATATGCAGCTCATCCAGCCCTTCACCTATTAAGGAATTGAAATTATCAAAATAACAAAGTGTAAAAGCAAAATTATTTTGTGGAAACATTCATGTTACTATATATGACACTATTACAAAAACTAAACCACATAAATCTTCTCACCTTCATAATGTCAGCATAACTTTATTTTTTATCCATAATGTCAATAAAAAAAGATCCACCATATACCCTAATGTATGATACCCAATAACAAAGAGAAGTATCAAATGCAAAAACATGTATATGGAAATCAAGCCAATTTTCAAATGCAGGGAAGAAGAGAAAGTATAGAGTAGGAACTTTATGGCATAACAAATCTTTGCAAGTCATGTTGCACCTTCAACGCCTCTTGAAAAATACTCATCCGGTAGATTAATGCGATTAGAAAAACTAACGGAATCAAGTTTTAGACGACCTAGCTCTTTGGCCTGAAATTCCCTTCAAAATTGTTCAAACTCAGCCATTTTTTTGCACAATTTCTCTCAAACTTCAGCTTTTTTTCCAAAAGCTTCACTTTAGCCATTTCGAGATCTCCGGCTTTGTGAGGAGTCTCGGTGGATTTCTTGAAGAGGCAAAGCTCATGTAACTGCTTTTTTAAACCCTTCGTCACTAACTGAACTTGTTGTAACTGTTGAGTCAGATTATCAGCACGAGATTTTCAGTATGTGGCTGTTTTCTTACTCATCTCAATGAGTCGTATTTTATCTTCCAGTTTTGCCACGTTTTCAGCAAACTTTACTTTGCTATTAAGTCGGACATAACAAGAACTTAGAACTATTAAGTCTCCACCAAGACAAGACATCATCCAGCTCCTATCATAATTTAGGATTTTTAACTTTTTCCTTCAAATATATCTCCAGCTCATCCCTTGCATCTTCAACTCATATTTTAGTAACCATCTCAGTTTAAGCAAAATCCATCCTTTCAAACCCGAGATCATCATCCACTAAATACATGTTTTCAGTAATATCCCATGAAACACGATCTTGGCCACTACAAGCTGAAGAAGATGTCTAAGTTGACTGAGATGATGTATAAATTGTTTCTTTAGTATACCGACCACTATATTGCTTAAACAATTTAGACAGAACATCGTGAATCGATTGAGGTATCTATTTAGTTTATGCAGTCTTTTTACCATAGAGTTTTTCAAAGCACAACTTACCAAACTACATTTTCTTACTCGGATCAAAAACACTAGGAACAATCAACATCTTGTTGATGTTCTTCAGTCTGTCCCAATACTTTTAAAATTTTGCTCTCATGTCATTTGCATTGGCCTTTAACTGTCTATCTAAACAATATACGCGAGCGGACACTTGTTTGGATATCGGATATTATCCAATCCGAACCGATATCCGATGGGTATGAAGAAGTATATCCACTCGGGTATTCTACACTACCCGAATCAAATCCAAAACCGCGATTTTCGGATCATGACTGGTTTGGATCTTTGGATACATATAAAGTGTCCAGGCCTAAGCGAGACCATACTCTCCTAGTGGACTACCTTATTAGACAAGATACTAGAGAGTGGGATGAGGGCCTCCTCCATGTCCTTTTCCATCATGCGGATATACGGCTTATCATTGGCTTGAGGCTTTCTCGGATCCCCCTTCATGATGGGTATTCATGGAACCATACGAGATCTTGTCATACACTGTCAACTCGGGTACAAATTTTTGAGAAAGATAAACCTCGAGCTGGTGTGGAAGATTAAAGCCCCCCGAAAAGTAAAACATGTCATGTAGCAAGCACTATCTGACTGTGTGGTGACAAACCACCGGCTAACGTACCGACATCTTGGCACGGACAAATCTTACTATAGATGCGGCGTAGCGGAAGAAACGATTAATCATCTACTCTTTGAGTGTCCCCCAGCTGTACAAATATGGGCTCTTTCGGACTTCAATTCCTTTCGGTTTGCTTCTTAAGTACATCTTTTTAACAAAATAAGGACCACCTATTTTGGCGAGCAAAAGAAAGAGGACTTCCCGCTTCTCAAAGCGACTCCTACCCTTGGATCATTTGGTACATTTGGAAGGAAAGAAATGGCAAGGTGTTTAATGGTAAAGAAGTTATGGCACCAGATACACTACAACTGGTTATTGTGGAATCGGAGAGCTGGCGGACTGCAAACCAGGAAGAGTAGTTAGATCCAGAAGAAGATGAAGACGGCCTATATCCTGAGCCAATCATCAATCTAGGAATTAACTAGGCAGAAAACATACGAGCATTGTCATGAGAACCAGAGCTGGCTACCAAATTGCTTCTTGCGTCAAAATGCTTTTCACCATTATGGTTCTTCTGGGATTGTAGCATCTGTAGTTTCATCCAGCCCTTCGCCAATTAAGGAATCTAAATTATCAAAAGAGCAAGGTGTAAAAGCGAGATTATGTTGTGAAAACATCCATGTTACTATATAGGACACTATTTCAAAGACTTAACCAGATTAAATCTTCTCACCTTCTATCGTCAGATTCAATGTTGCTAACAAGTTAAATAGACTAGAACGTGAGTGTTCATACTTGGATAAGTACAACTGATTCTGTCAGTTAAATTAAGAAAGTTTCACACATACACATAAACATAGGATATTCTCTCAAAAAGACTGAAATAATCAGCATGATTTTTTTTTATCCATAATGTCAATAACAAAAGATCCACCATGTAACCTAGTGTCTTAAGCCCAATAACAAAGAGAAGTATCAAATGCAAAAACATGTATATGGAAATCAAGCCAATTTTCAAATTAAGAAGATAAAAAAGTATAGAGTAGGAACTTTATGGCGTAAACAAACCTTTGCAAGACCAGTTGTACATTCAACGCTTTTTGAAAAATACTCACCCAGTAAATTAATGCAATTAGAAAAACTAACGGAGTCAAGTTTTAGGCAACCTGACTCTTTGGCCTGAAATTCCTTTCAAAGTTGTTTAAACTCAGCCACTTTTTTCCAGTGTTTTGCACACTTCCTCTCAAACTTCAGCTCTTTTTCCAAAAGCCTCACTTTAGCCTTTTCAAAATCTCTGGCTTTATGTGGAGTCTCGTTGGATTTCTGGGAGAGGAAAAGCTCATGCAACTGCTTTTCAAACCCTCAGTCACTAACTCCGCTTCTTGTAACTGCTGAGACATATCATCAGCACGAGATTTCCAGTCCGTGGTTGTTTTCTTACTCATCTCAAGGAGTCGTATCTTCTCTTCCAATTTTGCCACGTTTTCAGCAAACTTTACTTTGCTATTAAGTCTGATAGAACATTAAACTTAGAAATATTAAGTCATTAACTTAGAACTATTAAGTCTCCACCAAATATATCTCCAGTTCATCCCTTGCATCTTCAGCTCCTATTCAGCAAACATCTCAGTATAAGCAAAATCCATCTTTTCAAACCCGAGACCATCATCCACTAAATCCATGTTTTCAGTAACATCTCATGAGACACGATCTTGGCCACTACAAGCTGACGAAGATGTCTAAGTTGAATGAGATGATGGATAAATTGTTTCTTTAGTATACCGAGCACTATACTCCTTAACCATTTCAGACAGAACATCATGAATTGATTGAGACATATCTTTAGTTTCTGCAGTCTTTTTACCATAGAGTTTCTCAAAGCATATCTTAGCAAACTGCATTTTCTTACTCGAATCAAAAACGCTATCAACAATAAACATCTTGTTGATGTGTTTCAGTCCGTCCCAATACTTTTCAAATTTTGCTCTTATGTCATCTGCATTGGCCTTTAACTGTCTATCTAAATGATATACGCAATCAGATATATCGAATACTTGTTCGGATATTGGAATAATCCGATCCGAACCGATATCCGATGGGTATGAAGAAGTATATTCACTCAGGTATTCTACAATATCTGAATCAATTCCGAACCGCGTTCTTCTGATCGGGACAGGTTTGGATCTTCGGATCCGGATAAAATGCTCATGCCTAAAAGAGACCATACTCTCCTAGTGGGCCACTTTATCAAACAAGATACTAGAGAGTGGGATGAGAGCCTCCTCCATGTCCTTTTGCATCCTAAGGATATACGGCTCATCCTTGGCTTGAAGCTTTCTTGGATCCTCCTTCGTGATGGGTATTCATGAAACCATAAGAGATTTGGGTCATACACTGTCAAATCGGGGTACAAATTTTTGAGAAAGACAAACCTCGAAGTGGCAAGTGTCGCAATATTGGAACCCAGCATCACCGGCCTTTAAAGCCAGGTGTGAAAGATTAAAGCCCTCGAAAAACTAAAATATTTCATGTGGCAAACACTATCTGGATGTGTGGCGACAAACCAACGCCTAATGTACCGACATCTTGGCATGGACAAATCTTGCCATAGATGCGGCGCAGCGGAAGAAAAGATCAATCATCTACTTTTTGAGTGCTCCCCAGCTGTACAAGTATGGGCTTTTCGGACTTCACGTTCCTTCCGGATTGCTTCCTGAGTACATCTTTATACCAAAAATATGGACCACCTATTTTGGCGAATAAAGGAAAAAGGACTTTCCGCTCCTCAGAGAAATTCCTACCCTTGGATCATCTGGTACATTTAGAAGGAAAGAATGACTAGGAGTTTAACGGTAAAGAAGTTGTGGCACCAGATACCCAATAATTGGCCATGGTGGAATCGAGAGCTGGTTGACTACAAACCAGGAAGACCAGGTAGATCTGAAAGGAGATGAAGACGTCTTACATAACGAGCCAATCATCAATGCCCAGCATGTGATTCTTGCCAGGAGCATATGCCAAATCGATGCATTTTCGATTGTGCAGCCCTGGTGAGTGGTCTCGGTTGGTTCTTTAGGGATCTCTGAGGTGGCTGTTCGTATGGAACACGGACATGTAGTCGGAGTCTTTCGGCACTTTACACGGTGATAGACGGCCTCATGTGGGCCATGTCCTGCCTCCGAGATATGCGGATCACTTTCATTCGCCTAGAGACAGACTGCTCGGACCTACTTAAAATAATTGAAGACCCATTCGAGTGGCCCGCTTTCAAATCGGAGCTAAACGAGTTCTCAATACTTATAAAGTCATTTATTATATGTGATTTTTATTTTATTCCTCGCCTGCTTAATGTACGTACGGATGCAATAGCCAAAAATAGTCGTGCAAGAGATTTTATTTTTTTTCCATATAAATTACAATATTTTCGTAGAAATAACCTCGAGTATTCTTCTATTTGATTAAATTTGATTTAATATATGAATTATGTTGACAAAAAAAGGAAAAATAGTAAACCATTTTACAACTAATAGTAGATATCACCTAATCAATGATTAGAATAGACTTAAGATAATAAATATCACACGGTTATGAGTTGACATTATCTTACAAGGTGGAGTTGGACCCATGATAACTGAAATCTTGTAAACAAGCAAAGAGATCTCACATTTGTATTAAACAATTAAAGAAAATTTGTCAATCTCTACATAAGTTCCTTCGAGCGAAGAATTAAGCAATCGAACACATACCGAATGAAGCAACGCACCGATCCATTTTTTAGTCTTCAAACAAAATTTCAGGATTCGCCAAGAAGAAGATAGTAAACAGCAAGAACAAAGCAAAATAGAAAAGAAGCAAAGAGGAGGAAAAGATAAATATATGGACAAAGGAGAATCATAATGAAGATTAAAACTAGTGAAATTGTTGCACAACTCATTTCTTAAATGACTTTGGGTTCCCACTTTTGCTTCTTCTCAAGTTAGTTCTCTTTATTGGACGAAAAATATAAAAGGAGTTTTGACTTAGTTACACAAATATATGTAATCAATTACACCATCGATTTTATATAATTTTAGTATTTTACCAAATCGAACCAAGAAAGTTGCATGAATTGATCTACGCGCAAAATTATAAGAAAGACAGATCCTAAAACACTGAAGCAGGGTTTGATCTGAGATTTTTCTCAGGCAGCTAAAATTAACTTACACAATAATGTACATAAGAAAGTTGCAGAGTCTATGAGTTCAAAACAAGAAGATGGAGAAGGGAGTAAGTTATTATTAAACCTTGAAGATGTTTACTTAGTGCGTAACTTGTCTGCGACATAGAGCATATGACTGATGTTTGTAGGAGGATAGTTCTGAAGAAGTTTGAGGTTCGACGTGAAATCTCCAGCAAGCAAACGTCTTCGAACTAGAATCAACATTGCACAACATATCCGTAGTAGCGTCTCCTGCAATTAATATTCCATATTCACTTGTTAGCTTTTCTTATCTTACAAGACAACAAGCGCCCATTAACTCCATTCTGCTAGCTTTAATTTTGAACAATAAGATGCAAACCGAAACCAATCTCTAGGACTCTAACATATACACAGCCGTATCGTTGTTGTTGTCTGTTACTTCGTATTTCTATCCAATATGCATACGTTTTACTATCCTAAACCTAGGTATTGAAACCTTTCTTGCAAGACAGCAACATTTGATCGATTAACCTCGTTCATGTGACTTATGGAGGCTGAATAGTAATAAACTGAATAATACCTGTGGACCTTCCGGGTCGCTTAAGAGTGTGTCCCAGATGTGAAGGCTTTCCACGAAGTTGAACTCTTGAGTCAATAGGAGTGTGATCCATCTGAACGCATAGAATTGCGGGTTTATCTGAAAATTGACACATAGGTCTCACATGTCACAAAGCTGAAACACTTAAACAGAAATACCGAAGCTTGGAAGAAGGTAAGGTTTTGAAAGCAATGGTACACATTATGGTTGCTTTTAGTAGTTAGGGTAGTCTAATAATTGAAAGTTTCAGCACAACATTCATGCAACACAACTGTGAACCAACAACGAATCGTACCGGAAAAATCTTCTATACAGAGACATAATTAATGAATAAAGCAAGGCGTCACATCAGCAAAAGTTTTGTATGATGCCTTACTTTAGTTGTGACTTCTAGATGACGCCAAAGTTCTTCATCATGATGCTTTAAGAGCATGGACAGCCTTGTTATAGTGTAACGTATACCCACGACACTGTTATCAAGTTGTTGACAGAAATTATCTCGAAACCCACTCATCAATTCAACAAAACAGAAAAATGCGTCTGATTCAGCATACGCCTGCGTAACTTAAAATGCCAGTGTTAAGCAAATAAGGAGAACTAGTGGTGCTCTACTCAAAAACAAAAAAAAACACTAGAGGTACAAAAATGTGAGTACAAGTACTCACTGCATTTCCTTTATCTGGGTCGTTTTTAAAGATGTAAAAAATAGGTGCCAATATCTCATTCATCCCTTGTACATATCTGATGCCAGGATTCAACTTTGCAAAAATAGTCAGCACGTTCTTCAAAGCATCCTGAAAATGCAAGACAAGTATAAAATCACCCAGAAAACTATCAATATGCAAACGTTTTAACCATCCCAAACACTTTAAATAGCAAAACCAAAAACCCAACCTGATTAGATTTTGCAATCGCTGAGTCCCCAGAGAAAAAGTGCATGTCTGGATGCGTACGCAACACATCGCGGTCGATCTGTTCCAAGACTTCTGTGTCCTGAACAGTGCCAGTTTGAAATTAGGAAGTTCATTTTGCAGCTTTATATGCAACAACGGAATAAATGTACTAAACCAGGAGGAGAAAAGGGATATTTTCATAGTGATCATGTGCATCAAAAATTGGTCATGACATTTACAACCAACTGGGAAGTGGCAAAATCATGATTAATGAATATAAATCAAATTTTATGAATTGCATAAGTGAGCAATTACAAACCAATATCTGAAAATCTTATAACGCAGCTACATCATCCAATAATACTTCTATAACTTTGAGGCAAATGTACAATTCGATAATAAGTTAATAGCATCCAAACTTGTCAATTTATTATCTCACAAAAATTGACAATATATGAGGATATCTCAAGCTGAAAATCTACATACCTTGAAAAAATTATTCCATAAGCTTGTTGTTCCAAGACTTAAGGGATGATCCTCATGAGTTATCTCTGACCTTGAAAGAACACCAGGGCCTTCAACTTTTGGATCATTACTATCACTACCCTTTGATTTATCCATTTTCCTCGTTACTTCTGACTAACTAGCCACAAAAATATATAGAAACTTGGGTAATCTTAAATTGTAAGTAAGAAAAAAACATAAGGAAAAGTTATCACCCACATAACATAAGCACATCTACAATGACCGACTTCTTCATCATTAACTACTATCTCTTCTCATTGTACATCTAGGAAGTATCATATGCCCAATGGCCCTACACCAGTCTCCTTAATCAATCGCATGACAGCTGTCATGACAAAACTAACACATACAAATTTCTGGACCAAAATAATAAAAAATCAAGCTTCCCCATTGAACACCACTGAATTCTACTTGGTCAACATATTACCCAACGACAATCATCATCGTCTATTGGCAGTGCATTTTCATCATCACGCCCTTAGCTAGTGGCAACACTTATCCCACTATATCTACTTCATCACTCGTTTCACTTTGGTTGAAAGAAATGCTACTGTGCCTATTCGATCACTTTAGCTAACTATAATTTCGTAAGATTGGCATCAACTCTAATCAAAAGTTTTGATGGAATACCATCCCACGCAATGAGCAAAAGAGAACACCGTCACTAACCAATCAATACAATGTTCGAGCATCAAATCACCAAAATGGACTTACAGGATTCATCATAAGCTCCTCTTTGAACTGCTTATACTGCGACCTTTTCTTAGCTAACTCAGAAGACCACATGGAACGATCTGGTGACAGATAACCCAATAAAAGCTGCCACAATCGAGATAAAAAAATATGAAGCAAAAGCTAACAGAAACATGTAAACTGAAATCCATTCCTTCTACGTCTTTCTAGAACTTCATCCTCAGAAGCAAAGTAAACACTGAAAAATATATGTACCATTCCCATACCACACTAAGAAATTTCATGAAACCATAAGCAATTTTCAAAGAAACTCAGCAAATCAAGAACAGATTCCACAAGTAAAAGGCACAGTAACATCAACGAGCAATAAAGAACAACATCCAACATATTCGTTTCGTACTAACCAAAACAAAAGAGAGAATGCTTTTACCTTCCAGACGAGGGAGCGAATCCCAGCATCATCAGGTAGACCTTGTGAAGCAATTTTCCTCAATTCCTTCAAGTCTATCACTTTATTGGATAACTGATAATATCAAGACGAAGTAAGTAAATCACAAAGAGAAATCAATCAAAATGCACACAGAGAATGAGTTTGTGTTCAAGCACTAACCTCAGAGACAACCTGCGTCTTTCGAGAAACATCCTCAGCTGCCGGAGTTTCGCTTCCAGGTCCATCCTTCCCGCTCCCATTTTCGTTAATCTCGGATTTGGAAGGAGGACGAATCGGAAGAGGCGGAGCTGGTGCGGTTGAAATCGCGGAGGGAGATGAAGAAAGAGGCGGACGTTCGACGATCGGAGGAGAAGGAGGGACGGTAGTGGAGGCGGGAGGATGGCGGAGAGGACGATCGTCGACGATGGGAGAAGGAGGAGTGGGGGTGGACCAGAGGGAACTGTTGAGCCACTCAGGGATACCTTTCTTGGCCATGGTTTTTGGATTTTGGAAGGTTTGATTTTGAGACTCTTTTCTTCTTTCTACTTCTCTTTCTCTGCTCCGTGAGGTTAGAAAAAAAAACAAATGCGTCCCGATACAGCTGGGTCACGCTCGATCAATGCGTCGTTTTCTTTTTGTAAAGCCAAAAAACAACCTAAAGCCAAAATTGCATAAATTAACATCACTATACCATAAAACTACACAATTTTTTTGTAACAATTTTTAGTGTACACCAAATATTATTGTTTTGTTCTTACTACTTCTCAAATTAACTAGCAGAGTATAGTTTTACATTTCACCAACTCTTAAATCTCATCATATTCCATGAGATCCGTTGAACCTGAATGTTTCTATCTAAAAATACTTAAACTGTAAATATTTTATTGGAAAATTTGTTTAGCCGAAAAAAGTTAAAACCGAAAAGAGAATATAACCGACGCTAAAAAGAATTTATTTTGGGATATCAAATTTAGGGTTAGTGTTTTTTTGAAAAGAGCGATTTATATGCAGTTTTCGAAATTGGGAGACGATTTGGATGGAATATAAGCAATAATCGAATAGCGAGTTGTTGAAAACTGGTAAATACTCTTATATTTGTTAGCATTTTAGGATTTTTCATAGTTGAATAAGTATTTGAGTTTGGTTGATTTGGTGTCCGATTTTTTGTCATATAGATAAAGGTTGTAAAGATCATGGTTTTGTATAGGTCTGAAATCGCATTCGTGTCCAATTATGACATTTATGTATCTTCTTATTCCAAGTATTAGCTACATATCATCTAGTTCAAATGGAACGTCATCAAGAACATCACATGGTGTTCCAAACAAATGTTGGTAATGAGGAAACATTGTTCATATACTTCAAAAACAAGTCGGAATCCGCATTGAAAATTCTGCCAATGTCTTATTGACGACAAGTGCTTCTTTACATTTACTAATTTGAAAAAAAAACTTAGTAATGACCATGTTCGAATTTGGACGAGAATATATTTTGTTTTAGATGATAATGAAGGATCATGCAGTCAAGTGTGTTGACGAACTTTGCTTTTAACGGTATTACAATGGTAGATGTGAAACAAAAGAAACTCATATAAGATGTTAAGAAACTTGAAAAGAGCATGATCAAAAACGTTGAATGTTTTTAAAAAGTATATAGAAGCAGAGATCAAACACAATACTTATAAGAAAATGGAGATGAAGCTGATGGTTGTGAAAGGGAATATTTAGAAAATAGGTATTCTAGGTGTTGTAGGATCAATCAAATAGGTAATGTTATGTGTGTAACGTTAAGTAGCTAGAGTGTTTGTGTTTTGTCTGTGTATTGGAAGGAAAAGTTGATAAATACTTTGTATTTTGCATCTTTGTGTAATTGTGTTAGATATATTATATCAAACGAAAGCTTCAACAATACATGCACTCAATCTGTATTGGCTATTATTTACAGCTTTTTTTAAAATAAATTTACATGAAGCCTAATTGAATGAAAACTCACAATGGGTTAATCGTAACTTGATTTGACGAACAAATATAAAAAAAACTCTTAATGGGCCTAGATAAATGTGAACTTGGCCCATTTGTTTGTCAAGAAGAAATTAGATAACTTGGCAAAAAAAAAGAAAGGGAGAGTCAATTTTTTTTACTTTGGCTATCGGAGAAGAAGATAAAATGGCGGCGGCGAAAGCAGCGGTGGTTTTGCCACGGCCGGTGACGTTTGTGACGGGAAATGCCAAGAAACTCGAAGAGGTCAAAGCTATAATCGGAAATTCCATTCCTTTTAAGTCTCTCAAACTCGACCGTACGTACTACTTACTACCCACTTTGGATTTCACTCTCGATTCCTATTTTCTCTTTTTTTGCCCTTCACTCATTGTTTTTACTGTGTATTTATTGAGTTGCAGTGCCTGAGCTGCAAGGTGAGCCTGAGGATATCTCCAAAGAGAAGGCTCGTTTGGCTGCTCTTCAGGTGCACAAGCTTTTTACCCTTTTTCCTTCTTTTGGATTGAATACTCAGTTACCTTACTTGAATTGATTGCAAAATCATCATAGTTATGCTTATGTGTAAGATTTTTTTGTGGTCATAGCGTCCTTCTTGTGTACTAAGGATGGTAAGAACTGATTGTGAAATGTGTTTGATTGTAACATGAGAAGGTGAATGGCCCAGTTCTAGTGGAGGATACATGTCTCTGTTTCAATGCTTTAAAGGGTCTTCCTGGTATGATTCTCTTGAGATTCTAAGTTCTTCATTTACACTACGACTACGTACTGCAAATGGTCACACACTGTCTGATGTATTTTGATTTGTTTTGTGGGTTTTGCAGGCCCGTACATGTAAGTTTTGGTTCTTCCTTCCTCTATTAATGATGTGCTTGTAAGTCATTTTCTAATTTTCCTGTGAATCATTAGATGGATAGAGTTTCTCCAATTCTACTTTGTATTGCTGGGAATAAATTATGAGTTAATTAGGTAAATGAATTACAGAGTAGATATGCCAAAGTGATGAAGTTACATCTATATATCTTCTTTGATCTTTATCTATGAACTTTTTTTACTGGTAATTTTATTTCGATATCCCGTATGATTATGTGGGATCAAGTCCGTTCTTAGTTTTTCTAGGTAATTGCTAAGTGGGTGTGAGTAGCCAAATGGAGTTGATGTATTGAATGTTGTAATCCTGAATGTCTTAATTCATTGCTACTGAAATGTAGAAGAGACCTCTATTTTCTTCACTTACTATTTGCTAACGATATCATCAGCTACTGGAAAGTAAAAATTAGGACTATGAAAATATATTTGCTGGGATTTAACCACTGGTCAATATCAAACTGAATCAGCGTGGAACTTACTGTATTGGAGTTATGTAAAATTATTTTCTAAGTAACACTTTCGATCTTCTTTCCTGTTTTTCTGCAGCAAGTGGTTTCTTGAGAAGCTTGGTCATGAAGGTTGTGATAGTCAATTGTTTCTCTTTCCTTTCTCATCACTGCCTTTGTTTCATTTATCTCTTACACTGGTAGCTCCAAATCTTGGTCTGACTCATGTCCAGGTCTGAACAACTTACTGATGGCCTATGAAGATAAATCAGCTTATGCATTGTGCGCATTCTCTTTCTCGCATGGTCCAGGTGCTGAACCTCTTACATTTTTGGGGAAAACTCCGGTATGTTCAACATTGTCACTGCTCTTTGATCAAACTCTCTGCTAGTCAAAGTCTGATTGATTTTTCTGTGTGATTGGATGTGTTAGGGTAAGATAGTTCCCGCAAGAGGACCAACTGATTTCGGGTGGGATCCAGTTTTTCAACCTGATGGATATGATCAAACGTACGTACAACTCTGTTATCTCCCACAAAATATTGTATTACACCTCAATTTTTCCGGATAATGGTTATGGTAAAAAGCAAAAAAAAAACTAGAACAAGCTTGGTGGTTTCTCTTATTTTGGTTGGTTGTAGTTATGCAGAAATGGCAAAGGAAGAAAAGAACAAGATATCACATAGGTACAAGTCTTTAGCAATGTTGAAATCTCATTTCAAGGAGGCTGGCTATGTGTTCCAGACAACAGATGATGGTGATACCATTTAAAGAGAACCCAAATCATCATTTTCTCCAGCTTTTGAAGATTCTTATTTCATATTCTAAGCTGCTTTGGGCATGCATATCAATTGTTTTTTTTTTCTTTTTCTGAATTACAAGTAGAAACCATGGATTGTAAGGCATCGCTTTGTAGTATCGTTCATGTTGTTCATTAAATACTTGACGGTGAGACTTGCATGAATCTGATAAACCCATCCGAAGCAAAAGGCAAAGTAAAGGGGATGACATAATGTTTCACATGAATTGCCATTTGTGAGCACACAGTGCATTTATGAGAGAACAAGCAGTGGGTAAAGCTCAACATATAATCTCATGGAAAAGGTTAGAAAATGGATCCAAAAAGAGTAAAGAAAATCTCAACTTGTAACGTGCAGTGCAAGGAACAGAATCACTTACACCTTAACTCTAAAAGAAGAAAGAAAGATCTGATACAACTGTTTATGGGATTGGCATCACATCACATGTTAGTGTAATTCCTTTTTAGTTACTCACTCTCAACTAATTTGTGGATTCATTACGATACTTCACAAGTATTACCCATCAACTAATTTGTGGATTCATTACGATACTTCACAAATCACAAGTCCTAGGTTGTTTGCATTTTAAAAATCAAAATCAATTTCATCATCCATTAATGAAACATTGAAGAGAAACACACACAAGCCAACAAAACGTAAACACGACGGAAATGGCAATCAAATCAAGAAAAGCTTTTCAATCGTCTTGTTACAAATTTTGCTTTACTATGATCACTAACTTGAAAGAGAAAACCCAAAAAGACTCTAGGACGCAAGAGAGTGAGATCCATTAAAACCAAAGGACCTTAAGAACTCCAAAACCAAAGAAAAGAACTAAAACCATAAGAAACTTGTAGACTAAAAGAAGGAAAACCTTTTGAACAACGCTTCTGCGCTTGCTCCTCTTTGTATTCCCACCTTTTTTGAAGAAAAAGAAGAAGAAAAAGCAAGCCGAGGTTGACCAATTCCTACCACCGGGAAGAAAACAAAGTGGGATATGACGACGAACAATGACCCGACTCGAAACGACACCAGAAAGAACAAGGGTAATACTATCTATGCATTTTCATGGGGAAGGGTTTAGGATTAGTTACTATTGTGGTATAGAGAGACAGAGAGAGCTAGCAAGGTCTGCCTTTGCGGCAACCTAGTGCTCCTGCAGTAGAGGTTATAGTGTGGACCATTGATGATGGCTTAGCTGCTAAGCTTGAGGCTCGTCCATAGCTGGTTGAAGCTCCTGCTCCTGATGCCCTGAAGAATGCTCCATTCAGTAGAAGATCTCCTTCCGACCTCCAATTCCACTTCTTCCACTCACTTGCATCCGTCTCTACTCTTTTCGTCACCTGTTGATCCACATTTTAATCTGGTATAAGGAGAACTATATACATAACATTACAACTCTGTTTCAGTAAGACAAGGTTTAAGAAATTGAACCTCCTTGGCGAAACGGTCCTTAGGAGCAGCATATCTGTTTCCTTGACTGTTGATGGTTGGCTCTGCACTCCCACCAATTGCGTACATCTCCCAGTGTGTGTAATCGTTGTTAACCACATGGAAATACCCATGTCTGCACCTGCAATTACACAACAAACTTCTACTATCAGAACAACTGTGAGCATAAGTCTAAGAAGTTGAAAACAAATAGTAGATTACTACTTACCTTGGCATTCTCTGAACCAATCCTTCTCCAAAATGGTTGTAAGCAATGGTCACTTGCATCAGCTTGTCTTTTGTGTACGAATCACTGTGGCCTAGCAACATCACCTCATTGTGGTGTGTAAAGTGGTTATTGGAAACGGTTATAGCAGTGGAACCCATGACAGCATCAACAAGGCCATCGGCACAGTGAGAGAGAGAGTTATGATCAATCCAGATATGAGATGATCCAAAGATAGAGACTGCATCACCATCAGCCATTGTCCTCCAACCAAAATGAGATGGCGAGCTTCTAACCATTGCGTTTCCAGTAGGCTTGCAATCATGAATATGAAGACCATGAATGATAACATTCGTGATGAACTGGATAGTAATGCAAGCACCATTGGCTATATGGACATTAGCACCACGACCATCAATGGTCTTGAAACTGTTCATAATTAGCTCCTGTTTCAGCTCGATCACCATATCTCTCTTGAACACAATCCACAGAGGCTCCTCTTGGATAACAGCATGGCGTAAAGTTCCTGGTTTGGGGTTAATAACGTCTTCATCAGTCGGGTCAGTGACAACATAGAACCGTCCATCACGACCACCAATTGCGTTTCGTCCAAAACCAATCCCACAATCCGCGAGGCGTTTACGGTTCTTGTGCCAGTTACGGTCACAACGCCAACAGTCATCGATCGGATTACCGGTTCCACAAGAGAAAAATCCAAGCTTCCTCCTTGCTGTGTTGTTATGTTCGCTCCTGAAAAATCAAAACTTTGATATATCAATCACAACACATCAAATTCAAAAGAGGATTTTGTTTTTGGTTTTTACCGGAATCTACAGGCTGATTAAACATCTCAGCCGCCGATATGTTTGTTCTTACCTAACGTAATAAATTCCGGATCCTTTTTTGTTGGTTTATGAGGTCAGTAAAGTGGTTGCCGAGTAAAAATCGAAAACTTTTTTGTCCATTAATGTTCAGCTGGTGAAAAACCTAAAATAGACCAGACCGTAGTATCCAAAAAGATGATAAAGACTCAAAATTTCTAAATGCCACGAAAAAACGGTAGAGAGCAGTTGCGAAATCCCCAAATACAGTAACAGAGAAATAAAAGTGAATCGAATTAAATGAAGACGCCGTTAAAACCCAAATAAAAGAGTTACAAAACAAAACAATGTCCGTGCAAACTCTGACAATCGCGAGAGCGTGGTGAAACGACAATGTGTCAGGTCTTTTTATGCGAGGGATGGTTTCATGTCTGTACCTATCTATAAGATTAAGTAGTGTAGCTTCACGACGAAAATTAATGAGAGAAAGAAAGATGACAGACAATAGAAAAGCAAAAGTTTTTTTATCAAAATTTTCAAAAAGAATCAAGATTTTTGTTGTATAGTCTTTAATAGTCACACACAACTTCGCTTCTTAGTTTCTCTAATTAATATCTTAAAGGTGGGGACTTGTCGTATGAAACGCAATTTGCAGAGAATGAAAAATAAAAATGCTTTATTCACACAGCAAATTCCCGAGAAAACTTTGAAATAAATGCAATTCACACAAAAGAGAACGAGAGAGAGAGAGAGAAACTCACATCTGAACAAGCGTAGCGACTTCATCAGCAACCTTATCTGGATCAGTAACTGCATGTTCTTCATTCAACTCGACACCTTCAAGCCTGCACAAAAAAACCACAAATGACGCGACCAACCATAAACTAAAAGTATTAACCAAAAGAAGAGAAAAAAAATCACATCATTTTGACACGTGGCAATATCTCAACGCAAGTAAAGATCGATATATGTACACGCGAGAGAGCACAGCACAAAAGAATGGAAGAAACTAACGTTTCAATTCAATTGACTAATATACCCTTGTGATATATTTTACTGACGTGGAATTTATGATAACTAATAATTAAAGTCTGAGACTAGAGAGAGAGACAGAGCATGTGTGAGAGTGAGCGGCGATGAATGGAATAAAAAAGCGAAAAAAGGAACGGTTAACGGATCCGAGGATCTTTAACAAATCAACGGCTAAGATTGTTCGTCAATTTTCCACTTTTATTTTTTATTTAAAACAAACAAAAAGGTTAAACCTAGCGGTTAAAAGCGCGTTTCATGTTTTCGTGAGCGGCGGCAAAAAAAACAAAAACAAAAAAAGGAATAAAGTTTTGTTTCCCTCTTTTACCTGTTCGCCGCCATTGTTGAGCTGTTTTTCGAGCTCTGCAACTTCTCTGTTTTCAGCTTCCTGGCCAAAAAAAACAGAGCAGTTTATGACGGAATCTGGAGTGTAAACTCAAACTTTTCACAAAAAAAACTCACACATCACTGAAAACTATGAAAATCAGCTGAAAAATCATTAGAATAGGGCAAAAATCCATGGAAAATAGATGAGAAAGTATCAAAATCTTTCAAAGAAAATAGACAATGCAGCTTAAACGGAGACTTAAAGAAGAAAAATAAAACAGAATCATGACGAAGAAACAAGCAGCTGCGAAACAAATCTGTCGAAGAGAAAAAAAAAATACAATCTTAAACAGAGATGGAGATTTTCATAATCATTTGCAGAAACTGAGAATGCAGCTTAAATGAAGACATAAGAACATCACAGAAGGAAACAAAATGAGAGAGATGCGAGGAGGAAGACGTAATCATGGCCAAGAAAACTTTACAGAGAGAGAGAGACCTGGAGCTAGGGATTTCAATGTTGCGGAAAATCGTTGCGGTGAGGGCTAAGAGGACGAGCACGGCCAAACAAACAGAGGTCAATTTCTGAGTCGACGACGCCATTGAAGCTTCTTTACGAAATTTTCTCTCACTTTTTCTCGGGAAAAATAAAGAAGAGAAGAAGAAGAAGCTGCGAGAGGAGAGAGAAGGTAGAAGAAGCAGGAGACGAGTGACAGATTAGTGTGCACAAGCTCCAAGGAAACCGTCTCCGTTATATATATACACGTAAAAAAAAGAACGTTAAAGTTGCCGTTATTTAATAAACGCCGCTACTTAACAGGCAGTGAAGTTTGTATCTTTTAGGTCAGGTTTATAACTATTAAGTTAAAACGTGTTCATAATTTCGCAATTTTCACTTTCACTCACTGTCTCTACTATTTGTTTTTGCCGTTTAGTTCCCTAATTAACGCCGTGACACTAACCAAACTCTCATAACTGCCGTAACCGCCTCATGTCTCATGTGTATATTAATCTTAATTAATACTACTAATAATTAATTATTAAAAAAATCAAATATTATTTACTCTCACTAACTTTTGTTGGTTTCCTAATCGAATGATTATTATGTTGTACCTGTCCAAAATAAAGTAAATAAATATCATTTTGTAGCCTTAATAAATACATATTTTTGGATAAATTGTAAAAAAATCTAACTGATTTTTTACTTGTACATAGAAAATTAATGACGTTTGGTGTGATAATCAAATGTGACAACACTTTTTAGACTTATGTCAATACAAAGTACAAAATCCCTTAAGTACGAAGACGGTATACAAGAGTGGTTACTGTCCAAGAATGTTCGTGAGAGTTTTTTTTTTGGTTGAATCATAATTTTATATTAGTTTTAAAAAATTATTGTATCAAAGATCTCTTAACCTAAAAAAATTTAGATATTCTAGACTTTTAATCAACCCTTTTACTGGTTAAGGGTTTTGAAACTTAATTTTTTTTTTCAAATTAATGTGAAATGTTGTCACATATTTGAATTTTCTATATCTAAGATTGGTTTACCCTAAACATTATTATTCGATAAATAATTTTCTCAAGTTTAGTAATGTGTTATGACCAATATTTATTTTTACCAAAAATATATCATATTTATTACAAAATTATGAAATGACATCAAATAAATTATGATATACACTAGATTTAACTTTCTGACAAAAAAATTTGAACTATAATAATAACTAACATATCTCACCATTAAAATAAATCATATATGTCACTATTAACAAAAAACCAAATAATATAATTACAAATGTAATAAGTACTACTAAATATGCAAAATGATATTGTATCCATTTGGTAGATGTTCTAAAGTTTTTATACAACATTAAATCAGATATCTCATATGGATTAATTATATTTATTAATAAAAACATCCTAAAGTAAGAGAAGGAGATGTGATTATCGAAAAAGGATATGCAGATGTGTGTGAGTAGTTAATGGGATGATTAACGAAATTAACTAACGAATTTGACGAATCAGTGAGCTTAGAAATGCCACGTCATCAAAAAGGCAGTGTGTTCCGTACGGAATCAAATGGGTCACCACTGGTTTTATGCCGGATTTAATGGACACAAATTTTCTCCACTTATAATTAATTTAATTTAATTTAATTAATTAATTAAGTTTTCTAGTAAATGTTTTTTTCCTTTTGAGGCGCCGATTATGGTGACTTGTTGACCCGCCTCGTTTATGCGAAATGTAAAACTACGCATGTTTGTGGATTATCATTTTATTTTTTTAATCATGCATTTAAAGTAAAACCAAAATACATTTTAAAATTATTGAAATAAACGAGTTTCTAAAAAAATTTAGATATATCCTTTACAATTTCTAGCTTTCCAAGTGATATGGATTTCTTACTATATGTGTACCATATTTTACATTATGTATTATGTATACGTAGGTTGGTACATAATACATATATATTTATTACAAAATAAAAATTGTTTTATATCATTTATTTTTAATATTTGCATTAGCTATAAATGATGCATCATTTAAATAAACGATTGATGTAAATATGTCAAAATATTTACATTAATTATTGTAATCAAGGTTAAAATGTTTCAATTGCAGAAAAATGATGCTAGTTTTTACATGAAATTATTAAAGCGATATTAGTTTTATGTTAATCATCTATATATGTTTCATTTGTAAATAAGTATTAAAAATAGTATTTTTTTAGTTTTGTAATACAATTTAAGTGATATTATTCACTCTTTTTGTAGTAATTGTTGTGTCTGCTAATTGTAATAATGTTCTACTCATGATTTCAACCAAACATAAATACATTTTTTTTAAAATATCATTATTAGACATTATATGTGCTATATACTCAACTCAATCAATACAAACTTTTACGTTGAGTAAACATTAAGGATAAGACAAGTAATTGTATTTTTTTTTTTGTAATTAGGTGGAAGTGTTAAATTAGCTAGTCCTTTTTAATTTGGCCTTTTATTAATTATTATTATAGACTTTAAAGAAGAGATTACAAAGTTTAGACTGAACATTTTCTAAATGTATGAAATTATATAACGAATAGTTTTGTGGTTTGGATTTCATAGTTTTTTTTGTTACATATATGAAAGTTTGTAAAGTCTTAAACTCTTAAAAATCAACAAATCATACAAACTAATATGAAAAGATGAGAAGAGAAATTAGAAAACGTCTGGAACAATTTTTTAGTGAAACTTGTTAAAGAGACACTTTTATTGTCTTTGTGCATCCTTTCTCCAAGCCCACTGGAGCCAATCATGGAGTCTCCTCACGCTCCTTTATCAGTCTTGTCTTATATTTACTCTTTTATCATTTCTCTTTACAATATTCGTAACTCTCAAAATGTTTTTATTTCATATATATGAAACTAATTCTTGTAAACAAAGTCATATATATATACAAAACACAAACCGTACTGTTTTCTAAAAGTGGGTTGCTCAAACATATGCACCAGCTACTTTAGTATTCATCACTACGCTTCAATTTCGGTTAATTCGGGTTGATTAAGTTCTAATTTTTGGTTAATTTAGCAAAAAAGACATATGCTGAAACTAACCAAATAAAATTCTGTTCCGTTCGTTTCGGTATTCGGCTAGTTCTGTTATTTAGTTTATTATCGAAATTAACCAATTTTTTTGTTTTTTATTTGTTCAAATTCGGGTAAAATCAGTTAAAGTCGGTTTTAGTTCGGTTCAGAAATTTTAATATTTTTTGGTTAAATTTGGTATAATTTGGTTTAAGAAAAAGATAGGTTAACCGATTCGTTCTGTCGAACTGTACCAAATCGAATAGATAACCGGACTAAGTTTAAAATACTGTCCATCAGTTCAATCTAAGTAACCAAACCATAACCAAAAACCAAAAAACTCAATTTGGTTCTGTTCAGAAACTTCTTTCGCAATCCTATTCATCACAATAACATCTTATTACATACCTTCTGAAGTTTACCTTCTTTAACTCTTTGTTTCCAAAAAAACCACCAAACATCTAATTTGTTTTCTATCTACATAGGAACAGTAACAAAAAATATACTTGGCTCAGTAGAGACAACTTGAAGTGTTAAAAGCTAGGCACCTGATTGTCTAGGAACTCTAATTTATTTAACTTTCATCGTATGGTATATATACTTATGCTATGTGTCTATTTTCTTTAGTAGAAATGGGAATGAAAACGGTAATATATCTTCTGCAGTGTTTGATTTTACATCATCAATGAGTATGGATAAGTGACTATTCTGAAGACTTCCTTACTATAAATATGCATTTGATTTATGGAACCAATGTTTTAAAAAAGACTTTTTGCAGATATTTGGTTGTAATTTGAAATGCTGACCGACTTATAATATGTTATTGTAGATCTTGAACCAGTAACCAAGTACTATTACAAGTGCAGAGACAGCTCTGTTCCTGCAATGAGCGAGGAAATTTCTTTTGCAGACTTTGCCACTGCCAAGCTAAGTCTCATATCCTCGTCGAATTGTCTTTGTTGGGGATTTGGGCCTTACTAGTAACACAAGAACCACTATTGACCATTTGATGCAAAACAACTCCTCCTTGGTTGTAATTGTTGGAGACTTAACATATGCAAACCATTACCTTACAACTGGTAGCAGAGGAGCTTCATGCTTCTCATGTTCATTTCCAAATACACTTATTAGGGAGAATATCAACCTCGCTGGGATGCATATGGAAGGTAAAAATTACTATATGTGGGTTAACAAGTTGGATTTAAAGAACTATATGTTCCTGCTCAACTTTTTTGTCAAGTTTCTCCACAGGATGTTGTTTGTGTGCAGGTTCATGAAGCCACTGACCTACATGGCTCCATGGTTCCTACAATGGTCATTGAAGGTAACAATGAGGTTGATCCTCAAACTTCTAGTGTCATCTTTTAAATCATATTCTGAAAGGTTTTCAGTTATTGCTAGTGAGAGTGGCTCCAACATCAACTTCTACTATTCATTTGATGCTGGAGAATTGCGTTTTGTTATGTTGGGTGCATATGTTAATTACAGTCACACTGGTAGATCCATGGATCCTTACAGTCTCTTCACTCTGATTTCAGTGAAGAACATTGTATTCATTCATATCTTGTCAATGCTCTATATGATTAAAAGTGACGTTTCTTGTTACTGAAGGTACATTCATACGAGAGGATGAGCCGTATATATACAACTACACTCTAGACCCATGTGAACTTGTCTACATAACAATCGGAGATGGTGTAAACATAGAGAAAGTTGACGTGGACTTTGCAGATGACGGTGGGAAGTAGTGTCCTTCACCGGGAAACTTAAGTTTTGCTAGGAGAGACAACTTGATAGGAGTGCCTTCAGAGAAAGCAGTTTCGGCCATAGAATCCTTGAAGTAATTCATAATAAGCTTTATATACTTACTCTTACAAAACAGGGATGCTCTTGTTAGACAGACAGATTCTACTCTATGCGATGAGAGCTTAGCACTAGAATGCGTTGATGCATGTCATGAATTCAACACACGCCCTGTGACAGAAAGAATCAAGATGAGTATAAGGATGACATCTATGGTGACCATGACCAAATCGCAGCATTTTCCCTGCAACTTCAAGGTACTAGCTAAAAGAAATAAAAACTTGAATTTGAAAGATTAAGAACAACTTTTCTTAATGATTTAGAAACATCTCAAAACTAAATCACTCTCAAAGTCTTATGGAACAACTCTGCATAGCACTTATTTATATAGCAATAAGCTACTCTTTATTCTATTAAGATTAAATCAACACAAATCTTATCTAAACCTTTTAGTTCTTATCTAGATCTTATTTATGTCTATCTCTAAGCAAGCTTCTTTTTATCTTAGAGATAACTTCTTCCTGAAGTAATAGAATTATCCAACATTCTCCCCCTTAATTCCGACTTGAATTATGGGTGTCTCGATTGCTTCAACTCCAATCAGTTCTCTCATTTCCTTGAACTTGATTCTTGCTAATGGCTTAGTAAAGATGTCCGCCTTTTGTTCCACTCCAAGTACATGCTCCACTTCGACTTGACCGTTCTCCACACACTCACGAATAAAATGGTATTTCGAAAGTATGTGCTTGCTTCGTCCATGGAATACTGGATTCTTGGTGAGCGCTATGGCTGACTTTTTGTTTATCCTTAACAAGACCTTCTCGCCTTTTAAGCTTAGTATTTCACTTAACAATTCTTTAAGCCATATCGCTTGCTTTGCTGCTTCTGTTGCTGCCATAAACTCTGCCTCACACGAAGATAAAGCAACGGTGGGTTGCTTTTGTGACGTCCAAGTGATCGGTGATGCTCCATAGTAGAAGATGTGTTCCGGGGTGCTTCTTCCATCATCGATATCGATATTGTGACTGCTGTCACTATATCCGATAATCCTCCTTGACCCGTTTTTCTTGAAGTGTAAACCGAAATTTGTAGTTCCTCTTATGTACCTTAGGATATATTTAATAGCTTGACCATGAGACTCTCTTGGACTTTGCATATACCGACTTAGAACTCCTACGACATATGATAGATCCGGTCTCGTCTGTAGTAGATATCGTAGACATCCGATGGTTCTTCTATACTCCGTTGCATCAATCTCCGGTTCATTTTTTGCTTTTGAAAGATTTAAACTCGAATCCATTGGCACATGAGTTAAAAATTACACGCCTCCATCTTGGTGTTAACAAGAATTCCTTGCGCATAACTTTCTTGTTTAATCCTTATGCCATCTCCTCCTTGAATTACTTCTATGCCAAGATAGTATGTTAATTTTCCAAGATCCGACATCTCGAATCTTTTTGACATATCTTCCTTGAATTGTTTGATGACCTTGGATGAAGTTCCTGTCACAAACAAATCATCAACATAGATAGCCACTACCAAAACGTCCTTCTTCTCCTCCTTTCGGTACACTGATGGTTCCTTTAAACACTTCTTGAAGTTCATCTCCTTTAAAATTTGCTCGAATATTATGTTCCATGTCTTGGAGCTTGTCGAAGTCCGTATAGAGCTTTTTAGAGTCTATACACTTGATTCTCTTCTCCCATTTTCACAAAGCCTTCGGGTTGAGTTACATAAACTGTCTCCATTAAATCACCATTTAAGAAGGCGGTCTTTACGTCTAGATGATGTATCTCCCAACCGTTTGTTGCTGCAAGAGCTATGAAAAGTTGTATAGTTTCAAGTCTTACTACGGGAGCAAACACTTCTTCGAAGTCTATAACCTCTTGTTGTACATAACCTTTAGCAACAATTTTGCTTTGTACTTGTTTAACGAACCATCCGCATTTCTCTTGATCTTGTAGATCCACTTTAGTCCCTATGGCTTTAACTCCCATCGGCTATGAAAGCCGAGTTGGATTCAATCACGAGATCCAAAAATCCTTAAGTGTTCAATGTTTGGTTTCTTTGTTGTGAAACTCTCATACAGTGTTTGATTCTGCAATGCTTTTGTGGGAACTCAATTAATGAGATAGGTTGTATGACGCACGGCTTCTCCCCAAAAGCTATTTGGAATTTTCATCTCTTTAAGTAAGCTCCTTATCATCTCCATCATGGTGCAATTTCTTCTTTCCACCACACCGTTTTGTTATGGCGTATATGGTGCGGTTAGGTACCTTTTGATTCCATATTCTTCACAAAATCGATTGAATTCAGCTGAGTTAAATTCTCCACCTCTATCGGTGTGAAAAGTCTTAATGGTCACTCCAGTTTGCTTCTCGACCACTACTTTAAACTTTTTGATCGATTGAACGCCTCACTCTTTTCCTTTAACAACATGGTCCACATGTACCTTGAAAAATTGTCAATTAAGACAAAGAGATATCGATTTCCTGCTGGTGTTGATGGCAAAATTGGTCCGCATAAATCTCCATGGATCAACTCTAAAGCTTGTGTGGCATGGAAAATTGATGTAGCCGGGAACGAATTTCTTGTTTGTTTACCGGCTTGGCACACGTCGCATATACCCCTTTCGTGTGACACTTGCGGCATTCCAATGACCATCTCTTTATCAGTCATGTTCTTCACCAAAACTCACATGACCTAAGCGAGCATGTCATCTCCATGCTTCGTCGTCTTCTTGAGCTTGAAAACACATAGGGTAGTTAATCTCCATCGGTGTTTTGTAGAGACGGTTTGGTGATCTTATGACTTTCATAAGTAACCTTCCACATGAATCTTTTAGGGTTATATAATCTTTTCTCATAACCAATTCACATCCATGTTCTGTTGCTTGTCCAAGACTCAAGATATTGTGCTTTAGAACGGGTATGTAATAGATTTCTTTGAGTGCTCTTTAATGATTTAGAAACTTCTCAAAACTAAATCTCTCTCAAGGTCTTATGGAACAACTCTCCATAACACTTGATATAGTAATAAGCTACTCCTTATTCTATTAGGATTACATCAACACAAATCTCATCTAAACTTTTTAGTTCTTATCTAGATCTTATTTGTGTCTATCTCTAAACAAGCTTCTTTTTATCTTAGAGATAACTTCTTCTTGAAGTAATGAAATTATTCAACACTAGCAGGCACGGTCTTGGGCAAAACCCAGTGATACATTTGTTTGGCCTCCAATTTTTATAGGCCCCATAAAAACAAAAATCTTATATATATAGTATAAACATTTTTTTTGGTCATCTGGTGAATTATATTAACATCAAAAAGAACTTTACAAATGATCAACCCGTAGGTCAAAATTAAAAGGGAACACCCCTTTTCTAGCACCAATCAGACCCAAAAAAGCACCTATCAAAACCAGAGAGATGGGTAGCACAGGAGCAAACACATACTCCCAATCAAACAGAATAAACAACAACAAAAGACTCTTAAATAGAGGTTAGAACACTCTCATCCTCAAAAGTTTCAGAAAGCCAAAAAGGGTAGCCTATAGCAACATAAGATTGCAGAAAATTACCAAAAGAAACACTCTGAGCAATGAAATATGCACCTCTATTTGTCTTTGAAGACTCTACCTCCCATTCAACCTCCTTTATGGCTTCAAGAGCTGATGTCACTTTATCAGTTTGAAACGTAAAGGAAGGCCACGCATTTGGTCTAGCCAAAACATCCATTAAGTCACTTGCTTTGGATGAGAAAATAACCTTGGAGATCCTGTGACTTTTCATACTTCTCACCGCCCATAATACACTTTGAAGTTTGGCATCATCAAGATCCTTCACATTCGTTACTGCGTCTCTACTATGCAGAATCGTGTAGCCATTATGATCTCTAAGAACCCAACTCATCCTTAACAACCTTTTCTTTTTATTCAAAGAGAAACCAATGTTGCATTTTAACCAGTTTGGTTTTGGCGGTTTCCATTTTTTCTTACACGCAGCAGAGTCAATGGCTATTCCTTCCCTAACATGAGACTCTGTTTCCTGAGCTATGAACCACAAATCAGTGTCATTTCTAATTTTCTCCACTGTTTCAGAAGCCAAGAACCTCTTCCCTTCAAAAACTAGCTTATTCCTATTTTTCCAGATGTTCCATACAATCCAAGGAAAAGAACGCCTGATTTCTAAAGGGATTTTCAAGTTTTTTTGCGATTTCAGTAAGTGAGACAAGTTAGAGAAGACAGAACCTGAGTCAAAGTCGTGTTCAGGGATAGGAAAGCATGAGAGGCCCCAAACTTGTTTTGCCGCATCACAAGTAAGGAGATTATGATTAATAGATTCCCCTTCCTTTCCACAAACTTGGCATCTAGAGTCGATCTTGATTCCTCTAGCAATAATATTGTTGACCAACGGAAGAGATCCATTTAGAACTTTCCAAATAAACATTTTGATCTTTGGGGCTGTTTTGAAACTCCAAACTTGGTCCTTGAGAGGATTAATTGATGGTAAACATGAAGATTCACGGATCAGGGACACATTCTTTTTCTGGTTTGCTAACCAAAATCCTGATTTTATAGAGTAAATGCCACTTTTATTGAACTCCCAAATCCAAAAATCTTCCCTTCTCACCACTGGTATGATAACCAAAATTTTCTTTATATCTTGTTGGAAGAACAATTCCTTCAGCTTATGTCTAATCCAAAATTTTCTCTCAACATCGATTAGCTGACTAACAAACATGTCAATGTCTATAAGGGAGTTTTTAATCAAGGGTCTTTGTTGATGTGGAACCCCGCAAGTTAACCTTGAGGTAAGTAACTTGTGGATTTAGGAAGAAAACTCTTTATTGAATAGGAATCAAAAGACAGTACAACGGTTTATTTTCAGATCGTCGAAGTGACGCCGATCTGTTCTTGATACGACGAGCTCGGAGATTGGATATAAATTCTCTCTGCTCTCGTATCTTCAGCTAATAATCAATGGTCTTTACTGAAGACCCTATCTACTATTTATACATGTTAGGATTTCCTAATTCTTCGAGATTAACGGATCCTTTTCTTCCTCTTCTCTTCTTCGCGAATTAGGAAATCTTCCTCTTCCTCTTTGGCAAGCTCGGAAAACTTCCTTTTCCTCGATCAATTCGGAAATCCTCTTTTTTCTCGGACGAAATCTAGAAATCTTCCTTTTCTTCGCTATTTCCTTATTCTAGATTTCGCCGAATTGGGCCGAAGACTTATCTCAGACGGGCTTACTTAGAGGTGCGAAGTCCGTCTCTAACAAGAAGTCCCCCCCCCAGTTCGTCGTTACTACGATCTCCTTAGTTCGGCAGACTTTATATCAGAATTAGCTCGTTTGAGATTTGTCTTCGTTCTGCCTCTTGTCACTATTTTTCCACTTTCAGAAAATCGTCAAGCGTCTCTTTTCCTTCTCCTTCTTGGTTTTTCGCTTGCCCACGATTTCTCGAGGTAGATCTTTCTTCCCTTCCTCATCTTTCAAATTTCCTGGTCCTACTCCTGTTGTTATTATTTGAATCTTCATGCCTCGATTTGACTCACGTACAATGGGTAGAGGCGTTTAAGCATACCCTTCCGACACCGAGTCTGACTCGTCGGTTCCTCCGTTGACTCGTTGGTCCTCCTCCGTAGCAACAAGGCCCTCTGATTCTCCGGCTACTCAGACGGCTAGACCGCGCACATCTTGTGAGAACTCCGCCAATCCGATGGCCGCCACCCAGGAGGTCGGCGATCGCGTTACCCTTGAAGCAGCTCCACCGGTTCCTGAATTTCATCGAGAACAAGCCGGGGAAGGGCCGGTTGACGTCTTTGAGGACGACAAAATCCTCGACCCGTACAATAGATCTTCCGAACATCTGACCAAGAACAAAAAGAGAAACTTCCACTTTTGTTCTACGACGAGGTCAAGAAGTTTTCTCTGATCGGCCACCAATCTTGGGCTGACGTCACCTTGAAAAGAGTTTGTCGAGCAGTTGGTGAGTCTTCCCTCCTCTGTCGGTTTTTCGTATCCAATATCGCATCTAATTGTTCTTCTCGCAGGATCAGCACGCGAATCCCCCGCTTCGGATATGGGTCTCAAGAAAAGGGATTTTCGCAATTACTCCAGCGCCTTAGGTGGCACTCCGGATCTATCGAGCCCGGGATCTTCGTCTTGCCGTCCTGATCCTCAGGTGGGTAGCCAGAGTGCTCCTGCGGCGGTCGCTCCTCCTACCGAGGCCATGGAGCAAGTCGTTGAGCCGCCTGCGGATCTAGTCCGAGAATCCGAGGAGACTAAGGTTCATGATTCTGCGCCGAGCTCCAGGCAGCCTTCTTCAGGAAGGAAAGGGGCTAACTCTGAGCTCGCCGCCGGGGACCGCTCTAATGGTGCTCCTCCAGTCCCTCTAACTGCCTCCTTGAATAAGGAGCGGGCTTCTGGCGATGGCGATAGGGCAGCTAAGCGTCCACGTCTTGACAAAACTCCAAAGCCGAATCCTCAAGGGTTCAACTTTCATTACAACGGGAAGGACCCGTTGACGAGTGATGAAGGCGCCTGCGCCAATCTTCTCTGGCGCTACAGATCCAAACCCTGCGATCCGCCGGAGCCGAACACTCTCGTTCATCGCGAAGTTTGCCCAAGCACAAACTCGGGTAAGTTTATGATTTCATACTTGGCGTTAGATTCGTCCTTTCTCCTCCCTAACTTTTTAGCAATTTTTTTCTCAGGCGAACAACGCGGCCACTTATCTGACGGGACTTTATGACAAGTCCTTAAAAAATGCCACAAGAACGAGGTGGAGAAAGAGAAGAAAGAGCTCGAGAAGGAGAAGAAAGACTTGGCGCGTGCTGGCACGAAAGCGATGAAGCTCGTCAATAAGGCTCGGTCCGACCTCGACCAAGTGAAAGAGGAAAAGTTGGCTGAGATTAGTAAGAACACCAAGCTTCAGGAGAAGTTTATGCTGGAGATCGCGAGGCTACGTTGTTCTAGGACAGATTGGGGAAAAAAGGAGGCTGAGCGAGCTCGTGATGAGGTTGTTGCCAAATTTTCGGGGCTTCTTGAGAAGATGAGGAACTACGTGGCTCAGCGTAGCGAGGTGGAGAGCGTCCTTTCTACTTTGGCTCAGGTCAAAGGTACTCTCTCTTGTTTGGAGGTTTTGGAGGGGAGAGGTCTGTCTTTTCCTCCTGATGTTTTGGAGACCTTCTGGGCTGATCGAGAGAAGTAGTCGAAAGAGGCTGATGAAATCGACGAGATTTCTTTCTCCGAGGGCGAGCTTGATCTTTCGGCAGTCGTTCCTCCGGTTGATCCTCGCATTGATCCTCCTGTTAACCTTCCCGCTGATCCTCCTATCGCTCCTCTTGCTGATCCTCCTGTTGCTCCTCTTGCTGATCCTCCTGTTGAAACTGAGGATATTGGATCTGTGGCTCCGGATGATGAGGCAGGCCTGAACGTGCCCAAAGTTCGAGCATTAGACTTAGTGAAAATAATATTTTATTAAGTTATAGCTGGACCTTTAATAAGGCTGCCTACGTACCCAAAGTTGGGATCAAGTCGTCCGTAGTTCGGTTACATAGATTGCTCGTAAGGTGAGCTCTTTTTTTTTTTTTGGCGCTCTAGTAATAGTAGTGCTTGAGGTGTGCGGAGTTCCAAGAGCGCGGCACGGGTTTCCCGGTCATGGTCATGAATTCGAAGACTCCTGGTTTGACGATCTTTGTGATGACGTAAGGTCCTTCCCATCCAGCGCCGAGCTTACCAGCTCGGTATTCCTTGGTATTTTCAAAGACTTTGCGCAAGACGAGGTCTCCTTTGTCGAAATGTCTATTTCGCACATTTTTGTTATACTAGCGGGCTGCTTGCTGTTGATAGTTCTGCATTCGAAGAAGGGCTTGGTCTTTGGTTTCTTCGAGAGAGTCGAGATGATCGATCAACATTGCATTGTTGGTCTCTTCGTGTTGAGGTGCCTTGAGGCGTCGCAACATGGCTACGTTGCCTTCTGCCGGGACAATTGCCTCGCAGCCGTAAGCTAACGAAAAAGGGGTCTTGCCTGTTGCGCTTCGAGGCGTCGTTCGATGCGACCATAACACTCCGTCTAGCTCGTCTGTCCAGGTCCCTTTTTTTTTCTTTCGAGCCGCTTTGTAAGTCCGTCGACGATAGTTTTGTTTGTCGCTTCGGTTTGCCCGTTGCCTTGTGGGTAGCACGGCGTGGATTTGCTCAAACGAATTTTTCAACGTTCGCAAAATCCTTCGAAAAGGTGCGAGGTGAACTGAGAACCGTTGTCGGTGACGATCTCGTAAGGGAGTAGTCGGTCATGACGATCTCGTAAGGGAGTAGTCGGTCATGACAAAGTTTTGGACCTCCTTATCTTGGATTCGGATGAAGGCCTTCGCTTCGACCCATTTGGTGAAGTAGTCTGTCATGACGGGGAGGTACTTGCGCTGACTAAATGCTGGTAAAGGTCCGACAATATCCATGGCCCATCGCATGAACGGGTAGGGCGGTGTCGCTGTTTTCAGTAGCTCGGTTGGAACGTGGATCATTGGTGCATGTCGGATTGCATGTTTTTCGCAATCTGTTATCATCGTTGGTCAGTAGAAGCCATGCTTCTTGATTTTAAGAGCCAGAGCTCGTCCTCCCGAATGATTTCCTCCAGCGCGTTCGTGGGTTTCTGCTATGACGCGTCTTACTTCGTCGCCGTGAATACAAGTGAGAAGGACTCCTGCATTCCACCTGAAGAGCCCGTCGTCGATTAGAGTGTAGTGTGCTGCTTGGACTCTCAACCGACGTGCTTCCCATTTGTCTGTCGGGGTTTCCATGTCGGCGATGTACGCTCTGATATCTTTTCTCCATGGTATCATCGACCTCGTCTTTTTGATAAGTTATCACACATACATGCGGTGGTAGGTCGATGATTGGTATGGTAATGTTCTTCATAAGCCCATGGCGTCGCAAATCAGCGTCTTTGGCGGATCCTTAAGCGGCGAGGGCGTCGGGCACGGTATTTTCTTCTCGTGGAATCTTCGTTAAAGAGAAACTGGAGAACGTTTCAGCAAGATGTTTGACGATTTTGAGATATTTCTCCATCCGCTCCTCCTTCGCCGCGTATTCGCCACTGAATTGGTCGCGACGAGCTGGGAATTGCAATATGCGCGCACATGTTTTGCTCTGATTCCTTTAGCAAAACGGAGTCCGGCGATCAAGGCTTCATATTCTGACTCGTTATTGGACGCTTGGAAATTAAGGCGGAACGATTGCTCGAGTATTTCGAAAGTGGGTGATTCGAGTTGAATACATATCCCTGCGGCCTCTTTTGACGATGCTCCATCGACATGGGGGTTCCAAAAGTCAGTTGGTGTTGGATCGTTGCTTACTAGTTCTGGTGGAAGTTCGACGAGGAAATCGGCTAAAACCTGGGATTTGGCGCTCGTTCGGTTCTTGCACTCGATATCGTACTTGGAGAGTTCGATTACCCATTTCGCCATGCGCCCTGACTGACTGGGACTATGGAGGATAGTTTGAAGTGGTTGGCTGGTCAGCACGGCGATGGAATGCGACTGGAAGTATGGTCGTAATTTGCGAGAAGCCACGACGACTGAGAGAGCGAGCTTCTCGAGTCTGGGGTATCTCACTTCGGCTTCGTCCAACGTTTTGCTGGTGTAGAAAATCGACTTCTGTTCTCCCCGGTATTCTCGTACTAAAACTCCGCTTATGGCCACGCTGGATACTGATATATAAAGATATAACGTCTCACCGATCTTGGGTTGGCGAAGATTGGCGGAGTGCTGAGATAAGCTTTTAATTGCTAGAACGCCTCTTTGCATTTCTCGTTCCATTCGAAATGCTTGTTCCCGCGAAGGAGCTGGTAGAAAGGCAAGCATCGATTGGTCGACCGTGATATGAATCGGTTTAGGGCGGCTATTTTTCCGGTGAGGCGTTGCACCTCTTTGGTGTTTTTGGGTGACGGGAGCTCGGTGAAAGCAGAGATTTGTTTGGGGTTTGCTTCAATTCCTCTCTGGGTCACGAGGTATCCGAGGAATTCTGCTGATGTTACGCCGAAGTTGAGCTTCATTTCGTAATCATTAAGAATATCGAAGCATTCGCGTAAAGGGCTTATATGATCCTTATCGACGAGGGATTTGATGAGCACGTCTTCAATATAGACTTCCATTGTCGTCCCGAGCTGTTTCGCGAACATCTTGTTGACCAGTCGTTGGTAAGTGGCTCCTGCATTTTTTAGGCTGAATGGCATGACCTAAAGTGAGTACCATGGTCGGTGATGAAGGCCGTTTTTTCTTGATCGTTCGGATGCATGAATATCTGGTTATAACCGGAGAATGCGTCCATGAAAGAAATAAGCTCGTTCCCTGCTGTGGCTTCGACGAGCCGATCGATATGAGGGAAAGGGAAGCTATCTTTCGGGTATACTTTATTCAGATCTGTGAAGTCGACGCAAACTCGCCATTTGCCGTTCTTCTTTTTGACGACCATGGGGTTAGCCAGCCATTTCGGGTATTTCACCTCGGCGATGGATCCTGCCTTGAGCAACTTTTCGACCTCATCATTGACTGCTTGTGCTTTTTCTGGAGTAAGTTTCCGTCGCTTCTGCTTAATGGGTCGGAAGGTTGGATCAATATTCAACTCATGGCTGGTTATCCGTGGCTCGATCCCTCTCATATCTTTCATTGACCAGGCAAAGGTCCGGACATTCTGTCGTAGGAAAGCGATAAGCTCATCCTTTTGACTGGGTAGGAGATCGGCACTGATTCCTACTGTCCGCTCTGGATGCAGCTCGTCGATTTGAGCTTGCTCGATCAAGTCGCAATTTGGTTATTCATGATGGAAGGTTCTAGGATCGATGGCATCCTGGTCGTCGATCAAACAGATCGATCTTTTGCGGAGCTTCTTTTCGCTGATAAAACACAATCGGGATGACTGCTGGCTTTCGTGGATACAGGGGTTTCCTAAGATCGCGTTATAATCGCGGGTTTATCAATTACGTCGAACTTGATCCATTTAGTCACGCCGCCGGCTTGAACTGGCAGTTTAATCGTTCCCAACGTTGTTGACGATTCGCTAGTGAACCCCGTGACTACTTTCGTTGCCAGCTTTATCAGTTCTTCGTTGATTTCCATCTTTCGTAAGGTATCTCGGAAAATTAAGTCGACCGTGCTACCGGTGTCGACGAGGATTCGGCTGACGTCGTCGCTGCCGATCGTTAACTCAATGACCAGATGATCATTATGCGGATGATCTAATCCGATGGCATCGGCGTCATTTAATGCAAGTGACTCCTCCTTTCGGAAGTTCACCTGCCACCTTTGGGCCATGGTTGCATGTCGCTCATACTTGCGTATGGATCAAACCGAGTCGTTACATGACAGGAGGCCGCCCATGATCATATTGATCCTTGGCCTTGCCGGATTCTGCGCTGGTTGCTCGGCTTCTCTGTCTCGTTTGTCATTTTCTTCGATCTGAGCTTGGGCGTTACTTCTTGCTGGATCGGCCTGTTGGTTTCTTCGATCAGCGGGAGCAGCGAGGCGTCGATCTGATTGTGGATTCTCTATTCTGACCCGATCTCCTATCGATACTTTTCCCTTTTTATATTCTCTCAAGAGGATATCTTGGAGGTTCCTGCATACGACGGTATTATGCCTTGACCGCTTATGGAAATCACAGTATGCTTGCGGGTTATCTTGCTCTGGCTCCCGGATATATTTATTCCAGTATGCAGGCCGTCCGACATAATAGTTGACACCTTTCCTTGCCTTGTCGTCTCGATCGTAATGATAGTGTGGCTCGTAATACTCCTCCTTTTATTTTTCTTTGCTGGCTCCTGTTTTCGGTTTCTCTAATTTTCGGGGTGCCGCTAGGTCTTCATTTTCTATTTTGATATAATCCACAGCTCGGTAGAGTGCATCCTCTAGCGTTCTCGGTTTAGAAAGCTTGAGGTCGCGTTTGAACTCACTATTTTGCAACAGGCCGGTCCGAAGGGCTACGAGAGCGACGTCACTACCAACCGTTCGATATAACTCCGTAGAGTTTCCTTCTCTTCTTGAATGCAGGACCAAAGATCGGCACTCGAAGATCTTTGAAGCTCGAGATCGAGTTCGGCTTTAGTCTAGAGAACCAATTGAGAGGTGCTCCGGTGAGGGTATCAATGAAATATTGGCAGTAATTCGCATCATGCTCTTCTGCCGAGAATCGCACTCTTGCCATCGAGATACCGAAGGCTGTCAAATGACGCTGCGGATCTGAATTCCCGGCGAAGCTCGGCGGTGATCTCATTTTTCCGAGATCGTGCAGGGGGACGGTGGTTATCTGCCTTGAAAAAGGAGTCCGTTGGGTTTGCTCGAGGACTCGCTCAATTTCTGGTGCCGAACTGATTGCCCTATGAACTTGCGAGGTGATATCATCTATTCAGCGATGCTTTTCGACCTCAGAGTTATCGACTGGGGCTGGATCTGTCTCCTCGTGGGCGGCTTGAACTTCAGGCCTTCGTTCGGCTATCGCTGGGTTTGCGGTAGGCGAAGGATCAAAAAGGTTGGCCACCAAAGTGGCTCTATTTCGCTGGACGGTCTGACTCGGTTCCGCTGGGCGGGGAGCTCGGCAAAGTTCTGTTGAGGGTTCCATCCGATAGCGGATATCGTCTAGTCGGTCCTGATATACCGTTTGTTGCGCCTGTTGTCCATATGCTCTAGCATCCCTCGGCTCAGCTGATCGAACATGCGATGCAATGATTCGGTTGGATCAAGGGCCGGTACGGGTGTTCTCGGCGCAGCCATCTCGGCATCACCCCGTCGCCCAGGGTTCTGGTCTCTTCCTTGCTCCTGGGAGCCGGACGCTGCGGGACATCTCTCCGCCTGGTTGGATAAATCCGAATTTGATGTGGTCGTCATCTGAAAACTTTCTTATTCTTCGAGAGTTTTTCTTCCTGTTCCCCACAGACGGCACCAATTGTTGATGTGGAACCCCGCAAGTTAACCTTGACGTAAGTAACTTGTGGATTTAGGAAGAAAACTCTTTATTAAATAGGAATCAAAAGACAGTACAACGTTTTATTTTTAGATCGTCGAAGTGACGCTGATCTGTTCTTGATACGACGAGCTCGAAGATTGGATATAAATTCTCTCTGCTCTCGTATCTTCAGCTAATAATCAATGGTCTTTACTCAAGACCCTATCTACTATTTATACATGTTAGGATTTCCTAATTCCCCGAGATCACCGGATCCTTTTTTTCCTCTTCTCTTCTTCGCGAATTAGGAAATCTTCCTCTTCCTCTTTGGCAAGCTCGGAAAACTTCCTTTTTCTCGATCAATTCAGAAATCTTCCTTTTTCTCGGACGAAATCTAGAAATCTTCCTTTTCTTCGCTATTTCCTTTCTAGATTTTGCCGAATTGGGCCGAAGACTTATCTCAGACGGGCTTACTTAGAGGTGCGTCTCTAACAGTCTTCTTAGTCCTTCATCTCTGATCCAATTGTCAGTCGACACTCTTATGGTCTTCCCATTCCCTACTTTCTTAGATATCCCTTGAACTAAAAGATCTCTCCTATGAAGAATGCTTCTCCAAGCAAATGATGGTTTAGAGTTTAACTCCGCTTCCAAAAAGGTTTCATTCTCAAAATATATGCTCTTTAGGATTCTAGCAAATAAGGATTCGGGTTCTTGACAAATCCTCCACGCTTGCTTAGCTAATAAAGCCTGATTAAAGCACTCAATATCCCTAAAATCCAGACCACAATCCTACTTAGAAATGCACATTTATTTCCAGCTTATCCAATGAACTTTTCTTTGCTCTTCTTTTGAGTTGCACCAAAAGTCTGACATTGCACTAGTGAGATATTCATAAGTTGTTTTGGGGAGTCTAAAATACTGCATAGCATAAACCGGCATCGACAACGCTACTGGTTTCATTAATACTTCTTTTCCCCCTTGAGACAAAGATCTAGCAAACCACCCGGACAATTTATTTTTCAAAGATTTGTGAATGTACGCCAACATCTCTACTTTCGAACCCGAGAAATATTCTGGTAAACCTAGATAAGCGCCAGTACCTCCTTCACTTTCAATCCCTAGGCTCTTTTTCACCATATCTTTTACACTATCATTCACTTTGGAGCCAAAGGTTACAGCAGATTTACCTTGATTCACGGTTTGCCCTGTTGCTACCTCATAAACTTTCATAATTCTTTTGAGCTCGTTGCACTGCTCTTCATCTGCTCTACAAAGAAACAGGCTGTCGTCCTCAAAGAGCAATTGGTGAATGGATGGACCCTCTTTCGAGAACTGAATGCCAGTTAAAACACCTTCTTTTTCAGCTTGGTTTAGTAAATGAGTCAACCCTTCAGTACACAGAACAAACAAAAATGGAGACAGCGGGTCTCCTTGCCTTAAAACCCTCTTCGGAACCACTAAACCATGAGCTTTATCATTAATAAGGACAGACTATGTCACTGAGAATACGCAGAACATGATCCAATCTATCCAAATACTATGAAATCCTAAAGCCACTAGGAGAGCTCTAAGAAAATTCCATACAACCCTATCGTATGCCTTTGACATATCCGATTTTATGGCCATAAACTCTTTAGAAATTTGCGGGTGACTCTGAAGACTATGAATAAGCTCATGCGCAACTATGATATTATCCGAGATCAATCTCTTTTCTACAAAGGCTGACTGGGTAGCGGAAACAGTGCTGGCCATGAAAGGTTGAATTCTTTTAACCATAATCTTTGAGATGATCTTATACAAAACTGAGCAAAGGCTAATAGGGCGCAGATCAGTCATGAGGTCATGAGATTTGAGTTTACCTTTTTTGGGAGAAGACAAAGATGAGTGTAGTTCCATTCAGCCGAAAATGCACCTTTTGAGAAAAACTCTTTGATTTCTTTTGTCACTTGTTTCCCTATGATTTTCCAAAACTGCTGGAAGAACAGACCATTCATTCCATCTGCTCCCGGTGCACTTGATGCTTTAATTGAGAAAACCGCCTCTTTGACTTCATCATCAGATACTTCTTTGATCAACTCCTTATCTATTTCTTGTGATACCTTTGGCGTGAAATTGTGAAACAACTCTTGGAAGCTTGAAGGGTTGGAAGATTTAAAGAGCTTGGCAAAATATTCCGCAGCCACATTCCTTTTTGATGCTTCTGCCCTCTGTTCAATTCCATTTTCATCCATGAGTTTTTCAATGATTTTTCTTGCTCTGTTCTCCTTCACCGAAGCATGGTAGTATTTGGTGTTTCTATCTCCAACTTTCAGCCATCTTTCTCTGCTTTTTTTACTCCAATAAACCTCCTCAGCTTTATAAGCTGCCATCAAATCCTTTTGAGAAGGTTTACCTTCTGCGTGTTTGGCTTACTTGATGAGTGTTCTTTCTCAAGCTCAAATTGGCAATGCTGAATTTTGTCCTTAGCGTTACTGTTTGAATTTCTCTTTATCGTACTGAGCTCCTTCCTACATAATCTGATTTTATCTGATACTGAATCTGCTTTTGCTGAATGAGCACAATTCCAAGTGTGAGCAATGGCCTGTTTTACCCTTGGTTCCCTGAGAAGACATTTATCAAATCTGAATTTTCCCCTATATACTTCCTGAGAGTTGATCAAACTGACCAGCACTGGTCTGTGATCAAAACCTTGTTTCTCCAAAAAAACTTGGTTTGAGGCTGGAAACATGCGATTTCATTCTTTATTCTCAACACTCCTATCTAATTTGCATTGAATCCAGGAAGTTCCTCTCATACCTCCCCAGGAGAAAGCGTTACCCGAGCTAGCTAATTCAATCATTTCACAAGCCTGAATCATATTGCTAAAAGGAATGAAAGAAGACTCACTTCTGTTTCTGCCTCCAAACCTTTTCATGATGCATAAGGTCGTTAAAATCACCAAGTATACACCAGCTTTCTTTTCTTAGGATTCCAATCCTCGATAACCTTTCCCAAATTCTCGGTATATTTCTCTCGACGGGAGCTCCATATATACATGATACAAAAAAGGAATAATCTTCAAACTGAACATGGCAATTAATGAGGTTTTTATCAGAAAATTTCACATCAACTACCACACTGTATGCCAAATATATAGTATAAATATATATATATATATATATATATATATATATTGCTTAATGAGGTGACAAAGTTATTATTTTAACTAAGTAGGCCAAATAACAAAATAAATCTAAAATTTTAAAAATATTTATGTATTTGTAGGTTATTATTTTTTATATTAAATTATTTAAAAAAAAATTTTTGATTAAATTTATGATATAAACTATTGGTCCTCATTTCTTATTTTGTTTCAAAGCCCCAAAATTTCAAGACGGGCCTGGTATTAATGCAATGGATATAACACAACGTCTGTAAAGTTACAAGTTAAACTAAATTTAAACTATTTTGGCATGATAAGACAAAAGGTAAGCAGGCAAAGGGAGAGAGAAATCAAGCGGGACAAATAGATTTTCCTCTCTCTCTCATTACCAATGTTCATTTCGATGTTGTATATAAAATATGGGTACCACATTCATCATTTTCCTTTTTCTTTTCTGAATCGGTAACATTAATAACAAATTATTATTTTTTCCTTTTTATTATTTGTAATTGGAAAAAGAAATTTACATTTGTTGAAATTTGATATCTTTAATTTGTTAGAAGTAGTAATTTACTGTATATTTTTTTATATATATAAAGCTTACATGATAAAATAAGTGTTAAAATTTGATCGAAAACTTGACATATATCATGTTAATTACTAATTTGACAAAACAAATTTTATATATTAAGAATTTTTCATATACTATTTCTTTTTATAGTTATTAAAATTTTGATCGAGTAATTTAACATGTGCTGACAAACCACTATTTATATAATAAAAATTTGAGATATTTTTTAAAACATTTCTTAAAAATATCAATAAATTTTTATGTTCAAAAATGTGTGCTACGACCTTTTAATCGAGGGTAAAACGTTTGGCGGAAATATTCAATTTATTTTTTTGTAGAATTTATGTTATAGATTTATAAATTTAGGTAAAATTTACATAAATAATAAATAAAAACAAAAATTATGAAAACAAAAAAAATGTGAATTGTATGTGATAATGTCATCCAATGTCATCGTTTGGAATTTAAGTCCAATTGAATATATATTATTGAATTATTGATAAAAAAATAATTAAGTAATATAAATCGTAAAAATGAAATGAAAGAGGAGGATATACTCGTCGTTTCATCATTCTTTAAATCCTAAAAGAAAATTGACAAAAGTGCCTATGAGACATATTTCATGAAAAAAACCACTATACCATAATACCAAGCGACATCAAAAATTGCACATATTTAATATATATATTCATAGATAAAAATACCGAAAACAAATCTCTGATTAGTTCTCATATAATATTCAATAAATTGATTTGGTGTTAGACCCACTCGAAACTGTTTGACTCAGGCCCAGAACATGAAAACTTTCAAAGTTCTTTTAGTTATATTCTTTTGTCAAAAATATTTGGATAATATTTTGTGCAGTTGGCGGCAAAATATTGAGAAACTAAAAGCTGAAAACGAAAAAAACCCTCTCTTCATCAGAAGGCGAGAGAGAGAGTATACGAGTAAGAGAGAGGAACATGAAGAAACCAATTCCTAAAATTAGGGTTTTTGGCCAGCGATCGATTGCCCCTTCTTTCTTGAATCGCACCGCGTAAGCGCGCACATCCCATCTCTCTCTCTCTCTCTCTTGCATTTCTTAATTCGTCTGTTTCTAGATTCCTTATTCCGATACATACTTTTGTTGTAATCGCCAAAAAGTTTCTTAGGGTTTTAGATTTGAATAATTGAAGATTGTGTGCAATATTTATTCAACAGTGTGGAAGGGTCTCGGGAAAATCAGTCGAAGAAAGTGGACAAGTGCGCTTCGTTTTCGGAATTTCTCGATAGCAAGCTGAACAAATCACTGCTGTTTAAGCCCAAGAACATAGAGGTAACAGTGAATCTAGACGAGTATCATTATAGTATTATGATGTTGATTTTAAAGAGAGTAAAGGCGATAGCTTGAATATTTGAGGTGGAGATTCAGGGAAAAGGGTCTTCATTTTCTTATTTTACGTTCATATGAGCGTGTAAAATGTTACACCAAGATCAATTAGGAAGCTGGAGGCAAAGCTGAAACCTTTTAAATTGCTAATGCTAAGAGATTGAGGTGAAACATATGAGTTCTGAATGTGATTTCTGTTTATCAGATCACCAATCGTTCTAGCTTTGGTGTTAATACACCTCCTTGTGGAATGAGATCTTTCAGAGTTATTTCTTGGAACTTTGCGTATCGACTAATCTTATTTGCTTGTGGAATTGTATATGCTTAGTATGTAATGCACAGATTAATACCTTCTGGTTGAGTAAGCATAATTTAGTGTTAACCCTTTCTTACTGTCTGTTGTTGTAATTTACCTTATGGTGATTTGGTCTTTGATTTCTGAACAGGAGGGACCAAGACCTTTTACCTCATTGGTTAGCTCTAAAAATGTGACTCAGCTCTCTCATGGGTTTAGGATCGAGGAAAAAGAGAGGGAAGAAAAAAAAACTGGCGACGGTGGTCTTGAAAAGACAATGATTCAGCAGTTTAAGCCAAGAGAGAACCAGATAAGGGAAGAAGTGATGACTAAGGATATCACTGGGAAGGCAGTGAGTCCTGAGCCGTCGGATCAAACCACAGCTGAAGAGATTGATCTTTTGACATCATGCTTTACTGAAATCAATGAAGGTATCATTGTGATGGACGATAAATTATCAAAGAAAAGAAAAGATCCTTTCGAAGGTGTGTCATTTTGTTGTCATTACTTGTCTAAGTTCTTGTCTTCATAGTTAATCATAAGTATATATATATATGTACATTGAATCGCTAGGTATGGAGAGCGTGAATAGAACGAGGAAGCCTGTAATAGTCTTTGGAGATAACTCAAACGTATCAAAACGGATGCAAGAAGGCGGGAAAAGAGGAGGCAACAGCAGTAGTAAGAAGCAGAGACCTGCATATAACCATTGTGAGTGAGACAATTTCCATCACTTTTTTTACTTGAAACAAAACAATTTATGAAGTCAATACTTATAAACTTCCCAACAGATGCAAATGGTTCAGGGTTTTGGGACAGTGACATGGAAGGCGTTGACTCAGAAGAAGTCGGTCATAGTGAAGTGTGGGAAGGAGTTGGTTCGACCACGTTCGGAGATATAGTTGATTGGCACTAACAAGTAACGGCGACCTGATTGGTCATGTCTTTTATCCATTACCTTTACTATGGTTTAAGAGTCTGAGAAAAGATGATCAAATGGTGTAACTAGCATAGGTAGCAGAGTCCTTTGTTTTGTAAAGTTTGTGGAGCTAGCTGACGAAGAATAGTTTACTTGATGTATTCACTTTTTTTTTAATGTCTGTGCATGGATCTACATGTTACTTAACAGATGCTGAAAAAACCATGATTAAAAAAAGGAGATGGGGAACTAGAGATGCTTGAACTCGTCTTTTATGAGTGCATCTAGCACACTGAAGTAGATTATCAAAGACTTTTGTGCAACAGAAGCTCATTGTCACTGCACATATGCCCTTGCAAACACTTTAACTAAGGCATTGGAAAGACCAGCATTTGAACTTATGTAGAGACAAAATCGTGTTTTACAACATAGAGATCAAACTTCATGCAGATATACAGAAGATTTGTACATTTGTATTCATAACTAATATGTATCTACATAATTAAGTAAATGTGTCTTTGTATAGCACATAAACCTTGATTATGCTGTTGTTTTGCCGTCGCAGACGTCGCAAACTGTAAAGCCAAGACCTTCACAGTACACACACTTCGTATCTTCATCAACCCACTCCATAAACTACAACCATACAACATTGAAGAAGAGCTTCTTCGCTTTAGGCTACTTGGAATATACACATACACATAATCAAAGCGAGATGTTTTTGATTTTGCTCACCTGCGGCTCAATGTTCGGTTCACCGGTACCATCACATTCTGCATCAACCAAAATCCAGATCAAGTTTTCGTTTTGATATATTTAATCAATTTACAATAACTTGGACCGTGAAGTGTTACTAAGCATATAAATGAATTATGTTGGAACCGAGATGTCCACGTTGGATGAAAGATTTTACACTCTTCTAATTTTGTTTCCATTAGCAATTCTAGTTTGCTCAGAAATATTATACATTCCTTTTTAAGTTTAAAGATACCGATGACAGGGGATTTACCTAGGCACATCAATCGACCTTCCCCTCGACAAGTGATGCACTTTGTTTTGGTAAATGTAGATGTACTTCTGTCTACCGGTTTATTGAGTCTGGAGGGATCTTCCCATCGGTTTTCTCCGAGAAGGAAAACCCGATGTTGAGAAACCTCAGTTCCTCTGTTACTTTGATCTTTAATGATTGACTGCTGTGTCTCAAAGACTTGTGTCTTTACCGCTCCATTACCAGCTTCCTTGATATAAGAGATGAAAAATGGTTCAGTAGAAAGAATGACTCTTAACGTCTTTAAGGAAATTACATCATTTCAAAATATTCATGGTCCCTAAAATCTCAAACATAATAATGTAGTATTTCCACCGTTTACCAGTTCTTTTTAAGACTCATATTAGACACTTCAGATTCGAACAAAGCTCACTAGCAACCGAACATCATCTTAAAGACAGAGCTAAGAAGGTAAAAGATAGCCAGTTCACATAAGCTTGTGAGGCCAAAGCATACAATGCGACTCCACATTAGCTATAGTAAGGAGACTGCATACCAAAGCATAGAGAGACCAAAAACTTGCTACATAGCTAAAACTATTTGGCACAATATATTTAATTGGTATAGTCTGATCGACAAGATAACTGTGGTAGAAATAATGCATTATTTAGAACAACAAAAGAAGACATCATAGCAGTTCTCCAAATGGTAGCGGTTTCAGTTTTTTACCTCTTGCTTAATTGTTCTTGCTTCATCCTTATATGTTTTTATGTCGTTATCCATTGTTTCATCCATGAACAACCTCTGAAGGAGCTCTTCTGTCATTATCCCATCCTCACGGACACCGAGCGATGCCTTTCGAGGCAAAACATAAACGGTGTCAAAAACCCTCAGCAACAAAACCGCATAAATCAAAGGTGAGCTATACGCAGAAACATACTTGCCAAGTCATAACCGCGCTTGCTGTCCCACTCGAGAAGCTGGAAAACTCCATATCTTCCTCACCAGAATAGAATCCTAATTTCAGGAGAGCTTCCTGTCACATGGAGGCAAGTAAACATCAAAAGGGAACATTCTCCAATCACTTTCAACTGAGAGCAATCTCAAAGTTGTAACAATTTCATTGACTTCAATCAACAAACAGCGAGTTTATCACTCCTAGATGAATAACCGACAATTATAGACATTCAAATCATCATCAGGTTAATCTTTGAACATTCATCTTCTATGGTGTTGAATCAATTTCAACTTCTCCCAGTGATGATAGAACAAATACTAACGCTACTAGATTGGTGACGAATTTACTCGCCTTTGTCCTAAAAACTGACAGAAGAATTTTTTTTTTGCTAGCAGACCTGCATCTCTTGAACCTCTTCACCTTCGCTTCCCACCTTCAGTGTCCTCCTCTTCTTCACCGGCTCCGAAACCCTAACTTTCTCCTCAACAATCACCCGCTTCTCTACCTCCTCTTCTTCTTCTTCCTCTTCTTCTTCTTCTTCTTCTCTCGTATTCTCCAATACCATCGGCTTTGCGCTCGACCCACTCTCCGAAATCCGATTCTTCTCCTTCAGAACCTGAAGCAGAGCAGCCATGTTCGAGATCGTATCCGGAACCGAAGTCCCCTGCTGCGAATTTCCAGACTCTAGGGTTTGGATACGGAGCTGGAGATCCGAAATCTCCTGTAGAAGCGCTTCACGCTCGCGCACCCATCTCTGTTCCTCCCGAAGCCATCTCTGCTCCTCGCGAATCCATCTCTGTTCTTCCCGGAGCCACCGTACCTCTTCGCGGTCGTAGCCGGAGGAGGGATTTTGAGTGGAGAGGCAAACAAAGGAAGTAGGAAGGGAGATAAAGAGAGGGGAACATCTGAAGTGTAGAGCTTGGGTGCTGCTACGAGATCGGAGAGGAAATGGGAGAGAGAGAGGTAGAGAAGAAGAGGCCATGAGAGAAGATTACTTACCAGATGGCGGGAAGATAACTTTTATCTTCTTTTTTTTTTTTAATCTTTGAGATAATTTTTAACAAAAAGCTTCTTGACCTCTCTTACGTATTTGTGTTAAACCCCTTCACATACCTCGTTCTGGTGGCTGTTACGAATGAGAGAGAGTAGAGAAACAAAGGAAAGTTGTTGAAATAATTAGAAATCCCACTAGTTGTCAATTGTAAATTTACATGCTAAATATACAAGTATGGTTAGACGAATTAATAAACTAATGAATCAATGATTATTTATATTCTAATAGTGTTCGTCCTTTATGGATGAGGTGCGATCTTCAATTGGGAGTCTCCGAGGATGTCTTTCGACTTTGTTGCCTTTGCACGAGGGGAAAGAGCACAAAGATTTACATGAAGAGAAATGAGAGATTTCCTTCTCAAAAGTTCTATGATATCTAAGTTACGTTCGTTCAACTGAGAGTTGTATATATCACATCTTTCTAGATTTTCTTAGCAATCATATCAACATTTTCGTTTCTATGTCTAATACTCTTATTAAACTCCCAAAACAAAAATGTCTTACAAAACTGTTTTAAACATTTAAAAAAATTCTGAATAAAATCAATTTATATCTTAAATAAAAACATAAAAAAAAATTATTTTCTCCCTAAAAGGTTTGGCACCACACAAGACTTTTACTCCCACAACTCCTAGAACGTACCTGCAAGAAAAAAGGATGAGTAATTTGGATTACCCAGTGAATACATGTCCTAGAGAACCATAAATATTTTTCATACCAGCACAACACAACAAGCACAAGTCATAAGCTCATATCACCTTGCAAATATCACCCACAAAAGGCATTCAAGTATCAAACAAACCTCCTTAAACTTTCTATTCTTCCCACTGACGCCTATAGAACAAACCATTCGTACACACAGTAGCCCTAAGTGGCCTCGCTACTGTTTGCCCAAACCGGCGCCAGAGTCCCTCACATCCCACGACGAGGACATGCCGTCTATACACAGCTCGACACATGCCCAACTCAAGAAAAAAATTCCTTCATGGGACCCTATCATATTCGCTATAATCTCTACAAATGGGCAACTCCCATTCATAACATCATATCCACAATCACCATTCAAGTATCAAACAACCATTTCAATTTAGACAACCTAAGCCTCTAAGTGTTCTTTCTCACATCAACACAAATCAACAACTAGATCTAACCCTACAATCGAACTTGGCATTAACAACAGACTAACGCCTAGAGAGAGGAAGAGTACACAACCAGTCCTCACATTTACCTAATCCGATAGATCTGGAAGAGAGAAGGAGAAGACTACACAACCACATATCTTACAAAGGGAGCCGATGACACGCGGCAGAAGCGAGGAGGCTGAAACTCGGGTTCACAGCTCGGCGGCTCCTCTGTGGTGTTTTAACTGTAGAACAACAACGATGATGGCAACAACGGCTCGGGGAATCTGCAGGGCTTCACTGCTTTTCTGCTTTGTGGAAGAAGGAGGAGGTGCTATTTTTTTATAGAAAAAAGAGAGGAAAAACCTTAGGATTAATCCTTCTTGGGTATTTGACAAATAATCTTCTCCTCGTTTTTTGGGTGGGCATAAGGCAGGGGTGTTACGATTTTCCCCCGCTAACCGAGCATTTGTCCCCAAATTCAATTTAACACATTGTAACCCACAAAGAACTTGGGATACCCTGCCCAAAACTTGGACCTATGGTTCCCAAACATCCTCCTGAATTCCATTCATTTTCCAACGAACCAAGAGCATCCAAGTCTTCTTTCGATTAACTTTCGCTTTCCGTTGGTTTACAATCTTAACTGGCTTACTGATTACTGACAGATCCAGACCCACATTTATTAGCGGCTTAGGTAGAATCAATTCTGGTTCTCAGACAACTTTACCCAAAACTGATACATGAAACACATTATGAAAATCTGACAACTTCTGCGGTAATTCAAGCAGATATGCCACTCCACCAATATTTTCAATGATAAAGAATGGTCACATGTACCTCAGTCTTAACTTCTCCAGCTTACGGTTTAGATCACTTTCTCGAAACGTCCTAATCTTCAGATACACAACATCGCCCACTACAAATTCTAAATCCTTTCGGCGCTTATTGGCGTAACTCTTTTGGCGGTCATTAGCTTCTTTTAGTCTCTCCTTGAGTAGTTCCACTTGCTCGACGGTTTTCATTATCACTTCCGGCTCTAGGGCAGCACAAGAGAGTCCGATAAGGCCTGGTATACAAAGCATTGTATTGAGATATCCTATGCTCGAGTGGTAACTATTGTTATAGGCAAACTCAACCAATGGCAGGTAGTTTTCCCACTTTCCTTCCCAATCAAGCACACATGCTCTCAGCATATCTTCCAATGTATGAATTGTCCGTTCGGACTGTACATTTGTCTGTGGATGATATGCCGTTATGAGGTGAATTTTTGTCCTATAAAATTAAGGTAAAATTCAGATCTATGTATGATACAATGCTCACCGGCACCCAATGCAGTCTTACAATTCAGATATCTTCTCTGAAAATCTCGTCCTCTAGCTCCTTGCTATCTGGAACACTGACTCGGTTTCTAAAGAAATAGGTGCCATTCCTTGTGGTGTGGTACTCTTGTCAAATTTATGACAAAATCATAAAACACGCACTTCCAACATCCACAAGATGGAGGTTTTAAACATCACGACTATTGTTTTCCAATTCCGCACGCATTTGCCTAATAGTGTATTCAAGATGTCCGACGCTTTGAATTTTCATTGCCTGCTCATCGACCTCCTTTCTTAACTTAGTCACCTCCTCCTCCACACCATGAACCCAACATTTCCGAATGTGTAAGCCATCCTCCTGCACATCAAAAACATATCAAAAACATATTAAAAACATATCAAAGACATATCGAATGGCTCTTTTCTTCTCACCTCAAACACAGTGCAGGTCCAATATCTCCCTTGTGGGTCGGTTTTGTTTGCAGGGACCTCCATTTTGATCTGTCCACCACATGGACACTTTTTCGGAATGCCATAGTCACCATCAGCTATGCCATAAATTCTCTCAATTATCCTCTTGTTCCTCTTCTCATGACTGTAACTTGGATCCTTCATAATCGAAACCTATGTGAAATCTAAATCTTAAACCAAGTAACTGTCACTAAATCCGTAATCCAGAATTTAATCTAAATAGAGAAATATATGAAATCTAAATCTAATCGAGAAAGTACCCGGAGAAGATGGCGGAGGAAGAAGACGGCAGAAGAAGAAGACGGAGGAAGAAGGCGGAGGAAGACAGCGGAGGAAGAAGACGGCAGAAGAAGAAGGCGGAGGAAGAAGGCGGAGGAAGAAGGCGGAGGAAGAAGGCGGAGGAAGAAGACGGCGGAAGAAGAAGGCGGAGGAAGACGGCGGAGGAAGAAGAAGGCGGAGGAAGAAGAAGACGGAGGAAGAAGAAGGAGGAAGAAGAAAGAGGAAGAAGAAGGCGGAGGAACTTTCGAATTTTGATGAAATGAGAGAGAATGAGTCTTGAAATTGAAATGAGAATTTTGGGTAAAATTTTCGTATTTGGGGTGAAATTTTCGAATTTTGGGCGGAACCCGCTAAAATTTTCAAAAGTTCAGAAATTTTGAATTTTGGGCGCCTTTTTTGTACATAGTTATCCGATAGGTACCAGTTGTACGATAATTGCAAATAGTTATACTTTGGTGTGTTTCAATTTAATTAGTATCACTGAAACTTAAGTTTGTTTTTTGTAGTTTTACTGTTGATTAAATCATATTAACATATTATCCTGACTATTCTACGCATTAATATATTGTAAAACTATAGTTTGTAAATTTGTCATCCTAAGTTGGTTATAATTTGTAAAGTTACTTTAAAACTATAAGGAGTATAAAAAAAGTGGCGTCCACAGTTATCACTTTCCGCATTACTTCAAACCCGTCAATACTAGCTCCCAAGGCAATGAATAAGTACTTGAATTTGTTATTCTCATCCAATTTCACACTTGTTATTGTACCCGGATTGACTTTCTCTAGTATGTACAAATAACATTACAACATCCTGTAGCTTTCTTCTGGACTACCATGCAAATCGGAAACAACTTGATTTTTCACTCTTAAAGCAGTTGAGTATGAGATCTTCACACCCGTTTTTGTCTTTACAAGATCTAAGATGATTTTGGGCGTTGGAGTTTCCATTTGTCCTGGATCATCTTCATTCAAAATAGATGCAACTAATTGCGGTGTACCTTTCCTTTTCAAGTTGCTTTCACTTTGACTAGTCCGAGAGCATGTATGCATATTGGTGTACCTTCTTATCGAGAAAAGATCTGTCTTCCCAATCCTTGCAGCTCGTAAACCCCACTTACAGCTTTCTTGGTGACATTTTACCACATATCACGACTTATCCGACTTTATTACGACATAAGCAAAACACTTCTCAAATGCCGCTCTATCCTGTTCTTATTTGGAAATTCTTGAAGTTCAGACACACCCAAACCGTCTTCCCATGCCCCTACAAACTGACTAGCTTCTAAAACCGGTTGAGGCTCAACATAATCATCATGCATATCCACAGATTCGTTTCCACCCTCCTTATCATTATCATCCTCATGTTGCTCTTCTGATTGTTCTCTACCTACGTACAAAGTAATCGCATTACCCCCAATTTCATCATCCCTAGAATACAACTCCTCGTAGTTCAAACCAACAGAACCCCCTATGTCTGCTCTCGAAAGCTACTATGGCAGGTTTGAGATACTTATCAACTCCACATGCAGAATACATCTCCGATTCTCTTTATCAATATATGTGAGATAAACACCAAGATGTTCATCATCAGAGAGAGTAAATTGTTCCTCACATCCCACTAAAAGTGGAATGTAACTGAGTTTTAACTTCACTGTACCCTGATCTAACGCAAGCTTCTTGCATATCCGAGCTTCTATCATCGACAAAGTTATCTCTTCCATTGACTTCAACATCATACTATACATGTGACCTTCGCATTTAAAATGAATGTTCACATTGTTGTTCACTGTATCCTGCCAAAACAGAGTAAAAACACAATCAAAAATTGTTGAACATAGTTACGAATTAACACAATTATTCAGTTTTACTAGTTGTACTATATTTGTCAGTTATACTAGTTATACTAGTTCCACCAGTAATACTAGCTTTATTAGTTATACTATCGCTAAACCCAGTTTGTTTGATTCTTGATTCTCTTTAATTCATTCCAATCTACTTATGGTTCTCTACTGCCAATACGTTCATTACCAATAAGTAGTCCTAACCAACCCATAAAATACAGTTAAAAACCCAATGTGAGTAATCAAAACCAATTCAATCCCTATTTCTAAATGGAGAAAAAAATCAAGAGAAATCGAATTCAATCTCTCACCTGGATTTGAAGCTCGCTGCAGCTCCTACAAATCGAGTAAGCAATGTCGATTCACAGCTCGCCGGCGGTGGAAATTTCGTGTCGGAAGCTCAGCTCGCGGAGAGGTCTCGAGCTCGAGCTTCTCGATCCAGTTCTCGTGAGGAGAGAGAGAGGAAGCTTGCATGGAGGAGAGAGAGAGATAAGCAGAAACACGTTTTTTTTAGATTCCCGTTTTGAAACGTTTGAGGCGTTTCGATTTTTTTGATTTTTTTTGAAAAATACAAAAATGACAATTTCGTCTTTGCACATTTCATTAAACTGTTCAGGGGTATACAGATTATAGAAATGTATAAAAAATTAAAAAACTTTCAAAATGAGCATATGAGACGATTTCTCAAATTATTTCCATAATCTAAAATACATGTGATGCTAATTGATTTGTCAAAGACGAAATCTAACCCAAGCAATTTATCATAAAACATTCAGAATTTAAGTAAACGCAGAAGAAAAACATGAAAATCAGAATGGAAACATAGTAATGGTAGGATGTGTTTCACTTTTGCATGTATGTATTCTGATTTGACCAAATTAAACATATATTTTCAAATATTCATCCATGCGAGTGTACTTCACATCCGGGTAGAGTTTAGAAACTTCTTCGTCATCTTCGACTTCATGATCTGTGAGACAACCTTCGAAGAATATGTGATAGAAGTGTCCTAATCCCGCTTGTTGTGACATATCCTTATCTGCATAAAAAACAATTAAACATTTTCACATTAATTTATAACAAACAAATAAACATTTTCACATATTTAAACTAAACGCGGATATGCCAATATTGATTCCAATGCTCTCTTTTGTGAGATCCAAAGAAAAAAATTAATCCAAAACGTTTTTTTTGTTACCTTCAATGTCAGCAAGAAAGTCATTTCCAGAAATATTGGTCTTCTCCAATTCGTGTCCGGTTAGTTTCTCCCATATTTGAACTAGTTCCATTTGCGTAAGAATGTTGTTGGTAGGTCTAACATACACAGTTTTATCCATCGTTCGAGCATCGTTAAGCGTCTTTGCTGTATATTTTGCGATGTCATCTTCATCTGTGAATACCACTGTCATAAAAGAAAAGAGTTTTCAAGAATGTGAATGGCTAGTTCATAATTATGAATTGTAAGGGATTCAAATGAAAAAAGAAAAGAAAATGAGTTCTACCTTTTACATTTCCTTCACCATAAATATTGACTTTTTTCTTTGGAGGAATCAATGTTCCCATTTGAGACAAATTTGCTGCAAAGTATGCAGCAAAACAAGTGCCAACGAGGTATGTATGGGGTATTTCAGCGGCCTCAATTGCATTTCGGACTTCCATTTTCTGATAAAATATTTGTTTTTCCGAAGGATATGCATGTCCCATACGCGATGGATCCATTCCAAATTCAGATGGTACAAAGCGCTGAAATTTTATGTCGGATTTAGATAAGAACCAATCGAATATATGTCATACTAGTAGAAGAGTTTTGAATCTGTATAGGTATCCATCAAATTTCGTTTCGATTTCGGTTCATATGGAAATATTTAAACTTTTTAGTTAAAGCTCAAGAAACATAAACTAACACGATTGACATTTCTGTTAAAGCACATATGACCTGACTAATAAATGAATTAGTAGTTGTACTAGTGTTCATTGCGTGTTATAACTCAGGTTTAAATTCGTTACATACATAGTACTATTTTTAAAATAAATAATTTTGTGCATAATAACATTTTTGAGAATGCATTAGCGATTATGACAATTTTGTTTAGCTCTTTGTCTAAATCACATTTTATATACTATTTATGACATTTTGTTCCTATAAAGTATATATTACTAATTTTACATATACATACACAACTAAATATTGTTAAAAATTATATCTAAAAGAAATGTCGAAAAAAAATCCAAAAATACTATCTATCAAAATTTCTTTGACTGAAATAATGTTAAATAAAAAATTTATAATTCTTAACACATTAAATTTTTATTACTTAGAAACTGTTTACAGAAAAGACAGTTGTTAACAAAAGCCTTTGCATGATATTCAAGTTTATCCCAATCAAATAGAATATTGAAGTTTATTTTTAAAAATATATATTTATAAGCAAAAAATGACTTTTTCCCTGTTAGAAAATTATTTAAAAAATTATGAATGGATCTTATGATATTTTCTAAATATAACTTTTTCGGTTAAATTTTTTCTTAGAAAATGGTTAAAATTTTAATATATAGTCGAGATTATAGTAATTTTTTCAAAGATGCCATATCTTTTTTCAGATATGGACATGTCTTTTTCGGTCAACAGTTGCACATGTCTCTTTTTATTTGTCTTTTTTCTACATTGATGCATAAATATATAGCAATATTTTTAACTTTTTAAAAATAAATAAAAAAGTCACGAGACAATTATCATGGAGAAACAAAAAAGAAAATGGATTTTGGTTTTTGTTTAGAAGTGGGTAGTTGTTTACTAATCCGAAAAGAATTGAAGAGGAGAAGATAATTGAAGAGTGAAGAAATTAGAGTTTTTAGATTTGGGGATAAAATCGGTTAAGGAGATATTAATGTCTTTTCGGATTAGTAAAATCATGTGTTGTTAATAAAACAAATGACGTTTTACTGTTTCCGTTTAACAACTTATTGATGTCAAAATCGTGATATTAAACTATCGATTTTTAAACGTCTGCGTATTAAACAGATAACAAAACATATGTTGTGTATTTTATGGACAACACTAATAATCTATGTATTTTTCTGGTAACGTCAAATATAATTACTTTTCATTAATATACTAATAAATTAATGAATATTATAGTTTTGAATTTACTAGGTATTTGAGTTAAAAAAGATCATCTTATTTGAGACTAAAGTTTTTGATATAATTATATTCTGATTAATATATTAATAAATTAATAAAATATTTGAGACTAAAAAAGGTCCTAAAATTCGGATCGCAGGCACAAGTTTTACCCACTAGAGAGAGGCTCTCGAGACAGATAAAGACATATTTCATAAAATTGTTATTTCTCTCTGTCTCTCAATATATATATATATATTTGTGCGGGGTCCTTTTACCTTGATGTTACCGGCCTCTTTGATGGCTTCGACGAGCTTTAGCTGAACAAGGATGCTGTTGCTGCGGAAATGGACACCGGACAGGGCGGAGACAACAACGTCGACTTGCTTCACGGCGGAGACAAGGCTCTGGTGGTCGGAGAACGAAGCTTCAACGAGACGTGCGCCAAGTCTTTTGAAAGAGAGAAGGAGCTGCACCTTCTCAAGGTCCACTCCGATCTCCGGCCGTTGCAGAACGTAAGTCTCGTGTCCTTCAGCCAAACACGCCCTCACGATCCTCCTCCCCAACGTTCCCGTCCCGCCAACCACCAAAACGCGCGTTTTCTCGCCGCTATTATTCTCTCTCATCTCTTTAGCTAAGATATGTGTGTTTTGGTGGTGGACCTGATATATGGTGTTCAATTACAAGAGCTCGAATATTTATGCACATAATGGGTCTACATACAGATTATGAATAATTGTAAACAAAGTAGGTATCCTTTTCTTCGTTATTTTTCCTTTTTACATATATGCCAACAGCAACGTCCATTATCACATAAATAATTAATTATTGGATAGAAAAATTATTTTTCCTAACTCGATTATTAGTAATAATAAAATTATAAATAACTTGGTTACGATCATATTCTTAGAGTAGAGCCAACTAGAAGAGAGAGTTGTATTTTGGTGACGCCAAATCGAAACGGAAAAGATCCACGGCGTATTATGTCATTTTCTAGATTATTTGATGGGAAGCCAATAAACAAGAGAAACTCGAATCTATGAATAAAAAAAGATTGGAAAGATAAAATATGTCAAAAGAAAATTAAAATCGGATCCTTTTCTCTATGAAAAATGATATAATAGAAATTTAATAAATTAATATTCGGTAGAATAATAAACTTTCCTGATTTCGAGTTAGAACAGTGTAAAAATTAACTAATTTCTATAAGACAACAAAATAAAAATTTTGAGAAAGTAAATGGTACCAAACATATCTAATAATTTTTTTAGTAATTACATAAATTTATGCATACATATCTAAGATGGTTTACTAAAATAGATTATAGTGTTATATATCTGTTTTTACTTAATGTTGATTTTTTTTAGTGTTCATCTCCAATTTTATTTATTGCATCAGAACTTATTACATGGTATTTATCCTTTCAATATGTATCTAAAATATATAAATAATTTTAAACGCGATCATTAATTTTTTTACATACAACTGTTTTCAAATGTTACCATAATATCATTTTCAACTACATCATTAATATTAAGGATTGTAACCATCATTTCTTATAGTTATACGTGAGTGTGTTACAAATTTTTAAAGTTTGAAAACCACTCCTTTTATAATTAGGAGTACCCTGAAACTCCCAAAAGTGGGCATGATGTATCTAAATCTCTATCAGGGATTAGAGGAAACATTGTTTTCTAGCCGTCTCTGACCACTTAGGCACGAGTGTTTTCTCTATCAGGTTACGCGGATGTGCTATCTAGTAATAAGAACCTAAGTAGCATATAGTCTTATTCATGGAGTTACACCAAATACTTCACGAGTCGACCTAAGAGATCAAAATGTTACTAAGAGATTCGTTAAAACCTTAGAAACGTTATTTAACACAAACGAGATAGCATAAACATTCAGAATTTTAAGTTAACGCATTAAAAAAGACATGAAAATAAGAATGGAAACTTGGTAATAGTACAATGTGTTTAACTTTTGCATGTATGTATTCTGATTTGACCAAATTAAAGGAATACTTTCAAATATTCATCCATGCGAATCTCTTAACAAATCTCTTAAAATTCACTAGTTAAAATATTTTCAATAAAAATGAATTTTAGTACATTTTAAAATCATAAGTTTGATAACACTGAATTTTAATAGATTCTTTAAAATCTATATTTAAATAATAGAGAATTTATTATTTTAATATAAACCACTCCAAATCTTAAATTGTATATGCCATCAGGCAATTCGCTTTTAGAGTAAACCTGGTTATGGTGCGAAGTAAACTATCTAATCAAAAGCGTTTGTTTTGTTACCATTGATATCCAGTAAATATGAATAATAGAGACTTACCTTCAATGTCGGCAAGAAAGTCATTTGCAGAAATATTGGTCTTCTCCAATTCTTTTCCGGTTAGTTTCTCCCATGTCTGAACTAGTTCCATTTGTGTGAGAATGTTTTCGCTAGGTCTAATATACACTGTTTTATTAATCGTTCGAGGATCGTTAAGCGTCTTTGCAGTATATTTTGCAACGTCGTCTTCATTTACAAATACCACTGTAATAGATGAATGAGACTAAATGTTAACATACCATTTTTAGATACGAAAAGGGCGAATTCATAATTATGAAAATATAAGAGCCTTCCATAAGAGTTCTACCTTTTACATTTCCATCCCCATAAATATCAACTTTTTTCTTTGGAGGGACCAAAGTTCCCATTTGAGATAAATTTCCGGCAAAGTATGCGGCAAAACAAGCCCCGACGAGATATGTGTGTGGGATTCCGGCAGCCTTAATTGCATTTCGTACTTTTAGTTTTTGATCGAATGTTTCGCTTCCCGGCGGAATCGCATGTCCCATACGCGATGGATCCATTCCAAATTCTGATGGTAAAAATCGCTGAAATGTTCTTACATGTTAATACTTTTATGACATAGTTTATCGAAAATATTTTTAGAATTTTAGTTTAAGCACAAGTTAGTTTAAACTAAATAACACAACTGATACAGTGCCGGCTCAATAATATTAAAGGCCTCTAGGCAAAAAATACTTTGAAACCTTTAAAAAAATTTATATTAACTAATAATTTTTAGAAAACATGTAAAAAAACTTATATAATATATTGTTGTTATTTAGTGTGTGTTCTAAATTTTTTTAAGAAATTTAAAAGTTTATATATTATTGTTTAATCATCATCTAAATTTAAATTTTATATAATATATATAGGTGAAAACAAAATTTGGGTTTTAATATTAATAGATTTAGAGTTTACACTCGAAGTGGTCGCAGCAATTATAACTCCAAATATATTGTTGAAGGCACATGCGACAGAAACTAACACAACCGACTTGTTGTTTTTTGTCTAAGGCACATGCGGCCGGACGTTATACTTTAGTTAGTAGTTTGTAATTAATTGAGTTTATATCATGTCATAACTTTGATACAAGAATTATATTAAAACATAATTTAAAATTAATATTTCTTACAACTTTGTAGTAGTTAGAAAAAGGGAGACTTCGTGTTACAAAGCTAATGAAACTTGACGTTTCTAAGTAATTGATTATTGTATTAATGTGTGTATGTAGAAAAGTCAATTCAATTGGGGCCGTTAACAAAACGTAGCCAGTTTTCAAAGATGGTTTCGGACAAAACATTGTTTCAATTCTTAATCCACTTATACTTATGTTTTCACTTTCAATCTTCCGTCGTTATAGACCCGTTTTTTTGTAGTGATTGTTGACAATTTTTACATTTTGTTAATCCAATCAATACTCTTAGTTAATTTGATTAGACCCGTAATACGGAGATATGATAATTCTTATTTTAAAAAGTTATTTGTCATGACAGGACTGAATAACTAGGGTATTCAAATACTTACGACCATCAAATATCTAATATCTTATCAATTGATAAAGAATGGGACTTGTGTCCATTTTTATGAAATATTTTAATGGAGCTCTATATTATACAAGAGCTTCAAATATGTCAAAAACAGTATATTTTTACATTTATTTATGAAAATATATGTTCTCTATATGTAATTGACAAATATAAATTTAGTTAGTAATTTGTAATTGAGTTGATATCGTGTCCTAACTTTGTTACAAAAATTACATTAAGACATAATTTAAAATAAACATTTCTTACAACTTTGTAGTAGTTAAATAAATAAAAAAATTTGACCAGAAAAACATAAATTTTTTCTAAAGATATATAGTAACTAAAAAGTTACTTGAGTTGTAAGTGAATAAAATGTAGAATTATATAAATTCTTTATTTTAAAAATATTTTTGTTTAAATTATTTTTACGTTTAGATATAAATTTTGTTATTACGAAAAATAAGAAAATACACTTTGTCAGATGGAGGTCTGATTATTTCAGATCCGGCTCTGTTCATATGGTATTGATAAAATACATTTTTTTCAAATTGATTATGTGATGATGTAAACATATATATGTGTATGTGGGCCTTTGACCTTGATGTATGTGTTTTGTTTTTTTTCTTTTAGATTGATATGTGTGAGTGAATATTAAGCAAAGAAGTTCCTTTTACCTTGATGTTACCGGCCTCTTTGATGGCTTCAACGAGCTTGAGCTGAACGAGAATGTTGTGGCTGCGAAAGTGCACACCGGACATGGCGGAGACAACAACGTCGACTTGCTTCACGGCGGAGACAAGGCTCTGGTGATCGGAAAATGAGGCTTCGATGAGACGTGCTCCGAGTCTTTTGTAAGAGAAAAGGAGCTGCACCTTCTCGATGTCCACTCCGATCTCCGGCCGCTGCAAAACGTAAGTCTCGTGTCCCTCAGCCAAACACGCACGCACGATCCTTCTCCCCAACGTCCCCGTACCGCCAACCACAAGAACGCGCGTTTTCTCGCCGCTTTTATTCTCTCTCATCTCTCTAAGATATGTGTGTTTTCGTGGAAGACCTGATATATTGTGTTCGTCAACAGTTCGAATATTTATACACATACACGTCTACATGTATGTGTGTGTACGAATATATAGAAAAATGCAACTTTGTGTATTGGTTACACAAAAATTACCGAGCTTAGGGCCATAGACTCTTCGGACTGGAGAGAATGGTCAAGTTAAATTAGTTTTTTTTTTGTTTCTTGCTCAAAGGCTCTGCATATATGTGTGTATACTAAAATTATATATGCATTATGATTGTTTTTTTCTTACAGGATATGCATTATGATTTTTAAACAAAGATATGGATTATATATCATGATGTTTTATAGCGAACCCAGTAAAGTAAAAACTAAATATTTATACTTTTATATAATTAATTTACAGAAAATATTATTCTCCTAGCAAGAACTGTATCCTTTTTTTGTTTTCTTCTATTGTTAACGACAAGTCGACAACATCCATTATCACATTAAAAAGATCAATTTGCTATATAACCGTATTGAATTCAGAAAAACGTTTCTAGCCATCATAATCGAATAATAAACTGAGTAACCAAATAATATTTTTCTGGACAGTTATAATCCTTGTAGATAGAGAAAAAAATGATATATTATATGAATTTGTTCAATAGTATTAGCTTTGAATGTCCAAAACCAATTCTATGTGTATTATAAAATATCTTAATTACAATATAAACTCTACCAAAGTAGATAAAATTCATAGAATAGTTAATTGAAGCAACATTTTTAAAAAGTAAAATATACAATTTTAATATTCTATACAGAATGGGATATAATAGAATGACACGTTTTAAAAAAAGAAATATAGAATAGAAGTAGAGGTTTTTACTAAGAAAAATGTATCTATATTTTACAAATTTTATAGCCGTTTACAAAATTTCAAATTATGGCATATGTGAAAAAAATGTAGAGTTTTGCCAATGTAATTATTTACTTGAATCATTTTTATTAACAAAATCAAAAGTAAATGAATTGGAAAGAAAACAAAAAAGAGTTTGTAACAAATAGTAAAAAAATGAGAGAGAATGACAAAAAATGTAGTGTAGATTTTATAAGGATATAATTGGTAATATTATAGATTATATAGAAAACATTAATTTTTTTTTCATTTTTTGGTTAGTTCTTTAGTTATAGTTTTTTTTGGTTAGTACTGCTATAATTTCTCTAAAAAAATAGTTCATATACTCTATATCTAGTTACAAATTTTTCTTGGCCTCACTATATAATGAACTAATGATTGATCAAGTATTCCACAATGAATTACTGGATATTAAACTAATCGGAATGCCTTGAGGTGGTTCGATTTAGACCCGTTAGGTAATAATAATATAAGTATGCCAAGTAGGTTTTGATATCTACTTCAATCATTTTAAAAAGTTATACTTTTAAAAGGCCTGGTGCTGTCGGTAAAAATCAAAGGAGAGGAGAGGCTTATACAGTCCATTCTCCATTCTTAAAGGAATCTGATCTTCTCTTTGAGGTGCTGGAAGAGGGACAGCTAGGCATTGACCCTGATACGGGTAGGCTTAGAATTACCCCATAAGTCCTCGAAGGCATGCAGCAGTATCTAATGGGGGCTAATGAAGATGAGAAGGCAGTGAGACAGGACAGGGTTAAGAACTCAGTCGCTAAGGTTCAAAAAGATCCGTTGGCCTCAAAATCAATCCTGCAACTTGTCCGACATCATGTGGTTACTAAGGACCTGGACAAAAGGAAAGGGCTTGTGTTTATATCTGCCTCTGCGTCTATTTATGCGGCCAGCTTACATATTTGTTTGTATCCTTTTTTTTGTTTGGTGTGGTGTAGATCTTATGAGGATAAAACTGGTATAGAGAATATTAATTTATTTTTTTATTTTTTGGGTTAGTTCTTTAGTTATAGCTTTTTTGGTTAGTACTGCTAATTTTTCTATAAAAAAACTAGTTCATACACTCTAAATATAGTTACAAACTTTTGTTGGCTTCATTATGCTAATGATTGATCAAGTATTCCACAAATGAATTGATGGAGATTAAACTAATCGGAATGCCATGAGGTGGTTCGATTCAAACCTGTTAGGTAATAATAATATAAGTATGCCAAGTAGGTTTTGATATCTACTTCAATCATTATAAAAGCTATATCTTTTTGGATATGATGTAAGCTTAAGGATCTGGAGGTTTGGTCAAGATGTGTGGTGTTACACACATGACACTCGTGCACCACATGAGACGCTGCAAATTCATGAAGTGACGTGGAACATTTGTATTGGCCTTCAAGGATTATGTTTAACTCCAATTTTCAATTCAAAGATAGTAACAATTTTTTTTCTATCAACAATTCAATAACACGCATTAAGATAGCAATAATTTAGTTTGAATTTAAGAGATCATTTATTGATTGAATTAATTTTTTGAGTATACAAAAGAATTAAGTCGTCAAAAAATTGTTTAGGTCCTTGAAAAAATGAGCCGAACCTTCGAATTGAGTAAAAACATAGAAAAGCTTTTATAATCGTTGCTAATCCTAGGTTCGGGTGTTAAGTGTCCACTCTTTGATGATCTAAGTCTATATTTATATATGTTTAAGTCGATTTTTTTCCTTTTTCTACTCGAAATCGAGCGTCTTTTTTCTTTTCTAGGCAGATCTGCTTCTTTTATTTTAAAATTTCCACCGCTTTTTTACTGCCGCTTTTGACCTAAGTCAATCTTAATTTAGAAAGAATTTTTTAGATGATGCAAAGTCCATCTCCAACAATATGGCCCACCAAGTTTCCTTGTGCTCGGCAAATTTGAAGAATAATTGGCTCGACATATATTAAGATCGGCCATTTTTTGAGATTTGATATATTGCATGATTTACTCAACCGCCACCTGGATTCAAAAATCGAAGCATCGCGTAAGTTTAATGATGATTTGCCTCGAAAAGTGCTTCCTTTCTTTTATAAAACCATTGTCAAATCTCTTTATTTTTCATTCTCGCTCTTCAACCGTAAATGTAGCTTCTTTTTCTCTACCTTGCCTTCCTTGATTTTCATTTTTTCTTTGTATTTTCTAATCAATTTTTCTTCTTGTTCTTTGCGATTCGCTACATGATTTCTTCGATATGCACAAGCTTCTTAGTATTCTTCGCGTTTTGGTCATCAAATAATGTCTTTGATCCGAAAATGCTCTGGTTTGACAAATCATGGTGTTGATGCATCCGAAAGTGCTCTAGTTTGACGAATCTGGTGTTGTTGCATATTGTGATCGACGTAGGATCGCTATTTCTCAAATTTCTAGAACATTATTGTTCGGCTTACTTGTTTTGGAGGCCAAGTGCAACATATCAATCAGCTGCCATATGTCGAAGGAGATGTCTTCTATTGGCAGGATGAAGGAAAGTCATGGGTGCTACTATGTCAGTATGAGTCTAAATTTGAGAACGTAGAACATCCAGAGGACAAGGGCATCATCGCTGGTCGGACATCAGTTTCGCTCGAATCCAAGAAAGTTTGATAACTTTCATTGATTCTAATGAAACCCTTGATTCTTAACGACGACTTTGTTATTATTCCTTTTGGCCGACTCGAGAAAGAATGAAAGAGATAAGAGGACGATACCAAACTATGACGAGCAACTTCAGAACGCTTCGTCTTCTAATAAGGGAGAAGACGTAGTTCTCAATGACGTGTCAGCTCAGCCTAACAATCAGCTAGTAAAATATGGTTATTGAATGTATCATGAATGAAGACGTCGCGTTTTAGGCCTCTAGTTTGAAGAAGAAAAGAAAAAAATTGCAAAATCTAATCCGAATATTCCAACCAAGAGTGATATTGAAAGACTAGCTGGTATTTCCGACATCTTGAGACCCAACTTTCCTTACTTTGACTACCATTCCTAGTGATGCTTTGCTACAACGGTAAAAGAATGGTGAGACTAAGATCGAAGAACTTGTTGTAAAAAAGCAGTAGCTCAAGTGTCAAATCCTTATGCCATCTCGTATGACTACAAGAAATACTTCCTTTTCGGAATGACAGGGATGAATGTGCCGAGCTATTCCAACGAATTAGAGGATCGGCAATTGAATCACCATCTGTAAATGATCTTATTGAGGCAGAGGCATATCGTGATCTAGCTCGGGCTGAAGCTACGGTGCATCTTCTTTTTATCTCAGTTATTTATTGATAAGTATGACCCATGTGAATCTAGAATAGTCATCAACTAATTCAAACACGTATCTCTTTCCTCCAAGACTTTCTACTTGCATTGGTCCCAATATGTCCATGTTAACAAAGTCCAAGGTACGCCTGGTCTGAACATCTTGAACTTTGACTTATTTTTCTTGATAGCATGGTCCGCACACCATGACATCTTTTCCTTTGAGATGCGGTATCCCGCGAACTATTTCCTTGTTCACAAGTGTAGTAAGATTCCTCATGTTCATATGTCCAAGACGTTGGTGCCACAAATGCAAGTCATCCTTTGCACTCATACAGTTTGATGAACTTTCCCACATGTAGCAGTTGTTACCTGATCGGAATCTTTTTAGTCCAACATGTCCATCTTCACTGATTGCTCGGCGTTCTGTTTTGGTGAAAACAACTGATAAGCCTTCATCACACAGTTGACTAATCAGATTAGCTTTCAAACCTTGAACCAAGTACACATTCATCAGCCGTGGTAGTTCTGCATCGCTTGTGTTTCCTTTCCCTTTAATCGCTCCTCGACTACCATCCCCAAAGGTCACTTTTCCTCCTTTGATGGGTTGAATATGTCGCAAGTGTTTAAGAGTTCATGTCATATGTCTCAAACAACCACTGTCAAAGTACCATGATTCTGCTTTCTCCTGCTTTTGACTTGCTTGGGTATAAGTCCTTTATACTCATCTGTATTTTTATTTTGTGATAGTTCCGGAAGTACTTGCCTTGATTCCACTCCCCACCAACCCTTTTCCAAAATCTATTGCATAAAGCTTTTACATGGCCAGCGTTGCCACATAAGTAACTTGACGTACGTTCATGTATCCCAGTCCTTGAGTTTGTTTTCTTCCTGTGACATGATTTGAGGTTCCATCTGACTTCATATTGTGGTGATACACCTGATCCGTGCTGAAACCCAACGAAAAAAACTTGGTCTTCCCACTGTATGTTTCTCTTCTTCCTGAAAAACTAAGACTCATGTTTGTCTTCCAGTCCTCCCATAGCTCATGATCTTATTCAGTTGTTTGCTCCCAGTAAGCATTTTAATCTGTTTACGCACTTCATTGTGTTCCGCTTGAATTTTCTCCGTTACATCCTTCTATGTTCAGTGTTCTTCTGCTAGTTTGTCACTTCTCTTAGCAAGTTCTAGTTTTTCTCTTGTAGAGTTAAGCTTTCCTTGCTGAAGTACATCTATGAATGGCTCAAGTCATATCTTTTCACCAGTGTCTCACATACTTGCTTATAGTTGTTACCAAAGTCTTCTTCTGGTTCTTCTTCAGATAGTTATTCTTCTGACTCTGAGACTTCCCCATCTTATTCAAACTCAGCTATCCCCACAAAGGCGACAAAGTTGCTAACATCATAGTCTTCTTCAGAGTTTTCTTCATCAGCCCCTAGCATGGATTTTTCCTTCCTATGTTTCTGATCATTTACACACTCCAGTTGTGTATGGCCAAAGCCTTTGCATCCAAAGCACATGATCTCTCTTCTCTTGGCTGTTTGACACTCATTCTTAAAATGTTTGTAGCCTTTGCACTCATGGCACTGCATTCCAACCTTTTTATCAGCTTTATCTCATTCAGGCACCCTTTTGATGGTTCCTGGTTTACGATATTCTTGCCCTTGTTCTACTCTGCGTAGTACTCGATCAAACCTTCGAACCAAAATGCTTACATGATCCTCTCCATTCGGTTCCTTATTTGCAGTGGTTTTGTGATGCAAGTGCTAACACTTTTGGTTTCGTCACACCTTCTAACTCAAGTTCATGAGCCTGCAGCATTCCCACAACTTCATAATAGCTGATTTCGTTGGTGTTGAGAGACATAATCATGGCAACTTTATAGCCATGAATTTGGATGGTAGACACCGAAGAAATTTCTTCACCAATTTCTTCTTTTTATATTTCTTTCCTAGGGTTAGTGCTTCTTGTGCTAGAGCACTGATATTCGAGCTAAAATCTGAGATTGATTCATTCTCTTCCATCTTTAGGTTCTCAAACCTTGTGGCTAAAAGATCCTTTCTTGAATTTTACACCTTTTTGGCTCCTTTAAAATAAATTTGCAGTATATCCCACGCTTTTTTTGCAGATTCACAACCTTGAATCAGCTCGAACTGCTTTCGTGCAACACTCCCGTGGCTAGTAGTAAGAGCTATGCAGTTGTACTTAGATTGCTTCAGCTCATCTTCAGTCCAGTGCTCTTCAGATTTTGAGATCATCTTCCCTTCTTCATTTTTGAATTTTTTTTCTTTCCATCCGGATACAACCGCTTTCAATGCCAAGGCATCAATTCCTTTGATGAAAGATCTCATCCTAGCCTTCCAAAAACCATAGTTTTCTGCATCAAGGATCATTTTTTATCTAACCACTGCTTCTTAATAGCTCTCCATTATTTTCGCAGAATCTCACATGTTTTGTTAATTATAAGTGACTGCTCTGATACCAAATGAAAATGCAAGAGCTATTCAAATAGGAATTGATACACATAATGACATAGGGGATTTCTATACTCAAAAATATATCACTAGAGAATTCTTTAAGCTTGCTTACAAGTTCCACTTAAAGAAAACAACGTCAAGACATTCCTTGACTTGTAACTCTAGCCTTACACACATTCTAGGATCTATACTTGATCCAAGAACCTTCAAAACCCCTCTAGTCCCCTTAGTTTTAGCTTTCTTGTATAAACTAAACTAATATGCTAAAGCTCACTCTTATTTGCATGGGGGCACATATAATTGCCTAATGCCTATTTATATATTTCTCACAATACCCTAGATCTCCCTAAATCTTCTCTCCTTTTTCTCCAACAAAATTGGAAGATTTCCTTTTTCAAGTAAATCTTCCATTATTGATATCGGGTTGCGATCTAGGTCTTGATTCGCCCTTATCCACTCCGTGTCCAGCTCCTCAATCCTGTTGCTTATTTTGCACGCGCTCGTTTGTCTCCTCAAGCTTCTTGATCAATCCGCTTGTACAACTTGTTGAATCAATTACCAACAGCATCAGCGATCTGTGTGTGTCAATAATGTGTATGTCACCAACTTGGAAACCAAGGAAAAAAAGACAAGTGTGTATCACCAAAATGGAAAGAATGTGATATGTATTGAGGACGAGACCCAAGGATTAGGATTGGCCGAGTGGACGAGACTCAAGGATTAGGGTTGGCTTTAGGTAAATTAGATATTGACCAGTTTCTAATCACTCAGGTGATGTTATGTAAATATGATTGAACTAATCTTTGTGGATTGTTGATGTGTTGCGTTCTTGACGCGTACTAACAGTTGTTTTTGAGTCTTTACCGAGTTCTTTTGGTTGTTTTTGAGTCGTTTCATGTTACTAAGAGGCTGTGGACAAGGATTAGAGTTGCTGGAGACATTTGAACGAAAAGGAGAAGAAGCCGAGCAAAAGGAGTTCAAAACACCGATTTGGTACATGGACGACTCTGGAGCACCCACTCCGGTCCGGAGCACCCGCTCTGGTATCTTAGGAATCCGATTCTCTTCAATAAAAGGGTGCAAAGCCTTAATCAGTTTTTAAGTTTAGTTTACGATTTTCTACTTCTTCTAGAGAGAGAGAGAGAGAGACGGCGACTTTTGAAGAAGATTTCTGAACCCTATTTCTTTCTAATAAAAGTTTTATGGATTTCCTTTCATCTATTGCTATGTTCTGTTTTTCTATGTCTGACTAGACTCTCGTGCTAGATTAGGGGTTTTTCAATGGAGACCATGAGCATTTGAATCAAATACGAATAAGGCTTAATCAAATTATCTTCATCATTGTTGATCTTATTGCTGAGTTTTAATTGATCACTAATTCTCTGAACATAGGTATTCATATTCATCAAAAGTGCAATAGGTTGCTAGAAGAAACCTTGATGAACAATTTGTCCTTATCCAACGGCAGTTGATGCTAAGGCAAATTGTGAATAAATCGAACATGTTTGTTAATGCTTGTTTGCAACTTTAGATCTAAACGATAGTTTAAGATTTTTAGATTGTTAGAATAAAGTTGTTGTTTCCACGACAGTGGCCCAATCTTATCACTATGTTCGAATTCGAGATCTGAGCCTAATTATCCACTGAATAGCTGTTCGGTTCCTTACTCTCTCCTGCGAATGCTCCCTATTCTAGTATTCTGTTTATTTGATTTCACCATTCGTTTACATTTCTGCAATTGTTACTAAAAATCAATCATAGATCATCTTAGCTTAATATTGTTTTTTTGTAGAAACTTAGTGTAACATTGGTCCTCTGGAATCCGAATCTTTTATATTACAATCTTCATGTTGTGCACTTGCAGTAGAAAATAAGAGTTAAAATCCAGTGTATCAATTGTTGAAGTGATGAAAGAGCTAATAGTGGTTCAAAAACTAATCATGCTCAATGAAGGGAATTTTGAGCACTGGAAGGTATGTACAAAGCACGTTATCCGTGCTATGGATGAGGATAGTTGGTCAGATGTTGTAAACGGTTGGAAAGAACCTAAAATCCTTACAAAAGTTAAGCAGCAAGGGCAAAAAATCATAGACAAATGGACTTAAGCAGAAGAAAATGCATCTAATTATAACTCAAAATCTATATCCACTATTTTCTATGCATTTGACAGGGAGCAATTCAAGCTTATTCAAGGGTGTGAATTAGCAAAAGAAGCTTGGGGATACATAATTAACCATCTCGAAGGGCACACAAGTGCTAAGAGGACTTGACACAATCATCTAGCCTCGAGATGTGAAAATTTGATAATGGGACATGATAAGTCATTTGGTAGTTTTATTTCTAAGTTGAGTTCAGTAGCGAATCAGGCATCACTTCATGGCAAAAATGCAAAGAAAATAAGTTAGTTAAGAAACCGTTTAGGTGTTTACCACCTAAGTTTGTTGCATACAAAGAAATTATAAAAGTTATAATGAACACATATGATATGAAATTGGGTCGACGATCTATTTCCCTCTCGAAACTATCATATAACATTGTGATTACTCAAAGTTTCGATTCTAATCCATATCTCATTAGTTTTAAAGTTCAAAACTTATTTCCCTACAATTTGAAAGATCGAAACCTAATTCCACACATAACTGAAAGTTCGAGACCTTAATACACACAAAATTGGATTACGAACGGTTTACTGTTTACCAATCACTCCTTAACCACGATTTACTAACCAAAACAAAATTAAACCGTAAAAAACCTGATTCTAACCCGATTACAACCCGTTTAGATGGGTTAAACCATCAAATTAAAACCTCTTTCAAAATCGAAAAATCCCCAAAAAATCCCCTATACTGTGTTTGTGCAAAATCGAAGCGACGAACCCTAAATCTTTCTGCCGCCGTGAAATAGAAGCCTCCGGCGACAAATCTTTATCTACAGCATCCGAAATCGATGGCGCTCACGAAGTATCATGATATCCCCTTGTTTCTCGACGAATTTTTCTTGGATTTTGAAATCTTTCCCAAAATTTGACCCCCACACCAACACCTCCTTGGCACACCTACGAGTCTTCCAGCTGGGCGCACACTTGAAGATTTACTCGAATCTCTAGATACATTGCTCATCCTTACTCCTCTTTCAATTTTACCTAGAAATCGATTTTCCCCAATTCAATTTTTTAGGGTTCTTCCTTTCTCCTCTACCCAGATAAAATTTCAAAAACAAAAGATAACGTAAACTTGATTTTCGGGTCGGATTTAGAGCTGTGTGGGTTTAATTTGAGTCCGGGCTATCTCCATCAAAACCGGTTTTTAAACGGTTTGGTATCGATTGCAGCTGGTTTTATATTGGTCTTGAGCGCGTAACCAAAAATTTCAAATCTGTGTGGAATTAGGTTTCGATCTTTTAAATTGTGGGGAAATAGGTTTCGAACTTTAAAACTAATGAAATCTGGATTAGAATCGAAACTTTGGGTAATCACAGTGCTATATGATAGTTTCGAGGGGAAAATAGATCGTGAGTCCTATGAAATTTGATCAACTTCTGGGAACGCTTAAAGGTGAAGAGATGGAAGTATTATAAAACCAACTTAAACTCTCCAAAGGAATAGCCCTCTAAGTAAACAAAAAAAGTAGAAGTAGAAAGAGTGCAAAGTTGGAACCTAATATGGGATTAATAGCAAGAAAAATCAATAAAATGCTAAAAAGATTGAAAAAGGTCAAACACGACATTGAGAAGGTTCCAGAACGATGATAATGGTTGACTGAATTAGAAGAGTTTGAGCTGTACAAGACGCTAAGAGAGATTTGGGGGTTTTTGTTGAATGGAAGTTTGAGCTGTACAAGAAGCTAAGAGAGATTTAGGGTTTTTGTTGAATGGACAAAGACAGTAGCAAAACTGTTATATACGTAAGCTATCTCTTCTTCTCGACGACCTAGTTACTTTTTGTTGTAACCTTTGTGTTAGGGTTTTTATTAGTAAGACAATTTCCTAAACCTTAAACCCATTTCGAGTATCTATTAGATAGGTGAAATCCGAGTTCAACAATTGATGGCGTTTGAGGAGGGAGATATTCTAACCTAATAAACCTAAAGCTTGAAAATGTAAGTAAAATTGTTGACCTCTGTGACGTTGTCTCTAATACCTCCGCCATTATCATCGATCTCTTCAATTTCTCAGATATGTTCTACATTGTGTTTAGTAAAATTTGGCCCCATTCATGCTTAATAATAATCTGTTTAAATGTTTTTACTTGATTTAATATGGCTTTTAGTTAAACCGGATAATTATCTCAAATAATAAAATATTAGTATAATTATTTTAATTTGATAAAATTTAAAATTTAAAATAAATATTGCTATTATTTGGAAATGTGGTGAACGGGTTATGGTTGGTGTTTTATAATTGATATCTTCTAAGAATTGATCTATAAAACCTACAAAATATCTTAATCCGATGTAAAATGGATTATTTTATTTTAACACTCATACATGTATAATAACATTTATATAAAAAAATAATTATGATTTTGATTATAAAAGAGTATAATCTAACTAATTGTTATAATCTCAATATTAGACTTATTCATACTGTTCATATAAAACTATATATCATATATTAATATCACATAATTTTCACAACTAAACTTTTAATAAAAGATAATCTCACAAAATTATTTTAAAAAAATGTATGCAGGACCTAATGGTTTTATTAAAGTGACTAACTAAAATTTAAACTCACAACTCATGAATAAAGCGTTGGTCTTTGATTATTTGTAAAAAAAACAATTTAATGGTCTTAAACTATAGCTGCAACTAGCTTGTTAAGTAGGATTAATAAAGACTTAAAAGCACTGTTTTCAACATACTGTATTAAAACAAACAGAAAATTAAATTTTTTAAAATGAGTTATGAACAACAGGCGAAGTTAGCTTGTAATTTCTTGTTCTTGTCGTATTTCAAAAATATTCTTCGATCGGATCTTAATAAAATAATATTATAGTAATTACAAAAAACTAAGTAGAAATAATTAAAAAAAACATATTCATATCTCAACTTAACTCAAATGCAAAGATATTAATCTGAACTCAAAAAAATATAGGTCTACATACATCACTTAACTATTTTCAAATTTATATATCCAAGTTTAAAAATCATAGGCAATACTTTTATTTGAACTCCTTGCCTTCTTTTAATGCTGTACTACCAATAAAAAAAGTTTTACTTTGGTAAATTTTTACTGTGTTATCATTTTCTTTTATTTTGTATTAATCCTATAAAGCATACAACAACATACAATTAATTTTACTTATGGTCTTTAATTATTATATTGTAGTAACTCTTACTCAACCAATTTGTCTTTATAATTATAAAAGAGAAAATATAAAAGCACCGAAATTTAAGATATTTGTAAAGCATTTAGCATGTTGGTTATTCAAAATCTCTCACATAAATAGCAAATTCAAAACAGAAAAAAATTTAATATTTAAATGAAAAACAAATTTGGACAATATATAAAATATTAAAATAATTAAAATTGATGATGTGTCAACTGATGTGACAGTTGATTGAACCAACTTGATTTAGCAATTGGAAATATTTCATCTAACCGGGCAGCTGGCTCATTATCCAACTCATCATTGTTTACCATTTCATGAAAATATTGGCTGTATTTTAGGGTTCGGGTCTATAAATTTTAAAAACAGTAGCGAGTCTTTAAAGTTTAGGTATATTGAATTTAGGTAATGATATTGTACCAAAATATTGTAAACTAATATATTACAAATAACAACAACAACAAAATGTCTACTTCAAATTTGAAATACTTTAAATGGTTAGGAAATATTCTGAACAAATAGTACAAAAATTCTATTGAGCTCGTTAGTCGAGGGTGTCAACGACGAATGGAATATCCAAAAGCATATGGTAGGTATTCATTGCCGTGCGAATACATTGAGAGAGACAAATATAGAAAAAATATTTTATAAGATTTTTAAAATAATTATTATAATTTAAATTGAAATAATTCAAAACATAAAAAATAAACAAAACTATAGATAAAATATACAATATCAAAAAAAGACTAAAATACATTAGGTTTTTTATAATCTCTTTCACCAAATTCTCATTAACTTAAAAACGAGAATAAAAACAAAGTTGACCTCGTAACATAAGAAAAACAAAGACCAGAATTGTGGGTCAAAACATTGATAGTTTTTAGAGACAAAAAATCCTGAAGGTGTAGGCTAAAACTATTTTAAAAAAATATATTTACACAGTTTTTTATCAAATTTTTGTAATCTTAAAGAAATTAGTCTAAATTGTAAAAAAAAGAAATTGAGAAATTGCGGGATTCAATGTGAGTTACATTGCGCCTGATGCGGCGCTGAGGAGAAGACAATTAATCATATTCTCTTTGAATGTCCTCCAGCCTTACAAATATAGGCGTTGTCACATATACACTCTAATACAGATATGTTCCGGGGGACTTTGTTATATGCAAATATGGATTACTTATTCTAGAGGTTGCCCATGGATGATAGCAACAAAAGCTTTCCATGGATGTTGTGGTATATTTGAAAGAGTAGAAACGATAAATTGTTCGGAAATAAAAATAGAGATCCACGGGATATCCTGACAAATGCTGACTCCGAACTATTAATGTGGACTGACGCCCAGCTTAAGCAATATGAGCCAGCACTAGAAATTGTAATGCACACTTTAGAAAAAAAATGGATTGTGCTGCTTTATTGATTGCTCATGGAAGAAAAATGATACGTTTCCAGGACATGGATGGAGCTGTAGACAGACCGGCGTTGATGGAGTTATGGGGGCAAGAAACATCAGTTGCAGCTCCTCACCTTTATATGCTGAATTGGAAGCACTACTTTGGGCGATGGAATGCATCCTTGCCTATCACCACAAAGAGGTCACCTTTGCTACCGACTGCTCGGATCTAATGAAGATGGTGCCTGAACCACGCGAATAGCTGGCTCTCACGACACATCTAGAAGAATTTCAACGCTGCACGGAGTATTTCAGCAGGTTCGACCTCATACATGTATCTCACACGCGTAACACAAAGGCGGATATCCTGACACGGAGTATACATATTCTATCGCCTGCAACAGTTTACGCTGACTTAGTACCTCGGAGTTGGCTATGTCCCACATAGTTTACCAATATTGTTGATAAAAAAAGATTGTAAAAAAAAGAACTTAATTTTTCGCACAGAACACAATCACATGTAAGAATATTGGCAGCTCTTAAAAACAAAAACTCATTAGAATTGTGTTAAAATATAATAAAAGTGACTAAATAAACTGATTATTTTAAACAAAAATATAGTTTGAATTCAAGTGGAGGCTAAACTAGAAGAATACTCTAACCACTAGAATAAAATTGAATTTTGGTAATTAGAAGTCCTAAAAGTTTTATATTAGTTGGCAGCCTTACACAAATGCCTTTTTCACTATGCTATAAGCTTGGTTTTGTAGGTATTCATCCTCTGGGGACGAGAAACATCTCCTCGCTGAGGACTCCAAGAGCTTCTTTTGATTGGGATCGCCTTCGGAACGAGAATGAATGATTATCTCCCAAAGACTTTCCAATATCCAAATTAGGTTTTTTCAACAAATAGTGGAGTAGTTGAGAAGCATATGGGTTACGTGTGAGGAGTTTCATCGATAAATCAGAGTTTCTATTTACTAAAGAATATTTTATTATTGTGTTTTGGTGATCCGATCACGAGAGGAACTCACATCTGTCATATTATCATATATTTAACTTTTGCGATTATGTCATGTTCATCGCCTTTTTCCCCAATTTGGATAATTGCACCTAAATAGTTGGTGGGGCTTTCCTGTAGAAGAGTTCTCTCGAGTTCGGTTGGCCTGACCGATCTGACAATCTCTAAGTTGGACCCACTTCTAGCCACGTGTCATCCGCTAATTTGCCCATGCAAAACTGTCCGACAAGAACTGTTGTAATGTCCATTTGATAATGTTTACTTATTAAACCCCTCTGTAAAAATAGAATATCAATCCAGCATTTAACAAAGAAAAATGTGGATCAGCAAATAATAGAAAATGAACAAAATGATCGAATCTATTGGTCTTAAACTACATTTAAGAAAGACCACGTCTAGAACAAGTTTGTCAAGAGTCTTTTTTTTCATTTTTTAAAAGGACTTACAATATATTGACTTATTAAAACGATTTTACGAAAGGGATTTCAAAACTGAAAGTCTGAAACGCTAAACTTAACACTTACTTGCTGTTTTCATTCAAAAAGAAAATCCCATGGAACTACCGTCTCATTTTACTAGTTTACAGCCTATTGGGTCAGTTTTGCCTCAACCTCACATCCTTTGTGGGCGATATGATCCATCACATTCTGGCTCACCTCTTGACAACACTATGGACCATGGTCATGGCTTAACCCGTGCAACTAGGGAAGACGTTTGGGGTGGAAAAGATCTTGAAAGAGTTTTAGAAGAGATCGATGGGGACAGAAACATAAAAGCTTTTGTGAAGATTGATGTAGAGACTATTCAACCCTTCAGTCATGACCATCATCTAAGGTTCCATGAGAATAGCAACTCCTACAGTTATGAAAACAAGTACTGTCAAGCATGTTGCCTTCAACTTATAGTTTCTGAGAGTTTATATGGTTGTATGCAATGTGACTTTGTTCTCCACGAAGCATGTGCAACCCTTCCTTGTAAAAAACACCATTCACTACACAAACATCGACTTACACTCCACCCTTTCCCTCTTAAGCCCAAGTTTGAGGCTTATGTCAATGGCATGTTCGCATGCAATGGCTGTGACCAATTAAATTGTGGTTTCATGTACAAATGCGGCAAAAAAGATTGTGGGTTTCAACTAGATGTCAGGTGCGCTTCTCTTACCAATCCTTTAATCCATGAAAATTACCATCAACTTGATCATCACCTCTTCTTCACTAAGACAAGAGGTATATGCATGAGTTGTAAATCTAGTAAGTGTTCAAGTTATCTCCTAGAATGTAGGAAATGCAACTTCGTTTTGGGACTTAAGTGTGCTACGCTGCCTAGTGTGACACAGTACAAACATGATGGGTCTCCTCTAACTCTTTGTTACGGCCAAGAAAATACAAGAAATCTCCAATATTGGTGCGACAAATGTGACTTGGAAATAGACGAGAAAACATGGTTCTATACTTATGATTTTTCTAAGGTCAATCTTCATGTTAAATGTTTGTTGGGAACATATATTTACATGAAGCCGCACCATATCATCTATATAAACGATGAAGAAGTTGAAATTGTTCGAAACGATGGTAGCTCTCAAGCGTTTTGCTATGTTTGTGGTAGACGTTGTGTAGATAAATTGATATTTAGATGGCTATATCAATATCGTTGTACTTTTCTTTGTATTGTAACTTTTTTCTTTAAGCAGTTGATTGAATATTACATATATATTTCAAGAACTACTTGTGGTATCCATTTTTGGTTATACATTGTTTAGCGATTCTGTCACGTCGCAGTGCCTTGTGGAGGCCATTTGGCTTTAATTTAGCTATGGATCTGCTAATTTAATACCACTCGTTAGTAACTTAAGATCGTTACAAAAGAAGATGTTCACAAAACCAACTAGAAGTGTGGAAATGAGCTAAGATTATATTTCAATCGACTCAACTATCCTACTTCGTTCTCAATTTTTTTATATAATTAAGTTACTTAAATATCATTTTCAAATTACTAGAAATAGTCAAAAATCAAAGCCTAAAGCATACTAAAACCTTTTAGCCCTCCTAATCTCCTATTGTATAATTTTGTGTTCTTGAGAAAAAAATACAATCATATCTCTTTTCATTATTACTCTTTTCATAGTACAATATTTTAGCTCTTTTTCTGACATCTTCATGAACTAAAATTAAGAGACCAGAAAAAATAATTAAAATCAAAATAACATATTTTACAAATATATCAACAACATTAGGGTATGTATGATTAAATCTCTCTCGGATGAAGCTAAGCTTGTCTAGCTGATTTGCAAACGCTGGCCACTGTATTAATTAGTTTGTATTAAATGCTTGATGTATCTAATGATGATGGAACTTGGTCACTATCTTTTCCATAGTATGTCATTTTTGCACTTGTAAGTTATAGTTTTTAATAATAATTTTTTAATATTTTTTTATCTAAAATAAGTTAAATAAATATGATAATATGGCGTTTAAACGATGGTACAAATTGCTAGATAAGAAAGTTATATGAATCAACGAAGACTTCTTTTTGTTTGGTCAACAATGAACGAAGACTTATGTGAAGTTTGATATTTCAAATATAGTAATTAGATTCAAACAAATGTTTTAAAATTAATAATTAACATGACATAATATATATGTCAAACAAATAACTCAAAATTTTAACGTATCTAAAAATGTACATCCAAAACATTAAAAACATGTAAATTAAAGTATATAATCAAAATTTGATTAAGCATATGCATTCGGTATCCCCGTTTGAGTTTGCATAGAGTTTTTAGGGTTTCAGATATTTCGGATATAGAGATATAAGATATTTTTGGGTATTCATAAACTTTGGATCAATCTCGGTTTAACTTTTTCATTTTTTTGGTCGGTTCAGGTTGTGAAATTGGGAACCGCTAGTAATCGAAATTAATTCGGGTCCGATTTGGTTACAGATTCAGTTCAAGTTTTCGGATAACTTCGTATAATTTGAATAAAAATATCGGGTCATTCGGATGATTTGGATAACAACACTGGATAATTTGGGTAAATTTGTATAAATCGGATAAAAAATATTCAGATAATTCGAATATTCGGATAAATATATTATGGTTATTTCAAACCTAAATATAACTTTAGTAATTGTCCCGGTTGTCCTGTGCCGGCGTCTCTGTTCTGCATTTTCTCACCTCCCGATTAGGAATCCGATTCAGCTTTGGTTTTTTTTGCTGCATTTGTCTTTCTCACCTTGAGTGGTGGAGATGTTTGGTGCTCCTATCAGTCATGACGGCTTTCGACAAAGTTGACGGTCATCACTGGTTGGGTTTCTCTCTACTTTCTCTTCTCCTTGATGCTATCTTTTGCTGTTTGGGATGTAGAAGTATCCTTTGAGTATCCTTGAATTCATTTGAGTTTAGTTTAATTAAATAGTTGCCTTTAATTTATTGAATTGTTGTTTTTTCATACTTTAACATGTTGTTTTCATCCCATGTTCTGAATAATAAAACTGGTAAAAAAATATCACATAATTATATTTTTAAACAGTTATAACAAATTTATTTTTGAAACTTCTTCAAAATCTATCCATCTCACGTAATTAATCCTAGTAAGAGGTTGATTGGTCATCCGGCTAACAACGTAGCGTTTGCGTTTGTTGGCATTTAAAAACAATCACAGAAAACAATTTGTACTGTTTTATGTTGTTCTAAACCGCTCAAAATTAATAAATTATCTCTTTATTGTTTTCGGTTGCAGATAGTTGCGGTTGGATTATTAAAATAAATTAAAAATGAAAAAAAGAAAAAATTCATTTCAAAATCAGAATATACATAATAACTTAAAAAAAAAGATTTAGATATAGTTATGAAATATATACATTTATTGATACTTGTTAATTAATATTCACTAATCATCTACCAAATTTTATAATTATATGATCTCTAAACTAAACTTTTCTCGATAAATTTTCCTTCATGATTAATATATAGTTACGATATATGATATCTAAACTAAACTAAAATCCTCTAAATCTAGCATTAATCCCCACAAAAACAAAATAGTTTCACCACTGAAATACATTTTCATCGAAACTAAAAAACAAATAAGAAACAATATAAATATTATACATATATTATTTTTTTATTTTTCATTATTAATTATTTTGAACTAATTTATTTTATATTTTATCATAATGTTTATATTGTCAACTTATTGTTTAATCCATACTGCACCCGCTAGTCAACCAGTCATAAGTGACCTCAAACATACATGTTTCCAACCGTTGCACCAGTCTTATAAATTGCTTAATAATGCTTGTAACTGTAACCGTCTGCTTCTGCAAACTTCCGTACTCGCACACAATAAGCGGTTAACCAATTTCTGAGCGAGAAATTATCTCTAAAGTTCCAATATCTAAGAACTCAAAAGTCTCTCTGTACCAACGAATTTATTTTTAAATTACTTTTAATTAGAGAAATAGGTTTATTACTTGGTTACCCAACCTAAGTTACAAAAATTATATTTATACCTGAGTTTTATCGGTCCACCAGCCCTATCGGATCTAACCCGCTGGTATAAATCAAAATCCCTAAAATTGCAAAGCCAAAACGCGATTTCTCTTCACTCATAATTTTTGAAAATCGGTTCTCCTTCATTTCCTCGTGTTCGTGAAACTAGGGATAACTATGAGAACTACCACGGATAATCATAAAAGTAAGTCTCTTATTCATGGCGATTTCGATTAATTTGTGGATGAATGTTGATTTCGTGGATCCAAAAGTTAATTGGTTTGTTATTATTGCAGGAAAGATGCCACCTAAGATAAGGTGGACAAAGAGCGCAAATTATCGTTTGGGTGAAGAAGTAGAAAATACAGAGAGAGGATCTCGGGCTTGGATTGTTGAGGAAGACCGGACGAATGAAGAAGAAGGAGATAATGACGAGGGAAGTACCAGCCATACCCTGAGTGATGGCATCGACTTAACGATAAGTAGTTCAGTTCGTAGTTCACATTGTTTTGTTCTGTAGTTCGACTCAACAATTAGGTAGAACTAGGAAAAACTACTTAGTTTTCCTGGGAAGAAAATTTTGGGATTGGTCAAAAACAATTAATACTTTCATTATGTGTTTGCTCTTGAGCTCATTTCGGGTTTATTTGTCAGCTTCGGGTTGGGATTCGTCTTTGATTTTTTGGATTTTAAGTAATATTGGCAGAACTACGTAAAACTTGTCTGATTTTGTATGTTAGTTCAAATTAGTCTTTAAGTAATACTAGTATAACTGGATAAAACAAGTCTGATTTTGTATGTAATATTAGTATAACTAGGTAAAACTATTCTTCTTACAAATTATTGAAAAAAGTCTAACATGGTAATATTTGGTACAACTGAATGTTTGTTGCATTCCGAGAAAGAAACGACAGCACTGCAACCTATGAAAATATATTTCCCGCCGGGGGAGTATAAGAAGAAAATAAAGATATCGACAATGTGTTTTATCCATGAAACTTTGAAAACTCTTGACAATTTAATGGGTTTGAAGGAAAAAAAACGGTGTTAAAGGGACAGTATGTACTGGGGTAGATGATTACCCGGATATGCCAACGACAAGGTCAAGGAAAAATGACGTGTGAAGACTATATATTTGTTTTATGGTGGTTATTTGAATTTAACTACTTGTGTTATTTGGATATTATTGTGATTTTTATTTGAATTTTATTACTGTATTACTAGGTAAAACTATGTTGGTTGTGCTTCCTAAAACTTAAGTTGTTCCATTATTAGCGATGAAAAGAGAAAGAGAAGGGAAATCCTATAATTTTTTGGAACATTCGAGTTTTGAGTGAGGTCCACCAAAAATTTCGTGAATAATTCAAATTTACAGGTTGGGTCTTTATCTTATACATGCGCCGTCTTTTACTCACATGTGTGCCGCCGAATTTATACCTAGTTATCCAGAAGATACTAGTTTTACCAAAGTTACAAATAGTTATATTTTGGGTGTTTTTCATTTCATGTAATATTACCTAACTTTTAAATTTATTTTTGTAGTTTTACAGTTGATTTAAGTTGATAAATATATTATTCAAAGTATTTTCTTATGCATTAATATGTTGGGAAACTAGATTTCTGTAACATTTCATCCTAAATTGATTATTATTTACTAAGTGATCTTAAAAATATAAATAGTATGTTGTGCAGATTCTTAGATAACAAATCAATATAATATCATTTCATACTTTGCTATTTGTTATGTTTACAACGCCAATTAGTCTATTTAGTAATGTCTGTTTGGTTTTTGAAAAAAAAAATATCAAATCAAAATTATATTTTTCAATAATCAACTTTCATTAGTAATACCAGTTTTACCAGATATACATTCATTCCTTATTAATATGTTCTTTGAAGCTTGCTGCATCTCCACGGTGAAAGAAATGGCGGAGATTAAGAACTCGACGGTGGAGGAAATGAGCTCGGGATGAAAGAGAGCGGATCGACTTGACGAGACCGAGCTGCGTTTTTTTATTAACCCCAAACGTCCTAATCCCTTTGTTACTTAAACTAAAGTGAAATTGCATTGTATAATACAAATTGTTCCAAAATTAAGTCTATAACATGTGTACCATTAAATTAAGTAAAATAATTTTTTTAGGCGTTATGACGTTTATACCCTTACTATAAATATATTAATCTTTTATTAGACAAAAAGAAAAAAAATTAACAAAAAGAAAAGTCTTTTTACGTTTTTTTATTCTTTCACCCCCCCATATTCCCCATAAACTTTTGTTTTTTTCTTTCTATATGTATTGTCATGTGGAGAGAATTGCGATGTACAGAGAATATCAGCTATTTAATTTTCTGCAATTCCAGCTATTTAATTTTCTGCAATTCCAGCTATTATTTAATATTATAGTCAACTATGTAGACTACATATATAACCATAACATATAACTGTTATATAATACGTGTCTCGAAAGCCAACTATTTTTTACTTGTAGTCAACTATTGATTCTGAATATCATGTTTCGTGATTGCATATATGTATTGATATATGTATTGCCATGTGAGGAGAATTCCAGCTATTTATTTCTGTAATTCCATATATTGTATAATATTATAGTCAACTATGTAGACTCATATATAACTACAACATATAATTGTCATATAATACGTGTATCTATAGTCAACTATTTTTTACTTGTAGTCAACTATTCATTCTGAAGAGTCTCATCGTGATTACATGTATGTATTGATTCACGTATTGCCATATGCAGAGAATTCCAGCTATTTTTTCTGCAATTTCAGCTATTGTGTAATATTACAGTCAACTATGTAAACTACATATATTACTACAACATCTAACTGTCATATAATACGTGTATCAATAGTTAACAATTTTTTTACTTGTAGTCAACTATACATGATGATTGCATATATCGCCATCTTCACTTTGAAAACATCTTTGCTTCTGTAGACCCTTCCAGTGTACATTGAATCGCCTTCATATTCCAGATCATATAGGGCCCCGTGAATACCTAGCCAAATTAACACCAATCAAAAAGGTCAAAACGTTGATGTCTATATAAGTAAACATAGCCGACTATGTCTATGGATAGTTTGAACTCATAGCTGACATAGTGAACCCATCGACCCCCCCCAGAAGACATACTTGACTATGTCTACAGATAATTTGAACTCTCAATCACCAAACTCCAAGTGAACCCGCAGAACAACAATAGTCTTCCCTTTTTCTATCTGCCAAAAAAGTTGGAGATATGTAACGTAGCTGACTATAATGAGTATGTAAAAGAAAAACGGGAATTATATACAAACCTGTCTTCCACATGTATTTGACTTTTTCACCATTAATTTGTTATTTCTTTTTTTTTCTCTTAGAAATCGGCTGCCTAAAAAGTTGATTCTAAAGGATGCACAAAACTTTCTTTCAAAACCCTACATCCATTGGATAAACCACTATTCTATCAAAAAATTTCATATTTGGATTGTACAATTTCTCACACCAAGACGTAAAACTATTTTTTTCCTTTCTTTTATGTTTTATTTCCATATTTGGTGTTTCTTTTCCTTCCATTTTTCCTTCTTTTTTATTTTCTCCTTTTTTTCTTTTCTTATTTTTTTGCTGGTTTATTCATTTTCATTTATTTTTCATTAATAGTCATTTTATCAAGTATTTTTGTTATTTTACTAAATTTGGTGGCAGATCTGCTATACACCTAATTAATTCCTACTAATTAAAAGTAGTTATTTGAAGCTCCAGAACCATGCCACCTCATTTAAAAAAAAATTTTACTGACTGCCACGTGGCAAGCTTCTGAAAAATGAGCCACAATTTCGGCTTTTATAAAAACAAAAATATTGAGAACAAACGGGTCATATCATTACTTAATTTCAAGCGGCCCAAATCATTACCCAAGTTTTAAAAAAACAGTACATCTAATATGTTGAACTAAGTTTTAAATGTTTTAAAAATTTCCAAAAAAAATTGGATTTGTTAATTTCTTATGTACTTAGTAATTTATTAAAAACCAATTTAGTTTTGAAATAAACGGAATATTATTATTTTTTATCTTTCTTCAAATACTATATGCTTAACAAATACACACAAAAAAATATAATTTAAAAACCATTTTATACAGAAAGAAAAAAGTTATAGAAATAATTTAACAAAAAAGTTGTAAAGTTTAATAAATTTTTTATTTAAAAAAAGGGGCAAAAATAATGAAGTGCAAAGAAAAAATTAAACCTTATGAGGTTGGAAAAAATGACGTGAATTATATGTAGGAATGACGAGAAAAGAAGAAGTTAGGGTGAAAAATTATTTCCGGTACAACCTCCAAGATGATTCAAATATTAGTGTTGGACTGTTGCTGGACAGGTACACACCAAACAAAATAAAAAAAATTATTTTTATCCGTATTAATCTAATATTCACAAATCGATAATGTATCTACATGTACTTTGTTAACATAAATTTTTAAATAATACAGGAAGATTAGTTATCGAGACGACCTTAGATACAAGATTTTACTTTGACAAATCTATTCTTGCAATAAAAGGCTTCCGAAGAAGAAATGGTAAAACTTTTTTTAAAAACATCAATCGGATGAAGCTAAATCTCCCCTAAGAAGACCAATAGAAGCGCCATAAATAATGCTATTACATTTTCTTCATGCACTTTTATCGATTTTAATTTTATTTCTAGATATGTTTCATGCGTCTATAAAAGTTGTCATCGTTAAAGTTATTTTAAATTCTTTAATTTTAAACATTAAACCAATTTTTAAGGTTCAGTATCCTATTATTTTATCCAATACGATAAGAAAAAAAAATAGAGCCCAAAAAAAAATTTACAAACAATTGTACATAAATTACTTTTACACAATGTGATATATATAAATAAAAAAAAATTTACATCACCCGCGTATAGCGCGGAAATAATTCTAGTCTATCTAAAAGTAATATACACTTAATTAACCCTAGGCATGGACATTCGAGTATTCGGTTCGGATCCGGGTCTTACCCGATCGGTTCTGGGTATTCTGGGTCTATGATTTTATTACCCATATAGGTACCGAAAGCATTTCTATTCGGGTTCGGTTTGGTTCGGGTCCAAAATTTAAGAAACGAAAAAACCTTAAACAATTGGTTACAAAATTATTTTGGTTCGGTTCAGGTTATTAGAAACAAAATTGAAGAAAAAAAATACCTGATTACCCGAAATTGAAGAAAAAGTACCTCCTTACCCAAAATATAAAAAAAAATCAAAAGGCAATCCAAATTTGATAAATGTTTCAAGCTTCAAAATCTCAATACAACACAATTCAACTATTTTCTAACACACAAAACATAAATGTAGAGCAAAGTTTACAAATTAAAACACAAACCCGATCCAAATTTTATAAAGTTTACAAACTTTCGGGTACCCGATCGGTTACCGGATCATAACTGGAATCGACCTTATATCCACGGGTAATGAACGTTAGTAACCTTCGGGTAAATTGCATAATACCGAATCTGATCCAAACCAGTTATTTCGAATTGGCTCGGGTTCAGGTTTTCGGATCCGGTTTTTATGCCAGGCCTAATTAACCCTAAACTAAACCAATCAAATCATTTTAAGCCTGTGACTAAAAGAAGACCACGACAAGGACTTCATATCGTGCTGTCGGATATGAGGTTCTAAAATGTGAATTTCAAATCATTTTGGGACGTTAAAGTCTTAAATAAGTTTGCTGATAGTATCAAATCTGCTCAATTCGAATCATCCATAGTTGCTGACTTGCTTGTTTCCATCTTGTCATATCCATAATTCATCCATCTATTCAGATGCTTCTTTCTTGCATTCTTATGTTCACTCGAGGCTAACAGAAGAAACAAACCCATGTTTCTTCGGCCTGTCTCGTCCTCATATATCATCCTTCGCTGTGTTCCTCGTAATAACCTCAAGACCAGAAATGTCCTTCGTGTAATGTTTTCATCCTCTTCTCAAAACCTTCCCACTGAAACGCCATTGCTTTACTAAGTTCTGATTTTTTTGAATTTTTGCTCTTCTTTTTGTTGTAGACACTTTGTGAGATCAGAAGAAAGACACCAATCTCCGGTTTCCGAACTAGTTGTGCTGCTGTATCTGTTTCTCTCTGTGAAGACGAGTCGTTCCATGAAAATGAAACGGCTAGAAAAGGAGTTGATTCTGTGGAGAGCCGTGCAATTCGGCCAAATCATCAAACTTTTACATGGCTTCTAGAGGGATGTTTGAAGAAAAACGGGCCTTTAGATGAAGGGAGAAAGCTACATGCCCAGATTTTTAAGTTGGGTTTTGATAACAATGCTTGCCTCTCTGAAAAGCTTCTTGATTTATATCTATTCAAAGGAGATTTAAATGGTGCTTTTAAGGTGTTTGATGAAATGCCTGATAGAACGGTTTTTACATGGAATAAGATGATAAAGGAGTTAGCGTCTAGAAACTTGAGTGTGAAAGCGTTAGGTCTCGTTTCGAGAATGGTTAGTGAGAATGCGACTCCTGATGAAGGCACCTTTACGGGTATATTGGAAGCATGTCGTGGTGGTAATGTTGCTTTTGATGTAGTTAAGCAGATTCATGCGAGGATAATATATCAGGGTTTGGGGAATAGTACAATTGTGTGTAATCCTTTGATTGATTTGTACTCCAGAAATGGGTTTGTGGATCTAGCTAGAAAGGTTTTTGATGGACTACACCTGAAGGATCACAGTTCTTGGGTTGCAATGATATCTGGGCTGTCGAAAAATGAATGTGAAGCAGAAGCCATTAGATTGTTCTTTGATATGTATATTTTGGGTATCATGCCAACACCATACGCATTGTCAAGTGTTTTAAGTGCGTGTAAGAAGATAGAATCTCTTGAGACTGGCGAGCAACTTCATGGACTCGTATTGAAGTTAGGGTTTTCCTCTGATACCTATGTTTGCAATGCACTTGTATCCTTATACTTCCATCTGGGAAATCTGATATCAGCAGAACACATCTTCAGCAACATGTCACATAGAGATGCGGTTACTTATAACACTCTTATCAACGGGCTTTCTCAGTGTGGTTACGGCGAGAAAGCTATGGAATTGTTCAAAAGAATGCAGCGTGATGGACTTGAATCAGACTGCAATACTCTTGCAAGCCTTGTGATTGCATGTTCGGCTGATGGAACTCTTTTTGGTGGACAACAGCTACATGCGCACACAACTAAACTCGGATTTACTTCCAACGACAAGATTGAAGGTGCACTTCTTAATCTGTATGCAAAATGCTCTGATATTGAAACCGCCCTTGATTACTTTCTTGAGACTGAGGTTGAAAACGTAGTTCTGTGGAATGTTATGCTAGTTGCTTATGGGCTATTAGACGATTTAAGAAACTCTTTTAGGATCTTCAGACAGATGCAGATGGAGGAAATCATTCCAAATCAATATACCTACCCGAGTATTTTGAAAACTTGCATCCGTCTCGGGGATCTTGAGCTTGGGGAACAGATCCATAGTCAAATAGTAAAAACTAGCTTTCAGCTCAATGCCTATGTTTGTAGTGTACTAATAGATATGTACTCAAAATTAGGAAAGTTAGATACTGCCAGGGATATACTTGTAAGGTTTGCTGGGAAAGATGTTGTGTCTTGGACGACGATGATTGCAGGTTACACGCAATACAATTTCAACGACAAAGCTTTGACAACTTTCAGGCAGATGTTGGATCTAGGTATCCGGTCTGATGAAGTTGGATTCACAAATGCAGTTAGTGCATGTGCTGGTCTTCAATCACTAAAGGAAGGACAGCAGATTCATGCTCAATCTTGTGTATCCGGTTTTTCATCTGATCTGCCACTTCAAAATGCACTGGTTACACTTTATTCCAGATGCGGGAAAGTAGAGGATGCATATTTAGCGTTTGAACAAACTGAAGCTGGAGATAATATAGCATGGAATGCTCTGGTATCGGGATTTCAGCAGAGCGGAAACAACGAAGAAGCACTCCGTGTCTTTGCCCGAATGAACAGAGAAGGGATCGACAGTAATAATTTCACTTTTGGGTCTGCTGTAAAAGCTGCTTCCGAGACAGCAAACATGAAACAAGGGACGCAGGTGCATGCTGTGATCACCAAAACCGGAAATGATTCAGAAACCGAAGTTTGTAATGCTTTGATCTCTATGTATGCCAAGTGTGGGAGCATTTCTGATGCAAAGAAGCAGTTCCTTGAAGTCTCCACTAGAAATGAAGTTTCCTGGAATGCGATAATTAATGCTTATTCTAAACACGGGTTTGGTTCTGAAGCACTAGATCTTTTCGGCCAGATGATACAATCTAATGTTAGGCCTAATCATGTGACACTTGTGGGAGTTCTATCAGCATGTAGCCACATAGGTCTTGTGAGCAAGGGGATTGAATACTTTGAATCCATGAACACAAAATATGGATTAGCTCCTAAACCGGAACACTATCTGTGTGTAGTTGATATGCTGACCCGGGCTGGTCTTTTGAGCCGTGCGAAAGAGTTTATTCAGGAGATGCTTATTGAGCCAGATGCCTTGGTCTGGAGAACGCTTTTGAGTGCTTGTGTTGTGCAGAAGAACTTGGAAATAGGAGAGTTCGCTGCACGACATCTCGTAGAGTTAGAGCCTGAAGACTCAGCAACATATGTACTTCTGTCAAATCTCTATGCAGTGTGCAAGAAATGGGATGCTAGGGATCAAACAAGACAGAACATGAAAGAGAAGGGTGTGAAGAAAGAACCAGGACAAAGCTGGATCGAAGTTAGAAACACAATTCACTCTTTCTATGTTGGTGACCAGAATCATCCGTTGGCAGATGAAATTCATGAATATTTCAGAGATCTTACCAAAAGAGCATCGGAGATAGGATATGTGCAAGATTGTTTCAGCCTCCTTAATGAAGCGCAACAAGAGGCAAAAGATCCGACGATTTTCATTCACAGCGAGAAACTAGCAATTTCGTTTGGACTCCTTAGCTTGCCTACAGCAAGGCCTATAAATATAATGAAGAACCTACGAGTTTGCAATGATTGCCATGATTGGATAAAGTTTGTATCCAAGGTTTCAAATCGAGAAATCATAGTGAGGGATGCGTATAGGTTTCATCATTTTGAAGGAGGTGCTTGTTCATGTAAAGATTACTGGTAAGATCCAATTCCTGGCAGCTCACTCGCCTCTTATAGGAAGGGTTAAGTCCATGTTCCAAAGCTCGAATCACAAAGCTGAGGAGAAAACTAATTTACATTCTCTAGTCCCCGGCTCGAGGAAGGAGATCATGGATGAAGGCTTACGGGTAAGCTGAATCCTCAGCGATGATGTGATAGTACAAGATATACTTGAGCCAGTGTTATTGTCCTGAAGGTAGGTACAGTCTAGAAATTGGTGAGTTCGCTCTGATTCTGCAGTCGCTCGAGGAAAAAGTTGCTTATAGAGAACTCTTTGTTCTCTTTCTTTGTATTTTACAAGAATTGATTGTAAGCAAAGAAGCCTATATATGACTGGAGAAAAAGTCCTCCTTCGTTCATGCTTCCATTACTAAGTAATATTAACTATACATTTTAGCAAAAAAAAAATCAGTATCGTTCAAGGCTTATACATGTGTATAGACTAAGAATTGTAGATTATGCAAAATGTCTGAAATGTTTGTAAAGCTTCTATGTTGCCAAGAAATAGAATTTGTTCATTCATATGATGTTGGAAAATCTTCTTGGCTTGAAGCTTTTTCATTTTTGATGTTTGTAAAGCTTTTGTCAACTTTGATTGCTAATTGGATTTTAAAGCAGTGATTCATTTGTGTTCCTGCAGAAGTATAAATATTTTCTACAAATAATCAAGTCATGGTAATAGGTTAATATTTTGTTTTATATTATTTACAAATTTTATTTTATTTTATAACTTATAGAAAAATTAGACTATGTAATATTTATTAGGCCAACAATTCATTTTATAAATCAGGATACAAAAATAACAAAGAGATTAAAAAATTAACACTCTCACAATTTAGTTACTTTTTTTGAACAGATGTTGCCTTGTTTTTTTTTGCACAGTTTTGATTGGTAATACCAGCTTTACCAGTTATATATTTTTTCTTTAGTAATATGTTCTTTAAAGCTCGCTGCAGCTTGACGGTGGAAGAAATAGTAGTAATTGAGAGCCCGACGGTATAGGAAACAAGCTCCGTCGAAGTGTGAGATCAGGATGGAAGAAAGTGAGTCGATTCGACGAGTCCAAACTACATTTAAAAAAAAAAACAATCTGTGTTTTCTTTTCTTATGCGTTAATTTTTTTTCTTTTTTCATTTAATCTGATTAATTTCGTAATAGCAGAATTCATTAAAGAAGAGAAAAAGTATAGATGTTTTTTAGAGATATAGAAAATTTGGTTTTCTAAAAAGGACATTTGAGATCATGACTCTTCTTTCTGAGCCATGAACGTCAATTATACTTCTCTTCGTTAGTTTAACCCCAAGGGTCCTAAATTCCTTTGTTGCTTAATTAAACAAATCAAATCTTTTAAGCTTGTGACTAGTTGTGACTACTGAGACTTTTGCTGTAGATTTTTATTTGGCTGTTAAAACTTTGGTCGTTAAATAATGGGAAAACGACTTATTTCCCCCTCAAAAGTATTATATAGCAATAGATAACCACAAACTTAGACTCCCATCTTGTATCTCCTCAAATTAGAAGTTAAACTTTTAATTCTCCCTAATCTGAAAAATCGAAACGTATTTCTCCATAATTATTGGTTTGAACGGTTTGCGATCTTAGCCGAATACAGAGCCACTTATACCAAATACCAAACCAGATTTAAAACCCAACCCGATATGAAATCCGCACCAGCGACCCACGTTATTAACCCTTTTGATTTGATGAAATCTCCAAATCGATTTTTCAAAATCGAAAACCCTAAAAATCTGGGTTTGCTTCTCTAAAAAAATCCCCAAACTCTTCCTCCAATTTGAAATTCAAACCTCTTGATTAGCAAAGAATCTGGGTTTTCGGCTGGAACCTCAGCTGGCCGAAGAAGAGGAAGAGTTTTGGGTGTGCCCAAAAAATGTTGGTGTGGTGAATTGATCTTGTCCAAAATTTCTGGATCGCGAAATTTAGGGTTCTTAGGGAGAAAAATTTGGGGATTTTTGATTTTAGGGTTTTGATTTAGGAATTGGGGATTTTGGGATTTATATTTTAATTTTCGGTTTACCCAGTTTAAACGGGTTGAAATTGGGTTGTAATAGGGTTTTAGTCGGTTTAATCTCGGATTTAACAAATTAAACTTCTCTCGGTCAACAGTAAACCGTGTCTAATCGTGGTTTGAGTGGTTTTATGTTTCGATCTTTTGATTGATGGGGAAATACGTTTCGATCTTTCAGATTGGGGGAAATTAAGAGTTTAACTTCTAATTTGGGGAGATACAAGATGGGGGCCTAAGTTTGTGGTTATCTATTGCTATATGATATTTTGGAGGGAGAAATATGTCGTTTTCCCTTAAATAATAAATATGGGTCATAATTGGTGTTTTAACTCCTTTTGTTATATAATTAACAATGTTTTATCTATGACTTCATTATAGATAACTAGATTTATAATTCGGCACATTGTGCGAATTTACAATTTTAATTTATTAAAAACATGAACATAAATATTATTATATAAATATTAAAAATAAGCTTATGTACTTAATTTGTTTTTATGTATATATATAGCTCGGTTCTCTGCCACTTTTTTATTATGTCCATAGATTTTATTTTATTCTTATGCATATATTTTCTCGAAAAAAAGTTTGATGATATTTCTACACCTTTTCTTTTTTCATCGTTAATGTTGTAATCTTTCGCTTACTGATATTTACACATTTTTCTCTTTTCGTTGTTCACTAAATAATATTTTTCTTTTTTTTTACAACTTTTTATCTGATCATTTGTGTTATTGTTTTGCTAATTTGAATGATAAAAAAATCTTAGCAGAATCCGCTTTTCATAAATAACTTTATTTCTTATCTAAAATATTTACAATATATAATTATTATAAATATAAATTTACATAATTTTTTTTTCATTTTCATCTCCAACTCAGAACTCATTAAAAGTAAGTTTTCTTCATATTATCATTAATAATTCTGTAATCTTGCATTATTATTATATTATAATTTTTTTATTCCATTTAGTATTGGATTTCATTTTTAAATTTTTTAAATTTTCTTTCTTCTATATTTTTTTATCATTTATTTTTTGTGAATTTTAATAATATAAAATTGTATGAATTAATTGAGTCATTAATATTTTTTACTTTTTGTGATGTGGATAGGCTATGAATTGTTTCAAGCTACATAAAGGTACTTGTGAGGAAATAAACAAGCATATATCAAGCTATTGGTGGAGTAAAAGATCAGGTATGCGTTTAATGCATAGGGTTTTTTTTGAAGCGATTAGGTTTATCGAAATTGGAAGGTGGTTTGGGATTTAGAGCAACTCCATTGGAGTCTCTTACAAGTTTTTAAAGAGTTTCTAAAATCAAAAAGAAAAGAAATTAAATGATTTTAAATTAAAGAGATTGGAGAGATTGGAGAGAGAATCTCTTATTTAAAATATTTAAGAGACAGTTTCTTAAGAAAATATTATTAAACAATGTTTAGAGACTCATATATTGATCTCACCAATGAACTTGCTCTTAGAGACATAGATAAATTTATTCTTGCCCTTCTAGGCAAACAAGTCTGGAGACTGATGCAATCCCCACGAAGTTTAGCAGCTTGACTCCTTAAAGGGAGATATTACCCAAATACAACAATTCTCAATTTCGGTTTAGGGAACAAACCATCCTTTGTCTGGCGATCTCTCTTGGAGGGGGAAAGCATTACTCAAAAGAGGTCTCAGGGTTCTTTTAGGAAATGGGATTGCAACACAAGTATAGACAGACCCATGGCTTCCTACGCAACCACCGCGAGCTCCATAGAGACTTCTTAATACGGATACATCAGTCAATATGGTCGCTGATTTAATGAATACAGGCGGGTCGACTCGGAACAGACAAATAAAAGAGGAAGTGATCCAGAAGGAAGATGCTTCCTTAATCATGCGGATACCACTTTCCTCAGTCAATACTCTTGATGTAATAGGATGGCATTACACGAAAGAAGCTTCCTTAATCATGCGGATACCACTTTCCTCAATCATCACAGATCCTCAATGTCGCAGATATTGCACAGAGGATGAAACACTACTTCATTTGTTCTTCAATTGTAATTATGCTCAACAATGTTGGGGTGGTCTGCAAGTTTCAAATATAGTGCTAACAAGCACATCGGCGTCTTTTGAGGAGAAGGTTTTAGCACTATTAGACTGTCACAAAAATCAGAATCTCAGTCGGTATGAACATCAGCTACCTTTATGGATGCTATAGCGGATTTGGAAAAACAGATACATGTTGATTTACCAAAAAAGAGGGCAGTAATTGGATAAATGATGTTCAAAAAGCACGAAAAGCAGAGTGGGTATTGGCTTTATATGGAAAGATTGAACACGAACCAGTTTCAATACACACAATATCAACAGCAAGATGCTTCCAATGGCGGCGTCCTGCACCAGATGATAATCTTTTGGACCTGTCTGACCAACCCGGACTGATAATCTTTTGAAAATTGAGAGATTAGTTACAGATTTTGAATATAATGATAATCAAAAACTAAGAAACTTAATTATGTATGTTTAGTTCCATTTAGTTCGGATCAGAACGATATTTCTAATTTTATTTTGTAATACCATATAGTTTGAATTATTTATTTTGTATTACATTATTTGAGTACAGAAAAGAAACAAAATTCAATTCATTTTATTTGTACTATATCCGTATAAAAAAACATGGACATATTTATTATACTGCTCTTAAAGCACATAAATAATCTAATATTATTTTAGTGTTTTTGAAGTGGTATAAGTTAATTTTTAATTTGACTAAAAATTATAGTTGTAGTTTAGTTTGTAAAATTTTAAACTATATACACCATTTTGCAGCAACATGTGATGAAGCTAAGGTTCTCTATATGTGTCTTGACATTGTTTTTTTTTTGCATATAACACTTTTAGATAATTAAACTGGAGGTATAGAGTTTATTTGTAGAGCAATAACAACAACATTCTTCTCGGGCCAACGTAACTGAATGAGAGTTAACCTTTGGTGATGCAGTTGCATTTACTTAATTGGGTATCTTCCTATAACATTGATTTTCTCTCCACAGTTTTAAAGATTTTATGGGTATCCTAATCCATATTAGAAAATATCTTATTATTTATATTTTTCGAGAGATACCATATTTTTTCATATAATATATTTTCTTACATGTATCGCACTTCAACTGCAAGGTACTTTTAATCCGTTTTCTTTGCACCGTCTAATACGCCGTCACCATTGTGATGTGGACACCACTATCAAAACACAAAGAGAAGCTAAATGCAACAGACATGAGAGTCTAGACATGGATAAAGTAGAGACGATCTCCTTTGTTTAGCAAGTTAATGACGATGTGGAGACGATTGCCATTGATTTGCTCTGTCTAGACTCCAATTTCATCACCAAGTATACATTTTCCCAAGGAGAGTCTAATTTGATCAAAGAAGAACTGATAAAGCGTTTTAATAACTCACTTGGGAAACCATGGCCAAGCAGAACACAATTCTAATGTTCCTAGAGCCACCATAATTGAAATCTGACATGTTGTAAGATCCAAGGGGTAATCTCACACAAGGGTCGAAGATGGGGCTTACTAGTTGGTTGTACAACTCTCTCTATTCAATTCTCTCGGCATCACCATCACGAAGTCTGTTATGTTTTTTGTCATTATTTTGATTGATTCATTTTTTTAAAGTATTTTTGACCATTGTATGTCTTTTAACTATACATAAATTTTAATATATTTAATAATTATAATCTTATATATTTATTTTTGATATATTTAAAAGATTGTATCCGGACTTTAAACTCAGGGGTTGACTCGTTCTCCCGTTAACATCAACAAACACTTATAAACGCAGCAGTTGTTAGCGTTTTGAAAACAATCAGAGAAAATGCTTTCTACCACTTCACGTCGCTCTAAATTGCTCAAAATCAAAAATTCGCATCCTCTAGCATTTGCGATTGTGGGCGGTTGCGGATGGATTATTAAAAAAAAATATTAAGAAAAAAAAAGACGAAATCTATATATATATATATATTAACTTAAAAAATTTAAAATTTATATCTTAATTTAAAAAATATATAAAAAATTAATACTTTAAAATTAATACTCACTAATCACTTATCATAATTTTATAATTATAAGATCTCTAACCTAAATGTTTTCGATAAATTTTCTTCGATTACTAATATATATATGTAACAGCTAAAAAGTTTCTAAATATAGCATTAATCTCCACAAAAAAAGCTTCTGTATTGAAATAATTTTATCCAAGCTACAGAAAATTAAAAAATAAACATAAATATTATACACATATTATTTTTTAATATTTTAATTATTAATTTATAATGAACTAATTATATTTATATTTTATCATAATAATTTGATTTTTATTTTTTTTATAATGATATAATGTGTTTATATTGTTACTTCATTATTTTATTACTAGTGCATCTACTAATCAACATATCATAAATATCTCATAATCGTATCCGTTTCTAGATGTTACGCCTGAACTGTTTGTTTTCGCAAATTTTCGTATTTCACAAAATATGTATATTCAGATCATGTTTTGATAGATTCGGGATCTATATATATATCTAGATTTGGGATCTATATATATCTAGATTCGGGATCTATATATATATATCTAGATTCAGCCTTCTTGAATATCTAAATTTTTGTAGCATGTTGGAGATTGGAGCATATTGAAGATCGGAGCAGATTTCCTTTCTCAATTTTCTAATTCATTTTTTTTCAACTTTCCTAAATTCATTTAGTTTCATTTTACTGTTCTTTTTCATCAATTGACAAAAATTATTTTGTTTTTCTAATTTGGAAAACAAAATATCGGAATGTACGTCCACCCTATCAACTCATCTCATCGCTGTCTTAGAAATCCAGACTTCGACCCGGCCCGACCCGTCTCGGAACCGAATTTCCCATCTTCGTCACTGCCAGAAATCTGCATACATTTTCCTTCACTTTCCCGGGAAAATAGCCGAGAAAAAAAGTGGGGGAAAGAGAATGTACTCGGCGATTCGGTCGTCGCTTCCTCTGGACGGCAGCATGGGAGAGTACTCTGACGGAACCAATCTTCCCGTCGACGCCTGTTTGGTCCTAACCACTGACCCCAAGCCCCGCCTTCGCTGGACTTCGGAGCTCCATGAGCGATTCGTCGACGCCGTCACCCAGCTCGGCGGACCCGACAGTGAGCATATCCATGGCTGTTTCTCTTGTTGAAATTCCTCGATCTTTGCATCTGAGTTTCCTCATTTCCCGTCACCGGAGTTTATTGCTTGATTTAGGGTTCTTATGTGTAGCTCCTGATTTTGATTAATCTTCGCCATGCTTTAAGTTAGCTTTTGTTTTTCTTAGGGTCTATAGTTGATCTCTTATACTTTGATGTTTGTGTCTTTTGTTCTATACTTTGATCCCAATTTTGAACTAGTGGCTAGTGACACTACTCTTGTGTTATTTCGTTTTTAACATTTGGTGGTTCTTTGCTTTAAGATTTGATTGCAAGATGAAACTGGGATCTGATTCATTCGCCTGTGATTTGAGGTTTTGCTTTCTGACTTTTCTCTGTATGGTTTTTGATTACAGAAGCAACACCCAAAACGATAATGAGAACAATGGGAGTGAAAGGTCTCACTCTCTACCACCTGAAATCTCATCTTCAGGTTTGTTTTCACCCACCCACAGTATCTATTATGGTTCAATGGCTACTTCATCAGTTTGCTCGATTACTTTAAAGAAACAAAAGCTCAGTGTTTTGACATGATTTGTGGGGTTTTATTCGCTCGGTAGAAATTTCGCCTCGGGAGGCAATCCTGCAAAGAATCAACTGAAAACTCTAAGGATGGTATTCATCTAATCATCCCATTTTATCTTTTTTCATGGATTTAGTTGGGAATCTTGTTTTATGGATTCAGTTGTTTGTTGATATCTCTATGAACTTTCATCTCTGCAGTTTCTTGTGTTGCGGAGAGTCAGGACACAGGTTCATCTTCGTCATCATCATTAAGAATTGCAGCCCAGGAACAAAACGAGTACGTTTACAAGTGATCGTCCCTTTGTTTTAATTTTGAACTAGTGGCTGTGAATGTCCATTGTTTGAACACTCCTTGTTTTTTCTTGGTGAACCAGGAGTTACCAGGTTACTGAAGCCTTGCGTGCCCAGATGGAAGTCCAAAGAAGACTACACGAGCAATTAGAGGTTAGCTTTCTTGAATTTACCGAGCCAGAGAGACTTTGATTAATGAGACTATGAGAGGCTCTCAACTCTCAAACCAAACCATAGAGAAACTCCACACCCAACACAATATGTCGAGACATCCTTATAAACCCATCTGACGCAGGTCACAACAGCTAAATCTGCTACTCCATTCAGTCCTAGGCTAGATACAGTAGACGTATAGCTTAGATTTAAGCTGACTGAACTTCTTCAAAGTGTATCAGAACGATACTACTTAGGAAATGATACTACCTAGGCTACCATAGAAACTGCCCATCCTAATATTTGATTGATAGACAATTCAACATTGAGTCATGGTTCCACATTTGATGGGGTTCATTAGTATGCGCAGGTGCAAAGGCGACTTCAGCTAAGGATCGAGGCACAAGGGAAGTACTTGCAAACGATTCTAGAGAAAGCTTGCAAGGCTATAGACGAACAAGCCGTTGCATTCGCTGGGCTAGAAGCGGCTAGAGAAGAGCTTTCAGAGCTAGCCATAAAGGTCTCCAATGGGTGCCAAGGAACAACAAGCCCATTCGACACAACCAAAATGACAGTCCCATCTTTATCCGAGCTTGCAGTTGTGATAGAGCACAAGAACAACTGCTCGGCAGAGAGCTCTCTGACTTCAAGCACTGTGGGAAGCCCTGTTTCAGCTGTGTTGATGAAGAAGAGGCAACGGGGAGTGTTTGGAAACGGGGATAGTGTGGTTTTGGGTCATGAGGCTGGGTGGGTTATGCCTAGTAGTAGCATTGGATGAAGGTAGAGAGAGAGCGACCAGATTTGTAGCTTATTTGCTTTGTTGTTGTATTTAAACTTGGAAACTTTGTCACCAAACCTCTGTCTTAGCCTCTAATGTATATATTTGCTGAAACTATCATGTCTCCTTTAGGCTTTGTGTATTATTTTGCTTTATCTCTCTACTTACCTTAACACAACACATTTTAGCTTTTACTCCTACTGAATTATCATATTTTCTCCCAATTCTATAGATTAGATATTTTTTTATAAATGTTTATTATATAGTTGGCACACACTTGCGTAACACCTAAATGTACAACAATATAGCACAAATTTGTATACGTGTTTTAAAATAAAATCTATTAAAAGAAAGAAAAAACACAAATCTCAAGAAAGAGAGAAGAGAGAGAGATGGGTCGGCGAGGAAACGGCGCCGTATCGACTCACTCGTACGGTGATTTTTCAACTGAAGTTTGAAAATTTAGTAAACAAAAAAAAACTTTTGATTTTGATTTTGATTTTGAACAAAGAAAAAAACGGCAGAGGAAGAGTTTACGTTGCGAGTTTTTTCGACTTCTTCTTTGTTGAGAGTTTTTATTTCTCTGTTTCTCTGATTTTGACGGATTTATCAAATCGTAAGGGTTTCTCTGATGAACGATAATAATCTCTGTGAGTTTCTCGTTTGATTGTTATCAAAATTACACTCCCCACCTCTTCGATTTTCTATCTTTATGTTTTTTTCTCGGGAAAATGGCAAGGAAAATCGCAATTGTTACAACTTTGGATGCAATAGAATCGAAAATTTCACTGTTTATTTGCTGCGAGTATTGGGTTTTTTGAGTTGCTTTGATTGATTTTTTTTAGCTTACTATATTAGTCTAGATTGGATATGAATTGTTGAGATTTCATTTTAAATGTTCAATTGTGTTTTTTGTATTTGTGTTTAAGCAAATGGTTAGATCTTGTATTGAGAATTGGGTCTAACAAATTTCGTAATTATTGAGTTTTTTTTATATGCGTGGAAGCTTTTTTTTCGAATTCTGAGTAATTTTTGTAGAGTTTGTCTTCTTGCAGGTGTAGATTTTACAAAAATGCGTTGCCAGGAAGTAAGATCTTGGACATTTTCTGGTTTGGTTGCTGCGTTTCTTGATCTTTCTGTAGCTTTCTCACTGCTTTGCGCTTCTTCTCTCGTTTATTTAACCTCGAAGTTGCTCGGTTTATTTGGTTTGAACCTCCCATGCCCTTGTGATGGTCTATTCAGTGACCCCCGTAAGAACAAGTGTTTTCAAGAGAGTTTAGTGAATCTTCCTGTGAAAAAGATCTCTTCTGTTCAAAGATCTGTGAAAAATAGAACACCTTTTGATTCAATTCTACATCAAGAAGGAAATGGTGGCGAGTGCGTTGGAAAGAAGAGAAAAGGAGAGCGTAGACACGTTGAGTTAGTACAAGAGGTCTCTAGTACTCCTTCTGTGGAGGAGGTTGAGAATGCTTCATGTTTCGATCTTCTAACTTCGCAAAGTTTAAAGAAAGGAAGTTTTAAAGTTAAGAGTAAGAGGCTCAGCTTCCTTAGGTCGCCGTATGGTCTCAAGAAAGATTGCCAAAGTAGTTTAGGGAATAAGGTCTTTCCGCAATCACCTTCGAGCGTCATAGAATATTTGAACGATGTTGAGGAAAATGATCCTCTTCTTGTGAATTCTAAAGGTCAGTAGCTTATAGATGAGTGTTAGTTGTTTCCAAATTTTGTTTCTCAGTCTTAAGTTATTACTTTTGCAATCAATTTGGATAATGAATTTTCATTTTGGTACAAATGATGACAATATAGAAGCCTTGGAGGACGTGTCATTTCGGAAAAGTGTTTCACTAAGTTCAATTGGTTGTGGAGCTGGTGGTGAGAACAAACAACCGGAAAGGACATTTTCATGGGCGGGAGAGAGTACATGCAGTTCCCCAGTGGATCTAACTTATAGTGGTGTAACTCGAAAGCCAATTGAGATTCTTGAACAAGTGCTAGCGGAAGAACGAGCTGCCCATGCTGCATTAGCTCTTGAACTGGAGAAAGAGAGAAATGCTGCTGCGAGTGCTGCGGATGAGGCTTTGGGTATGATATTGCGGTTACAAGAGGAGAAAGCATCGATAGAGATGGAAGCTAGGCAGTATCAGCGGATGATAGAAGAAAAGTCTGCTTTTGATGCAGAAGAGATGAGCATTCTCAAAGAAATTTTGCTGAGGAGGGAGAGGGAAAAACATTTCTTGGAGAAAGAAGTTGAGACCTACAGGCAAATGTTTCTTGAGACTGAGCAACCTCTGCCCAACACACCAGATTTAAAAACACGAACCGAAGGATCACAAACACCACAACAGATGACGGATCCATTGGATGACATGGACACTGCGGATGCCTCTTCTGGATTTGAGATCTACACTAATAAGATGGACAGTCGTATTCTTGCGCCTGGAGATTATGATTATGCCGATTCTCTGAAGCCAGGGGAGTTTTACAATGGTGAAAAAATGAAGGTGGATGGAGTAGACCAAAATCCACAGCTTGATCAGTCAAGGAATGAGGGACTTCTCACTGATGTAGAACCGAACGAAAGAGAGAAATGCACATTATTTCCTCAACCAGTTTCAAGATCTAGCAACATCTCCGAGTCTACGAAGCCTGGTGAGGAGTCCCACGACATTGACTACTTTGTACATGATATCCATGTAGTGAACGATAAAGATGACAAAGTGAAACTGAATGTTCCTTCGGACCATGCAGCTCGGGATCTCAAACTAGATAGATCACAAAGTGCTTCAGACACAAGTTATGGACTTCCACCAGCATGTCCACCAGGACAACGGAACATGTCTCCTAATATGCGCAGAAACTCAATGTCAGCTCTTGACTATGAGAGACTGAAACTAGAGAGTGAAGTTGGGTTGCTGAGAGGAAGGTTGAGAGCTGTACAAAAGGGAAGAGAGAAGCTCAGTTTCGCTTCCAAGGAACAGAGTAAATCGCAGGTGCAGCATCATGGAGATAAAACAAGCCGGTTTTGGGAGGCTAGAAGATCCAGGCCTCTCGAGTCTTCAAGCCCTTCATCCACAATGGTGAGTTCACCGTTGTAGACTAATCCTAGGCGCCGAAAACCGCTAAAGATATGTTTTCAGGGCTTGTTTTAGATTAACAAGTGGTTAAATCTTGTATAATCTGGCTTAACAAATGGTTGATAATGTTTGTATATTTCTTCTTTTTTTGCAGGTAAAAGCTATGTCAATGACATTGGACCTGCATAGCGCTTGAAACTACAAGGTATGTATTTACTCGTATAACACGGCACAAATATACTCTAATGTTGGTTTTTGCTTGGAGAGAGAAGTGAGATCTCTCGAGTTTTGTTTGCCTCAGACAATTGTACTATATACGGTGTCGTTTCAGGATAACGCTTTTGTTGCGGTCTTTAATTATAAATGGTCGGTTCGAAAGTTTAGTTTTTCTTTCCATATTAACTACATTTGTCCTTTTTCTATTTTTGTGTTAACCCTTAGATTCTTCACTTCTTTTTTCTCAAATCAGAACATTCGATTTTAAAAAGTTGAAAAAGGACATAATTACGCCTAAACTTTATGTTATTAAATGTTTATTCTTTTTGTAAAAAAATCATATTGTAATTGTTTGCAAAAAAAAACTCCGAAGCTCTTATTTGCCCTTAACTCTACTCTGCCCTACTACTATTGACCTTTGAGCTTAAGTCATTTGATATTGAATGTGTAAATATTCTAAGATATTGGATTTTGAAGTTGGAGTTGGTGCAACAGACTTAAAAACAAACAATTTTCTATTGTATGGTTTAGTACTAACCGCAAAGAAAAGAACGTTTAATTAATTAGCAAACAAAACAAGGAGAACCACTTAGTTATGGGGTTGTAAGAAAGAACTACAATGTGTTCAACCCCAAAAAACAAAATATTAATTTCTTTCTTTAATGGAAATATAAAAAAAACAAGATAAAAGTAATTAAAGCTTGTGACATTAATATATTTTGAAGTCAAGAAGAATGAGGAAGGGAGAGAGCATCCCAAATGAGATCCATATCCAACGAAGGCATCCTACTTAATTGTACACCATCTCCTTCCATCACTTCCTTATTGCTTTTCTGTTTCTTCATCATCGCAACTTCTCCTGGCTCCATCTTGATGTTATTCTTGGGCTCCGATGTTCCAACTTTTGGAGAAGAAGGAGAAGGAGAAGGAGAAGGAGAGTCACCGGAACTTATTACTTGGGAGGAGGAGATTTGTTGAATCTTGGCATCCAAAAGCGAGGCGATCATACATCGCAAGGAACCGGACTTGAGCTTGTGTTTTAGGTCGGGAAAGTTGAGGTGTGCGTACTCGCCACGCAAGATATAAGCTGCGGTATCGTAAGCCATTGCGGCTTGCTCAGCGGTCTCAAAAGTACCGAGCCAAACACGAGTTCTGTTCCTTGGAAGCCTAATCTCCGCAACCCATTTGCCCCAGTGTCTTTGTCTCACTCCTCGATACAGCTTCGTTGGTGTTGTCGTCTGAACAACTTTTCTTGTTCTTGTCCCTGAAGCAAGCTTCATAGGCTGAGTCTTGGTGGTACTTAGCCAATAGTTTCCAAACCCTTTAGAAGGATAGTTGGTTAGGGTTTTATTGATTTCGACCCACTCGTTTCTGTTTTGATCTGACTGATGGAGAGAGTTGGGGATATAGTTATGGTAAGGGATCATGTTACTATTGGATTGAGAAAGTTCTAAAAGCTTTGGTTCTTTAAGGAACAAGGTAAGGTTTGGGGGTTTAGAAGGATGATGATGATCAAGACGTTGAGATTGAGGAAAAGATTCAAGAAAGTTCCAAGGAACAGAAGCTACTTGAGATTGTTGAATAGAAGAAGTGAGCTCATGAGGAGACACAAAGTAGCTTTGAGGAGAAGAAAGAGGAAGATGAGATTTCATACCTTCCAAGATTATTGGAACACCAAGAAGTTGTGGTGGAGTCGAAGAACTCAAGATCCCATAGAATCCAGAAGACAAGAGCTTCTCGTGCATGAAGCTAGTTTCCTTTTTAAGAAACTGATCTTCCATGTTCATTTTTGTTTTGCTTGAATGAGAGTTTTGTCCAGAGAATGATGTTTCTTTTTTACTCTGTCCTTAATTTTCTGTTAATGGTTTGGAGAATAAATGTTTATATATATACGATTATTAAGGTGTATATGTGTGTATTGGTGTGATCATGTGAAGATAATACTAGAAAATTTAGGGAACCTAACTTTATTGCTCGAAAAAAACATTATCGTCTGACTCAGATCTACGCTTTGCCAAGCTTAATTTGTTCATATGTAAAATACAATTAAAGAGTCTTACAAACACTTTTTATTAAACAAATAGTATGTTAATTTTTTTTCATAAATAATTAATTGACCTTTATTTTTTCTTATCTTGCGACTTGTTCGTGGCTCCCATTTTACGTTCGCTTTTTATTGTTATTAAACAATCCAAACGTGACAGCTCAGCCCTAACTCATTTAGGTGTTAGCTATGTATAGGGTTTAATTTAATATATACGAATGATGTTTCTTTTTTGTTTTTTTTCTCTTTAACGACAATTATGTTCTCTTTTTGTTAAAGAATAAATACAAATGATGTTGTTGTTGGATACCAACGTTGTTTTTCTTTGGTTATCAGTTTATCACTTTTAACAATTTTAATAGATACATATACTGAATTTCATAAGACCTACATGATTGGTGCTAGTTTTATTCATATTGGTATATTTGTAAACATCTTTAATTTGACGAATATCACATTGTAATTTTATATTATTATTTGTGAAGTCAATTTTTATACTTATACATGAAAATATTTGCTTTTCATTGCTGAGTATCTGTTTCTCTCTTTTAGATTTTGTTTTCGAGAATAACTTCATATTTTGCCCCAAATATATATATATATATATATATATATATTTTCGAGAATAACTTCTATTATTTTGACCAATATATATATATATATATATATATATACATATATAAAGATAAATATATATGTTTTTTCGTTTATTCTCTTACAATAATCAAATAAACTATATATGGATATTCGACCCATATATATACAAACTGATGACCAAAATTTATGTATTCTTCTTTTAAAAACATTATTTTCCTAACTAGGATACATTTCTTATACATTTATTATAAGAATTTTAATCTTCAAGCATCAAACCTTCTTTTCAATAAACAGATAATTTATACTGTGTTCAATTTATTATCCTCATCTAGTTAGCTGTCTTTAGTTTAGTGTTATAAGGCCAAACCTAGGAATTGAGGCTTTCGACTACAAATAATACGACTATTATTTTTAATTTTCATGCCAAAAATGATAATTTTACCATATAATATATATATGTTGATATACTCATGTGTATGTACATCAGTACATATATAAGTCCCGGCATATATAAAAATGAAAGTTTTATAAAATTTCTTAATTAGAGTTTACAGTTGTTGTGGATCTAATTATTGAAACGATGTGATACCAAGAAAACATTATTGAAACGATATTGATGATAACATTATATATAATTAGATTATTTATTAAGCACGTATAGTATAACAGATAATAACCACAAATGTTCGTAATTAGTGAGCCCATAATTATTTATATTATCATCCAAATACAATGATTAGCTTCTAGTTTTTGCCTCTAATTAAATCTTTAATTGAATCCAACTAATGCGGAAGTCATGGCTTGTCTTCTTTCTCTCTCTAAGAACATCAATTTATGTTTGGCCTTTTCATTAGACAATATTATATCTTGATGATACTACCCTCTTAACTTCGTACACTAATCGGATTCACCCATCAATAAATTTTTGTGTGCATGTAAATATGAGTGACAATTACACAAAAACACTTTTTGTGTGTGTGTGTGTGTGAAGATACTCGTTAGCTTTATCTTCTCTAGATCCAGTAACTTATTTTAATTTGGATTCTGAGTGAAGTACGTAATTACTAATCATCTCTTTAGTAATATAATATAATCATAAGGGTTCATTATGTTTAACAAACGTAAACATGGGGTGTTATTTTGAATCAAACAAGTAAGATAGGGGTCTATTTGAAAGTTTTTGTATTATTTTTTTAGATGTTCCGTACTTTGCCCTTTGAGATGACTATTGGGACGTTTTATGAAGAATTATCATTTCGATTTATATATGGAAACATAATTTTATAGAAAATATAGAAATAAAGATGTAAGGCTTGAGATGAAATGAAGTAGTTGACCAATAAAAAGAGGAAGAAAGTAACCCTTGAAAAAAAAACTTATGCAAGGAAAATTTGCAAAACAAAAATTCAATAAAAATTTGCAAAACAAAAATTCAATAGTTTCATCTAAAACGATATGATTTAATTGAAAATTGATATTCAAACGGTTTATTTGTATCGTTAGAATATGTTAAATCTCTAATAACAGCATAAATTAGAATATTGAGTTTTAAAAATAAAATTGATATAGATATGTATTATTTTGAAAGGATTCCACATATATATATATATATATAATTATTGCCATATTCACATAGTTTCTAACAAATGTATATTAAGTTCAGAAAAAGTATTTTTTTGTGCAAAAGCTCCAATCTAATTTGGGATTCATATGTACTAGATTATGTAATTTTTAGAAGACTTTTGTGTATCCATCCTATAGCTAGTATCGATAATCTGTTTTGCCAATAGAAAAAAATCATTAGGTTACAACTTGATATGTCTTTTTTTATGTGAACTTACAAACTACATGTCTAAATTCAGAATTATTAAACAATTATATATTTTAATCAGTAAAGTTCACACTGACGACAGTTTCTTAACCATGTTTATCATCTAGATTTCTAAATGAAAAAGTCTAGCGACTATATATAATCATTTTCGAAAAGAAAAAAACATTTTTTGTCATTGTCTCATCATTTAAAATCAAAACTCAATATAAATTACCAAGTTGGTGCTAGAATACGACATGCGTATTACATCATCTCCAAAACATAATTTAAGGAAGTACTGTTTGTTAAATAAGATAACTATTTCAATTCTTTCTAAGATATATAAAGTTCAAAATCATATTAGTTATATTATTTAAAAATTCAGTTTTATATATATCATGCTCGTGCTAATTCTCATAAATGTCAATTATAGATATAGTTTTAATGAATTCATATTATTATATATAATTGCTATTATCAAAATTTTTAATTTTTAATTTTATTTTTATCATGGAAATAACAAAAAAGAGAAATAGCTTTTTTATAATAGTTATTTTACATATTTTTTATAAAATAACAGAACAGACGATCCAAAATATTATGAGTTTGGTTCATTTATGCAATTCTAAACGATCCAAACTTCAATTTTTTTCCTTATTTTTTTTTTCGAACCAACATGTACAAAATGATAAAACCAATATACCCAAATAATAGATAAAAAACCGTTTCTAAATTATATATCTGAAATAACATAATTTAAAAATGATATTACATGATTTTCTTCTTTTTTTGGGGAGATTTGCTACAATAACCCATAAAATATTATGAATAGCTAAAATAACCTTACAAAATTGTTAATGTTTACCTACCACACTTATGTTTACTTTTTGATGAATTGGCATATTAACATTAAATCTGCGTATTTTTGGTAAATTTCAAAAATCTATTTGGCAGAGTTATCTTTAGGTTGTGTATATCCGGTAGATTTGCGTCAAATATGCGTATTTTTGATAGACTCCAAAAGTTTATTCAACATATTTATGTTTAGTCTATGAATATTCGGTAGATTTGCGTTCGTCAAGTCTATGCATTTTTTAAATATTTTAAAAGTCTATCTCGTAGACTGACATTTACTCTATACATGTTTGGTAAACTTCAAAAGTTTATCTGGTAGACTTGTTTTTAGTCTGCATACACTCTGGCAGATTTTTTTGTCAAATGTTCATATTTTCTGTAAACTTCAAAAATTTATTCTGCATATTTATGTTTAGTCTGTAGAAGTTCCATAAACTTGTGTCAAATCGATGTAGATGCAAATGATAAAGTTAAACTAGAAAACATTTTTAGGATAGTAGTTTTTTCAATTTTGATAATTAATATTTAATAAATTTTGATTGACAAACATATAGTCGGCCCTGACATTTGGAAAACCGCAAGCTATGAAAAAAATAATGGGCTGTTTTGTATATTTTTTTTAAAAAAGAGCCGATTTACTTTATAAATTTTTTGTTTATAAATAAGGGCCGCAAGCTCATGCTTACTTTGTTTGGGTTCAGAGCCGACCACAAACAACTAAACTGAGATTAATTATTAAAGTCATTAATAGGTTATCTGAGTTGTAAAAATTACAAAATGTTACCCTAACTATTCTTAATATTTTTGGTTATCTTAGATAATTTTTTCTTCTTTTTAATGTATTAAAATTTCTCGACTTAGGTCCATATATTTTCCAAATATCAGAATCAGTATTTAATAAATTATCTGTTGCAACGAAAATCGAACTCGTTGGATTCAACCACTAGTCGAAACTCACGTTGGTGATATAATATTACATGATCTCATAACATTTTTGTTTCAGGAATAGAAAATAAAATATACATTATAAAAAAAATTCATTAATTGTCTATTAATCCATCCTAAAAGAACAAACATGTTCTAATTATTTTTAGTGACATGTTCAAATTATATATATTTATATTTTAATAGTTACCGCTATTTATTAATACATGTACTAGTACTAGATTCCATGATTTTCTGCATGTAAATTACAATTGGTTTCCCATAAATGTTTCATTTTAAAGTAAATGGTTTTGTGTTTCCAAAAAAAAAACAGAGCGTGACACTTGTTTTTCTCAATTGTATGTAATTCGATTGTGGACTGACTCCTTTTCAGAGCGAGCCTGTTTATTTTGGTTAGTCATCAATATATGGATATATCCCGTAAAACACATATATAGTCATTTATATCATATAAAATTGATAACTAAGAGATTATGTACTGAGGTCTGTATATTTCTTTAGGTTCGGATTAGTCTCTAATAATTTATCCTTCTAGTCGAGTTATCGACCTCTAGCTATCATATAAAATTTTGATTAATCTTAAAACTCAAAATCAATGCAAAAAAAAGAAAAAAAATGAAGCAAAGAAAGCAACGTATGACCTTGCACATATATATCAATGTACTATTAAAATAAAATTCATATACATAAAAAATGCGTTTGTGTTAAACATTAAACTTTATTGAATTTCAACAATATTAAAGAGTTTAAAAAATAAATAATAGTATTTATGGAAGAGTCGTATTCGCGTTACCCTATTTTAATAGCTGACTTTTGTCAGTATATATATATATGTACTAATTCGTTTTATTAAAAATCTTACTAGTTACGCAAGTATTTTGCGATCTATCTGTAGCTTTTTTTTTTTTAAATTTGAATTTGAGTCTAGCTACGTAGCTTCTGTGGCTTTCCATACCCAAAACACTCCAAAAAAGCAATTTAGTACGTAGTAGCATTAGTGCTTTGTTTCAGTCATTTTTTCTGAGTATGCCATGTGAACTTATGGATTCTTTAAATTCTGATTTGGGATTCTTAAACTCTTTCATCAGTTGAACAAGGTGTGTATAGATTCTTCTCTTTTAATTAATTTAACTTTCTAAATATTCTTTTACCATTGCCTTAAGACAACTATATGACAAGACTAAGATGCTTTTTTTAGCTTCGGAAAATGGCAAACACGTCACATTAGTACATAACCTATTTTGGGAATCATTCATATTAGTTTTTTAACTTTTTTTGTGGTATATAATAAGGTTTAGAGGAGAAATTATATTAATAAGCAAAGCCGAATCAGTAACATGTAGTGGAATATCTCATCATGCACTGATGCACATGAGAATGAGCTGATTAATTCATTACTTTTTATTTATAAAGTTACATCTATTGATGTTGGGTTCCTCATTGTCCAGATACAACCTATTGATCATTTATTTATTTTTTCTTTTCAAACTTTATTTATCATATTTAATATTCAGTAAAAAAATATTCTTATGTTTTTTTTTGAACTAAAATTTTCTTATGTTTTTTTAACATTAAATGTTATTATGTTTTTTTCTCGTTATTTATTACTCCAACCAAATTTAGGATTATGGTGAAGGAATATTTAAATTTTTTAAGTGTATTTGTCAGAAAATTTGAATTTACGCGTATGTAAATCATATGTCGTGAATCTAATATTTATTTGGTAAAGAATGTTCTTCCGTTTGGCTTAGGAGTTTTTCTTTTTTGAATTTAGTAATATATCATGAATTAGATACTAACATAAGAAAATATCCATTTTGTTAAAGACTAGCATAAGAAAATATCTCTATAATTTATGAGAAACATGATATATAGAATGGTTATTAACGAAACTGAATACAGTTTTTAACAAAATAAAAAAAATATTGTTAATCTTTTGTCCATTTATAGTATAAACCCTATAATGCAGAAAAATTGTCTGTGAACCCTTAGATTGTATTCTTCCTATTTGGGTAAATACCTATTTGAGACAGCATATCTGTAAAAGCAATTAGCACAAAGATGGAAGAGAATAAAACTAAATCATGTGCGCTATGCATGAACATCAGATTTAATCTGTAACTATTATTTTTCTTTCTGAGAATAAAGAATGTTCTATTATAACCTTTCTTTTATAATTCTTGTGGCCGATGGAGACTGGAGGGCATGAGAGGAGAATAAGCCAAGAAAACACAAAGCAAACTAATTGAGGGACAAAAAGACATACGTGTCTTTGCTCTTATAAACCAACTAAATTCTTAAGTTTATTTTAATGTAATATTCTCTATTTATCTCAATAAATAAGATATTTTAGGATTTTTTTGGTTTAATTTTTAGGGAGATTTGGTTTGATATTTTTAAAAAATTATATAATTTGAAAAGTAACTTATGTTTTCAAAATTTTGAAAACTAACATTTTAGTAGATGGAAGATAATAATACCATTATCAATTTTATAAAACTAACTCTTAACAGTTATATTGTTTCTTTTTATATGGATTTTTGATGCTATAAAAACTCAATGCTCCCCAGAAAATTGATTTTGTAATACATAATTTATGTCCAAATAGTTAACTTTTCATACATGTATTATAGACCATACCTATAAATAATAATAAAAAATGATAGTTTCATTCGGACTTATCGATTCGAGTCGAATTATATCTTAAAAAATTAAATTAGTAGTTAATCATAAGGAGAAGACAATGAGGAGAATGAAGAATGAGATAGCAAATGCTTATTATTTAAATTTTAAATTTAATATATATTTCTCAAAAATTAAAAAACTACAAAATTTAAAAATTCTAGAAATTTTTGAATGTAATGTTATAAATCAATTTTCTTAGATTTTTCTGATTTTATCGTAATTACCTACTATTTAATGTTGTAAACTTCCTGCTGATCATTTAATTAGTTGTTTGTATTCTTTTTAATGATATTGTTTTGTTACAATTTACTCTTTCAAAAATACTTTATTAAATGTACTTTCTAATTAATCTTATAGAGATTAATAAAATATTAACTTATACAATTTAACCACACAAATTTAATAATTCATAAAGATGGTTCTGAGAGTTTCTAATAATAGTTGGTAGTAACATTATTGTTGTGCTTTCGAAAAAAACAATTCTATCAAAATTTGGGGTTTGGCAATGTGCATGAGTGAATTATTGTAAGAAAACTTAATAATTCTAAATACAAAGTTTTCACTTTCCAATTTTCTTTTTAGAAAATAATGTATAAATTCTTTTATTTTTAAAAGATACGATGTTTTAGAAGTTCTTTTGTTTCTAGAAAACATTATTTTTATTAAGGATTATGTTTTACCCTATTATAATTGTTTGAAAACTATTTAATTTATGCATTTAATGATAGTTTTAAAAGAAAATATTTCAAAAATATATTTTATTTTAAGATTAAAGAAGTATTATTTATATTAAGATTAAAAGTAGCATGGGACAGCATAAGTTTGCAGACAGGGATCTAACGACAACCAATAACGTAAACTGAAAATGACACGTCTTTCCACCTCAACGCTTCCACGTGTCGTTGATCTGTGGTTACTTCCTTTTAGTTATATGATGGCACTTCTCACCTGCAGCCTCAGCCACAATATCATTTAAATATTTTGTTCTCTGATTATGTGGAACCAAGATTTGTATAACATGATAAAATAATTTAATTTAAAAATATAATGATATAAAATATGATTAAATAAAAAATTACTATTAAAATAAACATATTTATTTTTATTTTTACAATGTGATGGTTTGATGATGTAACTAGAATTTTGAAATACAATTATATAATTTTTATTTTGTTATGCAAATAATTAATAATTATTAAGAACTAATAAATCTAGTCAAATATTTTATTTTCAAAGAATAGGGATGATTTTGGATAGAAACTGAAGAAGCATGTATTTTCAACTCTACATAAAATATTCATCTTTTTTTGTAAAATTTTAATAAATTTAGTCGGTTAAAACTGAGTTGACTTGGTTAGATGAGGATGAGAGGTTCGAGCTCTTTACACTTATTATTAGCTTTTTGTGTTTTTAATTATTAACTTATAACTCCATAAGTTTGTTTTAAAAACCAAAAAAAGTAATAATGAAAAACAAATTAAACTTCTTTTGGTTGGTTGCTCAGGTGGAGTATGACAGGAAATGAGGAGTGACATTTTTCTTCTTCTCTTTCTACTTTTGGATCTCGTGGGATCCAAAAAATGTGACTAAAATATTTTTACTCCTCTTTGATACTCATTAAATATGTAACGTGCAAGTAGAAAGCAACAAAAACCTCCAGGTGTCCACCAATTAACTTTCTCTGATTTTAATTGGGCTATAAAAATAAGTGAATTTATACAAAGTTAAGCATTTTTGGCCCATATAATGTTTTTCTAGCATAAAACACTTCTAACGCTCAATTTCTTTTAGCGTTGAAAGTGTTCTAAGTAGACTAACTTAGGGATAGACGTAAGACAAATACTTGCTATTTTTGGTATACTTGTTATTTGGTTTGTCTTGTTGGCTATAAAAATTTAGATTTGTATTTGGTTTTTAAAAAATGAGTATCCGTAATTTTAAATATCCACTATAAAATACAATACTGACAAATTACTTGGCTCGTATTATTACTTGCTACTTGCAAGTTATTTACTAATTACTTGCAAGTAACTTACTAATTATTTAAAAGTAACTTGAGAATTAATTGTAATTTACTTACTAATTATTTATCTAATTCTTTATTTAATGTTTTTTTTAATTAAGTTTTGTTAAAAAAATGTTATACAATAATTATATATAGAATATTTGAAAGAAAAAACCAGTAACGGATAAAACAACGTTGAGTATTAATTTTTTTTAATATTTGTTACTTGACCCGTATTTGCAAATATCCAAATTATATGACTTATTACTTGCTTTGACAATATCAAATACTTAAATTTTCAAGCTGGATACGTGACAAGTAACAAATACGGGACGAGAATCAAGTAATGGTGCCCACCCATAGACTAACTTCATGGTCTTTTCTCTTCTTTTAAGATGTTACATTTCTACCTTCTTTTTGTGTGGATCAAGGTTCGAATCTTCTCGTGAGTGATATTTCGAAAATTGCTAGTCTCGAAATGAACATACTCCTTCACTTCTTATCATTTTATTTCAAAGATAGCCTATTTTTCCATCATTTCAGCTACTTCATGCTATGTAGATTTAATAATTATCAATACTATGTTCGAATCTTCCTTTTGTGATCTTAGATCTCTTTTTGAACCCCATTTAATCTTATCTAGTCATCTGTTTTTTTTAAGACTTGAATTTCATTGCTTTTCACTGCATGTGACATTTGTAGCCCGTCTGTGCAGTTTACTAATAGTTGCCATTGCTTATAATTACTTTTACTTGGTGAGTTTTCATCTAATTCTTGCATACTTACATAAGCTAGGCTAGATGGAAAGTAACAAGGGTGTGTTAAGGTATCAGGAGAGAATGGATGTGACACTGGATCTGAATATAATTACGTCTACATTTGAGAATGACCCTAAAAGTGAACACGTAGCAGCTTGAAGTTACCTTGTTTCACTGAATGAGAAATCACCTGTGGATAGTAGATTTAGTTTTCGTCGGTGTTTATTTGTCTTCAACAATGCCATTGTGTCATTTTCATACGGTGCACGGTCCTAGACTGTAATCTCGTCTCTCCGTACTTTCACATCGATGGGTTGTTATAATAGTATTGTCTAATTTTTTCGGGAAGACGATCTATTTTTTTCCGAGAAATATTGTATAACACCATTTAAAATCCAAACTTAGACCCCATTCTATATTTTCCAGATCACAAAGTTAAAGATCTAATTCCCCCCAAATTGAAAGTTCGAAACCTAGTTCCCCATTGAATAATAGTTCGAAACGTAATAACACATAAATCTTAGTTTAAATAATTAATTGGTTAACAGTAAACCATTAACCACGTAATAGTAAACCAAACCCAATTACACTAAACCAAACCCAATTATCACCTAATTAAACTAAACCAAACTCAGTTAAAACTAAACCAAATCCAATTAAAACTTAACCGAACCTTAAATAAAATCTCCAAATCGAACCCATAACTTACCCTAAACCCAGAAACAAGAACCCTAAATCGATTTCACCTCTGAAATCGAAAATCAGAGATCGTGAAGGTGAGTTGAGTGAGTCGCGATGGCCCTGGTGATTCGCGATGGGCAAGGTGATGGCGATTTCGACGAAAAAACTGGCAACCTCACTCACCTACAAAATCGCCGACCTCAATCACCTACAAAATCATCACAACCATCGTTTTCCAAAATCACCAACGTAGAGAACGAAAAAGCCAAATGGGATTGCAAAAACTCTTCCCTACCTCAATTCTTCAACTCGATTTCAGGAATTGCAGACTAAATCAACAGAAATCGCAAAAATTGATTTTAGGGTTCTTAGTTTTTGAAATTTTCGAATTTGGAGATTTTTAGGGAAGAACTGGGATTTGGCAACGGATATACGGGTTAGGTCGAATCGGGTTTGCTCACGGTTTAGTTTCAGGTTCAACGGTTCGGTATTTGGTTTACACCACAAACCGTCGAACTATTATTCAATGGAGAAATAAGTTTTGAACTTTCAATTTGGGGGGAATTATAGATATTTAACTTTGTAATCGGGGAGATATAGAATGTGGTCTAAGTTTGGGCTCTAAATGGTGCTATACAATATTTATCGGGGGGAAATAGATCGTCTTCCCAATTTTGTCACATTCTCATAAATTATAATAGTATTGTCTAATTTTGAATAACAATGCTTATGCATATCATATTCATTCTGTATAACCGACCATCTAAGCTAAACCGCCATCAACCAAACATTCATATCTTACAACCACTATCATGCACAAAACGTCAACATTATAACATCTCATATTTGTCTTGTAGTTAAGCAACAAGAATAACCACATCTCACCTGAGCCTTTTCGATACAAGACAACGACAACCTATGGGTCACGTCGGATTTTCGGGGCTCTTAGGCAAAACTTGGGTTATAGAGTGGTCTGCCCATATTTAAGAAAACATAAGCTCATATTTGGATAACTATCTATTTCCCTCTCGGAACTATCGTATAACATTGTGGCTACCCAAAATTTGCTCTTGTTCCAGATCCCCATAAATTGAAAGTTAAATACCATTTTCCCTACAATTTCAAAGTTTGAATCCTATATCCCCATAGAATAAAAATTCTCAATTAATCGTTCAAAACCAATCCTAAACCAGTTGCAACATATACCAAACCGGTTGAAATCCCGATTCAATGGAGTTAACCTTGATCCGACCTGAATTCGACCCGACTGAACCCTGGCCTGATAACGTGTTAACGTTAACTCCCCAATTTAAAACAGCAAACGACGAAGACCCAAAAAAAATTGAATTGAGAAAATCGATTTGTGTTGAAAAAAGTTTGGAAATCGAATTTGGGGAGTTGCTATTCATTGAATGTAAGTGTATTGTTATGGTTAGAATTTCATGTTTGGCTTTGTTGATTGAAAAATGAGAATGTTGAGTTGAAGTTTCAAAGGTTTATTTTTATTGTTTGTAGGTTGTTGTAAGGATAATCAATGTTTCTAGAGTTTCAAGTAGATCATCAAGTGTGCATCCAAGTGGAAAAGTCGTAGGTGTGCCAAGGAGATGTGTGTGAGGGGATCAAATCTTGGCAAAGATTTCGAAATATGAGAACAATTCATGCTGCTGTTACTATCGTTGTGCTTATGTTGTAGCATAGAAGGTAAATTCAACTTAAGCTATGGCAGTGACATGAAATATGAAATTTGAATCTCAATGTTAAAGTGAATTTTGAATCTGTAGCTCGTGGATAACCATGCCTTCAAGTGGGTCGATGAGGCTCGTCTCAACAAGGTTTTCATTTCGTTCCACGATTCTACCGGGTACTCCTGTTGCTGAGCCATTGCAACTTGTATGGCGCCGGATGCTTGCTCGTCTTTAGACCTAATTTCTGGACCATGATTACACTTGCGGCGTTGGTGCACTTCCTTCATCTATGATAAGGATACACACATTTACGTGTACTTTGCATCTTGTATGGAACAGGTTTTCTCGTTGTTCTTCCTCATGTGCCTTCGTAGTCAACCGTAACATCCTCCGGGTGACAAGTAGATCTCCTTTGACCGGAAGGATCTCCTCTTCGTCATCTTCCGTTTCATCCGGTTGCTCGTCTTCTGATTCCAACTCTCCATTGGCTCGAATGACCATAATCCGTTGGTTCGAACACTCGTTCACGTAGTGACCCCGTCCGTGGCACTTGAAGCACCGGACGTCTCTAGATCTGAACAATTGCTACCTTCCCTTTTCCTTTATCGATCGCGGGTGTAGTATCAGCTCGGACTGGGATGAACGGCTTGCTCTCCTTGGTCGGTACTAGTTTATCTACACGCGGATAGGTCGATCTTTGGTATGGCGGATTTGACGGCTGATAAGACTTAGTTGATCCCTTCCGCTTCAATTACTGTTCAAACATCTCGGCCTTGTGTAGCATATCTTCAAGTTCGACATAATGTAGAGTCTCCAAGCGGTCTTGTATATCCCGGTTCATGCCTCCTAAGAACCGCACCATTGTCGCCTCTCGATCCTCGTCAATACCGGCTCGCAACATTAACATTTCCATCTCCTTATAATACTCATCAACTGAGCGGTTACATTGGACCAAACGCCTTAGCCGTTGGTGCAGCTCGTGGTGATAGTGAACCGGCACAAACCTTCGTCTCAACAAGGTTTTCATTTCGTTCCACGATTCTACCGGGTACTCCTGATTTCTTTTTCTAGTGGTGACGAGCTGGTCCCACCAATTTAGGGCGTAGTCTTGAAACTCCATTACCACAACAAGAACTCGGTTGACCGTGGTATAGTCTTGTGCGTCGAAAATGAGTTCGACCTTCTTCTCCCAATCCAAATACGCTTCCGGATCGCTATTACTGTGGAAGGGTGGTATTTTGGAACGGATCAATGACCCGTTCTCGTCCCTCTCGTTCTCGTCTATACGGTCGCATAGACCCGTTTAGTGACGACCCACTCCTTGGCCGTCGGTAGTAGTGGTCGGTGTCTCCTTGTAACGACCGCTCGCTATTCCGTCCCTCCTCGGGTCGGGGTAGTTGTTGTTCCGGCTGCTGGTCGATGGTTGATGGTAGTTGGGGATTGGGTTGGGCTGGAGCATTACGCACTACCTCTTGACGTTGTTGGACCTCTCGGAACTGCGTTTGTAACGTGTCAAATTTCTCCATCATTTTGCATATTCGTTCCGTGAATGCGTTGATCAAGGCCTGATTCTTGTCTACACTTGACGCTGATGCCTCTTCTGAAGACTCTTCTTCAGATCTACTTGGTTGTTTCTCCGCTGTCCTGGCCATGGTACCTGAAAAGAAATTTACCCAAAGTTTGTAGTAAAATTGCTCTTCAAAAATAAACCAACTAAGCAAAGAACTTGAAACAACTACATTCAAGAAAATTGCCGAAATTTTTTTCTAATGACTTCAAAACAAAGTATCAAGAAAGATTTGAGGCAATCCGAATGATCTACAATTGATCGATATTTTTAAACAATCGCGAATAAAGGTTTTAAAACAAGAACACGATTTAACAACCTAAGCGATTCAACTTCTAGATCGATTGTTCTGATACCACTTAATATGATCCTTCGTCAAGATCGACACTTTGGAAGCGGATGAGGTTAGCTTGAAGCCGAGAGAGTTCAAGGATTCGAGCTAAGGATTTTGTGAGTCGATGGGTCACACAAAAGGTGCGGAAGCCTTTTGATTTACCGGGGGGAACAATTGGTCGCACAAAAGTTATGAGAAGGCCTTTGATTTACCGTGATCTAATTTGAGAAAGAGAGATTTTATTCAAAAGATTAGATGTCTTTCCAAATGAGTACAAACGAGTTTAAATAGAGAAAGAAGTAGATGAAGAGGCAGTCTTGGAACAAGCTCCAAGACTGTCTCGAAACTTATAAACAAATAACTAGGGTTTTGACTTCTTGGAAATTAAAGAAAATTCAAATTTAGACCCTTCATCTTCTTGGCCGCGCCTTGGGTAATGCTTGGACGGGCTTGGATCGGTTGATCGTCGAATGGATAAATGTAGAAGTGATCCGTTGGCCTCGTTAAAAACCTTATTTGGAAAACCCATTGGGACAAAACCAAGTAAGGAGAAAAGAGTGCACAGCGAATCACTTGACCATTCAACGATCGTCTCGAGCTATGATCGAGATCATGACGTATTGAGGTCGGCCAGCATCGTCACTTGGTCGGTCGACCCAAATGCGGCTAAGTAGTCTGCCGATGGTTTGGTTGAGTGCCTTGGCCTTCGAACGTGTCATTGGTCCGACCAATGCTTCCTCAGCTTCATGCTCGTCCTTGTCTTCACGGTCGACCGTATCAACCTCCTGGTCGACCGTTGGGTCTAGCACGTCTTATGTGTTCATATCACTATTCCTCTTGTACTCTAAATCAGCTCTTACATGTTATAAGACTCACCTTGGCTGAATGCATTGAGAATCGCCATCTCTGGCCAACAATACACACCAATAAAAGTAAAGCAACGGTCTCTAGCATTGACAATACTCACCTCTCTCATGCAAAAATTATTGAGCAGTTGAAAGATTTTGTAGAGTTATTCTGAACATTCTCACAATAGTTTCCTAGTTTGTAAAAAAGTCCACATAAACTTCTTAGGTTTTCTTCATAACCTCCGAATAGGCAGTAAAATCATAGTCGAATAACCTATCAAGATTTTGGTTGTACTCCAGCTCATTGTAGCTCCATGCAAGATTCCAATTTAATGGCTTCATATGGCAGGCTTCTTTTCATACTTAGCCTTAAAATTCCCATAGATGTTTCTGATACACATTATATGCTCAATCTTGGGTAATTCCAACCGAACAAAATTGATCAATCTCTGAAACATAAACACACAACAAATCATTTTTTGACGATATGAGACCAATATATATCCTTCACCATCTTCTAACCCCAAATCAGCTTTGATCTTCTTTACAAACCACAACCAATTTGGTGTGTTTTTCCACTTGCAAAACATCCCGTGCTATAGATAGATGCCATTATCTGGATATCGACCTAGAGAAAACAAAAATTGGCATTATGTTTTTCTTCTTAAAAAACAGTCATCAACACCTATTAGTGGCTGACATGTCGACTTCCATGATTTCCTGAAAATATCAAAGCACACATAGATCAGTCGAACACATCAAAATCTTGCTCATTTCTCACAGTCTCAACTTCTATAATAAAATTCGGATTTGACTCCATTATCTCAGCACCGCAGTCTCGGAGACGAGCAAACTGCTCATTATATTCCTTATTAATCCACCTCAATGCTGTTTTCTAGGAGCTTGACATTGATGTCTTGACACAGTTATTTTCAAATTTTTCTTAATCAAGTTTTCTGTCTTCAAAGGCAAAAAATACACTGGTTCCTTTCTTATATTATCTACAAAAAATCTAGCTATATCCGGGACCTTAATAATATGACAATGCCCATCAGGAACACATCTATGTTCACTGTTGACTTACTACTCGAGCTGTAGATTCACTATTCACACTGTGAATCTATATTTTGGTCAACACAACAATATCCAAGCTTAGTTTTATCTTACTTATATTGCTTGAGATTGTAGCCTATCTTCAGAGCATAGTCGAGTACAATCTCCTTGAACGCCACTTCATTGAAGAACAATTACCGTTCGCATAGGTTCCCATCGCTTCTTCTCACTCGGTCATGGTCTCTAGTTTTTTGTTTCTTACACTTTGTTTGATCCTCTTCTTCATCAGTATCACTATCATTCTCACTCTCTAGGTACACATTGTGACGGATATAAGGCTCATTGGTGAATGCAGCTATCGCCCCTTCATCATCAGATTCATTGGGAAGTGAAGGAATTTCACTATACTCCATGAGAGACATTGATTTCAGAATTAATCGACCACAAATATTCAACAATCTGTTTGATTTCGTGGTTTTGGCGAATTCTCGACTGCAATTGTTGATTTTAGGGTTCTTCGTCTTTAGTGATTTCAAACCCAAAATTGGGGCTTTTTAGTTTTTGGAAGATGTTTTTGAGTTACCCATCAATGGGAGAAGAAATTAGGTGAAAAAACGATGAAATGGAATGTGAAAAGAAAAGCTGAGAGCTTTTTAAAAACTTTAGAATGTTAGTGTTCTTAATATATTTCTTTTTGATCAAACGGCTAATAGTGTAATAAATTGCTAAATCGAGCAAAATTCCCCATATCACTAACATAAAATTTATGTTACAATATTATAACAAAATTATGACACTTTACGACTAAATAATTTCGTCACAATTTCGTATGTAAATCGTCACAATATTGTAACACAAACAATAAGTCACAATTTTTTGTAACAATATCATATACGAGCATTCACATTTAAAGACCACCCTCAAGTGTCAACTGCTGTCAGGAAAGTCATTCAAAATTGTTTCTGAGGCCCATGATATCCTTGGAGAAAAGTGCATGCTTTCTATAAACAAATCTGGTTTGCCCTGTTTAAGGTACTTGTTATGCTATATTTCATATAAGTATTTTACAAATGATTTCTTATGTTATTCATCATGTCTAATATTCTTTGTTTTTCAGAAAAAAAAATTAATTGGGTCCCTGCGATCAATCTTGAAATTGAAAAAAAGTTTAAGAAGCTTGCTGATTGTCGCCTCAAAAGAATGATAAAACATGTAAAGTTGGGAGAAAAAAACCAGATTGGATCTTGTCTGACTATTGGACAGTTATGCAAGCTCATTGGACAACACCAAAAGCAAAAAGCTAACAGTGAGAAGGCCAGTGCTTCAATGATGTCTGATCGCAATGGTTTAGGTCCATATTCCCATCTAGCGGATCTTCACTCTTATGCTAGAGTTTAAGATATTTTGCTAATTAATATACTGTTTCATTATTAGTTTTTAATTGTTAGTTTTTGATCGTGAGAATTTTATTGTATTGTTTTATTTTATTTATTATTTCATTTGCAGGAAGCAAACAATGAAGATTTATATTTCATTGCTGTGATGAATAAAATACACCAGAAGGCCGATAGAACATATGTCGATCAACGAGCATGATTGGTTATAAAAACTTATGAGATACATATACAAAAACGCTTGCGACCGCACGAAACTGCTGATGAAGATAATGTGACAGCTGAAAATTTTGAGCAACGTGAAAAATGAAATTTATGTCAAGAGCTTTAATTTTAAAACTGATTGGTAAATAAACTTATTTTGCTTAAACAACCTTACTTGCTCGTTTGCACATAAAGCAAACTTGTTTGTGCTATAAATCTAAGTTAGGATTAGTCTAAGTAGTGTGTTTACAGTTGTATTTTCTACCTAATTTGGTCATGCGTATATACTATTTTCTTTTCTTTTTTTTGTATTTGCTCTTTTTTTCTAGGTTGCGACTGGATCATCTAAACAAGGTAATATCTTTGGACTTAGAGCACTGGGTAGTAAGGTTTTAGTAGTTGCTGATGATTCTTTCGAATGCAGCAGAACCTGTTGAAGAATCAAATATGTTAACACAAATACTGCAAGAAAAGGAAACAAAGTTGAAACAAAGCTGTAAAGAGAATCTGAATTTTTAGAAAATACTTGAATATATGGAGAAGATTGTTGAGACTTTAGTAAGTCAAAATTTTTAGTTCCCAGCTCCACAACCAAAATTATCTCACTTTTCATTGAATTTAGTTATTCCAGTTTATATCTATCTTCAATATTGTTAACTTTTATTTGTAAGATTTTCTTTTAAATTGTGTTTGTTGATTTTTTTGTTTGTTTTGGATATTTGCTTCTAAGTATTTTTCTATTTATCATTTGATTTTTTTTAATTTTAATTTTTTGTTTTTTTATAATTATATATAAAGTGATAGAAGTTAGGGTTAATTAGATGTATAATAGGTTTAGATACACTAATTAAGTGTATAGCATGTGTGAGCCTAAATTTAGTCCCACACATACTATAGACCTAATTTGGTATGTTAAACTTATTATAGAGCGCAATTTCTCTAAAAGTTAATTATAAAAATTGGTAATAGTCTTTCATTAATTTTTTAAGATTTTCCATGTTACCAAATTTGTAGCAAATTGTTACAGACTCAATAGGAAAAAATGTCACAATTAGAAAAAAATAGTGACCATGATGTGATTATAATTTAGTCACTAATTATGACACATTCGTGTCATTTTTTGTCCCAATTTCGTAACGTATTGATGATTAAAATATGTTAAAACCATGTGACAAATATTTGACATTTATTCGTTAAAATTTGTGGCATATTTGTGACTATTGTTCGTCATGAATTGTGTCATTTATGTGATATATAATATCGTCACAAATTGTGACAAATTGTTACCGTAGTTAATCGTCACAAAATGTTGTGATGTTTTTGAGACTAAAGTAAGTTTGTGACCATTGTATTGCGACCTTTTATAGTTCATATCATTTTCATTACAATAATTTGTTTTGACAAAAAATTCATATATTGTGACCAAAAAAGTCGTAACAATAGCCAATTTTTTTTGTAGTGTATAACCCGTCTAAGCAGACTGAAATCGGATTGATAACGGCTTAATTTCGGGTTTGTTTAGGCGAATATGGTTAAAGGATGATTGGTAAACAGTAAACTGGTTGTAATATATTTTTGTGTATATTTTGGTTCCAAACTTTTATTTTATGGGGATATAGGATTCAAGCTTTGAAATCATGGAAAAACTGGTATTTAACTTCCAATCTATGGGAATCTGGAATATGAGCCACAATGTTATATGATAGTTTCTAGGAGAAAATAGATCGTCAGTCCTATTTGGAATTATGACCAAAAAAACAAAGTTGGGTAGAGAACTTTGGATTAAAACGACTTACCCTATGCTGCGGCCAATGACCGCCCAATCATGACCAATGCTGTATTCCAGTTTTACAAAGGCATTCCCACTGCTACGTGTTAGTCACTTGAACGGTTCATTACAAAAGGCGATCAATAAAGATGCATTTGGAGTCCAAAATATGAAAAGATTGTTTCACCTTTATAGCTCTTTGTTTCTCAAGCTCTATGAAAATAACTGCAGTTCCTTCTTCTGTTTTTTCTCTTTCGCTAACCCGCTGTTTGCAAGGTTTGTTTCTATTTGGAAGGGGAAGTAGTCTATAAACTGAAACACGATCAAGCTTAGTTTAAAACCTAACCAAACTAGAACAAAAGTGAACAGAATTTGTTGTGAATCGGTTGTATTTGTTTCTTGTTTTCGTTAAATAAGTTGTTATCAGCATTGTAAAATCTTATAAATGGTATGAATTTTAACATTAATACCAAAAAAAAAACTTGTTGTGAATCTTTTTAACCTTTTGAAACCTTGGAGTTATGAACATCAAAGTTGAAACAAACTGCCATCAAGAAACAGGCCTCGCTCTGGAAAAGTATCTCAGCTCTGTTGATTATATCATCCAAGAAATAGTTTAAAGGTGTGCCTATGCAGAAAGAAAACAAAAAATGTTCATCAGAAGAGGAAATAAAGAAGGGTGAATTAAATGTATAATCATATTATGTCACATAATTAGAGATGTCAAATCGGGTTGTCCGTGTCTAAATGGCCCAACCCGCTGCGGTTCGGTTTTTTAGTTGGACAGTGTGGTCCGGCCCGTTGCGGGTTGCGGTCTAATTTGTCTTGTCCAGACACGTCCACCATATATATGCGGTTCGGCGGGCCGGTCCGCGGGACAGACCAAAAAATAAAAATATATTATTAAGAAAATGTTTGTGTTATCTATTCTCTTTTTAAAAAAAAAAAATTATTGTTTTTGTGAAGGAAAATATGTGAATATTGTGTAATCAAATTTTTTAATGTAAATAAAACAAACTTAAATACTTAATCAATAATACTTTAAACAAAAATAAAATTTCAGTCAAAATAAATCTCTAAGAAATCAATCACTAAAAAATAACAAAAACCAAAAAAATGTCATCAAGTCTTTAAAATTAAACAAGAAAAAAGCAATAAAAGATATCAATCTTCTTCCTCTCATCATCTTCATCGTTGACAATAGACTTAAAAGATGAAATTGTCTCTGTACAAATAACTCTGATTAGTACAAAAGGTTTCAATTATTTTTTAAAAATGCGGGCTGCCCGCGTCGCCCGCGGATCAAACACGGGCTAACCCATTTTCAGCCCATGTCCACGCGGTCTCGGCCCGTGAAACCCATTTTTATTTGGACAGAAAAATATATGTCCAAACCCGCCCCCGCATTGGATCCATTTGGGTCTGACCCGCTGGCTAAAACCCAATTTAACATATTTGCACATAATAAAAAAAGTAACCATGTAAATAATCTAGAATAAGGAAATAACAATTGTCAAAAAGAAGATTTTGGCCCATGAAACTTGGCAATGCATTAAAAATAGTTGAAAAAAGAAAAAAATATATTGTTCTATTATTTTGTTTAAAGTAAAATATGTTTACTCTATGGTTTAGTTTCTTTTGTTAATCTCGTACTACTTATTGGTTAAATATTTCAATATTACAAAAAAAACACAATTTTTTTTACATTTACCAAAGTTTGAATTTGAAAAGCTAACATAAACTTCTTAATTAGGTGAATAATATAATTAATGAACAATGTGTAAGTCTATAGAAATACATATAAAATAGAATATAATACTTTTTCTCTAATAAATAATACATAAGAAAAAATCTATAAATATATGGGGAAAACGACATATTTCCCCCTCCAAAGTATCATATAGCAATAGATAACCACAAACTTAGACCCCCATCTTGTATCTCTCCAAATTAGAAGTTAAACTCTTAATTCCCCATCAATCAAAAGATCGAAACGTATTTTCCCATCAATCAAAAGATCGAAACGTAAAACCACTCAAACCACGATTAGACACGGTTTACTGTTGATCGAGAAAAATTTAATTTGTTAAATCCGAGATTAAACCGACTAAAATCTAATTACAACCCAATTTCAACCCGTTTAAACTGGGTAAACCAAAAATTAAAACATAAATCCCAAAATCCCTAATTCCTAAATCAAAACCCTAAAATCAAAAATTCCCAAATTTTTCTCCCTAAGAACCCTAAATTTCGCGACCCATAAATTTTGGATAAGATCAATTCACCACACCAACATCTATTGGGCACACCCAGAACTCTTCTTCTTGTTCGGCCAGCTGAGGTTCCAGCCGAAAACCCAGATTCTTTGCTAATCAAGAGGTTTGATTTTCAAATTGGAGGAAGAGTTTGGAGATTTTTTACAGAGGCAAACCCAGATTTTTAGGGTTTTCGATTTTGAAAAATCGATTTGGGGATTTCATCAAATCAAAAGGGTCAATAATGCAGGTCGCCGGTACGGATTTCATATTGGGTCGAGTTTTAAATCCGGTTTGGTATTTGGTATAAATGGCTATGTATTCGGCTAAGGTTGCAAACCGTTCAAACCAATAATTATGGAAAAATACGTTTTGATCTATCAAATTGGGGGAATTAAGAGTTTAACTTCTAATTTCGGAAGATACAAGATGGGAGCCTAAGTTTATGGTTATCTATTGCTATATGATATTTTTAAGGGGGAAATAGGTCGTTTTCCATATAATAAAATATATTATTATTAACATAATAGAACATTACTTCGAATTTCTTTAACATGTAGCAAATTTTTAAAATAGAGCAGACGAGACGACAAAAAATTGTGCGTGAGGAGACGAGTACATGTAAAATTGTAATATATTATCAAATTGATAAAATAAAATATTATAGACAAATGATAAAATAAAACACAAGTGATGCGAGAAGAAAATATGCTAATGCACCGACGATTAAACAACAGTATTTTCTAAAAATTATTGAAATTTTAACCTCGCATTCGCATTGAAACTCAAATCTATTGAATTTATATAATAGTAAGGGAACATGACCCTTAAGTCGCAGAAAAAAATTAACATAATTGAAGCAGAAGAAATCTATCAATAATGGATATATTGAAGTTGGGTCTGGTGAATCGGCCGAAACAGAGTGATTGAAACTACAACGGAATAAAACGTTAAAAAACACATCGCATATTTCCGGCTTCTTACACATTAAAACTCAGAAGTGGAGTAGAATGTGGCAGTGGAGATAGTGACAGAAACGGTGGAGGTTCATCAACCACAACAACAATTGTGGATTTGTCAGAGGATGATGGTGAGATTTCGAAGAAGGACAAGTTTGGAGAAGGGGCGGCGAGGCTCTGGTGATGGAGTTTGCGCGGCAGAAGCCGTTATGCAATTTAATGGGTTGTTTTGTATGTCGAGGGAGGTTCAACGGAGGTCAAGATTCGAGTGAAACTGTAAAATTTGATATCTAACAAAATTTAAATAAGTATATAAAAGTTTGTATGAGTCATTTTGTTTCTCGTAGCAATATATAGAATATAGTAAAATTACATTATATATAGAATATAATGACCTAAGTTTTATATAGAATATTATTTTCTTATTTTAATATTACATATCAAAATTTATATAAATATATGTTTGTTTTAATTTTCACAACATATTATATGCATAAAAAATCTATGTATTTTTACATGTAAATTATAAAATCGAAAAAAAAAATTAGGAGATCAAAGGCAATTAAGATTATAGAGGGAACATATTTATAATAAAAAGTTCAAAAATAAAATGAAAAATGAACAAAAAAATTCAAAATTCAGCTGTTTATACATACAAGGGTAAAAAGACAATTAATATACAAATACACACTATTCTCTAACCATTCCATTGCTATAGTTATTTCTTTAATTAATTATAGTTTTTTTTTTGTAGATGCAAATTTCCCAAAAAAGAACCCGTTAAAAATTACCGGTTAAAAATTACTTTAAAAAAAAAGAAGAAGAGTCAAAAGCTCTGCAATTCTCTGACAAAAACAATTGAGACTTCGCTTGAATGGTTTCTGTTTTGAAATATTTTTACACGATCACAAAACAGTAATGGGTAAAAAACATGATTCTTTATGCTTTGCTACATAGTTATTGTTCCATGCCCTTTTAGCTTTAGACTCTTTACTTACCCAAATTGTGTTTCTGATTTTCATTTGAATCTTTCCAACATATAGAATTTTATGTTACGATCGCCTATGTTTCTCAAACAGCCTAGATCCAAACGAGGACAATACTAGACAGCAGAGGATTGAGACTGAGGATTCAACTCGCTTGTGTGCTTTACCAAGATGCTGACATTTATCTCACTGATGATCCATTTAGTGCCCTTGCTTAGAAAGTTATTGGTTTTTGAACAAAATCAGTGTTTGAAGATAACGTGCGAGTCAGTGTGGGCTCGGTAATATTAAGGATTTCTAGGCAAAAATTGTTGTCAGACCTTTAAATTTTTATACTAGCTAATAATATATATATGAAAAAACTTATATAATATATTGTTATTGTTTAGTCTGGGTTCTAAACTTTTATATGGAGTTTAAAAGCTTATATATTGTTGTTTAATTACCATCTAAATCAAAATCTTATATAATATATATAGGTAAAAAAAATTTGGACCTTAATATTATTAGATTCGGAGTTTGAACCCGGGATGATCGCACCAATTGTCCCTCATCATAAAGCGGTACTGCTGCGGGTTCATCCTCTTAGCCCGTTAGGACAGGTCGGGCTTGGACAATGTGATAGAGAACCGCGGTCCTTGCGAGTTGGCCCATGACGGTCTAGAATTCAAATGAATGCGGATTGAACCATTTGAAACCCCCAAAATGTTAGCAATAAAAAAACTAGAAGAAAGAAATGTCAGCAATCAGAAAATAAGATGTGTCACAAACTTTATAAAATCAATACAAAAGAAGGCGTATAGTGCTTTCCACTCACATTCACAAAACCAATAAAAGAAAATTTCACATTATAATCACCAAACCCCTGAACCGAAATCACAAACTCGGTTTACTTAAATGTTGTACCGGAACCGCTACAAATCCAAAACCATTCTTGTACATACATACTTACACAAACTCCAACCGCACAAGGAGCTTCACGAATCTACACTTGACCCCATCCTCGTTATACAAAGGAACGGCACGTATTCCTTGCCTCAGTTCCCAAACCGGCAAGCAAGTCTGGCCTCCAAAATCGTCTTTCTCCGACATATCATACTCAAGAACCTCTATACGAAGAAGAGCAAGCTCTGGAACTGTTAATGGAAACTCAAAAACTTCATTCCAAGCTGGTATCCAATCATCCTCCAACGTTCTTGTCTTCATCATTACTTTATCCGCAGGAACTCCAGCAATCCCGACCTGCGAAAATTTCGAAACTTTGTATAAGTTTCTTCAGCCTCAAAACGTAAAAACTTTTAAGGTTACAGATTTTTATACCCTTGTATAGAAGTCAGGTGGAGAATATCGATCGAAGTGTGTGTGTGGAAAGTCATAGTACCAGCCTTCTCCCATGTATATAGTTACCTAAACGATATATAAAGAAACCAAAAAACATTATAACTTCATGATGTTTTTACCAAAAACAGAAACTAGAGACTAGATATCTCACTGACCCTTAGTGTTGTTTTTACAGGTAATGAAGCTTGTGGGTTAAAAACAACATTGTTCTCCCCATTTTTCATCAGAATATCAGGTTTCTTGACGTAGCCACATCCTCCATTGGCTCTAAACATCCCTCTCATTTTCCACAATGATTTTCCATGTCCCTGCACAAGGAAGATTCATATCAAGAACTCGAAATTTTCTTGATCTTCGTTTTAAGTGAATGAGAACAGTGAGGAGAAGTTGGAGATGTAACAAAATCAAGAGGAAACCTGCATATTAAAAGCCACCATTTGAGCTCCATGGCTCCAGCCAACCAGCGGGTTGTAATTTGATGATGTAATTCGAGTTCCTTTCGGATAAATCCGCAGCACGTTCCGCTGAGTAAACCTGCATTAGACTCCATGATCAACAAAGTTTCTTTACACATGTGGAAACTGAATATGTTCTTTTGGAAACGTAGTCCAATCTTTGTTGGATTAGTACCTCACAATCTCTCTGGGATATTTTTCTGAGGCCTTTTCGAGTTGTTCTTCACTCAAACTTAGCCGTCTTACTTTATCAGGATCCACCTTCAAACATTCAATCATTCCGCCTTTCGGTTTCCCAGCCTGGATTGCAATAAGATGTTTATATTCCGGTGGCGCACTCTTCTTAATGTTATTCACTTCATCATCATCATCAGAGTCGTCTTCATCATCATCCTCATCTTCATCTGAAACAATCTGCAACAAGAAAGAACAACTTAAACGTATGGAAAAACCAACAAAACTGAACGAACATGATGTGTTTCAACACAAACCTTGTCATCAACCGAAGTGTTACCATCCTTCACGGCATGCTTATGTTTTGCTTCCTTGTACTCTTTGGGAGGTTTGGTTGAGATGATAATACGTCTCTTCAACGAGGCGGGTGATGGGAGTTCCTTAAAGCATTCTCCAGGAGGAGGAGCAAACAACATTTCTCCAAATGTTTCAGTAACCATCTAAAATACAACAAAGATCAAATAAAATGATCATAGTGAGCAATTAAAGCCAAAACAGAACAAAAAAGAACTCATTAACCTCAGCAACTTTAGCCTGGAGTTGTGGAGTAAGATGATCTTCAAGAGTTACAACAACTGGATAATCAGATACATCAAACGCGTGCGCTTTAATAGCCCTTAGACATTTGATCAGCCCCACAGGTGATGTGAGAGTCCTATATGAAGAAATTGGCTCAACACACTTTAATACATAAGCATAGAACAAACAAAAAGTACTTAACCTTGATTCATTTGGATGATGACCAATCATTGAAATGTAGCAAAACGTCTCCAAGTTAAATTTTCACTTGCAGTACTATACCTTCCATGAACAACATCGATACCATCTTCATCAGAGTTTGGCCAAAGATCCAATTCAATGACCTTGACACCTTTTTTCAATGCTTCTATTATAGGTACTTCACTGCAATCACTACTCAGCTGATTACCCGTTAAATACGAATTATGTCCTGTAAATATGAAATAATGTGATAACGGATCATCCATTTCTTGATGAACCTACATAAGATTATATAGAATATACAAGTCAAGAATCAATCTCTTCAAGAAAAGTCAAGATTAAAGACTTCAATATCTAATCCAATGGAAATCGAAAAAAACGAGTATCACCTCATGAGAAGCAAGAGGAGAGTTGTTAACACCGAAAAGGTATTTAAAGAAAGCATCAAGATGGAGGCCGTTGCGATGAAGCAGAGATGATGAGGCGTTGACAATCGCTTGAGCTTCCTCTTTAGTCGCTTTATCTTGTTTCTGAATTTCGATTAGAAACCTGAGGAGATGATCCGTAGTCATGACCCCTTTCTCGGAGTAATTCTTGAAAAGGATCTTGATCTCAGATGGTGCCACCAAAACTGTGTGCCGATATCTCCGACTGAAACAGCCAAAGACTTTGTATGTTTGCTTCGACATATTGAAGTAACGAACGATGAAAAAAAATGATCTCTGCACTGATTTTCCTTTTTCTCTTTGATCGCAAATATGAGTTTTCACAAAAATGGTTGCATTAATACTCGAGATTAATAATTAGATTAATGATCGCAAATATGGTTCTTTTCTTGCTGTAATCAATGTGGAAGATGGGAATCGTATTCGAAGCTTAAGATTTTTTTAATCGTAAAGAATTAGAAAAAGTAGAATTTGAAAGAGCAATAAAGTAATATTTTTTTTGTGCGGAAAAGTAAAAATAATATAAAGAAACAAGTTCATGTTCCGACACAGGTTGAAGATAGTTCTTCTTCATAGCTCTGTTTTTGTCAAATTTTGTTTAAGCTCTAATAGGTTCTCAGGCCTAAAAGAGTCGACTTTCCTTGAGAAAGAACCCACCAAACTAAGATCCGAAGCTTAAAGCTGATTTGCAGAAACTTGTAAGGGAAGTAGAACAGAGTGTTTACAGAGGAAACATAGTGTGGAGAAGAAGAAATAAGCGAAAGTACGAAAGAACATGAATACACAAGCGAACTTTAACTAGTTTACTCCCGTTAATGAGGGTAGCTACGTCTGGCTCAGACTATCCTCGAAATCTACTAGTAACAAAAGAGATTACAACAAGAGATTACAAGAAGCAACCCACCTAATGATTTCACTAGTACTTAGGCTAACTCTGTATCACCTCTTGTGTTGAGAAAAATATGAACAACAGCTTATACTTGAATATTATTCTCTCTACTCTCTCTATATGCATTCTCTCACAACTCTCTCTCATAGCTAAGATATCTCATTTATATCAAGACACCTTAGGTTAAACTTGTGCAATGACCGCCACAACATGCTGCTTTAATGAAACGCCAATCTTAAGGTTGTATTGCGTTCTTCACAGCTGGACACGGCAATTTTTCTTTTGAGCATAAGTAGACAGAATTTCCTTGACTAGGAGCGTGGTCAGTTTCTTGTTTTAATGTACTAGTAGCCGTTTCCCAACAGTGGTCCCAAAAGCAACTAGACCCTAGATTAGTTCTTTATTTGGTCCCACCGATGCTTAAGTTGCCCTCATCAAGCTCCGCAATGGTTGATGAAAAAAAAGAAATTGTCACAAAAAAATCAAAGTAGTCTAGTTCATGTCAACTTTTTGGGTCTCACTTGCGACTATTATATAAAAAGGTCATAGTGAAAAGATTTGTAAAAGCTCTCGTCGTCCTTGGGTTCGGAACGTCCGTGTTCTGAGGAAATGCATAGATGGACCTGAAATTTGGTGCTTTTTTCTAAATTTGCAAGACTCTTTTCGTCATCACTGGATGTCGATTTGGATTCTCTTTGGTTTGATCTTTCGCCGTTCTCAGTCTTTTGAAATCAGTGCTATCCGTGTTGGATCGCATTCACCCCATGTCTCAACAAAACATATATGATTGAGATCTTTCTATTCAAATGGTATCTATATAGGCATTTAAAATTCATGTTTCCACTGGCATTACCGCATCCAAAAGAAAGTTTGAAGAACTTTTCGTGATAGTGTCTTGTCGGATTATGAAGCCAATAGGTGAATAATTTGAGAGAGTGTTTACATCACTATAGGAGGTTTCTTTTATTGATGGATTGACTGTTTCACATCATTTTTGGTAAGTCTCTTTCAAAAGATCTCCAAACAAAAAAAGAAAGCTTTCTAGGTTAAATGTAAGTGCCTAGTTTCAGGCTAAAGTCGATTTGTTAGGATTCGGATTTCGATCCCTTATGCTATCTCTTTTTGGGATTGTAATTTTAGTTTTGTATGCTTCCTTCTAATGTAAATTTACTTAAGTAAGGACGATTCAACGTTTTTACTACTCAACTAGGTGGTTGTCATATATATATGTATTTTAACAACTGAAAAAAGTCAAATCATAAAAAAAAGTATAGACTCATGACACATAACCAACTTTTAATGTTTAAACTTTACTATATCTTCTTTCCGGATTAATTTCTGGATACATATTTATTCTAAAATATGGACTACTTTTTCTGGAGGAAGAACATAAAGGGCACTTCAAACCCCAAAAATGACATTTATCTATGGATTATTTGGTATATTTGGAAAAGAAAGAACAAACGAGTGTTTAGTGGGAGAGATATTGTCCCAACAAAGACTCTACAACTTGCTTCAGTGGAAGTGGAAAGCTAGCGTATAGCGAACCTAAAAGAGTGTGAGGAGGTAGAGAACACCACTCAGGCACAGATAACCACCTCCATACTACCACCGGCGACGGCTAGTCCCTCATGCCAAATTGATGCATCATGGGTCGATCATAGACCGGTTTCCGGTCTTGGATGGGTTCTCAGGCATGAACATGGACATATTACTCTAGGAGCTAAGACTTGCACACGAAGCCTCTGAGCGCTACATGCGGAGATGGATGGCCTCCTTTGGGTTATGTCTTGTCTCGCGACATGCGAATTACTGCGGTGCGAATCGAGATGGATTGCTCGGATCTGCTGAAGATGATTAAAAATCCCCTTGACTGGCCCGCTTTCACCTCGGAGCTTGATGATTATTTTAGCCAGTGTGATAGCCTAGAAAACTTTAGTCTACATCTTATCCCGCGAGTACTTAATTTACGTGCAGATTTTCTTGCAAAAAGTGTTAGAACATGAGGTATTGATTATTCTCATGTAAGTCACACCGAGCCGGTAGGTATCAATAATATGGATCCATAAAATACCGACTAAACTTGATTTAATATATGGAGATAGCTGACAAAAAAATCCTTATTACATATATCTAAAACAATATTTTTCTACAAATATAGGAATGTGAATGATATATTTTAGACCCGACACATAATTTATTTGATTTATGGATATTAAATAAATAACTTACTTGATTATAATTATAAAATGTAACATTATGTTATAGCTGAATCGAAAGATAAAGTATGCAAATGAACTAAGCGTCAGATAGTTTAATAAAACATTGACAGTCTAAAACATAAAGATGTTTATTATAAACCTAAGTAAAGAGAAAACATAGGTATCATTGCACCACACCGTATTCCAACAATCTACGAAAGTTCATAACATATAAACCTATTTATAATAAGAAAATATATGTACTCAACTTGCTCGGAGATCATAGACATCATCATCATTTGGACCAACCATAAAATATGATTATTGATCATATAAACAAAGAACGACATAACCTTTATCTTTACATTTAAACATAGAACATAAAGCTATGTGGCAAATAAAAACAAATTAATAAGATTATTTGTTAGCAAATTATATATAATTACTTTTTCGATCTGAGATCTTCTAATATCTAAGCATACAAACAACGAGTTTAACCAAATAATTTTAACCAAACATGATATAATTCTTTAGCGATCAATCCCGAGTTATGTAAGGGAATATACCTTGCCTCCTTAACATTCGAAAAAGACAAACAATAAAGAACATCACGTGTCAAGACTAAACAACTAAACCAAATAGCTACTAACAATTAAACATAGAAAATAATAAAACATACTTTTCATCCATAAGATCAAACCGTAAAGAGAATACATCACCATCATAAGCTTTAAAATTAATATCGACTAACTCGCCAAAACGACAAAACCCATAATATCACCCATAATATCTGGAATCATATACTTATATTCGAAGTAAAAACGATATCTAGTTGAAAGTTGAATGTTATATTACCTAAAATAATTTTTTTCAATCATAAGAAATTTAATATTAAGAATTATAGGCATATATATATACGGTGGCTTCGATAATTTTTTACCTAAAAAATAGTTAAATAAACTTTAATCTTAATCCGGTCTCATATCAATACATCGTCTATCCTCACACAATTTCTATGCTCTTTTTTAACAACAATATAAAACGTGAAAATTAAATCTATTCCGTCATCCATGCTGGTGCCTCGGTGTCAATGTGGACAAAATAAGACGTTTGAATTCATCCTCCCCGAATAAGACAAAAAGTTCGGATTGCATACATTGAACTCCTCCAATTGGATTGAAAACGCAGTCCATTCCACTGGTGATGTTACCATTCAGACCAAGTCTGAGCTGTCCGTGGCAAAAGTTACATTTAATTATCTAAAAGTAATCATACACTTCATTGTCCACAAAAGCGTTTTAGATTCCATATGACATGGCGAGAGACAGCGATGAACGTTTTGTGCCCCCCATCAGTCCATCAAAACCTTCTTTGCTGCTAAACCATCCTTTTCCGGAGAACAAATCGTTTTGTGTCCATGCACCATTGATAGGACACCATCGTCCTGCTTGTTGGGACAGCGTCGTCCTTATTGGAACCAGCCTTGTGGTAATTCCTCATTTCCAATCGATTGTGCTTCCACCCACACGTCTGATTCTGATTCTGCCATTCGAAGGATCTCCTGGGGGTCTCTATCGTTATTTCCAAAAAATGTATTGTTTTCACTCTTTCATATGTACTATATTATCCAAAGAAAAGCTGTATTTAGATTGGAAGTCGCCAAAACAGATAATCCATATTGGAAAAAACCGATTGCGAGGGAAACACATCCGGGTTGGAAGGAACTCGAGATAAACCCCATGTTTGTATGGGCGATGGGCATTCGAAAAGAACATAGTTGATTCTGCTTCACAATGCAGACAATGTACATCACAGTTAATACCTTTTTGTTTTAAGTTTGTTGCGACCGATAGACAACCCGATAAAGTTTACTAAATGGAGTGTTTTACTTCAGTTCCCGTGTCTCGTTCTGCGTGATTAAATGTTCTAAATCGTACCATCGTATACTTTCTAAATTTAGTGAAATGCCACCCATATGTATATGACTTTGTAAATCTACTAACAGGCATACCAAAAATAATTGCCACATCCTCAGGCTCAATAATCGCATATATCTACTGGGTATTCCAGCATCTCAACAAAAGATCAATTAAATTATTGACCTTAAGGGAAGGATATTGATTATATGTTTTACAAGTTGTTGACTTTGGGCGGGCGGCTGAAATCCAGTGCGTCATTCCAAACTGAGATTAATTGTCGTCTTTGTTCCCATCCTTTTGATTAGTCATTTTTTTACTAGAGATCAAGCCGATATAATACTCCTCCATCCATCCATATGATGGTGAGTGTGATTTGATCGGATCCAAATGATTAGAATGCCTAAAATATCTACATTTAAACAAGAAAAGTAAATTTGGATTTTCTTGTAAATTCCATATGCAGAAGTACAAGTCAGTAGATTAATATCCAAATATAGAAATATATTGAACACACAAAGAAAGAAAGAACACGCAAAAAAAAATTAAGAACACGCAAAAACTACAGAAATTTACTAAAACACTAGACCTAAAACAAAACAAAATGTAAAGAACGTAGAAATTATGTAAAGATAAATAATGTATCTATGTAGGAACAGACTAAGGTTAAAACTTTTATTTAACTTCTTTTTAGATGATGATATATTAAATATTTTTTTGTTTTCTCTTATTTAATTTTTAATATTTAAATTTCTTATAACTGAAAAATGTTTTTGTTGGATAACAACTCAATATATATAAATTATCTTTCTATTTTAATATATGTTTTGTTTTCAGCCGAATTTGAAGCCGCTTTTACTTATCAAAATGTAATGTAATTATTTCGGAATGGGAGTGAGAAAGAAATGATTATAAAAAATTGTAAGTAATTATAATTAATGCCTAAAACAAAATTCTTCCAATTTATCAAACAAGATACTAATGATTCTAGTTATTAACATAGAAAGGATAAAAAATTTAGAGATACGATTAACGATCGGGTACTAATCCTCGCATTTTTTTAATCTAATTATTTTTTTAGAATGAATTAGAAAAAAGAGGGGGGAGGGGCGAAAGGTCGGTTCAAGATCCAATTAATACGAAACTTTTTTTACTCCAACTCAAAAACACTTTGAAATCTTTCTTTTTCTTCACACCTTGACACTAATTCAGAATATAAACTTCAAGACCATTGAATGAAACAACACTGTATTTGTTGCTGAAAACTCAAAACCAAAAACAAAATTGGAGCAACAAGGAATCCATTGTTGCTCCGAGAGCAAGAAGGGTAAGTTAAAATAACTGCGTAATCCTAAGAAACCATCAAAGAAAACATTACTCATGGATGAACAAACACGCATCGATGTTCCTTACTCAGACAACACTTTCCAGTAAAAAACACAAGAGTTCAGCTGAAAACACTTCCCGTCATCCAATGCCCTAAACTGAATCTACAATTTCGGGTTTTCTTAAGAAAATATTCCTAAAACCCTTCATTGACCTAAACGTAAGTACACCACAAGCTTCACAACGCAATTTCAATACAAAGGCAGCAAAACGAGCAGAGTCAGGTCTAACTAAATGTCCCAATTTCAAACATTCTGAGAGGAAGAGTGAAACTTAACTACAGCGTCCCCAAAAGAGACGGTATAGTTGCAAGTATACGTCATAACAAATCAAAGAAAGACCAAATATGATATCATCATACGCAACTAATAGCAATCTCAAATTTTAAAAAGTTCTGAGGGAAAAGAGTGAACCATAGAACCATAGTAACTAGAACTACAATGTCCCCTAAAAGGGACAGTTAAATTATGCAAGTATACTTCAAAACATATCATATAAAGACCAAATAAGGTACCACAAGCATCAAATTGCAATTTTTTCAACACCAGTATAATGGGATTCAGAAAAGAGCAAAACTCAAGTCTAAGTTAACCCAACTTCAAACATTTTGAGAGATTTAAAGAAACGTAAATCAAACCAAATGGATAATCACTTCTTAGCAGCTCCTTTCCCTCCTGCTCCTCCACCTGAACCCGCAGCTGCAGCTTGAGCAGCCTTCTTTGCTGCTTTCTCTTGCAATGCTTTACCATCTCTGAAGTCACACACACAAAACCCACAAATCAAATCATCATCCAACAAGCAAAACTCAATAAAAATAAAAATTAAAAACGACTTCTTTTGAATTCGTTTTTACCTTTCACGGCGTTGCTCCGGCGTCAATCCGTCGTCAGCATTCTTCCCTTTTCCTCCAGCACGAGCAGCGGCTCTTTCACGGTCACGCTCTCTCTGACTTCCACGTGCGATTTCACCATCAAATCAAAAGCTTGAATCAAAGAAAAGCAACAAGATTTGTCGTAGAGTTTTGGTTTATCAAAGAAGCAGAATCTTCTAAGATCTAAACGAGATTCGAGAAGAAGTCCACAAGATCTAATCAAACGGATCATTCCAGAGGCAAATCGAATACAATTACAGCTCCTACCAACAAAAACCCTAAATTGAAAAAAAAACCTAAATTTTGCACACAGAATCCTTCAAAGAACAGAGGAGATTCGTAGATCGAAACACAGAATCAAAAAAAAAACAAGGGATTGAAGGAAGAGAATCAAAGGATATGAGTCATGGTGAAACGAAGCTAAATCCGCGTAAAGAAGAAGAAGCGATCCGGTCGTGTCAATGCAGAAGAAACGCAAGTGAAGGGGCTAAAAAAGGGATTTGGATTTTATAATGCGGGGATTGTCTCTTTGGCCCTTTGGGTTAAGTCGACTTCGTCGTGCGCCTCTCCTTTTCCATATTCTCTAGTTTCTCTTTTTTTTCTTTTTTTTTGTTCGTGATTTGAAATATTTCTTTTAAAAATATCTATTTTTAATATTATTTTAGTGGTAGATCAATAATATAATTTTTATAAATACCAGAAATTTTAAAATCAGTTCTCAAATACTCTACCCATATAATTTAATTATTTATTTATTTTATTTAAATAGAAAATTAGTCAAATTACAAAATACCCTTAAAATTTTGATTTTATCACATACCCAACCAAAACTTATCCACTCATTTTGCCAATTCACCCAATAAAACCGGATATATCCGATTAAAACAGGTTTTAAGGCAAACCTAAATAAAAAACAGATATGACCACGTTTTTTCAAAAATCTTCATCTCCCTTGTCGCAACCTCTCATATTCCCGACGGCTGAAGAACAGAAAAAAAAATTACTAAAGCATCCAAAACCGAGCATACAGAGCATCCAATCGAAATTAACATTCGAAACAAGCATCCAATCGAGATTTGGGTTAGTGGTATTCGTCGTTTGAATTCCCGTTTTTATTTTGACATATCCCAATTCGTGACATATCCCGACTTGTGCTAGAAACAGGCTGTTATGGGTCGAGCACAAACAAAAAGGGCTGCATACTATGGACAAGAGATCGAACCGAGAGTGGTTCCACGAGAAATCATTGATTCTCCAAATGGATGAGAAGAGAGCAACGAAGATGATAGCAGTCAGACAGTGAGCAACCCAGATCTTGTGATTACAACGGTATGTAGTTCAATTAGTTGCAGGAGTAAGTAGTTATTTGTTGAACTACTAGGTAGAACTTGGTAAAAATGTTTGAATTAGGAAGAATAAGTAACACTTGGTATTACTTGGTACAACCGAGTTTAAATTTGAGTTTATAAGTTAGAATGAAAATATAACATTTGGTATTACTTGGTAGAAGTGTGTTTGTATTTGATTTTATAATCGGTAACGAAGATGTAACACTTTGTATTACTAGGTTGAACTTTGTTTGTATGAGATTTTATAAGCGGTAACATTTGGTATTACTTGGTACGACTGTGTTTATATATAATTTTATAAGGGATAACACTTGGTATAACTGAGATTTTATTGCAGGTTGACGATGGGGAAACGCAAGCAACAGAGCCCTTGCAGCCAATGCAGATGTAGGACAGCCCGAAGCTGAGCCTGCAGGACAGCCAAAGGAGAGCCTGCAGGACAGCCCGCAAGAGAACAAAGGACGATGACGACCTACAAGAGGACGAGAAAACATTCTCGAGATGTAGGAGAAGGAGCTAAACCCGGTAAGAAGGCAAGAAAGGCATATGTGGGAGAAAAACTAAACACAAGGCAGAGGAGTAAGCGACATGACTGAGCATACGTGGTTAAATTCAAATTAGTGTTGTTTCGTTTATCTAATGAATTTGTGATACTGGTAATGCTGGTTTTACTAGGTACTGATATTTTGAATTTGTGATACTTATAATACTGTTATTTTGGATTTGTAATACTGTTAATACGGGTAATACTTATATTTTGAATTTCATACTTATTTTAGATTTAAAGATGACTACATAGTCCATTGCATAAAAGTCTTGGAATAAGTAGAGCACAATCATTTTCCAAACAAATAAGAAGACCACAAACATTTTACTTAAGTAAGTAGATTAAGAAAAAGATGACCACTGAATGGAGACCAACAAGAAATTCAATCATTAGTTTCATCTCTTTTTCACCAAACAGCTTCATCTCATCAGACTGAGCTTCCTTCCCAATCATCTGCTGCAAATCTTCAACAGACGTCTGCAAGTATTAACGCAAGTATATACTTGTCTTCCATTATCGAAACTCATCGTGCTTGTTTGAAGCACCACTGCAGAACCGCATATACATCGGTTTGAAATCTCATACTTCCCATATTGGCGACCCCTGAAGCTAATGCTAGATGCTGAGGAGGAGGTGTCGCTGTTATTAAGCCAAAATCCCATCTTGTCTCGGTTCCAATATTACCAAAAACAAACCATAACTAAGTATCACCAAGTATCACCAAGTACTACCAAGTATTACTAAGAACAAACCATAAACTAGTATTACCAAGTATTACCAAAAATTACCACGAACGAACCATAACGTAGTATTACCAAAACATTAGCAAACCCAGAAATTGAACATGAGCAAATCCAGAAATTGAACATGAGCAAACCCAGAAATTGAACATGAGCAAACCCAGAAACTGAACATGAGTAAACCCAGAAACTGAACATGAGCAAAACTAGAAATCAAAGTTAAAGAAATCCCTAATTAAAGAACAAACCCTAATTATGTTAACTAAACTAATCTTAAATTTGCCCGAGCAAGAAGAAGAAAGAGAGTGAGGGTGAACGAGGAGAGTGAAAGTGAACAAGGACATGAGAGTGAGGAGGAGAGCAAGAGTGAATGAGGAGAGGAGAGTGAATGAGGAGAGGAGAGTGAATGAGGAGAGAGAGTGAGGATGGAAAAATGAGGAGGAGAGAGAGTGAATCCCGAGAGTGAAAAAGAGGGAAGCCAATATGGAGCTGACACGTGGCGATATGAATATATTAATTGTACACTTAGTATTTCCTAGTATACGAGTATTACTTAGTTTCAAATAGTTGTACTTTTGGTGATTTAACAAATAATTAGTATTACTTTAGCATAAAATATTTGTTTTTAGTATTACTGATAACTATAAACAATTAAATACATTTCTTATGTCATTATACATTAATATCTTGTAAATCATATTTTATCTATCTTTTGAATTTTATTGTGGTTAATCTTAACAAAGTGATCATAAAAGTATAAGGTGTTTGTTGTCTAAAGATTCTAATAATTATCCATAAGGCTGTGAATTAATTTTTTTACTTAATATATGTTATTACATATTACAGTAAGCTACATAATTCATTAATATTTATACTTTTTATTTTGTGTGGAATATTTTGTTAATTTATTAATAAATTTTCAAATTATTTTTACTGGAAATGAACTTAGTTGTACCATTACAAAATCTGGTTGTACCAAGTTGTACAAAGAATAATGTTAAAGAAATACAAATTCACACACAAATTAAAGTTCACTCTCGTACGGCTCAAACCAGCTACCCAAGTTTCATCCGGACACCCTTTTATTAGTCGTTTTCCGATGTCTTTCTCGAGCCGATGAAACCTTTTTTTCTTTGTTTCTTCCCTTCTCTTTGGTGTAATCCGGAGGTAAGATCTTCATTGCTTGGATTTCTTAAGGAATAAGCCAGTCACACATAGCCGGCACTAGATAAATGGTTTTTTAATATGCTAATGCCCATTGTTCAATCCAATAATATCTGGAGCACAAATCTGGTATATGGATATCCCGCCCTCTATCTTCATGCTTCATGAATTCTATGACAGCGGCAATAGCATGCTTACATGGATACCTGTCTATATCAAAACACCTGCAACGGTAACTTTTCTTTAACAAGTTAACCAAATAACACTTTCCATCACCTCCATTTACATTGTATTCACTATTCAACCTCGAAGGTGTTTAGCTCCATCACGGGTAAGACTGATGCTTTCTGACATCGACTGTGCATCAAGTTCTCAACAAAAGGCACCAAGTTATGTGTGACCGCTCCACAAAAAGAAAAATTGCTCGCCCCACTGATCTATTCCGAAATCTTTGATGACCTCCAGATACGGAACACTTCTACATAACTTTTTTTCTACCGACGTTAAATAATCATACACGTCCTCATCATCAAAAATATATGATTGTCTCGGAGGTTTTACTACCAATGGAATGTAACTAAATTTCAGTATGGCCGTACTTCCATCTATCACAATCTTCTTGCATACCCTTCTTTTTAGCATCGTGTAAGTTATCTCCTCAGTTGATGTCTTAAATGATAAACCGAAGATGTGACCTTCGGAATTTCATATATCCTCTCCCCTTGTCTTCGAATAATTTCCTCCATAATCAAAATGTATGTTAACAATGTTGCTCATTATCCCTTGAAATAATAAAAACAAAAGAATGATTCTTTTTTTTTTATAAAATCATAATGTGTATATCAAAAGAATGATTTTTTTTTTATAAAAACCAATTTTACAAAACCAACCTACATTGATTTAAACACCAAAATCGACTATTATACATATATCTTCGATGACCAAACCTCAAATTTGCGAAGAGAAAGGAGCAGCAGCTTCAATGGAGCTTCAAAATGGAGATTCAGGAAAGCTGGCGGCAGAGGAGGAGAAAGACGGGTCGGAACAGGTGCGGGCGCGGGGGAATCTAGGTTGAATTTTGTTTTTAATTAAATTAATGATTAAAAATAAAGGATAAAATCGGAATTACACATATCATTAAAGGAAGAGAGAGTATGTAGATTAGTGGAGGGTATTTGTGATGTGAGTTTAAATTTTAAGGATATTTGAATGTTTTGTCCGATCCGGTCAGGTCAATGCAGAAGAAACGCAAGTGAAGGGGCTAAAAAGGGATTTAGATTTTATAATGCGGGGATTGTCTCTTTGGCCCTCTGGGTTAAGTCGACTTTGTCGTGCGCCTCTCCTTTTCCATAATCTCTAGTTTCTCTTTTTTTTCTTTTTCTTTTTTGTTCCTGATTTGAAATATTTCTTTTAAAATATCTATTTTTTAATATTATTAGGAAAGTTAATTTCTTTTGTATAATATTGTTTTGGAAGAATATAACATTTCTTCAATAGCAGCACTAGTTCGAGTGGCATGGTTGGAGGTGTGTAAGACACAGTCCACAAGGGGTTTGGGAATTAGATTGTTAAAAGAATATGCAAATTTTTACAGTTAAAGCTAATTTGGAATGCTTTCACACACAACACGAACGCCCGGTCGAAATGGTTAATCCGAGACCCAATTGTTACTCCGGTCTAGGTTTAGAGTTGAAATCCACCACTTAAATAAGCGGAAAAATCCGCTATTAACCCATAACCCGGTAATTCGGTGGAACCAAGCAGGTGATGATTCAAACGAATATGTTAAATCGTTTAGAGTATTTGACTTTAGAATCTTTGATACAAATAGAAGATTTGGTTTTTAGAATACAATATAGGGTTTACAGTTATTTACTTATTTTTAAAACTTTTTTATTTCTTCTCAAACAGCATTCTCTTTTTGACTCGACAAAACCAGGTCGTCTTTCTATCTTCTTTTATATTTTATCTTTCTTTGAGATTCCTCTTTACTGTATTATGTCATCGATTTGGTCTTCGTTTTCAATTGTATATTATACATGTTTTGTGTGCTTTTGTTCTTGTTATCACTTCATAGCATTATGTATTGATATATTACTCTGTATTCTTATCTAGAATGCGGTTCATCTAGTGACTGATAATGCACCCATTCATCTAGTGACTGATAATGCACCCAACTACAAAACTGCAGAAAAACTCATTGACGAAAAATTTCCCACCATTGCTTGGTCTCCAAGTGCAGCTCATTGTATCAATCTGATTTTGGAAGATGTATCAAAACTACAAGTGGTTCACAATTTAGTTCAACGGATGTCTAAGGTAACCATTTTTGTACACAACCATAAGTCAACTCTAAATTGGGTGAGAAAAAGACCTGGCTGGAAAGAGATCATTCGTTCTGGAGAAACACATTTTGCTCCAACTTTCATTGCTTTACAAAGTCTCTATAAGCATAAAAGAGACTTACAAGCTTTGATCACAAGTACATATTCTGAATCCAAACAGCTTTTTCAAACATCGAAAGCAAAGGAAGCTAAATCGATTATCTTGGATGAGTGAATGTGGAATGAATGCTTGACAATTTTCAAGATTATGAGTCATATCATTCGTCTATTCCGTATTTGTGATGCTAACGAGAAGCCTTCTCTGCAATATTTGTATGAAGGGATGTGTCCAGCAAGATTGGGTATTAAAAATATGTTCCAGAAAAAGGATTTTATCTACAAGCCTTATACGAACATCATTGATAAAAGATGGGATCGTATGTTACGCCATGATCTTCATGCTGCAGCATACTATTTGAACTCGACTTCCGTCTATGAGCAAGGTACGTTTTGTGAGAAGTCTGAGATTCTGAGAGGGTTTATGAACTTATTTGAAAAGTAAAAAAAAAAGAGTAACAAAACAAAGCTCTTTCAAGAGCTTCGGATTTATAGAGAACGTGAAGGCAGCGTTTGTCGAGAAATGGCTCTAACTTGCAGCAAATTCTCTCAGCCAAGTAACTTATAATATTAAACATACATTTTACTTTCATTCTTATATGTATACATGGTATTCTGATATATATTTTATCAATATTTAGATGAATGGTGGAGATATTTTGGTTTTGATGCTCCAACTTTGCAAAAGTTAGCAGTTCAAATTCTTAGTCGAACCATTTCTTCATCTGGGTGTGAGCATAACGGGACTGTGTTTGATCGAATTCATACCAAAAAGAAGAATAGATTAGAACATCAACGACTTAACGATCTCGTCTTTGTTCACTACAATTTACGTTACAAATAGGTGAGTATAATTTATAAGTCTATGTTTTCTTTATTTAGCTTAGTTTGTAACACATTTGTTACATGTTTACATATACAGGTCGAAAAGAATAAGATCTTATGATCATGTTGACTACGAATCTATTGATAAAACAGATTTTTGGATCGTAGAAGAAGAAGCGGGTGAACTTGGTTATGATGAATTAGAAAGAGCGCTTACTAAGGAATATCCCAAAAAGGATGAAGTGACCAATCCGGAATAATCTAATGGCATATTTTAAATTTTGTGTCTTATTATGTATAATATATTATTTTAATTTTTGTAGATTTTGATGAAGATTTTATTATGTCACCGGAAAAGAATGAGAGAAATGGTGGTGAAAATAACCAAGATTGGTTGTTGTAATGTTTATTAATTTATCTTCGTCTTTTTTTCTACTTTTTTATTTTATTTTGGTTAACTTTGAGTTTTGAATATTATTATTTTTATTATTGTTGGAAATCGTATTTTTGTACATGATTTTTTTCATTTTTCTTTTTAACATTTATTTATATATTGTAAAAATATATTAATATATTAACTCGTGATTGGTCCAGATCGATCCTGGTTGACCCAATGTTCTGGAACACATTTTGGTTCTATGTCCGGGTCGAATTAAAAACATAGTTTGGAACATACTTGAAATCTGGTTCATTGTTTCTTGGTTAGTGAGAATTTGTTTTTCATGAACTTTTTTTGGCTATTATTAGATGCACCAAGATGCTCTTGGATTAACATATCTATATTTCACATAAAAACTGGCGTTAATTCATTTCTCAGATGTAATGTGAAGAATTCTGATTCTTGGACAGAGTATTGACCTTTAATTGTGTATCTTGGGGAAATTGGCCTCTCTCTGCTTAGGCTGCATAAGGACACAAACGTGGAAGCGGCAATCAGTCAAGAAGGCTGGAACCTGATACCAGCAAAATCAGACCGTTACTACGAGAAAAACTGTCAATAGCCACGGATTTTGTTGTTGCTATGTCCAAATTTCCGTGGCTAATTTATTAATAGCCACATATAACCACAAAAATATTTTTTAGCGTTCAGTTTGTGGATATCGGCTAATCGTGGATATCCGTGAATACGTTTAACGTTTGTTGCCTTTTTTCCACAAATAGTCAGAAAACATTTCGTGGCTCAGTAGCCACAACTAACCACAACGTGGACCGTAGATATGTCCACGATCATCCACGATAACAGTCATGAATAGTTCGAAACTGAATTGTAGCTATTTAGCCACCACTAACCACACTTTGAACCGTGGATATGTCCACAATCAACCACGATAACAATTGTGGCTTCTTGTTCCACGAATAGTTCGAAACTGTGTCATGGCTATTTAGCTACAACTTACCACACCTTGAACCGGGAATATTTCCATAATCATCCACGATAACAATTGTGGCTTCTTGTTCCACGAATAGCTAGGGCATTCTTCGTGGCTGATTGGTACAATCGCTTCAACCTTCGGGGGACACATGTTCAGCATGCCTTCGGGGGATGATGCATTTCTCCTTTGGGGGACACATGTTCAGCATGCCATTTCATTTGAGAAGCCGTCGTCGTCTCTGATTGGTACAATCGCTTCAACCGACCGCAATTGGCGTATAAAACATCCTCTGCTTTGGTATCTTCTTCTCCGAACGACCGACATTTGGTTCATACCGATATTTTCCATGGAATCGACAGCGTAACAACTCACAATCTTATCCCTTCCAAAATAGCATGCAGTTCTCCTCGCAAACATCAATCTTGTGACATGGAAATCTTAGAGATCACGTCAACTTCTTCTTCTCGTAATACTATTTAGGTGCACTATTAGGCGATGGAAGCACATCTTTAAAGGTTTGGGCAATATCGTCCAGACATTCTTCCGAAAGACTGAAATTTGTCTTCCAATTCATCACCTTTGATGTCAGGTAAAATTGAGAAATACCTTCAGCACATCCTTCGTAGTGAGGTTGTTTTGCATCTTCTAATGCTTGGAAAACGGTATCATGGTTTTTCTCGTAAATTGGTTCTTGAAAATTCTCAGCAAAACCGATATGTTCGGGTAACATGTTGAAATCTTCATTGGGATCATTTGATTGATCATCTTGAACTTGAATATTAGAATAATCACTTCTTGTTTGATGCCCCACTACGTGATCACTTGTGGATGCTTCGCCGCCGTATTGACAATTTTCTCCGTGATGCGTCCATACACAATAATTTTCCGTAAACCCTTTCAACACAAGGTGGTGCGTCACTGTATCGACATCGTGATGCTTCTGATTCTTGCATTTCTTACATGGACATAACAAAATTCCACGCTCTAAATAAGAAGCTTGATAACAAGCAAAAGAAATAAAAGTGTTTAATCCCTTAATAAACTTCTCACACACACTATGATCAGAACGTTTTAACCGTTTATACATCCATTCTATCGATTGGGAAAAATCTGTCATTTTATCTTTGATTTATTTGTCTACTTCAACAATGCTGTATTCGGTTGAAATTTATAAACTTATCGATCTACGGATAGCCACGAATATTACCATAGCTATGGAGAATATTCTGTAAAACAGATAACAAGATCTATGACTTGTTTGATTTGAAATATGATAGATAGCTATGGATAGCCACGACATGTGTTGTAGCTAGGTCGAATATATTCTCTGAACACACAGGAGATTGGAAGAGACATAAGCATACCTGACAAAAGAATTTATATATCTGCGGATAGCCACAATTCAAGCCGTGGATATGTCGAATATATTCTCTGCGAACTAACGTGATTGAAAGAAGCTTTGACCGACATGACAAAAGTTTATCTAGATGCCGTGGAAGTACGAAGATATTTTCCACAAAGCTGACCGATTAGACAAGACCTTGCGAGGGACAATTTACAAACTCGTGACAGCTTTTAATAGCTGCGAACGGCCACAATTATGTTTGTAGCAATATTTTTTCTAACTGTGGAATTAGGAGATATATAAATTGGCTACATATAGTTACAACCATAGTTGTGGATATTGTTACACATAGCTACAAAACTGTTGTAGCTATTGTAGACACGCTTATAACTGTGGCTAATGGTGGAAAATGATTTCCAGTAAATTTCCACGACAGTTATGTTGCAAAACGTGGCTATGTTGCTTCGAATAGCCACAAACTATATATCGTAGCTATTTAACCACGGAAAGTTACGTAATAACCACGCTTTGGAGTTTTCTAAAATCGTAGCTTGTTTGATGCTATTTGTGGCTATGAAATTTAGCCACAGATTATTTTGTGGCTAAAGCGTCGCTATTAACAAATTTTTTAGTAGTGTCGAGTGTAGAAAGGCTGCTCATATCTTTGGCTTTTACTACGGTTCCTCAGGAGTTGAATTGATGTGATAATTATCTTTGGCAGTCGCAAACATGTAGTTCATGTACTTTCAACACTACTTTCTCTTTCAAAGAAACATGGAATCATATAAGCATGTATCCCGTAATGTCGAATGGGATAAGATGCTTTGGTTCAAGGAAGCAAACCCTCGGTTCTTGTTTATCCTCTGGTTGCTCTACTTGAAAAGGTTGCAACGATAGTGCATGTTTGTACCTCATCTTTGACTTCTGTGTTCCATTTCAAGTGCATCAAATGAGCATTTGTTCTTCCAGTGCTCTTTCTCTAGGTGTATATGGTAGGCTGGTCAGATTACATAGCTTTTTCTTAATGGTGCATTTGGTGTGAAAATATTTTTCTCTTTTAACTTTCTCTTAAGTTTTAATGAGAGCACTTAGAACTCTTCTTGTTACAAGTAATTCACCAATATTTGGATACTCAACCTCTTCTTCTTGTTTAGTGAGATCATCATCTTGCTCATATTGGCACTCATAGTCTCAATCACTTTATGGTTAGGACACTTCCTTGAGATACGACTTCTTCCCTAACACTAATAAAACTTATATCACAAATTTTTTTTGGGCATTAGGGAACTTACTTTGTTCTGATCTTATGGTATTAGGTGGTTCAGTGGGATTGCCCATGGACCATGAGCCAAATTTTCACTACTTTTCCTTTGTCCATAGGCTCGGCACTGCTTGATGCCGGTGGTTGTGGTGTTCTTGTCCGGTTAGATACGATAGACTTTCGCTGTATTTTTTGCTCTATTTGTACATCAGTTGCATAAGCTCATGTAGACCACCTTTCTGGCTATGCGTTCTTGCAAGCCATCTACAAACTATGTCATTATAGGTTCTTCAGAGTCATCTAGTTCCAATGAGTTCATTAGCTTTTCAGACTTCTTAAGATACATATCAATCAAAAATATTTTTTGTAATTCACGGTGATAATAATAAGAACATACCTTAATCTTAGAAATGGAACAAATGAGACCATCAAAGACCATCAAAGAACATACTTGGAAACAATTTAGTTTGTTCACGCGGAGGAAGTATGTCCCATGAGATGATTTACAAGGAATCAATAAAATAAATACACACGGAAGATCCCAACACATTAAACCCTAAACACAAAAAGATCTATACCACAAGTAAGTCCAAAGGAGTCTCTCCAACAAACTCAACCAAAGCCAAAAAATGTGCATACATCACTCTACATGTCAGAACACTGTGGGGGTTGAATAGCTAATAACTTTAATAATTTTGGTGACAGTAAATTTTGTATAATAAATTGTGTAAACATGTTTTCTATACGGGTTTATAAGGTTTCATACAGCCTTTTAAAAATTTTATAAACTATTATATGGATTAGTCCACCACCACATATGGTTCATCCATGAACTTAAAATCATGTCAATGGACAATAATTAAGAGAAAGCAATTAAAAACCCTAAAGGAGAAAGTACATGGAGAAGCATACACTTCTTGATTTAATCTTTCTCAAAGTTGAATATCTGAATTCAACATGATAATAAAACTGAAAGTATGAATATAAATACAACAAAAGAAAGGTCTTGTTAGATCATCGCTTTTCAATGATTAAAAAGACAAGTAAAAAATGGTCTCTTTCTTTTCATTTTCTTCTGAATCAAGGGCACTTGGGTTTACCTTCTTTGGTCTTCATATTATTGTAACAATAACATTCTTCTTTGTGTCCATACGTTCCAGAAGGGACACATAAACACTTCTTACAACAGTAGTTGCAAAAGAATAGACATGGTTTCTTGTGTGACGTCTCCGAGCATCGAATGTTACAAGCCGGTGCACACTCTTCATTACGTTTGCGATATTTATGTAAACAAAGGAAAATATATTAGAGTTTTTGATGAATTTGGTCGATATATTAAAGTAGCATATCTATAAAATATTGAATCTGAGAACAAATTGCAAATATACCTTCTGGCTGAAGAGATCGTTCGCCTTGCTTCTGCAATCATAAATGAATAATTTCAACAAAAAAAAACAGAATAGTTATAACCAGAGATCCAAAAATTATGAAATATTTTTTTTGTCGGGTCTAGGAAAACCGAATTTTTAAAAACTACTGTTTGATAATTATAAAATACTAACTGATGCTGACAAAAATATAAATTTTAAACTACATGAATAGGTATTTCTGTTGAAAAATATAAATTTATATATGTTACTGAGATCTTCCAAAGAATATATATATAAGTGTTTAGCCAAACCTAAAAATATAAATTTAATAAAATTATGTATATTTACCGTATTATGTGTCGTTGATTCCACTGCCTGAAATAACACAAACGAAATAAGTATGACGAATTCAAAAGATATGCAAATCCCACAGATTTCTAATGGCACAGATCAGTAATTAAAGTTTTCGAAGGTATCAACCCACTTTATATTCGCAATATATATATATATATTTAAATAAGTTGACAAGCACAAATAAAAGAAACAGGGAGATTATAAATTGACCTTTACTTTGGAAAACTGAGAGACGAATAAAAAGCTAAAGAATCAAGAAGGCAATGTGCTTAAACATTTTTCGTTGCTTCTTTAGTTCTTTGCTCTGTGTTTTTGTGTGTATGATGCTGTGTTATGTGTAATTGATGTCTATTTAAATAAAAATATAGCGTAGTATGCTTATATATAGAAATGATTTAACTATCATATCAATGCGTACCAGTCCGTTATGGGAATATATGATGAGAAATGCACTGTTTAAGGAAAAAATATTTTTACATAAAGATTGTATAACGGTAGAAGCTGTTACCATACAATTATAGAAAAATATAATTAGTTTTGAACTGATATAGAAATCAGGGTCACATTTTGAACTGATATATAACGGTACAAGCTGTCCACATATATATCTATTCTATTAAAACAGGATCACATTTTGAAAAAAACATTTTCTTATGTGTTATATTACAAAAAATGTCATTGAGTTTTCATTTTAAATTTTATTTTATGAAGGGTATTTTAGGATTAAAATTTGTCTGGTATCTCTGTTGCCAAACAGATTTTTCACATTTTGATTAACTCGATTGAGTCGACTCAGTGCATGACTCGGTTTAATATATTGTGGTTTATATCGCCTATACCTGTTACCAAACAGGCTATTTTACTTTTACCCTAGCTTCTTTTTACTTTAACGCGACATTTTAATCTTCTTCTTCCTTCAAGCCGCACAAAAATCAAGACAGACGAGCTCCAAAAAATCTTGCTTGTTTTTCTTCAGAATCGCCATGGTCGATACACGCTCGATGAAGGTGGCGAGATGTCCAGTTCATTCCTCTGATTCTTCTGTATAATCGCTTCACCAAACCCATTCGAGAGTCGAATCATAAGATCTATCATCAATTTCATCTCCTCACGCGGTCGACTCCATGGCAATTGTCGTTGCCAACTATTTCGATGCAGAGAACGAAATGTTCACTACTGACAGAGCCGTGACTGATGAAGACAGAATTGAGTTTGAAGAAAAGAAGCAGACTTCAAAGGAAGCACCTTCAGGTTCACATTCGGGTCATGTTCAGCGTTTTGAGTCTCCAGAAGCTCTTGTAAGGTACAATCGGTACTTTGAGAGGAAGCTTATTACTGAGAAAATTGTCAAATTTGGGAAACTCGACAGACATGACATGCAGGATGTTATTCAGAAAGGTAATCTTGAAGTTACTGTGAAAAATGTCGATCGCTTCATTCCTGAAGTGATTTGGGAGTTTTATGCTCATCTCCCCTCATCCAAGTTCACAGGTAACTTTCTTAAGGTTTATTGTAGAGGAGCATTATATGAGATCATCATCTTTTCAAAGAGTTGAGATAATATCTCTGTTCCTAAGATTACTAAGCAGTTCACTGATGTGTACAATGTTTGTTGTTTGAATTGGATGCCAACAACGAATTTGTGTGCCATTAAACCAGATCGAGCTAAGTTGATTTACAAAATGGGACATATGTTGAAGTTTAATTTTGGAGAGCTTGTGTTTCGTGAGATTCTAATTTTTGGCGCTTGGAAAAACACCAAGTTCCTGCTGCCTTTTTCATGTTTGATCTTCAAAGTTCTTGAGTCACAGCGAAAGATTCCTATGCTTGAAGAGGAACAGTTTCTGTATCCAGAGATTTACAATGAAATGGGCAAGAACTTTCAATTTAAGAAGGAGCCAGCCGCGAACAGGATATTGAAGAGGAAACAAGCATCTTCTTCCTCAGCTCAAGGTTGTAAAACTCGGAAGCACACTAAGAAGAGTCTACCCTCTGACCTTGAAGATTCATCGTCTGATGAGGAAACATCTACTGATGAGGAGTTTGTTAAGAAGACCAATCTCAAGGGAAAAAAAGCATCATCGTCCTCTCCAGCTAATGGTTTTAAAACGCAGGAGCACAACAAGAAAACACGTGAAGAGGGACCTAAGGATAAAGCGGCAGCTACTCCTGATCACTCCAGTGAGTATGAGGAGTTTGTGATTTGTATTCCCAAATCAGGTTCTGCTGCAAGTGTTTGTGATGCACTTAGAGGAGGTCTTCGTACGTTTCGATCTTTTTGGTTTTGTTGTTATGCTTTTAGAACTCATAGTTTGATATTAGGTTGATCCTTATTTTGTTTTTTGTTATCCTTTTAAACAAGGCAAACGGATTAACTTTATGTTTAATGCAGACTTTGTGTTTATTTAATCATGCTTATTTCAAAAAACTTTCATATATTATGATATATATGTTAGGATCAAAGATAACTATGTCATTTACTTTCACTTTTTTAAAAAAATATCAGAATAATTTTATTGACTCTCTAAATAAACATTTAGATTTTGAATTTTGTAATTACTTATTAACAATTGAAAATACAAAATTAAATCATATTAACATTTGATTATATCTAAAATAATTATTTTTTAAGATATTATCAAAAGTCCAAAAATCAACATTTAAATTCTGTTACCACCTAAATTTGCTCAAGATATTATCTAAAGTCTATCTATTAAACTGTTGTAGCATATTCGATATTTGATAAATAAAAAACTATATCTATTAAACTGTTGTAGAATATTCAAAATTTTAAAATATGTAATCTTAGATTCAAACTATAATATATTCCACAATATATTTTTAAACTCTAACATTTTAATAGATTATTATCCATTTTATAATCAATGAATAGTTTTATGTTTAATGCAGACTTTGTGTTTATTTAATCATGCTTATTTCAAAAACTTTCATATATTATGATATATATGTTAGGATCAAAGATAACTATGTCATTTAAATATAGCAGATGATTTGGTATTTGATATTTTAAATATTTTCAAGAGCTTCTAATTGGTACTTGCTAAATATATTTATGATTTTTGTGTGTTGATTTCTGTATTGTTTAGGGTTCTAAAATACATGCTACATGTAAGAAATCTTTTATTAGCAAGTTTGAAAGGCAACTCCCTGTTGGTTCATGGAAATTTATTGAGAATTTCTCTTTAGCTCCCACTTTTAGCCAATATAGGACTACTGATCATGTCTATAAAATTAGTTTTACTTCATCCACAACTGTGACACGTTCTGTGAAGAAATCAGAAAATTTATTTCTTCAATTGCAAAGTTTTGAACAGATTTGTGATCCATCCCTCAATCGATATTTCCTAATAGGTAAAATAATATATTTACTACTTGCAAAATTATTAGTTACAGCGTTTTAAATGACATATCAACAGTTTTAAAGTGAAGTTTTGTCTAACTGATTTTCTTTTATAATGTTGTAGATGTTATTGGCCAAGTTGTTGATATGGGTGATATTGAAACCGTTCAAGTCAATGGCAAGGATAGGAAAAAAGTTCAGTTTCATCTACGAGACACTCAGTAAGTTTTTTGTTTAGTGTTTCATTCTATTTTATACAATGCGTAATTGTAATTTAATAACAATATCTATACTAATGAACTTTATATAGGGACGATCGCTTGCCATGTTGTCTATGGGGACGATTTGCTGAACAGATTCGATCTTCTTGTGATGTTTGTGATGACGAAAAACATGTAGTTATATTTGATAAAAAGGATAAAGTAGAAAAAATAATGAGTCAGAAACTCATTGAAAATACTATATTCTTAGCTTGGTTTGAATTGAATAACTCTGATGCATTCGCCGCAACAAAACTCTATGCTGAAATCCCTAATTATTATACTTTTGATAAGAAGAAAAAAGTGTTTAAGAGAAGACAACAAGGATTCAGTGTAGGAAGAATTAATTATGCTCCCCGGAAGATTGAAGAAGTTTACTATCTACGTATTTTGCTGAACCATGTCGTTGGTCCTAAGTGTTTTGATGATATCAAAAAACACAATGGAGTTTTTTTATCCCAGCTATAAAGAAGTGTGTTATGCAAGGGTTTGTTAGAAGATGATCAGGTGTATATTGATGATTTAGTAAGAAAAAATTTCTCAAGTTCTGCAAGCTTTCTGCGTCAGGTGTTTGTTGTGATGCTTATGTCAGATGGTCTTTCTAAGCCAGAGGTTGTTTGGGAAAATACTTGGCAAATTCTCTCGGAAGACATTGACTATAATAGAAGACAATATCTTGATAGACCAAGTTATGTTTTTCTATTTTCTTGCTTTTATTTTTAGTATTTATAACAACTACGTACTAATCTTTTCTATTTTTTTGTTTATCTCAGGACTGTGTTTAAGTGATGAAGAAAAAAAAAGATTTTGTCTTCAAGAAATAGAGAAGGTCATGAGAAGTAACGGTACTTCATTATCGTTTTATAAGTCTATGCCGGCAGACTTTAGAGATGGTACTCATATCGCGAATGTATTGATATTTGACGAGACAAACTATAACTATGACGATTTGAAAGCAAGCCATGATAAAGACGTTACAATGCTTACGGACGAGCAGAAGAATGTATATGACGAAATTATTGGAGCTGTCTTAGGAAAGAAGGTGGTGTCTTCTTTGTTTATGGCTTTGGTGGAACTGGTAAGACGTTTATTTGGATAATTACTTCAGCAGCCATTCGTTCCAGAGGTGATATTGTTCTTAATGTTGCATCCAGTGGTATTGCTTCTCTCCTTTCACCTGGTGGCAGAACAGCTCATAGCAGGTTTGGAATACCTATAAATCCTGATGAATTTTCTACATGTCATATGACACATGAAACTGATCTTACTGCATTAGTGAAAAAGGTGGATCTAATCATTTGGGATGAAGCTCCTATGATGAGTAGACATTGTTTTGAGTCATTAGATAGAAGCCTAAATGATCTTTTTGGGAATAAATCGAACAAATTGTTCTCTGGGAAAGTTGTTGTGTTTGGTGGTGATTTCAGACAGGTTCTTCATGTGATTCATGGAGTTGGTAGGGCTGATATTGTTCTTGCCTCGCTAAATCAATCTTATATTTGGGATCATTGCAAAGTTTTAAAGCTCACCAAAAACATGCGGCTGTTGAACAACGATTTGGATCCAGCATAATCAAAGGAGCTCGAAGAGTTTTCTAATTGGATATTAGATGTTGGTGAAGGCAAACTTGCAGAACCGAACGATGGTGAAGCTTTTGATAGATATTCCATAAGAGTTTCTTATTACTGATTCGAAATCTCCTATTGAAGCAATCAGCACAGAAATATATGGGGATGCTGATTCATTAAAGGAGTATAAGGATCCTAAAATTTTTCAGGAAAGAGCTATTGTATGTCTTACAAACGATGATGTTAACAGAATTAATGATCATATGTTGGATAAATTATCAGGTTCGTTTTCTCTTATTATAAATTTCATCGAATAGCAAGTTGTGTTGATATAGATTCATATCATATTCTGATAAGTTTCTTCAATTTAACAGGTGAAGAACGGATCTACTTAAGTTCTTACTCTATTGATCCATCTGATACAATATCTGTGAATAATGACGCTTTAGGTCCTGAATTTTTAAACCAAATCAAGGCATTTGGATTACCCAATCACAGTTTAAGACTCAAGATTGGTTGTCCGGTTATGCTCTTAAGGAATATTGATCATGTGGGAGGGTTAATGAATAGTACTTGACTTTTGATTACATAGATGGCAGATTTTATGGTTGAAGCTAGAGTAATAACTGGTGATAAAGTTGGTGTTAAAGTTCTAATTCCGAGATTATTGATAACACCATCAGATCTAAGACTACATTTCAAGATGCGTAGAAGACAATTGCCATTTGTTGTTGCATTTGCGATAACAATAAATAAGAATCAAGGGCAATCACTATCTCAGGTTGGTCTCTTTTAACCTAGGTCTGTCTTTTCACACGGACAACTCTATGTGGCACTCTCAAGAGTTACATCTAAGAAAGGTTTGAAAATCTTAATTGTAGACAAAGAAGGTAAGCCACATTAAAAAACAATGAATGTGGTTTTCAAAGAGATTTTCACTAATTTTACTGCGGAAAAATCTTGAAACTCTTTTTTTATGTTTTTACTTTAAACTCTTTATATTTACTTGATGTTTCTTATATTTGTTTTACAGTTATATTTGAACATTGTTATATCATATAAACATAATTAATACATGTGTTTGGTTTATATACTCATCTTTCAAATAATGATATTAGAATCAATAATATACAATCTCTATATTCTACAACATTACATATATTATTTAATATATATTTTCTATAGATAGAATCATAACAAATAATATTTTTCATCTTATATGTCATTTTTGTATTTTTCATAATTCTGCAGATCATTTATCCGCGCGGGCGCGCGGATCAGAATCTAGTTTTCTTTTAAAATGCAACATAATGGGCAGGTGATGTGGTGAAACTTTTCACTAAACTGGAACTAGCTACAAGTAAACATCAAACTTATTAGTATAGTTAAAGTTATCGATCTTCAAGGAATTGTATGGTCAAACTACGAAACGTGACATTTCAATCAAGTTAGAACTTTCATAAGATTCTTGTGGGTGAATGCAAAGAAAGTAAATAAACAGCAGTACAAATCAGGTTTACAAAGCAATTACGAAAAGCTTTTGATTTTCAGGATAATTGCATGAAATATGCAACATATTCGATATAATATGTTTATAGTACTTACAAAATTAATAGACTCAAACTTTCTTTGGTTATTGTAACATATAAATATGCATTAAACGATCAGGTTCTGATAGAGTTCACCAAACTCCGCAACTCGACTTTTTTGGTTATGATGCTTAGCTCACCAAATACTAGTTCAAGTTATTAGATACAGCACAATCGTAGTTCTAAAATTCTAAGATCTTAATATTAAATTCGTGATAAAGCAATCATGCAATAAGAATAAGAAAATATGAATAAAATATGAATAAACCATCAAAAAATCATAATTGAAACATGCATTATGCAACCATTTTATTCAACCTAACCTAACAAAGAGAGATTTACTCAGACATGACACAAAAAAGCTACAAAAAGTATATATAGAAATCATAGTAATAATCAAAACAATAGATTAAAGAGTAAAGGGTAAATGGTAAATTTTTTTCTCTATATCGGATAGAAAATAAAATCTCCTCCTTATAAACTCTTAGATCCAAAAGCAATAACAAAAACTTTGATCTAAGCACTTTTGGTGACTTTTTGTGGGTGGCGATCGTGTCTTTTAGACAAGAGGCTCAAAAGAAGTAGCAGCTAGAGTTTAGTAAGAGTAGAAGAATAGTTTTCATAAAAATTGGGATTTGGTCTTGGGCAGTTTAGATCAAGACTTTGATGCTCATGTTCCAAGACAAAGTGTACTCCTTGGTCTAGATTTGAAAAGACCAAAACATTATTAGTAGCGTCCGTAACTTAATTTCTGTGTTTTCTCTTCAGGCCACATATATATATTTACTAAATCAGGTATAAATCTCCAACCATGCACTCAAATAATTCCAAACTACTATCATCTGAAAGCTAGTTCAAATAAATTTTTATTCTACAAAAATCATACAATAGCAGATCATGGAAGGGCTTTGTCTAGGGTCAGACTTCTGTTACATCAAATCTGTCCTAAGGCTGGGTTTGGGACTTCTTTCTATTTTGAAGTCTGTTTCAATTGTTTGTCTTAAAATCAAGTCTCGATTAATGTTGTAATTCCTTTCTACACTTTTTTGCATTCTTTTGACGTTAGATTTATTATAAAAAACTATAACAAAATCGCGTAAAAATCACTTATATCAACTCCCCAGGCCCAAAGTAAAGGGAGGAATAGTTTGCATAAAAACGTGTTTATTACTGAGAATAAGGAAATAATGTAGAAGTGAACATAATTTAAAAACCACCGAAAGAGGACAAAATACAAAAAAATCCCACCCAGAATCGGTATTTTGGGCCACAAGTCTCTAGGGGCAGGCTTTGGCCCGTTATCAAATCCGACCAGAATCTTAGTTCGTAAGCGTTACCTCCTAAGAATATAACTTTAATCAAGCGCGACGAACATCTTGGGAGCTCATAAGCCAAAGAAACAGAATATCGAGCAAATAAAAAAAATTTTAAATTAGTGGTGTAAAAAAAGAAAACAAAAAGATCTATGCTTTTATCGGAATAACATTTTTTGAAATTATTTAAATATATACGTTTATTTTTTGGAATCTAAGTTAGAAGTTTTTTATAAAAACATATAAAAAACAAATTAATAGTTAAAATCAACATACAAAACATACATATAAAAGCCAACATAAAAATGAATATTTTGATTACTTAATTTGATTTGATCTTATATATAGTAAAAAAGTAGTTGATTTAGCGTTTTGAGAAAGAAATATTTTAACTAGTTTTCTACAGAATTTTTGGAATTAGATTAAATAAATTATTTAAACCGGTTTGAATTTCGGTTTGTTTTGAATGAATTTTAGATCAACGTTTATCGATAAAAATTTTATTTTCCCATAATATATCCTAATTTTTTACCTCAAACATCTGACTGCATTTTCCAACTGAAATGGAATATTACTACGGAAATAGCATTGTACATCCAGAATAGTCCTAACAAGACATGATCCCAAGCAGATACTTGACATGTTCCTCCTCTTCCAAGTCATCAGAAGGGATTTAAATGGGTATTGGATCGGATCTACTATAATACTCAATTGGTCAACAGTACCCTAATTTAAAATTGTTTCCAAACAAAATTCTTTCATTAAATTAGTGGCATAAATCGTAACTAAAAATTTATTTTCAAGTATTTTCATAAAAGTGTTTTTTAAATAATATTAAGATGATGCTTCTCAAATAATATTAAGATGATGATTTTCAAAAGTTAGTTTTGATTTGATACTGGTACATTGAAATGACTCTAAAACTTTTATGTACAAGCTATGTGATAATGATATAAACTAGATGATGATTCTCGTTAGGTTGAAATGATAGAGGTCGCACTCAAATCTTAGAAATAAGAACAATATAACATTTTGTAATGGTCGATACGACCACCTTCGTTAGGTCTTTTCACATTATATAGAAAACCAAGTTCTTACGAAAAGGAAAAGATAGCCAAAAATGAAAAACTAACTAAATTTATAATCGTGATAAATAAATCAACAAACAATGTTTACAAATGATGAGTACAACATTTGTTTTATCTCGTATTATCGCATAAAATATAGAGGACACAAGCCATCTAGTTATAAAATTGCATGATCATCACAGACAATAAATCTGCAATAATCCATCTAGTTATAAATTTGCAGGTCCACTTTCTTTCATACTTTAATTCCAATCTCTTATTGATTGGTTTCATAATTTGGGTAACAACTTGTCCATCTATATTTTATTTAAGCTTTATTTTAAAAAGCTCAATTTCAACCTAAGCACACAGAAACGCAAAAAGAATATAAAAGAAAAGAAATAACAAAGCAAAAGCAAAAGAGAAGTGGTAAGGCTCGACACTCAAACTCTTCACTCTCACTCCATCTCTCTGTCTCTCTCTCTTACCGCATACCAATGGCTCTCTATCTCCAATCTCTCTTCATCCTCCTCCTCCTCCTCCTTCCCTTCTCCACTGCGTTTTGGTGCGTTGCTCGGTTTGATGTTACGAGCCAAGCTCTTCAAGTGGCTCTAGACTATGCATGTGCCGCTGGAGCCGACTGTGCTCCAATCCAGCCCACTGGTCTTTGTTTCCTTCCTAACACCGTTCAGGCTCACGCATCTTACGCTTTCAACAGCTACTTTCAACGTAGAGCCATGGCTCCGGGCTCTTGCAACTTTGCTGGCACCTCCACCATCGCCAAAACAGATCCAAGTATGTATTTGTTTACTTCCGGTTTTGGTTTACCGGTGAAACCTAACCGGATCGGTCACTCTCAATTTGTTGATTTTTGTTTCAAAACTTGCATTATATATTTCCGCTTCATACCTTTCTTGGGTTGGTTTAGTAAGATAGACTTTGTAAATGATTGTTTTGGGGTTTTAATTCGCTTTATTCTTGTGAAGGTTATGGATCATGCGTGTACCCACATTCTTTGAGGTACGTAAGTCTTATGTTTTGTGTTCATTTTGATGCATATTACATAGTAGAAAATTAAGTTTAAACGCATTTAATAACCGATAAGTTTTGATGTTTCTATGTTTACACTTTTATGTTCGTTTCTAATATATTTTCACTAAATATGATGCTTCTATGCTACTATGAAATTAACTAAAATAAAATTCTTACCATAAGAAACAAAAAAAAATTTCGTCTCCTAGTTAAAAAAAAAAGTTCTGCTGCATGATTTTTTCATTGATTTGACTAATAATATGTGAATCTATATTTCATGCTCGTACTATTTTGCATGTCTTTAAACGTATATCCCATTTCATTTGTTCTTGACCGTTGGATGATCTTCACTGATTCAAATTGGGAAATCATTCAACGGTACAGATTCGTTTCTGTATATATGGGTCCCATTCATCTTTAAGTTCTGTATCTGTTGATATATTCTGTTCGTTCGTCTTTCACTTTTCTGGTCAGAATAGTACACAAGTATGGAAATATAAACACACCGAACAATTTAAAAAAATTATTGAAAAAAAAGAAAAAGAAAAAAAGCATGTCCTCTTGGAACAGACCTTTAGTTCCACTTTAGAGATTTCTTGACGAACAAGCTTATACAAGTTGATGAGTTACATTTATGTGCTTATTTTAAACATTCTTTGAGTTCTTGGGAAAATATTTTGTTTCTTTTTGCTATTTCCACATTCCAAATTTACTCCTTAAAAAATATATATATACTTTATACATTTATATTCAACTGTTGGATGTTGTAAGTAATTTATTTATGATAAATATCCTAAAATACAAGTTGATTAGTAACGTTTATAATTACAATAAACTTTTGGTTTAGAGAAGGTTCCTCAACATTAAGTAAAAGTTCTTAATTCATATAGTATCCTTTGGTCCTTCCTAAACTTTAATTTTCTTAGATATCTCGATTTTTGCATTTTGATTTAATTTTAGAGGAAAAACATAAAGTCTAGTATTTTTAAGAATATTTAATATCACCTTCGTTTTTTATAACTAAACTATAATAAATAAAACTAAAAAATACTCATTGCAAATAATCAATCCAAAGTTGGACGGTGACCAATGCACTAATTCAACGAAAAGAAGTATATATATATATATATATATATATTATTTTATGATTTAATTATTTATAATACTTATATTATATATGAATAACGAAAAAATAATATAATAATAAATCAATAACCGAATACTTCAAAACAATTCTTCTTATGTATAGAGCATATTTTTTAATTTATAATTAAAACAGTTCATTAAATTGCGTAAGTTTTTTTTTTAAAGAAAGGTGATTTATGTTTATTACCAAAAAATAAAATGACCAACTCATAAATTTGATTTAATTTGATAATATATTTGAAAACGATTTATGTAATATAATTGTGTATATGATAATATAATTTGATAATATATTTCTTTTGCCCTTGTTTCTTTAAATCAAAAACATTTTTTTAAAGGAAAATAAATGTCCAAACTTGAGAGATTAAAAGGAAACAAATAGCCTTCATCCCTATTACTATTTTTAATTATGATTAACAACTCAATTAAACTACTAATTACAACCCCAATTTGTAAAAATACATTCATGCTTGTAATATTCGTTTGTGCATTTTTTTTTCTTTCAGTCATTTCTGTATGTCAACAATAATTGAAAATTATGATTAAGAGCATACCTTTGTTGAAAAGAGGTTTTAATTTTGGAGGCCCAGCAGATGATTCTATGTTATTGATCTTTTGAAACAACATAAAACAAAAAACAATTATAACATAGTTAATAGATTGTAACAAAAATTTTAAAACTACCACAATATTAAAGTGTAACATATAAGACCTTACCCACATTTTTTGAAAAGACGTGCAAAGTTGGAGAAAATTTTTAACCAAGGAAGAAGATTAGAACGATTAAAAAAAGATAAAAAAATGGAGAAGAGAATGAACAGTATTCCTTATTCATTTGAAATGGGCTACAGAATGAGAGAAAAAAAAAACACTGACTTATTTTTGGGCTAGAATTTAGGCCCGTTAAAATGGTCCGGTTTCATAAGAGGATATCACATGGCAACGTTTTAGTATAATTTTTTGCTGAGTTGGACACCTTTAGGAGTCTCAAACATGCACTTTTAATAGTTATAAATTTTAGTAAAAAAAATCTCAACAATAACTCTTTTGACACTCACAATTTTATTAATTACCTTCTTAACCACCAAAATTTTCATAATATCAATTTTAATATTATTTTTCAACGAACTTTAAAATATACCAATACGATTTTTCACATAACTTTTTTCATGTCATCTATTCTAAGCTATCATCCATATTATGAATCAATGATGTCATATTCATCTCAAGCACTCTCGTATTCTTCTACCTGACGCGTAATGAAATTGTTTCCGAATGTTAGAGCATTGAATTTTTGGATTTTTACATAAATGGCTTTTGAAGGCATAAGCCACTCTAAATGCTGAAAATTCAATTTATACTCACCGTGAAAGCTCTAAATGGAACTGAGTAAAATTTGGTACTATTGCATGAGTGGATTAAATATGGAACAGACAACGTTGTTGACATAAACAAAAAAAGTGAATCATATTAGGGTAAAATTTATGAGTACTGTAATGAACATTGCTCATTTGATCCTCCCGGTGATGGAGTTTTGTGCAAATATCATCACAACTATGTGAACAAAATATTGGGTAAATGGATTGACGCTTACGGTAATGCTAAATATATGAAACAAAGCGGGTGGTCGGAGAATATTGTTTTGGTAAAAGCGCATAAACTATATTCAAGTGGTAAAAATTTTAATGTCAAAACGGCTCGATGTCCCTGATCAACCACGTTGGTAGTCAGGTAGGAGGAAATACTGGATCTGGAAGTAGTGGAAGAGAGTCTACAAGAGTTATGCCAGTGATTCCAACTTTGTAGGATCTATTGCTCGTCCTATGGGAAGGGATGCATCTAAAAAATGGTAAAAAAAAAGATAAGAGTGCATCCCTAGAAGTGGTCAACGAAGAGTGGAAGGATTCCAAAAAATTGTATGAGTAAGTGTATCTCAGAACCCCAACTAAAGATGACATACAAAGAATACTGCATGTTAGTGAAATACAGAGGCTCTCGAGGATGATTGGAAGTGTGATTGCATGACTGGAAATTAATTTTTTTTTCTACAACTTGTGAATGTCAATTTACTTGGGGAGATTAAAAAATCACCATTGTTATGCTTGAAAATATTACATCTCATAATCTATGGGGCTAGCATGTTTTTTCGGATGTCTGGACACATTGAACGATATAAACGTTCTAAAGTGTTCACCAGTGTTTGATGATGTTAAATAAAGAAAAATTTCAAAAGTGAACTTCTTTGTGAATCAAAATATATATATATTATGACATACTACCTATCTGACGGTACCTATCCTTTTTATTCAACTTTTGTCAAATCAATTAGACTTCTGCAAATTGAACCAGACAAGCTATTTGTACAAAATCATGAAAGATGTTGAAAAGACATCGGACGTGCATTTGTAGTGTTGCAGGCTGGATTTAAAACTATAAGATTTGGCTATAATCATGAAGACATATATCATATTTCATAATATGATTGTTGAGGATAGACAAGATGTATATGGTCTACATCGAACCGATTATGATCAATCTCAGACAAATGGGTCTAGTACACCGCAACCATTTTCAAATGAAATGTTATCTAAATTTGCAAATTATGTGTGTGCTAGATCTGAGTTATATGATTCATATGTACATTACAAATTATAAGCATATCAAAATTTTAAGCTTTTATGTGTCATTCAATAGCTTTATTGTGTCTGAGATGAATCTATTATACCAATAGCTATGTATGTTTCATTAGTTGTGTAATATTTTTATTAATGATTTTATTTTAAGTTTTTTTTAATTTTATTTATATTACTAATGATTATTTTTCGTCTTTATAATTTGTAAGAAAAAAATTAGAAATAAATTATTTAAACATTTATTTAACTTTTAATTTAATTTAATAAATTACTGTTATTATATGTAATCACAAGAAATTAAAACATATAAAAGTAAGAATATAAAATAAAAATTATTGAGATAGGATGTATAAATATTAAATTACTAAATATATGTTAAATTACTAAATGGAACAAAGAGAAAATAATATAGTGTTAGAAAGCAAAAAGGAAGGTGTTAAGAAAAAACCCATTATACTTTTTCTTTTTTTCTATGTTTGATAAAAAGAATTATTTTTCCATAGTCTAAGATTAATAAAAAAAAGGATTCCATGTAAAAATGATTTTGTTTTTCTCGTATAAATTTTACATTCAAAAATTTTAAAATAAAATAGAAACGCTGCCGTTTCACTATCTCGAGTGCTCACACTACACGTGGCGCATAGAGGTCAAACCCCAACCTCACAACAACGAAACTCGAATTGCACAATCCTATCTCCATCACTAACCCATTCTCTCTGCTTCGATTCGAGTATAATCCGAAGAAAGTCTCCATCTTTCTTTCTGGGTTTCTTGTTTATCAACGAATTATCAAAGCAAAAGCAATGATTTACTAAATCCTCTGCTTCCCTGGATTCAGAGTAAAAGAACAATGAGTATTACAGGCTTTAGCAGTAGTGGTAATTCCACAGCAACAGCTGTATGTTCAATACGGAAACTCCCGCTTCTGTCTGTATCTGAATCGTTGCCTTGCCCGAAGAGTTCGAGAAAACCCACGTTTCCTTCGTGTAAGTTAACTCTTCCCAAGTTTCGATTTAGATTCCATGAATTCTCCAGAGAACTCTACTGTGTTGCTAGGATTCACTGAATTGTCCGACTATGAGCTTAATTAATGGCTTAATCTTAATTTTTCTCATGGACTTTAAGGTTTTTAGAGTTTGATTTAATGTTTAAATGATGTTTCTGCTACAAGCTAATGAAACCCATATAAGGAGAGCATTTCTGTTTTCTTACAGCTGATTGATTCACGGATATGCTTATTGTGTTGGTGTTTAGAGTTAAGACTATTACTGATATACTAACTAGTTTTGTAGTAAGATGTAGACGGAGATCAAACCTGGATTTGCTCTGCAGAAAATTTAGAGTTCATGCATCAGATGCTGGTGTTGGGTCTGGGAGCTATGGTGGTAGTGAGGAGGATGGATCTCAAAGTAGTTCTCTTGATCAGTCTCATGCCACTTCATCAGAAAGGTTACTAGTTCATATTTTCGTCACTTATTAGTATATTCTTCTTGTTAGTGTTGAACGTTTATCATCTCTTTAACTCTCGTTTTCTGTACGAGTAAGTCGAATTTAAACGGCAAACGTGTCTAGGAACTATAGAGGTGATGGTGCTTATATGTATACTGAGGTGGGAATATTGTGCTATTGGTGATTATATGTCGCTTTAGCTGTCTTTTGGTAGGAAAGCATACTTAATTGTGAATTTGAAGTTCCTGTAGAGTTGGTAATGTTACTCTTAGTAATAGAATTTCCTCTAAATGTTGATGGTCCTACTTCTCTTTTGAAATGCATATGGATCCATGATCCTTAAATTTTCATTGTATCCTTCAGCCTAAAACCTCAAGGGCCATTCCCTTACTCTTTATCGATAGCACTTGTACTACTGAGTTGCGGTTTGGTATTCTCTCTAATCACTTTTGTGAGGGGAGGACCATCCTCAGTTCTAGCAGCAGTAGCAAAATCAGGCTTCACAGCAGCCTTCTCACTGATATTCGTTTCTGAGATTGGAGATAAGGTATATATCTAAATATATTATATATCGCCGTTAGATTTCTTTTATGTTACCAGAATTCTTGATTGAGTATATGCCTGTGATCTCACATATATCGTTTTTGGTTGGCCAGACATTTTTTATTGCTGCTTTGTTGGCTATGCAGTACGAGAAAACACTGGTACATTTTCTTCTAATCTCTCTCTCACACTCTCTTATGGACCATCTGTTATAACCTGACAGTAAAGAACATCCTTTCGGTGAATACTGATGTCGTTGACCTTGGATTTCTTGACAAGGTCCTTTTAGGTTCAATGGGAGCTTTGTCTTTGATGACTATCTTATCAGTTGTTATCGGGAAGGTTTTTCAATCCGTGCCTGCTCAGTTCCAAACGAGTAAGCTACCCGAGGCTTCTTCAATCTTGTCTAATCTTCAGGTGTTATTTTGCTCATACGAACTAATCCTATGGAATATATATGATGGGATGCTTCTCTATTCTTGAACAGCACTACCGATAGGAGAATATGCTGCTATTGCGCTTCTCATGTTCTTTGGATTGAAATCCATTAAGGATGCATGGGATCTTCCACAAGCTGAAGCCAAGAATGGTGAGGAAAGTGGTAAAGAACTTGGTGAATACACTGAAGCTGAGGAACTCGTTAAAGAAAAGGCGTCCAAAAAGCTCACAAACCCATTTGAAATCATCTGGAAATCATTCAGCCTCGTGTTCTTTGCAGTAAGGAAGAATATACCGTTTGGATTTGTCAAGAACCTTAATTTAAACCATCCACATTATGATAATTGGCGGTTCTTTGATCTAATCAGGAATGGGGAGATCGGTCAATGCTTGCAACCGTTGCGCTTGGTGCTGCACAGGTTTGTTCCGCACCATTTCATAATGCCACAAGGTTTTAGTTTTAGCTCACTAAAGCCTGAATATCTCTCTATTTTAAAACTCGGTGTCACAGTCTCCATGGGGAGTTGCGAGCGGAGCTATTGCTGGACACTTACTGGCAACATTGCTTGCAATCATGGGCGGCGCTTTCCTTGCCAACTATATCTCTGAGAAACTGGTACGAGTAAATGCTTACACAAGGTCCATTCACAGAAACTAAATTGCTCACAAACTAACGAACAAATTTGTGGCCTTTTGATGCAGGTGGGATATGTGGGTGGAGCTCTCTTCTTAGTTTTCGCGGCAGCCACATTTTTCGGAGTGTTCTGAGTAAACCTGTGACCCTATAGGAGAAGAAGTAGTGGGTGACCGAACGGTGTTTGTTCGGGCAAATCACAAGCCTTTCAGGATTCTTATGCTTAGTTCTTTGTCGGACTAAAGCATGTATGCAATAAATACAGACCCTTCTGATTGTTCTGTTGGTCTGCAGCTCCTATTAATGGTACAGGATAGGATGTTTATTGTAGCAAATCGTATAAAATTCAAGGCTTCTTTTGAATTGTTTCAACCAATACATTACATAGCAATGGCATCATACAATTCACACAAATCCATTCACAAATTTTGAACATAATGAATTATCAGTATTTCAGATGGACAATGATCCTCAACAGCATCTCTGCTCCATCAACAAAGTGTTGACCTTCAGGAATCAACGGCCTAACCTCTGCGAACCCGCAAGCCTTCTTAAACCTTCCGGTTCCTCCAGTAACGGACAGATGCGACATGGCGCTTCCGATCCTATAAATTCCATAGAAATTGAGATTATCATTGTACTCTCCACCTTCAAGCATAGCTGTGAAAGCCATCATCTGTGTGCTTCCATCTGCTGAGCTTGCAACATAAACCCCCTGAGCTTTACCAAGTGGCTGAGAACCCAAGCTAGGACCAGATGTGATTAAGTCATCAATCACCGTGATCGTTCCGAAACCAAGACTCAGACCATCAGGACCCAACTGTGTCTGAATCCCGTTTAGATTCTGACCGGAAAACGCTGTACCAGACAAACCAGTACCTAGAGGAATACCGTTAATACCGTTAACCGTTGGCATTGCACCGTTTGCATTTGGTATAGCTATACCGTTTTCTGGTGGAACGAAACCGATCTGCTTAGCAAATGGTACTTGACCGTTGTAAATGTTTCCAAGCAAACCAGTAATGGGTCTTGCCGTGGGACTGCTTCCGCCAAGTATATCATGCATGTACAATTCGAAAATCGGGTCTTCGGGTGCAGGATCAAGTGCGGTTGTTGCAGTAAAAAGAGAAACTATGAGAAAGATTGATGCTGAAAGTGAGAATGGTGAATGTTTGATCATTTTGGAGGATGTTTTGACTCTTTGTTTTGTTTTGTAGGAAAGATTTTGAGTGATTTGAAATTTGATTAATTGGTGTATAAATAAGGAGGAAAGTGATTGTGAAGTTGTTGCATTTTGAGAATTGTAAAGTAGTTGAAATGGAGAAGTTAATTATAGCTCTATGCTCTCTTATATTTTCCTATTTGAGTCCATCAAATTGTTATATATTATAATGAGTATTATATATTAATGTTACAGAAGTGAATCAGATTTAGGTGGTTTAGGCTTTGACTATAATTGTTAATTAGCTTAATGGCCAAGAAAAGCAATGAGGCTGACCAATCTTTTGTTTTTAAGAAAGTTCCTTAATGAACCAAAGACAAACATGTAAAGCCAAAAAATGGTGCTCCAGAAAACTTGACCCAAGATTTTGGTATACAATTACCATTATATTTGTAAATTAAATTATTTTTTTTTCCAACGATTTTAATTTATATATTTCTTTTGTAATTTTACTCTAAAAAATAATATGTTATTAATTTTTTAATAACTATTCAACTTTCAAACTTTTTTAAATTATTAAAATTTTTCAACCAAATTTATTTTTGCCGAATTTTCCTCACTAATCACAACAAATTAACCAACCAAGATCCATTTTAATTCATTGTGTATTGAAAAAATTCAAGAAAACATTATGCGCCCAAATGGTGATCTAGTATATTGGCATCTATCTAAGATGCTAAATATTTAGTCAGTAACGTTCGTAAATTGATGTTACAAAAGTTAGTTTTCAAAGTTTTTACTAAATAAGTACTTGTTAAAAACGTTGACAAAAAAATTATTTTCAAAACTAAAAATAATTTGGTGTAGTTTCATAAATAAATCTCAATAGGACCTATATTTCATTTTAAATTGATTATTATATATATTTGATCGAATTAAAACAATATCAATTTGGATATCTCTTTTTTTTCTTGTTAATATGATTTTTTATTACAAAAATTGTTGGTACAATTATTTTCTAGCCTATATATATTTTTTTTGTCAACTAATTTCATATATTAAATCAAATATGGTTCGTATTAGAGTTATCTGCGAAAACCATTTTTACCAACTGATTATGACTTATATGGGAAAACATGTAGCCTCTCTTATATGGTAAAAACTTCAAATCGATCTCTTAAATTACAAAAATAGTCTAAATCTACCATGAACGAAGGCTAGTCTACCGGATTCTCAATCATCTTAAGAAAATTCGCACAATCTGTCTCGAACCTAATCAAAATTATTCTCATTTTGCTTAGACTCGACATAACCCAAAGAAGGCCTTCTAGCTCCGCATGTAGTGACGAAAGGCTTCTACGACATCTTTTTGCTTCTAAAATATTACATCCCATGTTATCTTTAAGATATCACCCCAATTCACTAATTGGCCCATAGTCGATCCAAGAAGCATCGATTTGGCACATCGGAAATGGGTGGGTCACGGGGGAGGGGGTGTCTCAAGTCATGTTGTTGCATGAGTTCTTCCACTTCCTCCTTGCATCCCTTTTAGTTTGTGATTTTCCAACTTTCTGCTTCTAGGAAAGCAAATTGGAGAGTGTCTAATGATTAATCTTTTTTTCCATCAAAATTTTTGTCATTTTTTGCCTTCCATATATACCACATGATCCAATGATAAATGTTCTGTTGTGGATCAGAGAGACCTATGTCTTTTGTCCTAAAAAATAAAAAATTCATATTTTGGTATAAGTCCGAAAGGACCACACTTGATAAACCTAGAGGACATTCAAAGAAAAGATGGTTAATCGTTTTCTCCGGAGCACCACAGCTTTTTGCAATACACCCCGAAATCACTTATATATGCAGTGGAACATTAGAATGATTTTCGTGGGAACTGTTGTTCCTGAAAAATGATAGATCCTACCTATTGATTTTATTATAGATTCAAACCTTTATTTACCATTGTTCAGAACTATATTGTTCAAAATTATAGTAATACCAGAAAATATTTAACATTATAATTCATGTTTTTTGGGGAAACTATAATAAATCATTATTCATAATTTATTAGTTCTTTTACACTAATATGTACGTGGTTAGAGAATGTGATTTAAGCAGATTAACAAACTTACAAGAGATCTATATTATGGCGTAAAACAGTTATTTATTGAAGTTCTGCATGTTAAAGACAAAGTTGTCTATCGTAATTATGGTGCAAGTTATCATCAGTCGTCGATCTTTGCAGGTAAATACAGTTATTTTTATAAGATCGTTACTGTAATTATTCTAATAATTTGTAATAAATAATAATTCAAATAACATGTATCGATTTAAGTTCTTGGTCCTATAATCGATTTAAGTTCACATGATTCATGTCATTTTCAGATAGTTCTTCAAATCAGACTTCAACAGACTTTTTATGCAGTCTGCTAGTTAACACATATGTTAGTTTTGCATTTGACATTTTTCAAATTTTGGACTGCATCTGAAGTCTGCAGTTGGAATCATGTTAGTTTTGGATTTGACCAAGCCGATGACTTTGCAAAAGAAGTCTACTTCTGGAGTCTGCAAACAAGGGAGGTCAGTTTTGCAATTGACATAATTCACAGACTTCTCCTTGATGTCTCCAAGGTTAGTTTTGGGGTTGACGAACAATATCGAACATTGACAGGTAAAGTATTTTAAATCACAGACTTCGGGCGAAGTATGCTAATTATTAGAAAATAAGTAGACTTCGGGTGAAGTCTGCGATTTATTTTCATTCGACAGTTTGGTCTGAGAAGGTCAAACTTGGTCAATTGCAAAACTAACCCTCACGAAGTCTAATTTTGGAGCAGATGATACACAGAGTTTTAACCCTATATAACTACTGCAAGTGCACCAAGTGTTGTAGTAATGTAGGGATCGAATCCACAAGGACCAAGAGTCACAATATGATTTTATGGGATCTAAATTAAGCTAAGATGAAAACGAAATTTGGTGGGAGTAATGTAGTCACAAAAATAAGCAATAACGATTTAAAAACAATTAAACAAAATGCTATGTCAAGGATAATTCGCAAGAATTTAGAATCACAAATCAAAGAATCGAATAGAAAAATTATTAAGTGCGTTCTAGAACTCAAATCACTAATTTATCATAAATCTGCAGTCGTAGTATCAATTACTATATTTAAAAACCTAAGATTCTAAACTGTCGTTTGAATTCAGAGAGTTAAACATGCATTAAGATCGAGTTTGATATGTTCACAAAACGCCTTAACATCAGCATTCGTTGGCTAAGGACGTTTTGCTCATCTATGTTCTTTCAGGCATTTAATCAAACACTTTTGATGCGTTAAAAAACCTAAAATCAAAAAATAGGTAGCTAATCAAGTTTCAGCATTGAGATCAACAATAGATGAAAAACTAGAAGATAGATCCCTATTCTAACAATTTTGATTTAGGAATTCATGAATTCCATTGAAACCCTAAACCTAACTATGAATCTACTCACACATAATTGCAGAGAATAAGCAAAGAGGTATGAGAGAAACCATAATAGAATTCATTAAATAAAAGATAGGGTTTAGAAATCTTCTCCAATCTGTCAGAAGAGGATCAAAAATCTTCTCCCAAAAGTTTGCAAAGTTCCAAAGCTCAAAAGTATGAATCAAAATCGGTTCTTTCTAAAAAAATCATGTATGTAGGTATGGAGGCGGCTTGGATGAGATCTTAGGAAGATTGGGTCCAATCTAGGTAAAATAACACTCGAAGTCTAGTCAAACTAAAATAAATATTTATATAAAACTTAGACAAAACATTATAATCATTTAACTTGACTCATTTGGATGAAAATTTATTTTATATAGATGACAATTGTCTATGTTTTATTTATGTACAAATATTTTGCCAAATTAATTTTTATAATTTTTACAAATTAAATTTAAGATGTAATTACAAAGTAGACTTCATTCAGAAGTCTACAAAGTAGAGGATTCAGAAGTCTACAAAGTAGACGATTTAGAAGTCTACAAAGTAGACTTTGTTTAATATATCAGACTTCGTAAGGTTACAAATGTTAATTTTGCTTTGGTTTTTTGTTCAATGAAAAATCTATTTTTGCATTCAAAACCAAATAATATGTTAAAAATAGCAATTCCCCCAAAATATTAAACAAACTGTATCAAACCGAATAAAAATTTGTAATAGTTTAAGGTTCAGATAGTTGAAACAACCCAATCATATATATCACTCTACTAATGGTGTGATTGGCATAGTTGATACACAATTTGTTATTGTAAGCATTAAGTTGTTGAAGTTATAAGCTCTAACTAATTATAAAGGTTTCGAAATTATATTGCTTGCAAAACTGGTATGGACGATTTCATTGACATTTTCAAAATTGAAATCGATGATTCCAACTTGATCATTTTAAGAATCAGTAATCATGTTTCCACAACGCTTCTACACGTTTCTAAATAGATTTTGATTTTCAAATGATTTAAATATATAAAACATAGTTGTGAGGAATTTTTCTGCAAATTAAAAAATGAATATATTGAAAAACATATTATAAACAAAACATATTATAAACAAAATATATATTGTAGAAACTTATTCGATCGAGTAGTTAGCTTTTATACGAAAAAAAAACCAAAGATTCATTAATGTTTTTATAGGAAAAAATGTAATGGTTGAATGCTAGAAAATTTGATTTACGTAGATTAACTTAAGTAAATACATATAAAAAATTAGCTTAGTGCATATAGGATCGTGATTCTGTATATTAAAGATAAAATTGTTCGTAAGTGAATATAATTGTACAAAAAAACCAGTGTATATAGAGAAAATATTCGGTTCAGTTTAACAAACTACCGAGTTACCGGATCTGTTATCAGAATATAAAACCCTTAGGGTTTGGTCCGGTTTAGTAGTTTTATTAAAATTACATTTTTTTAATGTATGTTTCGAATTCTCCATCCCGCAGCTTTCTTCTCGTTTATTCCTCTTCTCCTCTCTAAGCCGCTTCCTCTCCGTCGACCATAGCCTAACGCCAGCGTTTTCGGCGGGCGAGTGAGACTCCGATTCCGGCAACAAAGTTTGGCGCAGCACTTACATACTAAAGTTCTGTCTTCTTCTTACGATTTCTCGGCAAGTATGATGGGAGACGATTGCAATTTAGATATAATGCCTCCAAGGAAGAAGAATAAAGGATCCAATAAGGTTTAAGAAAAACCCTAATCAAACCCATTGTTCAGTAAGATCTTTGGAAGTTTTCAGTGCTGACGAAATCTGTAAATTCGTTTACAGATGTGTGATAACCTGAAATTAAAGAAGACGACATTGAGCAAATCTCAGAAACGGAAGCTAAAGAAATTGGAGGAAGACAAGCAGAAAGAGATCCTCTTTGCAAAAACCGCCGAGTTGTTAGAGTATGATTACGCTTCTCTTCAATCCTGAATTTTTGATTTTTGATTTTAATATGAATTTGGTATTGAATTTTCACAGCAAGTATAAAGTATCTGAGGATGTGTCGTCACTTTTACAATCTTCAAAAGTTATGGGAAGAGTAAGAAGCAATTTTCTATCTTTATTTTTGATTTCATAAGAAGTGTAGTTATTATGTTCTGATTTCTCCTTTTGTGATTCAGTCAGCTACTAAGCTGGAGAAACGTAGAAGACCAATGCAACTTTCCAAAGCAGGTGTTTTGGCTGAGCATTCTGATGAACCAGTCGAGGAAAACGACGACTCTGATTCTTGTATGGACGAACCTACAACACCGGGACATGCCGAAGTGGATATTCCGAGTTTCGAAACTGATTCTGAGCAGCTGATTCATGCCAATGAACTCGATTCTAAAGTGATGGTTTCTGCTGAAGAGGTCTGTGAAGAAGATGAAACTGTGGATATGGATCTACAGACGACTTGTCGTGATGATGAAGAAGGCTCACAAAGAATGGTTTGTCAGATTTTGCAAAATTCAGCTATGTCGCTGTCTTATGTATTTGGTTTGATTGGTTTTGATGTGTTTGATATGGAAACAGGATGAGGCAATTGAGGGTGAGGATGTAACTCTACAAAGACCTTGTGTGCCTGCTTTTGTAGTTCATGTTTCAAGACCAGCTGAAGTTGAAGAAACGAGGAAGGATCTTCCGATAGTAATGATGGAGCAAGAGATAATGGAAGCTATTAATTATCATCCCACAGTTATTATTTCAGGAAAAACTGGTTGTGGTAAAACCACTCAAGTTCCTCAGGTCAGTTTGTTGCATTTGTAAAGGTTTTTCTCATAGCTGAGTTTTGGTCTCAGTCAGATATAAAGGCTAATCTAATCCAATATCTGTTTATGAATCTTTCAGTTCCTTTATGAAGCTGGTTTTGGTTCAAAGCAATTTAGTTCTCGAAGTGGGGTTATTGGTATTACACAACCACGCCGTGTCGCTGTCCTCGCCACTGCCAAGAGAGTGGCGCATGAGCTTGGTGTTCGTCTCGGTCAAGAAGTCGGGTTTCAAGTCAGGTACGACAAAAAGATTGGCGAGAACTCATCTATCAAGTTTATGACAGATGGGATTTTACTCCGCGAAATTCAGGTAATCATTGTTTGTTTTGTAGATTCTTTTTCCTATTCAATCATATAGAATTGATTGTATAAGTTTCTTCTGTTGCAGAATGACTTCTTGTTGAGGCGTTACTCTGTGATAATTCTCGATGAAGCTCATGAAAGAAGCTTGAACACAGATATTCTAATTGGGATGCTCACTCGAGTCATCAAAATCCGACAGGAATATTACAAGGAACAACAGATGATTCTACAATCTGGAGGCTCAATAACATCAGAAAACGGAGCCATCACGCCGCTTAAACTTATATTGATGAGTGCAACATTGCGAGTAGAAGATTTTGTAACGGGGAAAAGATTATTCCCTAAGCCGCCTCCACTTATAGAGGTTCCCACTCGACAGTATTCAGTAACTATACATTTCTCCAAGAAGACTGAGGTTGTTGATTATATCGGTCAAGCTTATAAGAAAGTCATGTCGATTCACAAGAAGTTACCACAAGGAGGAATACTTGTTTTTGTGACGGGTCAGAGAGAAGTTGACTATTTATGCGACAAGTTAAATAAGTCTTCAAAGGAACTTGTTATTAAAGCTGCTAGAAGAGATGCTCCCGAGAAGAAGAAATGCGATGATGGTTCATTTGGTGGTGTGGACATGAAGGAAATTGCTGAAGCATTTGATGATGGCTCCCACAATCAAAGTTATAGGTTCAACTCTCATGGAGAAGATCCTTCTGAAACTGGTGATGTTAAGTATGATGATTTTGACGAAGAAGACGTATATGAATCTGAAGAAGAAAGCGACTGGGAAACCGTTGATGACGACGGCCTTGCAAATTCAATTGTAGAAGATGGGAAGCTTGATGCTCTCCGAGCAGCGTTTAAAGCTTTGGCAGAAAAAAGGGACCCGAATCTACTGAGCCAACAAAGTCCATTGCAGTTGAGAATCAAGAGGCTAAGCAGGAGAAAATAACATTTACTCCAGGAAAATTACGTGTCCTTCCACTTTTCGCGATGCTATCTCCAGCTGCACAACTCCGAGTGTTTGAGGAAGTTGAGGAAGGAGAAAGACTTGTGGTCGTGGCGACTAATGTAGCCGAAACTTCTCTGACTATTCCGGGTATAAAGTATGTGGTTGATACTGGTCGGTCTAAAGTGAAGAATTACGATATCAAGACTGGTATGGAAACTTATGAGGTAGATTGGATTAGTCAAGCTTCGGCTAGTCAACGAGCTGGAAGAGCTGGACGAACAGGACCTGGTCACTGTTATCGTCTCTATTCATCTGCGGTTTTTAGCAATATATTTGAGGAATCTTCCCCTCCTGAAATCACCAAAGTTCCTGTTGATGGAGTCGTTCTTCTCATGAAATCTATGAACATTCCAAAGGTAAGGCGTCTGTAGCCACCACTTTCAGTGGACTAGCTCTTTGGTACGCTTGTCTTGATGAATCTTTTTACCTTTTTCTATCGCCTACAGGTTGAGAATTTCCCATTTCCAACTCCGCCTGAGACATCATCTATTAGAGAAGCAGAACGATGCTTAAAGGCTTTAGAGGCTCTCGAGAGCAATGGAAGGTTAACGCCATTAGGGAAGGCTATGTCTCACTATCCCATGAGTCCACGTCACTCAAGAATGCTTCTCACAGTCATCCAAATGCTAAAAGGGGCGCATAATTACTCCCGGGCAAATCTCGTCCTCGGATACGCGGTTGCAGCAGTAGCAGCGTTGAGTTTACCAAACCCTTTGATAATGCAGTTTGAAGGAGAGAAGAAAAACGAGTCTGAAGATGCAGGCAAAACCTTCAAGCAGGATGATAAACAACGGAGGAAGGATCGAAAAGATAAAATCAAAGTTGCTCGTGACAGATTTTCCAACCCAAGCAGCGATGCTTTGACCGTAGCTTACGTGTTGCATTCCTTTGAGGTCTCAGAAAATGGCTTGGGCTTCTGCGAGTCAAACGGCTTGCATTTGAAGACCATGAACGAGATGTCTAAGCTCAAAGATCAGCTTTTGCGACTTGTTTTCAGCTGTTGTAAGTCTTCTGAAACTGAAAACGCTTTCTCATGGACTAATGGAACTATACAAGATGTAGAGAAGTCGTGGAGAATCACTGCATCGTCTTCCTCAAAATACCCGCTTTTACAGAACGAAGAAGAGCTCTTAGGAGAAGCCATATGTGCGGGATGGGCAGACCGTGTGGCCAGAAAGACTAAATCGACGGAGTACCAAGCGTGCGCGGTTCAAGAACCCGTTTTCTTGCACCGTTGGTCGTCTCTCATAAACTCAGCCCCAGAGTTATTAGTCTACAGCGAGCTCCTACTCACCAACAGACCGTACATGCACGGAGCAACACGGGTGAAGCCAGAGTGGTTGGTTAAACACGCAAAGTCTCTCTGTGTGTTCTCCACGCCACTCAAGGACCCAAAACCGTATTACTCGCGTGAGGTGGATAGAGTTTTCTGCTGGGTGGTTCCTAGTTTCGGTCCTCATCTTTGGGAGCTTCCGGCTCACAGTGTGGCAGTAAGAGACGATAGAGACCGAGCAGCGGCTTTTGGGTGCGCTTTGCTGCAAGGAGAGGTGTTGCCTTGTTTGAAAAGCGTTAGGGCGTTAATGGCTGGGAAACCTGAAACGTTGTTGGAAAGAGAAGCTTGGGGTTTAGAAAGAGTTGGGAGTTTGGTGAGAGCGTTGGTAGAGAAGAAGATTGATAGTTTGGAGAGTTTGAGAAAGAGTTGGGAACAAAATCCGAATGTGCTAAACCCAGAGATTCAAGCTTGGTTTCAGAAGAATTCTCGTCATCATGTTAAAGAGCTCTGGCAGAGAATGCTGCAGGAGGCTCAGGTCACGCCCTTTGAACGATCTGGAAAGTTAAAGAGGTCAAGGAGATAAGTCTATCTTGAAGTTTGATCAATTGTAAAACTAAGAATGAGCAAAACTTAGAATGGCTTGTCGTTTTGGTTGATTTGTTTCACATATAAAGCGTAGAACGGCTTAGCTTTCTCTGTTCCTCGATGTCACACTCACACCTTTTCTCACTACTTTTCTTATTTGGTGAACGATAGTTTCATTTTCCGCATAGCATATTAGAAGACTTAACAAAATAAAATTTTGCGTGCTGACAGAACTACAACTAATAGTTTTGAAGTTCTCTGCCTTATAACACGATGAAGTACGCTTTCAAATTTCTATACTTAAAAACCTTTAAAATTGCATCCACACCGTGTCACGACAAAGAGAGGTTTGTGAATAGAACGTTTTAATGTTGTAGTCAGAATAGAAGATTGATATGATTTCAAACAATTGTTGAGTAAGTTGTTACAAAACAGGTGATGCTTGGATTAAGTCAGAGATTGATAGATCCTCATGAATCAGTCATGTTTATATGAAGCCAGAATGTGGCCGATGGTGAGTCCACAGAACACAACCAGGTACATAGCCTTGCAGCTGCTATCCAGCTAAATACTTGATCTTTTTCTTCCTCTTCTTCTTCTTGCTGTTGTTTTGTCTCTTCTTCTTCTTCTTCTTCTTTTTCGCCGCAGATTTCTTGGAGAGGAGCACCACAGAGCCCAGGATTCTCTGCGAATGAAGAACTATCCTGGCTTTAAATCAATCAACAGTTTCTATTTCATTTCTTTTATTTGTTAATGAAGATACAAGCTTAGTCTGCTTTCTATTTGTCCTTTGCAGGCCGCTTACAGCTCCTCCGGTCGGTAATCACTAGCATCACTCAGTTTTGGAGCTCAGCTTTTCGTTTACCTAGACCGAGCAGGGGCTTTCGGATCTGCTTTGCTTCAAGGAGAAGTATTAGCTGTCCACGCTATTGTATTCGTTATCTCTCACCATTTTACTCACTACTTAATCTCCAAAACTCCATACAAACCGTCACGAAGGAGAGAGGTTTATTGTTCTTTCACCCAAGCCTCGCTCTGTATTCTAAGTGGACCACTTTATATGTTCTTGGAGAACAACAGCACATCAGTTACCTAAGTCGACCTTCAATGCAACTCCTGAAAACTTTGCTGTTTCAACATCAGGTTTCCACAAGCGATACCGTCCCAAGAACAGCAATCAGTGTTGTTGCTCCACTGTCTTCTTATCAACGAGATCTTGAGCAGAGAATTCGCTCTTGAACTCCCAAAGAGCTTCCTTCTGGTCTGGACGACATAAGTGCTTAGCAGAAGAAGCAAGAACAAGTACTGAGTTTGAAAGAGAGAAGATTAAACACAGACTCCATATCATCATCTTCTTCTCACTACACGAATGCATCATATTTTTTTTTCTCTTTGTTTTGTTTTTTCTGTGAAAACAAGTGATGACTCTAGATGATTGGATTGTTTGTCAAAAATATATTAAATAGTTGACTTTACAAGTCTCATGTGATGAAGACAAATTGCAAATTGGCCAACAAGATAATATTATTAATTTCCCAACTAACTAATCTCTACTTGGAAAAAAGTAACAATAAGTATTCAGTAATATTCTTAGACTAAAAAAACCAGCAGTTTCTATTTTGTTTCTTTTATTTGTTAATGAAGATGCAACCATTTCGAGTGGACTGCTTTATGTGTTCATATCCCTAAGATTCAATATTTTATACATACATGCATCTTCCTCTCACTACAGGAATGCATCATACTTTTTTTCTCTTTATTTTTTATTTTTCTATGAAAACATATTATTTATGAAAAGGTTCTTTCTTCTTTACCTCTAGACAGATGACTCTAGATAATTGGATTTCCTGTCACATTTGTTGAAAAAAAGCAAAGTCTTTGTGAAGAAGACAAATTGCCCACTAGTAGTAGTCTCCACTTGCCCAAACACTTTGATTTTCTTTGTCTCCACACGCCAATATTGACTGGAACAAGTCTTCTTTTGTGAAACCTCTAAATCAATCAACAGCTTCTATCTCATTTCTTTTACTTGTTAATGAAGATGCAAACTTAGTCAGCTTTCTATTTGTCCTTTGCAGGCCGCTTACAGCTCCTCCTCTCGGTAATCACTAGCGTCACTCAGTTTTGGAGCTCAGCTTTTCGTTTACCTATAGACCTTGTCTTCAAGAGATTGATCAGTAATGTGTTGCTATCTTGTGATATGTCCCTGATATAAACAGAAGAAAAAGCAAAAGAACAAACAAAAAATGCAGATAAAATATGCAGATTCTTTTACTGCAAAGTGCATTTGGTTACAAATATCAGATCTCCACGACCACTAGTGATTTGGTCTTCGGCCATATGGTTTAAGTATGCTACACCAACATATGCTTTTCTCACTTGTTCGGTGATTAAAAATAGAATCTCTACAGCTTCTCAGATGGCAATGTGGCAGTAAGAGATGATAGAGACCGAGCTGCGGCTTTCGGATCTGCTTTGCTTCAAGGAGAGGTATTGCCCTGTTTGAAAAGCTTTAGGCCGTTGATGGCTCGGAAACCTGAAACATTGTTCGAAAGAGAAGCTTAGTGTGTAGAAAGAGTTAGGAGTTTGGTGAGAGCGTTGGAAGTGAAGAACTAATGTACCTCACCTGAATATGATCTGATCTATATTAGCTGTCCACACTATTGTATTCATTATCTCTCACCATTTTACTCACTGCTTACTCTCCAACACTCCATACAAACCGTCACGAAGGAGAGAGGTTTATTGTTCTTTCACCCAAGTCTTGCTTTGTATTCTAAGTGGACCGCTTTATATGTTCTTGGAGAACAACAGCACATCAGTTACTTAAGTCAGCCTTCAACGTTTTATACTATTTTCAGATTTGCAGTCGTAAAGGTATAGAAACATTGTTGGGGACTGAAAAGAAGATATGATTTCAAACAAACGTTGAGAAAGTTGTTACAAAAGTTTATTGATTATTGATTTTATTATAGCAAAGGTCGAGACACCATACTCCTCACAAGTGATGCTTTGCCTTTGATTAAGTAAAACGGTGAAAGATCCTTGTGAACTAGCCATGTTTATGTGAAGCGAAAATGTGGCCTATAATCAGTCCACAGAAAACACCAGGTACATACCCAATTGCAGCAGCTATCCAGCTCAAGACTTCATCTTTTTCTTCCTTTTCTTCACCTTGCTCTTGCTTTGCTGCTTCTTCTTCTCCTCCTCCGCCACAGGTTTCTTGAAGAGGAGCACCGCAAAGCCAGGGATTCTCGGCGAATGAAGAACTATTCTGGCTTTGAATTTGAGTGCCTTGTGGTATTGGACCTTCAAGCCTGTTGTGAGAGAAGTTCATCAGTGCTATAAATGTGAGTCTTCCAAGCTCTGGTGGTATGTGGCCTGATAATCCATTTTGAGATAGATCCAGTGATTCGAGTTTGGTCAAGTTTTCTAGAGATGATGGAATACGGCCTGTGAATGCGTTGTTTGACATGTTGAGCACAATCAGTCCCTTGAGTAAGGCGATGGATTCGGGGATGTCTCCTTCGAGTCTGTTTCCGGAGACATCGATTGTTTTGTACATTGTGAAACTACTCCCAACCAGCTCCATAAGCAATCCTTTGTTCGTCAGAACCACTGACCTATGATATACATATGACTTTGAGACGATGGGTAGGACTGATGACATTGCACTCCAACCAGCAAAGTAATCTGATGGAAACACTCCAGTGAAGCGGTTTTTTGAAATGTCAAAGATTCGTAGCTTGGGGAAACTCAAAGAATCTCCAAGTGAATATATAGGACCATGGAACTCGTTAGAACGAAGAACAAGAATCTCTAGATTGGGCAACAATCTCAACCAGAATGGAAACGTGTCATTGATCTTGTTGTCGTCCACATTCAGAAACTCGAGGCGAGTGCAGTTGATCAGAGACTTTGGAAGTACTCCTGATAAGTGGTTGCCACCAAAATCAAGTGATTTTAAGTGATCACTGATAGATTCCTCTGGAAAAGTACCAGAGAGGCTGTTATTTCGGAGATGCAAGACCTCAAGATTATTGAAATTCTCAAAACAGTGAGGAATAGAACCGTTGAGGTTGTTGTTAGATAAAACAAGTGTATAAAGAGCAACCAATTTGCATATTGCCGTAGGAATCTCTCCAGAAAACCGGTTTTCGGAGCCTAGAAAGTCCGTCGTAGAATTTGGTAACAAAGGAAGTGGACCTCGGAATTTGTTTGAACTTATATCAAGCAGAAGTAGTTGACCTCTTTGAATAACATCCGCTGATCCTTCAAAACCACTGAATGAATTCTGAGAAATGTTTACCCCCTTCAAGTCTGGCAGTCTCCATAACCACTCTGGTACTTGGCCTTCAATATGATTGGCTGAAATGTCTAAATAAAACAAATTGGTTTGTGTTTGTAGAAACTTGGGAAACTCATCAATATTGCATGATGATAAAATCAACATTTCTATGGAAAGATGGAGAGCTGAATTGATCTTCAAATTAATCCCAGAAAGATCCAAGCTTCTAAGTGACATGAGATTTGAGAAAAGACTCAAATCAACCGTGCTTCTTGTATTCAGATAGGAGAGGTCAAGGAACTGGAGTGATTTGAAATGCAAGAACATGCTAAAATCGACCATGCCTTTCCCTGTGTTCCAATAAGAGAGAGCAAGAGACCTGAGACCAACTAGTTTCAATATAGATCTCGGGATTGGCCCATTGAATTTGTTCTCTCCAAGTAATAACGATCTGAGTTTTGATAGTGAAGAGATGTTCCCAATCTCAAGAGGACCGGTGAAGCTGTTTCTTTCCATGCGAAGGTTGGCCAACGAAGGGATCATGAAGAGAGACGGCGGAATAGATCCATAAAATGAATTTCCAGATATACCAAAAAACTCAAGTTTGGAGAGGCTACTCATGTTAGATTGGAGCATACCTTCGAACTGGTTATAATCAAGGTTGATCCGAGTGAGTTCGTTCAAATTGAATAGCACAAGAGGAAAATTCCCTTCGAACTTGTTCAATTGAAGATACAATTCTGTTAGCTTGTCTAAATTACCCATTGAATCTGGTAGCCCACCGATAAGATTATTACGAGAAAGATCAAGGTAAATGAGATAAGAAAGATTTCCGAGCGAAGAAGGAATCTTTCCAAAGAGATGGCAATCATAAAGCTTCAAAACCCTCAGATATTTGAGGTTGCTGATGGAATCTAGTACAGTACCCGTAAGATTATTGGATGTAAGATTCAAGCTCCGAAGATGATGCAGTCTAAACAGACTACTATTAGATCTCAAAGGGCCATTGAGAAAACTGTCAGAGAGGTCTAACTCAACGACCAAGCCCATCTTAGGATCACAAGAGATACCATCCCAAGAACAGCAATCAGTGTTCTTCCTCCACCTCTCTGTCTTCGTCTCAAAAGAATCCACATAGAATTCGCTCTTGAACTCCCAAAGAGCATCCCTCTGGTCTGGACGACACAAGTGCTTAGCAGGTGAAGCAATAACAAGTATTGAGTTAGAAAGGGACAAGATTAAACACAAGATCCATATCATCATCCTCCCCTCACTATAAGAATGCATCATTTGTTTTTCTCTCTGGTAAACGAGTGAAGTTTGTGACTCTAGACAATTAGAGTGTCTCTTACATCGATGGAAGACACCAAAGCTTGACTTAGGAGCAAGCCGTGTAGTGTGGGTTCATAATCGTTGAAAAGTTTTTGATTATTTTGCCGTGTGGTGTAGGTTATAATGCCTAGTGCCTGAAGATTCCTTTGATTTTTCAAAACTTAGTTTTTGACAATGACACCTTCTATTATTAATCAACGAAGTTTCAATAGTTTTACTTTTATCTCTTTGGTTCCTCCAAAGTTTTTCTCTTTTGACAATCGAAATAACAACTTATATACATTTCAAGAAGATTGTAAATGTATTTTGGTACTTGAAAAGAAAAAATGTGTATATCCACTAAAAATCCCACTAAAAACAGCTTCCTTAAGCAGAAACAAAGTTAACTGTTGAAAAATAAGTTTATGTTATATAAAATCAGAATCAGTTTAATGAGCGTGAAGAACCTATCACTTGCTTTTTAGTAGAACCCTGGTCTCCGCTGAATTTATTTGTGTTATATATACTCACAGATAGACCAAAGCTATTAGTAATCATCAAGTCTTTGAGATGGGGTAACCCTAGAAAGAACAGAGAAGCAAACTGATAATGTTTGGCTAAAGATGTTTTCAATAGAATCAAAAATCCTAACAAAATCTGTTTAAGACAGACCTTGAGTTCTTAATGTTGGCTAAATGATTTTAAATAGAGTACAAAAGCCTGCAAGAGACAGTATGGTAGCTAATTGCCTCAACTTGGCAGAAGTTACTTATATCCATGGAGTTTGTACATAAGCAACAATCCAAAAAAAAAGTTCATAAGATCAACTAGCAAACCAGAAAGTTAGGTAAAAAGATGACAAAACTCCCAAATTCGTTAACAAGAAGAGGCGTTGCATCTCCATCAAAACCGATAAACCAATATATACATAATGGCTTCTTCTTAAGATGCTTCAGCAATCACAGAGCCCATAAAGTCAATCTTCTGTAACACAATTTCCATTTCTTTGGCCTGCAACAACTACCACTTCTCTTCCATTCTCTTCTTAGACTCCACAGCCACCATGCTCCATTTCTGTTTCACAAACTTCTCACTCACACCTAAACTCGCAATGGATCCAACAAGAAACGAGTCTTCAAACCAGTCAGATGCGCTCATCACACCAAGAGACTTCAAATCTCTTCCATGAGCCAACACTTCTTTATCTTCTTCTACCTTTTCACCATTAGCTTCTGAAGAATTCAGCTTCTGATCACTCTTCTTTGATGTCCCATTAGACTTAACGACATTTTCAAGAGTCATTCCATCAGATACAACTTCTTCTACCTCTTTAGCATGAGGTTTCAAAGAGTCCAGCTTCTTCTCACTCTTCTTCACATTAGACTTAACGGCAGATCCAAGAGCCATTTCATCAGTACCCCAAATATACTTGGCCAATTTCAAACGTTCCTTATCATGACCTTTACAGAAAGATTCTACGCCCCAAAGATTCACTTTCTTCATATACTTCTTCTTCAAAGACCTAATCTTTTCCACAAACTGGCTCCTACTAGCCTCAAAGCTAATCAATTTCCTGGTGAGTTCGTAAAACCCATCCATATCTTCGGACGGACTCTTCCCCGTATCAGCTTTGAAATCGATCATACCTTGTAGCAGAGAGATCTCATCTTTTTCGCTCCACAGTCTACGAAACGACGGTTTCTTCGTATCATCCACAATCTTCTTCTCAATGTCTTCTGAACCCTTCTTGGCTCGTTTTGCATTCACCTCCTTTGACGTCTTTTCACTCTGCCGCTTCTTCCCCAATTTCACCGCCGGTAAATGACGGACCTTGGGCTTCGCGGACGTAGCAGCAGCGGAGGGAGTTTTTACGGGATTATTGAGCTCTTCTTCCTCTTCCTCAGACGAAGAGTCGTCGGAGATCTGTTCTTCAACTTCTTCTTCTTCGTCGCTTGAAGATGCTGTGGGTGGATCTTCCAAAGGGTTGAGTTTCTTCTTTGCCATCGGAGACAGAAAGAGAGAGACGAAGTGGAACCGAAAGCTTTTAGGGTCAAGCTCATGTTTTAAATCCGAGAGTCCAAATTATGATTTAAATTTGCTTAACCGAGTTTTGATATCGAACGGGTCAAGCTCATGTTTTAGTGGATGTAAGAAAATAAAAACAACAAATTTAACCCAAAAACTAAAAACAAAAATTTCCAAATTTGCAAATTTTCAAAACACAGATTAAAAACAAATGACCTTGACTTCCCTTTCAGTTCTTCAGTACATATATGAAATCTCCATTTTAGTCAATTTAAATGGTTTTACGCCAAACAAATTCTATAAATATTAAAATATTAAAATGAAGAACTAATTCGTTTAACTCAACTAAAATTATTCTTCCAAACATTACGCGAATCTTTGATTTTAAACAGTTAACAATATAAATTTACAAATCGTTGAATATAAATATTGTTATATTGAATTTTCAAAAAAATTGATCTATAAAATCTTTATTTTGAGAAAAGCAACAAATCTCTAAGTATACATTAGAGAAAACAAATTCAGTTAAGAACTTTGTAATATGAGAAATGGGCATCAGACTCTTCCATGAATTTTTTATATTCAAAAGATATGTCTTCATATTCGGATTTTGTAAACATCTTTATAAAAACTTTGATGTTGCTTTTGATATACCGTCTTATGACACACAAAAAAAACGTGATAGGCTATATTTACTGTAAAAATAAATATTATCGAAAAGAAGGAGCAATATATATAATTTTTGAAAAGAGGATGAATTTGTTGAATAGACAGATTTGGATATGGTTACTAATAGAATTAGGTATATGGATAAAATGAATGATAAGGTTAAACAAATCTAGATTAATGATGCCGGTGAGGAAAATATGAAACCAAAAAGATAAAATAATTATCGAGAAAAAAAATATAATATGTGATATGATTAATATAAGTGAGGGTTATGAATTTACCTATGTCGATGAAAATAGAAAGATAAAGTATTAGCCAAAAAGTAAAAAAGAGTTATCACATGATGTATAATATTTCAAAAAAATAATTTGAGATAAAAGTTGAATATACAATATTGTATTCGGGTATTCTAAATTCAACATCTCGCGAAGAAAATGTTCTTCAAAAGACTCTAACCAAATCTTGGACTTCTAAAAGATTACTATTTGGTCATAAATTACCAAAATATAATAATATTAAATTATATGCTGTGTTTTCACGAGAACAAAAGTAAAAATAGTATACTTTTACAAGCAGATCATGAGCTACTGGAATGCTATGAACTGAAAATCCGACAATCTAAAATTTTGATGGCGATTGTACGAGTTTATTTATGAAGATTCTTAAAAAAAGGTGATTGAATTTCATCCTCTAAATGTTATTAATTCCAAGAAAAAAAAATATATAACGATGTGTACGGATACACGATGTTTTATTTGTAATGTTTTTATCCTACTGAATTTTTTAACAATAAATTTTTTAATGAGACAACAATAGACATCAAAAAAAAGTCAAGATTCATAAGAAAATTACATCAGTAAAAATATATGTATAAAAAAGTTATATCTGTCATTTACAGGAAAAATTATGTCATTGTATTTTGATGTTTTATATAGTTTTTGTCTCATTTAATATTTTTATAATAAAATTTTAATGAAGTAGTACATAATAGGCAAATAATGGTGGATACTTAAGAAAAATTGTTAAGAAAAGACAAATATTGATTCTTTATGTTTCAATTAAGGGTAGATTTCGGTTATTCAGTTTTGTTTGGTTTCATATATTCAGGTTTTGGGTTTTTCAATTTTTCAAAAATACATATAATGCAAGATGAAATTATATTTTTGTTTGGCTTCTGACAAAAAAAATATAATATAAAAATAAATTGATTTTGATTAAAGCTGTCGAATTTTAATATATTTTTGACATAATTAATTAAAATCATTAATTTTTAATGAATTTTAGTTAATTTTGTTCGGTTTTACATAATTTTCGGATTTGTTTTCAGGATTTGTTTTGGGTCAGAATCGGATTAGTCGGTATGAAACTTTTATTCTATTCGAGAAATTTATGTTTCCAATAGAGAAACAATGCTAAGAAGTGTAAATAAGTCCTATATTGCTTCCAAACATTTACTACAATAAAACCCTTAGGAAGCAGTTGTTGATTGACCAACCAGTAGATCAAAATGTGGAACCAAAGGTTGGGTGACATGTCTTCTGCATGTACTTGTCTTTGGTATGCCATTTTCTTGCAACGTTGATGTTTCACCTGTAGGTATTGAAGTTTCGTCCAGTGTCTGCATCGGACTATCGATGTCGGTACTTTTGTCACCGGTCCAATGTCTGTTGAAGACCGACCTTGAGTTCTTAATGTTGGCTAAAGGGTTTTTAATAGAGTAGAAAAGCCTCCAAGACACAGTATCGTAGCTAATTGCCTTAACTTGGCAGAACTTACTTTATATCCATGGAGTTTGTACATAAGCAACAATCCAAAAAAAACAAGTTCAAAAGATCAACTACCAAACCAGAAAGCTAGGTACAAAAGATAACGAAACTCCCAAATTCGTTAACAAAAGAGGCGTTGCATCTCCATTAAAACCCATAAACCAATATATATACCTAATGGCTTCTTCTTAAGATGATTCAGCAATCACAGAGCCCACCTCACGCATAAAGTCAGTCTTCTGCAACACAAGTTCCATTTCTTTGGCCTGCAACAACTTCCACTTCTCTTCCATTCTCTTCTTAGTCTCCACAGCCACCATGCTCCATTTCTGTTTCACAAACTTCTCACTCACACCTAAACTCGCAATAGACCCAACAAGAAACGAGTCTTCAAACCAGTCAGATGCTATCATCACACCAAGAGACTTCCAATCTCCTCCATTAACCAACACTTCCTTGTCTTCTTCTACCTTTTCACCAACCAATACCTCTCTATCTTCTTCTAGCTTTTCACCATTAACCAACACTTCCTTATCTTCGTCTACCTTTTCACCATTAACCAACACCTCTCTATCTTCTTCTACCTTTTCATCATTAATCAACACTTCCTTACCTTCTTCCACATTTTTACCACTGACCAACACCTCTCTATGATCTTCTTCTACCTTTTCACCATTAGCTTTCAAAGAGTCCAGCTTCTCTTTACTCTTCTTTGGTGTCCCATTGGACTTAACGGCAGATTTAACAGGCACCCCATCAGATTCAATTTCTTTTACCTTTTTACCATGAGGTTTCACAGAGTCAAGCTTCTTCTCACTCTTCTTCACATTAGACTTAACGTCAGATTTGAGAGCCATTTCATGAGATCCCCAAATATACTTGGATAATTTGAAACATTCCATATCATGAGCTTTGGGAAAAGATTCTAAACCGTTCTTCACTTTCCCCATATACTTCTTCTTCAAAGACCTAATCTTGTCCATGAATTGGTTTTTACTAGCATCAAAGCTAATCGATTTCCTCGTGAATCCATAAAACCTGTCCATATCTTCATACGGACTATCACCTGTATCAGCTTTGAAATCGATCATACCTTGAAGCAGAGAGATCTCATCTTCTTCACTCCACAGCCTCTGAAAAAGCAACGGTTTCTTCGTATCCTCAACAACCTTCATCTCATTGTCTTCTGAAACCTTCTTGGACCGTTTTGCATTCACCTCCGTTGAAATGGTCTTTTCACTCGGCCGCTTCTTCCCCGATTTCACCGCCGGTGAACCACAAACCACGTTCTCCTTGGGTTTCTTAGATCCCGGTTTCGAAGGGCTCGAGTTAGATCCAGAAGCGACGGCGTATTTGCCTGGAAGAGCGATCGTCGCAGCAGCGGAAGAAGAGGATTTTGGTTTCGTTACAGGAGGAACCACAACGGGATTCATGAGATCGTCTTCTTCCTCAGACGAAGAATCATCGGATATCTGTTCTTCAACTTCTTCTTCCTCCTCTTCGGATAAAATCTCCACTTCATCTTCCTCGCTTGAAGACGCCGTCGGTGGATCTTCCAAAGGGTTGAGCTTCTTCGCCATGAAACTGTTCTTCTTGTAGTGAAGCAGAAAGAGAGTGAGAGCAGAATTGGAAGTGAAAGCTTTAGCCTTTAGGGTTTGTAGCGGACAAGTCGAGGAGAAGCGTCCAGCGAACAAAATATAAAGGCAAAAATGTTTTTTTTTCGAAATGAAAGTTATTAAAAGAAAAACCGTGTAATTCCACAAACTAAAAATATATCCAAAAAAATCAAACTATGAACTCAAAATAGTTCACAATTTTTTTTTCTGTAATTTGTAAAATTAGGAATTGAAATATAAAATCCAAATGGTAAATTTTAAGGTGGGTGGAAATTTTTAGGTTTATCTAGCTAATTTTAAAATGTGATTAATTTGTTTTATGTTGGAATATATAAATGTTTTTGAATTTAACGAAATTTAGTTTGATTATGTTCGGATAGGATCATGTCTTTTGTAATTTGATATGTTTATGATTTGGTCTTTGCCATTATTAGGAACATACTTTGGTTTATTTATTAGGTCAGTAGATAGGGTTGTGACTTTATGCTAACATGGCAAATGTGTATGTGGAAAAAAAGTGTAACAAAATTAATATCTAAGACATACGCTAAACATGGACATACGGACATACATTCTTCGGTTGTGTTATACGAGTTGTAATTTTCTTTTGTTTTAATGAGCTTTATATCTAAGAAAATGTGATTAATGATTTTGCATATAGAATTGTCATTTCATTAAGTAACTAGAAAAACTGGAAAAACAAAATTGTGTTTGAAAAAGTGATGAAAAGGTTTGAAGGTAGTAAAACCAAATTTAGCAAACACAAAAATCAAGATACGAGAATGTAAGGATGTGAAAAATAAATCGATAAAGTTTCTATTTTTTTTTTATCAATCGCGTGAACAAAGTGATATGGTGAGCATTAGGACTGATCCAAAAAAAAAACCGTACAAAGTTTCTAATTGAATAGTCAAGATTGATGCTAGAGCCAGTGCCGTGCTTAGACTTATAGAGGTATAAGAGAAATTGTAGAAACTTTGGTTTTTTTTTGTTTTTCTTTAAATAAACGTAAAATTATATTCATTAAAAATCGTTTGGTACATCAAGTGCAACTGATTTCTAAAAACTATACTTAAACTTTACAATTTGCTTTAACTTCTAGTGGCAAATCATAATATTGGAATATTCTTATAGCGCTTGTCTTATGCATTACGAAGTAGACTAAGACGGTTTCAAATGGTTTTGTGATGATTTTTTCAAGCTGTTGTGGTGGTGAGGGGGCTTCTCCATGTTGCTGACTGTTTCTCTCTCTCTAGATTGTATGGATTGCAGTTTGGAGAGCATACCGTACAAGAAGTTGCGATTGATGGCCGATAGTGGTTCCATAATGAGTTAGATGATTGTTGGCCATGTCGTCGAGTATTTGTCTTGCAAGATCCTTTTTGTAAGTTTCTCCCATGTCTGTCATGTGTAGGAATAAGAGAAGAAATATGTGGTTTCTTGACTCCTTTAGATCCTGACGAAAACAACTAGAAGTGTTAGTTCCCTTATTCCACTTCTCGATTCAGTTGCCCGTGGCAAGCCGGTCATGCATCGCAGTCCATGTGATGAATGAAAATTTGGGAGTGACTTAGAGAAACCAAACTCCTTTGGTCCATTTACAACGCGGTTGTGTTGTACGTATCAGCTTCCATGTTTCAGCATTAAAAAACTTAGCTGTAAAACCTGACTCTCTTTTCCTAAGATCAACATTGTCTTGATTATGCTTCACCTTAACTCTGTTCATTTCAATTACCTCTTTTACTTGATTTAGCACAGTACCGCCTACTTCTATGATTGTCCATGACGTCCCCCATAGTTGCATTACTTCGTATCCCTAAATCTATACATCCTCTTGCTCCGAATGTATCATATAGTGTCACAAAATCAGACTATCTATCATACCAAAAGGACGTAATCTACCTATTATCAATGTCCTTTTTGTGGAATGTTTTTGCTATCACTACAAAAAAAATGATATTGTTACCAAAAATTGTGACTAATTGTTTTGTTACAATATTGTGACAATTTATATACAAAATTGTGACAAAATTATTTAGTCATAAAAATGTTACAATTACGTCATAATATTGTAACCAAATTGAAAGTAACAAACTTTTGTCATTAATCGTGACGTAAATGTTACAAAATACATAGTAACAAATATTGTTACGAATTTACGACCAAATCTAGTAACAATTTTTTTTTAATTTACATTAATTTTACATGCTGATATAAAATTTGAATTTCAAGAGACTCCAGTATTTTAGTTATTTATTTATATATTTACGTATATTGATTTACAACTTACACATATTAGTTTTGCAATTTGACCGAAAAAAAATTGGTATGTTTGAAAAAATCTAAAATGAAATAAGGAAAGTAAGAAATTACTAACCTTAGTCGTCCAAAAGCTCGGATTGCTATGAAAATATGTCATTTATTCTTATTTTGCTAATATTACATAACTTACAAAAAAAAATGTCTTGCCTTTATTTGTTTAATAAGAAAGTATTAGAAAATAAATAGAAAAGATCTGCTAAATAATGATCTAAAAATGTGATTGGTCAATACATGAGCACTCTTTCATACGGTTGATCCCATCTCTCTCCACCTTCTTTATTCAACTTATCTCTCTCTCCCTTAATTATTCAGTTTTTCTACAAGGAGAGAGAACCAAAGAAAAACATAAGAAGTTCCAAGCTTTACTTTTTTTTTCTCTTCATCTCTGCAAAACATGAAGATTGAAAAATATTTTATAAAAACAAAACATGGGATCTGATTTCATTAATATTTATCTTCGTTTTTCTACATCTGATTCATGGGTTTTCTTCAATTTCCAGTTTCTGATCTCTATCGATTCATATTTTTATTTTTATTTCTATCGATCCAGCTATTTTTATGATTTTTAATATCTATCAAATTGTTCCTTATCCAATTAGATATTTTCTCTTCCATGTGTAATAGATGTCAGTAATACAGGAGGAGATGCCACATCAGAGCTCCATATTGCAACGAAGTCTTCGCTTGTCGCCATTGTCACAACGAGAGTACTCTATTATCTCAACTCATCATCTTAAATTACTGTCCTTAATTACTTTTCATGTTATGTCCCAACCGTAAACTTGATTCAAGTTATATAAAAAACTTTTTTTAATTACAGAGTACGTTGAGCAATATTTACAATCGTCATGGTCTTGTTCGTCAAGACCTTAGAAGTTAGAGAAAGAGAGAATTCTCATGGAAGATTCATCCAGTGATAGTCTTTGCCAGCAATTTAGTTATTTTACTTTATATTTATCTTCCGTATTGTTAAGTTTATATTTTAAATTATGTTTATCTATTTCTTTTGTTTTGGATATTTGTTGCTAAGTTCTAAATAAATATTTTTTAGTTATCATTTGACTTTTTTATTTTAGAAGTTTTTTTATTATAATTATATATACAGTAATTATAGATAATAAAAAAAATTGGTAATAGTTAATCACTAAAATTTTAATATTTTTTATTTTATCAGTTTTGTAACAAATTATTACGAATTCAGTAGAAAAAATATCATAACTAAAAAAATATAGTAACCATTGTATGACTCTAATTTAATCACTAATAATAGACTGTTTTTTTATAGTGTATGTCTCGCATCTTTAGAATCTTCTTTCACATCTATGATCCTTGAGTTGGGTTATCACTGATCTCCCAGAAGGATTTGTGGTGAGTTAAGTATACACGCACCCATTGTCCCCAAAGAGAGTCAGTGGTGAGCATCCTCCATATCAGCTTAAGTCCACTCACTTGATTTAGCTCTTCGAATGATCTTAAACCAAGCCCTCCCTCATTCTTAGGTTTACAGACCTTGTCATACGATCTTTTATTTGTTAGCTTGCAATGCTGGTCCAGCCCGCAGGGAAGCTGAGCAAAGTCATTCTATTTCTTTCATACATGCTCCCGGAAGGCAATAAGCTGAGGACCACAAGTTCACTATGCTCATAAGAACTGATTTGATTAGCTGCAATCTTCCTGCAAAAGATATCGTACTAGGAGTTCCCCTAATTCAAGTGGGAAGTTTGACAGAATAGTTTCTGGAGCTGTATTTGCTATGTATGTCATGTATAGAGCGGACTTCTCCAAGCTGATTTTAAGGCCTGAACGACAAGCAAACTCATCAAAAACTGTTATAACTCCCTTTTTTTGTCATCTGATGGATTAATATGAAAATTAGAAACTTCGGTACATTACAAAGCCGGCGAATTAAGTAATATTTCCGGAGACTAAAGCCCAAAAGAGGGAGACATAAAATAAAGGAGAAAAACAATTCTCCAAAACCAAGAACCATAAAATGTGAGAAGAGTCCAAACAAGTCTAATTTGAAATGCTTAAGAACCAAGAGAACTAAAATCAAACTCATAGACCACCTCAGACGAACGACCATTCCCAAGAACATGAAGAAGCTGGAGCTGAAGCCGAAGAAAAGATATTTGAGAAGATCACAACATAAAGAAAGTGAGAAACTCAAATACAGACTGCAACACCAGCAGAAACAAACGCAAGACCCAGGCGATCACAGAGCCAAAAACTACTAACCCCATGCCTACACCAAAGCAACGGGAAATGCGAGAGAACACACCGGCACAAAGACGAATCTTGAAACTCCCAGTGGAGAAAACGACTGAAGGGATCAACAGCTCTTACACGCGGATACTCGCGAACCCAAACTTAACCATCTACAAGCAAAAGAATGATCACCTCCTCGCAAGAGAAAAGCTGAAAATCGCACCCACTGCATCGTCTTGATACCTAACTCCACAACACAAACATAGAGAAGAGATAGTAGATGGCTCCACAGCAGGGTACCAACCAAGCAGACGAACCCCACAAACGAGACCTGGAGAAACGCAGAACACTGGAACCTCGAGAAAGCGAAAGGAAGCAGAAGAACCCAAGCTCAAGAAGCTACAATCAGCCAAAGCAGAACGATGACAAAGACTCCAAACCCGGAAAACATAGCCCCGCCACATAAACCCGTTGATTTGGCTTCTAAGACACCGCTAGATTCGAGAAGAAAGACAAGCTACACTTAAGACTAGCCAACAAACACCAGAATCAAAACCGGGAGATAGAAACATACACCAGACCCAACCGAAGACAGGGAGACAGAACCACACCCTAAGATTAGACCGCTCACCAAAGGACAACACCTCCGATCGAACCCAAAATTAACCAGATCTGAAACTTCAAACACCGGAGCCAGACCAAAGCAGGAGCTAAGGCTAAGCCACACAGAAAAAGAGAAGAAACAGAACCTCCTGCAACAGCGACATCTAACCTCGAGCAAGGACCAACTGAAACACCGCCATGGAAAGGGGCTATGCCAATAAAGCCCGACCTGACATTGAGCAAACTAAAAGAAAGAAGCCAAAGGATGTATGAAAACGGAAACCATCTCCGGCGGCGGCAACGAAAGCAACTCCACCGCCGGAGAAAAGAAAATAACTCTTACGACCTTCTTCTCACTATCGCCGCCGCTCTCTCTTTCGTCGTATTTCACGTCCCACCCAAAATCTCTCAAACTGTTATAACTCCCTCTATATATATTTTTGTCCCGTAAACAAAAACCATAATGTCATCTGCGAAACACAAGTGTGTTATTGTTAGGTTTTGGAATCGTGGGTGATAAACAAACCTTCTTCCCGCGGCTGCCAGATCAATCTAGTGTGATAAGACATTCCATACAAATCAAAATTAGGTATGAAGTCAGAGCACAACCCTGTTTAAGTCCTCTTTCTCTTTGGAAATAGCCTGCTAAATCCCCATTAACTTGGACTGAGAATGAATTTGTGGTTATACATAGCATAATCCAGTGTATGAATTGGTCCGGGAAACCCATTGCAGTGAGCGTATTCAACATGAACGGCCATTGGACATAATCTAATGCTTTAGAGATGTCTATTTTCATTGCACTTCAAGGAGATATCGTACTACTATGGTAGTCGTTTACCAGATCATTAGCTAACAAAACGCTTTTCTTTAACAGCCTCCATTGCACGAAAGCAGACTGGTTAGATGAAATTTTTTTTTGGCAGCAAAATCTTCAATTTGTAATAACTTACAGTCATAACTTACAGTCATGTTCGTCCATCGTTACACCCTCAAAGTCATCATGCTTTTGCTATAGAAAATCAGAGAAAAAGTGCTATGCTTTCTTCTATATTTCCTCATGCCCGAACACTATATTACCATCCGGAGTTTGTATTTCTCGAATAGTATTTTTCGCTTCTCGTATCTTTACGACGTTATGAAAAAACTTTGTTATTCTGGTCTCCAACTTGAAGTCAATGGAGCTTAGATTTTTGCTTGTAGTAAGCTTCCTCCAATTCAGCCATTATGTGTCCATCTTGCAAATGCCTTACCTTCGATCTTTATCGCCTCCTCTGTTGGAGTTTGGAGTGTATCTGTTTGCTTTTCACAGAGAGTTTGATAAGCCTCCTTAGCTCTCTTAGGAAAATTTTCAAACTTCTCTCTACCTAGATTCCGAGTAAGAAGTTTCAATCATTTAAGCTTTTTGGAGCGTCGAAACAGCGCTGATGTTTCAGATCCTCCCATAGCATCTTTATGTCATCTACTAGATCTGATGCATAAACAAAGGAACAGAGGAACTCATCTTCAGCTCCCTCCAACAACACATAACACGTTATCAACTAATCACTCTTGAAGACCAGAGTAAGACGTATTATCGGTGTCTAGAGTACCCAAATACGACCTCCCTGACTTTAGTCATAGTTTCCCATAAATGACCAATATTTAAAAACAGAGTTTACAATTTGAGCTACTTTATTTTCCTTAACCCTCGTCTCCAGCAAGCAACCAAATTGCATACAGTTACTGTTTGTCTAATTATGGACGACGTAATGTTTAATTGATTTGTTGAATCCGCGCATATTCTACAAGAAACTAGACATCAATTATTTCTAGGGAGGACTTTTTACTCGCAACCAAATTGGCTTTCTTTGTTGCATGAGTTGAAGTCTCCAAATTGTGTGAAGATTTTTTCTTTGTATTTCATGGTAGAGTAAGTCTCAAGTTATTGTCTCACTTCCTTTTCTTTAGTCCCCTCCTGCTGAAGCAACACCTCTTTAGATTCTAGACAGCCTTCTTAATAATGTGTTCATGTTCTTGTACGTACTCTATTATTTCACCCTCCTCCTCTGCAATACTTAGGACATCAAATTTTGAGACAGATGCAATATGATATCACTTATTGAGCGACTTTACGAACTAAGTTAAAATAATATATAAATGATATTTGAACTTTTATGAAAATTAAAATTATGTTTGTAAAAGCTCAAGAAATATATACTTACTTTTAGGAATGATATACTAAGTTTTATGATTGATTTACATATTTTTATGAAAGTGTTCATTAGACTGTAAAACTATTTTAAAATGTGTTAAATATATATAAAGCGATTCTACATATTATAAAAGATGATTATAAATATGTTAAAATTATTCTTAAATATGTTAAAATAATATATTACATATATATAAAATATTTGGAAGACTAGAAATATGTTCTTAAATTTGTAGGAATGGTATACTAAATTTTAGGAATGATTTTTGGACCGGGTGTGGATGGGCTTCGACCAAGTCCAGGTTCTGTCTGATCTATGACCAATTGGGCTCGACCAAAGTGGTTTGGCTGGAGGTTTGGTCGAGGGAAATCGAGTGGTGCTTCACGGGTTAGACCGGATATGTCATGTTCTGGAGGGGTCTTGGGTTTCGGTTCGGCTGGCCGCTTAGGGTGGGTCGTGTTTGGCACGAGCTGATCTAGAATACTCTGGATGCTGAGGTTGTACTTGTGGTGTAAGACTCTGCCTCTTTGGCGGGTCATGGTGCCTTCAAACGTCTCGGGAACCTCTGGGTCGCCTAAGGGGTCAACCGTGTTTTGGGTGTCCTCATTACAGTGGCTTATTTCCAAGACCTTTTCAAGTCCTCCTCTTCTCGTGGTTTAACTGGTTTCTTTGAAGGGTTTGAATCAAAAGTGACAGCCGAGATCAATAAGAATTTGATTAAAGAAGTCACTTAAGAAGAAGTTAAACAAGCGGTGTTTTCAATTAAACCATCTAGTGCACCATCTTCTCATGGGATGACAAGTTTGTTCTTCCAATAGTATTGGGGGGGGGTTATTGGAGAACAAGTGACAACTGAAGTGTTAAAATGTTCTATACATGGCTCCTTTCCGGGGATTGGAATTATACCCAATTTTACCTCCTTCCTAAGGTATCAGACCTAATTATAATGTCTGGCCTTCGTCCTATTAGTCTATGTTCTGTCTCAGATAATATTGTGTAGAAAAATCATGGTTTCAAGGCTCCAATCGTTCTTGAGTGACCTGGTTTATGTGTCACAATATGCTTTTGTGGCTGATAGATTAATAGCATACAATATCCTCATAGCTTGTGAAGTCATTCATGTCTTGAGAACTATATCCAGACTAATTGAATACTTTATGGCCACCAAGACGGACATGTCTAAGGCCTACGATAGAGTTGAATGGTGTTTTTGCAGGCTTTTTCTGTTGGCAATGGTTTTCCACTAAAAGTGAGTCTAGTGGATAATCTTATGTGTTAAGATTGTAACTTACATTGTCCTGATTAACAACAAGGAGTATGGTATGATTTACCCATAACGTTGACTGAGACAAGGGGATCCTATGTCTCCTTTTCTGTTTGTGCTTTGCACCGAAGGTCTAACGCACTTGCTAAACAGAGCGGAGCAAGGTGATACGATCGAAGGGATAAGGTTTAGTGGTTCGAGACCAATCATTTATCATCTTTTGTTTGCAGATGACACTTTATTCATGTGTAAGATAACAGAGGAACAATGTGAAACTATCCAACATATTATGTTCACTTATGGAAAAGCCAAAGGCCAAACTATCAACCTCAAAAGTCTTCTTTTACGTATGGTAAATTTATTGACGAAAATAGGAGGAATATGGTTAAAGAAAAGCTAAAATTGAAGTGGAAGGATGAGCTGTGACTTATCTTGGTCTTCTAGAGTGTTTTAGTGGCTCTAAGATTGATCTCATTGAGTACATCCGGACGAATATGAAATCCAAGCTTTCCGGTTGGTTTTCTAGGCAACTGTTTCAGGGGGAAAAGGAAATTTTGCTCGAAGCAGTAGTGTTGGAAACGCAAATCCACGCCATGTCATGCTTTAAGCTTCCAAAGGGCTCTACTGCTAACTAGTAACCTATCCAGTGCCATGGCTAGTTTTTGGTGGAGTTCACAAGAGCACACGAGAAAGATTCTTTGGCTTAGTTGGGACAAACTGTGTTTTCCTAAGCACTTTGGTGGTCTTGGTTTCAGAGATATCGAGTGTTTTAATCATGCTCTCTTGGCAAAGCAAGCTTGGTGTCTGCTCTGGTCTCCTTCCTCTTTCTTTCTTTGTGTTATGGAGAGCCGGTATTATGAATATGGTGGCATTTTATCTGGTAACCTTGATCAATGACCATCTTTTGGGCCGAGAAGCATTCTGTTTGGTCGAGAGTTGCTGGAAAAAAAGTTTCAAACAAATGGTTGATGATGGTCGATCCTTAAAAGTGTGGATTGACCGTGGATCCAAGATGAAATGGAAGAGAGTCCCTTTAATGAAAAACATCATAACAAATGTGAATTTAATGGTATGTGATTTGTTTAATTCCACATCAGAAAGTGGGACTTTGCAAAGTTAGAAGAAATGTTTTACTTGGAGGATGTAGAGCTGATCAAGTCCATGAATTCGGTGACATCCTCAAGGGATTTTCTAACATGGAAGAAGACGAAAAATAAGACAATTATGTTAAGACATGATATTTACTAGCTTGTAAAGAAAAAAAGAGTGTTCCTTTTTCTGAAGCAAACAGCCTTCTTCCTCTCAATTCTCTGAAAGTCTTTATTTGGTATTTTAAAACAGTTCCAAAAATCAAGATTTTTATTTGGAAGCATTGTCGAATACTCTGCGTATTGCTGATTTGTTGGCTGATAGAGGTTTTTCTGTTGATCGGTGAACCATGTTTTATTTACCTGCTCTGTGGCTTGTCGAGTCCGGGCGATGTGGAGGGTTCCTACTTCGGAAGATGGTTTCTTTGTATCCTCTGTTTTTCAGAATATGGACTACCTTTTCACTTCTGTTAAAAGGTTTGAGATATCTCTAGCGATCAGACTTTGTTTCCCGTGGGTGCTTTGGTACTTATGGAAGAGTATGAACAGTTTTATTTTTGAAGGTAAGAGATATAATGCCTTAGATATTGTGGAGAAAGTTAAGAATAAGTAAATCAATGGTGTCTCTCGCAGGTGGAAGAGAATGTTATGAAAATTCAGTTGGGAAGTGAAGCTACAAGTGTTCATGGCCGCTCGGTTTCACCTCCTGAAACGTGGATGAAATGTAATGTAGACTTCTCCTGATCAAAGCAACTTCTTGAATGTTTAGAGATGGACAAGGGTTATGCACCTCGCATAGTAGACGTGCATAGATAGCATGGTGAGTTTGAAAAATTCAAAAGTTGTTTTTGCATCGGATGCCACCAATTTAATGGGTGCAGTGAATCATACACCTGCTTGGCCGTCTTTTAGATATTACTTTTCTTAGATTTTAGATGCGTTATCGTATGTAGTTGAATGAAAAATGTAGGTTGAGATTTATCACTCTAAATACCTCTCTAATTACTTGGAACGTCATAGTGGAGGATCGTTACCAATGATATGTTGCGGCAAGTTCTCCAACTTGGTCGCTGAAACTTTTTGAAGTAGATATGATGGGTGTTCTTTGTTTTTGAGTATAGCTCTCTTAGCTTGTCACTTCCTAAATGATTATCTTTGATCCATTTTGTAAAAATGATCTCATCCCACCATGATAAATATAATTCTTCCAGACTAAAAAAAAGTATCACTATCAACTGTCAAGAAGAGAAAAGCAAAGCGTTATCAATTTGGACAAACAAGACAATGCGCTCCAGAAAAATCTCCAGAAGAAAAAAATCAAACAAACCTTTTTTCTTCTTCTCCAATTTTCTCGAGTTCTTCTTCTACCGATGAATACTCTGCAATTACACTGCTGCCTTCACTTCCACCGTCCAAAACACCGTCTTCTTCGCTGCTCTACCATCTTCACTTCCCACACGTGCCACTTTCCCGGGAAAATCAATTCCCGTGAAAGCTTCAGAACCAAAGCCAACGCTAATTCCTTCACTTGCTTCGCCCAATCGGAGACCAAGGAATCAAGTCTCGGAAACGAAGAAACTTTATCCGAGAAAGAGAAACCTGAACGGCCTCCGTTCGATATCAATCTCGCCGTCATCCTCGCCGGTTTCGCTTTCGAATCCTACGCTACACCTCCGGTAACTTCATTATCACTCACTCTTCTGAGAAAATTTCCATGGAATTTTGTAACCTGCTATGATATTTTCTGTTTGATTTTCTCAGGAAAACATCGGGAAACGGGAGGTTAATGCAGCTGGTTGTAATACTCTTTATCTTTCCGAGTATGTCACTCTTTTTTTTTACATTTTCTTGTTGCCAAAGAGTTTTTTTGCAGATACTGAAGGAGCTTGGATTATTATTATATTTGTTTCAGGTCATTTGTAAGAGAAGTGTATAATGGGCAGTTGTTTATTAAACTCAAAAGAGGATTTGATTTTCCTGCCTTGGATCCATGGGTGTGTGTTTAAACGAATCCTTGAAATCTTTTATCTTATTATGTTTATCTTTTACCTTGGCGAAATCATTCGTATTGGTTTTTGCTTTTAGGGAACAAGTGATCCCTACGTGGTGATGGACTTGGATGGTCAGGTTGCTAGAAGCAAAACCAAATGGGGGCAAGTGGCTTTTTGTTTCTTGCAATTTTCGTTTCTGTATCACTGGTGCTTATGTTTTGTATCTAGCTTGATCATAGTAGAAGTGTTCTGATTTTTTTTGATTAGTCCTATGGCTTCTTAATCAAACTTTAGCTTTCCACTTCAATAAACATTGGTTGTCGATGCCATATATTCCACAGCTTCGTTTAAACTCATATGTTTTGGTTAAGCAGATTTTCCGTTTTGTCCGAAAGTTTTGAGCCTTAGAAACTAAGATGTAACTTTTTATGGAATGTTATATAGTAGACCCTTAGTTACTGGTATACGTGATGAACATGTTGTTCGTAATGTATTACTTTATTGACAGGACAAAAGAGCCAAAATGGAACGAAGACTTTGTTTTAAATATCAAGCTGCCTCCTCCTGCAAAAAAGATACAGGTAGAATATTTGTTTTTAAGTATTGTAGCCTGGTCAACACTGAAATAAACTGGATAAGTTCCTAATATATAGTCATATTATTATTCAAGTTTTGGGTCTTAAACATAGTCAACTTTTTTAGTATTTAATGTCTTAACAGTCTCTAATATAGAGACTTGCCAAAAATTGTTGAATGAGCTTCAGATTGCAGCTTGGGATGCAAATCTTGTTACCCCACATAAACGGATGGGGAATTCCGAGGTTGACCTGGAATGCCTTTGTGATGGTAAGAACTTTTTTCGCTGTTAAACATTAGGAGAAAGGTCTGTTTTGTTGTTGGGTATAGTTCTTTAAATAAGTAATAGGCATTCGATTTCTCCGTTAGCCTGCTCGAGAACTTTAATATACACTAACAAAGATTGAGATTATGAGACTCCGGGATTTAATGGAATGTAGAGATATGTTTAACCACCTGGCTGGGTTTTTGTGTGATTAATTGCCACAATGTAGTACGTTAGACTCGGTCAAACTGAAAACTTATTTATACACTAATAAAGATTATGGTTTTTACTAGAAATGCTTCCTGCTTCCTAGGCTATGAGAACCTGCATATGCACAAGTAGTGATAAATCTGATGTACCTACTGCACGCCTTACTCGCGATCTCTAATTTGTACTGGTTCTTTTCTCTTTTGCCAAGGAAACTTGCACGAGGTGCTTGTAGAACTAGACGGAATTGGACGTGGTGGGAAAGTTCAACTGGAGGTCAGTTTATGCTGTCGAAGCCTTTTTCTCTCTGAGAGTGTTACTTATTTGTGTGGAGGATCGACTTACAATATTGTTTTGTGGACTGAAATAATCAACTTAACTTCCAAATATACATTATATTGCTTTTACATCAAAAAGAGACACAATGATTGAGGTTCCCTGTGACCTTTGAGAAAGGATTCACTTAAAAACCACTCCGTTTTTGCGGCATTGATGGTACCTCTTTCTTATTTTTCATACATTCACATATTTGTTGTATATGCTAAATCCAAAATATTAGTATCTCTAATACTTTGGTATTTTTCTTAACCGTATTTAATCTTTTCAGATTAGATACAAGGGATTTGAGGAGATTGAAGATGAAAAGAAGTGGTGGAAGTTCCCGTTTATTTCAGAATTCCTTAAAAGAAACGAAATTGAGTCAGTTTTGAGAAATCTTGTCGACTCTGACGCCGTGCCAGCACGTCAGTTTGTAGAGTATGCCTTTGGACAGTTAAAGTCACTCAATGATACTCCCCTCAAGAACATTGAACTTGGAAAGGAGAATATGGATGGTTCTGAAGGTGACGAAACCAATAGTTTAGAGAATTCATTGGATACAAATCGCGGTAGCGAAGATAAAGAAGGTGATGGTGATGGCAGCAGCAATGAATTGGAGGGTGACAATGAAAGTGGCAGCATTCAGTCAGAAAGTAATTTCTTTGATAACTTTCCTGACATGGTTAGTCAAAATATTGTCCAGAAACTTGGCTTACCTTCACCTAAGAAATTGAAGTTGGACGGAATGGAAATACTGGAAAAGTTTGGTATACAATCACGAAAAACTGCGGAAGCAGGTTACATTGAATCAGGGCTTGCCACTGCTGATACTCGAGAAGTTGATGATGAAAAGGAAGATGGCCAGCTTACTACTAATGCACCCAAGTCTTCCATTACAGATATGAAGAGTGCGACACAAGAATTGCTGAAGCAGGCTGATAACGTCTTTGGTGCATTAATGGTTTTAAAAGCAGTAGTGCCTCAATTAAGTAAGGACAATGTTGGTACGGAGAAGGTCTTAGAAAAAAATGGTGCTTCCGGTGTAACAGACGATTTCTCTGGTTTCTCTAAGAATGAGAAACTCTCTGGTTTAGTGAATGTTGACAGAGCAGATGAAAAGAACGCCGAGGAAATGAAAACGCTCTTTTCTAGCGCAGAAAGTGCTATGGAGGCATGGGCAATGCTTGCCACTGCCCTAGGGCATCCAAGCTTTATCAAATCTGAATTTGAAAAGTTATGTTTTCTAGACAACGATATCACTGACACTCAGGTGAAAACTCTTTTTTTTTTTTGTTTAACTAATTGATGAGGGTTCCTTTCCTGAAAATAAAAAGTTCATGTTAGTAAGTGATAGACTGATCTGCAAGTTGCAGGTGGCAATTTGGCGTGATGCAAGGAGGAAAAGAGTAGTTATTGCTTTCAGAGGAACTGAACAGGTATGTATTTATCTATATGTTCTCAATATTATGTGGTTGATTTTTTCTCATTCAGTTCTGACTCTTAATGTTTCATATTTTTTCAGACGAAGTGGAAAGATTTGCAGACTGATTTGATGCTAGTACCTGTTGGGTTAGTTTTGTCTATTCATTCATGTTCTTCTCTACATTGATTCACAAAACTACTTAAATCTGCACATTTTTAGTTTTGATAAGTTCTCATTTATCTATTTGGTCTACATTTCCAAATATGTTGCAGTCTGAATCCTGAACGAATTGGTGGGGACTTCAAAGAAGAAGTACAGGTATGTTTTAAACTCTGGGATTTTGTGCCCTTTATTGAGTTATTCCTTAGTGATGTTATGGATTTTGCAGGTCCACAGTGGATTTCTGAGTGCATACGATTCAGTACGAATAAGGATAATATCACTGCTTAAAATGGCAGTTGGCTACATGTAGGTGCTTATTATTCATCTATTTGCTCAGGAGAGTACAATATAATGATCGGCTTTTACGTTTCCGAGGTCTACTAAATTTGGACATCTTTTCTAATGCATATGCTCTCTCTTCCCCTTGGCAGAGATGATGTTGCTGAGCGTGAAGATAAGTGGCATGTTTATGTGACTGGACATAGCTTGGGTGGTGCATTAGCTACACTCTTAGCTATTGAACTTGCGTCAAGCCAATTAGCTAAGTAAGTGTGTTGAGAACTATTTTCTCCTACATCACCCTGACGATAAGCAGCTTGATGGGCATTCACCAACATGAATTGCGTATGCTTGTTAGACGTGGAGCAATCACTGTGACTATGTACAATTTTGGATCTCCAAGAGTAGGCAACAAAAAATTTGCTGATGTTTATAACCAGGTCATGTTTCTTCTAACGTAACAAGTTTTTATTTGGAGTGGGATGGGTACGTCGTCATAAAAAATCTCGTTTCTTTACATGTTTTGCATTCTTCTTTTACTTTTGCAGAAAGTAAAAGACAGCTGGAGAGTTGTAAACCACAGAGACATAATTCCCACAGTCCCTCGTTTAATGGGTTATTGTCATGTTGCTCAGCCTGTTTATCTCGCTGCTGGAGAAGTGGTAAGCCGACCCTTTGATAGCAAATTTTTCACACAGATCATTATTTCTTAATTTTCTCATTTGATTGATTCTGCCTGGGATAAGTATGCTGCGCAACCTGCGAAAAAAATGTATCATGCATAACTTTATTTGAATGTGACAATCTTGTATGCATTATGAGCTCTTTAAGTTATATAATGTTTTCCCAGTATAAGGTGATTAATAATCAGAAACTTTCTGATGTGTGATATAATGTTGCAGGAGAGTATAGAGTTTCAGAAAGATGGTTATCATGGTGAGGTGATTGGGGAAGCGACACCTGATATTCTTGTTAGTAGATTTGTAAGTCCTCTAACCCAAACATTTTTTTGTGGTTTCTTCACTTATTTTTATATTTATCATCACTTTACTTCTTTTTTTCCTGCTTGTGGGTCTCATATATTTGGTCTGCATATGTTTGTTTTTGGGCTTACTTGTTTTCTGTAACTAATAATTGAATACACATCAGGAAAAGAGATCTCTGAACTGACTTCTAATTCTAGGGGCTGCTCTTACTATTGTTCTATAATTTTAGGTTCACATTTACTAGCAGCTATTTTGTTGTGTTGGCTTCATATGCACGTGTGGCACATATATTTATCCATAAACTGGATTTAGAAGTTTCGACGTATGGGTATGCTTTAGAAGATGTAGAGAGGCTTGCTAGTAATCTAGTGAGAAAAATTACTTGAAACAAGAGTTTGACTGACACCCTGACATGTGAGTAAAATTGGTGCTATCTTTCAGATGAAAGGTGAGAAGGAACTCGTTGAGCAGATACTTCAAACTGAGATTAAAATATTCAACGCAATTCGTGATGGGAGTGCCCTTATGCAGCACATGGAGGATTTCTATTACATCACACTGTTAGAGGTATGTTATTGGTGCTCATTTAAGATAAGTAGTCAGAAAAGAACATATAGTTACGAAGTTATGGAAGATTTAGCATTTAAACACTGCCAGCTTTTCCATAGCTTGTTGGGATCAATTTTTGTTGGCAATCTTTTCAGAGTGTCAAATTATATTACAAAAAGGTCGAAGATCCGGAAGGCGTTGAAAAGACTACTATCTGACCACTGGGAGAGAGCAATAGCCAATGTGAGAGCAAGTAGTGGCTCGCTCCAGCTATCTAGGATCAACTCTGTATACCATTTACAAGAGACAAGCATCCACTTCGTTCGCATTGTTTTCTCATATGATTACAAATGAAACAAATACTGTGTACCAAAATGTAATTATCTTCGAGTGACCTGTGGTTCAGTCCTGTAAAACATAAACATAGGCACGATGACAATACTCAAAAGGGGACAAGAAAGGTTGGAAGTTATCAAAATATTCTAAGTGTATAGATGTCAAAGATACTCTCAGTGCATGCTCAGGGAATGTTATTTGTTGCTTACTGGGATTGCAACTATCTCGGCTGGCTAGTTCCAGCATCTGTTAGCTTTTCCGGAGAGCAGCTACGGGTGAAGTACGTTATCTCTCAATCTTTACATCTTCGTTTGTTTTGGAACTTTCTGAGTTTTATGCAGTTATAGTTCCTCGTGCTAAATCAGAAAAGTACACTGATTTAGAATAACCTAGAAAGTGAGACTGGAGCAAATCAGTTCAAGGAAGAAGTTGCACTAGTTTTACATCCATCTTGGGACGACGATGATTCTTAATATCTGATTGACCGGGTTTTTCACCATTTGAGTTTTTTGATGCTTGAAGTATATACATCTTTCTTTGAGACAAGAAAGAAATGGCTTACAATGTCTTGAACCTTACTTATTCAGCAATCCCTGTGGGAGAGTAATTTGATATATGACTAAACTGTTATTTACATACGATGAATTTTGTTTTGAATCTCGGCTGGTTTCTTGTAGCTGATGACGGTGCCTTGTTCATCTGGTTGTTGCCACTGCCGAGGATACGTAGACTCTGTCTCAGTAAGTCAATCTCTCTTTCCTTCCCATTTCTTTGTTTCTCCATCAAAGCTATTCTTCCCTTGAGTGTCTCAATGGTTTCTTCCTTAACTTTAACTTCCTCCCTGAGTTCTTGCACTGTCTTCTTTGCTCCTCCTTGTAGGTTCTGTCCCAGTGCCTCTCCTACAAAAAAAACAAGTTATTACTTTCCTTTTCTTAAAACCATAATTAAAGTCAAAACGATGAGATTAGATTAGCTGAGGAAATGTTTAACCATATGTTGTGTGGATGAGATCATCAAGCTCATTCTTGATAGCGAAGTAGAGTTGTTTCCACCTCTCCACAGCTTCTTCTCTCACAGCTCTCTCTAAGAACATCTGTTCCACGACCCATTCCCACTCTCGTTGTGTCGCTTTTGCTTCTTCTTTCTCTTCATTCTTTTGCCTAAGTCTCTTCACTTCTTCTCTCAGTTTCTTCCTCTCTTTCCTCCACTCTGTCTCTGCCATCTTCAGAGCCAAAATAACTCTCTCTTTCTCATCCAGGTCTCTTCTCGTTGGTCTCCTTCTCTCTTCATTTGATCTCCCCTTGATACTTCTCCTAGTATTGTTTCTCTTTTGCTTGCTTGTGGAGCCACCCATGTATTAGATCTTCTTCTTTTTTCTATCTCTGTGGAATGGTTTGTTCTTCTGAATGTGTTGTTTATTTCTATTTATTTCCAGAGAGACTACGTTTGCATTCAATGAAGATAAATGAATATTTTTAAGTGAAGACAAAAGAAGTTATGGGCACTCTCCGGACAGAGTACAGAATAGGAAACAAGAGAGAAAAAAAGAATTGAAGTTTTTATTTTGGGATTTTAGAATTATGAAAAGCATCAATGTCTCTTCAATCTCTCATTAATGGTGTGGGCTTTGTTTTGTTTGTCACATGCATAATAAACATGGACCCATCCCTCTTTACTCCATCTCCACATTTCGTTTTATGTAGGTTTCTCTAAACATTTTGTTTAAATGGTCTCTCTTCTCAACTTGGAGAAGGAGATTTGAGTTTGTTAATGCAAGGACAAAGGTTCGTATATGATTTGCTTTATTTCCTCAACTAATTAAATTGATTATAAAGCTAAAGCTTTAGATCTTACAATGATTATTTGTGATTAATTGGGAGACCGAAAGAGACAAAAAAAATGAGCCACAAAGTAGGGTTGAATAGCTAGCTATAAAGTGAAAGGATAGACTCTAACATCAATCAGATCAATGTGTTTTTCTTCTTTTCAGATCAGCAGTTGAAAGTTTTTAATGAGATAGGAAAGTTTTCAATCAAATAGTTGAAAGAAAGAATTGAAGTGGATTCAATTAAGTTGAATAAAAAAATTTGGGTTTGTTAATGTCAAATGTCTAACTTTTACTATCAAATGTCTAAACTTTGTCTCATCCTATATGTGTAAGATCAATTATTATAAAACAAATAATTTCTTTTAAAAGTTTTTTATATCTAAATTATCATTTTTAAACTCTATAAATAGAGAGTTAGTTCATTTCATTTGAACACAAAAAAATATCATTCTAATATAATTTTTTAAATTATTCTCTAATAAACTCTTGTTATAAATATAGAAGAATTGGTTAGATTTATAAACCCTTAGGTCATCTCCAACCATAGCATTAAATTTGGTGTTGAAGTAACACTAAATTTGGTGTGTTAGTGTTATACTTTATTTTTCACCTCCAACCAAAAACAACAAATTTCACACTAAAAAATATATTTTTTATTATTATATTATTAAATTTAATTTTTTATATTTTTAATCATTTTGATAAATACTAATTATTCATAACTGATTAATTATACCTTAAGAACAAAATTACAATTGTTAAACTAAAAATAATTACAATCAAAATGTTATATTATTAAAAATGAAAAGTACAAAAATATATATAGTATATTTATTTTTAGTTAAAAAATTTAGTTAATCAATAGTAATAATTTAATTATATTATTAAATAAAACCAAAAAATATATATTAATGTCTACGGTTGTGAACAGTGTCATACTATATTTGGTGTTCACATAACACTAAATTATAATATTTGTTGTTGGACTTACCGTTCCATTGGAGACTATTTTGCATTATATTTGGCGTTATAGTGTTACATTGCAGAAGTCGTTAGAAACAAATTTCTAAGCCTTATAAAACTTTGGTATACTTTATAAAACCTTGGTAAACCTTAAATAAGAATATAAAGTAAAAGTTGGGTAAAATGTTTAGTTTTATTATATAAAACTAACTTAGAGATTAAAATTGATTTAAATGTTGAATTATTAGGTGGAAGAAAGAAGATGACGTGGAATGTTAAAAAAATAAAATAAGATGTCGAATTTTAACATACATAGTCTCATATAAACTTCTCAGTTAAATCAAATAATACATCTAAATGTTGTTCATTTGAATTGTTGGTTATTCATCATAATAATGTATATGGAGGAGGCTTTGTTTGGTTAGTTTCTGTAAATTTACATCTCTATCTAATATTCATATTAAAAATATGACTAAAATGCTCATTTTTTAGTTTAACCGTATTTTTTTCTTAACATAGTAATCTTTGATCAAAAGTATATTTACAACTAAATAATGTTCAAATTATTATGTTTGATTATTTACAAATTGATTTTGGTAGCGTAAATTCATATAAATTTGTAAATTGAAATCCAAATTTGCAATTTTATGAATTATAAATTTTTTTAAGTAATTTTAAAAAATGTAGTTCTACGGTTTTGGTAGAAAATGTAATTTTATCGTTTTTTGGCATGAAACATAATTTTGATTACTACATATTTCTAGATTTAAACTTGGTAAATTGATTACACATAATTTACTTATATCATCTTAATTATATATAAAATTACTTATTAGCATATTAATTTTATTTTAAACAGTTAGGGTTAAAATTATAATTTTGCGGTTAACCAACAGTTTTGACACGGTTATGATTAAAACAGTTATGATTAGTAATTTTTCTTAACCATAATTAATATATTTTTACGGTTAATAATTACGGTTTTTAACCTTTATATGCGGTTACGATCTGTTTACGGTTTAAAATGGAAGCTAGTAGCGCTGTGTGAATAACTTTTGCCGTTTTATAAATTTCAAGGAGGAGATTTCCGAAAAGAAGTCACTGAGTGAATCACTTTCATCATCATCAAAATCCTCCGACACCCTTTCTCTAAATACTTTGTAACCGAATTCCACTTCAAGATGTCAATGATACTCTCATAGAATGTTGTTATTTGTGGCTTACTGAGATTGGAACTATGGGTGAAGTACGTTATTATGAATAGGCTAAGCTCTGGATCTTACGATGACCATTTGTGATTAATTATTGATAAATGAGTATATCTGCGTTGGTGGTAAAATAGTCAACTTAATAATGGAGATAGACAGAGACAAAAAAATGAGACACATAGTCAGCTTGTAGCCAGCTATAAAGTGAAAGGATAGACTCCAACATCAATCAGATCAATGAATTCTTTGGGATTTTATCTCAATCCTTTCTTATCTTAATCGTATATTTTCAAAGCGTAATCAATAAATAAATCCTGTCTTTTTTCAAAAAATAATTAAAAATTCTGTTATTGGCTTTTTATCTTTGTACACTCTCTTTGCAATTAGGACACTATCCCTTAAGAAATGACTTGGACCAGCCTATAAGCTCATCAAAGTCGGACTCACGAGTAAGAATACAAATAATATTTCGTTCAATGTTTGATACCTAAGCGTTAAAATGAATGCCTTTTAGAAGATTTTTCGTGGTCATATCTTTACAGCTTCGTAACCACCAAACCTGCACTGTGATTCTTATCCAATCTGTACACCAAATAAGTAACAATATATATACACATACACACACACACACGGTACAAACTTACAAGCATCCTTCGTATGTTTTGTAGCATTTTGAGACTTGTCATATAACACAATCATATGATACATGCCAACCACAGCAATCATTCATCTCACATATTATGTCCTGAATTCACTGTACTTATCTTTTACCTTAAACTCATCATAGACCACTGGTTCATACCCACCACCGATGATGGGAGTGCTGGCCGGATTATGGGCACACGTTTCACTAATGAGATTGCTGCTTCGTTCAACCGAGCAGCATGATTAGCCACCTTCTGAAAAACGAATTCATCCAAAAGACAAACAAAAGAAGAAGAATCAGATTGTGTAGAAAATGTCTTCCAAATTGTGTTGGAAATACTCGCAACTTTTCTTCTTTGTTTTATAAGTGGAAAGATGAGTAGTAAGCTCAAGCAAGAACACGAATTTTAGCAGCAAAAGACATTATCCGCCATGTTATTTTGGAATGGTAAGAAGCAGGACTCAAATTTAGGTTCTTATTGATGCTTCATACCACTCGAAGACCGGCTAAGCCACACCATTGCTGGTTTAAACACACATTTGATCCCTTTCTCAAAGAAACATAATATGTAAAATCCGAAATATACAATAACTTCCATCTCCGACTACCAAACAAAATGTTACAATGAAGAACCACAAAGATGAATCAAAAGAAGATAATCTCTGTAAGGCAAAGTCAGAACTAGTCTACGGACCTTCCAACTAACCAAAGAACATGCAAAAGAAAATATAACCACAGAGAGATGGATCACTAAGGTGGCTTTCGAAAGACTATAGCATTGCTCCCTCACCAACTACACTTTTGATTCTCCATACCAATAGCATCTATCAAGAACTCAACCGGTGCTATATTAAAGAGCTATTGACTTTATTTATTTATTTCTATAATGGAATCAGTGAACAAATGGCTATTGGAGAATACTATGCCCATGGTTCGCTAGCTGCATCTAAATTACTTAGCTAAGAGCAAACTCACAATAATAAATAAAAAAATGAAGTGGACAAATAGTTTAAATCAACCAACAACTGCAAAACAAAGAGTCTCTGTTCATCTAATTTCCTCATCAAATCAACAATTTATATAAACAGCAAGAGATTAACCTATGAACCACAAGGGCTCTAGCCAAGTTTTTTTGCATGACAATATGATAGTTACCTTATCCTCAAGCAGGACCTTAAGCTGCAAGGTACGGCTCTTCCTCTTCTTCATATTATACAATCTGCGCCCTAACATAACAAAAGCCACAACTGCTGCTGCCATGGAGAGAGACCAAACAGGATTAACTCTGAAAACACAATACTTCAAAACCTCAATTGGAATCTTCCACCACACAACAGGTTCAACAGAAACAGACTTTCCTTGTACTGAAATTGGCGATTCCTCTTCCCTCTCCGTATCAAATCCTTCATCAGAGCTTATTAAGCCCATTTCTCCACGATTTTTCACCAAATGCTTCTCTTTCGCTAAATTTTCGCTGTATTCCTCTGGTTTCTCTAAATCCAACTCGTTATTCACATCATCATCACCGACTAATCTCTGATCATCGCTGCTCGAATCGGACCATAACTCGCTAAGATGCTTGTGGCCATACGGAGCGTCGGAGCGAGGTTCGATCCAGCCTGGACTTCCCGATTGAACAGACCCATCTTCATCGATCGCATCCACGCGACACACACCGTTATAGTTGTCGAGAGAGAAGTAATCGAAGGCAATCATACCTTGCGTGCCATCTTCATCAACAATTTCTTCCAAGCTCTGAGTAGATCCTGAGCTCTGAAGCACTTGCCAATCTTCTTGAAGCTCTCCTTCCATGTCAGAAGAATTAGGGTTTCTTCGATCGAGAAAGTGGAGGAAGGCTTTGTGTGGTGGTGGTGGGAGAAAACTTAATGTCGAATTCGCAATCAGAGAGAATAAACCATCTGGTCTTAGATGATGATGACGTGGCCTTGTGTTAGTGGACAAAGGAAAAATAATAAAGTTAAAAAACAGAGTTTTTTTTGTCGGCAGTTAAAAAACAGAGTATACACTATAACACGTTTAATTCCTCAAATATTTATAACTATGTGAAATATCAAAATATTTATAAAATGATACTATATAAAAAAAGACAATTTAAAAAAAAATTTCTTTCTCTCTCTCACATTCTTTCCAATAAACCCTAGTTTTTCTTTCCTCTTCTCTCTATTCTCCTCGGCGTAAGGATAAGAAAAGGCAATAGAATAAAGTTTCAGAAATTTTCGGTTCTTGAGCTTTCTTTCTCGAGCTAAACACACGCGAGCGGCCTGGTGTCTGGAAACATTCGAATTTGGATTAGTCTCAGCTCGATCTTTGGTTAAAATATTATCTATTAAAAAGGTAGGAACATGGTCATCCATATCAGTAAGGAATGACCCAATAAAAAATGACCCATAGATCCCATCCAAATATCCGAAATCACCAACATGTAAAACTTTTAATCACTATCTTTCAATTAAAGTAAATCAACTAATTGAACTGATGACTTGGATTTGGAATACCCAATAATACAAGCGATTATTCACCATGAAGATGCAGCTTTGATTATACGGATGTCCTTAAGCCGTTATGCAAACACGGATACGTACGGATGTCACTTTACGAAAACAGGAAAATATACGGTATATCAAATAGAACATAATTACCGAGACAAAGGTAGGAAACCCATGCTGATGGGACCTGATGTAAATCTATTGATGACTTTTGTCTAGAAACTAAAATGTCTCCCAAAAATTAAACACTTCATCTGGCAAGCTGTAACTGGAAGTCTCCCGATGACAAATAATCTAAGATCTAGAGGGATTAATTTACACGATGTGTTCGGTGTGGAGCAGAAGAGGAATCGATAAGTCACATATTGTTTGAGTGCCATCCAGCCAGGCAAACATGGGCGCTTTCCCTCATCCCCTCACATCCCGAAATATTTCTTATATCTTCGATTTTCTCAAACTTGGACTATTTATTCTAGAGGTTACCTGGAATAACTTAAGTTGGCAGTTTCCATGAATATTATGATACATTGGAAGGACAGAATGTCAAACTCTTTAGTAACATAGATAGGAACCCTTGGGAAACTTTACCGATTGCGGAAACGGAGTCTGTACTATGGGAAGAGGGACAATTAATAGAGACATGGGAGGGCAGACACCCAATCCAACCATCTAACCCAATGACAGCGCCGAGACTAGGATAGTTAGGGCTTGGTGTTTCATAGATGCTTCTTCGTTGAAAGAAGATGATAAGTACTCAGGATAATTACCAGCTTTGATAGGATAAAAGGAGCGATGGGGACACAAAATGTTGGATCTTCTCTTTCTCCGCTGCATGCGGAATTTGTAGCAATAATATGGGCAATGCATGTATTTTAGCAGTACATATTCGAGATATAGCGTTCGCATCTGATTGTTTGGAGCTGGTGAAGATAGTGGAAGTTTTAGGAGCCTGGCCCGCCTTCTCTATTCATATCGAAGAATTTTATAGATGCAAAGAGTCGTTCTCAACTTTCAGCCTCTTGCATATTCCAAAAACTGACAATAAGATAGCAGACAAAATAGCAAAAGGAGCTCGAGTATAACCGACGCACTTCGTTTACTTGGATTCAATTCCACCTTCTTGGCTTTCACTTTCATTCTTTTGCATTATCTTAATTTATAGATTTTTCTGTGTAGATAACAACATTTAAGAATGAAAGATATAATCTTTTGTTGTCAATTTGTTTTTCGTTTGAAATACTTTTTTTTATCTTTTCTTGTTTCTTCATTTTCTTCTTATGTCTTTTTCTGCAGTAATTATATTTTTTTTGCTAGAGCCAAATGTGAAAATATCTTGAAACTTTTAAAATTCAAAAATGTGAAATTTAGTTTCGTAATTTTTTTGGCTCACTTTTTCTTGGAATATTAATTGTTACTTATTTTGCGTTGGAAAAAAACATGAAAATATTGTCTTACTTTTTTTAACTTCAAAACTATGATTCTTTTTTTAAAATACGATTTTTTAATTTTTTTCAAATACATTTTTTATTAAAAATAATTCATTAAGGATAGGATAACCATCCCAACTTTTAATTTCAACCATATTTATTTCCTATATATGATGTTTTCAATTTATAAGACATAAAAAACTATTTACTATAAACACTAGATAGTACACTAGTTAGAAAAAAGAAGCACACTATTCTATATTTTTTTAATTTTACATGCTTTTATATGGTTTTAAGTATATTCTCAAAGTGTTTTTATGCAATATTGTGTCTTTGGAGGTAATTCTCTTATATTTGTTGGTTTTTAATCTAAACAGGTAAAAAAAAAGCAAACACGAAACACATTATCGTGGAGACACGTTTCCAAATAAAAAACATCAACAACAGTCTAAAAAATTCTAAGAATTCTGAATTCACCAATTGGACAGAACTAAATCATCAAACGTTCACCTTTGGATTGAACTCTTCTTGGATTTCTCTTTAGATTATTTTTGGTTTTGAGATATATTTTTGAGTAACTTTAAGATGGAATTGGTTACACCATATTTAGTGACTTTGACCATCGGGTTGAGGGGTCTTTGCTTTCCCTTGAGGTTCTCAACATCTCACCCTCGTGTCCATGTCACGGGCCGATGTTGGAACACATTGGGAGCATATTTCCTTCACTTGAAACTTACAATTGTTCAACAAGTTATTTTACATAATGAACACTTTTTGAGTTAGTGTATGGTCTCAATCCTCTTTTCCTATTGAAATGAGTTCAAGCCAAAATGAAGTATCAAAGCGTGTTAAGACAATGAAAAAGCTACATCATGAGCATGTCAGAGCATAGATAGAGAAGGCGAATGAGAAGTGCAAGAAGAAAGCCAAAAGAATTGTCGTGCTAAGTCATTTGAACCGGGTGATCTGGTTTGGTTGCATTTGAAAAATGTAAGAGATTTTTAGGCAAATGCAAAATCATAAGATCTTTTCATGGTACTTGAGAAGTTTGGTGAAAATGCATATAAAATTAAATTTTCAGATAATTATGGAGTTTCAATAACTTTCAACATGGAGGATTTTTCACCATACCTTGAAAATGAATAGTTGACGGATTTTTATGAAAAATCCTTTTGAACCCGAGGGGAATGATGAAGGGGAAAACATGTAAATCCTATTTTTTTTAATTTATCATATATATTGATTTTAATGAATTTTTTTGTTTTAAAAAATATGTTAATTCCTTTTAATCATCCACCCGCAATCGCCCATTACAGAAATGTTCAAGAAACCACATTTGATTATGAGAAGTTTGGAGTGATACTGAACGGTAAAAAAAATTTCTTGTGATTGTTGTCAAATGTCAACAACCGCTATCACCCGCTAATATTGTTCATCTAACAAACCTACCAAACGAAAATATACCAATATGTAAATAAATCTACGATAATTAGCATGATAGACTTTTTCTAGCGCGCTCTATTTTCAAACTTTTACCTACGTGTCAAAATAGTATAACAATTTTTGTAAACACAGTTTTTGTTAAATAAAAGAAAAAAGATAAAATAAGTACATAAGATGTATTATTAAATTTTATTAAATGAAATAGAAACTAATTTTGGAATCAATTAAGTGATAAAATACAGATAATTGAAGGAGAATTTGGAAAATAGAAACAAATTAAGAATTTTTTTCCACTAAACTTTTTGTTGATTTTTTGCCAAAATTTGACTAAAATACTCTTATTTAAATCTAATAAATCCAAGATAAATATTTTCAAAATTCAAAAACAAATAAAACCAATACAAAAAGAAACATTCATATTCACATTACGGTTTTTAAAAAAATGGATGTTGAAAAACTATTTTATTTCTGGTTCTGTGAAGTCTATAATGCATATTCTCTGTTCGAAATTGTGTACAATATGAATTTTTGCTCTATGTTACTAAAATTAGAATGTATTCTGATGATTTCTCTATGTTCTACCAAGCAGTAGAATATACTTCCTAGCTTTTGCTCTTTGTTATACCTAGTTTAGAATCAGTATTCTACTCTTTTCTATATGTTCTACGTAGTTCAGAATAGATATTCCACATTTTTCTCATTATTCTACCGACTTCAAAATATCTGTTCTACATAATTCAGTTTAAAAAATCTGCACAAATCTAAGATCAAACGGTGACAACTAAAACTCAATCATCTACTCCATATATTGTTTTCACCATTTCCCCCTATTTTTGTTGTCTTCTCAGTCTAATCAATTCATCAAACGGCCCCTAAATTTATTGTTTGTCTTCTGAAATCTCGTTTCTCTCTCCTTCTCTTTCGTAGTTCCTATATCAGTTTTTTACTTATGTTGAAATCCAATTTTGTAAACTTTTTGGCTGTTTAAAAATTGGATAATTGTGGAGAGAACTACAAAATGAAAAGGATAAAACATAAAGATTGTGTCCACAAAATCAGATAAATCTAAATCATAAAATATTGCGTCTAGATAATTACAAAATATTTTTGTTTCCTTCTACTTGGGGAAAAAGGAAGAATATTTACAAATATCATTTTTTTGCGATAGCTATTCATCCCATATAAACATTCACCTCTTTTCTTCATTCTAAACACACTTTCAGAGCAATAAGAAAATTCCAACAAATCTCTCTCATCCTTCTACTTCTCTAAAAAATGGTGTTGACAACACTAATGTCAATAAGGCTAATGGAGGCTAGAGTGATGGAACGAAAAAAACCGGTGAGATGATAAACCTAATTGGAAATGGTCAACCACGTGAATTGTTACCATCTGCACCAATAACCGCAGGACTTCAGCCTGATAAGTTCGGTGGAACTAACTTCAAGTAATGGCAACAAAGGACACACTTCTTTCTGCATACTATCGGATTGACTAAGTAATTTACTGAGGTCAAACCAGTGTTGCATGCCGATAATACTGACCCACATGCTCTACCTAGCATTGAGGCATGAAAGCATTTAGACTTTCTATGCAATGGTTATGTATGGATTCAGTGCGATCACTCAGACCTTTCTAATACTGAATTTAATAGTGAAAGAAATCATGTATAAGAAACTTCATTTTCAAAACCGCATGGTGGACCAGCTGTTCAATATGTATAGTGAGATTTAAACTTCCAAGGATATCTGGGATGCTTTGGAAAAAAGTATAAATCCTTCAATGTAGGCTCTGGAAAATTCGCAAGAGCAAAATTTCTTAACTTCGAGATGGTGGACTCACGGCCCATCATAGAGTAAGTGCATGAGCTACAATTGATCTTTCAAGAGATCGCGAATGAAGGAATGATGCTCAATGGGACTTTCAAAGTGAATTTGTTCATTGTGAAGCTACCCCTAAGTTGGGCAGACTTCAAAATTATCTTGCTTATAAGCGAAAGGCCTTAACTTTGGCTAACTTGATAACCATGTTGCAGAATGAGTCACTGAAACGTGACAAAGATGGTCCAATTCATACTCATGATGCGAATGTGGTTGTACATGAAAAAGAGGAAAGGCAAACAATGAATAACAAGGTTGCGCCAAAAAAATTTGCTCCACAAGCAACCACGAGTTTCAAGAGACAATCTAAATCTCCCATGTAGAATAAATTTACTAAGAAGTGTAACCACTGTGGCAAGTTGGTACATAAATCTTTGGAGTGTCCCAACAAGGCTAAGGACAAAAATCAAGCAAGCTTGACTGTAGCTGACATTTGTATTTGTGGTCACAGAAGCTAACATGGTTGACATAGACATGTTCAATACATTTTAGAAGAAGGGTGGTACGGCACATGTGCTACCACACACATCTACATTGACAGAGACATGTTCGATACATTTTAGAAGTGCAAGTCAGATGATCTCTGGTGTTCTAATGAACACGCACATATTTGCAATTAATTTTGAGTCCAACCAGCTAATTCTTAAGAAGAATGGTGTTTTTGTTGGGAAAGATTTTGTTAAGACATGATTGATCAAAATGTGTGTAAAGACAATCCTAAAAAAAACAATGTACATGATTCCAAAATTTTAATGGGTAATAATCCATTTGCTTATGTCATCGAGTCTTCTAATAGTCGGCATGAACAATTAAGACATGTAAACTATAAGTCTATTCAATAACCGATGAATTTGAATATTATCCCGAATTAAAAAAAGATTAGCAAAGACAAATGCAAAGTTTATGTCCAAGCAAAACTCATGAAAACACCATCACCTCATGTTGATAAAACAACCGAACCTATGAGTTTAATAAACATAGATCTGTGGGACTTGAAGTATGTACAATCTACAGGCGATAAAAAGTATTTTGTGACAGTCATAGACGATTGTGTAAAATACTGCTATATATACTTGCTAGGTAGTAAATACGAAGTCTTGGATAATTTAAAAGATCATTACCTCGAAGTTGAAAAACAACTGGCAAAGACTATCAAAATTGCCAGAAGTGATAGATGAGGTAAATTTAATGAACTATTCAAAGCGTTATGTCAAGTAAACGGAATTATCCATCAAACATCGGCTCCTTATTCACTGGAATCTAACATAATTATTGGAAGAAAGAACCGAACTCTGGAAGGGATGATGAATGCAATGTTACATGAACTTGGGTTACCCAAAATCTGTGGGGGATGGGGGGAGCACTACTTACCAGAAACTATATCCTGAACAAAATACCACACAAGATAACTGGAAAAATGCCATATGAGCTTTGGAAAGGTAATCTACATTCGTACAAGTACCTGAAATTGTGGGGGTGCTTAGCAAAAGTCGCAGTGCCACCTCCAAAGAAGGTCACAATTGGACCTAAAATGATGGATTGTATCTTTATTGGATATGTATACAACATTAGTGCTTCTCAATTTTTGGTACAGAAGTCAGATGTATCAGACATATATTTTCATGTAAGGATAAATAATATCTAAAATGCACTTGCGAAGAAAGAGATGCGGTCACCTCTGTTAACGAGGCAAGCACGTCTAGCACTTCAGTAATTAAAGCTGAAGATGATGGAGATGAACCTAGACGTAGCAAGAGAGTTTGAAATAAAAACTTTATGGTGAAGATTTCTTGATGGCATTTCTTACAGAGAATGAGCCAAAATCATTCACATACACCAAGTCTACACCAGTCGCACCTTCTTGAAAAGAAACAACCAATAGTGAAATATATTATATTTTGCAGAATTATACATGAGATAACTGATTTACCTTAAGGGTTTAAAGCATTAGGGTGTAAACGGGTCTTCAAAACCAAGTTGAAACTAGACAGATCACTTTATACGTACAAAGACTTATTGTGCAAAGTTTCAGACAAAAAGGACGTCTAGATTTCTTGGACACCTAATTTCCAATTACGAGAGTAACTTCAATCAAACGATGATTATAATTGTAGTTTTAAAAGACATGGAAATCCACCAGATGGATGTCAAAACCGTTTTTCTAAAAGGTGATTTAGGATAAAAGATATGCATGTAAAACCCGAAAGATTCTTTGTCCTTGGTAAAGAGCACAAACTCTGTAGACTTGTAAAATCGTTGTATGGACGGGAACAAGCTCCGAAACAATGGCATGAAAAGTGTTACAGTGTGATGATAATGGTCTGAGCATCAATGAATGTGAAAAAATCATTTACTAAAATATATTCCTATCGGGTATACTTTGTTGTGTCTATATGTAGATGACATGCTCATCATCGGTATCAATAAATATATCATCCAACAAACCAAGAACATGTTTAGTGGTCAATTTGACATGAAAGACATGGGTCTGACGTTATTCGTGTCATTAAGATCACAAGGATTTCTGATGGAATTATTCGGTCTCACAGTTACTATGGTAAAAAGATCCTAGAGTTTTTTAAGAACCACTCGAATGGAACTGCAAAAACTCAATTAGATATACAAATTTACCTGGCCAAAAAATGGTAGTGAAGTAGTACCAAAAATGGAGTATGCATGGATAATTAGAAGTCTGATGTACTTAACCAATTGTATGAGACTCAATCTAGCACATGAGGTAAACATATTAAAGGGTTGATTAGTTCTCCTGCTATACTCGCAAATGCAACATTTACGAGTAATAGCAGGTGATAGATTCTGACAACAATCACATAAAAAATTTATAAACCTCTCAAAATCAAAAGATGCTTCTCGAAAGCGTTTGTGGTTGCAAACAATCGCAGGTGGATAATGAAAATAAAATATATTTTTTTAAAAGCAAAACTCATTTAAAAATCAGAATATATATAATAAATTAAAAATAAAATTTAGATATTATAATTACAAAATATATAGATAAATTTGAAATATTTTAATTAGTGTTCACTAATCATTTATCATAATTTTATATTTATAAGATCTCTTGATAAAAAATTTTCTCGATCACTAATATATAAATATAACAAACTAAATTTTTCTAAATATAACATTAATCTTTAGAACATAGACAATTTTTTATTGAAATCACAACTTTCATCCAACCTAAAAAAAATAAATATAAATAAATGTAAATAGTTTACAGATGGTGTTTCAGTACTAATTATATTGAATTAATGATTTTACATTTTATTATAAAATATGGTCTTTGATGTTTTTAATAACTATATAATGTATTTCTATTGCTTAACCGCTACTGCATCTGTTAGTTAACCAGTCATAAATATCCCAAAACACATTCGTTTCCAACCGCTGCACCAGTCATATGAATCGTTTAATAACGTTTGACCCTCTTCTGCAAACTCTCTTATGCGCTCCCCCCCCCAACATCGTTTAAACTAGCCAGGCCCTAAATCACTATACAAGTAATCCATTTCATACACACTGAAAACTATAACAATGGTATTGAAATATTTACGATACATCAAAAGATACTCAACTCTCAAGATGATAAACAACGCTTCATGTAAGTATATAAGGTTGAGATAAGACCATAGCCTCCATATATATGTATATAGAGTATTGCATGGTACATATGTGTATTTGAAAGGTGCATATGGCAATCACCTAGTGAGTGAGAAATGAGAATGTTTCTAGGAGGATGAATTTCAGGCTATACTCTCCCAGTTCACTCATGATCAACAAGGCAAGTTCAATTTCATAATGAACAAAATAAAGAACTTAGCCCTACGAGAAAACAAAGTTGGGTAATACATGATGTTTTGTTTTATATCAAAATCCTGGTGTTTCAAGATATCATGTTCACCTCATGGCCGGGTAAACGCGGCATATATTAACAATGAGTAGTTCAAGGATGAAATATACTACTTCGTCAGACACAGCTATTTTTCCTTTATACTCTCGAAAAGTCTGTATGTCTAGTCTGTAGTCAAGTCTAGTAAGTAGAGTCTATCGAGTCTGCCTATGTTTAGAGTAATTTATATTCATGCGGGGATTGTTGGAACCCAATTTTATAAGCCTTTTGGACTGTGTAAAAATTAGATAAATGTAAAGAGAAATTGCACAATGGAAATAATAAATCTTAAAGATTGCATCCACAGTATCGGATCAATCTGAATTATTAAAGATTGCGACCAGATAATTAAGAAATATTTATGTTTCTCATATAGGTATACATCATTTCTGGCTGCTATAACACTCGCAGATGAATCTATTCACTTTGAGGATACTATGAAACTTAAAGTTTGGCGAGGAGCTATAAGGACAGAATATGAGGCGCTTCATAACATGGTTGGTCCAACACGCTCCTCCAGGACTGAAAGCTCTTGCATCCAAATGGTTATATCGCATCAAATACAATGCTGATGGTTTCATTGAGCGCCATAAAGCACTCTTAGTAGTCATGGGAAATCAAGTAAAGGTTGTGAATTATGATGAAACGTTTGCTCCGATTGTTAAGTTGAACACTGTTTGGATTCTTCCTGAAGGTACAGCAGCTAAAAAATATGAATTCCATCAAATGGATGTCCACAATGCAATTTTACATGGTCACCTTGAAGAAGAACTTTGTAGGAAGCCTCCACCGAGATTCACACCTTCCGGTCCATCTCTCGTTTGTCGTCTACACAAGTCTTTATATGGGCTGCATCAGACACCCCGCTGTTGGTTTTCCAAACTCTCCAATTCACAACTCGGAAATGGATTTCTTCAGTGTCGTCAAGACTACTCTCTTCACTCGGGTTCGTGAAAATACGGTTCTCCATATTCTCATATATGTTGATGATTTGGTGATCATTGGTAATGATTATGAGGTTAGTACTTTATTCAAAAACTACCTTCACACATGTTTTTGCATGAAAGATTTAGGAATCTTGAAATATTTCTTGGAAAATAAAAGTCAATCGTAGACCAAATGGTATATATCTTTTCCAACGAAAGTACTGTCACACCATAATTTCATGATATGGTCTCTCTGGTGCACGTGTTTGATACACTGGTGGAAAAAAATCATCGTCTTGCCTCAGACACCGGGCCCTTTTACTTAAATTCGTCGAAGTATAACGTCTTATTATTCGACTTGTTTATCTTGTTCTTACTCGTCCCAAACTGAGTTATGACGTCATTATTATTTATCAGTTCATACAAGTACCTCGTCAAGCATATTGAGACGCTGCGGTGCTTGTTGTTACATACTTGAAAGGTTGTCCATGCAAATGCATACTGCTCTCTTCTACTTCGTATCTTCGGTCGACAGCCTATTGTGATTCTGATTGGGCTTCTTCTCCACGTACATGATGATCTCCCAGTAGCTATATTGTTCTTCTCGACTATTCACCAATTTCATGGAAGATGAAGAAGCAAGATATAATTTCCCTTTCATCCACAAAAGCAGAATATAGGTCAATGACATTTGCCTTTCTAAAAATTTTGTGGATTAAGGAGCTTCTTGAATCACTTGGCATCAATCACAATACTCCAATGAAGCTCATATGTGACAGCAAATCCGTTATGCATATAGCCGCTAATCCCGTTTTCCATGAGTGTACAAAGCACATTGTGAAAGACCGTCATTTTATTCGAGATGAAATCACAGCCAGCAATACTTTCATATATGTAGAACTAATCAGCTTGCTGATTTCCTCATTAAAGCTCTTGGAAGACAACAGTTTACATATATACTTGGCAAGTTAGATATTAGTGATCTCTACACTCCAAGTTGAGGGAGATACTTAATATGTTGTGTCTTTGACACTTTTTAGTCAAGATTTTCAAACTTTTTTTTGGTCTTTTCAGGTAGAAACACGTGTGGATGAAGTCTAAGGTGTAAAGTGCAAGGATGGTACAAAAAAGAGCTAAAAACGGCCACTTCTGTGATCCAGATCGATCTTTCCAACACAGGATCGATCGATCCAAATTTTTCAGAGCATACGAAGATCAATTGAAGAACGAGGATCGATAGAGATCAAGCCGACCGATCGGTCCAGAAGAGGATTAATCGATCCCTGTTGAACGATAGATATTACCTTGGATCGATCGATCCTTCACCACATCAAATTTGAGGAAGTTTTAAAGATCGAATCTGAAGGTCAGGATCGACCCATCGAAGCACGATCGATCGATCCTCTCTTGGATCGACTGATCCTTGCCGCGCGTTAACTGGCTGGTTCACTTATTGGAAAAAGTGGAATTTCGGGTTTTCACCAAGGATTTCGACCAGAATCGTGTTTTAAGATTTTTATACCTACTTTTTCAGCCATTATTGGCCAATAGATCAATTCTATCATTTTCATTGAAGAGAGACTTGACTCTTGATTATGTAAGCTTGGGGGACGAATTTTTGACTCTGCAGTTTATGAGAAAAATTATGAACCTTATTTATATTTTCTTCATCTATTCATGAATTTCTTTTCATCAATATGTGATGTCTCTGTGATCATGTTTGAGTAATTCATTTATGTTTAGGGTTTCAAAGGAATGAATCATTGGATTAGACATAGATATGGATTTATCAATTGATTATTTTTGCTTATCGTTGTGTTTATTGCTGAGACTAGACCGATCACCTTGTCTCTGATTTAGGGTTTAATCTATGCACCAAAAGTGTTTTAGATTGCTTGATTTAACATAGATGAGTGAATTGTCCTTAGCCAACGAAAGATGATGCTAAGGCGATTCTTGAACATATCGAACATGCGCGCTAATGATTACCTGCAATTCTAAGTTCAAATGAAAGTTTAGAATCTTGGCTTGTTAGATAAATTGGGTTGATTTTACATCCGTGTTTGACTTCTAAACCACACTTATTTGCTCCCTGAATAATCATCTGATCTGTGATCTTAAAATCCCTGCAAATTTACCCTGGACGTGATGCTTTTAAATTCATAAATTTACATTGCATTAGCATTTCATTACCTATGTTTCTTAGTTACAACAAAACCAAAACAATTGTTGTCTTAACTTTACTTTATTCTCGCAGATTTGTTGTGTAGCATTGGTCTCTGTGGATTTGATTCCTAAAATACTACTCTGTTTGATATGCACTAGTAGTAGAATTATAAGGTTAAAACTCTGAGCTATCAATACTACAATATACGATATGTTAGATGTAGGATATAGTCTATTCTTGTTATAAAGTTATCATATTTTCCTATTCTCTTATCTCTTAAGAGTTAATCGAAACTCTTGTAATATATATACATGGCTTGAATCATCAATAAGAATCAACCTCTTCTTTCGGCTTTAGCATTTGCCTTTCATCTCTAATAATAATCTCAGTCCTAACCTTTTGATCTTATACACATTGATACATGGGGACCTTTCTCTGTTCTAACTTGTGATGGATTTAAGTACTTTTTAACCATAGTTGGTGATTGCTCGAGAACAACTTAGGTATATCTTTTTAGAAAGAATTTGAATGTTTTACAGGTCCACTTTTGCTGAGATGATCAAAGCTCAGTTTGACAATATTCCCACAATATTTCTCCGCGTGCTAGTCTATGTCAATGATATTATCATCGCTAGCAACAATGACTCTGAAGTAAACTTTCTCAAGACTCCAATAGCGACACATTTCAACCTACGTGATCTTGGACTCTTAAAGTACTTTTTGGAAGTATTGCTACATCCACTGCATACATTCATGTCTACCAACGCAAATATGCCCTAAACTTACTCGATGAGATTGGTCTTCTGGGATGTAAACCTTCTAGCATTCCAATGGAACCTCATATCAAGCTCTCTAATTATAGTAGAAGAGACTTTGTTGATGCCAAATTCTATCGCCATCTCATTGGTCGTCTCATTGGTTGTCTCACGTATCTTCATTTTACTAGATCTGACATCACACTAGCCGTTAACAAGCTCAGTCAGTACTCTTAAGAACCTCGCAAAAGTCATCAACAAATTCTCTACAAGATCCTCCACTACGTCAAAGTAACAGTTGGTCAATGTCCACTCTATTTGGAAAAATCCACTATGCAACTTCAATTCTTTGTAGATGCCGACTGGGGTTAATGCCTTGACAAGACGATCGGCTTCTGGTTTCTGTATGTTCTTAGGCTCTTCCTTTATCAGTTGGAAATCTAAGCCAAATATGAAGCATTTTTTCTTACCGATATGAAGCATATTTTCGACAACAGAGAGCCTCCAAGATATTTAGAAGCTTTGGAGACGTCCACATTCATCCTACAACTAGAAAAGGAAGATATATCAACCATAGAGCATATTTCCTTTTCCGGAAATGTCAACTTTGCTCTCTTTGTCAAAATCAGATTGTGGTCATTTAATCTCGACCATCCACTCATTCTAGAAGATCTTGGACATTCATTCATGTCAGAATACCTAAAATATCTCCAAGATACAATAGCAGGAAGAGACCCTCCCCCATTAAAGCCAAACGGCTAGTTCATCACCATTAAGCAATTTGTCATGATTTCTCTTCATTATTTTGATTGATTCTTTTCCTTTTTGAGTATTTTGGCCGTTTTAGATCTTTTTATGAGCCTAAATAACCTCCACTTCTTTGTACTTACAATTCACACAATTTTTGATCACTAAGCTACTAAGGGAGAACGACCGATTCTGACCTCAACACTGCTCAGCGGTTCTGATCCGAACATACATTTATTATATGTGCTAAAACATACACTAATTCAATAATTTTTCGAATTTCATGCCTCCACTCGTAAAATATGTATGTTACATATATTGACTAACGTTGACCGTAATTCCGTAACCCAGCTGTTTCTAGACGATGACATGGCTTTAACATGTCTTGTTGACTTAGCAAAAAAATAAAATTTATAAATATTTATTCAAAAATTACGTAAAAAACGACGTAGTTTTACTTACAAAATATAAAATAAAGAAAATCAAGTTCCCTTGTTTTATTTCCTTTCCATTTCATCAAAACCAAAAATTTCGAAAGGGCCGACTTTTCTTCACCTAAACCCGCGTCTTGTCGCGCAACGCAAATTCTCAAATTCACCGGTATACTAAGAGATAAGCTTTGATTCAGTTAACTTCTCCTTCTTCTTGTTCCTCTTCATCTGAGTTGCCGAGTTTTTTTTTACTCGGCCATGGGTAATTGTAACGTCTGTGTGAGGCCTCCTGACTCGGAAGACTCGAAACCGACCCTGATGCGGACCTCAAATCCAAGCCTATTCAAGAGGTCGAAGATAAGTTGAGAAGAGCTTTCTACTTGCTGGAGACATCAAAGACACATCAAAACCCAAGCCCAAACCATGAGAAGCTCAATAACTTCAAATAGAAACCACCAGATTCACCCGAATGCAAGTATGGCCCAAAACATGAAGCTCACGAGTTTGAGGTGAATCAGCCTCGCCACAAGCCACCATGGCACGTCTCCACCAGCCCCTTAATATCCCATATCATTGACGATCCAAGGAAAACAAGACCAATACAAGCCCATGATTCTGCAATCATTCCAAAGACCCGATAAGAACATATGGGTATCTCTTGAAGGATTCCGGCCCAATCATGAGGACTCAAGATCAAAATGACTTGTTCCGTAATTGTGACTCATCAAGGACCCATGGAGAACCAATATACAGCCCAGAACGGTTCAGACCTAACTATAACCAAAATTACAAACTGGGTGATCCAATACTGTCCAATCTTAGACCTTTCCCTATTTGGATCAATGCACCCAGAAACGTCTCCTGGATGCCAAAGATAAGTCTGCATTGATCCAAATAAGGAAAGGTCTGAGATTGGAAAGAAATTTTAAAATATTTATTTAAATCTTGCTCTTTGTGGTCGAAGAAGAAAAGAAAAAGGAATTCAAAAAAAAAAGTAAATAACTTTTAATTGGTTTTTGAAAAAAAAAATTCAAGAAAAAATAATTTTTTTTATGGTTTTTTGTTTAAGAAAACAAATGGAAAATCATCAAAAAGACGAAAAAATGTAATTAAGTTTTTTTGGATGAAATGAACAAAAGCTTTAAAGAAAGGAACAAAAAACAACTTTATATTTTTAATATTTTTTATGAAAACAAAATGAAAATAAATAAAAAACAATCTTTTTTTGGTTTTAGAGTGAAATGAAAACAAAATTTGAAAAAGATTGATAGATGATATGAGCTTTAAGCTCTGATACCAAATGATATAAGATTGGAATCACTCCAAGTGTTATGACTCACAAGGTTGTCAAGAGTTGACAAGCTTTGGCGGAAGGTGAACGAAATGGATATGGAGGTGAGGTTTGATTGACTCTCTCAATCGATGGGTTGATTGACTCTCTCAGCCAATGAATGAACAAGGATGTTTGTATCTCACAAACAAACTTAATCCGCAGCTTCTGTATAAAAGAAGTGAATCTCACACTTAGTTTCTAGAGAACAAATAAACAGAAAGAACTCACACTTTATGAAAGGAGAAACAATTTCTATCAATTTCAATGATTAAGGGTGAATGAAAAATGATACATGAGTGTGAGCTTGTATAGGCTCGTGGATAGCTACTTTGTGACATTAAAAGAGAAAATAAATCAACATAATGACAAAGAAATCGACCTAAATTATAAACTAATCAAAGGTTTGATTGATATGGCCTTTAAAGCTTGATTTATGGCCAAATGAGGAAAATGTGAGGTTCCTTGTATCTAGACAACTTGGTATGAAATAGTGACGTCTTGGGGGTCTCTTGATAGTATGTAATGTCTCCAAGCTATTAAAACCAAATAAATCAAAGGAATATACCCATTGGACCAAACTTGATCTAATTGGCTCCGTATAAGAAAAGTGGAGGTGTAGAGTGATCCAATTGATCCAGTGCTGGCTGGTGCACTTTAAGACACCAATATGATCCTCTAGATAATATAATACGTCTCATGGATGCCAAAGATAAGTCTTCATTGATCCAAATAAGGAAATGTCTGAGATTGGATAGTTTTGGATCACCCGGTTTGTAATTTTGGTTCTAGTCAGGTCTGAACCGTTCTGGGCTACGTCTTGGTTCTCTGTGGGCCCTTGATGAGTCACAATTATGGAACAAGTCATTTCTGATCTTGAGTCCTCATCGTTGGACCGGAATCCTTCAAGAGATGCCCATATGTTTTTATCGGACCTTTGGAATGATTGTAGAATCATGGGCTTGTATGGGCTTGTTTTCCTTGGATCGACAGTGATATAGGATATTGAGAGGCTGGTGGAGACGTGCCACGGTGGCTTGTGGCGAGTCTGATTCACCTCAAACTCGTGAGCTTCATGTTTTTGGCCGTACTTGCATTTGGGTGAATCTGGTGGTTTCTCTTTGAAGTTGTAGAGCTTCTCATGGTTTGGGCTTGGTTTTTGATGTGTCTTTGATGTCTCCAGCAGGTAGAAATCCCGTCTCAACTTATCTTTGACCTCTTGAATAGGCTTGGATTTGAGGTCCGCATCAGACCCATAAACCAAAAAAGGCAATCGAGACCAAAAATTAAACTCATTCGCCCGTGATTTTATCAGATCTCCTGCGTCGGTACGAGTTCTCAAGGATGTAATCCCTACGACCCATCGGACTCATATCAGCGAAAAATACATCCTAGGGCGAGAGCTAGGTCACGGCGAATTGGGAATCACATACCACTGCTGACACAATCATTCCGAGGAAATTGCACTTGAAAATTGGTTGTTGCGTTTGGATAAGGAACTTCGCGAGGTTACTGACGCTCACAGTTCGGTGGTGGAACGAGTCGGACCGTCAAAGGGTGTGAAAGCTCAATGGTATACCGAGATAGCCTTACTAGCGTTGGATATGACGCACCAAAATGCTAGGAAGGATTGTTGTTTGGATATGACACACCAAACAACCAAAAGCTCTAAAGAACAAAACAGAGAAATTTCTAAGTCTTTAGAAAATAAAAAACTCTTAACATTGCATGAAAAATGTTGTGTCTACAAATGACAAATACAAAGCCAAGTTATAGAGAAAATCCTAGGGTAAAACTTATTGGGGTCAAAGAAATTAAAAAGAAATAAGAGAAAATTAAAAGAAAATCAAAGAAAATAAAAGCAATTAAAATCGCAATCAAGCCATGGTCCGCCTTTGATGCATGGTCTTGGTCTTAGCTTTGGTCTTGGTCTTGGTCGGACTTTAATGCGCCAAATTGTTGGTCGTTGTCGACCTTGACTCGGCCGCTACGGCCGACCGTGCGTACGTCCTAATCGGGTTGTACGGCGACCAACACGGTACAAGAATTTGGTTTGGTCAGTCCGTTTTGAGTTAAACTGATTTCACGAACCAAGGTAAGTGTGACCGCATCTTGAAGAATTTTACCGCGGAACCTTGTCATAGGGCTGGGTGGAAACGTCATTGGGTCATTGTCGGTTAAGTCACGGTCGCCGGCTCGATCCATGGGTAAGATTTTTTGGTTAACTTCAAATCTAGCCCGATGCATGGGTAATCCGTCTCGATCACTCGTCTTAGAATTACCACTTGGTCGGTAGATAGCTCGGTTTTGGTCGTTGGAGTGATCGGCAGGTCATGGTTTCCGATTCTGCACCTTATCGGGTAGTATCGGGTCGGTCGGGGTTCAGTCAAAAATGGTATCTCTGAATTCGTCCTGTTCTAGGGCAATTCTAGCTCGATTGTTCGTCTCATCTGGCCTACTTGGTCAAGGAATCTGTTGACCAACCTCCAATTGATCGAATGGGTCAATCTCCTCGAAAATGTTGTCCAACCGTGGGTCGAGCGGTCTGGTACCATGATCCATAATTACGTCATTTGCACTGATCGAGAGACCCACAAAGCCCTATCCTGCATATCGATCTCGAAGCAGAAGCTCCGAACAGCCGTCGATATCGAGGGTCCACTTTGCCTGAGCACCCAAATATAGTGAAGCTAAAGGCGACTTACGAGGACAACGAGAACGTGCACCTGGTGATGGAGCTCTGCGAAGGCGGCGAGCTTTTCGATCGGATCGTCGCGAGAGGACATTACACAGAGCGTGAGTCAAATTCATGACTTTTTATATTCTGTAAGTAAAACTCCGTCGTTTAGATAATTTTTTAATAAATATTTTTAAATTTTTTTTGCTGAGTCAACAATACACATTAAGTCATGTCATCGTCTAAAAAGGCTGAGTTACGGAATTACGGTCAACGTTAGTGAATGTATATAAAAGACATATTTTACGAGTAGCAGCATGAAATTCGAAAAATTATTGAATTAATATATGTTTTAGCACATATAATGAATATATATTCGGATCGGGACCACGGAGCACTGTTGAAGTCGGAATCGGTCATTCTCCCCCTATTATTTTACTGCAAAGCTTTGTGCCTTTGAGTTTGATTATTTTTTGTCGATTTTTCTGAATTATTGTGTGTGAAGTTCTCCTTGCTTAAGGATCGACTGAGTCTTGTCTTTCTAGTGGGTGGAGTCCCCCAAAAAAACCAATTCTTGCCTTGTTTGTCTCGGATCAACCACCTCTGAGCCAAGCACCATACCATTCACCATCCTTCCATCACTTTCGCACAGCCCCTTTGATCCTTGAGTCCACTGGTTTATAGACTTGATTTTCGAGTCTTACATCAAAGTCTAAAGCTTCTTAGGAGGATTTTCAGCCCAAAAACACGATATCGATAATTTTTTATCACTTGGTGGTGACAACTTTATCCAAATGTGGTGTTAGCAAAATGGATATCTTTATCAGTTTTGATGTTTTGGTTTTACGAGCTATGGTGTTCCCGTATCTAACTAGTTACTTTCCAGATTAGTTTTCAAGAGTTTTGCAGCCCAAAACCATATTAACTTGATGTCAAAGCTGCCACGTTACAATGTCATTTCCTTCACTCCTTTAAGTTTTATGTTATACGCATCAATATTAATAGTCGTCGGTTTTGGTTTCAGGTTTTCAATCTATGTTGTAGAGTTTTTGATGATGCATTGATAAGATTCCAAAACCTGACCTAGCTGAGCAAGTTAAGTCATCTTGAAGCATATAATCTTACACCTTATTGTTCATCATTTTCCATTTTTTAGTTCTTATATTGAAGATTTATGTACTGTCGAAACCACTTTGTAGGTAGATGTTGAAATCACTTTGTAGGTAGAAAAATGATAGAGGCCATCTCCGCTAGAGAAATTTAATCGCCCAGTGGTAAATCCTCAGCTTTGCTTCCAAAAAGTGAATATTATTATCATTCAAATTAAGATTCTGAAGAATGCCAGAAAAACTATTTGAATATGATCGCATTTGTGTACATAATTGATATCGTTTCAGAAGAAATTTTCTTTTCAAGGTAGCTATGAGTTGTGTGAGGCGTAGGAACCTTTTTAGTTTAAGCCATTATCAAATTTATGGCTATGCTTAATCATTTAACTCAACATCAATCACACACTATGTCCATCTACCATGAGGACGAAGAGCAAGATGAAACCAAAGGATCTAAAGCCAAGTTCCAAGTTGGCCAGAGTAATAATACTTATGCAGTCACTATGATCAACACTTGTTTGAGAAATGTGAAATCACAAGCAAACAAGATGCAAGGGAACTTCTAATTTAAGCCTTTTATGCCTATGCAAATCTCAGATACAATGAGAAACACCTTGAGATGTTACATTAGCAGACAAACAAAAACATCTTCCAACTCTAGAAACAAAGGCAAAACAACTTCCCAAATGTTAAATGTCAAGTAAGCAAAACCAATAATACAAATCACACACTATGTCCATCTACTACGACGACGAAGAGCTAGATGAAACCAAAGGATCTAAAGCCAAGATCTAAGTTGGCCAGAGTAATAATACTTATGCATTCACTATGATCAACACATGTTTGAGAGAGGTGAAACCACAAGCAAACAAGATGCAAGGGATCTTCTAATTTAAGCCTTTTATGCCTATGCACACCTCAGATACAATGAGAAACACCTTAAGATGTTACATTAGCAGACAAACAATAACATCTTCCAACTCCAGAAACAAAGGCAAAACAACTTCCCAAATGTTAGATATCAAGAAAGCAAAACCAATAATACAAATGACAAATCATACTTATATGCTGAACTAAGAAAAAAATTCGATAATCAAAGCCTAGAAATCATCAGAAAAGAAACACAAATCATACTTACTGTTGAGCTAAGAATTTCGATTTCCAAGAGTTTAGGTACATGGCAAACACAAAAGTCCCCAAATCGATTCTTCCAGAAATTACATTAAAAAAAAACTCAAACCGAGACAAGGGGAAATCTGAAAACCGCAGAGAAGCGAGAGGAAACCAGATCAGTTGATATCAGTGTCGTCGAAATCATCGTCGAACTTGTTGAAGAAATCGGCGTCGACGAGCTTGTTCTCAGAGATAAGTCCTCCTTCGCTGAGAATCTCCATGGCTTCGATGTCATCTACGTCCATGGCCATCGACGAACCTGCATCATCCATCTCCGCTAACATATCCAGTTGCATCGGCCTCATTTCTCTCTTCTTCTTTTCCTCTCTTCTTCTTCTTCTCTTCTTCTTCTCTTCCTCTCTTCTTCTTCTCTCTCCTGTAAATCTCACAGAGATTGGACAAAGTTTAGATAATTCGAGGTGGTTTTTTAAGGCCCAATTAGGTAGCCCATTACTTGAAGGCCTTTTTGTTTTTTAGTCTAGTGATGTAAAGAGCAAAATATCTTGGGTTCGAGACTGTTCAATTTTATTTTATTTTTTCCTTTTCTAACATTTTTTTGTCACTGAATTTGAAAGGACTAGCATGATACACGGAACAAAATAAATATTTAAAATCTAAATTAATAATCCGCATAATTATAATATATATATATATATATATATTAAAATTAATTTCTGCATTAAGTATCCCAAATTTATGTTTTTAAACAGTATTTAAAAAATCTATTGATCCAAACCACCTGGAAACTCCAAAAAGTAGTTTTATAGTATTTTATTTAAAATAAATTAAAAATATAATTTTTCATTTAAACATAAATTTTTTAATAATATAATCACAGCTAATAACAAACTATTATAAAATAACTAATATCAATACAATAAAATATACCATATTTTTATATTAAAAACTATTTTTACATAGTAACATCAATATTTCTTACATATCTTGTTGCTATATAATTACACAAAAAAAGGAAAATTGTGCATATAAATATTATTTTTCTTTTCTCTTTATACACCACAAAAATTATATAGATTTTATAGTTTTCTTAATATTATGTATAAATATAAGTGGTAGAAAAAAATATATATTAGTAATTAATTGGTGATTTCTTTAATATAACATTCTTAGACAATTATTGTTCTTTTATAATTAATTATTTATATTTTAATTTCTCTGTAGAAATATATATTTTTAAAAATATATAGTAATTGTAATTTTTTTTCTTTTTAGGATTAATAATTTTTCATATAATTTATTTTATATTACTCCTTCTTTTTTATATTTGACAAAATATAATATTTTTTTACCTTTAAAATTAGTGATTTATTGTATAATTATATATATATATATATATTGTTTTTGTATGTGTCAAAATCTGATCGATCGAATTAACATGCGTTGCGATCATGTTAATTACTAATTATTAAAAAATCAAACTTTATATAATAAAATATCAAATGATTTTACGTACATCATCCAAAAATTTTATTAAAAGCAAGACCAACAAGAATAAAAATCATTTGGAACCAACTGATCAACACAGAGAAACATCAGAAAACAAGAAAAGAGACACAACAAACCCTACTAAAGAGAAAAGCTAATCACTAGAAGAGCCACAAGACATTGGCATCAAACTGAAAGAAAAACAAGAAAAGAGACACAACAAACCCTACTACAGAGAAAAGATAATGGATAGAAGAACCACAAGATCTTGGCATCAAACTGAAACACTTATCTAATCGCTCTCAAAAAATTATATGAAAATGTCTAAAACAGTTTTTTGTGTGCTTATTGTCTTTTAAAACATAAGACCGGCCTTTTGTTTGATGTCTCTTTTTATCTGTTTCCAGGCTCTTTTTTTCAATGGCGATAACTAAATAATTATAAACTTAAGGATCAATAACTAAACTACATCAAAAAAATCTTTTTATTATTATACAAAATTATAATTTTCAAAACCTATCAGTATACTCTTCCTATTTATTATACATTTATAACACTTGTTAGGAAAAAAACATAATTCCAAAACTGCCATATTGAGAAAAAAGTTTGAGTTACTTATGATAATAGGTTTTAGACGATATATTAGATTTATTTTGTAAATTTATTTTCTATGTTTCAGTTTTTTTGAGTTGGCATAGATCATATGTAGTAGACTTATATACTTTTTGATTTTCCAAGAAATCCACCGACACTGCAGAATTTTTTGGTAGATTTATTAGAAGACTCCATAAACTTTTTTTAGACTTTGGTTATGATAGATTTTTGAAAGAAAATTTGGTTTTGTGGAGTTATTTTTACCTAGTATAGTTTAGTAGACTTATTTCGTTTGACATAGATTTGTTTGATGTTATTGTAGATTTGTTCTCGGGTTTAGATTTTAGGCGTTATATTAGATTTATTTTCTATGTCATAGATTTATTTTTTATATTGTAGATTTATTGAGTTAGCACTGGTCATGTGTAGTAGACTTCTATACCTTTTGATTATTTGAGAAATTCAGCAACATTGTAGATTTTTCAGGTAGATTTATTCCAAAACTCGTAGGTTTATTTGTTTCTCGACTTTTAATTACGGTATATTTGTGAAAGCATATTTTTTTGTAGAGTTATTTCACTGAAAGTAGTTTAGTAGACTTATTTCGCCTGGCATAGATTTGTTAGATGTTATTATAGATTTGTTCTCAGTGTTTTGAGTTTAGGGGGTATAATAGATTTATTTTGTATATTTATTTTGTACATTGTAGATTTATTGAGTTAGCATGGATCATGTGTAGTTGACTTATATACATTTTGATTTTTTGAGAGATCCAATGACACTGTAGATGTTTCTGGTATTTTTATTCAAGACACCTCCAATCTATTTGTTTCTCGGATTTTGGTTACGGTGGATTTGTGTAGATTTGATTTTGGTGTTTACATCAAGGCGCTATGGTTTTATTTTATAGTTGTATGTTCTACATTGTAGATTTTTTGAGTTGGCACAGATCTTTTGTAGTAGACTTATGTACTGATGTGTTGTATTTTTGACGCATTTTAACAGTTATTTTTGAGTTTTTATCGAGTCTTGTAGTTGTTATTGAGCCATTATAGGTCAAAAGATAGTATGATATGAAATTTTGAACATTTGGAGCAAATATGGTCGAAATCCTGTAAAAAAATTAAATTTACACCCAGAGCAGTCGATCCATTATGGAGCAATCGCTCCAGGCGAATGAAGAAATTCTTGAAGGAAGACAGAGCAGTCGTTCCATTCTTGACGAGAGAAAAAAAATGGATTTTCCAGTTCACCTAATTTTGACATAAATAACCCAAATCAGATCCCAACCAACTTTAGACCTATTTATACCTATTTTTAGTCATCTTTTATGTGATGCTTTATTTTTCAATTCATACTTTTGGCTTTAGAACTTTGCAGTTTTTTGGAAGATCTTTTGACCTCTTTTGGTCCTTGTAGACTTGATTCATGCATTATTATAACACTTGATGAGTTCGTGTAGTAGTTCTATAGGGTTAAAATTCTGTGTATCATATACCTTTCGATTATTCAAAAAAAAAATCCACCAATACTGCAGATTTTTTAGTAGATTTATTCGAAGACTGTGTAGATTTAATATTATATTGAATTTTTGTTATTGTAGATTTCTTAAAGCAAATTTGTTTTGTAGAGTTATTTTCATCAAAACTAGTTTAACATACTTATTTTGTTTGAAATAGATTTGCTAGGTGTTATTGTAAATTTGTTCTATATATTTAGTTTTCAGGCGGTATGATATATTTATTTTGTAGATTTATTTTTTAAGTTGTAGATTTTTTTATTTAGTGTGTAGTAAATTTGTATACCTTTTGATTTTCCAAAAAATCCTCCAACGCTGCATATTTTATGGTAGATCATTCTGAAGGCTTTGTAGATTTATTTATTTTCCATATTTTGATTACGATAGATTTGTGAAAGCAAATTTGGTTTCGTAGTGTAATTTTCACTAAGAATAGCTTAATAGACTTATTCGTTTGAAATAGGTTTTTTAGGTATTATTATAGATTTTTTCTTCGTGTTAGGCTTTTAGGAGGTGCATTAAGACATATCACCACTAGTTTGAAGAGACGAGATCCCATGATGCACCGCTACAAACATCAAACACTAAAGAACCACCACCAATCTAAGAGGTGAGATCCGGAGAGAGGGATAGCAGCGATTTCATCAAAACATAAAGAGAACTAGGAAGAAAGAACCGAGATAACAACTAGCCACTAAGGAGGGGCACATCACCGCAGTCAGAAACGGAAATCACCGTTTAGAAAATACTAAGTTATAAATTTGATTTTTTTCTAAGAAAACTCTAAATGGCATAAAATATAATTTAAAGTTCTACCCATGAGATTTAAGATATTTTCTCACTTCTTAATGTATGAAAAGTAAATTGGTCTAGTATAATAATGAAAATGTGGTGTATTGTAGGTAATTTTCCTAAACTTAATTATTATTTTTTTGGTCACTATAAATCAAAGTTTTAAATGCTATTACGTACATTGGTAGGTTGCTTAATTATTGTTGGTCACTATAAATCAAAGTGTTCATTGCTATTACGTACATTGGTAGGTTGCTTCAAAGTAAATGATGGTGTTGGCTTATTTTTTGGGGGAAACTTTAATGTATGTGGGATCATCTTGTTGTACTATAATATAATATGAGTACATTTGTGGTTCACCTAAGACATTTTCTAAACTTTGGACTTTTAGAAGCTGGACCCTTTTAAATTGTATCCCACTTTTTTTAACGTGAACTATATACAGAACAACAACAAAACCAATAATACTAATTAAAAAGGCATAATTTTTTTACCAAAAATATATATAAAGACCATCGATTCTAAAATCATTTTTTTCAAAGAAATAGTTATAATCAATGATTCTCCCTTTAACACTCGTAAATGCTACATTTGTTACCGGTCAATAACAATCATAGAAAACGCTTTCTACCGTTTTGTACTGCTCCAAATTTTTAAAAATCTCTTTCTTTGAACGTTTGCGGTTGCGGATGGTTGTGTATGTGTAAATACAAAAAAAAATTTTTTTAATTATTTAAGAAATTATTTAAAACCAGAATATATATAATAACTTTAAAAAATTTAAGAGTTAGATATTATAATACTAAAATATATATATATATGAACAAATTTGATATTTTCTAATTAATATTTACAAGGAATTTGGTTTAGATATATATAGCTAACAATTAAAATTTTCTAAATTTTAACATTAATCTCTTAAATAAAAATAATTTCTCCAATAGAACCATAAATTTTATCCAAACTTTAAAATTTTTTTAAAAAATATAAGATAAGTTTTATACACATTAATTTTTATCAATAATTATATTGAATTAATAATTTTTATATCTTATTATAATAATATGGTTTTTATGTTTTTGATAATTATATAATGTATTTATATTGTTACTTTATTGTTTAATCACTACCGCATCCGATGATCAACGAGTCATAAATATCCCGCAAACGAAACCATTTTTAACCATTGCGCCAGTCATATGAATCGCTTGATAACGCTTAAAACCGCAACTGTTCGTTTCCGTAAACTTCCGCACCCGCACCCGCACCCACAGCGTTTAAGCCAGTCAAGCCTATAGTTCTCAAAACATTGCATTTAATACTAATTCTATATAGACACGTATCGAATATTTTAATATTTCAGTATATTCAGATCCGGATTTGGATCCGCCAAATATTCGCAAATATCCGGATCTGACTCCGGATCTAGTTAAAATTATTAAATTATTAACAGAATTAAGTTAACTAAAATATTAATTAAAAATAATAAAATATTTAATTTTAGTGATATTTAAAAAAATGTATTATATATATTAATATATATATATATATGTGGATCTGGATACGAATCGGATATCTTGTTCTTTAAAATCTAATAATCCGGTTCTGGATCTAGAAACCTCATATATCCTATTTTTGGATCGGATCGGATAACAGAGATCGGATATTTTGTTCACTCCTCTTAGTTGTGTGAACAAATATCAAATATCCAAAATAGTCAACTTTTTTTATCTCACATTCTTAATTTCAATATCTTCTCTAAATGCCATAAATACTAACTAGAAATTTAAAAAAAAAAAACTCAAGAGAAGACACAAATGAAAACCTAGATATCAATTATCAACGAACCACAAAATTCTTGCGATGCAAAAATCCATTAACAATGTTCAAATATTCCAACGCATAGTTAAGAGTACTTTACATTATCTTTAGCGTTATTAATATTTAATTTGGAGTTTAGACAAAATATCTTTTTTCGTACGTTCCAACTTGTAGAAAATGTTGTTTCAATCATTTTGAAAAGACCCAATCACCCGCAATTTTTCTTATATGTAGGAAATTACCATTTAATGATAGAGACAAAATCAAAAGTACAGTAAATTTTTATAAATTTATAACATAAAACTATAATATTTTATTAATTTAATAACAAATTAATTTATCAATAAATTAATTTGATTAAAAGTTTAATTAATAGTATAAAAATATTATTTATTAAAATATTAATTTATCAAATATTAATAAATTAGATAATCATCTTTTTGTCGCCGAATGAATGGCTCTTAACATGATGATAGGATACTCTGAATCTTGAGGTAGGACAAACAAGGTACGAATCTCGAAAGATGTTGAAATAAAACATTTCTATTGAAAACAAAAAAAAAGAGTAATGTTTGAAATAGTAAAACATTGAATATAATGATTAGTGACAAATGAAATTTGAGATTCTAGATCGGTTGTTTGAAGTTTGTAATAACAAACTCAAGTTCTGCTGCAACTTGCCAGCATCTAAAGTCCAATAAGTGATGTAAGCTATATAATTTATTCCTATAAATAATTAATTAATTGCATTAGACATGTAAGGTGGAAAAGGAGAACGAGTAGTTAAAAGCTTACACATGGAATGCTTCTAGATTTCTAGTAAATGGTTCATGTTACTTTTATCAAATTATAACAAGTATCAAATGTCCAAATTTTAAAAAGCTTTGTTTCTAATTCCTATCAAATTATGAAAAACGGTATCAAACGTTCAAAATTCTTTAAAGAGAACACAAATGAATACATATAATTAACAATTTTCACAAACCCACAAATCTGTACAGTCTAGAACATTATTACAATGCAAAAACCACCCAAAACAGTATTAGCATCATTAATACCAACAAAATAATAAAAATCTTAATCAAACAGGAGTAGTAGTAACACCAGAAGGTGAAGGAGATCTATGCTCAACTTTTCTAAGTTGAATGGCTTTGTGAGACTCATCATCATCAAAGTACATGTACGCAAAGCCACCATGCCTGGTCATATCCATACCGGCCATCTCATCCTCCGACGATATACGCAACAGTTTCATTTTCTTGAGGATGAAGAAAAGCGTTCCCATGGTCGCACTTACCCAACCTGCGATCACAAGTATTTGAATCAGCTGAGCTCCAAGAAGTTTCCCTCCACCGCCCATGAACAAACCGTGCGGCCTTCCGGGCTTCGCGCCGTAAATCTGGTTCAAGTACTGTTCTTTAGCGAATAGTGCTGTGAATATTAGCCCCCACGCCCCACATCCACCGTGTAGCTGTGCTGCCTCAAGTGGGTCATCGTATTTGAGCTTCTCCGCGAGCTTGTTGCACCCAAGAAGGACGAGGGCCGCTACAAACCCGCAGATGATGGCCGCCCATGGCTCTACCACGGAGCAGCCACCGGTTATGGCTGCAAACCCTCCAAGAAGGCCGTTGCATACGTCGGTAACGTTCCAATGTCCCGAAAGAAGACGTTTCCCGAAGAGGGTTGTGAGCGCCGCGGTGCAGCCGGCTAAAGTGGTTGTGACAGCCGTCCGTCCGACTGCGCTCCACTGGCCATGGATGGAGCCTGATTCGTACGCCACAAGGATCTTGTTAAAGGAACCGGGGTTGAATCCATACCATCCAAACCAGAGGAGGAATGTTCCGAGGACGACAAGTGAAGCGGAGTGGCCTCGTAGAGCGATTGCTCGACCACCGTTATCAAACCGGCCAAGTCTTGGACCTTCTATTAACGCACCCCATAGTCCAGCGATACCTCCGACCATATGAACAACTCCAGAGCCAGCAAAATCGATTGCTCCGGTGCTGAAAAGCAAATCACCGTCGGTCCTAAAAGGACTAGCCCACCCGTCAGGTGACCAGAACCAGTGAGAGACGACAGGGTAGACGAAGCCGGTTAAGAAAGATGAATAGATCAGGTAAGCAACAAACTGAGTCCGTTCAGCGATGGAGCCGCTGGTGATTCCGGCGGCTGCTATAGCAAAGGCCCATTGGTAGAGAAAAAAGGAGTAATCGTTTGTGGCCGTGGGGAAGTCTTTGAGACCAAAGTTTTGCTTACCAATGAAACCATTTGAAGGAGATCCAAAGGCAAAGGCGTAACCGAATAGATAATAAAAGAGACCTCCGGCTGCAGCGTCAAGAACGTTGGTGAGCATGATGTTCATTGTGTTCTTGGCTCTAACCGATCCGGCGCAGAGCATAGCGAAGCCAAGCTGCATCGAGAAGACGAGGTAAGCGGAGAAGAGAAGGTATGTGTTGTCTACGGCGAAGGCGACGTCGGTGAATTTGTTGTCAACGGTGACAAGTTGGCCGCAGATGTAGTTAGCGGCCGCCGTGGCATTAGGGCCTAACAAGACGGCGAGATCGGTCGCAGAGCAAGATAAAGCTCCCGACATGTTTGAGGTAATGGTTAGATGCAGAGGAACGAAGTGTCTACTTCTCCGTTTATATAAAAACTAAAGAAGCTTTAGGGGCCAAGGGTTGACCTTTCAAATTACAGCTTGACAAAAGTTTTATGCAACTTGCAAAGTCTTTAAAGTTTGTTTGCTAGTACATGTGAATTTTTTTTTAATGGAATCTAAATTTTCATCTAATAAACCAATGTAGATAAGATCTGTGTGTTCGGAAAATATTCTATCACATCCAGATAAATCACATAAAATTTTCTCCACACTTCAAAATCGATATTAGATTTTATCATTTTTTTTAATTTCTGTTTTGAGATTAAAAGTTCTTGTTGTTTTGGTTAAAATAGATTGAAATTTCTTATGAACATAACAAAAAATTCCACGCTGACCAGGAATTATTTTGTTTCGTATATTTTCAATCAAGTATATCAATAATACATGTCGTCAAAAAGTATTTTTGAGTTATATATAAAAGCTTTTAAAAATAGTGTTTACATTTAAAGTACTTTAAACTCCGTTAAAAAAGTATTTAGAACTCATCAATGTTTTTCTGGGAAAAAAAGTTTTTTTTTTATAAATACAATTCCAGTATGAAAAAAACTTTAATCAATGCTTTGAATATTATTACTACTACCAACAGAAGAAGATTCCTATTGTATTGGTCAGCAGTTAATTATTTTTTCACCAACTAACTAATTCCTTCTACATATTCTATAATAAATAAATTTAATAATGTATACTTCCCGTGATAACGTGATAGGAATCTATAAAATAGCGTTTAATAAAATAAAAATATGCTACTCATTGTTTAGATATCGATTAGTTTTTTTTGGTAATATATAACATCTCAGATTCATGAATCTGTGCGTTAGATTGGAAATATTCGTATATATATATATATATATATATATATATATCATGCTATTTTGCTCTTTCAAGTTCCCCCCGTATTTTTCTTTTTTATATATTTTATCAGATACGTATATTAATATGTAATAGACGCAATTAGAATAAAAACGAAATACAATGTTAATAAAGAAATAAAGTTGACTAGTTCTCAAAAATAAATTAAAAGAAAAAAAAGTTGATTGATTCCAACATGTCTAGTTTAGTAAGCAAATGTTGACCAAAGAATCTGCATCTTTGGATTTCGACTTTCCACCTTTAACCGTGACAAAATAAGATCATTGTGCATAGTGGGACTCATTGGTATATACTTTTTGATTCTTTTTGAGTTTTTGATTCACACGAGAGATAAGGAAAAAAACTTCAATTTGATGATGGGCCTTTCGTGAAAGCTTCAAAAAGCATCCACACTTACTATATTTTTCCTTATATATATCTTCCGAATCCCAAATACACTTGTAAAATAAATAAAATAACATGTAGATGGAACAAGCAAAACATGTGTAATATATGGGGAGAAGAGATGTATTAATCCGGTCGTGCCAAAAATCATATTCGTTGATCTTATTTAAACAGCAAGTAAACCAAGTGACTGTAGTCCACTAACTGAGTTAAGAGTGGTAAAAGATATTTGGTGTCTTAATGTTAAAATCGGTTTAGCAAGAATACACGAATTTTCAAAAATTATATCGTTTTTTTCTATCTAAAAAGTATATTTAGTTTTTTTTTTGAAGTAGAGTTCATGAATTGGTATGAACTCTGGTTTATAGTTTACTTCAGTAACTAAAAGTAGTTTATATGGACTCCACGCTTTTTAGTAAACTTTTTGCATAGATAAGTAATTTGATTAATAATTATTATGATTCTTCGGTCCTGTTCCGTGGGATTACATTGTTTCTTCATGACTATTTTGGAGAAAGTTTTTCTCCTTTTCTTATTCTTTTGATAAAAAAGTTTATGTTTTATGGTTTTTTGGTTTTTTGATTCAATATTGATTAGATTTATACCTTACCTTCTTTTTCCATGATTAGAATCTTCAGCCCTGCTCTAGATATTCTCCTCGTAACATCAACATATAATTGACCATAAGTGAAAGCTGGTTTCGATAAATACAAATCTACATTCGCTAATATTTGTCATTGGCTTTTATTTATGGTTATCGCAAAAGCAATTGTGATTGGAAATTGTTTACATCTCATCTGAAAATGAAACTTTGTTACTTGGTGAGAGAAATATCATGGGAATACATACATTTTTCCTATTTTATCACCAGTTATCACTCTACTTTCAATAACATAATTAGCTATCTGAGTAATAAGTAATCTTATCCCATTACAAAAACCTCCAACATGATCAGTGTTCCTAAACAACATGATAGGTGTAACAACTTTCAAACGGAGCATGTGATTTGGTAGTCTCGAAACATTGACATTAGGGATAACTGACAAAGATTTGTCTAAAGCCCCTCCACCCCCTCCCAAAAAAAAAGAGAATAAATTTACCACTGAATGGCATGTCACATTAGTATATCACGCATTGCCCTATCCAAAGTCTAAAAATAGTATTTGCTCATCACTAAGACTTTATCCCAAATTATTAGCTTAGCTTCTTGAATCAGATCAGCAAGGTTTGACCCATACTTGATCGAACACATAGTAAAATTATTCACCACAATGGAAATATTGCAATCTCGAGTGAGCTGTCCTACCGCCTTGTAATACTAGAGCATCAATGCCACTCGATGCAACATTAAGTACTATTTGACCATTTGATCGCAACGCAGCCTCTAGCAGACTCCATATATATTTTTTCCTAGTACCTCAAGAATCAAATAAAAAAAAACATACCTCTAAGTCCCATATTTACAGCTTTTATAATCTCATCATAAATACGCCTCTGGTCGTCAGTTATACTGGTTAACATGTTCAATTTTCCTACACACAGTTCTTCATGATCGTATTTCTTATGGAAATGGCATGGGTGCAAAATTCGCCAGAGAGTTCCACTGATAAGTAGAAGCTGCTCAATCTCGACTAAAGCTAAATTCTCAACTTGAGTGTTGGACATCATTAGACATGGACAACGCTAGGCGAATAAAATATGTTAATGGTAGTGCTAAAACGTCACATAACAACAATAGTCTAGGTTTACCTGGTTTATTGGCAGTTTTCTCTAATGATTAGGTTATCCTTGGATAAATAATCAGACGTAAATACGCCTCATCATAGATACGCCTCTGCTCATCAGTTATAGTGGTTAACATTTCCTACACTCTGTTCTTCATGATCGTATTTTTCATCACGGATAAGAGGATTACCACATGTATCCATCCTGATGTCTTATGGAAATGGCATGGGTGCAAAATTCTTAAGAGAGTTCCCACTGATAAGTAGAAGCTGCTCAATCTCGACTAATGCTAATTTCTCAACCTGAGTGGTTGACAGCATTAGACATGGACAACACTAGGCGAATAAAATATGTTAATGGTAATGCTAAAACGTCACATAACAACAATAGTCTAGGCTTACGTGGTTTCTTGGCAGTCTTTATCTAATGTTAGGTTATCTTTGGATAAATAATCAGACGTAGCAATCCAAACCCTCGAAGGAATCACAATGCTAAAAAAGATGACAAAAAGTTTACGAAGATGTCTCCCAGAGTGATGAACTTGGAACTACCAACCAACACAAGACTAATAACTTCATATTATTTGTGCTAATACATAAAATTCTTATGTACTGAAGAGAAAACCTTATTTTCATATATCATAAATATATACCTAGGATAAACACAAAATCATAACTATTTTTTGTTTAAAATAACCATAAATCGAAACTAAAATTCAAATATCCTTAATTATAGAAAAATTATATTCCACGCTTTTATACAGTAACAAAATACGATAAAATTAAAAAAAACCAAGAAATGGTGTTTGGTTAAACTATGACCCTGAAATGTTCATAAAATATCACGAGTTTCCTCACCCATAAGCAATTGTTGCACATCTCAGGACCCTTCACTTCATCAGTGTATAAATAGCACCAATGGTTGCCAGAGCACACCTTCAAATATAAAGCGAAGGAAAGCACCAAATCGTTAAAATCATTCTTCTTGTCCATCAGAGCATGCATCATATGAGGTCAACCCAGCTACAAAGCACAAGACACTAACTTATATCCTGGATGGATCTCCGAGTGAACAGAGAAAAGTAAGAGCCATTGTCGACAAACGCCTTCTTTAGCATTGCATAAGTGTACATGGCAATCCGAAGCCATTCATCCATCGAAAACCTAATCATATCAAACCCTTCATCAAGAAGACCGTTCATGAAGAAATCTTCAGCCCTTTTTATATAGATAGCGCATGGGATCCCATGTTTATAACATTTTTTCATAAACGGTTCACCCAGCCACCACTGGTTAATAGAGATGTTGAATATGTTTACTCGCTATATGGACAGTAGGAAGTTCTGCAATCTCCTTAAGTCCCTTGCATGTGTTTTTCAGATTCTAAAAATCATAGACAAATGTTTTGGCAACATGCCCCTATTCATCCATCTCAAACCTAATCATATCAAACCTTTCATTAAGACGACCGTTCATGAAGAAATCTTGAGCCCCTTTTATATAGATAGCGCATGGGATCCCATGTTTATAACATTTTGTCATAGACGCTGCATCAAGCCACCACTGGTTAATAGAGATGTTGAATAGGTTAATCGCTACATGGACAGTAGAGAGTACTGCAACCTCCTTAAATCCCTTACATGTGATTTTCAGATTCAAAAATCATAGACAAATTTTTTGGCAACATGCCAAACAACACACTCTTGTAATTCGATCGGTAGAGAAGAAGCCTCAATCTATCCGTTGCGCCTTGATTAGAGAGATGTAAAAGACAAATCCGGTTTGTACCAAAATTAGAGAGATGCGGAAGAGAAGAAGATGAATGACAAAAAGTTGCGTCATATGAGGCGAACCCAGCCACGAAACACAAGACGCTTACTTATATCATGGATGGATATCCGAGTGAACGGAGAGAAGTAAGAGTCATTGTCGAAAAACGCCCTCTTTAGCATTGCATAAGTGTACATGGCAATCCGAAGCCATTCATCCATCGTAAACCTAATTATATCAAACCCTTCATCAAGACGACCGTTCATGAAGAAATCTTGAGCCTTTTTTATATAGATAGCGCATTGGATCCCATGTTTAAAACATTTTGTCATAACTGCTGCATCTAGCCACCATTGGTTAATAGAGATGTTGAATAGGTTAATCGCTACATGGGCTGTAGGGAGTTCTGCAACCTCCTTAAGTCCCTTGCATGTGTCTTTCAGATTCAAAAATCATAGAAATTTGTTTTGGCAACATGCAGAACAACACACTCTTGTAATTCGATCGGTAGAGAAGAAGCCTCAATCTATCCATTGCGCCTTGATTAGAGAGATGTAAAGGATAAATCCGATTAGTAACAAATTTAGAGAGATGCGGAAGAGAAGAAGATGTATGACAAAAAGTTGCATCATATGAGGCCAACCCAGCCGCGAAGCACAAGACGCGTACTTATATCTTGGATGGATCTCCGAGTGAACAGAGAGAAGTAAGAGTCATTGTCGAAAAATGCCTTCTTTAGCATTGCATAAGTGTACATGGCAATCCGAAGCCATTCATCCATCGCAAACCTAATCATATCAAACCCTTCATCAAGACGACCGTTCATGAAGAAATCTTGAGCCCCTTTTATATGGATAGCGCATGGGATCCCATGTTTATAATATTTTGTCATAAACGCTGCACCCAGCCACTACTGGTTAATACAGATGTTAAATAGGTTAATCGCTACATGGACAGTAGAACCTCTGCAACCTTTTTAAGTCCCTTGCATGTGCTTTTCAGATTCAAAAAATCATAATCAAAATTTTTTGGCAACATGCCAAACAATAAACTCTTGTAATTCGATCGGTAGAGAAGAAGCGTCAATCTATCCATTGCGCCTTGATTAGAGAGATTTAAAAGACAAATCCGGTTTCTCACAAAATTGTAGAGTTGCGGAAGAGAAGAAACGTATGACAAAAAGTTGCATCATATGAGGCCAATCGAGCCACGAAGCACAAGACGCTTACTTATATCCTGGATGGATATCCGAGTGAACAGAGAGAAGTAAGAGTCATTGTGGAAAAATGCTCTCTTTAGCATTGCATAAGTGTACATGGCAATCCGAAGCTATTCATCCATCGCAAACCTAATCATATCAAATCCTTCATCAAGACGAGAGTTCATGAAGAAATCTTGAACACCTTTTATATAGATAGCGCACGAGATCTCATGTTTATAACACTTTGTCATAAATGCTGCACCCAGCCACCACTGGTTAATAGAGATGTTGAATAGGTTAATCGCTACATGGACATTAGGGAGTTCTGCAACCTCCTTAAGTCCCTTGCATGTGTTTTTCAGATTCAAAAAATCATAGACAAATATTTTGGCAACATGCCAAACAACAAACTCTTGTAATTCGATCGGTAGAGAAGAAGCGTCAATCTATTCATTTTGCCTTGATTAGAGAGATGTAAAGGACAAATCCGGTTTGTAGCAAAATTAGAGAGATGCGGAAGAGAAGAAGATGTATGACAAAAAGTTGCATCATATGAGGCTAACCCAGCCGCGAAGCACAAGACGCTTACTTATATCTTGGATGGATCTCCGAGTGAACAGGGAGAAGTAAGAGTCATTGTCGAAAAACGCCTTCCTTAGCATTGCATAAGTGTACATGGAAATCCGAAGCCATTCATCCATCGCAAACCTAATCATATCAAACCTTTCATCAAGACGACCGTTCATGAAGAAATCTTGAGCCCCTTTTTATAGATAGCGCACGGGATCCCATATTTATAACACTTTGTCATAAACGCTGCAGCCAGCCACAACTGGTTAATAGAGATGTTGAATTAGTTAATCGCTACATGGACAGTAGGGAGTTCTGCAACCTCCTTAAGTCTCTTCCATGTGTTTTTCAGATTCAAAAAATCATAGACAAATATTTTTCCAAACAACACACTCTTGTAATTCGATCGGTAGAGAAGAAGCCTCAATCTATCTATTGCGCCTTGATTAGAGAGATGTAAAGGACAAATCCAATTTGTAACAAAATTAAAGAGATGCGGAAGAGCAGAAGATGTATGACAAAAGTTGCTTTAGAAAACTGACTCGTCTTTCTTAAAGTTTTAGTTAGATGGTGAGTTATGACAATTCCAAAACGGTAAGATATATTATAAATTACAATGAGATATATCAAAGTAGTGGTGTATTTTATATAAATACACAATTCTTTTATTGATTATTTAGACAGAATAAAAAGGCAAAAACACAAAACGGAAATCTAAACGAAAAATGGTAACAAATATCTCATAACAAATATTTGATGACTCAGTCTAGTCTATGTGGGATATGAAATACGGTTAAGATTTATTTAACCTTTGAAATTTTAGATATCGATAAGCACCAAAACAATCAAATATCATTTTCCTTTTTCCATTTTCCAGATGGAAACACAATACACTATAACTATATTTGCATTTAATAGACACCCTGCCACAACTCGTTGGTCATACCAAATATGACCATTTCACAATCAATAACATAAAGACATCGCTAGTGATTCATTTTTTTGTATTTGACTAATAATAAGGTATAAAATATCAACCAAAATGATCATGTTAAACCAAACAATCAAAATTTATTATAATATTTTTCTACCACCAACAAAAATCTAAACAATCATAACCAAACACATATTAAACTTCACATCAAGACTTTCATTATATAACATGTCTTGCCACATATAAAATCGTATGATAAATCGCAATCTAGATAAAATATAAAATTGTATATAAACAAATATTGCATATTATTTATCCAAAAAGGAGATAACAATATCCATAGCAAAAAAAAAACATGAGCAAAAACACGACTATCATCACAAAAACATGATAACCGTCGAAACAACAAAACGAAAAGAGACTCAATGCTCCAACGCCAACCACTTCGCATTAATTTCTAAATCTTTTTTTACTAGCAGATGGACGAAATCTTTTATAAGGAAAGCTTTATATATACTATTTTAACATAAATACATTTTGATTGATCTTATGAAGCAACAACACATTACAGGAACCGAGACAACTAAACACTCACATTGCAAGACAACCAAACACTTACTTTGCAATAAACTCATCGGCATCGGGAATAGGAGGATTCAACATAAACCGTGTACGGTTAGTTGAAGAAATAATTATATTCCCTGATAAACAAATAAAACACAAATTATACCAAACCGACATGCGAGTACCAAATAACAACATACACAAAAAAAATATGAAACCCACCTCTAAAAAAATCGACAATTCCCCACATAACCACACAAACAATAACACCAACATCACATGTTTTCCAAGATTTCTAAAACTCGACAGCCATTGCATTGCATCAGAGAACTCATATTGCAATTCCTCACCACCACAATAAAATCGTGCAAGAACATAATAAACACCAATAAAAATCAACCTGGTTAAAAAACCATGCTTGTTACAAAAACCAATACCTCAAATCCATAAAGAAAAAAAATTAATCATTTGGTGTATACAGCCCTCCTCAAAACCATCATAAATCATTTTTATCACAAACTTTAGGGTCAAGGACTGAATGGATAAACAAACTCTCCCAAGACTTGAATCCCCGAACATCAACAACCCGACCAATCAAATCTAAAATAAACAAATATAGACACAATAAAACACCAAAAAAATATAAATACACCACAGAAACTAACAACATTTAAAAATACACAACAGAATATTAAAAAAAACTGAGCGACTAAATAATCGCCGTCATGAACATGATCCAAGATACTCCGATGATTAACAAACTCAAAAAAATTCTTGTCACAATGCCAAAGAGTTTAGCTGGTCCCGAAGTAAAATAATATCTTATGATGATGAGAAATAGCCCTACAACAATCAAGCTGATTAACCACAATAAAATTACTTACGATAATCCAAGAACCAACAGACAAACATGATACAAGAGTACGTAGACCATCCTTAATCGAAGCCTGGATTTCCATACCCTATAACCAAATAAAAACACACACGTCAAAACCCCCAAAAAATAACCATAAAACAACCATAACCTAAAACGAACAACAACAATCACCTGCTCGCCGATCATATAAACTCCAATTTTTGTACATCTAAGAGCGATTTCATGGGACCAAATAGACGACAACGACAACCATGGTTGGTCGTAAGCGTAAAACACAAAAGTACTACATCTTCTCTAAGTAGAAACCATATAAGATCCAACGTGCACCTCATCACCATACTCCTCATCAGCATCATCCTCAGAATACGTATCATCATCACCTCCATACAAATCTTTATCATCATCCTAAGCAACATGACCACCATCTGATTCTTCACCAGACCTATCCGGTTAAAATAAGTTTGTAAAGCAACCAAAACGAAACAAGCTCGTTAAAATAACCAAAATAGCACCACTGAACAACTTACATGATGGTATGCCGCGAAACTCCTAAGCAAATATGATTTTTCCTAGATTCAGAAAACCGTACGCAAAAAAAACCCAAGGTCTGGTTGGTATCTAAATAGAGAAAAATATCAAAAACACAAACAAACGAATAGTACGTAAAAAATATAGGAGCACGTACACAGAAACAAAAAAATATCTCGACCAAAACCCTAGACCTAAAGCAAAATCTAAAAAAAATGTAAAAATTGTGTGATGGAAACGACGTATTTATATGGAACGAATTAGGTTTGAGGTAAAATTAACCTCTTTTTTTGTGTAATGATAATCATCGACACCACCAAATATTTCTTTTTGGATTACTCAAAGTTTGATTTAACTTTTTTTAGGTCGATATATGCATATGTATAAGGATTTATATTTATACGAATTTATTTTTTAATTTTTATTTTTTAATTTTTAGTTTTAAACCATTCATGATTGGAAATAGTGGTTTATCTTCTTAGTTTTAATTTTTTTTAAATCTCATACGGTGCAAAGATATTTGTTTTAGGTAATGATACTCATAATTCAATAATATGGATTTATCTTCCTAAATGTTTGTTTTGGCAAATATTTTTTTCGGATTACAACACTATATATCGAAATTATTTATTTCTTTTAATATAAGTGTTTTCTTTTGATGATAGATAATAATTAAAGCCGATTTTAATTAGTAATAATCAATTTATTAAATACAGAAAGATTAGATTATTTTATTATTAGTTATGGATGGATGAAAAAAACAAATACAATATTCTTTGTATTTCCCTAACTTTCTTTGTATTCATTAAGGGAAAAAGTAATACCATATTCAACTTTAAATCTGAGGCTGTTTCTGCTTCACAAATAAGTATATGATATGAATCTACTGAGCTTTAAAATATAAAATATATGATTTGACTCTAAAACTCTTGTACTTTATTTTTTACGTAAAAAATATTGTATACACCGTTACGACCACACATTAAATTATGGAATATTATTTCAAGATTTGCGTGACATCATGGATTACCTCATAAGAAAGATTGACTATTTTATATTGATGATTCAATCAAATTGTATACTAACTGATTATTAAAATTGAAAACCATAGTTTTTGTTTAAACAAGGGAAAGTCACAATTTGACGGTTTAAAAATGAAACCAATATCAGAAGTGCAACTACGCAGAATTTGCCTAAGCAATTATACATAATTAATACTTAATTTGCCTAAGCAACCCTCTGTAACGCAAGCGAGAAACCGGTAATGGACAGCAACTCAAAATATAAAACTATAAAGAAGGAATCATTAGGATTCTTATATAACATCACATATTGTATAAACTAATCTGAACTCCAATAATGTTCCTTGACTTGATTAATGTGTGACAGTAATATTCAGAATCTTCATTACTAATGGAATCAAAAAGGATCTATCTGTACCCTTCCACCTCGAGCTAGACCGTTCCAGAACTATAGACTGTGTTCGGCTACACTATAGAAGGTGATGAAGTTATTCTCGGTTCCTTGTAAACCAAGGAATTTAGTTAGCTTGTGGAGCAAGTCAACCTCGAGTTCTTTGTGGTTTCAGTTGATTGCAAGAGAATCGATTGGTGATTCCGTGGTTTAGTGTGGTCCATTTGTGATGAATTCCTAGGCTGAGATCTATATGGCTTTTGAAGACTATGAGAATGCTTAGGATTGGGTTTGAAAGGGCCAAGTGTTATAGGTCATAGTGAAATGAGTTTGTAACATAAACTATAATGTTTTGCGCTTCGTTTGACATTCGAGATAAGATCAATGTTAGGTAATAACAATGCTCTGTTTCAGAAAGTTGATTAGACTAGAGATGTATTTCAACTTTGACTAGAAATAGAAACTGTATTCAGAAAAAGCTTGAAATAAACAGAATCAAGATCAGAATTTCATTTTCAGTTTACTCTTTCATAAAGAAACTGTGATCCAATCATAATTCTTCAAGAAGAAAGCAATAACTGCTAATTTTCTTCAAAAGACTAGAAGAACAGTGAGAAGCAAAAGATAATCAGCATTCTCAGTCAAAACAAGAAAGCATTAAACACAAGTCATTATAGAAATGGCAGAAACGAGAGAATGTTGGTTTTGAGTTTAGATCTTTTACCAACTATAAGAACTTGTAGCCTAAGACATATTCGTTGCTCAGACTTGAGAATCGATCTTGTTAAGAAGAGGACCCCATATACTTGGCACAGTAGATGATAAACTAAGGTTATCCGAGATTACTTGAATCTTGCAATTGGGTGATGCAACTCTAGGACGCATCTGAAGTTTCTTGGATAATCTAATCAAATCTTCATCAATTGGTGTATCGTAGTTCAGTATCATTAGTTCAAGATTCGGCATTGTCCTCAGGAAAATCTCGAGTTGCTCTATCTGCTCCTCTGTGTCATCATTTTGTTACATATTTCACCACACTTTAATGTGTTTAAATACTTCACCGGACTTGATGATAGGCAAGTAGGAACCATATTGGGCCATGTAGGCCCATTAGAGTTGTCAATTGGGTTGACTATAAATGTTGTCCAATTTGACAGTTTTTTTAAAAAATGACCATGCCCAAAAACTACTAAACCAAAAACTGATTCCCAATATGGTTCAACTGTCGATATAGACAAATCATGTGGAATTTTTTTAAGAAACAAGTTATTTTTTTATTGATTTGTTTTATATAAATACACATATATCAAATTTCATAAAAAATTGTCTTTTAAATTTCTGAACCATGAAATATTTTTTTATAAATTAATTCGCTTTCCACTATATTTTTTTATAAATTAAATTCACTATATCATCATTAGTGACTAAAGTAAACATATATAGACATTCAAATAGTATTTTCACAATTTGTTTTAATTATAATTAGCCATTGTGGAGTCAATTGGAATCATGCTGTGTAATGATGACGTTGATTAATATAAATGTAGAAAAAAATAAAGGTTCAGTAATTAAACTATATAATAAAAATCTTCAACACATATTATAAGTTCAAATTTTGGCCTGTTTAAAATTAGAGTTTTCTCAATTTGGCCCGTTTAAAATTAGAATTTTCTCAATTTGGTCCATTTAAAAATATTTAGTTTTATCCACAGATCCATTTGGATCCAACCATTATTAACCACATGTCAATTAGTAAAAGTCTAATTAGATATTTTTAATACTAGGCCAAAGTTATAATTGTCCAAAAATTTGTGAACTGGACTTTACCCAAAGACAGCTCAACCAATTCACAGCTCTAAGACCCATCTATATGTATTGTATTGTAGTTAGGTTAGCATAAGATTAGACCTAAACATGTTGTATATAAAAGGCTCTGCCTCTCAACCTTGAAGATTAAGAAAGCTATTCATAACATCTAAGCTTCTTGAAAATCACCTCCCACTCATCAGGATGTTACGCGGGTCCTCCTCACCTAACCTAGTTCTAAGTTTGTGATAAAGTCCCTGAAACATAAAAGGGAAACAAATTCAAAATCTAATTGTGCATTTGAAAAATGTGTCAGTCGTTGCATTAAAGAATGTATGTGGTATTTCGAAGACAAGGGTTTCAACTTTCGAGAATAGGACAATTCTTGAGTAGAACTGGCAATGATTTCCATCTTGCATCTGGCTTTGTCTTAATAGTTAACTGAATCAGGTTGTTGAAAACCAAAAATGTTTCACAGCAGAAAGCAAGTACCTAAAACACAAATGGTGACACGATCTTTAACTCCTATTTTCAGCTTAACTAATGTCTTAAATCTTACTCACAAAGATCTCTGAAGGAAGATAAAAATCAACTGACAAAGAAATGTATAGATCAATATCTAGTACACCAGGTTCCAACACTTTGCGTATCCAGAGAAGAACCCGAAATCATCAATAGCATCTTTACACTAGAGGTCGAATCTGTTCAACGGTGCATTCGCTTGCAAAACCAATACTATCCACGAAATCCATAAAAAATTTCGATTTCTTCTTCCATTTTTGGTTAACCATTACAAGATGGAGATATATGGATTCATCAAAATCAAGATTCGGTACAAAAGCAAGCAAAACCAATATGGAAGCAGCTTCTTTAGTGGGAAGAAATGAAAAGATATGGCAACTAAGGGCGTCTGTTAAACCGCTGATGACATCTCTAGAACCAATATAAATATTTTCTCAAGGCATTGTGATAGACATATCAACACAATATATACAACCTGAACAAGGACATATATAAACCTCCGGTAAGAAACTCAAAACAAAAGGATTTCAATCCTCAATGTAAACCGGTTCATGTTCTTTGAGGTGAAAACAAAACAAAAAAAGGCTAAGAAGCAGCATGTACCCACAAAACCAAATCGTTGGAGACAAATTCGAAACATAAACCTTGTCTCGTTTGTTCACCTAATCTATCCATGTGTGCCTTCTGTGGCGCGCGTCCCTCATCAAGGCATCTCTCTCCTTTCAATGGACTAGAAAAGTTAACCCTAATCAGCTACTCGGCTGTCCAAAACCCATCAGTTTCAATCTCCGTATTTGTTTGACCAACTGGACTCACCATGCTCTGACTTTCCAATGTTACACAACGTAAAGAATCTTTCTCTGGATTGCTTTCCCATGAGTTAAGTTGTCCCTTGGATTACAAGTTTCAAGATTTTTTCTTCAGCAATTCTTCTCTAAAGCAACTCATGATCCTAGATGCACCGCGTCTTGGACATAACTAAGGAACATGTATTTGATAATTGTATGTTCCAATGCTTGACATTGCAGAATTGTGGTTCATGTCAGCTTCTTGAGTAAATTACTGTGCCGTTACTGCGGTAGAAGATTGGATATATATTCCAGCCGGATTGTAGATTAAATGCAAATCGTGGCGCCACATATCCGTTATTTGAGATTGAGAAATTATGAGAAACAATGCACTTTAGTTGATGTCTCCTCTTTAACGGAAGCTAACGTGGACATTAGCAATCTCGTCCATGGAGTTTATCCCACGGAGGGTGATTTTTCTTAACTCGTGGTGCAAGCGATGCTAAAAAGTTGCAGGACATTGAGAGGCTTATTCTTGGTGCTAACTTTCTTCATATACGTAGAAATACTCTCTATGTTATAGAAGCACTTGCTCTGTAGTGTCGTTAAAAAGAAATGAGTTCACTGTCCATATTGGTTGATGGATAAATTTTCATAAGCCTTTGATAGTCACGTCGTTTAAGCGAACTTAAGTATAAACAAATTCTAAAAAAAACGTTTTAAGTAACTAAGGGAGATTCGCTTCCCTGTAGATGTTCTGAAAACTTGAACATGCTAAGTAATTTACGAGGAACAGTTTGCTTAGACATGGTGTTGGTGTTGACTATTGATAGATACCATCAGCCATACTATCGACAAAGAAGGAGAAGTAATGATGTGTTGGCTTTGAAAGAAGCAGGGGAAGAATTGGTAACAGAGGAAACGAGTCCAGAAAATTAAGAAGAAGAAAGCAAAGCTTCTGGAGGATTTGAGTATCTATCAGCTCAAGTTTCAGGACTGGAGGATAAAAACATTTGGAAAGAATTTTTTACAATGGCTTAAGCCATGAAATGAAGGAAGTTATTAAGATGAAGGACCCCCAAGGTTTGCCTAACTACATTGCTGCGGGTGTTTGCCTAACTACATTGCTGCGGGTTTTGATAATGTAATCCAGTGCGTTCTGCATGGTGGTAGGTGATTTATCTCCCTCTGAAAATAGGCCAACGTCGATAAGGACCTATAACTCAGTGAAGACAACGAGCTCCATTCCTACACATCGGGTTCAACCGGATAAAAACAGAGGCGAGTTTGTTACTCAAAAAGAAAACGTATAACTTCAGAAGAACTTTCAACGACCACGGCAACGTTACACGGACGTTGAGCTCAATGCAATACGGAAGGAGCAGTTATGTTTCAAGTGTAAAGTAAAATGGTCTCGTACTCAAGACTATCTAAATAAAGAATTCAGTGTTAACAGCTATCACTGGGTTTGATACATATATCAACTATCCTTCCCTTTCTTTGGTTAGTTTATATATCAGCGATATATTATAGAAGTCTTGTGGGAAAAGGGTTAAAGTTTGCATGATGAGATATTTTTCTGTATTTTTCAGAAAAAAAATGTGTTGATAGTAGCTACATTGACTCAATTCGGATTAATGTTGGATATGAAAAGATGTAGTCTTTACCGGATTTAGGCTCTCCTAGTTAGTAATGGTCCCTACCCTTTCACATATTAAATGATTTGCTTTTGATGACTCAAAAACAGAGTATTTTAAGTCCCCCATGCTATTGCAAGCAACATATGATCACATTCAAGGCATACAAGTTGAGCATCAATTATGAAGTTGAACTAGTCCTCTTACATCACAAACTATTTATAGCATTAGAAACTGGTTATCAAGCCAAAAGCTGAAAAGGAAAGAAAAGCAAACTCCAAAAGTCGACCTTAACAAAATGGAATGACCAAGTTATGAAAATAGTGCTTCCTTGGGCCACAAGGAGCAGTAGCAGCCACAATACCTAAGTTCCCACCATTTCGATCCTCAGTATCCAAGTTCCAAAACCGGTCCCATATCGAAAGTTCTTCATTGATAGTGGTAGTTTCAGGTATGTTTGCCGGAGCAAACCTCCCTTGTAACTGCTCCTCTAACGAATTAGGGTTAATATTCCCAGAGGCTGTTGATGAATGTATCATTTGAGGAGAGTCATAAAACATATCGACGCCAACGCTGCTGCTACTGCTACTGTTATCTTCGAGTAAAGACATGATCTTTTTCATATCGAGTTGGTCAAACTGAAACAGTTGTTGTTCTTGTTGCAACTCCATTTGTCTCTGTTGCTTGAATTGTTGCCTCTTTAGGAGAAGATTCTTTGTCTTCTCTGCACTGTTAGTTGCAGGCTTTGTCTTTTTCTTGAAATGGGTTCTCCAGTAGTTCTTGATCTCGTTGTCTGTTCTTCCTGGTAAACTTCGTGCAATTGTGGACCACCTACACAAAACCCGAAGACTTAAGACAAAAGCCACCGAGAAACCCAAAAAGAAAGACTCAACTTTTGTTTTGTTTGGGTTGAGCTCGTCTTTTACCTGTTGCCCCACTTCGCGTGTAGCTCAAGTATTATACTTTCTTCATGAGGAGTTATCTGTCCTCTCTTGAGGTCTGGTCTTAGGTAATTTACCCACCTTAGTCTACAGCTTTTGCCATTCCTCTTCAAGCCTATTGACAAACATTCGTGAATCAATCAATATTAATGTTAATTAGGCTACGATATTTTGGCATAGGCTACGATTGTTTTAAATGTTAATTTATGTTTGCCTTAACATGTGGAAAAAAAAAAGTAGAAGATAAACATTTTAAGATATATAAAATTTTAAGTTTTTGTTTTTTTGTTTTTTGATGTAAAAGTATTTAAAAATTTTGCTGTTCCTTTTTAATTGGCGTTTAGGGTTTGGGTTAGTGTTAGCGTTTACAATTATCGAAATCATTTTGTTTAAAGTACTTAAAAAATTGTGATATCAGTTGAAAAAGAATATCATATTATAAACATATAAACACTAAAATTAAGTGCTTACAAACAATTGATTATGAAAGTGTAGAGAGATTTAAACAAAAATCTAGCAAAAATGAAAAAACTTAAGAGAGAGATTTAAACAAACCTGTGAGTCTAGCAACAGAGTTCCAACGACCTTCACCGTGAACACGGACGTATTCAATCAAGAGACGATCTTCTTCACCGGTCCATGGACCTTTTCTCCAAGCTTCTGCAACTTCTTTCACTCCCCACCAACTCATTCTTCTTCTGATTTTTTTTGTTTTTTGTGTGTTTGTGTATCTCTAATGGATCGACCAATTTGTTTGGCTTTCTCTTTTTATGGAAGCTCTCTGTGCTGCTCTCCTTTGATGTGTTTTGTTCTTATATATATACACTTACTTAAGCTTGCTTTGGTCCACCATATTTCTCCCTCATTATCTTTTTGTCTTTATGTAGAGAGATTTAAACAAAAATGAAAAAAATTATTAAGGTTATTGTTATTTAGATATAGATAAAACGAGTGTCAATTTGGTTTTTTTTTGTCATATTCTATCACAAGAAAGCAACTACAAATGTTTTCAAACAAAGAGAAGAAGAAAACAAACTACAAAGGAAGAAAAAACTTACAATTTTTTTAAGGGCAGCAATTAAAATTTGAACATGATTAAGCATATATATAATCTTTATAGATAATAGAGACCAAGAGATAATCAAATATATTAAGAATGTAAATAAATAATGATAAAAACTTTCTATCATTATTTAATTAAAACATGTTCGTGAACATATAAATGACACAGGCAGACAAAATCGATAAACCAAAAATAAAAAATTAAACCCATAAAAGTTGTAAACTATTTATTCATATTTTTAATATATTTGATTATCTTGTAGAATTTACAAGAAAATAATTAGAAAAAAACTTTCTATCATAATCTTAGAAAGTACAACAAATAAATATGTAAGAAGAAAAACTTTTATACATAAAGATATAAATTAAAAGTAGAAAAGGTTTTCAATGCTTACTAAAAAGGGTATTATAGAGACTAAAGAATAAATGTTAAGGCATTGGGTAACATTTTCTAAAGCATCATCAAATCCAATAGAATACTCTTTTTATGCAAAAGTGAGACTCACAAAAAAAAACCCACTTAAACTTAAGACACGTACACTATCTATGGGTTATTTATTAATGTAGCCACCTTTAATTATAATGGTTAAAGCATAATTATAAATTAACAATTGTCAATTGTTAGTGGTGGAGTAATTCATATAACTGGCTGGACCACTAATATCTGTCCAAGTGTTAAGGAAACTCAGACATGCAAATCTCACACTGAAGTCTTTTTTTAGTTTATGTTCGTTGATTTACACGTCGGGATTTGTGGAAATAAATTATGCAATTATTTGAAACTACGGTCGTTTACGTCACAATGAGACAGGTGGCCTTTATTTATTCTCATTTTCAGTAGATATTTGCAAGATTGTTGCACTATTATGGATCAGAACTTTTTTTTTGGTCGTCACAACCTTGTATTAAACTTATAATATCCATGATACAAAATAATTGCTTAGTTGTTCTCTTGCTTTTTTGGCAAGATCATCCACTTGTACAAGAAGGTCTCGTGATACTTTCCAAAACCGATAGCGATATGGAGAACGTGATAAATTATTGATATCCTTAACATAAGTTGACAAAGCTGAGTGCCTCCATTGTTTGCATGATCTGTCCTGCAAGGCATCGTTAATTTCCTTGAATAAAGTTTGATTATCTCCTGCAAAGATTATCTCCTTTCGACCCAATTTTCTAGTCTCCTTCATTACAGAAAGGAGAGCAACAGCTTCTGCTTCCAACGGACTAGGTGTCAGATCCATCGACGCTCTACCATCGATTACATGTTTGCCTTCATTAGTATAGATAGTGACAAAATACGAAGTTCTGAATATTGTCTTATGTTATTAAAGCTCTCGGCTCAACTCTATATATACATATACAAAGGTTTAACTTAATGCATAAAGGAAATAATATATTTTAGATTGAAGTATATACGTTGAGATATAGAAAATATATTATAGGAGATATTCCATATCCTAATACCCCTTTCAAGTTGGAGTATAAAGATTTTGAATGCCCAACTTGAGAAGAAAAGCGTCAAACTCTTTTCGTCCTAATGCTTTTGTAAGAATGTCTGCAAGCTGATCTTTAGTCGAAACATGAATAGGCTTGATCAGACCTCTTAGTATATCATCACGCACAAAATGACAATCCACTTCGACATGTTTTATTCTCTCATGAAACACCGGAATAGCACTAATGTGTATAGCGGGTTTACTATCACACAAGACTGTCATTAGTTCATCGTGTTGTATACCAAACTCGCAAAGAAGTCCTTTAAGCCAACGAAGTTCAGATGTTACCTCAGTCATTGCCCGATATTCGGCCTCAGCCCATGATCGCGAAACCGTATCTTGTTTCTTCGTAGATATTCCATATTCTAATAGATAGTCCATCCGATTCCTATTTTGCTTATCGTGTTTATCTAAGATGCATCCACTAGACAGCAGTAGGAATTGGCAGATAGTGCTAGGTTAGCTGGAGAAGTAAAGACAAATGGAGATGTAGACGCAGGAACCTGTTCTGTCTCCTGGGAAATATGAAACTGAGGCAGCATGTGTTGAGAATCTGTCCATAACTTGTGGTCCAGCAGTGCTTTATTGATAATTTGAGGGATGAAATATTTTCTGTTATGAAAGAGCAGACTGTTTCTAATCTTCCAAATTCGCCACCCAATAAAAGGTTTAATCTCCTCTTCAGCACAACGATTATGATGAGATGAAAACATAGCACTGAGATTTTGATGCAATGATTGTGAATGAAGAGATACCGAATGAGGTGTTGACGCTGGAGCTATGTCCCAAATTTCTCTTGAAACACGACATTGAAAGAGGAGATGGTTGACTGTTTCATCTTCTTCTCCACACATAAGGCAGAGAGGATCTACATAGCAATTTCTTTTCCGAAGATTATCAGCAACAGCCAAACTATCTCTAGCTACTCTCCACCAAAACATCCTTATTTTAGGAGGAGCCTGCATTTTCCAAACTTTTTTATAAATCTCATAATGATGAGATGGGTTTAGGTCTATATCTTCATTGTTGGCATTGGAGAGACTATGCTGGAGATGATAGCCCGACTTGACACTAAACCCCCCAGTGTTTGTGTAGATCCAATAAAGATGATCTTCTACATCCGTAGTGGCTGGTCGAATGTGGTTAATTCTATCAATATCTGCCTGACTAATATAGCACTGAAGCCTTTGTTGGTTCCACTGTCTGGAGTGAGGTAGGAAGAGGTCTTGAACGCGCAAGAATGGATACTGAGACACTCCAAGACCGTGAGCTGGCCTCGATGGGTCTGTAGGTATCCAGTTATTGTGCCATACTCTGATAGTCTTTCCATTTCCTACCTTCCAACATACACCTCTTTTAAGCAAATGTTGCGTTTGTAATATGCTTCTCCAAGCAAAACTTGGCCTTGCTTTATGACTTGCTTCCAAGAAAGAAGAGCCTCTGAAATATTTGGCCTTATACACTCTTGCTAGCAGTGAAGATTTAGAAGTCATCATTCTCCAACCTTGCTTGGCAAGAAGAGCCAAATTAAAATCTTCCAAATCTCTGATTCCTAGTCCTCCTTTGTTCTTTGCCTCTGTAATCTTGTTCCAAGAAATCCAAGGAATCTCTCTTTTATGGATATCAGATGACCACCAGAATTTCCGAATGGCAAGTGTAAGTTGAAATAAAAGGTTCTTTGGGAGCTTAAAACAAGACATGGAGTAACTAGGTATTGATGTCGCTACTGCTTTGATTAAGACTTCCTTATCTGCTTGTGATAGCCATTTTGAGTACCAGGTTTGTAATTTAGGATGCACTCGCTGAGTAATATAGACAAAAGCATCATTCCTCCGCCTGCCAATGTGCTCCGGTAACCCCAAATACCTGCCAAAACCACCAACCTTTTGAATTCAAGTAAACTAATGGATTGCATTCTTTAGAGTAGGAGATGTTCCTTGGCTAAAACTGATTGACGACTTCTGGTAGTTGATCTCTTGTCCTGAAGATTGTTGGTACACCTTAAGAATGTCAAAAAATTTGCTTGCATTCATGCATGTCAGCTCTGCAAAACAACAACGAATCATCAGCAAACAACAGGTGGGAAATAGGAGGACCATTACTTGATGCTTTAAATCCATGAATTTGCTTTTTCCTGATAGCTGAATAGATAAGCCGAGTTAAATCTTCAGTGCAAATAAGATAGAGATATGGAGAGATAGGATCACCCTGCCTAATTCCCCTTTGCGGGATGAAGGTTTTGGTTGGGCATCTATTAAACAGTACAGAATATGAAACTGAAGTAACACATTTCATAATCCAGCCCCGCCAACTATCATTAAAACCCATCTTCTCCATAATTGCATCCAAAAATGACCATTCGACTTTATCAAAAGCTTTAGAAATATCCAGTTTCATTGCTACGTAAGGAGTAGTTCTTTTCCTAGTATGCAGGGAGTGAAGCAACTCATGCGCAATTAACACATTATCTGTAATCAATCTACCAGGAACAAAAGCTGATTGACATTCCGAAATGATTTGATGCAACCAGGGTTTCAAACGCTCTGCTAGGATCTTGGAGATTATTTTGTAAGCTACATTGGTTAAACTTATCGGTCTATAATCCTTGCAGGTTTCAGGAGAATCAGTTTTTGGTATAAGACAAATGTGAGTATGGTTGATATTTTTATCCAGAAATCCCTCTTCAAAAAACAGCTTAACATAATTGAACACACTTGTCTTAATGACACTCAAATGATGTCTATAAAAACCAGCATTAAGTCCATCAGGGCCAGGGGACTTATCTGGATTAATAGCAAAGACCACTTTTCGAACCTCTTCTTCAGAAACTGGTTGCACGAGTTCTTGGTTGATTTCCCTTGTGACAACAGAGGGAATTTCCTGAAGGATATGAGGAGATATACGGGTTCCATTAGATTTAAATATGTTGCGAAAATAGTCTGCGATTATCTCCTGGATATCACTCTCCTTCAGAGCAGTAGCTCCATTATCATCCTTAATAGAAACAATCCGATTGTAGCTTAGTTTTAGCATGGAAATACTTGGTGTTTTTGTCTCCTGCCTGAAGCCAAAGCACCCTACTCTTTGTTCTCCAGAATTCCTCTTCCATTATGTAGTTTAAGTGAAGCTGAGATTTTAAAGCCCCAACGTAGGAATAATCAACAGAGGAAGAATTATATGCAGCATCAATCTTTTGTTTTAACTCATTGATCTGTTTATGCGAGTTTTGGTTGCTATTACGCTTCCATGTAGATAACGCTCCCCTGCATAAACTTAAAGCTTTGGAGAATCTAGAAGGGTGTATGTCAACACAGCGTTGCTGCCATATACTACGAACAATGATTGAAACCTCTTCATTATTTCTCTATCTGTTATCATACCTGAAAAAATCTTTCCTCTTGTGGTTAAAAGGATTAGTGTGAATCAACAGGGGTCTATGATCTGAGCCTCCCCAAGAGAGTAACTAAGTATAAGCATGCGGGTACATTTCAGACCATTCACAATTAGACATAGCTCTATCAATTCTGGTTTTAATAGAATGATTATACCTTGTTCCAGACCAAGTGAACTGACCACCAATCATCTTTAGGTCCTACAATCCACAACTACTCATCATTCTTCTGAAAGTAGGAAAAGAGCTTTCGGATCTTCATCTTCCTCCTTGCTTTTCTGCATTATTTTTAATGTCATTCATATCACCAATCAGCAGCCAAGGTCTCGTCATTGTTGCACCTGCTTCAGCACTAGATATCATTTTATTCCAAAAATCATTACGATACTTCAAAACTGGATTTCCATATATATAAGAAAGAAGAAACCAGTTCACACCGTCATCTATATACATATCAGTCCTGTCTATAGCTGGCTTAGATACAAAAGTGAGAGAGATGGTATCGTCCCAAAAAATAGCCATGCCAACCTTAACTCCTATTGCCGGCAAGACAAAAACATTTCTATAATACAAGTCTTTTCCCAACTTATCTACTATGCTACAACTACTTTTAGTTTCGGTGAGGAGGACAATATCAGGTTTAGAAGACTTCCTGATATCATGGAGATAAAGAATTGTCAAGGACTCCCCAACCCTTGACAATTCCAGTGCAATAGTTTCATGGCTCCTGTGGTGGTTTAAGGCTAACCACCAAACCTTTACTAGATGTAGGATGTCCAGAATGCTTCTTTGTAATCGAAGCTTCAGGAGTAGAAACTGTTTCTGGAGCTTTACGCTTTGTTCCTTGATCTGCCGCAAGCATCTCTATATCATGAGCTTGCATTTGTGAGCTTTCTTGAGCCCCAACTTTACTTGGAGTAGTGACATTTTTTTCCTGCTGGGAGGAGTCATCTTGCTGAGACAATTGCGTAATGGTCCCCGATTGCATTCCCTGCTTCAGCTTCTCATGTCTTGATGTTACGTTTTCAGACAAGCAAGGAGGTGTGTCTTGTTCAGCTGATGTTTGACCCAAATCATAAGTGACACCCTCAAATAATCCAAGCTCCTGCAAACCCATAATTCCCACATTTGGATGCTCTAGCTCCATCATTTGCATTCTCTGACTTTCCTCATTTGTACTACGAGGACACTGTTCAAAATCATGCTTCAAACTTCCGCAGTTAGTACAAAATTTTTGCAGGGTCTCATACCTAAATTCCAATTCGATAGGCGCTTCTGAAGGCATAATCTGAACCTTTCTTGCCAGTGTAATCTCGTCATCAACATCAAACCGTACTTTAACCCACACCTCAGCAGAATACTTGACTGTTGGTTCGAGGATTTGAACTTCCTCGACTTGGCCTAGCTTGGATCCAATGCTCTCAACTATCTTCTTCCTTCGATAGATGCTTGGAAGATTATGAATTTTTACCCAGAAAGATACCGTCTTAAGAAAATCAGGAAGCTGCCTTCTGCTCCATCGATCGATAGTCACCATCCATCCTTTGAAGGTATAGGGAGCGTTCTCTAACACAGTGAGGAGGTGGTGCTCCGATTTAAAATAGAAATTAACCGTTCCATCATCGTTCACCTGCCCATCTACTTTATCATAAAGATTCCAAGCTATAGGAAGCGTGTTCTTCATACCAGCGGGATTTTGGTGAAGAGGATTAAGGCCTTTAACAACTAAGCAGAGCTTGTGATCCTTGTGGAATTGATGTTGCGCGTCTTGATGAACATCCCATGTTGCTTTCTCTGAGCCAATTTTAAGCTCTTGAAGAGCTCTCCATAGTTCTTTGTGTGTGTTAGCCATAGAGGAGAAACTCAGAAATCTAAGGACCCAGAAGAATGAGGATATGAAGATTTATTTAGACCAGATTAAAACTGGAAGATTTGTCGATCAGAGTCGAAAATCGAAACCCTTGAGAAGGGAAGAACTAGATCGCCTTGGGAGTCGCCTTGTTCGAGAGAGTTCGAAGCGACGGATCAGAACTCTTTTCCAGCTTTTTATTTTATTTTTTTTATATTGTCACCAAATGTGAGATAATAGCATAAACTTTTTTTTGCCTCAGAAAATATATATATTGATGAAAAGGTTATACAACATCGATAACTATCCATACTTACAAAATGGTTCCCATTCTTGCCAAGAAACCCAGAAAAACACACCATGTTTGCTCCACTGACCAGCGAATAGAACTTCCACAAAAAAAACAAGACATCAAGAGGCTTAGATAGAAGTAACCCCTTTCTCATTGTTCAACAAAAAAAACAGCCATAAAAGACCCCCTAAGGCCACATACGACTGCGCAAAACGCTCTTTCGAAGCACTTTGGGCAATGAGAAAGGCACTTCTATTAGCCGCCCAACCTTCTAACTTTATACTCCACTCCTTTATCCTAGACAACAATTTCGATAAATATATGAATTGGAATCTAAATGATGGCCAAGCTTTGGGTCTTACCATTATCCCTTCTAAGATAGCATCTTCTTGAGCAAAAACAACTTTGTCACACTTGAGATCTCCCATGCTCTCTGTTGCCCAACTCACACTTTTCAATTTTGCATCCTGAAGGTTCCCAATATTCACAAAAGACCTTTGACTATGCATCACCACCTCTCCTTTGTGATCTCTTAAGATCCATGAACAGCCAATAAACCGCCTTTTCCTTTGACCAATGACACCCCACATTGCATTTCTTCCTTTGAATCGCCGGTCTAGTCCAATACTTTGCCCTGCTTTCCTTCTCTTTAAGCTCTTTTAAATTCATAGACACATCCAACTCTTGCGATAGAAACCAAACATTGGATTCATCTCTGATCTTATCAATAAGGTCAATAGCATTGTAACAAAAGCCCTTCAAAAAGAAAGTTGTTCCTGTTCTTCTACAATAACCAAAGAACCCAAGGAAACAGCCTTCTAACTTCCAGCGGTATATTGATGTTCTTTCCCATAGTGAGCAGGAAATGCATATTAACTAAAATTGAATCCTGGTGAAAACCGCCTAACGGAGATGGGAAGTTGGAGAGGGCCCAGATTTTCCTTGCAATCGCACATGAGAACAGGACATGGTTAGCTTATTCTCCTTCAAACCCGCAGCCTTGACACCTCTGGTCAACCTTAACTCCTCTATGACTTAAGCTTAGAGCAACCGGAACTGCATCTGAAAATGTTTTCCACAAGAAAGCTTTTATTTTAGGCTATGTTTGAATCTCCCACACTCTTTCCTTCAGACCATTTGTAGATGGTTGGATCATAGCTTTCTGAAACACAGACCCAAGATTGATTCTACTCGCAAGCCAATATCCTGATTTAACCGAGTAATCACCACTCCTATTGTGTTTCCAGCACCAAAAATCATCCACTTCCACCAAGGGCTTAATCTTTAAGATCTCCTCCACATCACCAGCAAATAAATTCGCTTCTAGGAGATCAAGATTCCAACCTCTCCTAACTAGATCCAGAAAGTCACACACCTTTAAGTCCAAGTTAATAATCGGCTGCTTCATCCAAGGATTGAATCTACCTCCAAAATTACACCACGGATCAATCCAAACCCTTAATGACTGACCCTTACCTATTTCTTTCCTTAACCCCTTGATTAGAAGCTCTTTTCCCCACAAAACACTTCTCCATCCAAATGAAGGTCTACTACCTAGAGAGGCAACAAGAAAATCAGATTCAGCAAAGTACCTGCTCTTAATTAGCTTTGAGAAGAGAGCCTCCGGGTTCCGAATAATTCTCCACGCTTGCTTAGCAAGTAGAGCTTGGTTGAAGCTTTCTATATCCTTGAACCCCAATCCCCCAAGATCTTTCAGTAGACATAGTGTACTCCACTTAATCCAATGAATCTTCTTTTTATGCTCTACCGAATCCCACCAAAAGTCAGCCATAGCACTTGTGAGCTTGGCTATTGATGATTTAGGGATTTTAAAACATGTCATGGCATAGACAGACATAGCCAATGCTACTGCTTTTAGCAAGACTTCTTTTCCCCCCATAGAAAGGCATCTAGAGAACCAACCTGATAACCTTTACTTCAGCTTCTGATGAATGTAGCTTAGCATGTCCACTTTAGACCCACTGAAGCACTCAGGGAGACCGAGGTAAGAGCCAGCTCCTCCCTGATTTAAAATACCTAAGATGTCTTGCACTCTCTCTTTTTCTGCTTTTTCTATCTCATTACCAAATGTAATAGAGGATTTCTGGAGATTTATAATTTGTCATATAGCATCTCCAGAGCCTTTGCTTGATCTTCATTTGCTTTGCACAGAAAATGACTGTCATCCGCAAAAAGCAGATGACTAATGGCCGGCCCCTCTTCAGAAAATTTAATACCACTGATTAACCCCGCACTTTCAGCCTTCAAAAAGAGATGCGATAAACCTTCTGTGCACAACACGAACAGGGAAGGAGACAGAGGGTCTCCTTGACGCAACACGAACAGGGAAGGAGACAGAGGGTCTCCTTGACGCAACCCTCTCGCAGGAACCACATGCCCAAAAGGCTGATCATTGATTAAAACCGAGAAAGAAACAGAGGAAATGCAGAACATGATCATCTTAACCCACTTAGGATGAAAACCGAGAGCACATAGGAGAGCCTTGACGTAACCCATTCTACCCTATCATAGGCTTTAGACATGTCAGATTTTACTTCCATAAACTCAGCTGCTATAGGTTTAAGAGTTCTAAGACTGTGCACCAACTCATGAGCAATCAAGATATTATCAGAAATTTGCCTCTCTGGAACAAAAGCAGATTAAAAAGGAGAGACAATATCCATGAGAAAAGGTTGGAGTATTTTTACCATAATTTTCCCAATGACTTTGTAATATACTGAACACAGGCTGATAGGTCTTAAGTCAGACATAGAGAGAGCATTTGCTACCTTTGGAATGAGGCACAAATGAGTGTGATTCCATTATGAAGGAAAGGCAGAATTTGCAAAGCACTCCTTTATCTCTTTCGTGACTTCTTTCCCTATTTCTTTCCAAAACTTCTGAAAGAAAAGTCCATTCATCCCATCAGGACCAGGCGCACTGGATGCTTTAACAGAAAAGACTGCAAACTCCACTTCTTCATTTGAAACTGGTTTGATCAAAGCTTCATTCATTCTCGGGGATACATTAGGGATAAAATCTTCAAACATATCATCATAGTTACCCTGACCGTAGAGGTAAAAAGATCCTTGAAGTAGTCACAAGCTAAATCACCTTTCGACTTGTCTGATCTATGCTCTACGCCATAAGCATCATTAGTTTTTCCACTCCATTTCTGCTTCTTGTCGCCTTAACAGAGGCATGAAAGAACTTGGAGTTTCTGTCTCCTAACTTCAGCCAGTTTTCCTTACTTCTTTGCCTCCAGAATAATTCCTCTTCCCTATAAGCTTTCATTAGATTGAGTTTTAGATTCAAAACCTGACCTTTATTAGGGCAGGAAGATGATTGTTTTTCTTCAAGCTCATTCTGGATTCTGGAGATCTTGTCTCTTGCATTGAGGTTAAAGGATTTTTTTCCAGATACTTAGTGCCGCTCTACACCTTCTGATCCTCACTGCCACCTTATCCTCTGCCAATGGATGAGTACCATTCCAAGCCTTGCTGACTGTTTCTTTGACATTCGGCATGTCTAGAAGCCTTTTATTGAATCTGAAACAGCCTTTATAAGACACTGGTGAAGCTAGAAGTATGATCAAAACAGGTCTATGATCTGATCCCCTTTTCTCTAAAAATATTTGATTAACCGCTGGAAAAGCATTCAACCATTCTTTGTTGCCAAAACATCTGTCAAGCTTACACTGAATCCTAAGCTTCCCTCGCATACCTCCCCATATGAACGGATTTCCATAGCTTATTACCTCATTCATACCACAAACCTTTAACATGTTGTTGAAATCAATTACTGAGATCAATTACTGAAGTATACCAAAATAATATTTTATTAATATACAACATCAAAATTTTCAAAATTATTAGAATATTTTTTGTATCTATTATACTTTGATAACACATATTAGAAAAAAAAATTATAGAACTACCATTACTGATTTAGTTTATCGAATAATGTTTTCGAGTTATTTTCAAAAATGTCACTATCAAATTGTTAGAGTAAAATATTATTTCGTTTGGAGCAGATCTGTTTGATGATATTGTAGATTTATTCCAGACTTTAGGTTTAATACGGTATAATAGATTTATTTTGTAGATTTGTTTTCTTCGTTGTAGATTTGTTTTCCTCGTTGTAGATTTATTAAGTTAATATGAATCGTGTTTAGTAGACTTATAGACCTTTTGATTTTTCGAGAATCAACTGCACTGTAGATTTTCTGGTAGATTTATTCGAAGATTCTGTATATTTTTTTTTCCGAGATTTGGTTACGGTAGATTTGTCTACCCAAATTTGGTTTCGTAGAGTTATTTTCACCGACATTATTATAGTAGATTTGTCTACCCAAATTTGGTTTTGTAGAGTTATTTTCACCAACGTTATTATAGTAGATTTGTTTTTTTGGGAGTAAATTTGTTTTGCTGATATTGTAGATTTTTTCTCGGTGTTTAGGTGTTATGCAGTATAGAAGATTTATATTATATATTGTTTTTGTGTTGCCATTTTTAGATCAGACCTTGGTGCTCTCCAGCGGGCAGACGTGGATTGTTTTAGGGTGGAGTGTGGCATTTTGGCTCCTCGTTCTTCGCCGGCTTCTTCGTTTCTCGTGTCTTGCTGCTCCGCCAGATCTGTAAATTCTGTACCGGTGATTGCAGTTCCACCATGGTTTCACTTTGTTAAGATACCTGGACTTCCAACTCAAAACCAATTGGCAATGAGTGGATTGGCCCAAGTCTCTTATATGTTATTCAAGGTCCCTCCCAACTTCCGATGTGGGACGTTACTCACACACACTTTAGAGATTAAGGTCCATGGCCCATTAATCTCTATTTAATCCCAATATTCCCCCCTTGAGATAATGGCTCTTCTAGCCATTAATCTCGCCGATGTTAAGATACCTGGACTTCCAACTCAAAACCAATTGACAATGAGTGGATTGGCCCAAGTCTCTTATATGTTATTCAAGGTCCCTCCCAACTTCTGATGTGGGACGTTACTCACACACTCTTTAGAGATTAAGGCCCATGGCCCATTAATCTCTATTTAATCCCAATACACTTGTTGGTGGTCTTGTTTGTTTCTCGGTTCTTTTTCCTTGTTGCCGGTGGTTCTTTGTCCTTGTTGCCGGTGGCACTAGGTTTTTAGATCTCCTCAGCTTTATCAAGTGTTTGTTTGTTTTTTTTGGAGTTATGGCTTTCAGATGAGTGTAGTGTCGCATAAGATCTGTAGCTACAGTCTGTATGTGTGCCGGCTCTTGTGCTGTTGTGGTCTAGATCCATGTCTTGGCCTCACTTTTGGAGTTTACGATATGTTCGCTGTCATGTCGACTAGCTTTCCTGGTGGCTTGAGTTTTGCTATGTCCTGTTATGGAAGTTTATCTCTCGGATTGTGGTCGCTGCAGTATCATTTATTAGCTCCTTTCTTAAGCATGTTAGGTTTTGGATGTGAGTTTAAAGGCATCGCAGTGGTAGTCTCTTTTTTCTTTTATAGCGAGGAGGTGTTTGGTCTTTTACATGTAGGTGTCTTAGACAGGATCGTTGTGTCCGTTTGTAAGAATGAGAGTCCTCTTTGGAGTCTATATTAGTCGGCTGTAAAGGTTCTTCTCCGTGTACCCCGGCTTTCTCGGTTTCTTCGCGTCTCTAGTGTGATCTCGGTGGTGTTGTTACCCGTCAATTCCTCTTCGGCTCCTTCCTTCGATTTAGTTGAAGCGGTTCTTGGTTGGACTCGATTAAGATTATCTCCATATTGGTTTTTTATTGTGGCTCATGTCTTTCATCCTGTTTTGAGCATCAAATTTCTTGGGAGCGTTTAGCGCTCTTTAGTCCTGGTTGAGATCCTATGTCTCTTTAAGTCCAATTGATTCCCCTTGTTTTTATGTCGTTTCTTTTATTTTGCAGTTGTATCTTTCTATGATCCCCTCATTTGGGCTTTGTCTCCAGAAAGACCTTTATTTCGCCGGTTTTATTCCACGAAAGATTACGCTACGTTTTTGGAATATCTAGCTGTAATATTCGGTTGTTTCAATAATATAATTCCAGTAAAAAAAAATAAAAACACCAAAGAAACCGGCGAAATAACAAAACAAACAAAAATCCTATAACCAAAGCATACAAAAACAAATCACCCAAGTAAAAAAAAAGACCAAAGTTTGAAAGATCCATTGACTGAAATTTGCAGGAGAACTCAAATCCTCCTTGCACACCAACGAAAGAGACTTCTTCAAGATTAGAGCTTCAATGAAAAATTACCATAGATCCCATCTAGTAGAACCGAAATAACCAACCATGATTAACAAAAGATTTTTAGATCCAATATGAGGATTCAAGGCTTAAAGAGAAGTTGCGTTCAATGCCAAAAAAGATTTTTTTATGGCATCATATATTTGATTTGTCGTATGGTTAAATTATTTATAAGTATATCTTAATTATTTTATTTGAGAAGTCGGCTTCCTACGTGTCGTGTTCACGTTAACTCTCACAACGGTCAATTAGATAGATAACTTTAATGAATTAAAATTATTACGATTAATTGACATTATTTATATTTATAGTTTTTTCTTTTTTAAAAAAATATTCTAAATTATTTTTCTAAACTGACAAAAGAAAAATTATACTTCATTTTTTATTTAGTAAATTTCTTCCAAATTATCTTTCTAAAATAACAAAAATATATATTATCTCAAAATCTTTGTTATATTATTCGAAAAATCTAATATAAATTATTTATCAAACAACATAGTAGATATTAAAAATGAATCAAAAATAGTTTTATTATGAATCCATCTTGTTGGAAAAATAATTTTTTTAAAACAATAATGTAACCCAATTATTTGATATCATGTTTTTTCTAAAAAATATTGTTTATTTTTATGTTACGACCAATTTAATATCAAATAAATAATTTCAATAATATAAGACTATAATTTAATATTATGGCTATCATTTAATCCGAACCGAACGTGACAAACTGACGGAATCAAACTTCTTAGTTCTCGCATATTATTACATTCTCGATTCATAATCGATCGATGAACTTTTTAAAATATTACCGATTTAGTTTGTTTATGCAATTCTCGACCGTTCCACAGTTCAATTTTTTGGCTAAATCTTTTCCAAAATATCATATAAAATGATAAAAAAAAGTTTCAGAAAATATATTTATAAATCTAAGTTGAAAAACTAAAATATATATATATTTAGAAAAAATTACACCGATTTTAGTCTAATTAGAATAAAGTAAAATTGTAGTTCAACTCGGATGAATTTTGGTTCAAATTGATTTTAGTTTTCAAAAGATTAGTGATATGTTTTGCTTACGTAACTCCAAACCGATAAACACTTCACATTGTTTTCCTAATTTTATCTCAAAACAACATATATGAAATTGTACAATATTTTACGAAAATATATTTTCTTTGCAAAAAATAAAAGGTTCTACTTGTACTGAATTAAAGATTTTTTTTATACATTTACTTCTATTAATTTGAAAAAAAATCATATTTTCTGGAAATCAAACTCCAGATCTTTTAATATTGAAGTATTAATGAATGTTTTGGTCAGTTACTGAACTACGAGAGGTTATACTCCAACAAAATAAGTTAATACCTAAAAGAAATTAAAAAAAATATTTGATTTTACGAGTTTATCCTATCTACGGCAGATCTATTCAATTCTTCCACTTTACATATTTACTAGGTGATTCTCCCGTACTCATGCACGAGTATACATATTTATAAAAAACCAAATCATAAAAATTGTTTACTATTTTGCTTTTATTGATTTATATGTTTTAAATTTTCTTGTTATTTATATATATAAAAATGAATAAATAAAATTATAAATAATTTTATACTATTATTTTCGTTAGACATGTGATTTTAAGTATTAAAAATGATTAAAAGTTCAGTTGTTCATTTTTTGGGTATATTAGGTTGCATCTATTCCTTTGAATTGAACGAATTGTCCTTTCGTATTAGACTAAATTTGGATAAATTTTGATTATTATATTTAATTCGATTTTTCATCTTAGATTTTTGAATATACTTTTTAAAAAAAGTTTGTATAATTTGTAATATATGTTGTTTTGAGAAAAAAATAGACAAAAGAAAACCTGAAGTTTTGATCGGTTTGAAGTTGCATAAACAAACCAAACCGATAATCTTTTGAAATCTCATGCACAAGTATGAATATTTACGAAATAACTAAATCATAATAATTCGTATATTTTGTTTTCACTTGTTTATAAGTTTTGAGTCGTTTTTTAATTTATGTGATGAAAAGTTAATAGATTATTTTAAATAACTTTATGTTGTTATCTTAATTAAATATGTGATTTCAATTATAAGAATTTGAATCTTATTTATTTTTGGGTAAGTTGGGTTGTATAATTCCTCTTGATTGAGCCACAATTGTACTTGGTTCGAATCGGCTATAACAGTTTAATTTTGGTTATTGCATATAATTCGGTTCTTCGTCTTAGATTTATAAATATATTTTCGTAAAATTATGAACCATTTTATATATGTTGTTTTTCAAAAACAATGGGGAAAGTTAAATTGAAGTATAGATCGATCTATTTATTTATTAAAAATTTATTATTAAAAAATCTCAATTCTTTTTTTAGAAAATAATAAAAAAAATTACAAACAAATATATATATATATATATATGCATGTATCATTAAATTATATTTTTCTTACCATAGTATTTAAAAAATAATATTAATTGTTAAAAAAATTTGAATTCATTAAGAGTAATTATATAATTAACATTACGAGAATTAAAGCGGGAACATCAAATATTTTAGTAAAAATTTTAAGATAATTCTATTTTTTTTATTTTAGAAAATTAATTTACAACAAAAGTTTTTAAACTGAAAAGGGAACTAAAAGAAAAATAGTAATAATGACAACTAGTTATAATAACTTTAATTTATTAAAAGTATCTATGTAATTTATGTAATTAACATTTATGATAAGTAACGTGAGCACGTAAAAAACTTAGTTTTCAATTAAAATTATCAAAATTTATATATATACATATATTTACATATCATTTTTTTTTTACAACAATTTACATATCACTTTTGAAAATTAAAATAATGAAGTGAGAATAATGGTCGTGATTATGTAAGATGAGACATAATTAGTGATGCACTCTTCTTTTATTTGTAGTGCATAACCCAAACATTTTGAACTGCAAAATTTTGACTCTGAGGATCCATAGGGCTGACTGTAACTTTCAAGTCCGGTTTGAAGCCAATATGAATTTATTATTTTATAATCAGTTCTTTACCCTTTTTTATATAATTTTTCTTATTTTATTTATTAGCTAATAAGCGTGTTTATCACCCACCAAAAGATTTCAATGATTTGCATAAACCAAATTTGTGGTTGGCTGGTACATATCCATAGCCTTTTCTAAGTAGGTTTACTTTGACTAACTTTGCTAACTTCTCTATTTAGTAACGCCAAAACAAGGTTTAGCTAGATTCAACGTAAAAGGAACTTAGAGTTTGGACTAATCTCATATTTTTTGGAGTTGCTAAATGGTTCCTAATATGCGTTGTAGCGTTACTATTCTGACCAAATATAGACTTATTACCGTTAGTCTTTTTCGTAGACCAATACGATAAAAACACTAGAGTTCATGCATTGGATTTGTATTATCAAGTGTATAACAAATATAGGACTTATAAAAATCTAAATTTTCTATGATCGTTTATCATTAATGTACACATTTTGCGTACAAATTTTTTGGGGAAAACTATAGATATGAATGAGTATACTCTCTTTTGGCCAATGTTAAAGAAGGTTACACCATCTATGAAGTTTTACAATATGTAACAAATACTTTAACACCTTTACTATCTTAATTATTCCACGTCCAAATAACATAAATACAGATTAATTAGCACAATATTATCGTATTTAACCGTCATATATTATTCATCTAGATTCTGTAATACCGGTATGTTTTTTGATTACAGATTTTTCATTTTGTTGATAAGAACAAAAAAAAGGTTTTCATTCTAAGTGGAAGAAAGATTATATTCAGTAAATAGATAGACCTAACTTAGATACTTATTGCTGAATATGTTCCACACATTTCGTTTTCAAAACCCTTTTTCACCACATCATTCGAAATGCATGTACATCTCTGTTGGGCCGTAGAACAAATTCAAAAAGAGACATGATTATTCATATTATAACATTAGTTAAGCAATTACTGTTTTCTTTTTTTGAAAAACCCTTCTATATAATGATTATCATCAAAAGGTCACGTTAAAACGCAGTATCATTAAAAAAATTGTGTTAGTAAATCCATCTTAGATACATATCGTCTTTTAAGGAATAATTAGTTTTGTGTTGTAGAGGAATATGCTAAACGTGTGAGTATCGTTAGGTCTTCTTGCTATGTATGTGTTATGTGTACCAGTAATCAGTCATGAGAGCCGTGCATAGAGTTACGAGAACCAGAGCTTGTGACATTTATTTATATATAAAAAATTTATAATGTATATTGGCATTTTAAAAAAAAAATATGTAAAACAATTCACTTTTTTTCTTTGTAGCTTGCGGTTTTACGAATATCATAACCGATTTTGATAATATATAAATGAAAAACATCATTTTTTATATAAAACATTTAGCTAAAATAGTAACCACGTTCACTCTAAAATTAATGAAAAATTGTAATGAAAAATTAGCAAAAAATTAATATTTTTAATGGTGAAATTGTCATAAGTAAGAAGAAAAAGATTAGCATAAATTTTAAATGTATTATGTTTATATTTTTGGGATCTAATGTTACTAGAAAACAAAAACAAGGCATATATTTTAATCAGAATAAACAGGACCCGTAAGATTTGATTCATGTCTCCAAAAGAATATCAGAATTTTTATTTCGAAAAATTAAAACAAAAAATAGCTTGATGTTTTATGCTAACTTGTTTTATGTTTCTGTTTTATCATAGCGTAGTTTAGGCTTGTCATATATCTTTTAGTTTTTTTTTTGTAGACACAAAAGAATGCTTGTTGAAAAACACAATAAACATAATGTTTTTTTAAGAAATAATAGAAGAATTAGGTTAAAAGTTTTGTTTTTTTTAATATTATGAGTGTGCAGAATCATTATCCAGCTAAGCTAGACTAAATCGTGGCTTTTACATCACCGGCCTAAGCTTATGTTGATTTTATTCATGTCTCTAGGAGAAGACCACAATCTTTGGGTCCACGTAAACGTCATGATAAATTCGCCGGAGAACAAAAATAAAGTTTGATGCTCTGTTTTTGCGTTTTGCTTTAGAAAAAAATCTTTTCTTTTCTACATTTTTTTTAAATTGGGTTGGCAAAAAAAAATCCGTGTATATGGAATGTTTTACAAAAATAAAAAAAAATAAAAAAGAAAATCAGATCATCCATCCACAAAAAAATTAAATACTGAAAAGCTTCGATATGGAACTACATACCAATAAAACACCTAACACAGTTTTTTTATTTTTCTTATTAAGTTTGGTTTCTACTTAGAAATCTTCACATGTTTTTAAATCGAACGAAAGGTACGGACATTTAATACTTATTAACACTTCGATTTGCGGACAAAACCCCTCACATAAACCCTAGACGTACACTTCATGAAGATATTAGTCTAGGTTGAACGAGCCTGACTTAGCTATTAAAAATTTCCCGGGAGAAATTTGTTTTTCTCCCTTTCGTTGACCTTGGAGTCCTTTCATCATGCATACGTCAATGCCAGAAAAAACCACTGCTTGCCGAGCACCCGGAGTCCCGAGGCAAGATACTCCTTAGCCCCTCCCCCCAAAGGATGAACCCTTACCTACGTTCTCTGGTTACTGTAACCAATTCAGATACCTCTTCGTTGACGCATAAACCCTTAGAACAAGGTATTTTTACTGTTTCTTCCCGAAAATTTTTGCGCTAGAAGAAGGATGGAAGACGAGCATCTTGTTGAGGTGGAATCCTGCGAGATTATCTCAACGAAGATAACTTGTGGATTTAGGAAGAAACTTTTTATTAGATAGAAGTTAAAAGATGTTACAATGGTTTGTTCTCAGGTCGTCGATGTACGCCAACCTGTTCTTATAATAATGAGCTCGGAGTTTAATATAATTCTTTCTCTCTCTGCTCTCTCTAAAAATCGATCCTTTCTCCAAATGATCTTCCTTACTATTTATACTCACTAATTCTTCCTAATCTTCTCGATATTGTCGGATCTTCTTTCCTTCATTTTCTCTTAGTGATCTAGAAATCTTTCTCTTTTCCTTTCGGCTGATTTGGAAGTCTTACTTTTTCCCAGTAGATCCGGAAATCTCCCTTTTCTCCTTGGCAAATCCAGAAATCTTTCTTTTCTCCGTACTTCTTTAACTCGAACTACCTCAAAGATGTCTTTATTTTGGGCCAAAGACTTATCTCAGATGGGTTTACTGAGAGGTGCGAAGCCCGTCTCTAACACATCTCACCGAAAAAGAAGAAAAAAAAATAACATAAATCAAAGCATGTACTAGCGTCCGGTGTGAAGCATCAAGCGGTTAGTGCTCATCGCCCATCAAGACGACCTGGAACACTCCAAATTCTGGGAAAGGTCAGGCTCTAGCATGAGGAGGCCCATGGGTCACCCTGTGCAGGCCACAATCCTAGCGAGGAATCAATAACGTAATGTTCTCAGAGAATGAGGAGTCGCAGGAAGTCAAGAAGCCCCAAAGTTGGCCCTTGAGGAGGGTCTGCAGACTCAACGGACGGTGAAGCTCCGAGGATACCTTGACAAGTTAGGGACTACATTGTTGCTGAAAATATCGTTGGCATGACCATATGCGCCAGCCTCGACGCCGTATATGACTTCGGAACCCATCCAAGAATGTGGCACGAATGGCTCGGCGACAAGACAAGGCAGCACCGCTCCCGAAGTGTTTCAAGTGACAGGGTGCCCTCGGCTCACCACACTTGAATAGGTCCAGTGAAGTCAGGTTAGAAAACGTAGGACCCTGCGAAGCGACTATCTATTTTTCATGTCCTAAGAAAAAAGGCGTCAACATCAAGATCAACCATTTGATTCGCCGTGGTAAGCAAGGGTCTTAGTATGACTTCTCTGCAACCGGCTGAAGTCTGAGTCAAAATAATATAATTAATTGCACGTACAATGAAACAACCATAGTAATACTGGCGGAGCCACATAGTCCAAGAGGTGGGCATATGCCTCCATGATTTTTAAAAATTGTATGTAAAATTCTAAAGAATTCCAATAATATCTCTTGTTTTTTTGCAATTTTTACTACTGATTCTTTGAATAATTTTAATAATGCTCCTCATAAAATTTATCTCTACATCCGCCGTGATAGTATTTAGGAATCAAATCCATAAAGATTGAAGGCTATAATATAAGTTTTATCGATAAAAATTAAGGTAGCCAAAATTGAAAGCTTATTTTTGTTGTTTCTAAAATTAAAGCAATTATAAAAGCAACAAAAAAATAGTTTAATCTATGTGTTGGGGATTGGGATCCTTAAAAGTTTATGGTTCAGATTATTTAGTATTCAACGAACTTAAGATAATTATATTTTTTCATTATATAATTTGAAACTCTACAATTCTATAGTCTTTATAAAATCATACCTAAAATCGATTATTAAATTTAATATAAATAATATTCTCATAAATAAGTAAATTTCAAACATGTTTGATGGATTAGATATTTCCAAGTTAACTTTAATATTAAAAATTATCTTTTCAATTGCAACAAGTACAAATTTAGTCAACAAAATGTATAAATGGTAGTTACATTTTATATATAAATTGCATCTGCAGACGAAAAAAAACACACTGACCTACACATCCAAAATTATAAATTGTTTTCGTCATCAAACCCAACCCGGCTGTTGAGCACTTGTGACCAACCCATCCCTTTTGGACTTGACTGAATCCATATTTACGAAATATGGTAATTGAAAAATATAGTATCTTATTGGATTGGGATTCTTGCCAAATCACAAAATGCTTTGGACATAGAGAGAATTACATAATAAGGCACTTTTCTCATGTTTGCTTTCATTTTAGACACTTTTTGCTATTAAGGCACTTTGCTTCCCAATTCTCTCTTTAGCTTGTTTTGGAAATTTATATTTTGTCATTTTGGATTTTTTCCTTCTATTTTAAAACAAACCAGATATTTTGACCTCAGCCATTAATATGGCTGATATCTACCAAGTCAATCTCAGCCACTGATCTTAACAACAATTTTTCTAAAATCAACGGCTTAGATTTGTGTGGTAGAAATGTTGAGATTTGTACAGATTCATCTCTTTCATATTATATGTTTCATAGATCTGCATCCTTGTTCAAAAATGCAATCTTCATAAACTTTGTTCAATTTAAGGCCTTGATCCATATTAATTTGATATAGATATCATATATGCATATAAAACAATAAGAAAAACAAAAAAAAATCATGAAATCAGAAAAAACTATAGAAGCGGTAGATTAGGGTTAATAGAAGTCTTGACCTTATGAAGAAGAAGAGGACAAAATTGTAATTTCATCATACATAAATTTTTAAAAAAATTGCAATTAAAAATATTTGCGCACACCATCCACATGTACATGTCTAATGGTACATGGTCTCAAAATACATATTTTGTCATTCATATTCACATGTCCACCTGGACATACATACTCCACCCAAGACACATCGTCCACGTGGACAGGTTCACCTTACTCAAAGTACATATTTTACCATCCATATCCACATATCCATAAATGCATCTTTGTTCGAAAATGCAATCTTCATAAATTTTGTTCAATTCAAGGCAAGAAAAAATCATGAAAATCAGAAAAAGAACAATGGAAATGGCATATTAGGGTTAACAGAGGTTGTGACTTTATGACGAAGAAGATGACAAAATAGTAATTTCATCATTCATAAATTAAAAACAGAATATTTGCGTACACCATCCACATGTACATGTCCACTTGTACATGGTCTCAAAGTACATATTTTATCATACATATCTACATGTTAACATATACATATATACTCCACCCAAGACACGTTATCCACGTGGACAGGTTCACCTTACTCAAAGTACATATGTCATCATCTATATCCACATATCCACCCGGTGGTAGTGCTTTCCAATTCTCTGAAAGCCTTGTTCTTCCCATTAACAACGAATTCCAATGCTTCTCACCGATGTGTTCTTCCCACTGACGACGAACTTCGATGCTTATCACCCATGTGTTCTTCCTACTATCGACCATCACACAATGACACTCCTTTCAGAATCAGCAAACAAGGTTCCTACCAATGGCGTTTCTCCCATAGACGGTTCGTGAGCTTCGGTGAAACGCCGGTTACTATTCATTTTCACAATTTTTTTCCTCTTTTTAAACTTTTATAGAGATGATAAATAAAGGAAAGAGAGAGTAAATAAGATGAAAAAGGTTAAAAGTGTGACTTTTAAAACGAATGGCTATGATTTAATCACAATTTCTTAAGTTTTTAAATTTTAAATGAGTGGCTGAGATTGATTGGGCTTTATTGGTTTTTTAAGAGGTATTACACACCAAAAAAATTAGTTCAAGGACATAATGGGGTTTTCCTTTATAGAAAGTGCCTTGGTGTCAAAAAATGTCTTCAAATGAAAAGGAAACTTGGAAAGTGCCTTAATATGTAAAGCTCTCTTGGACATATTAAGGAGTAGGTCAGCTGGTCCAGATTTTGGGCCCTTGGGGTCGATTAATATTTCTATTGTTACGTTCGAAAATATGGTTGCTTATACAATTTTCCAAACTATATAGAGTTTGTTACTGGTGACTTAGAGCTTGTTACAATTCTGAACTGATTTGAATTTAGTTTTTGATGTGGAAATATCTTGCTTTTATTAAGTTTTCTGAGCTTCCAACCTAAAACCAATTGACAATGAATGGATTGATCCAAGTCACTTATATATTATTTAAAACTCCTTCCAATTTCCAATGTAAGATATTATCCACACACTTTTTAGAGATTAAAGCTCATAACCAATTAATCTATACATAATCTCAATACTTATCCTCGAGAGAATTGTTCTTTTAGCCATTAATCTTACCATACCATAAATTTTGGATCCGGGAACACATCCCACTTCTGGGCTGGATTACAAGAGTGCGTGGATTGGATTCTGGTACCATGTTAAGTGTTCTGAGCTTCCAACCAAAAATCAACTGGCAATGAGTAGATTGACCCAAGTCACTTGTACATTATTCAAGATCCTTCTCAAATTCCGATGTAAGACAATATTTACACATTATTTAAAGAATAAGATCCATAACTCATTAATCTCTACATAATTTCAATAGTTTTAATGGTCAAGACTTTACTTCTCAGATACTATATTTTGTTTTGCGTATTATTGATGCAATATTTAATGGAGGTTCCAAGGGTTAGGGCTTAGTGTCATGATTTTGTATTTTGTAAAGAGAGCTGTCTATCGTGGATATAGTGTATATAGAACTATCTTTTGTAGATCCATGTGTTGCAGAAAGTTCTCGTCGTGGAATTGTTTCACCATTTGATTCGATCGATTGATTATTATATGTGATAAAAAAATATTCCCAACAATAATGTAACATAAAAAAGTAAGTTTTTAAGAAAGAATTTTTTTGGTATTTAAATCGTTGGTCAAAATGTTTAAATAAATGGCAATTTGATCATGATCCAAGGTTTTAGAATGTTCGAAAGAAGGCTTCTCACTACAATCACCAATTGAAAAGAATAACTGAAGATTTTCGAGAGATTGTAGTCCAATTGATAAGAGCTCATCACATAAATATCACATAATAATATAGAGCTCTCTTATTAATTGGACTAAAATATTAAGAAAAAAACATACACACCGATCAAGAATTACAGAAATACAAGTTAAACAATTTTTTGAGACACTATTTTATATTTATTCATTTATATATATGAAAAAACTATAATGGTTTTAAATCATAAAATTATTTACTAATAAATCATATCTTTCAGTTAAAATATACTATTTATAAAATAGTAGCAGTGTAAATTTAAAAATTGAATTGAATAGCAATTTTTAATAATGTCATATATATGTATGTGTTTTTATTATATCTTGTTAATTTAATAGCTAAATTTTAGCATGTAAGTGTTTGATGAAAAATATTTAATTTTATTTTTATTATGTATGATAAGATCTTTAGATACTAACAAATACTTGCATTTGATATATTTGATATTTAAAATTATTATATTGTTTTAATAAACAGCTCATAGATTATCTTATTCAGTATATTTAACAATCATTGTATTTTCATTTTTATATTTTTTCATTCATGAATAATATATATCTTTCATATAATATAATTGATGATCTTTTCTAATATTTTAGAAAATATAGTTTTTTTAGATTTCTTTTATTATCAAACTTTTTTTGTAAATAACTCCACTATTTCTCTCAGTGCATAGATTTTTTTCAACATATTGCATCTTAGAAATACTTGCAGATTATATTCAACTCAAATGTCCTAGTTTTTTAAATCTATCTAGAAATGTCCATTTGGTGTAATTGGAAATATTTTCTTACTTTTGTTCAAACATTTTTTTAGTTACGTATTTCACTTAGAATGGAGTCTAACAAGTCGGACACGCATCCGATTAAACGGAAACAAAAAACGAAAAAAATCTGAGTTTCTCTCTCTGAAAGATTTTGGAGAGAGAAAAGAGAGAAACTTTGGATTTTTTTTACAAAAGATTATGTGAGATATTTTATTTATATGAAACAATCTGTTTAAAACTTTATGTTGGTTGCAATATGTATAATATATATGATTGACGAAGTTGGAGTTGCTCTGCCTCGTCCTGGTGTACTGTTTTGTCTTCCTTTTCTTTAACACTTTTCCCTTTCTCATTTTCAGTGGCTGCTACTTTTCACGTACTTGAACGTGCATATGGAGTTACCAATATCAAGTCACATATCCCAATTATCTTGGATATTGACGACCATAACTGTGATGCCTGGAGGGAACAGTTTCTCACTCATTGTCAAAGCTTTGATGTCTCAGGTCACCATGATGGCACATTGCAGCCTGCAAATGCCAGCGATGAAGCCGGAAGAAAATATATGGTATAGTGAAACTCTGGCTTTACGGTACTTTGTCCAAAAACCTGTTTCGCAGCATGTTCAAAACAGGAGGCACATCGCGTGAGATTTGGGTTCATATTGAAAATTTCTTTCGTGATAACAAAGAATCAAGGACGATCCAACATGACAATGATCTGCGAACAAAGGAGATCGGCGATCTCTCCATTCACGCATACTGTCAAGAACTGAAGTTAATTGTAGATCTTCTTGCTAATGTCGACGCGCCAGTGACATAACGCACATTGGTTACTTACATGTTAAATGGCCTCAACGGCAATTATGATTATATACTCAATGACATCATGCATCGTCAGCCTTTTCCAACTTTTGGTGAGGCTAGATCCATGCTAATCCTAGAAGAGGATCGCCTCAACAAATGAAAGAAACTCACGCTTGCCAATGGAGATACCTCATCCACTGACAAAGTCCTCATTGCTAGTGAAACACATCAATCACAAAGGAATGCTCCAACTCATCCGCAGCAGCAGTGATTTTCCAGAATACAGAATCACAATCCTGGATGAGGGAGAGGGTTTTTACAATCAACCTCGGCCTCAACAATGGACTGCTCCGTTCTGGCCAACAAGCTATCCGATGTGGCTGACACAACAGTTTAGTCCGTGGGGACATGTTCAACAATCCCAATTACCACAGCCGGGGCTTCTTGGACCGACCCTTCTCATGTCATCACCGCTCTTCAAACTCATGGACAAGGACATCAAGTTGGGAATCAAAAGTTTGAGCCAACAAAGGATTTTGCCTCCGCCTTTAACACGATGACGCTCGTTGACCCTACAGACAACCAATGGTATATGGATATGGGAGAAATTGCACACCTCTCCAATTCAGCAGGTAATGTTAAGTATGTTTTTAATTTAGGCATCGGAAAATCAGTAACTATTGCAAATGGCAGCTGCATTCCAATTAAATCTTTGGGTTCAATAAAAATAATAAGCCGCAACCGTAAAAAATCGTGTCTCTGTTCGTTGCTTCACTAAACAGTATATTAAAAAAGGCAACAAAATATCTCACGCAATATCTAATCTGATTATGTTTCCCAGAAGATGTAGCAACAAGATGTGGTACTTGTACATCATTTTTGACAACATTCTTCTAAACTACATTTTTCATGTCAAGTACCATATTCTCTGTCATATAAACTTGATCCATATCTCCACTTTATTTAGCTGGTTTCGTATTCACGTTTTTTGGTTTCTTCACATACTTGAAAACACATCCAATAGCTAAGTCATCCTGGATGTGAATTTCATCCGACAATCAAAGACTAATCTCTTTTTTATTCAGTTGTATAACTAATGACCAAGGTTAAAGATACAACAAGACGCGGTCCAAAATATTAAAAATACAAACATCTTACACATAAAACAACAAATTTATACTAACATACCATAGCTTTACTAGTGACTTCTTCATTGACATTGATATTGGAGTGGGCAGCTTCTTTTTTGCCATTGGATACAAATTTTCCTTTCAGTCGATTCATCTCGTTATCCAATGCTGCAATCTTCTCATTGATGAGAGTAATCCTAGCATAAATTACTGTATCAAAACCTTGGTGTCCATGCTGTCTATTTTTTCTGTTACATAATTCATCATGGTGAGCAGTCCATCAGTTCCCATTTCACCATGATATTGGTTCGACTTCGCACCATCTTCATTCCATCAGCCTACGAAAATTGAAACTCAATCAAATCATAAACATATAGACAAATTTTGGTAACTTTACTAATAAACGTGGTATTTATACTCACACTCAAAGATTACATATTGTGTATAGAATTCGTAGAATCACTAAGGCGGCGCTTCCTCGTCTTACGTACTAGAGCTTCGATGATACCCTAACATAGTGATTCACATGATTGTAAAGTAAAACATGAACTAAAATGTTCAGATTTTCATCTTCGATCTCATTATCCCATGTCGGAGATACATGGCCGTCTAAGTATAATATGAAATGTTTTACACGCACCTGAAAACATCAAAACAGCCAATTACTCAATTTTCAAAAAAAATGAAAATTAAAAAAAACAGTTTTAATAAAAATTGTACCTTTGATGAGCTTTCTTCTTTTGTACTATGAAATCCTGAAATGTGAATCGTTTACGGATCCAAACCCATGAAAGAAGTGGAACTTCTTCACCACATCTTATATTCCCATAGAACTCAACTCATATGCCTATATGAGCCACACATGAAAAATCATTTCAGGATATACGATTTATTTGCATTGAAACTGATACACTTAATGGAATATAAGTGTATCAAACTCTTACACGCAATACGACCCCATGGATATCTCTCGAAAGATTCAGAATCGCACGTACTCTTTTTGTGCAGTCCACAGGGATTCGACTTGTGGGAGATATGCCATAAATTTCAATATGAAAAACGCACAACCAGCCAACCATTCTCCTCTTCTCAAAATTTTTGTTCTTGCATCTTTTTGGACCATCTACAACTCATTCAAATAAAGACTTACGACTATACAGATCTTCAACTCTCCCCAAAAGTGTTTATGATCAACATCACAAGTATTTTCATCTTCAAATGAATCACACTTCAAACCAGTGATATCACCAGATTCTATCAAATATATACAAATCGGCTGGCAATCAATCAACAACCATATCTCATGATTCTTCCTAACTACAAGCTGATTCGTTAAAAGATAGTGAACAGTCTTAGCACACCATATGGAGTCCATCTCACACAACATAGAGATAACTCTAACAGAAAACTTCTTCCATGCATCTTTTCCAAATCTCGTTTTAACTATTTGAAAATTCGACAAATAAGAGTTGTAACTCATATTTTTCTGTTGATTAGGAGTTTTTTTTCTCTTAGGGTAAAGTAGTGGAGTTTTTTTCGAGCGACTTGATGAAGTCATATTTAGCAAGAAAATTATACATTGTTAGAATAAAATATTAAATTTAAATGACTGACAAAATAATGATGACTTCAAGTATGAAATATGTAAGATAATTCACAATGTTTTACTAACCTCCTGATTGGGAGAATCCGATCAAATAGTTGCAACTCTTTTTAAAGAAAGTCCTCTGTCAGCAACATGTCTTTAACCAAGCATAAACAAATCAAAAATTAAGCTAAGGTAAACAAAACAAATCATACTCCCATAGCTGCCCAAAATCTCAGACATTACAATGTAATGAGATATAATAACAAAAACAAAACATTTTCTTCCAAAAACAGATCTCCAATGTTATGTTTATGCAAAAAAAATTGGTCAAGGAGACAATTTTTACTTGAGTGCTTTGTTTAATAGTATATACATGAGTGCTCACCTCCTTTCTCTCTTCTCGTGGAAGATGCGACTCGAACTCATCTCCACCGGCAGCCTTCTCGACCTATTTTTCAGCCGGCGAGCTCTCAATCGCCATCGTTTATTTGACCGTGAAGCTGCAGCGAGCTTCAAAATTCATGTCTGTTTTTTCATATGAGATATAGTGATCTGAAGGGATATAGTGAACTGAATTTAATTATTCAGCGATAGGACAACTGTGTAGAACTGATATTACTAATTAAATTAGTATAACTGGTAAAACTAGTATTAATGAGGAAGTATAATTTTAGCTTGGTGTGTTTTTTGTTTAAACCAAACAGATTTAAATGGTATTATAAATTTCACAAAGAAATGGTATAAATGTGTATTAATTAGAAAATACAAAATTATATCATATCGGTTTGTTATTTGAGAATCTTCACAATATACTCCTTATAGTTTTAAGGTTACTTTGTAAATTATAACCAACTTAGAATGAAAATTTTACAAAAATCTAGTTTTATAACATATTAATGCATAGAACACTCAAACTAATATGTTAATCTAATTAAACCAACGGTAAAACTACAAAAAATAATTTTTAAATGGAGTAATACTAATTAAAATAGAAAACACCAAAAGTACAACTATTTGTAATTCTAGTACAACTAATATCTTCTGGATAACTATGTGCAAAAATGGGTGCCCAAATTTCAAAATTTCTCAAAATTCAAAATTTTCACCAAATTTTTGGCCGATTCTGCCCAAAATTCAAAATTTTCACCAATTCTTTTAAAATTCCGTCTCTTTCATTTCACTTTTCACTTTTATTTCTTCCTCATTCATTTAATTTTTCTTTTTCTCTCGTTAGAAAAATTTATAGCTTTTTGTAATTTTATATGTCTTCATGTGGAGAATGATGGATTACACATTCAGAAATTTTGGGTTCATGGTGTCGACGAAGAGGTGACTAAGTTAAGAAACGAAGTTGATAAGCAGTCACTGCAAATTCGAAGCTTCAGATTATTTGTGTTCAACAAAGTTTTATTAGTAATATCAGTAGTAGATATTTAAAAACAAATAAAAATCAACATAGTTTTACTAGTAATACTAATATTACGAATTTAAAAACAAAAAATAAACATAATTTTACTAGTAATACCAATATCACGAATTTAAAAACAAATAAAAATCAACATAGTTTTACTAGTAATACTAGTTTTACAAAAAATAATCAACAAAATTTCACCAAGTAAAAAAATGAGAGTACGAAATACCGTTGAGCGTTTTCGATTGTAGTTTTAGAGATTTTTGAAATCCATGTCAAATCCAATAGAATTGGATGAGTGGATAAAACCCAGGTATAAGATGTAATTTCCTCAAATTGGCTAGGATAAAAAAGTAAAATATTTATTTTTCCAATTAAAAACAAATGAAAGAAAATATTAATTTTTAGAGTTTCTTTTTTGGATTTGAGTTTAAGAAAGAGGGGTATATGATATGATTTCTCTTTGCAAGTGATATGGGTCCTAAAGCTTTTATTGTTTGTGCCGGTGATAAACGCGGAGATTAACTCACTTTATCTTGCAAAACGAGAACCAGAAGATTCGACGACAGTTAAAAGTGTCGCCGAAAACTAGTAGCCGGCTTGTGGGTCTCCAAAATTTGGGGAACAAAGCCGGAGGTTTGTCTATAAAAATTGGGAACGCTGCCGTCAACTACTAACAAATCTGAGGGTCGCCAAAATTAAGGAAAAAAGGAGAGTTTTGTCGGAGGAAGAGATAGCACGACAGTGAAGGAAGCATCGCGATTGACAGTGAATGAAGGTGAAAGGTTTGTTGTTGATAGATTCCGGATCGGACCAAGTTCCCCAAAACGCCGGCAACGATTATGGCCACCAAAATGCAAGGTTTTCTCATTGCGGTCGAGAACAATTTTTTTAGGATTAGAGTTTCTCAGTAACTATTTTTTTTCTTTGTTCTAGATGTACTTACTAAAAGTTTTGATGGATCAGGAGAGGAAGGTATCAAACCAAACACACTATCACACTATCACCTTAAAAGATAAGGTGTTAAACCAAACACAGTATGACCTTAAAGGGTTTTTTCGGTAATCCAATTACATTTTTCTCAAATTTTTTAATAACAGGCAAATAAGTTCCTAAAATTACATATGTGACCTAAACAATCCAATTTTTTAATAACACGCAGATGCATCTCCTTTTCTTCAGTTTACTCATCAGATATATGGTTGATAACTCCAACCATTACCGATTAGTTTTGAGAGATACAAAAGGGTTAATCTTGTTTTACTTAATAGACACATCAAGAGCAAACGGGTACAGACAAAACAAACATCCTTCTGAGTTTTGTACACTAATACCCCCAAAAACATTAAGACTCCCAAATTGTGCAAAGCTACCCAAAAGTCCAAAACTTGTAAGCAAAATAAAGTCTACACAATGGGAGTAATGGGGTCTATCAAACCTTGTTTCTGCACAAATTGCTTTTTACTTCTTACTTCATGTCACCAACCAAAAAAAAGACCAAAAGATTTGACTGCGGCTTGGACTTGATTACAATCTGCAAGAAACCAATAGAGATCCACATCAGATGAAGACACTATGACTCCCAAGCACATCTTCGGTTTTCTCAGTGCAGGAGCAAAACAGAAGAAAACTCACGACAAATTGTCTATCAAATAAAATTATAATCATACTCAGCGCACAACCACTATTTAAATGAAATCAGACACCAAAAGTTGCGCATCATTTCTAGCACGGTACAACCTGCAACATGTCTCAGGTTATGATCTTCCGTCGATAAAGACCCATTGGAATCATTTCTTGCTGGTGAAAATTTGGCGGCCTAGTTAAGGATATGAGACCATTTCTGTCTCTACAGGCTTCTTAAGTGGAACATATGATACCATTTTCTAGTTTTACCTGTGAAAATTTGGCGGCCTAGTTAAGGATAGTTTTAATTACAAATGGCGAGCTTGGGGCTCCATTCATCAGATACTCCATAATCAAGGCTGAGCTCAGTCATGGGAGGAATGTTCTCAGCAGCGAAAAGCATAACACGAGGGAACATCAGATTGTTGTGATCATGCAGTACTAACTGGACAATGACATTTGGATCAGTACTGTGGCTTATGTAACAAGCAACATTCCTCATCTTTGACACATCCATTGCAAAATCAACAGGAGGGATCTGAAGGTACGAAGGTCGCTCGTAATCAGGAAAGACCTGAGACAAATCTCCCCAAGCTTCCCATCTAGCAGAAGAAAACCGAGCAGGATATACCAATGTATCACCATTCATGGTCACAATGTTGGCTTGTTCCCTTGTCAAAGCAACCCCGACATACTCACAAATAAAAACACCAGCATGTAATATATCCAAAGACCGAACCCCCCAACCCGTTTCCACCGACCTAAACACTTCTAGTCTATTCCTCAAACCCTTTTGAGTCACACGGTTTCGACAATTTGGAGGGCACTGACACGCCTGTCCACACTCATGTATCAACTGTCTCAGTCTTATCAAATTTCCATTATAATCATAAGCAAACTCACCTCCATTCTTCATTTCACAGAGGCAGCCGCTCCTACAACCTGCGATACAATTGCATCCACTTGCACTATTACTCTGTTGAAATAATATGCCATGTGGAAACGAAGTTCTAGCAAGATACTCGTAATACAAAGGCTCTTGATCGTTGTCAATGTCGTTAAATAAAAAAACAGGAACATTCTCTCTCCTATTAGAGATATCAAAACTGATGTAACCCTTTGGTCTCACAGCCAACGGGTTGGTTTTAAGAGTCCTAGCAAGCTTCAAAACCGAGCTACCCATTACGACCTGCCCTTCAATCCTCTCCAGCCTAAACTTAAACACACCGAAACCAGACTTCCCAACGTCGAACCACGAATCAACAATCCTAAACAGCCCATCATAGACATAAACTTTGCTAGAAACCGAATTCTCGTACTTAAACCCTCTAATCACTCTCACTTCAATCCCGTAAAACATACTCCTCTCCATAGCAAGATTCCCACCTTCTAGCTTCTGATGTTCAGCCTGCCTACCAAGCTTGTCTTGCCCACCATGTCCTGTATAGATAATCACATCTCCTTGATCATCATCATCCTCATAACCACCTGAAACAATCACACTAGTAGCAATCGGCTCTCCATTAGAGCTACGACTCCCTATGAGATAATCAATCCCAGCTTGTGTCTGTCCATGTAAACCCATAACGCACAACTCAAGCCTAAAGAAGAATATATCCCCAACTTGCACACCAGGAATCGAACCCACGATGCGTTTGTCACGATTCAGCCACAATAAACGATCTTTCATCATCGACGCAGCTTTACTATCCGGCCTACCTCTCCTCCTTCCCAACCTAATCCCTTCACGATTGTCTTCCAATATCAAGAAGATCCTAAGAGAATCGTAGATCATCCTCGTCTTCCTCACAACTTCTCGGAACTGTCTCTCTCCTTCAGGCCCAACATCAGTGATCCTAACCAGCTCCGACGAGCGTTCCTGCGGCTTCGGCCTTTTCGTAACGACGGACGGCGAAGCGTCATTGAGTGAGTAACTAATCAGGATCGGCTCCTTCCCCTCCTGAACCGGTACGATTGCGCCGGTTAGAGAATCGAGCACCGTGACGTCCTCGTGCCGCTTGCGGCGTTGTGCGAACGCTGAGCGAAAAGTCTCAGCGACATTGTTGAACTCCGTATACAAGTTAGGTTCGACGGAAGGATAAGCGGAGGTAGATTCGACGCGGAAGTTGAAATCGAAGATGGAAGAGGATGGAATCGGAGTTTGTGGGTCGGAATCAGTGGCTGGCTCGGGCTTTGGGATCAGTGTAGGAGACGGAATGTGAGAAGTCATGTCTGTCAAGGAGAAGGGTAAGAGAGGAGAAAAAGGGGTTAACGAGTTTTTGAGCGAAATCGAAGAAATGGGTTTCTTGATCTCAAGCTACATCCATGGGGGAGAAAAAGCTTTCGTCAGTCTCTCTTCTCGAAATATTTCCCTACAGAGATTCATTGTGTGCGTTTCTCAAAATTTGCTATACAGAAGAAGAAGAAAAACTATGATCTATATGGATTCAAATGATTATTCTAAAATTAGAATTTTGGCAGGAAAACAAACCCTAAAAATATTTACCTGTATTTGGAATCAAAATCCAAGATCTCTTGCAATGAAATAAAACTGTTTAGGCTCTAGGCTTTCAATGATGGTGTGTTTGTTTGGTATTGCCAACCCAAACACACTACCACCACAACCATTTATGCTTATATTTATTAAAAATATATATATTTACTTGACTTTGTTATACAAAAAGCATTCACTTTCTTTCCCTGCTATCTTTTTATTTAGTTTTTCACCGATTTATTTTCTTTTCACCATAAATTATTAAGTTTGATAGTAATTAACATTCTATCGATTTACTCATTTAGCTACGTATGATATATTTGTTTTTTTCTTAAACACAAATTTGTTTTTCTTTGCTCACGTATTTGTTTAATTTTCCTTTCGCTTTTAGACAAAGATTTACTTGACAACTTAATTATTATCAATTAGTGTTAGACAACCTTGTTTTCTTTTGACAACATATTTTTTTCTTTTGTCCACATATTTACTTATTTATAGCTAAACTGAATTAAATTATCTTTAGTACACCAAGCCGAACCATACCAGTTTAACCACACCAAACCAGTTTAACCGAACAAAACCATGTAAACCGGACTAAACAAAATGTATATTTAAAAAAGGCATCAAATTATTCATATTTACCTAATCAACCAAATAATCTAATATAATATAATTCATATAACTTAAATGTAGTCGTCGTAAACCATCGTCTTCCTTGGGTTCCTCTTTCATTTTTTTTGTACAACAATGGTGCAGATTAATCTAATTTGTGGTAAAGGAATATTTCAGAATAGTAGATGTTGTTTGGTATTCATAAAAAAAGATGAATAAAATTAAAAGAGCAAAAAAAAATAATTTATTTTGAAGATTTCGTTGGGATGGTGATTGAAATGTATAAGATCGATAAGAGAGTTTATAAGATGGAATTAAGCTACATGATTCCTAAAACAAATTGTTGACATTATCGTAAAACACACCACTTGTATAAGTTGGAAATCGTAGGCAGCTTGATGGATATTTTGTAACTACTAAAAAAACCGATGTATCTACTAAAAAAAACCGATGTATTGCAACTCTGCGTCGAACGAAAAAAAATTGGAGGAAGATACATCTCTCCGAAAGAGTGAAAACGACGAAGAAGATGAAGACAAGTTCGATTAATCTGATTGTTCATACATAGCCTCTTCAGGTGATGAGGACTTTACTTTATATGGAACGCCTCATAAAAAAGATGAGAATAACTAAAATTCACCAAATACGAATACTGGTTCTACATCAACAAACGTTCATGTAAGAAGACTTAATCCACATTTTAAGATAGAATTACCCTCGCTGAATCTAGATGCCGGACAACGTTTCAAGAAAAAATGAAGCATTGGAGACACTGTTGAAGTTTTTAACAGTCCTCCAACAATTTAATTTTAAAGTAGACAGATCAATGCCAAACATGTTAGTTATTAAGTGTTGGATATAAGGTTGTACATGGAGAGTAAAAGTTATGCCAGTTAGAGATTCTACTCAATCTACTATTTGTGTGTACGTTGTAGAACATTCATGTTCTGTTACAGAGCATTCCATCCGTGCCCGAAAAGCGACTCCAGAGATATTTTCAATACTATATATAAACTTTATTGGAGGTGTTGATTCAAAAGTTCTCCTAAAACATGTTGGGGAAGCCTTAAACATGAGATTTGGTATCAAGGTGCGTCATAATAAAGGAGATATAACTTTAACTTAATCGTCATTTTAGCTTATTAGCATGTGGTTACAAGTTTTTTCTCTAAATCTTTGTATGCAAGAAATTTGGACCCTTTTATGTGCAAGAAATATGGTTAGAGGTTTACGCAGAGAGTGGATACTCAGTTTATCTATGCCATATAAGAAGAGCTAATCCCATAACTTTTACACGTTCGGAAGCTGATAAGTTTGAGATATTTAAGTATTTATTCCTTGCATTTGGTGCTAGTAATAATATATTTTCTTTTATAAGAAAGGTAATTGTCGTGGATGGTACGTTTCTTTAGAAAAAATATAAAGGGATACTATTAATTAGAACAGCTAAAGATGAGAATTTTCAAATATTTCCGATTGCTTTTGTAGCCGTCGATACCGAAAATTATGAATCTTTGAATGATTCTTCCGACAGCTTAGCAATATGATTCATGACGACCAACTTGCACTTATATCTTATAGGCATAAATCTATTTGTACTGCTATCATAGAGGTTTATCCAAAGTCTAGTCGCAGAGTTTCCACGTAACATCTATACAAAAACATATTGGTAAGTTTCAAAGGCGGTGATACGTTTGGTTTGGTTAAAAAAGCAGAAAATGCTTTTAGAATGTCAGATTTCAATGCAACATATGGTGAGATCCGATTGTTGAATCCAGCACTACATAACTATCTGGAAATAGTTAATGTGAGAAAGCGGGTTCGTGTGCATTTCCCTGGTGATAGATACATCCTATTGACAACAAATATTGTACAGTCTATCCATGAAGTCATTTCAAGTTCGAGAAGTTTTCCAATTGTATGACTATTGGGTGCAATCCGGTTAATGCTGATGATATGGTTTGCAGATCGGAGGGCTGATACGGGAACGATGAAAATGACCCTGACTCGTGGAGTAGAGAAACTGATGGAAGTACGATTAACACTTTTCTCCATTATTAACTTGTCTCTTCAAAGATAAATTTGTTATAATGTAGTTTTCTTTTTTTCAAAAGTATGACCATGAGTTAAAACGCTTACGGTACAAGCAATCGATTTACATCATGCAGAAGTGACAGGTGGAACGTCTCTTCATATAGTTAATTTGACAGATCAAAAATGTACTTGCCGTCGATTTGATCTAAAAAATTTACCATGTGTGCACGCAATTCGCAGCAGTAGCCAGTAAGAGACGTCGCATCTCACTACACCATCTCTATTATTAGAAGAACTACTTGTGCAACACTTACTCTACTTCTATATGCCAAGGGATGCTGCTTCAACCTGTTCGAGAACATGCCATCGCTAAAGTGTGTTTGCCTCCATTAGTATGCACACCACCTGGGAGACTTAGAAATTCAACAATCAAATTAGCATAGAAAAGCCAAAAAAATTAACGGCATTTTTTCCAACTCATGTTGGAACCATTTGGAAAAAAAACTGATATACTTTTATGTTCACTAGATCTTTTCTCCTTAGCGTAAAATAGTGGATGATAGTTAGTCTGGCGACTTGATGAAGTCATATCTAACAATCGAAAATATACATACTACTAGAATAAAATACTGACTTTAATTGACCAAGAAATGATAATGTATGAAATACGCAAAAACAAAAAAACAACCAAAACTAATAATTTGTTTCATATACAAAAGCTCATAACTTGTTTGACCGATAACCAAAAAAATAACACACACAAAAATTTACCAAAATTAAGAATTTACAAAAGAAACATTCCGGAAAGGAAAAATTTTCTCAGCATAAAGTACGATTTATAAGAAGGGAAATTCACAAAATAGATAGAGATTTCATAAGAAAAAAACCACAACGACCAAAATTTAGAGAATAGAAATCAAAAATTTAAACTAACCTTCTGATCGTGAGAATCCAAAGATCCCAAGACAATGGAGCCACCGATAAACAATGAGAGGCAGAGGCAGAGTCGATGACAATTGGGAACACCGCCGGAAAGTACTAACCGGTCTAACAACTTGATAGCTAAATATTTACAAAGATGTGTTTATTATCGAAAAAGCGTAATATTTATTTTTTCTCAGATGTGTATAACAAATATCTCTAGAGCTGGCAGAAAGGACCATACTAAAAAATGGCGTTAAAACATTTACCTAACTAATTACATGTGATGCTAAGAGATTCACCTAAACAAAAACATGATATTTATCCCCAATAATATACCTGTCCCCATTTCATGGGTTTGCGTTGTGGACTTGAGGAATGGAAAATGACATTTGTTCAGGATTTTCTTCCATCATGATTAATAAAAATTAAATGGAGTTTGAATTACCAACATGATCACCTTAGTGTGTAACCTGAAACATCCATCATAAGTTATGAAAACCGAATCAGTGAAATATGGGACACATGTGCCCATAAAGACTAGAGCATGATTTTGTGAGACTTGAGACACGGATGCCTATAAAAACTAGAGCTTGAGTCCGTAGAACCTGAGACACGAAAGCCTATGAAAGCTGGAGCATGAGTCTGTGGGACACGAGACATGGATGGTTATGAAGGCTGGAGCCTGGTTCCGTGGGATCTAAGAAACGAATGCCTATGAAGACTGTATGGCTGAGTTTGGAGACATGTCTCCAAAGACTATCGTATTGATAATCAGGGTTTTAGACATAGTCTTTTAGCATAAGCCAGCCTCTGAAGACTCTTGATCCATGATCTGGTTCCTGCGCCGTTTGTCGCATTTGACTTAATCTTTACCCCGAGGAGGTCACGGCCTCGGACTAAGGTTTTAGGCGGGTTTGATAATGGGCCAACCCTGCAAAGATCCTGAGGACTTTTTTCTTTTGACTTTGACTTCGACTAATACATGTGCGATCAAGTAGTTAAAGACGTCTTATAATAAGTCTTGGTACGCTTTGGTCTCAGATGTGTATAACAAATATCTCTAAAGTGGGCCGAAAAGACCATACTAAAAAAATGGCAAAAGATTTACCTAACTAATTACATATGATACTAAGAGATTCGCCTAACCAAAGAGATGATATTTATTGATAGAAATCAAGGAACCAACCCCGGCGACATCGAGGCTGATAACTTGGATGTTGGAACGCAGCTTGAACTGGTGGGACAGATTCGGGAAAGACTTGGTCAAGACTTGGTCGAGGTTGCCCCGACCAACCAACCCATGCGTCGAAGCACCGACCGCACGGCCATGTACCGGCTGGACCCGACTCAGAACCAAGATGGGCTTCGCATGGTACCACGACCAGACGACCCATTATCTCGGACCAAACGAGACATTCACCGTCCTAATTATAGAGAGGAGTCCAGTGACACAAGCAGAACCGGTCTGGTTTGGGTCGAACACACCGATCATGAAGTTACCCAGGACGTCGGCCAGGACGACCACCACACCGTCGGACCAGAACCAGAAAATGACCCGTTTGAATTTTCTGCCGAACCAAGCCTTGACACACGGGCCGGAATACTTGGAAACTGGATCGAATGTGAGATGGCCCAAGCTAAGGACGCATGGACCAAACCGAAATGGCAGACCCTGGTTTGGAACCTTGGCGAACCAAAGTAACCGGTCGCGCGTGCCCGGTCGACCAACGGTCGGCCTTCCTGCCGTTTGTAACGGCCGAATCTTGCTTTTATTTTTTTCTTTAATTTCTTTTAATGGCTTGACTGTTTCTATTGGAGACAATCAAGTCCAGTTTGTTCTTCTATAAATTGCTGTCGAATTCTTGCTTTTGGAACACATAATTTTTAAGTCATAAGTTTTTCTTACTCTTGAGCAAAATAGATTATTCCTTTTTGTTCTCTCGAATCCTTTTTGATTGCTTGGTGGAACACAGAATTTTTAAGTCATAAGTTTTTCTTACTCTTGAGCAAAATAGATTATTTCTTTTTGTTCTCTCGAAACCTTTTTGATTGCTTGGTGGTTTTAGCCAAATAATCAAGCTTTATTCTCTGTCTTGGTGCGTCATATCCAAAGGAGATTGAATCTGGGAATATCTGAGGACCGTCCGCAACCTCAGCGCGACCCATCCGTCCATCACCAATCTATCCAATGCCGAGCAAAATTTTTTTTCCTAGACAACCTCTCATCACTTATCCCCAACAATTTACCTGTATCCACTTTGTGGATCTGCGTTGTAGGCTCGAGGAATGGAAAATGTCATTTGTTTAGGACTTTCTTCCATCATGATTAATAAAATTTAAATGGAGTCTAAATTGCCAACATGATCACCTTAGTATGTAACCTGAAACATCCATCATAAGTTAACAAATTGCCATAAGCCATCCTTTGGGACTTTTGATCTATAAACCGGTTACTGAGGCGTTTGTCGCATTGACTTAATCTTTATCCCGAGGAGGTCACAGCCTCAGACCAAGATTTTAGGCGGGTTTGATAATGGGCCAAGCCCTGCAAATATCCCTTAGGGCTTTTTTCTTTTGACTTCGACCGATACATGTGCTATCAAATGGTTAGCGACTTCTTATAATAGGTCTTGGTACGCTTTGGTTTCCGTCTACAAGTCCGGAGCATCGACTACGACTTCTTTCTGTCCTCTCTTCTCCTCTTCTCGTCCAATTTTTCTTCTTCTTGCGGGTCGATTTTGATTAGGTCTCAGTTGTATTCTTAATCTCCTTTTATCTTAACTATTCTTCTAAGGTGTCATGAGCTTTCGTTTTTTTATCATTCTCTTTGTCTTCAAGTATTTGTTTTCTTTGGATTAAGCATGTTGTCTTTTCCTTGAATTAAGCATGTTTCTTTTCCTTGAATTCTCTTTCCCGTCTTGTTCTTAGGCCCTCGCTATGTGCTATTGACTTACACCCTTAAGTTGTTTATGTGGATTTCTCGCTAATGGGCTTCATTCTTCACTCGTTTTTATATAATATATATAACTGAAAACAAGATCTGGATTCTAATATTATTAGTTTTGGAGTTTGGATTGGGACGGTAGCACAGACTCCATTCTTCATGTAAAACCTTGCAGCTCCCATCTTTTATAAGAATTGATAGCTCTTATATTATGTTTATATTATGTGCAAACGAATAACCAACAAATAATGAAATGATCTTGACAAAAAATATATTGAAAACTCTCACCAGTTTGATAAATGTTTAAATAAAGATTAAAAAGCACAAAAAAAACAAAAACGCATGAGTCATGAACGATTATATTTGACATGCCCACAAAAACAAATATTCCTTCCCTTTGGAAATCTTCTGTCTTCCCCAACTTTCTCTGTAACAGAAAAAGTTCCACATTCATCACATATCGAAATGATTTGGCTGCCACATAAAATTGAGGAGCACTTGTGGTCCATAAACCGTGAAATAAACCCACATAAAATTGTATTTGTGATGGTATATTAAAAACTTCAGAAACTTGTTCTAAATAGCAGAAGAACAAATAGGATGATGAATATGTGTTTGACATTTCTTAGGTTCATAAACCGATTCATGTGGAACTATGAACCTGAGCTTGTGGGTGACAATTGTTAGGAACAAGTCTATGAAGTCTTCAATCTTCCATCACACATCTTTTATCATCACAAAAAGAATGGGAATATTGGTTTGTTCATGAACCATAACTGCTCACCAAATTTTTTGTTGCAGCCTATTGAGTGTAAACAAAATGATAAAATTATGTTTGTCTTGTGTAGCTGAGGAGGTTTGAAAAGAGGAATGATTCTTTAAAAGAAAAAACATAGAATTTTTATTTCGACGTGGTTCTCTCAAATACTCCATCCGTTTAGAAAAAAATATCATTTTAGAGCTTTTCACATATATTAAGAAATTAATCAAAAACTTTATTTTACATTTTGTTCATATACTAAATATATTTCTCTCTCTAATTAATACATTAAAATAATAGGATTAAAAACACATTTTTGTTTAATATGCATTGGAAATATAAAATAACATTTTTTGTGAAACAAGATTAAAACTTTAAAGTGACAATTTTATGAAACGAAAGGAATATATCACTTTAAAAAGGTTTTTGTAAACAATATACTTGATCTATCTAAAGCTATGTACTACGATGATGGATCTGTAACTATATTTTTTGGGATTTTTCCATTTAATGGCTCAAATACCTGAAAAATCAAATTCATAGTCAAAACATTTCTATGAAATCCTTTGTCATTAAAATCATTTCTTTGAAATCAGTATTCCATAAAAAAATGATTTATAACAGCTTTGAAAAACAAAAACTGTAAATCAAAGCTTAATAATAGTATAACATTAAACGACAGCCAAAACAAACAAAATATTCCTAAGAATATTGATATAAAATCAGTTGAAAGTAGCCGACAAAAAAAAAGATCAGTTGAAAGTAAATGAAATGAAATTTCATTTAAGAAGGAGAAAAAAAAAGTGGTTAATAAAATGAAATTATAAGATAGTGTTTGACGTGGTTTTGTTTTTGATATGTGTGTGAAGAAGAAGAAAAAGCGAGAATCCCAATTTATAGAAGGAATTTGGAATTAGTTCAACGTTTCTGGATGAAAATAACATTCGCTGGATCAATTTATTTACGTTATAAATTAATAAAAAGTATTGTCTTATTTGTTGTATTTAATACTATTTATGATTTTTGTTACTATAAATAAATTTTTATATTTTCTTTTTAGTGATTCGTTTTGATTACATATCTCATACGATCCATTCTCTTTAATTATTTTTGAATTATTTGAATACATTTTCATGTATAAATAAAGTCAGTCAACATTTGTTGAACTGGAGTTATTATTGTTTGGACTTGAAAAAACGGATGTCTAAAAGTCCATATGAATATGATCACAAGATTAGTTTAGTGATTCTGTTGGCTTTTTAAACTTCAATATGATATTGTCTGTTGTTTAGTGCAAAGTACTCAATTATGCACATATTTATTTTTGGAATCTTTCAGAAAATGTATCATTCTAATAAAAGTTGAACATTATTTATATATTATATAATATTTGTCTAAACTTGTGATGTGAAACTTTGCATCCAGTATATACTGTTGTAGTCACCAATGCAACTCTTCAGCTAATTCTGGAGCATCATTACAAATACTTTTGAAAAAAGTCACCGGCACCCTTAATCGCAAAGTCACTTTGAAGACTCTCCTCCTCATATGCTCAAAATTAATCCCTATAGCTGCACTGAATTAAGATCACGCAATAGATTGTAAGTATGAATTAAGCTAAATGATAATAAATATATTTAAAATAAGCAACGCAATAAAAAAAGATGTGGTAAATTCAATTTGAGAAAAAAACTAGGCATGGAACGGTTCTTAGGTGAATCCAAATTGCAAATTAAAAAGTCGTTGGGAGTTTAATGAAGATTCATTCTCAAACTCAAAATATAGTTGTAAATTTAACCAACTTTCGCTGCAGAAATTATCTATGCCTAACTCTTGAATTCCAAATTTCTTTACGAATTTAACAATTCAGCCAAGGATTAAAGTCCATATTCAATTGCTCACAAAATTCGTAAACCAAATTTATTTTCAAATAGGTATTTTGTTCGTCTAAAATAGTTCAGGTAATCAAACTAGAACTAGCATTAAACTCAATATAGATGAAGAACTATGTGAATATTCATAACAAGCCTTTCTAAATCTAACAATTCATCTTCAACATTTGAATAATCCAAACCCTAACAAACAAACTACTCAGACATAGTGATTGAAACATACATCATAAAAGAAAAGTAATGCAAATAGGGAAATTAATAAAAGATACAAAGCGGGTTCAAATTCTTCTCTCAGAATAAACATGGTTCGGAAATGTATCCCCTAAAGTTCTGTAACCAATCTCTCTCTAAAACTGTGATAAAATAAAACTTGGTCTAAATAATGACCAAAAAACTAATTTATAGGCAAAAAAACACAAAGGGGATATTTTGCAAATAGATAAAACTTCTGGGCTAACTTGTAAATTTCTAGAGATCTTTTAAAATCGCGCAGCAGCTGTCTTCGTGCATGGTGTCCACCGACACCAGGTCCATCAGTGTTCTGTGAGTTTATATTGTCAGCAACATCCTTTGTTTGGCTCCAAAAAGCTCCAATATCTTCAAATAAACTCCAAACGCTTCTAATCATGTAAAGACTCGAAAGATACCAAAAAAGACTCTAGATAAAGACATATATCATGGTTAAAAACTCGCAAAAACCATGATATATCAACTTTCCCAGAAAACTAAACCCGTTAAAAAGTTTGCAAACGCGGAAATTTACCTTCTCTTTAGATATTGCGCTGACCATTTGAACTTAAAATCCATGTACTGCAATATCTATCCAAAATCAAACCACTATGTATTTCTGCGTAGACTTTTGCAGCTTCCCATATTCAACCCACAATTTTGCAATATTATCTATAATCTTTTTATCGTTGGATCTCATCAACGATACCAATGCGAAGAACCTTCTACACTCATTCACGTACAATATCATAACAAATCAACCATACCACACTTCAAATTTTTTGTACCCTTTCTCTCCCATAGACTTATTTTTTCTCTTTCCATTATTCATTCATTTTTTCTTTGGCAAAGATGTACATGAATAGTGGTATCACAGAAAATTTTTCTAACCTCGCGTCCACCTTTGTGTGATCCTTTCTTTGGAAATGAAATAATGGAGCCACAGTAAATTTTCATACCCCTTCAAATCTAAGAAAATCATCTCAATCTTTTACTATTGCATTTATTCATTAGTTAGATTAAGGAGAATTTCTCACAGTTGTTGCAATTGTCAGGTATGAATGAGTCAATCCCTAAGAACACCGACCACATCGAAGAGCTCAGAAATTAGCTCAGCTTAGTGAAATTTGTTGAAAATATGGATGTCTCTAGTTAACTGGTTAGACTTTGGATTTTTCATTAGTCGGATGTAACCTAATTCTGCAGTAATGGTCACTCAGAAAACAGCCAGCATGATAAAGAAAGAGAAAGATCATAATTTCCACCTAATTTTGACTCAATAAAACTGACTAAAGCTGATACAACTGACTAGCAAAAGAAAACACAACGTTAGCAACAACCTCCCATATACTTAACTAACAATATCCCCAGTGTTAATAAGCCAGAAGTTGGAAAAGAAAAAAATTAATTGATTGGAACAATGAAAAAAGATGGCTTAAGGTTTATCGGAACGGTGTCGACCGACATCGTGTCCGTAATTGGGCATGGTCATGTTTTTCTTGTGAATGAATAGGGTGTATGTGCTTCACTAAGGTTCCTCTATGTTAGCATTGTTAGATCAAGAAAATACAAGTTAGAAGCAACAATCATACCATAAGTGCATAATTTCAACATACTTCCAAATCAAAATGAAAAAGTGATACACTAACTCAAAAGAAAACAGAAAATTACTCAAGCAAAAGATAAGAAAACCAGAACGAACGGAGGAGCTAGTCATCATCAGATGCGCTGTCGATCCCGTCCATATGTGAAGAATTCGGGTCCCAGGGCGGAATGGTAGAGGAGCTTGGGCGAGAGGTTCGGACGCAGCCAAAAAGCAACATCACTGAAATTGTGTTCCATATGTGCTGGAAGCTATCAACCACATACATCTGAAAGACAGCTGGCACAGGGATGTCAGGAGCTGCAGGAAACTTAAGAGCAGAAGAGGCATGCTTGGATCGCTGTGGTTAACCTCTAGCAAGGTCAGGGACTGGACCGTCATCAGCAGGAGTAAAAGCAGCCCGAGAAAATGCTCCACGACGAAGTCGGGCCAGTGGTGCTGCAGCGAGAAGGCTCACGTCAGGTCAAAATCAAGGCAAAAGCGGATCACCCATAAAAGTAGTGAACTGTCGCTTAGGGAGATGAATCAGATGCTTTCCCCTCTCGTGCCTAAAAGACCATAGCCACTCTAGCTTAAACCATTTGGCACTCTTCAAATGCTCCTCGCTCATCAGCAATCTCTTCGGGACAATGTTGTTATGGTCGATGTTGATCGTGAAATGCTGAAAGATGGGAGTCAAAACGTCCTTCAGATTTGGGTTTATTCTTCTCTGATGCTTAATCGGCGACTTATTCTCATCCGCAAGGTGAATAAATCTACACGGTTTGCTATCCTTTCCACTTCTCAACATGATAGCATTAACAAGATGTCTCGGGTTTGTATTGTTCGTTACTGGAAAGAATCCTTCTTGCTTCTTGACAGACTTAGTGGTCTGAGAAACATGAGTATCTAACTTCTTGACATGAGTGTTCAAAGCTTCAAACGTCCCATTCAAATTCTAATATAATTTATCAACTTTCATGTTGAAGTCCACATTGATCATTTAGTGACCCTCCAAAAGCTGTTCCAGCATTGATTTCATCTCACTATCTGGAGTCGGTGCAGAATGTGTCTAGTATGATGGAGAACCGTAGTTTCTTGTCAAGCTGCTATTCAGATACTTCTTTTGGTACTGAAGTTTTGGGACGTAACCATATGATATTTGATTTCATGTGAAGGTGTTCCTCTGACCATTTCCATTAAAGTTCATGTTCCCTTGTTGATTACTGAATCTTTGACCTTGAAACCCAGCTCGATTGACAAAACTGACGTCGTTTTCCTCATATTCTGTGTGTGGCTCAAACGTTTCAACTTCAGCAACAAATTGAACGGATTTCGTATCCACGAGAAGACTGTGCATGGAATCACACTTAGCTTTCACCTCAGCGATCTGACTCCCATCCATGTTCCAGCTTGTTTTTTCCTCTCAAAATCTACATTCTATTACTATTGCTAGATGTCAATTTCTCAATCAGCACGTAAGCATCCTCCGGATATCTGGTGTTGAATGTTCTCATTGCTTGCAGCGTTCAAAGTCATCTGATACCTCCAATCCACACCTCTGAAGAAGATACCCAAAAGTTAAACCTCGCTAAAACCATGTTGTGGAAAATCTCTCTGATATGCCAGGAATCTCACCCAAGCAGCATGGAATGCTTCAGTCGGTCCTTAAGAAAATGTAGAGATTTCTGTTCTCAACTCTTCAGACCTTGCGTCACCATAAAAATTGTTCAAGAAGGCATTCTTAGTCTTTTTCAAGTTGTCAGTGATCCCGGTTGCAACTGCTGAAGTCAATAAGCGGCATCTCCAGCAAGAGAGTATCAGAAGAGCTTGCAAAAGTGATAGTCATTGGACACTCCATTATACTTGATGCTCATCACCAAGTCTTCAAACTTCTCAATGTGATCCATCAGGTGCTCATGTGAAAAACCATGAAAGAGATGCTGACCCACAAGAGTGTAGTATGCAAGTTTCAGCTCAAAGTCGTTTATTGAAATGGCGGAGGTCGAATCGCAGACTGATTAGCGTAGAACTAATCGGGTCTGTTGTAGTGACCAAGTGTTCTCCCACAACCAACTGCACCATTCCTGTCGTGGGCATGATATGCATTCTCTCCATCAACAACGACTATCTCAACAATGATATATCTTCTCCATCCAATTGATGGCCTCTTTCGTTGTGCACAGGACTATATGGGTCGCGTAAGACTCCAGCAACATTCTGAACCAAAACCAGTGGGTTTACCATATTTGTTGGTTTATTTGCTTTCCAGTTCGTTTCCTCTAACTCTGCAAGTTCCCAATTAGAAAGAGTTACTAGCTGAATGTCCTTGTTGCTTTTGGTTCCGCGATTAGCTATACACTTGAAACGCACAAGAAAAACAAGAGATAGAGACATGTAAATTACAATGTAACAAATAAAAGCTTAGCCAAAATCCTAGACTTAAATCTAATGGCGAATAAAGAGTCCCCGTCAACGGCGCCAAAATTTAATATGCTGAAGATTAATCTCTAGAGCTACTCTGCAAATTCAAAGAATTGAAATCGCAGTATAAAGAGGTCGAATCCATAGAGACTCAAGATCACGCCATGAATTGTAGTTTTTAATAAAGCTAAACGAGAATAAATGTAATTAAAATAAGCAACACAATAAAAAAATGTGGTAAACTAAATTGGAGAAAAAGTTAGGCCTAGGGCAGTTCTCTAGTGAATCTGAAAATGTCGTTAGAAATTTAACGAAGATCCGTTCTCGAACTCGAAATACAGTTACAAAATTAACCAACTTTTGCTGTGAAAATTATTTATGTCTAAATCTTGAATTCTAATTTTTTTTAAAATTAATAATCAGAGAAACATTAAAATAAAAGTTTGATTCTTCACAAAATCCATTAACCAAATTTATTTGCAAATAGCTATTTCTCTAATCTAAGATAGTTCAGACAATCAATAATACTTTCGAATCTATTAATCAACCCAAGTTCTAAATTCTAGGTGATCAAACTAGAACTACCATTAAACTCAATCCATATGAAGAATTATGTGAATATTCATAACATGCCTTTCTAAATCTAACAATTCATCTTCAACATTTTAATAATCCTAAGCAAACTACTCAGACATGGTGATTGAACAAACATTATGAAAGAAAAGTAATGCAATGAAGAAATTAATAAAAGATACAAAGGAGGTTCGAATTCTTCTCTCGGAATAAACAGGGTTCAGAATTGTCTCCCCAAAAATTATGCAACCAATCTCTCTCTAAAACTTTGATAGAATAAAACTTGGTCTAAAAATGACCAAAGAAACTAATTTATAGGCAAAAAAACACAGATGGACTATTCTGCAAATAGCCAACTTGTAAATTTCCAGAAATTTTTAAAAACACGCGAAAGCTGTCTTCGTGCATGGTGTCGACCAACACCAGGTCCATAAGTTGTGACTTGATCTTTTCAACAACATCCTTTGCTTGGCTCCAAAAAACTTCAATATCTCTAAATAAGCTCCAAATGCAATTAATAATCTAAAGACTCGAAAATACTCAAAAATACCAAAACAACTCTAGATAAAAGACTTATATCATGGTTAAATCCCGAAAAAACCATGATATATCATCTTCCACAACGAACATGCAGCCGACACACTATTCTCCGGGTTATAAACCTCTGATACCACTTGTTAAACGATTAGAGCTAAAATTATCACAACACGAGAAAAGTAAGAAAAAAAGCTAGAGAGAAAACCAATTGAGCTGCCGTTTAGGGTTACTTTTATCTAATGTGTGAATGATTACTTACAACCCTAAAACCTTGTGTATATAATATTCAAAAACTTGATTTGTAATTCTACTAAGGGAAAACTTTCCTAGATCTAATAAGAAACCATACTTTCTGCAATAAAATGATTAGGGCTTGGGTTGCGAATGTTCATGAAACCAAGAAAAAAGTAACCAAAGTCACAAGATAAATCGGAAAACACGGAATCAGGACAAATCGTAAAGTCGAAGCACCAGAGCTAATAAAAAAATATGCTGAGCTAGAATCGCACTTGGATAAAGTTACCATCACCAAAACATCCCTCTGCTCTTTTATATGCTGTTCTTGAACCAGAAGGATAATTTTAAGTTCATCTAGTGTAAGTGTTTCCATATTTTTTTTATTCTTCAGTTGAACACACTATGTAATTGAATTCATGGTTAGGGATCTTAAGATCTCTGAAATGGGCATTTTATGGAGTGTATGTGTATCTCCATAAACTCTCATCTTCTTTGCTATTGCAAGAATTCTTGCAAAATAACTGATTATTGTTTCACCTTCCTACAATTTGAGTAACTCTTTACTCCTTACCTAACGCTGAAATTGTGCTCTCTTCCCTTTGACTGATCATTAGAATTTATGATTCATACTTTTCTAGATTTGCTTGCTTGTCTCAGTGTTGAGGATTGTATCGAAAACAACTTTATCAATAAATTTATATAGAAAGCTCTTGAATTTCAGATCCTTTAGCGGCTGTCTTTTATGAGCTCTGATACCAATTCTTGAAATTGGTTTTAAGAAATTGTTTGATCATAGGTTTCTTGATTGATATACAAACATGCTCCTTTATATAGGGAGGAGACTGATCAAAGCAAAATTCAGAAACAACAATAACTCCTAAATACTTGCTCAAGCGTAAGACTCGGCAACTTCACTTATTGAAGCCTACTTGTTCCTATAAACTAGGAGACTTATTCAAACCTAAAACCAAAAGTGCTCTGACCAATTCCTAACATATATATGTTTTAGCTTAAGATTTAAACAGTAAGTGTTATAAACTTGACTCGAAAACCCTTGAGAACAACCCATGTAATAGGCACATAAACTCATGTAAAGGTCTCTATAGTTATGGATCTCTTTTGCTTTTACTTTTTGAATTGTTCTTAGAGTGGAGGCTGGATCTTCCCTTGAATTACAAGTTATCACTTAGTCAAAGTTCGTCCGGAAGAACATTCGTTTTAGCTTGATCTTAACAAGGGCTTTATATTTTGGAGATTTTGACATTAGGAGAATTATTTAGCAGAAACAAACACAACCAATAAAGAAAATGAGATTGGTTGGGTGATTTGGATGTGTTTGTTGTGTTGGAAGTTGGTAACGCCTAAAATTAACCCAAAAAAAAGTGACGTATTCCTCAAAAATAGCAACACTAATTACGACAACCACAATTATCTTTTTCTGTCTCTGTAAGAAAAGAGAAAAGAAAAACGGTTTTTTTCAGAGATAAACATGAACACAAACCGTGACAACAAATTTTGACACCCTAAATTTCTCAGATCAAAAGACAAAAAAAAAAAATTTGAAACAAGAAAAAAACGTGACAATGACATCAAAAATGGTGATGCTATAGGTAAAGAGAAGAATAATAATAAGAAGAAGAAGAATAGAAGAAGAAGGTAGAAGAGGCAAAGGGTATGGAAGACGGACGTAGAGGATCTTCAACAACACAATCACGCAAGATCATGGTGATCGCTGACCCGACCCGTGAATCTGCAGCTGCTCTTCAATACGCTCTTTCACACGCCGTGCTTGAGCAAGACGAACTCATCCTCGTCCATGTTGAAAACAATGGTGGCTCGTGGAAAAACGCTTTCTCGAGTTTCTTGAGATTACCAAGCTCCATCTCCTCCTCCTCCTCCTCCTCTAGCACCAGCGGCTCTTCACCGGGAGCTGCTAATGCTAATGCTAACGCTAACACTAACACTGCAAACGCGGCTTCATCTTTGGCCTCTGAGATTGGTCAAGGAGAAGGAAATTTTCTTGAACAGATGCGACGGATATGTGAAATAGCTCAGCCAAAGGTGCGTGTGCACACCGAGTGTATAACCATGGAAGGCGTCAAAGCTACAGCTATTCTTCTTCATGGAGACAAAATTGGGGTTGATGTTATCATCATTGGCCAACGCAGGACAATCTCATCCTCCCTTCTAGGGTATGCGCTCTCTCTCTCTCTCTACAGATAATCTATTTACGACGAATCAGTATGACATATCTGAGAACACTAAAACAAGAGCCGGCCTTAAGCTAGAGAGAAAATGTGTTTGCAAACTCAAGAATTCTTTAAACATAGATTGATATGAGGATGGTTTGCATTGACAGGACTAGGCGGCCTGGAGGGTCTCTAAGAGGAGCAAAAGGAGTAGACACAGCGGAATATCTAATCGAGAACAGCAAATGCACCTGTGTTGGCGTACAGAAGAAAGGTCAAAACGGAGGGTATGTTCTAAACACCAAGACCCATAAGAACTTTTGGCTCTTGGCATGATCATGCACATTGCTCCTAGTCAGTTTTATAATGCTTACATGTAGCTATAAAGACTAAATATAAAGTTTATCAGTCATCTTCACTTGTTTCTTTCATGATCTTTAAATTCTGGCAATGAAGTGTTCTTTTAAATGTTCTTTCCCTCCGACCACGAAAATGTGGGTTAAAGCTGTAAATAACGAACACATGACACCAATGAGAATAAACTAGAGAGTCATGTCATGACTCTGGCTTTAAACAGAGTGTAAGCATAATTATTAATGCAGCCTCTAGTAACCTTTCACTAAGCACTCTTTCTTTGTAAATATTGGCCGTGCGGAATGACAAACGGAAAGTCATGTCTTGAACAAGAAAGTTTCTCTTTTTGCTTTGTGAATCTTTTTTTTTTCTAGAGTCAAGGAGACAAACATACATGAACTGTTTTATTTTACCAAGTCCAAATGTTAGCCAGATTGTAAACACTGACACACAACTCTTCAGACTGAGTTTTCTGACTTGAACCATCATCAGCGGCCGTGTCCACAGAAGCCTTATCGGTCATGCTTTCAGCCGCTGCTGCAATGGCAGCTTTTGTTCTACAAACCGCAAAAACCTTCTATGTGCCTTCTAGTAGCTGGTCTAATCGTCTTTACTTCATAGTTCACATGGTTTCTGTTCGTCTTATAGATCGATCAGAAATTGGAAACGGCCAAGTAAAGTTGTAAGAAAATCCTAAGGAATAGAGGCCTCGAAGAGGCATTTGAACTAGAAACAGGTTAAAACATGGAGGTTTGGTCATGATGTGGCCTAGAAAGGCTACCATTAGGTACCTTGAGACGTCCTTTTGGACATTGGGAAGGAAACATAATCAAAGCTATGAAAAAACAATTGAATACGAGGGGAAGGCACAAACTTCCCAGACCGTCTTCAAGAATATTAGGTAGCTCTGTTCCTAGCATCTGTGGAAATCAGTTGGTCGAGCCAAGAAGGACCGTTTACAGCAACATATGATTGGTATCTGCCATCTCGAGTAACACTTGTGGCAATGGCCTCTGCACATCGGTAGCTATAGGGAACAAGAAAAGAACATATCATACACTTTCTCGGACTTGTCCACATGATTTGCAAGTGACATCTAATGTGATTCCTCTTGAAATGAGTCTCTCATAAGCTGACAATGCACCAGCTAGAGCTCTTCACAAAAAATGTTTGATTTTTGGTAAGATTTGTATCTTCCACAGCTTGCCCCATAGGTTCTTTTCCAGCGGGGATGGTTAAAGCTGGATGGTTTTGGAGTTCTAATTGACGATACAGGAGCTGATATCCATTTTGAGAGCTGTAGAGGCCATATTTTTAGAAGCCCCATATCGTTGTATCTTGTACATTGGGAGATGCTCTGAGTTTGAGGATATACTCAGCATCCGATTCCTCAAAGAGCTCACAGACCAGTCCAGCGTTCCAGCAATTATCGTTTTGGTACATGAGGTCAGCAACCTTAAGTCTCAAGTCAATGTTCACAGTGCGGTAATGAGGGGGTCTGAGCGTGTTATCGAGGATCCAATTATCTACCCGTACCTTTGTGTTCTGGCTCCAATAGATTTAAGCAAGCCTTGTTTCAATAGTTCTCTACCATGTATAAGACTTCGCCAAGCGTAAGAAGGATGAGTGCCTAGGCCTGCTTCCATGAAAGAAATGTTCCTAAAGTACCGGTGTTTCAGGATCCGCGCTACAAAGGATTGGGGTTGATTCCAAATCCTCCAAGCTTGTTTCCTGAGGAGAGCTTGGTTGAAACGTTCAATATCATGGAAGCCAAGACCCCCTAGTTCTTTCTTTTTACACAGATTTTTCCATGCAATCCATGGGATTTTCTTTTCGTTATTACCCTTGTTCCACCAAAATTTGGACATGGCACTCGTTAGCTTAGCAAAGACGTGTTTCGGTAATTTATAACAGGACATAGCAAATACCGGTAGAGCTAGTCCAGTGGATTTCAATAAAGAAAAAAAAATTTAACCACTAAAACACTAGGGGAGGCCTAAGTAGGTTCCTTCTCCTCCTTCAGTGTTGATTCCTAGAGCTTGTTTGACCTCTGCTTTTTCATTGTTTCCAATTTTAGCTCCGAAAATGATAGAAGATATGAGGTTGTTGATTACCTGACCGAAGGCCTATTTTCATTCGCTAGTAACTACTTTTACATGATCTGCTTAGAGCAATCAATATCTACACACCTTGCAGCTTGACTTCGCAGATGATTTTAGCTTATAAAAATTGGTTTTCCTTGAAAATAACAAATTAAAGGTATATTTTCGTGCTTAATGAGATCAGTGAGCAAAAAGACCTCCTCTCTCTTTTGAACAAAAAAATGTGAGAGCTTAAGGGAAAGGAAGTATATGTTACTTAAGAAAATGATCTCATGGCAAAAAATAAGTTTCAAGGGAGACCATGGATCAAATGAGGAGAGTTTGAGTCATGTGCATCAACACCCAGAGAACACATTTAAGTTTGGTGCAGTTAAGGAAGTTATTCAATTATCAAGTCATGAAATAATAAAGTTATGGAGTTAGGCAATGAAGAAGTGGTTCGAAACTGTGGACGTCAATTGGTCCATCCTCTCTTTTGGTTTTGCATACTATATATCATACATCTCTTGGAGCGTCTGGTAACCCTAAACACTCTTAAGTTCACCACTAAATTAGCTTTTTCTATACCTAGCATTGTTTACCTTGAATAATACGCTTTGATGAGAAAGCACATATAATTCTTAATGAATGCAGAGATACGTTGACTTGGAAATAGAATTTTTATAGGTATGAAATTTGAATAATGGATCACGATGAGAGATCTAAGGCTATAGCAAGAATGTTTTGAGGTAGGTTTTTTTTAATATGGTATGCATATTTTAATTTCAATAGAGCATGGTCTCTGAAGATTTAAGAGTTTCCACGTTGCCAAACCTTTTATCCATATTTGGATTCTTTTCCTTTTCTTATACAAATGTCTGTTACACGTTTATCTTATAGTTTTTATTACAAAATTTAAATGTTTTGGCATGAATTTATGCTTTGGAGATAGTTTTCTCGTAATTTTGGTCTTTTCGGTCTAAACATGTAAAAACATCAAAAAGATGTAAAAAAGAGCAAAAGAGGAGCACACCGTGATGTAGACACGTTTCCAAGTCAAGAACATCAACTAGGCAATCAAAAATCCGAAGAAGTATGATTTCACAAATTGGACAGAACCAATGCCTAATAAATTTATTCTTGTATACAGCCATTCTCAGATATCTCTTTGGCTTTTTTTTTTATTGCAATGGGAAAGTGAAACGTCTTAACCCAGCTTTTACAACCGTGGCCGCACAGCTTGGGTTACATTTAAAATTTTTCCATACTTAGAACTATTGCAGCGTCTTTGAGCATTCTAGACAAGTCATTTAGCATTAAACGAATTCAGATAGATAAACGAGGTTCCAAGTACAATGATCAGTTTGCTATAAGCTATTACATCGTACTCAACCCAAATCTACCCAAACCCACCATCCTTCTCAACTCTTGCCTTAGTCTCATGGTCCAGCATGCTCAGTTTCCTTACCTGCATCCACAAAGGAAGCATAACCAACATAATTGCTTAGTGAGAGCAGTCATCCCGTCCTACTTAGCCACATAAACATCGCATCAAACATAATCCAAATAGTCCAGAGAAGCATATCCAAGAGGCGCTTGATCAGTCCGACCACCCCAAGTCACTGGACGACTGGCCGCGATCCAGACATGCCTTAGAGGCCATCACGCCCTAAAGCGCACTGTCTGATCCAAACGTCCACGTGATTGGAATTGATTGTCCGATCCAAGCCAAGCAGAAAATAAAATAAAGATAAGCAAAACCCAATTGTTTCATGCAAGATTGAGCCATAATGAAACCATGGCTTTATCAAGCTACGGTTTCCCTACTGGCTCCCTTCCTATACAGTACTTGGGTTTGCCTTTAAAGTGTAGCAAGCTGAAAATATCAGAATTCTCTCCTCTCATTGAGAAGATCACGGCTCGTTTCAATTCGTGGTCGACGAAGTCGCTTTCGTTCGCAGGGAGAGTACAACTTATAGCCTCGGTTATAAATGGAATGGTAAACTTTTGGACTTCAACTTTTCTACTTCCAAAAGGTTGCATAAGGAGAATAGAGGCTCTTTTCTCACGTTTCCTCTGGGCTGGGAATATCGATAACCAAGGCTACGCAAAAGTGGCTTGGTCAACAGTTTGCTTACCTAAAGAGGAGGGCGGCTTGGGTTTAAGGTGTTTCGGAGCTTGGAACATCACGTTGATCCTGAGATTGGTATGGCTTCTCTTCGCAAACAGTGGTTCCTTGTGGGTTGCTTGGCATAGAGAGCATCATTGTCAAAGTAACTATATTTTCTGGAGTCAACAAATTTCGACAGCTCATTCTTGGAGTTGGAGGACAAATTTTTTGATGAGACAGCGGGCAGAGCAGTTTATCAAATGCAAAATTGGTAATGGCTTATCTGCTAGCTTTTGGTTCGACAATTGGTCTCCTCTTGGTGCACTTACAAAGGTTCTTGGCATCGATGGTCCACGAAAGCTAAGAATACTAGTTAATGCAAAGGTAGCTGATGCGTGTAACAACATCGGTTGGATATTGCCTTCTCCTAGGTCTGAGCAGGAAATGAAGCTCCACATATACCTAACAAGTATTCCCTTACCCACCTCTTCTACTTGCGTAGATTCTTTCAGTTGGTTTATTGAAAATACGGACTGTAAGGTATACTCTTCAAGCAAAACGTGGAATGCTACCCGACCTAGAGCTGATGAAAAAGATTGGGCAAAAGTAATTTGGTTCAAAGGGGCCACGCCGAAACACACATTTAACATGTGGATCTCCAATCTGGATAGGCTACCAACTAGATGTCGTCTCGCTTTTTGGGGAATGCAAATCCAGACAAGTTGTTGCATTTGCTCTATGCTTCCTGAAACACGGGATCACTTGATGTTGTCCTGTTTTTTGCCATGGAGATTTGAAACGAAGTATTTAGACGTCTTGGTAACCCTTCTACAAGATTTAACTCTTGGTCTGACCTCTTCTCCTGGATCAAACAGCCAAGTGCAAGATCAACACAAACCCTCAAATCGCTTGTATCTCAAGTGGTTATTTACGGGATTTGGAGATAGCGCAACAATCTGCTGTATAACCACACATCCGTTTTACCACTTCTCGTCTTCAAAAGCATTGACCGCCAGATTATCAATTCAATTACTGCTCATAAGCACCATAAGAATTTCCAAAACCTAATGACACTATGGTTGATCTGATCTTCTATATCTTGCTCTCATTAGGATATTGTGATATTGGTACGTTCTATTGATTCCTTGTTTTTATTGCTTTTTGCCAAGGAATCAATTAGTTAGCTTACTTTCTTTGTAAGTTCAACCACTTCATTTTCTAAATGATATTTACATTCTTAGCAAAAAACAAAAAAATTAAGATAAGCAACCAAGTCGGATAATGCTAGCAAACATAGACCAAGTGAATCACGCAGACTTGACCCGTATGTAGCCCACAGTTACGCACTCAGCTTAATCTATCAAATGCTTTCTGACACTCTTTGCGCACGCGTTATCCAGAACAGAATAGCCGATCCGCAAGATCCTCACGATCCTCACGGCCCGAGTCTATCGACCACACCAAGCAAACTCTCGACCGCAACAAGCAACTCTCGACCAAACTCCTTTTCTCTCGATCCTTTTCTCTGATATCTCTCTCGAATTTTTATAAGTCCTTTTCAGTTTCGCTCCCGAGAAAATGCCCACATAAACGTAGAAAACCGTCGCTCAAACCGCTCCCAAGCCCGAGAAACCATTCCCGCGCCCAATTTTTTATCACCCACGGTGTAACCGCTTTACCCCGCGCCTGAACATTTGAATTGCGCGACTTTTGCTTTAAGTCCGCAGAACTACCCAATAACCGTTCCCGTCCAGACGGTTAAACATTCTACCACGCGAATTTAACCCAGTAACCGTTCCCGCCAAAACACTTAGGCGCGGATCGTAGATGGGTCAACGAACTGCCCAACTGTCGAATCCAACCACGGCTGTCGGAAAGGCTGTCCAAAAATCTCGCTTGGTCGGAAATAACCGCCCAGCTGACCCGAAAAACATGATCTGGCTTCCATTCAGCTATGTTTTCTCATTTTCTTCTTCAAAACTCACTTCCACTTCCGACCCAACCCGACCATCCATGGAAAACGGGTGTTACAACTCTCCCCCACTTGGCTGAGACTTGTCCTCAAGGCTTCTTTTTGTCGAGCGATCAATCTTCTTGTTGTCAGCGTAAGTCTCATATACCCTAACATATCAGTCTCTTTCTCAAACATTACCGGAATGCTAAGGCCTAGTTCTAACACGGTTCGAGAAATTCACGCAAATTTGTCCGAGGTAAGTGTTAGAACTCACCAATGCTCGGGTAGAATGTACCATCTTTCATGGTGTACACACGCGGCATGATCGCCTACCTTTTTCCACTTGGTTGTGATCCATCACTCGCCTGTTTCTCGGGCTGCTGGGGCGGCTTCGGGCACTTGTTCTGGAAGTGTCCAGCCTCATCGCAACCTTTGCCCTGATCCTTAGGCCTTGATCGGCTTTCCCATAATTTTTTGGCAGAATCGGCATTGATCCTTCTCGCTTTATGGTTGCTCCTAGCCATCCGTCATGGCTATAGCACAGGTAGGTTAGCCCTCTCACTAACTTAAAAAATTTTCAGACAGAAAACAACTTACCGCGAGACGTTAGGCACTTGGAATGATGGATTTGACTCACTAACCCGTTATGCTAAGACTGCCCTAAAACCGACCATGCTTTGATACTAAATTAAAACGTCCTAACCTAGCTTTACGACCGCGGCCGCACAGCTTGGATCAATTTTAAAATTTTGAGCATTCTAGAAAAGTCATTTAGCATTAAACGAATTCAGATAGATAAACGAAATTTTCGAGTACAATTATCAGTTCGCTATAAGCTATTACATTGTTCTCAACCCAAATCTACCCGAACCCACCATCCCTCCAAACCCTTGCCATAGTCTTGCGGTCCAGCATGCTCAGTTTTCGTATGTAGCCCAAGGTTACGCACTCACCTTAGTCTATCAAATGCTTTCTGACACCTCTTACGACTCGTTACCCAGAACAGAATAACCCGATCCGCACGATCCTCATGTGACACAATCTTCCCAAGGAAAACTTTGGATGTTGAGAGTGCGTCGGGTTACGAGTAACCTTCCTTCAGCTGGGTAGTCTACGGTGTCGTCCTCATCTTCTTCTTCATCAAAGAAAACAAAAGAAAAATAAAATGACTTTAAGGCCGCGATCTAGACTTTAATATGGTCTGGTCTTGGTCTTGGTCTTGGCCGGCCATAAATGCGCTAGTCGTTGGCCGCTGTCGGCCTTGACTCGGCCGTTACGGGCGAGCGCACGCGCGGTCGCCTAAACCGGTTGGTGCGGCGACCAATACGGTGTATGCGGTCGGTTTGGTTGGTTCGCCTTGTTGGAAATCGAATTCTCGAACCAATGCAAGTGTGACCGCCTCTTGAAGGGTTTTGCCGCGGAACCGTATCATTGGACCGGGTGGAAATAACATTGGGTCGTCATTGGCCAAATCGCCGATTTGTGCCTTGGGTAGCGTTTCTCGGTCATCTTCCCATCCAGCACGATGCATGAGTAAAGCGTCTCGATCACTTGTCTTGAAAGCACCACTTGGTCGATATATAGCTCGGGTCTGGTCGTTAGAGTGATCGTTGGGCCGTGATTTTATGACATGTGCTTGATCTGGTCATACCGGGTCGGCCGGGGTTGGGTCAGCACAAGTGTCTTCGGGTTCATCTCGTTCCAAGTCAATTCTGACTCGTTCGTTCGTCTTGTTATGTCAATTTGGTCGAGGAATCTGTAGGCCAACCTCCGATTGGTCAAATGGGTCATCCTCCCTAGACTCGCGGTCCACCTGTGGGTCGAGCGGTTCGGTATCTTGGTCCATGATTGTATCATCATGGCCCGAGTCTCTTAAGCACAACAGGCAAACTCTTGACCGCAACAAGCAACTCTCGACCAAACTCCTTTTCTCTTGATCCTTTTCTCTGATTTCTATCTCGAATTTTTCTAAGTCCTTATCAGTTTCTCTTTCGCGAAACTGCCCACAGAAACGCCTAAAAATAGACCAAGGGTAGAAAACCATCGCTGGAACCGCTCCCGCACCCGGGAAACCATTCTCGCGCCCAACTTTTTAACACTCACGGTGTAACCACTCTACCCCACACCCGAACATCTGAATTGAGCGACTTTTGTCTTAAGTCCGCGGAACTACCCAATAACTGTTCCTGCCAGACGGTTAAGCATTTTAGCACGCGAATTTAACCCAGTAAATGTTTCCGCCAAAACACTTAGGCGCAGATCATAGCTAGGTCGACCAACTGCCCAACCATCCTGTCAAAATCCGTTAACGGCTGTCTAAATCCGACCACGACTGTCCGAAGCCGACAAAGGCTGTCCGAATATCTCGCTTGGTCAGAAATAGTCGTCCAGATAACCCGAAAAACACGGACTGGCTCCCATTCAGTTCTGTTTTCTCTTTTTCTTCTTAAAAATTTGCTTCCTCTTCCAACCCAACCTGGTCATCCACGAAAAACAGGTGTTACAGAAAGCTCTTTGCCCGCTTTTTTTTGGTAATGCTCATTAACGCGTCTGTTGATGCGTTTTGACGGATGGTGATAGCACGTCTTCTAATCCATTATCTTGTTATCTCTCTTTTCATGGCAAGGTGCTCATCTTCCCCCAAGTTCTAGAGCTTATTGTTCGGGATGGAATCTTTGGCCCCTTTCTTGAGCGGCTTCTGCGTCAGCCAAGGTATTTGGATCCGGTGAAATAGTGGTTGAGCATAAGATAGTTGTCCATCTTTTATGGGGATGAGGTGCAATCTTTCCGTATGGGCCATGGAATAGAGTCATCTTGGGCACGTAGAGTGACTTAAAATGTCTCCAGAAAATGAGAATAAGGGTTTCTCTCTCGAAAACTCTATGATTCCTAAGTTAGACATCTTCTACTAAAACTCTATGATTTCTAAATCCACGCGTGTTGCCATCCTCCTATAGACTAAATGACCCCTAAGCAGAACCCTCTGGCCATGTGTTTTTACAGAAATGGACTGTGTAAAATCGATCCCAACATATAGACCACATATGTGTACTTAATTTTGTTAATTTAAACTTGATTAACAACCTTTGTCACAGAGTTATATCTTAGAATAATTAAGAGTATCCATATGACTAGTTGATATGAAATGAACTCCATATTAACTGTACCCGCATCATTGAAATCATCTTTTCATATGAACTCCATCGTATTTCTAATGTTTTAATCAGAAAAAATCTTCTGATTTGGAGATTATCGATTAAACCACATTGAATCAACCAACAAAACTTTATATTATCTGTTGCATCATTGTGTATTTAAAAAGAAATCCACACAAATAAAAAACAAAGAAAGTGGAAGATTTGTCACGTGGTAAACAAGAACCTCTCCGCCAACCTAGAGACCCAATCCTCTTTATGTAATATATCCTCACAAAGAGGCTCCATGTATTAGTTTATTATAAACTTACTTTGTTCTCTTTAGTGGGTATTAATATTGCAAAAAGCAGCTTAATTTTGAACATAAAAGCGAATGCAATTCAACTAGATTAGTTATAGTAGTATAATAAGATTGTAAAAAAAAAGGAACATAGCTCAAAATTTAGGAAAAATTGTTGAAATACTTTGGATAAGTGGTATATATTGGGTTCAATATAAAACTCTAACCAATATGTGATAGTGTTTGTCTATTTATTCTGTTTTATTATCGGTTTGACTGATAACGTTTTACATATACTGCTCACTGCCTATGCAATATAGAGTGGTGATAAGGAGACACTGGTACTAAAAAATAGTACCACTACCTTCTATCGTAATTTATGGATTTGATTGTTAACGTAATAAATAGTATGTGATACAAACTTTTACATGGTACGAAAGCAATATAAAAATAACTGCTAGAGAAATAGTAAAATTATAGTTGGTACGATAAAAACTAAAATCAATTAGAATCAAAGAAAGTAATAAAAACAATTACTTAACTTTATCTAAAATAATATACCTTATTTTTCGGTGCTACTCAATATGTTGGCAATAAAAATAAATTTTTAGTTGTTATGGTCCAATAGGATTTTTTTTTCTTATATATATATTTGGAGATTCATAGAAATGTAATTAGCCAATAATACCTTACAAAAACAACTAAATAATAATGAGTATTACCGAGGTGGTATAAATCTCGATTCAAAAGTTAACATCTAGTACACTGTAAAAATCAAAGGCTTAAAAGTGAAGTGAAAAAAAATGCCAAAGTAGAAGGCATAAGACGAGGTCAAACAACGAGGTTGTATCTATACAGAGTGAATAACACAGTTAAACACATCTAGTTAAACTCGATTTCAACTCCGAAGTGGATTGAAAATGATTTGACTAATAACAGCGAATTAAACATGATTTTGAGCTATAACAATAATCAGAAAAAAAAGATCAAAATTTTTACACTAAACTCGACTTACTTTTTATTAATTTTTCTTTTGTTAATTTATCTTAAATCTTGTACTAAGGTTCTGAAATCATCAATAGTAAAACCAATTGTACCCATTTCTCTCTTAAATCTCTCTCTAACATCATTAACCTCGTTTTTAGTCAAACTCTTGCATATTTGTCTAAAAAACTTTCTTACTTCTGTCTCCCAGTCAAATTAGTCTTTTAACTATTCATATTTACAAACTTTGATAGTTGTAATATTTGCTATAACAATTACTAAACATTAAGATTCATACCAAAATAGATAATTAAGTAAGTAAAAACTCTTAATTTAATATTTCAAAGTCAAAGTTATTGAGCAATAATAATTTCACAGTTTTTTAGCCAAATTTTTTATACACTTTTACTAACTTTTCTCTAAAAAGCAAATACTTGTGTTATAACTTTTTTTTGTACTACTTCATCAAAATACCATTACATGTTATCACTTTTTTTTGTACTACTTCATCAAAATACCATTACATGTATATCAATGTTATAGCACCCGTACATTCTTTTTTTTAGTATTGTTATAATGCTCTTTTTTTTGTAATATCGTTTTTGTATAATCACATATGTAATATCTCTTTAATTGTTTACACAATGAGGATTATAATTCCCTTCTGGATCTATCTGGCTATAAATGTAGCTAAATCCTTTAGGTCTACGGCTGTTCGAATTCTCAAATCTCTTCATGATACGACAATGAGTCTTGAGTTACATATGGAGCAGCTTCCTATTAGATATTTGGGTCTTCCCCTCACCACTAAGGGCCTCCAATTGACAAAATATGAACTAGAATGATCTCTTGGTCGAGATCATTGTTGGTTAGCTGGACCGGTCACTAGTCCTCCGAATTCGTTGTTTTGAGATGCATCGACCGGTTCTCAAGCTTCATCCCACCACAGCTCAATTCTTTCGTTATATGGTCAGAAATGGAGAAAATACTTCATTTTGGTTTGATAATTGGCTCGACATGTATTATTTTATTAATATTAGCGGGAATTCGGATTTTCGCATTCTGCTTATGTATCTAACGCTGTCAGATATAACTCATGGACAGTCCGTTATTGTTATGAGCCATATTTGCAAGAGATAATTCAACGAATTAGTACAATGCTGATGCCTTGTTCATATTTAAATGTCATTTGGTTATACCATACCATAATTCATACAACTTAATGTCAATAATCGGATTGTAGTTTTTGTTAGACAAATATGCCTTTTTAATTTTTAAATAAATGTTGATTAATCGGATTCTAGACGATTAATTAAGAGAATAACACAATAATCAGATTAATAGTTTTGTTAGACAAATATGCCTTTTTAATTTTTAAATGAATGTTGATTAATTGGATTCTAGACGATTAATTAAGAGCATAACATATATTTACAATAATCGGATTGATAGTTTTGTTAGAAAATATGCCTTTTTAATTTTTAAATAAAATGTTGATTAAGCGGATTCTAGACAATTAATTAAAAACATAACATATATTTATAATAATCGGATTGATAGTTTGTTAGACAAATATACTTTTTTAATTTTTAAATGAATGTTGATTAATCAGATTTTACGCAATTAATTAAGAGCATAACATATATTTACATTAATCAGATTGATAGTTTTGTTAAACAAATATGCTTTTTAATTTTTAAATGAATGTTGATTAATCAGATTTTACGCAATTAATTAAGAGCATAACATATATAATTTTTTTAGAAGAAAGAAAAAAAGTTAATCACGTGACTAAAAGTTTCAGTCTCGTACCAACCTATACACTCAAGTCAACGCAGGTTTTGAGTTTTTACACTAAATTGCTGAATTTATAACCTTAGGTTTAACACACGCCTCCCCATCTTTAGAACATCGCAACGCACCCACCGAGAAGACGAAGACGAAGAAGAAACCATGGCTTCCTCTGTAATCTCTTCCTCTCCTTTCGTCTGCAAATCCTCCAAGGTTAACATTTTCTCATCTCTTCCTGTTTAATATCGATTTCACATTTTCTCTCGAATATTCGAATTCCTTACAGAGCTTTTTCTTTTGCAGAAGGATTTGGGGTTCTCTTCATTTCCGAAATCGTCGCAGATATCGGTTCATAGATGTCAGAAGAAATCGATTTCGCGGAAGATTGTCTCCGTGATGGCGCCGCAGCGATCATCCAGCACCACAGGATCGGTCTGAGTTTCTTTCGTTATCTCTCGTGATTTTCTCGTTATTGATTATCCTCTCCTACAGTTGTTCTTACATGATTTGGTTTTTTTTAAAATTTCCAGGTGAAAACTGGGATGACGATGACGGAGAAGATTCTGGCTAAGGCATCAGAGAAGTCACAAGTGGTCCCTGGTGATAACATTTGGGTTAACGTCGATGTTCTTATGACTCATGATGTTTGTGGCCCTGGTGCTTTTGGTATTTTCAAGAGAGAGTTCGGTGAAAAGGCTAAGGTTTGCTTCTTCTTGTTCTTTGGCTGATGTTGCTTTGTTTTGAGCTTGTTTGGGTTTTGGTGCATGGTGATCACAATGGACCTGGAAAGGTTTTTTTTGTGGTAGTGGTATTAGATTTCTAGAAATGATATTGGCTGTTGTTGGTTTACTATACAAAGTTAGAAGAGTCGTTAGTAGTTTTGAATCTTTGCTTTGATTATATTATGTTGCTTTGTTGTATTGTTGTCAGTTACTTGAGAAGCTTGTGTGTATTTTTTTCTTATACGCTGAAGGTTTGGGACCCGGAGAAGATTGTTGTTATACCAGACCATTACATATTCACGACTGATAAGCGTGCAAACCGCAATGTGGATATTATGCGGGAGCATTGCAGGGAACAGAACATCAAGTATTTCTATGATATCACTGACCTTGGAGATTTTCGGGTATGATGGTTTCGCTCATTCCATGGAGTCACTAAAGTCTGACCCTTCTATTTAAATTGATTCTATCTTGCCTGCATTTGGAATATGTGTAATGCTTTTTGTTTCTTGCCATCATCTGTAGGCTAATCCTGACTACAAAGGTGTTTGCCATGTGGCGCTTGCACAAGAAGGTCATTGCAGGCCAGGAGAGGTAATAGTCTCTTTCTCTGGATATGATTGGCTTTGTTTGTTTCTTTTCTAATTGATATATTTTCTTATTATAGGTTTTGGTAGGAACAGACTCACACACATGTACAGCTGGAGCGTTTGGTCAATTTGCTACAGGGATTGGAAACACCGATGCAGGCTTTGTGTTAGGCACTGGAAAAATCCTCCTTAAGGTTTGTATTATATATCTGATTCCTTTGGTTCTCTATGCTATATAGTTTTGCTAAATGGAAATCAGCGATGCCTGTTCAACTTGAAAAGAACTTTTAATATAGTTTTCCCCCTGTCAAATTTATATAACCAACTCTAGTTTCTGAAGTTCATATCGTGACTTCACAGGTTCCACCAACAATGAGGTTTGTCTTGGATGGTGAAATGCCCAGTTATTTACAAGCAAAGGATCTGATACTGCAAGTGAGTGTCATTTCTCTTACAGCACTTATCTCCTTTTCCAGCTTCTGATATCTAATACAGATCATTTTCAACAGTATTCTGAGGTCATATGCAACTTTTGATGTGTTCTAGTCATGTCTTTACGGAATTTGCTTATTTTATGAAGTCATTTTCCATTCTAAATTGATAGTTCAAAGCCTTTTTTGCCTTTTAATGTTTCCTATTTTGGAGTTCTGTCTGGTGTCTTTCATCTGAACGTTGAACGTGCTTCCAACTTTGCAGATCATTGGTGAAATTTCTGTTGCTGGTGCAACTTACAAGACGATGGAGTTCAGTGGCACAACTATTGAAAGTCTGACTGTAAGAAATTACTTTGTATTTCTGCATCATTGGTTCCTTCTCCTGTGGGAATAGATACAATAAATTTTGGCGTATGATGGCGTCACTGATTTAGTAATCCTTGCTTCAATCTGTTTTGGCTGCTAGATGGAGGAAAGAATGACATTGTGCAACATGGTTGTGGAAGCTGGGGGAAAGAATGGTGTCATCCCTCCTGATGCGACAACATTTAATTACATTGAGGTATGTATGCTGTCTTATTTTCTCCTACATCATTTTTCTTGACAAGTAAGATTGTGTTGAGGTATGTATACTCTTTTTCTTATATCTTTTGCAGAATAGGACATCTGTACCCTTTGAGCCAGTATATAGTGATGGAAATGCAAGGTATAATCACATGTTCCCTAAATTATAAACATTGGGCAGAGTAAATATGGATTTCTGGCATCTCTATATGAATTATTAGTGGAGCTGGAATTATCTCAGTACTCTGGATATGTAACACCACATGTTTCGAATCTACTATTCATATGAGTAATGCAACTTAAAAGAATCTCTTCAACTAATTTTTTTTGTCTTTTGGTTGAGGATTGCCTCTAATATCATCTCTCTGTAGTTTAACGTTTCCTTTTGTAATCATATTCTTACGTTCGTTTTGTTCCATAGCTTTGTGGCAGATTATAGATTTGACGTGTCAAAGCTGGAGCCTGTGGTGGCTAAGGTGGGTATATCATGGTTACCAAGTTAAACGTTTGAGTTATTTTTCCCAGTTCATGTAATTATAATTGATTTTTTCAATGTTTCTTTCAGCCTCATTCTCCTGACAACCGGGCTCTAGCAAGAGAATGCAAAGATGTGAAAATTGATAGAGTATACATCGGTTCTTGTACTGGTGGGAAGACAGAGGATTTTATGGCTGCAGCTAAACTTTTCCATGCAGCCGTAAGTTCCACTTGATTTTCTGTCTCTTAGTTGATATGCTTACCACCGTTTTACTCGATTTTGGGCAAGAGGCTTACAATCTTCAGATTTCAGAACAACCTATTTTCCTGTGTTCTTGATCTAAAGCAAAGACTACATCAAGTTGATATGTTTAAAACAGCGAGCAATAGTTTTCTTAACTATTTTGCAAGCATTTTTATGTGCTTTGTTTGTCTCTGGATGAGTCAGTTTTGCTGTTGATTCTTCATCCACGGTTCTTTTCTCTTCTCGGTCACCTCTTTCTGATTGCCGATTAGCTTCATGGGAAATCTGTTTGTGTATTTGCAGGGAAAGCAAGTCAAAGTCCCAACTTTCCTTGTCCCGGCTACTCAAAAGGTTAGCTATACATTTCAACATTGTTACTATCTCAACTGGTTTTTCTTGATTCTATCGTACAAAAATGCATTTTATCTATCTGGTCATGTCTTCAGGTGTGGATGGATGTGTATGCCCTCCCGGTACCTGGAGCAGGTGGAAAGACATGTGCCCAGATATTCGAAGAAGCTGGCTGTGACACACCAACCAGTCCTAGCTGTGGTGCCTGCCTTGGTGGCCCAGCAGACACCTACGCCCGTTTGAATGAACCTCAAGTACGCACCTCTTTCTTACCCTACTTATCCAATTATTTTGTGCTTCACCTATTCTGGAAAACGAGTAGATCGTGCGAACTCTATAGATGGTAAATCACTAGTAAAAAAACTAATCACTAACTGATTAGTTTGAATTAACTGATTTGTATCTTGTAATTGCGGTTCTTAGTCAATCTAGCGATTGCGAAGATGCTCATTCTGTCACAATTTCTTCTACAATTTCAGGTGTGTGTCTCGACAACGAACAGGAACTTCCCCGGTCGGATGGGACACAAAGAAGGGCAGATTTACTTGGCTTCTCCGTACACCGCTGCAGCCTCGGCTATCACTGGCCATGTCACTGACCCAAGAGAGTTCTTGCAGTAGGCCAATAATCGCTTTGTGTGAAAAATCCAAATGCCGCATCAAGAGAACATCGTTAAAATGGTGAGCATCTTCATGGTGAACTATATGTATGTATTTTCCTTATTACGTTGTTGAAATTAATAGTTTCAAACACTTTGTTGAACTTTTGTGTTTTGAGTTTGAAAGAATAAAGAGAGAGTTAGATAAGTCAACCCCTCTCTAATCTAATTTGATTGCACTGGTTATATGGTAAAACTTTTATGAACTAATATAATTTATTAAATTAATTTAAAAAGATATTAATTGTATAAAAAATTAATTGAATTAAAAATTAAATTTAAGATGAAAATTTATTAATTGATCGAATAATTTATATAAAAATTATAGTTCACTGTCATTTTAACAGTTTTAACACAAACTAAAAAAAAAATAATTTGTTTTTGTACTTTTGAAGTTGTATTACAAAAAATATCATTTAATATATAATAATTTTATTTCGAGATTAGAAATAGAATGCTTTGTTTAAATTTTATATTGAAATTCTTAAGTGATACATACACACAAAAATTTGAAAATAATATTTTTTATGAATGGAAAAAGTATTGAATATTAAAAACTAAATCATACGATATTTTATTTTATGAACGGAGAAAGTATTGAATACTCATTTAGATAATTCATCCAAGTAATCCATATATGAATGATGTATTTGGATGATATAGTTGGGTAGTGTTTGTTTTTATTTGTAGTATAATTTTTTTTTCAATCTTGAAATGTTCAATCAAATAGAAAAAATAAGACACAATTTCATATTTAAAATTGATTGGTGATAAAAAAAAATTAGGCTTAGAAATAACTGAATCAAAGCTGAATGAAGAGAAATTTGAATTCAATTGCTATGATACCATATTACAAAACAAGAGAAAAGAGATGTTGAGAGAATAGTTTGGTGTGAAAATATATTTTTTCACTATTCTTTCAACTTCTAAGCATCCATTGTGAAGTCTATATACATAAGCATAACATTGTTAAACCGGACAATCAAACCCTTTAAACCATATAGAACCAACACATGTACTTCAAAATCAATAATTTTATCTCGTGTTTCTACTTATACTTTTGAGATTTTTTTGTTTGAATACTTTTGAATTTATGATATTGTCTGCATAACATTGGTTTTTGGTCATTCGGCTAAATATATAGTGGTTACATAATTTATTTAATTCATATTAGTAATAACTTAGATTTCTTGTAACACTCGCCTCCTTATGGAAGTCGGTATGTTAGGTCGTCGTTCTCAGTTTTGTGGGTTGGACAGTCTGTTGGTCCCAATGGAAAAAATTTCCCAACTAAACATGAATTCACACTTCCAATCCTCTTGACATCACAAAAAAAATAGAAAGGATTGAATAATTTAAAAGACTCAGCGAAGATAAGCCTTATAAACTCATAAATTCAGCATAAACAATACACAATTCACAAATCTATAAGTCTAGAAACAAGCAGCAAAATAGTGCATATTCCATTCACATAACAAGCAAGAGAGGCAACATATCCATGAGGTCAACCATCTCCGATCCAAAGAACTTACCACGCCCAAGGGTCACATACCTACCATCGGAAGCTTGGTGCCTGTAAAAAATGACTTGTAATAAGGCTCTAAAGTCATCAATACTAAGACAATAAATTCTTAGCAATTATATAGAATAATATATATACATATAACATCATCCAAGACAACATAATAGGGTGTATAATAAGATACCATATGACTCATACAGCTTATCTCATGAGTATGCTCGGTTTAACCATAGATAACAAAGAAGGAAGTATGAAATGATTTTGAAAGAAAGAGCAGCTGAGTCCTCACCTTTACGTACTGTAAAGGGATTCATGGCCAGATCAAAAATACGGGCCTTTCAAGGACGACGACACATCAAGAAGCTAGGGTTTTGGAATCTAAAGGAGGAACTCCTTGAATATGAGCGAAAACTTAGTTTATGAAATCTTTATCTTAGGAACCAAGATACCATTGTAACACTGAACCAAAGGAAGCACATAGAAAATGATTTTCGCTGGCTCAGGCAAGAGAGTCTTTTCTGCGACAACGATCCAGGGTCAAATGGTACACAGAAGGTGATTCTAACTCTGCTTTTTTATCGCTCAATTTGATCAAGACAAGGACATAACCAAATCATTTTCCTTCTCGATGGTAATGACATTGTTCTGGATTCAAAGGAGAGTGTAAAACAGCATGTGGTGGAGTTCTTCGAAAACATGCTAGCATGGCAAACGGTTGCGACAAACACATCCCATGAGGATATAGATGCAGCACGGATGCAGCTCTTGTTCCTTATAGATGCAGCACGGAGGCTGCAGGGATTTTATCAGCGCCGTTCACACCCATTGAAATCCAAAAAGCGTTTTTCTCTCTACCAAGGAATAAAGCTCCAGGCCCTGATACGTAACTAACTAAGTTCTTTACACACCATTGGAATGTTGTGGGAAAGGATATGATTGATGCCGTTTCCGAATTCTTTACATCTTGACAGATTCTAAAGTAGTGGAATACAACTATGATAAAATGCAACAAAGAGTTCAGAGTTCAAGCATATCTCATGTTGCAACACAATGTATAAAGTGGTGTCAGAGCTACTCCCAAGCATAATCTCAAATACTCAATCTGCGTTCATCCCAGTACGACTGTTGGTTGAAAATGTGCTGCTGGATACGGAATTAGTCCAAGGATACAACTGGAAAGCAATTTCAAAGAGATATATGCTGAAAGTGGACCTCAAGAAGGCTTTTGATTCTGTGAACTGGGATTTTTTTGTAAACACTATGGTTGCTTTGAACTCTATTTGGGATCCTCATTTTGGTCAACCGGCTGTGGAATTTAGTCAAGGCGGTGCTCTTCGACCAGTGAATATAGCTTATTCTGGTGTTTATCAGTGGTGGTATACAATCAGTTTACGTACTAATTTCAATTCTTGCATGTTTGAGTAGTAGCATATTGTTTTATTAAAAACGAGCAATATATGCTTCTTTATCTTGTCCAATTTGTAATGCTGGTCAGACAATGCACAACGACAACCAGATTCTCTGTCTCCATTAATGGCGAGTTGTGTGGGGTTTTTAAAGGATCAAAGGGCTTGAGACAAGGTGACCCATTTCTCCTTACCTCTTTGTATTGGCAATAGAAGTGTTTTCTCAATTGTTGAACTCCAAGTTCAATGGCGGCAATATTGGTTACCATCCTAAGGCGAAAAGCCCTCACATGATTCACCTAGGTTTTGCGGATGATGTTATGGTCTTTTTTGATGGTGAAAAAAGCTCTTTGGAGAGTAATGGGGGTACCTTAAATTATTTCTCAGCTTGGTATGGTTTAACAATGAATTGGAATAAGACAAATCTCTTAACTGCAGGCTTAACCCATGACGAAACCTACAACATATCCAGTCTAGGCTTCTCCCTTGGTTCTCTGCCTATCAGATATTTGGGTCTCCCGTTAATGTATAAAAAGCTAAGGATTGCATCACAAGTCGGTTTACCACTTGGTCAGCTTGGACGTTGTCTTTTTCTGGACGTAAGCAACTAATCTCGTCTGCCATTTACAGTTCTGTCAACTTCTGGATCTCTGCGTTCAAACTTCCAAAAGGTTGCTTAAAGCAGACTGAAAGTTTATGTGCAAGATTTATGTATTATGTTAATATTACTAGAAAAGCTCTGGCTAAAGTTTCGTGGAAGCATGTATGTTACCTAAGGAAGAGGGAGGCCTAGGCATTAGACTTGCTAATGTTTCGTGGAAGCATGTCTGCACACATGGACTGCTTTCTTTTATTGGATGGGATCTCGACATGCAAGGTGCCCGACAGTATTGCGCAGATTGGTATCACAAGCAACAATGTACATGTTATGGAGAGAACAGAACAACATGTTTCACAATAACAACTCCACACCGCCCCACACTATCTTCAAAGTGATTGATAGCCTTATAAGAGTCACGATTCTGGTCTGGAAGAACCACAAGCAATTCAGGGACCTAATGCAAGTTTGGCTCCCTTATGACTAAGAAATTCCCTCAGCTCTTAATGTATTAGGTTTCTCTTGTTTTTTATATTTTTTTGGGCAAGAGACTAACTCTCGTAATAGTTTTTTTGTAAAGTTTAATTATTGTTTGATAATAAGAATTTTAAGTATGGATTTTGAAGATTAACAACGAAAATCAACTGAATCTAAGTATCTAACGTAGATCAACATGTGATATGAGTGTAGTTTACGTTTCTAAGCAAGTACAACTATGGTTTCTCACAAGAATAGAGTTCCACTTTAGCTTTTACTTTTTCTAGTTTTTTTATTTGGATCTTAGATACTAGAACTTGTTTCGAATCAAACTGGACTACCCATATAAGATTAAAAAGTAGTTATAATAAATCGGCTTTCGTTCAATACGAAAACTACTAACGTCTCAGTTCACAGAACTCAAGTTTCTCCTTATCTCTTTGTATTGCTATGGAAGTGTTTTCTCAATTGTTAAACTCCAATTTCAGTAGGGACGATATTGGTTACCATCCTAAGGTGGAAAACCCTCACGTTACTCACCTAGCTTTTGGGAATGATATTATCGTCTTCTTCTATGGTGAAAGAAGCTCTATGGAAAGTATTCAGGATACCTTAAATGACTGCTCAGCTTGGTCTGGATTAACAATGAATTGGGATAAGACAAATTTCTTCACTGCAGGCTTGACCTAGGACGAAACCTACGACATATACAGTCTTGGTTTCTCGCTTGGTTCTCTGCCTATCAGATATTTGGGTATTTCTTTAATGTATAGAAAGGTACGGATTGCAGATTACATGCCTCTTTTGGATCAGATCACAAGCCGGTTTACCTCTTCGTCAGCTTGGATGTTGTCTTCTTCTGGACGTAAGCAACTAATCTCATGTCATTTACAGTTCTGTCAACTTCTGGATCATTGCGTTCATACTCCCAAAAAGGTTGTTTAAAGCATATTGAAAGTTTATGTGCGAGATTTCTGTGGAATTATAATATTACTAGGAAAGCTATGGCTAAAGTTTTGTGGAAGCATGTCTGTTTACCTAAGGAAGAGGGAGGCCTCTGTATTAGACTGGCTAAAGTTTCGTGGAAGCATGTCTGCACACATGGACTGCATTCTTTTCTTGGAGGGGATCTCGGGATGCAACGTGCCCGACAGTATTGCGCAGATTGGTATCACAAGCAACAGTATACATGTTATGAAGAGAACGGAATAACATGCTTCACAATAAAAGCTCCACACCGCCCCACACTATCTTCAAAGTGATAGATCGCCTTATAAGAGACATGATTCTGGTCCAGAAGAACCATACGCAATTCAAGGACCTAATGCAAGTTTGGCTCCCTCAAAACTAAGAAATTCCCTCAGCTCTTAATGTAATACGTTTCTCTTGCTTTTTCTATTTTTTTGGGCAAGAGACTACCTCTCGTAATTGTTGTTTGTAAAGTTTACAAACCGTATCATTTTCTCAATGAAATTGACATACTTATAAAAAAATAATCAACTTCTATATATCTAAGGCGGAAAACCATATAGGAGTTATTATTGTTCGATAATAAGAATTTTTGTTATGTTTGACAGTCAACATTTAGTGTTCTAAGCTGGTTAACCGGGTCGGTTCTAGTTTAGTGGTTCACGAGTCAATTGATTTCAACTGACTCACGAGTCAATTGATTTCAACTGGGTTTGTTGTTGAGTTTGTTAGTTGGTTCAGGGTGTACCGGTTTCTTCTAGATATATGAAGAGAAAGCTGAGAGAGAGAGTGACGAGTGTTGAGGTTAGAGAGATTGTGAGTGACTGAGATAGTAGCTTGAGCAATTTCTTGTTGATCTGGATGTATCTTTCTCGATTCTTCATTAGTGGATTCTTTTGCTTGTGCCGTCAAGCACCCAGATGTACGGATTCTCATCTTGGTGTTACTTGTTTTCTGTTCTTGTGCTGGATTTCTTGTTCTGTGATTGCAGGTTCTATTAGTTATTCGAAGTTCAACAATTTTAAATATAGATTTTGAAGATTTACAACCAAAATGAAGTGAATTTAAATATCTAACGTAGTTCAACGTGTGATATGAGTGTAGTTTCAGTTTCTAAACAAATATATCTATGGTTTGTCGCAAGAATAGAGTTTCATTTTAATTTTTACTTTTTCTAATTTTTCGATTTGGATCTTAGATACTAGAACTTGTTTCGAATCAAACAGGATTACCCATATAAGATGAAAAGTACATATAAAATAATAAATCAGCTGTCGTTCAATACAAAAATTATTGATGTCCTAGTTCATCGAACCAGGCCAAAACTACAAGAGAGAAAAATCAATATTTGTTGGGCAAGACACAATAAAAGGATGATAATATTAGCATATTATTGTGACTTTTCGTTTTATCTTGCTTTTGTTCAATTTATGATACTATTTTTAGACTTTGCCATTTCGTGTGGCATAAATGAAACCAACAACACACGCACTTACCCAGGACGTGTATTATATACTTCGACACATGTTGAAACGTTGACATTTCCTCTCACAGGACCAACGTTACGACTCTTAGTTTTTTTTTCTTTTTCGTAAGTGACATCTTAAGTGGGTCATATTTAAATGTAGTGCAAGACAGAAACCATAAACCATATATATATATATATATATATAATCAGCTTTGATTGGTCAGGTAGGAAAGCACCTAAATATTATAATATGGATCTTTTCTCGATTCAACAGATTTAACGGACACTATAGTTTTTAGCAAAATCGGATTAACGGACCATAAAATCTATAAGATTCAACCAAACATCACACTGTTTCTCCTGAATTTACAATGTCTTCTCACTAATACCAGAAATAACGAATCAGCTGTTACCAAACTATCTAAATAAATTATCTACCTTATTATGTAGGGATCCAATTTTCTACACAAACTCTCGAAATAGAATGCTGTACCGCATTCCCAAAACTTACATACTACTAAAACAAAAATATCCGGCATAAACCATATTTGACGGTACTCTATTTTATTTTACTGACTCTAAACCATATTATACATTTAAGAAGCATCTATTATAGAAATACAATTATATATGTACGTACACAAACATGAGTTGTTTTCTTCTGCGTCTTTGTTAGTTACTTTTAGATATTACATTTTTCCCACGTTTTAATATTTTACTATTAAAAAGAAAACATATTATAGAAACAACAAAGGAAAAAAAATAGCGAACTTTTTTTCTTTTTTTTTGGTACAAAAATAACTAACATGTTAAAATAAAAACTTAAATAAGCGGTAAGCATGGAATATATACCACATATATTATGTAAATACTATTGTGTACATAGTGATCAAGCCTATGTGTACATACACAAGCTTTTGTTTTTTTGTTTTTTTGTTTTTTTCTTCTGCATCTGTGTTAGTTACTTTACATACCAACATTATATTCGCACGTTTTAATATTCTTACTGATAAAAAAACGAAGTTGTAAGGTTATAAAACAAAGAAAGAATGCAATTCATTACCAAAAGAAACAAAGAAGACAGTGCAATTAAACAGTCAAGTCACTGAACAAAAAATAGAAAAGAAATGTTTCTGCTTCTGAAGCCTCTCATCTTCTTACACGATCTATCTCTTGCCTTCCTCTCGGTAATGATAATATAGCCAAAATAGATTATGTATCATTGTTTTTATTTTGGTTTTTTTTATAGATTTTATAGGCATCAAATTGTTTTTTGGTATTTGCGTTTAATATGTTTTTTTTTTCATTTTTCTAACATTATCCCACTTCTTTGTGGTTTGGCAATCATGGAATTTAACTCATAAATTAAGGTTAAAAAAAGAATTAAATGCATTTTTCTCCAAACAAATTCAACACCTCTAATATTTTCTTATTTGTAAACGTATAAGTCAAGCGCAAAATATAATAATAAAATTTTCGTTTGCATATAACATTAAGACTCATGTAAACGCAATTGCAGAATATTCGTTTGAAACAATCAAAATCATGGTGTATTATGTAAATCTCCTTCTCATTGGTATATTGTTCTTGTCTTTCTCATTGGAACATAACAAACATATTCTCATACACTTCAGTTTTGGTCCAATTTGCTTACGCTAAGATTGGATTTTTTTATTCTGTCTATGCATTAGTTCCACGGAGAAAGCCTTAAAGCATCAGTGGATGGTTTGGGGATAAGCATGAACACTATGTGGTGTTCTACGAGGAGTGTAGCCATAGTTCCAGTGTTCAAGTGTCTAGTAGCTATGTGTTTGATCATCTCACTCTTAGTTTTCATAGAGAGTGTTTACATGAACCTCGTAATACTCTACGTCAAGTTGTTTAACCGCAAACCAGAGAAAGCCTACAAATGGGAGGCAATGCAGGAAGATATGGAGCTAGGTCACCAGAACTACCCAATGGTTCTTATCCAAATCCCAATGTACAACGAACGAGAGGTTCAAATTTACTAATACTCTTACCTATCTCTTTATAATATATATGTCTATGTAACATTTACTTAAGATTTAGGACTTAAGACCAAACATTTCGGTGAAAAGTTAAACTTTTAAAAACAAAATAGTGAAAAAGTTGGCTCCACTATTTGAGTGGACTAGCAGAATCTCTCTAGAACACACCCATAAATAAAACTCACACGTGATCAATCGATTATCATGTGTCCTTTTCCATAATCTTTTGTGCAAATAACAGTGACTCCACTCGTTAGTCTCTAGCTATGTCTTGTCAACATATACATCACACTAGATGTTGTCTCATATGTCAGCTAGCATATAAGTTGATCGTTTTTTTTACAAACTTCTTTAATGTTTGATATAGCTTTTAATTATGTTTATTAACAACTTTTTTATGAACTTTCAGGTGTTTGAATAATCTATAGGTGCAGCATGCAGACTTATATGGCCATCGGACAGACTAATCGTTCAAGTTTTAGACGATTCTACCGAGCCAGATATCATGGTTCGTTCTTAAACTCTATGGTCAGAACATGGAAACTTATACCAAACTTACACTAGGAAAACAAAATCTTATACCAAAATTAACAAATTATAAATATTTTGAACACTAAACTTTAAACCCTGAAAACTAAAATTTAGACTTGAAATTCTTCTTTGAAAAACACATAATATAAATTTTAATATATTGAACCTGAATTACAGTATAACATTTATAAATTAATATGTCAATTAATTAGTAAAAAATTATGGTTTTGAATAAAGTTTTCGATCTATCTAATATTTCTATTAACTAATATATTGCTAAATTAATACAATATTGTAATCTTTTTAACGATATTAACTTTTTTAGAGGTTTTAGTGTATACCATTATTGAATATTATTGAGTTGATTGTATGCATTATACATGTAGAAAAATAATTAATAACAATAAATTAAATTTCAGGAACTGATAAGCATGGAGTGTGCAAAATGGGCATCAAAAGACATAAACATAAAGTATGAGAGGCGAGACAACAGAAATGGCTACAAAGCTGGAGCTCTTAAACATGGCATGATGCACAGCTATGTCAAGCAATGCAGCTATGTGGCTATCTTTGATGCTGATTTTCAGCCCGAGCCGGATTACCTTCAACGCACCATCCCTTTTCTTATCCACAACCCTGACCTCGCTCTAGTCCAAGCCCGGTGGAAATTTGGTACGGTACATAATCTTGTATATACATAACATCAATTACATGCACAAGATCATGGTGGTCCAGTGGTTGAAAGACTCATCCCTGGATTGGGAGGGGGGGACTGGTTCGAGTCTCTCCGTTACGACTTCCATCATGGTTCATGGTTCATGGTTGACCACTGAAGTTGCCTTACATGGCAACAAAAACACATGTCTTTCGATAGGTTCCGGGGATTGGTCTTGGCTTTCGTTTAGAAAATTTTGGTTAAAGAAACTAAAAGGCATATTAATAAGTTTTGAGATAAACCTTGATGTGGATGGAGTTCGTGATACATATGATTCTATCATGCAGTAAACGCGAACACATGTTTGTTGACGAGGATGCAAGAGATGTCTCTCAACTACCATTTCATGGCAGAGCAACAATCTGGATCCACAAGACATGCTTTCTTTGGCTTTAATGGTAAATAAAAACTTTACACTAAAACAATTTTGTTTAAAATATTTTATAGTAGGAATAGTTTCACGCATTGCATGAATTTGATTTTTACATAGTTAAATACATAATATTTTGTTTGTAAACATATAGCAGATAATCTTTCAAGTATTATTTTTTAAAAAAATATATATAAATATAGTTTTACAATTTATTAAAAATTTTACATTTTTATCATTCATAAAAATAGTTTACAAAGAATAAAATAATATCCGGTACTATTAGTTTTATTATTAAAAATGATTAAAATTATGTATTCACAAGTTTATTTTTACTTTTCTCAAATAAACTTAACTTTAGTTATTGAAAAGTGACTTTTTCTTCTTTTTTTTGTATTAAAATTTGGAAATAATCTTCTTAAAGCATTTTGGTTAAGATTTTAGTTTCAAAAAATATTGCATTGTATGATGTGTCTGATTCTATTGTTGTCTAGAAAAGAAAATAATGAATGTTTAGTTAAGGTAACTAATATTATTGGGATAGAAGTTCATATAAATCTTTTTTACCATTATTATTTGTTTGTAATATTTGAAAATAAGTACTAACGTTTTGTCATGTTATATACTGAAATTTTGTTGTTAACATAAGATATATGATATTATTTATTTTCTATAAATTTAATTATGATAAATACATATTTTAAATTAGGCACTGGGTGTCTGAGACACGTAAAACATTTCGATGAAAAAATGATCATAAGTTCGTAGGATACATGTCAGTCTCTTAAAACTTATTTTTAGGAGAAATATTAAAATAATACAAAAAATAAATTATATAAACAACAAAATGAAAGGAAGAAAATATGAACAAATGTAAAATTATAAAGGATTCATGAGAACCTTCAAAAACTTGGGTTTGTGAGAAATCTTATTTTCTTATATAGGATATAATTAGATAATATGATTTATATATGCAGGAACGGCGGGAGTATGGAGAATCGCAGCGATGGAAGAAGCCGGAGGATGGAAAGACCGGACGACCGTAGAGGACATGGATTTGGCAGTTCGTGTTGGTCTTCTCGGCTGGAAGTTTGTTTTCATCAATGATGTCGAGGTACTTTCTTTTCTTTCTTTTAATTTATATAGATGCATGCAATATTTTCGCAGGACTGCATTTGTTTTAAACGACGATTTTTTTTTGTGTTTAATAGTTTTGCGTTTACATGCACACAAACTTTAAACAAAATTTAAAATTTTTAAGAAAAAAATAATTTCATTTTTGCCTAAAATATTTTTGAAAAATATAAATGCTAATATATTTCAGATGAATAATAAAATAGCGAAAGAGCCGAATAATGAAATGGTGGAATCAATAGAATAAGAACAATCAGATGCTGAGTAAATTTTAAAAAGGGTAAATTTGTAGAATAACAAAAAAAATCAGATTTTTAGAAAGAGGGTAGAGAAGGATAGGAAGAGAGGAAGGGTGAATAGGGGTCAACATTGTTAAATAACTAATTTATTTTTTCTTTTAGTCATCCAATGCAATTTCCCCTTTTAAAAATTGAGAATTGTTTTCTTTTTTTTATAGAAAATGCCAAAAAAATTACTATTTAGTATATTATAATCATTGTAAAATAAAAATAATTGCGATCGTAGGTGAAAAGCGAGCTACCAAGCCAATTCAAGGCATTTAGATTCCAGCAACATCGGTGGTCTTGTGGTCCAGCCAATCTCTTCCGGAAAATGTCGATGGAACTTATTCACAATCAGGTTTTTTACAACTTTTATTTCATCTTTAGACGCACATTTTGCACAAGTCCCAACTACATTCGTTCTTTGTTGGCTTACCATTAGGACAATTTAAAAAGGGGGACAAGTTTCATATTTCAATTTCTATTCATTGGCAAACGAACAAATATAGAAAACTAAATGATTGGCCATCTCAGTATCAATTGAAGTCCCAACTACATTCGTTCTTTGTTGGCTTTATTTGGACAATTTTAAAAAGGGGACAAGTTTCGTATTTCAATTTCTATCCACCGGAAAACGAACAAATATAGAAAACTAAATAATTGGCCATCTTACTATCAATTGGAGTCTCTATTTCATTATATTTCATTTGGGTTTAGAAATGTGAAATCTTATGTCATTGTGGGTTCTGAGATTTTAGGGGTTATAAATATTGTAATAATTAAAAAATTAGGGACATAATATAATAACATTTATATATACTGATTCGTTAAAGTTTGAAGGTCAAGATATTAGACTATGTCCATGACCAGTCTTCACTGTATTAATGTGTTTTGATATTCTCTCCGTTTAACAAAGAATGTCATTTTACAGTTTTTCACACATATTAATAAATTAATCTAAAACTCTATTTTACTATTTATTCATACACTAAATATTTTTTTTCTAATTAATACATTAAAACAACATGGTTAAAAATAGATTTTTGTTTAAAATTCTGCATTGAAAATATAAAATAACACTCTTTGTAAAACAAAATTACAACTTTAAAATTATACTTTTTATGAAACAGATGCAGTATTGTCTAATAGTGTTTGATATACAAATAGCCAGTTTTAGGCATATGTAAGATATGTTTCTGCACAAGCTTTGGGACGAACCATAAAAAAAATTGCATATTTTAGGGTTGATATATTCACAGGTCAGTTCAGAATTGAGGGTTGTTGAACCAAGTGGAACAAAAGATCGAGATTTTCTTTTATTTCTACAATCAAGTAAGAGGAAAGTATGATTTATAATAATAACCATAAGCTAATTAAACACTTATTATAAACAGAAAGTGAAGATTTGGAAGAAGTTTTACGTAATCTACAGCTTCTTTTTCCTACGGAAGATCATAGTTCACTTCTTCACTTTCTTCTTCTACTGTGTCATTCTTCCTACAAGTGTCTTCCTTCCCGAAGTGAACATTCCGAATTGGTCAACTATATACGTTCCTTCTATCATCACCCTCTTAAGTATCATTGCCACTCCAAGGTTAGTACTACTTCTCACAACCACCAAATTTTTGTTCATCGATGTCTTAACCTTAGTTTATACCTTCGTACAATGAATTATTGGTATATATATATGCACATAGATCATTCTACCTCGTGGTGTTTTGGGTCTTATTCGAAAATGTAATGGCTATGCACCGGACCAAGGGAACATTCATTGGCTTATTCGAAGGAGAAAGAGTTAATGAATGGATTGTCACTGAGAAGTTAGGAGATACTCTTACCACTGAGTTACTCCCTCAGTTGCGAAAGCCTCGCTATGGATTTCTTGAAAGGTAAGCAAATAGAAACAAAATAAAGAAAATCTATTAGTTAACCTCAATCCTTACATGATATCACTCTTCATGGTTTCGGTCTAGTTATTTATTCACGATAGACTAGCAAAAATGTGTTTTGTGAAAAGATTAGAATGATTTGGGGAATGCCATCAATATACAATATACTTGATGCGGATTAAGAAAAATAGTTTAAAATTAAATTATAAAGAAAAACCAATTAGTTCAAAGTTAAGAACATACGTAGACAGACAATTTTTCGCGGATTTAGAGTTTAACGTTCGGGGTTAAGAGAGTTTTGATTTAGAGTTTTGGATTTTGGTTTTTAGTGTTTAACTTTTAAATTTTACTTTTAGAATATTGTATTAATTATTTAAAGAAATATGGTCTACTTTGTTTTGTTGCAGAGTAAATTCAAAGGAGATGATCATGGGTATATACATATTGTGTTGTGCATGCTACGACCTTTTCTTGGGGAAAAGCTTTTTATATCTATATCTCTTCATGCAAGCCACTGCCTTTCTCATCTCCGGAGTTGGTTTTGTTGGAACTTAACGTGTCTCATTTGAAAATCTTCTAGTCATAGACTGATATACAATAAATACGTGAAATAATCATTCTCATGTTGATATATGTGAATTAAATTTGTTTAGAATGATGTTAATTTTATGATGTTATATGATTTTCTTCCCAAACAATATTTTTTTCAACAATATTAAAAACCTAAACCGCCTTGGATAACAAAATATGATAGTTAAATATAAGCATTATGTGCTAATTTGTCTGTCTTTGTATTGTTTGCACGTGAAATCAGTGAGAGTGGATATTTTGAAGAACTCTTTACGTTTGTGAAACTGTTCTAGATGAACTGAGAAAACATGTCATTTCAGTGGTTTAAATACTAACTTCATCAGTTCCAAAGTTCCAAATAGTATGTTGCAAAAGTTAATTATGTTTGTCGAAATGTAATCATATATACCATAGTCCAGATTAGCACTTCAAATTCAGCATGCAATGGTGATAAATTGCTTCTGATATTTCTTGCCCCCCATCAATCTGTCAAATCTTTCTTGACTTCTGAACACTCCTTGTCTTAAAAACTGATCGGTTTCTTTCTATGAGGCATCTATATCGCTTTATCGTCCATTTTGAATCAAATTAGGCACCCTTGTAAATTCCACGAGTCGGGTGAATCTGTGGTAAATCATTAATCCTAGATAATTAAGTTTTTTCCCATAGTAGTGATTCTGTCTCTGCAATCCTTAGAATTTCTCGGGGATCCCTACCAAAATTATTATATAGTTTATTATTTCTACTTTTCCAGAAATAGTGTAAAATCCATGAGAATTGTCGATTTAAATTATCTAGAGGAAGCATCCAGAACAAATAGTTTGTATTTGAAAATACCGATGATATAGAAAACACTCACATGTTGAATGAAAGCTGTGAAAGAGCCCATGTTATTATCCAGTGGCATGACACTCAAATAATACATGATTAATTTTTTTTTTTTCTTTGTCCCACAACACTTACATTGCAGTTTCCAACAGCATTTTGTTAGTGAATTTTGATGGGGATAAAAAAGACAATCCTAACATGTAATATACATATACTAAATTAGGCACTTGTATACGTGGAATTTCATATTGTATAACTAACAAAATAGAAAGCAAAAGCAGATCACTTGTGAAAATAAAAAATGAGATTGAGAACACCAATATGAAATCACTCACCGATAAAGAACCTAAATGGCATCAACCCATTTATCAGAATTAACATCTTTCATGGCTTGTGAATAAGAAACCTGATCTTTACTATCCCATTTTCTAGATTCTATTTGATAAAGCACATAGTCATCAGAAATAGCATCTCTTCTCTCATGAGTTGATCTTCTTAATGTTGGTCCTTCTTGTGGTTCAAGAGCATTATTGGCGATATTTTCATCATGGAGTGGATAATCATTCACTTTGTTTTCCTTATTGTTTAACGGTTCAACAACTGGAAGATTCCAAAAATTCGGAATTGAGGGCAGTGAGATATTAATCCTAATTTCATGAATGACCACATCTTGGACTTTATCACTCCCACTAATTCGCCATTCTCATAGAATCTGGCATTACTGTTTTCTACTATTCTCGTTCTATGGGATGGACAATAGAATCTTTATCCTTTAGTTTTATTAGGGTAACCAATAAAGAAACCACTAACCGTTCTGAAATTTAATTTCTTTTCATGTGGATTGTATATTTTTGCTTCAGCTGGACATCTCCAAACTTGGAGGTGTGACAGACTAGGTTTTCAGCCTTTCCACAGTTCAAAAGGAGTCTTTGGAACTGCTTTGCTAGGAACCCTATTCAAGATATATACTGCAGTATGTTATGCATCCATCCACAAGGATATATGCAAGTTAGCATAATTCATCATGGATCTAACCATTCCCATATAAGTACGATTTCACCTTTCAGCTACACCATTTTGCCATGGAGAACCATGCATTGTGTACTGTGCAACGATTCCTAATTTTTGGAGAAGTTTAGCAAATGGTCTATAATGTTGTCTTGTTTCATCATATCTGCAATAAAACTCACCACCTCTATCTGACTTAATGATTTTCACCTTTCTATCTAATTGCCTTTCAACTTCAGTTATGAACACTTGGATAGTATCAACAGATTGAGACTTTTCATGCAATAAATAGATATAACAATAACGTGAATAATCATCAATAAAGGTAATAAAATATTTTTCACCTCCAAAAGTTGAAACATCAAATGGTCCACAAATATCTATATGTATGATTTCAAGAAGCTGTGTACTTCTTTTGGCTCCTCTTTTAGTGTGTTTAGTTTGCTTACCCTTAATGCAATCTATACACTGTTTATGATTAGTAAAGTCAAGAGTTGGAAAGACTTCATCTTTTACCAATCTCTTAATTCTTGTACTGAAAATGTGTCCCAGCTTTTTATGCCCAAAAATACGAGTCTTTTGCACATGTTTTATGCTTAAGCCCATGTTTATCTTGCAGGGTGAGATGTGTTTCAAAATATTGATCAGCCAAAATTAACTTATAAAAGCCATCAACTAATATTCCAGAACCAATATGATTAGAGTTCAGAATTAAATTGAAACAACCATCTCCTTGAGTTGATTTAAAACCAGCCAAATCAAGTTTGCTTAATGAAACTAAATTACGAGAAATAGATGGAACATAAAGAGTTTGGGAAAAATCCAAACAAAATCCAGTCTTCATAATGAGATGATAAGTGCCAATAATCCACTCTTCGCTGTGTCATATATGTTCGAAAAGTAAATGTATATTATTTCAAATAATTTAATGTTATTATTTTAATTAGACATGTGATTTCGGGTATAAAAATTAGAAACGGTTATGTTATTCACTATTTAGGTATATTGAGTTTTATTTTTATGTTTTGGCTAAGATTAAATTAAATTATTGATTAAACATGTTTACAAGATCATTGTACAAACTTTCAGATACATACGAGGAATGATGCATTTAGTTAAACATGTATATTGGATTTTATCTATTCCTCCAAAATAAACCATAATTTTTTTCCTATTAGACTAAAATTATTTAATTTTAAAAAAATTATATTTAGTCCGATTTTTTGTCTTAGATTTTTAAATATATTTTCGTAATATTTATACAATTTTTTCTATGTTGTTTTGAGAAAATATTAGGAAAAAAACTGAAGTGTTGATCGGTTTAGAGTTGCATAAATAAACCAAACCGGTAATCGTTTGAAAACTCATGTACATAACTGCTACGTCAATAGGTGTGGACAATAGGATATTACTTGCGTAGATATGTCCACATGGACACACCTACGTAGAAGATTGTACTTTTTGTATATCATAAAACCAACAGGTATCCTTTAGAGCTGCACACGCTAGACTGCGTGGTCATATCCACGTGGACACACTTGACCACCAGTTTTCATCTATAAAACTGCCACTTCTTTCACTTTGTGGTCATGTCTACGTGGACGTCAAAATTGACCACAAATTAACCAAACGGACAACAAAATACCCAACAATTTAACACGCATTATTATAATGTCTGGAGTGTAATACACATCGCAACATTTTTTCATCTTTCATGAAACGTACATTTTTTTAGATAAAGTATTTGTGGACAAAAGAATCATGGATAACATATGATAAACAAGAATCATATAATTTTTTTGAATACATGGTTACTTTGGAGAGACAAGTTTTGTATGTAAATCATTTTAGTTCTTAATATAAGTCTTCGTTTGTTACAAGGCATTATAAGATTTCGAGTTTAGGAAAAAATTAAAATTATATAAAATCTTATAATTACAAGAAAATAATTGATGAGATGAAGATTGAAGAAGAAAAATAAAATAATTGATGAGATGAAGTGAGAAGAAAAAGAAAAAATTAAGAAGATTGGGAAAAAGAAAGAGAAAAGTGAAAAGAAGAAAGAAAAAAAGCCTAAAAGAAGAAAGAGAAAGAATGGCAAAATTGATTTTTTATTACATCAAAGTGTTTCATTCATCAAAAGTGTATTTTTGTAAAAGAAGAGTTAAAATTGTTGTAGAGTGTAACACTCTTATCTAAAATTATGTAAAATCTTATAATTACAAGAAAATAATTGATGAGATGAAGATTAAAGAAGAAAAATAAAATAATTGATGAGATGAAGAAAAAGATAACACTCACTGTGGCTTGAACCCCCAACCTCATACTTAGAGAAGTGAAGCGCCATATCCACTAGACCATGGCTGCTCCATATTGTTTTAAGCCACTCTAATGATATATATAATGATTTCGATATTGTTTTTTGCAAACACCGTCTAGACATGACGGTTTAACTGCCGGTTATAATTATAAAAATTTTAGTCTTAAGTATTTTGATAATGATTTTTATAATAAAATATTTATGTTTTGGGATAAAATATATCAAAAATTTGCCGTTAGTCAAAGTTGGATTACGGGTAACAGTGTTAAGTTTGGGTCTGAAATTTAAATTTTTTTGGACTCTGGATTGAAATTCGCACTGGTCCATTGTTTGAGTATTAAAAAGCACGATAGATTTTGTTCGGGTTGAAATAGGCCGTTCTCCCGGAAAAAGAAAGACAAAAGTGAGAAGAAGAAAGAAAAAAAATAAAAAAAGCCTAAAAGAAGAAAGATAAAGAAAGAATGGCAAAATTGATTTTTTATTACATTGTTTCATTCATCAAAAGTGTATTTTTTGTAAAAGAAGAGTTAAAATTGTTGTGGAGTGTAACACTCTTATCTAAAATTATATAAAATCTTATAATTACAAGAAAATAATTGATGAGATGAAGATTGAAGAAGAAAAATAAAATAATTGATGAGATGAAGTGAGAAGAAGAAAAAGAAAAATTTAAAAAATTAAGAAAAAAAGAGAAAAGTGAGAAAAAGAAAAAAAGTTTAAAAGAAGAAAAAGAAAAAAGAATGGTAAAAGTGATTTTTCACTCCATCAAAATGTCCTATTTATCAATGTCCTATTTATCAAAGTATGTTTTTTGTAAAAAAGAGTTAAAAGTGTTCTATACCGTAACACTCTTATCTAAAACCGAAATAGAAAAAAAGAAAACAAATCGAACTGTATACCCGAATGCGTAAATAACTCGCATAATATCAAAAGCCTACCTGAAAAATAAAAAGCCAAGAGCCCAACGCAAAACTAAAACTAGTCATCGTGACTCGTGAGTTTTCAGTTGCTTCCAGTCCCAAACTCTCCGGCGTGTCGCCGGTTCTGTTTCACTTTCACCGACTTTCGCTCTTCTGATTACGTGCCGGCATATGTCTCTCTCGTCGGAATCAACCGTCCCTACGGTTAGCACCGTCACCGTATCCTACTCAGAGCTCAAGGTAAATCCTAAATTGTCTTTGAGCCGAAATCATTTGCCTTCTCTGCGTTCGGTTTTGTCTTCTGAAACTCTTTCAATTGATCGTTTTTAGGACAGCAACATAGATTTGTCTGCGAGGATTGAACAAGGTTTTGGACCTAATGGACTAGGAATCCTTACGGTTAAAGATGTATGTAATCACTTCTTACACCATAGTTTGCATACAATCTTTAAAGATCGTATTTTTTTTTTCAGTTTGTAACAAGTTAAAGATTACAACTTTGATTCTTCTTCTAGGTTCCAGGGTATTCTGTTTTACGTCAGAATCTACTTAGGCTTGCACCTAAGTAAGTTTTTGCGTTTGTGTCGCTGATTGATTCAAATTAAAGATTAGATTTTTTTTTCCTATTCCTCTCTAAGGATGTGTTTCCTTTTCCTCTGCAAAAGGTTAGCTGGTCTTCCTGAAGAGGTGAAGAGAGAGCTTGAAGATGCTCATAGTAGGTAAAGAATACGATCTTGTTAGGTTTATTTTGTTACTTATGATCTTTGTTTTATGTTTTTTTTTACAATTTCTTCTCTATTTTTTGTTTCTCTTCTTAGGTACAATTTTGGTTGGAGTCATGGCAAGGAGAAACTTGAATCCGGGAAGCTTGGTGAGCTTTATATACACTGTTGTATTGCTGCAACATTGCTAAAGAAAGCTTTTTTTTCTTACATCCTGTTTGGCAACTGCAGGAAGTTATACCATTGAATCGGTTTTATAATTTCTTTGGCTTGCTCTGATGAAAGTACTTCAAAATAAAGTTTTGGTATTGTTTGTGTAGACATGTTGAAGGGTTCTTATTATGCTAATCCTCTCCAAGATGTACCCACAAGTGCTTCGTCTGAAATGCAGCGGTAAATAACTCCAGTGTCCGTAGTTTATGTTTACAAAATATTTGGCTTATTCTGTGTTATGTATACATGAACTATCTGTTCTTGTCTGCAATTAAAGTAACAGACCTCTTCTCTTTATTATTCGTTATTTTACTTCATGTATTTTCACCTCCATTTAACATGTAGATATCCATGGTATTGTGGATCAAACGTATGGCCAAAAAATTCTTTGCCGGAACTAGAAGGAGGTAACTGGGGATACTTGCTTTACATTTGCATGTTGTTAGTGTTTTTGATCGAAAATAGTACTTTAGTGTCTCACCGTTGATAATGAAGTGCCTCCGTTTTTTATAATGACTTATCAATGCCTGTGTTTGCAACCTTAGCTTGTGTTTGCAACCATAGCTTGTTTTCATTGATGCTCTCTTCTTTTCACTTTTTTTTCTTAAGTTTATTAAATTCCTCCAAATAACTTAGTTTTACTTTCATATAAGATAGCTTTCAAAGCTCTTGGTAAACTGATGTTCGAAGTTGGGCTGATGGTAGCTTACCACTGTGATCAGTATGGTAAGTAATTTTGTATTTGTGGATCCATATTATCTCTTTTACTGTTCGTCTGTTCATTTTTCATTACCTATGAAGTGTATCAACATGAATCTGGTTTCTAATGTTTAACTTGTAATTATCTCTTTAATCGGTTTGTCATGGTGCTAAAAAGTTTTCCTCTTTACGTCATTTTCTATTTTCTGAAGCCTTTTACAACCCATGATTTGCAGTGTCAAAGGGTATAAAACAACATGAAATGCAAAATCTTGAAAATATACTACGTGGCTCTCGGTGTCACAAAGGACGTCTGCTTTATTATTTTCCTGCACAGGATACGTAAGAATATATCTGCCCTTCACAAGCTTTCACTCTGCTTATGTTACATTCCTCTTTAAAAGTAGAATTTTCATTTGGACAATAAAGGTACTTACTTGTCTGATATATTGTCTTCCGTGCAGCACTATGCAGAACAGCGATTCCATCTCATCTTGGTGTGGATGGCATACAGACCATGGTTCACTCACAGGTTACAAATTTTCCTTTTCTCTTGCTTTCCTGAGTTGTTAATGTTCACCTAAGTGAAGTTGGCTCCTTTTTAAGACGGTTTACTAAATAGAAATTCTCATCTTATCCCTCTACGGTTATCCACAGGTCTTACTCGTGCAATATTTTCAAGAAATTCAATGGAAGTACCTTGCCCTGATCCTGCTTCGGGCTTATACATAAGAACACGGTCAGGTCAAGTCGTTAAGGTACAGTACTAGTCCGTTCTGATAACTAGCATGTTTAATTTGATTCTCTTAAGAATACAAGCGGGCTATACTTTGTCCACTCTGCATTGTTTAATGTGTTATGATTAATATTATTAAGACTTGCTTCCTTTGCATTTTGATTAGGTTGTGTATGAGGAAGATGAAATAGCATACCAAATAGGAGAGACAACAGCAATTCTGTCAAGAGGTTATCTTTGTGCTACACCTCATTGTGTACGGGTAAAGACATTTTCTTCGTCATAGTTACTTTCGAGTTTATCAAGTTTTGGATCTTTCTAAAAAACGACACATAATTAATGTGATCAAGGCGCCACAAGGAGAGGAGGCTCGTGGTCTAGAGCGATCCACATTTGCATTGTTCATGCAACCTGACTGGTATCACTCTGAACTAAGATTGATAGTTCCTTATGATAACTAGATTAAGAAAAGAAGAAAACAAACGTGTTTTTGTGGTGTATCAGGGATCAAAAGCTTACATTTCCAAAGGAAGTAACAATCCATGAACATGTACCTCTTTCTAATGGCGTCTTGACGTTTGGAGAATATACAGAGAAGCTGCTCAACATATACTACGATACAAAACCATAAGATAGGAACCTTTTAAGTCGCTGTGTATTTGATGATTCCATTGGTGTAAGATAAAAAACATAAACAAATCTCACCAGATTAGTATTTTAGGTTATTGGAAGTGAAATTTGATACTGATATTTGATTATATAGGTTGAAACCATATAGAAATATACAGAAACTACACTATAATTGGATTGCACTCTGTTTCATGTAATGAACGCATTTGATTCCATGTTTTGTGAAAACTTTTATTTGTAGAAGGTCTGAACAGTCTGTTTCGGAATCAATACGAGTTTATGCTTTTCGTTTAAACACACTTCATAGCTCAGAATAGGTTCTAAATGACGATTTCATTGACAAACAAGTTCGCAACCGGTGCTTCTCTACTTATGCATTTGAAGTAATGATTCCCACTAGTTAAAGATATACTATCATGCGAATGTCCTTGAAAGATTGAGTTCTTCACAAGGTTTTGTTTCCGATGCTTCAACGATAAGAGCTCAAAACCTTGGTATAAAGCTTTAGAATCACCACAAAATGTCATATTAGTGTCCCCAGTCTCCTTATTTGAATAAGGTCTTCTTTTAGGGCTATAGTTTCCGCTTTAAGAACGGTATGTGTGGCTTTTATTGATGCAAAATTTTTAAAATTAAATTTCTTTCAGCATTATACAAAGACCAACAATTTCTTGTTTACTATTTACATTAATCCATAAAGCATTTGTATAACATAACAACAGTAAGAAGAGATATGAGTTATAGTCTTTTGAGTTGAGCTAAAATGTTTTCTGCTATTAATAAAAACAGCTGCAACAAGAAAAGCATTATTAAGCGCCTTCCACCAAAAATGTTTATTTTTTTCACCGGAGGAGATACTCCACGTATTCTTCTCAGCAGGGTATTAGAGTGGTTTAAATCGGTTTCTTTTTGCCGATTTACTTTATTTGATTTATACAGTCGGTTTAGTTCTATACTTGTATATAAACCTCACAACGTTCACAATTGTAATTAATAAGAATTCATTTTGATTCTTCTCAACAAACTTTGTCTTCTTCCTCTCACTTCAGCTAATATGGTATCAGAGCCATCGGCATAGATCTTCACCTTTTTTCTTCATCCATCTCAATCCTCTTTCTCTTTTGATTGATTCTCTATTGCGATGGTGGTTACTATGAAGAAAATATTTCGACGATCTACTCGATCGAAGGCTTCTACCAGCTCTGTTTCTAATCTACCTTCAAAATCAACCAGATCTTCAGCTGCTACTGATTCTCCTCCGAACTCTCCTCCGAATGTTGTCAGCCAGACTATCGGAGCTTCGCGAGCTCACAGTATGCCAGATTCTCTAGATCCAAGTCAATCTCCTCTGTTTATGCATAGCGCATATCATCCAGGTTTGCAGCTAATCTCTCTTCGTTTAGATGGATCCAACTATGATGATTGGAATGCTGCCATGAAGATTGCCTTAGATGCGAAAAATAAGATCGGATTCATTGATGGAACTCTTCTTCGTCCTACTGAGTCTGATCCTAGTTTTCGTTTGTGGTCTCGATGCAATAGTATGGTTAAGTCTTGGTTACTGAACCTGGTGTCATCTCAAATCTATAGAAGTATATTGTGCTTGAATGATGCTGCAGATATTTGGCGTGATTTATATGGTCGTTTTCATATGACAAACTTACCAAGAACTTTTAATTTAACACAAGAGATAAAGGGCTTGCGTCAAGGTTCGATGTCACTTTCTGATTATTACACTACTCTGAAAACTTTGTGGGATAATCTAGAAAGTAGTGATGAACCTGAAAAACCTTGTGTTTGTGGTCATGCTGCTCGTTTGCAACTAAAGGCAGAGAGGGCAAAGATAGTTAAGTTTTTGGCTGGACTTAATGACTCTTATGTTGTCATCAGAAGACAGATCATTATGAAGAAAGCTCTTCCATCCTTGGTTGAAGTTTACAATATCCTTGATCAAGATGATAGTCATAGAAATTTTTCTAATGTTGTTGCACCTCCATCTGCATTTCATATTTCAGACGCTCCTAATGCATCATTCAATGAGCAATCCATCTGCTATGTTCAGAATGGTGCTAATAAAGGACGTCCTATATGCTCCTTCTGCAATCGGATAGGACATATTGTTGACAGATGCTACAAGAAACATGGATTTCCTCCAGGATTTGTTTCTAAAAGCAAAGTTTCAGAGAAATATCAGAAACCTCGTCCAACTGCAGCTCAAGTTACTATGTCTCCATCTGTTCATGAACCGAAAGCTACTTCTCCTGAAAATCTGATTGGGAATTTAACTAAAGATCAGCTGCAACAGTTTATTGCTCTCTTTAGTTCTCAACTACACTCACAGGCGCAACTTGGTTCAAACGAGGCTAGTACATCAAAATCTCCTCAGGACAATTCTGGTATCTCATTCTCCTCATCTACATATTCATTTATTGGTATTCTGACAATCTCAAATCATACTCTTTCCAATGATACTTGGATTATTGATTCTGGAGCAACACATCATGTTTGTCATGATAAGAATCTCTTTTTTGTCTATGAATACTTTGATTGTCAGCAATGTGAATTTGCCAACAGGATCCACAGTCAAGATTAGTGGAGTTAGAATTGTTCAACTAAATGAACACATTTCTCTCCAAAATGTCTTGTTCATTCCGGAGTTCAGACTCAATCTGCTCAGTATCAGCTCTTTGACTACAAACATTGGTTTTAGAGTAGTCTTTGATGTTTCTTCTTGTGAAATTTAGGATCCTATCAAAGGTTAGATGATTGGACAGGGTAGGAGAGTAGCGAACCTCTATGTGCTAGATACAAAGGATCAGAAGATATCAGTGAATGATGTCGTTGATGTCACATTATGGCACAAGAGACTTGGACACCCTTCTTTTACCCAACTTGATACTATCTCTACAGCTTTGGGAATTACTCGCCACAAGAATAAAGGATTAGCTCATTGTCATGTTTGTCATCTTGCCAAGCAAAAGAAGCTGTCCTATACTTCACAAAACAATATATGTACTTCGAATTTTTAGTTGATACACATTGACATTTGGGGTCCGTTTTCTGTGGAAACAGTTGAAGGTTTTAAGTATTTTCTAACAGTTGTTGATGATCATTCACGTGCAACATGGATTTATTTGCTCAAAACCAAGAATGAGGTTCTCACTGTTTTCCCTGCATTCATTCAACAAATTGAAACTCAATATAATGTCAAGATTAAGTCAGTAAGATCAGACAATGCTCCGGAGTTGTGTTTTCATACTCTGTTTCAGGAAAAAGGGATTACACCATTTCATTCATGCCCTGAGACACCTGAACAGAATTCAGTGGTAGAAAGGAAACATCAACATCTCCTCAATGTTGCTCGGGCTTTGATATTTCAGTCAGGTGTTTCTCTTCATTTTTGGGGCGACTGCGTTTTGACTGCAGCCTTTCTGATCAACAGGACACCTACACCTCTGCTCTCTAATAAAACTCCTTTTGAGATTCTTACTGGTACAGCTCCTTCTTATGATCAACTTCGAACCTTTGGCTGCCTTTGCTATAGTTCTACATCACCAAAGAGCAGGCACAAGTTTCTTGCTCGATCACGGGCTTGTCTATTTTTGGGATATCCAGCAGGCTATAAAGGTTATAAGTTGCTAGACTTGGAGAGTAATACTGTCTACATATCTCGGAATGTAACATTCCATGAGGACATATTTCCATTCGCTAATGCTCAGTCTCCTAATGGTTCTCCTGCTGACTTCTTTACACCGACGGATTATGTGTCTTCAGGTACTCTTATTACACCTTCTCCACCTTTACCATCACAAATTTCTTCCAGGTCACGACATACACCTGCTTACCTACGCGATTATCATTGTTACACCTTTGACATTGATTCTATTCATCCTATTTCTTCTACTCTCTCTTATTCTCAAATTTCTCCATCTCATCTTGCTTATATCAATAGCATTACCGCAATTCCTATTCCATCTTCATATTCTGAGGCACATAAATCCAAGGAATGGTGTGAAGCTGTTGATAAAGAGATTGGCGCAATGGAGTTGAAAGACACTTGGGATATCACTTCTCTGCCTCTGGGTAAGAAAGCAGTTGGTTGTCGTTGGGTTTTCACTCTGAAATTCTTGGCTGATGGTAGCTTGGAGCGTTATAAGGCTCGGTTGGTTGCCAAAGGATATACTCAAAAGGAAAGTCTGGATTATAATGAGACATTCTCTCCCGTTGCTAAAATGGCTACTGTCAAACTTTTATTAAAGGTTTCAGCTTCAAAACACTGGTCATTAACTCAGCTTGATATCTCTAATGTGTTTCTCAATGGTGATCTTGAGGAAGAGATATATATGAAGCTGCCTGAAGGTTATGCTGCTAGAAAGGGGGACTGTTTGCCTCCTAATGCGGTTTGTAAGCTCAAGAAATTGATTTATGGTCTCAAACAAGCCTCGGGTCAATGGTTTCGTAAATTCTCTGATTCTCTTTTGCGTTTACAGTTTGTGAAAGCTCATGGTGATCACACTTTATTCATTCGCCAAACTGATGCAGATTTCGTTGTTGTTTTAGTGTACGTAGATGATATTATCATCGCGAGTACTACTGATTCTGCTGCTGCAAAATTGACAAAGGATTTACAGTTACACTTCAAGTTGCGTGATCTTGGTCCTTTGAAATACTTCTTGGGTCTTGAGATTGCCCGATCTTCTGCTGGTATTGCTGTATGCCAATGTAAATATGCTTTGGAGATTCTCAACTCGACGGGTATGTTGGGATGTAAGCCATCTTCTGTTCCTATGATTCCCAATTTAAAACTTTCTAAAGAAGATGGTGAGCTTATTGATGATAGGGAGCAATATCGCCGTCTTGTGGGTCGTTTAATGTATTTGACCATTACTTGTCCGGATATTACCTTTGCGGTTAATAAACTTTGTCAGTTCTCTTCTGCTCCTCGCACATCTCATCTCAAGGCTGTTTACAAGGTTCTGCAGTATATTAAAGGTACCGTTGGACAAGGTCTTTTCTATTCAGCTTCTTCTGATTTGACTTTGAAAGGTTTTGCTGATGCGGATTGGGCTGCCTGTCCGGATAGTCGTCGGTCAACTACGGGTTTCACAATGTTTGTTGGTGATTCTCTTATCTCTTGGCGTTCGAAGAAACAACCGACAGTTTCACGTTCTTCGGCTGAAGCAGAGTATCACGCTCTTGCTCTGGCTTCTTGCGAAATGATGTGGTTATGTACTCTTTTGAAAGAATTGCATGTAACTCCTTCTTCTGTTCCGGTTCTTTATTCTGACAATACCACGACGATCTACATTGCTACGAATCCTGTTTTCCACGAACGCACTAAGCACATTGAGTTGGATTGTCATACCGTTCGGGAAAAGTTGGATCAAGGTCTTCTTAAAACTCTTCATGTTCGGATAGACGATCAAGTTGCAGATATTCTCACTAAACCGTTGTTTCCTCATCAGTTTGATCATCTTAAGTCCAAGATGAGCTTGAAAATCATATTCTGCTCATCTTGAGGGGACTATTAGAGTGGTTTAAATCGGTTTCCTTTTGCCGGTTTACTTTATTTGATTTATACAGTCGGTTTAGTTCTATACTTTTATATAAACCTTACAACGTTCACAATTGTAATTAATGAGAATTCATTTTGATTATTCTCAACAAACTTTGTCTTCTTCCTCTCACTTCCGCTAATACAGGGCTTCTATCTCCTTCAAACTTTCTTCCTGAGGGCTGTCAAAATGTCGAATAGAGTTCACGTCTAGTCCTAACTTTCGACCGTTTATCAAGAAATGGTTATCTTATTTGTGGGTTGAATTTGCCATGTCTGATCTTTTGACCCCTTCTGCTACAGCATGGGATGTGAGTCTCTTTTACCTAGTTCCCTCCTTGTCAAATACGGGTTGTCGCCTCCGGTGTACCCAAATTAGGAAACAGTTTAGAGAAAGACCACCAAGGGATTCATCGGAAACCGGAAAAATGATCGAAAAATAGGGAAAGGGATGAGTGTTGACTTTTTGATGAGAAAAAAAAGAGAAGAATTTGTAGAGAATTTGTAGAGAATTACCGAAGAATCGGTCAGGAGCTGATCAAAGAAGTAATCAGAGAATTACCGAAAAATGGGATGTGAAGTCTCATAAAGAAAAAAAGAAAAGACTAAGTAATTTGAGCGTTGAAAGATAGTATGACACAATATCATTAGAAGAAAGATGTATCAACCTCCCTCCCGTTGAAAGGAGTGAAATATTTACAGAGGTTACATCGTTCGGGTTCGTGTATCGGGTCAGATCCATGGTTGTCGGATCCGTTAAATCGGTTAGTTGCATATGTCAACTACTCGACAAGGTCTTCCCATATTCCTGACTATCTCAGTATACGAACTAGTAATAGCGGTCAGACACAGCATAAAAAAATTTCTTACTTTCATCTTCGTTATATTTTTTGAAATTTCACTTTAACCTCTCACATGCAGTCATAAGATATTAATTGCATGATCATATTACAGTATAAAGTATAGGTTTGCGTTTGAATATATTTTATTGTCGAATGGTAAAAAAATCGTAAGTTTTGAGAGGTTTTATTCCGTTGAAATGAGATACATACATGGCCTGACTTACTTACTATCAGGACTGAGCTGTTGATGTTGACTAGCTGTTTGGTACTATGCTCTAAATTACATGTGCTGACCACTCTTTCTCAATCTTGTCCATTTTAGATGATTGACACGAGTATAAGATCAAAGGATATTGCCTCTCATTTTTCTTGGCTACTTAACTTTTAATTTCCATATTTATTGGTGTGGCCACACAAGTGAAATCACTAAGATCCAATATTCAGTTTTGATGCGGAGCATGCACTTCAATGATATAGCAAAGAATAAATAGAAAAAGACAATGCTTACACATCCCTTAAGGTAGAAGAGTCAAATTTATAAGAGAAGTTTACAACGATTTGAACTGTAGAACATTTATTACAGAGATTGGATCCACCCTCACGTTTTCTTCACTTATTATCTAAAATAATTCATTACATTCTTCAAATTATGTATTTTTGGGTGTGAAAATAATAATGTTTTTATTTTTGTTTGATCAAGTCATAATCTTTTAATTCTATGTAAATTTGGCGTTTTATATTCTAACTAGATAGGTGAATATACATATTATGAAAGTATTCATAAGAACAGTCAAATTTTAGTTAGTAACCAGCTTAATTCTCAAAATATTTTCAATATTGCAAAACATTTTTTAATAAATTGTCATTTCACCCTATTATATGCTTTACTTATATCATTTTAAAAATATATATCATCTGAAACTGAATCGTTCTTAAATATTTATTAACTCTCTTATAATGAAATTAATTACAAAAGTTTAGATAGGGAAATTTTTAAATTTTAAAAACTAAACTTTAAATCAAAACATATAGTAACAAACTATAATAAAAATAACCAAACATCAAAATAATATATAAATATTATTATATTAATTTTTGTAAATTTAATACTACGTATTCACAAAAACATCTGTATAAAAATTACTATATTAACTGTAATTTTATTATTTATTTTGTTTAATAACCTCACATTCATTTAAAAAATTGACTCCGTGATTGGTTGCCTAAACGGGAGGAGAAGAGTTTACAAATAAAACAAATGAAAGTAAAATCCAAGTAGTATGAGCTAAACAATTTGCTTGTACGTTTAGGGAAAGAGGAATTAGAAAAAGTGAAGGATATTGAAAATGAATTCGAAGCAGACCAGCCTCATCTAAAGAATTAGAAATTTTGTGCAATTTCTACGGAGATTGAATAATTGATACCTGATTTCGCACTATCCGTCTTAAAAGTTTGTCAATTAATTATTCGGCTGAAAACGAGAAAATCTCTGTTTTGACATTTAACTCCTAAAAACACCATTTTAAATTTGTTGTAAACTTATCCACCCAACCTTACACGTAAAATCTAAAATATTTTATGAATCATTATTTCGACACTTAAGTAAACTTTTCTCCTCTCAACAATAATTGTTGGTGTAATTGTTAATTTTATAGTTTCATTTTAGAAAACTATTATATATTTTCTTTTTTCCTAATTTATCAATTTAATATAATGATCTAAATAATTTACAAATAAAAATTATATTGCATTACATTATTGTATTAATACATGTCATAATCTAAATGAACAAAAACACATATCAATATTTAATGAATTATAATTATCTTACATGATAACACTTATGTTAGGTACATTTTGATTTATATAACAAAATTTGCACATATTAGTTAAAACAAATAAAATGTAGAACCAATCAAATGGATGAATTTGAAATTTTAACTTAATATGTAGTGTCAATTAAAAAAGATTAGCATGGTTTCTATTACATTACGATTCGAGCAAAGTATTATTTTATTTCTTTGTCGAATGCTATCGTTATTAAAAAGTTGTAAACAAAATTATAAAAAAACGGTATCTACACATACTATTTTTATGATATTTTAATACATAAATTTATAGAAAAATAATTTTACAATTCAATTTAAACATAAAGATGTACGATAAATAATTTATAAATTTTTTGATATTATTTGTAAAAAAAAGTGAAGAATCAATTTATATAACGATCACACAAACCTGAAAATGTAACACTACATTCATTTGTTATTATCAAACCTACAACTTTTTCGTTTTTGCTCAAATCTAGCATTATTACATACGAAATTTACAATATAAAAGAATGGTATAAAGCAAAAAATAATAATAATCATCGGAAAATTGATGAAAAATAGAAGCGCAATAACGTCATTCACAAGCAACGAATCAATTCTAAAAAAAACGTGGATAATGATAAAAGAAATAAGGTGAGTTTCGCGGAAAGAGGACAAAAGCGTGGTTAGGACCACGTAGCAACCGCGTTCGACTTCACTCACACACACACTTTTTTTTTATCCTCTATTTATAACTCTTACCATCACCATTTTCATTTTTGCAATCCCAATTCTTGCTTCGAAGAAAACTAAAACTTCATAAAAGAACACTTGTATGTACATGTCCAATCTTTCTCAGACTAAACCGAACCAGAAAACCAGCTTTGGAGATCGGTGTTTACTCATGGCTAAGCAGCAACGAACTCGCTTTTACATCCTTCGACGATGTGTCTCCATGCTTCTCTGCTGGCACGACCACTCTATTCCTGACTAGCTTTGATTCCGGTTTTCTCTGACTCAATCTAGTTGGAATTGTTAACCGGACCGACCCAGAAGTAGAGAAATCTGATTTTAGAGAAAACCAGATTGTGCTGTGTTGATTTAGGATCTTGTTTTGGTTAAATGGTTTTACAGTTTTACTTTTAGTTTTGTAGATTGCTTTGTCTTTACGGGAATCTCTGTAATAATTGAGGAAGATTCTAAGTATTGAGTATATATGTAAGCCTTTGTACATTCTACGTACTCTTAATAACATATGAGCTTTTTTTTCTTAGTAATAACTCCAAAATTTGGTATCAACTTAGCACTGAAGAAGCAGTAAGTAAGATCATTAGATCACAAATGACAAAACAAGCAAGACGATAGAAAGTTCAAGGTTTTGCTTTTTTCGTTTTTTCTTTATATCTAAAAAAATCTAATAATTTGGGACCTAAGAGAAATGTTTAAGCTGACGCAAAAAAAAAGAAATCATTATTATGAAAAGAAGTCTATAGATCAGAACTTATAGATAGGCAACAAGGAATATTGATCACTGAGTTAGATAAAAGGGGTAGATAGTGTCACATAGATGGGTTTTGGAAAAAAAGTGATAAATTTTCATGACACAGCTAGTTTAATAATTTCTAGGGAATGGATAATTGGATAATTGGATGGGGACACAAAACATTAGAAGTAATTTTTCACCTCTGCATGCAGAGTTTGAGGTATTTATTTGGGCTATAGAGTGTATAATTGCATACCAACAATTCAATTTCATTTTCGCAATAGAGTACTCGGAACTAGTATAGATAGACAAAACCATGAGAACATACAGTTTTTGAAGTCCATTTGGAGGAGTTATAAAAATGTAAAGTTTTCTTCAACAAATGGACTATGTTTCTAGTCTTACATATAAACAATACAAAAGCGGACATGTTCGCATATAACAATTGGCTTTCAGTTTTCATGTGGACATTGTAATATCAATTTGGTTATCCAAATTGTTTTAATTTAAGTTTATGTGTTGTAAAAAAAACTAATTATTTTTATATTTATAATTTTTTTATATTTATCAAATTAAAAAAAAATTATACATATCAAAATCTGATCGACTACCTTAACAAGTATCACAATCATATTAATTACATTTTAAGAAACCGAATTTTATATAATAACATGGTGAATAAAAATCTTCTACTTATATCAAATTGATCTTGTATTTTTGTCAAGCCATCACAGTTGTGCTTCCAAATTTGGCTCTGTTGCTTTTACTACTTTAATCCACATGTTGGTTTCATCTACGCAGTGGTAGCTAAGCAAGGACAAAATCAAAAGACTTGAGAACTATCTGATGCAACTAAGAAGTTGTGGTAGAACTGAAGCTAGTCTATTGGGGCATTGGATGGTGTTGAGGTGGGGCTGTGCGATAGAAGTGTGAGTAGACTGTGTTATCCTTTTCATTACTGAATCTGTTTATTAAGGGAAAACAAATTTCTTCCAGCTCATAGGTGGATATCATGTACCGAGATAAATATTGACTTTCATTAGATGAAGTTTGCCTAAACATAAAATCAAAAAATATACCACTTAAAGTAACTTTTATTTAACTTCTCCGATCACATGTATTCCAAATTTAACATGACATAATTTACAAATTACTACAAAATATCAGCATATTTTGGGCATTTGGGTTTTGTTCGGGTTTGATTATGTCTTTTTTATTTATAGGTAATTCGATTCTACTTTTTAGGACTCGTTCGGGTAAAAAGAATAGTCTGATTTCAGTTTGGTCTATCTTTTGGTTCGAACTGGTACAAATATTTATATTAAAAACCGACTAAAACCCAAAAATTTATTGGATCCGGTTGGGTCTCGATTACTTTCGTACTCAAACTATCCGAATTACATGAATTACACGAAAAAACAAACCAAATTATCCAAAAAAATATTCAAACTACCAAAAAAACCGAAATACATAAAAAATAAAAAACTGGTTAAAATCTGCAAAAAAAAAAGTTTGATCTTGAAAATATAACTAATGACATTTGGATATATCAGTTTTTTCGGGGTTTAAATATAACTAACATTTTTAGACTTATAAATAGCATTTAATTATTTTAGTTATCTTAAACCTAAATATAATTTATATTTTTTAATATTTATTATATTTCAGATATCTAAAATAACATTTGATTCTTGTTTTGGCACCGCTTCGATCTAAATGCTTAAAATAGCTTAAATCAAAACCTATTTCGATTCTAATACGGTTTTGAATTGGATAATGTCGGTTTGGTACCGTCCGAGTTTTTGGTTCCGGGTAATTTACCCGGGGTTTAATCTCTTTTAATCGCACTTGAACATTTCTCCGTTACCGTTATGCAGATTCCAAATAAACAATTTTAAACAAAATAAAAAAAAGAAGCGTGATTTCAAAATTTGAATCTCGTAACGGCCAAAAGCTTCAATATCTTCTTCATCTTTCTTCTTCCTCTTCTTCTTCTTCATTCACAACTCTCTCTTCAAACTCGCAGATCTCTCACCCAAAAAAATGGCGTCTCTCGCGCCCGGAATCCTCCTCAAGCTCCTTCAATGCATGAACTCCGGCACACGGCCCACCGGAGACCACAGATCCGCGATCCTACAAGTCACCGGAATTGTACCAGCTCTCGCCGGCTCTGATCTATGGCCTAACCAAGGCTTCTACGTCCAGATCTCCGATTCTCTAAACTCCACCTACGTCTCTCTCTCCGAGCGCGACACAGATCTCATCCTTAGCAACCGTCTCCAGGTCGGCCAGTTTATCTACCTCGAACGCCTCGAATTCGCCGCCCCAGTCCCACGCGCCGCCGGAATCCGCCCCGTCGCTGGTCGTCACGCCTTCGTCGGAACTCCGGAGCCGTTAATCGCACGAGTATCTCCTGGATCTAAACGAGATTTCGTTATCCAGCCAGTTTCTGATTCTGAGTACTCGCTTGACCCAATCGCTGTTTACTTAAACAATCGACGATTCGACGACGATGACGACGGCGGTGTCACGGTGGTTTCGAAACCTAGTGGGAGGCAAGCGCTTGCTCCTGTTAACCAAAACGAAGAGAATCGTAACCAAAATCGAAGTCAGAGACCTAAGCAGACGCCACAGAGATTCTCGTCGCCTGCATCGTCTAAGCAGCGGTCAGTCTCATCGGGAAAGAAGAACAGTTCCGGTGCAGTGACGGTGGAGAGGGATCCATCACCAGCTGTTTCGGGAAAAGGGAGGAGATCTGCGTCTCCGGTTCCGTCAAAATGTGTAGTGCCGAGTCTTGCGGCGGCCCGTGAAGAGAACAGAAAGGTTGCTAGAGAGCCAGCAATTGTTGTACCGTCAAGATACAGACAACCATCACCGAATGGAAGGAAGGTGAATCCATCTCCTAGTGGAAGAAGAATGTCGATTTCACCGGGAAGAAGGCTTTCAAGTGGTTTGAAAATGTCTCCGATGGTTGGAGATTCATCGGGGAAGAAGAAAATGGCGGCGATAGCTGCCGGAATTTCCAAAGTCTCGGACGCTCTTGTCGGATGTTCTGCTAAAAATGGTAGCAGGACGAATTGGGATGAACAAGTTTCTGCTGATGGAAATGCTCAAACTGAGCAGAAGGAGAAGGGTAGTGTTAAGAATAAGCCAAATCTTCAAGCAATTTTGCGTACTCAGGTAACAAGCAAATCTCACTTCATTCTGATCAATTTTTTCTGGTAGAAACTTGGTTTTATTTGATGAAATTTGTCGTTTTTAACCTTCAAATGCACCAAATTAGTGTTCTGCTGAATGAAGTTTGATACTTGTTCTGTGTAATGGACTGAAATTGATAATGTATCATTTGTTTCAGGCTGCTATGTCGAGACGTCTTAGTGATGCAAATAGGCGAAAGAGTGATTCTTCGGGATGTGAAGAGAAAGCGAAGTCGTGTTCATCAGAGGGTAGTTTAGTAGAAGAAGGAGGCTCAGCTTTTGAAGGACTTGGCATCACTTATCATGATCGGAAATGGTCAGATGGTAGTGTTCCATTGGATAGCATCTCAGAGGATCTTGCAAAACTTGCAAAGGTAAACGAGTCAGTGTTTCATGTTTTTAGCTACATTGAAATTTGAAAAACTATAGACACTTGAGTTAGTGTGACCTCATCGATTGTATATTGATTTTTTTTTACAGGAGGCTGTGCAAAGAAGAAACTTTGCTGCTAAAGCTGCAGCTCGAGCATTGGAGGAAGCTAATGCCAATGAGTGCATCATAAGATGTTTAAGGTATAAACAAATTAGAAACTTTGTCAACGAGTCTAGTTTAAACTTTCATTTGTTCTTATGACGCCATCGCTTTGGTGAACATTTCAGTAAATTCGCGGAGCTTTCTTCGGCCTCTAAAGTGGGGAATCCGTTGCTAATCATCAGGCAGTTCTTGGTAATCTATGAAGACGTTATGAAATACAGTCAGTTCGTCAACTCCATAGCTTCAGAAGACAGTTTCAGCTCATCATCTAATCAACAAAACCCAATCTCTCTTTGGGTTGAAGCTGCATTAGCTACTAACCTCGACGTGGTCTCACTAGTGAAAAGCCAGAATAACCACGGATCACCATCGTCTTTGAAGAAATCAATGGCTACTCGCCTCTCTCCTGGACCCTCTACAAAGACAGGTTTGTGTTCTTCAACTGAAACATATGTCCATTTTCAATCAACTTACAGAGCAAAATGCAAAATTGTAAGTTTCTGCTAATATCTGTTTCAGACAGTATTGTTGGAATGTGGACAGACATAGATGGCATGAAGGAGACGGCTAAATTTGCAGTGAACATACAATCCGAAATGCAAATGTGGTTCATTGGGTTCGTGGAAGAGTCGTTAGACAAGAAAAATGCTGCAGTGCGGCCTTTAGACGGTAGTTCCATAGCTGCTGTTCTGTCACAGCTGAAACAAGTGAATGAGTGGTTGGACCGGGTCGTGTCGGATCAAGATAACCAGACCACAACAATGTCTATAAAGGACAAGATCGAGCGACTGAAACGCAAAATCTATGGATTTGTAATCCACCACGTTGGATCTACTTATGACAACTCTGCTTCTTCTTCTTGATTTTTTCATCTTTTGCTTTTGTCCTCATATGTTCTCACGTTTCAATACAAGTGCTCATGTTTTTAATATAATCTATAACTATGGTCGAACATAATTTAAGTGAAAAGAAAGGCTGCTAATTTATTGAAGTTTTTACAGTAACAGCTTCTTCAGCACATGGCTAAAGAAATATTTGTTTATTTTGCATACTTTGAACAGAAAGCAAATGAAAATCAGACCTTTAACTCTTCCACTTCTGAACTTAATGGTTTAAAGAGAGCTTCGACCTCGTTTTCGTCTACCTCTTCAACGCTTGCCGGGTTCCATTTTGGATTCTGCAATGAGTTTCAGGCACAAATTTGTTTTAAAACGGCATTCAACTCATAATGCCCGGTCACAACAGCAGGAAAAATTTGAATGGCAATGAACTAACCTGATCCTTGTCGATCAATACTGCTCTAACGCCTTCAGCAAAATCACCACGCAAGGCTGATCTTAGTGCAATGCGATATTCAGTCTTCATCACGCCATTAAGCTTCACGAAGGAAATTGATATGTGAGGTTAATATTCGTCTTAAGAGTCTTTTCAGGGACGAAAAACATAATGGAATTCAACAATTGAAATTCACCGTTGCTAATTCGTTCTCAGTTTTACCCTTGGCACATGCAACATTTGAGAAGTACTTCTGTGTTAGGTAAAGAGAAAACGGTGCTCCTTTGTCCAAACCTTTGAGTGCCTCATTAGCCCATTCTACAACTGTATCCACGCAAAGATAAGCAGCGATTTTTAATTTTAATGAGAACGGTTTTAAACACAAAGAGTTAGGCTCTATGAGCATTACAATGCCCACTGAAAATTATACCTGACGGCTCAGTCCTTTGTTGATACTTTTTGAGCTCTTCTATTGTTTCCTTAACAGACTTATTTGAGCTAAAGGCTGACTCTATTTGAGGTAAAAGTGATTTGAGGTGGGCGTCAGATTCAGGATTGCTGCTGTATTTCGATAAAGTTGTTTGGATGTCTTGATCAGGATCCTCAGAACTGCATCACGAATATGTATGAGTTCTACAACAGATATAACGAGAAAAATAAAGAGATATGCACATAAAATTGATAGGAATAAGAAACTCTAAGAGCCCATGAAGCCTATTCATATAACAGAAATGAGAAAAAGAAAAAAAAGGTTCGTTTTGACAGAAAGATAAGAAAGGAGGTCGAAAAGGGCATACAGGTTGGCTGACAAAATGGCTTCCTTTAATGAAGCTAGTTTTTCAGATGGCACATAATGAGTCCCAAGACCAACGAACAGTGCATCTGATGGCGTGGAGATTCTTTTTCCAGTTAAACCAAGATAAGCACCTGCAGATAGTTATGGCATAAAGTTTCATTGAGTTAATATACCACTCTATACGAAACTAAAAAGGATTTAAACGAACATCTTCTTTTTTCACAAAATCTTGTTCATTTTTAGATAGCAACCAACAAGGAATGACCTTTAACTAGCCTTGACCATTTTCCTTATTCCTTTCAATATAGTAGCACCTTAAAACTCTACCCAGTGTAAGGATTCGCATATGAACATACCAACAGATCCTCCCCCAGGGCTATGAGCTGCTATATATGAAAACCCGACATCTGGGAACAACCCGATTCCATTTTCTGGCATGGCAAGAACTGTCCTCTGGAATCGGAAAAAAATATTAGAAAAAGAGTTCAGAATGTTATTCCAATAACTACTTACACAGAATAAATGCAAAACAAGTCTGGATTTTTTTGTACCTCTGTTATCACACGGTAGCGACCATGGCCAGAAAGACCAAGGCCGAATCCCATCGTTATACCATCCATTAATGAGATATATGGCTTTTTGTAACCAGCAATTGCGCATATGAGGGTATATTCTGCTGTAAATACCTATGGAAGCAAAAGATCAAAGTTGGAGACATCTACATTTTGGAGGCTAACATATGTTACAACAAATACTAAGCATTTGGACGTGAATATTCGAGGAAGGGCTAGACGACAGAAATATAAAGCAACAAATTCATGAGAGGTCTTGGAAAGATCATATGAAAAGAGTATACCAATATATATGCCTGTAAATCAAATGAGCACACCATTTAATCTTAACAAAATAGAAGATCCCTAAATACTTGTAACTTCAATTTCAATTGGTAACGAGTATTGTTTTTCTAAGGCATGACCTTAGGTATTAAGATGATTTCACATTATTTCCTGTATCTTGCCTACTCTTTCGTTTTTTATTGATAGGCTCCATAAAGTGATGAGTAATGACGGAGAGTACACAAGCAAACTTGGATGATATCTAACAATTGATTTTTGGTTATTATCTGCTGCATATCACCACCAGCAGTTAAACTAAGACCATGGTTCTATAAATTTCCAATTGGTTAGATTACTCCTATGGTGCGAAATTCACCCGCCCCAATAACAATGAAACCTAGACATCACCAAGAAAAATGACTATATTGCATAGTTCTAGCATCTTATATGTTTCAAGACTGAGCAAAGAATGATGCTGAATCATCTTTTTCAGTTTATTTAGAAACCTTTTGCACTAAAGGTGTGTTTTTGTCCTTTTGGATTTCCGCAGCAACTCCTTTAATATCCATCCCTGCACCATTCATAAATGGTCATTTGATTTCGAATATATGGCCAGATGAAACATGAATTCATTATATGATACAGACTAGAAACTAGCTTCCACATAAAAAAGAACGAAATTTGCATTTACCTGCACAAAAGGCCCGAGGTGTGCTGCCTTCAACGATAACACATTTGACTCTTGGATCAGATTCCCATTCGTCAAGGAAGCTTTTATACTTTAAATCCATCTCTGTAAATAACGAATGTATGTTAGCACCAAAAACTACTTCACACGACTCAACGGAGTGAGTTCATAACTAAAAAATCTTGTAGCTTCATATACATATATCTGAACTTAGCAATGATTAGTTCCATCCCAAAAAATATCAAAGGCAATTTCAACAATTTGAAGTCTCTAAAGAAATTCCCAAAACGGTTTAATTCACCAAATTGGGAAATATAAACTAAAAGAAAAAATCACACCACGAACAATTGTGTACAGAGAGAAACACATTTTATGCAACTTTGTAATCGGATTTTCAATTCAATACACACGAGTGTCAAGAAGCCCATTTCAACAATTTGAAATCTTAAACTAAATCCCAAAAATGGTATCTTCAAGGCCACAATTTCATATATATCACAGATGTTAACGAGTCTGATTCACCAAATTGGGTGATGCAAAACACACAATCACCCCACCAACAATCATATAAATAGGATCTTGAATTCAAATAAACATCGAAAACGTTACCTAGATTCATGGCGTTGAGAGCTTTGGTTCGATCGAGAGTGATGAGAGCGACACCGTTCGGATAAACATTTCCTTTAACGAACTCTTCGCCGACAGCTCCGGCCATAGCTGAGAAAGTTCGACGATCGGAGATTGAGAATCTGAGGATGCGATGAGAAGAAGAGAAGGTTGATGAGTACTTGGGGCAAAAGATGCGATGAGCAGAAGAAGCTAGAGCACAAGTTTTGATCATCGATTCGTCGTCAGTAATGTTACCAATGAGAAGAATCTAGTCATCAGTGACGAAGATCGCAATAGTCTCACTCAGCCACTTCTACTTGTTTCAGCCCAATTTATCTCGAGCCCATCTAATTATTTTTTTTTTATCAACATATACTATAAATTAAATCAAATTTAGCTATGATTTAACATTTGCTGCAGCGAACGGATATCCGAAAGGACACAATCCCCCAGCTTAGTGTGATTTACATAAGAAAATAAAAAACCCCGTGTCTGCGCCTGTTTTTGCTAATAGGTCAGCACGGGTATTTGACGAGCATGGTATATATCGAAAGTTACAGTACATGAAGGAGCTCTTAAGGCTCTGAAATAAGTCTAGGTTCATGCAAAAAGCCGGTCAATCATGTGGGTCCTCAATTATCTTAAGGATATCAGAGCAATCCGTTCCGAAACATGCGGAAGAGATGCCCATGTCTCGGAGGCATGCCATGGCCCATAGTAAGGCATCAATCTCATCATGAAGCGCGGATAGGCATTGTCGACATGCTCTGGTCCCACTCGAGTAGCTGCCCCGGCTATCCCCAAGGATCCAGCCCAATCCACTGATTTGTCTTACGCTAAACCATGATGCATCAGTCTGGCAATATGGGATAGTAGATGTTGTGTTTGATGTCCTCGGGGGAGGATCGATGACGATCTCCATCGCTTCCTCCTCATCCTCCTTTTGGTTTGCTAACGTTAACTCTCGGCTTCCGTCCTAGCCAGTGAGAGGGTGTCCAAGGGTGATATATCTTTTTCGTTAAAAACTTTATCGTTTCTAACCTTCCAAATATACCAGATGATCCATGGGTATATGGTGCTTTGGGGGTCCTGGGTACCCCTTCCTTCAGATCTCCAAAATAGGTATCCATATTTTAGTATACAGATGTACTCGGGAAGCAGCCTGGAGAGGATGGAACGTCTGAGAGAACCCATACTTGAAGTGCTGGTGGGCATCTAAAAAGGAGGTGGTTAATCGTTTTCTCCCCATCTCCGCACCTAGGGCAGGATTTGTCGGTGCCCATGTGTCCGTACATAAGGCGTTGTCAAGTAGCTATGCATCCCAAAATCGTTTGCCACATGAAGTTTTTAACTTATTCGGAATTTTGATTTTCTAGGCCTGACTTTATAGGCATGTAATACACTTTATCTAAATTGGGTTTTATTTTCAACTGAAAAAACAAATTCTATTCAAAACATTATTTTAATTAAACATATTGAACGAAAATAGTCTCAAATGTCTTTCATTGAAAACAAACATTATCTAAATTTGATTATAGATATAGACGTTCTTTTACCTAAAGTATAAAAAATCCTAATTATTTTTAAACTAACTCTAATTAGTTTCAAAATCTATTTTTTCTCTTAAAATATACTTCACCACTTAACAAAAAAACTATTTTTCACATTTTTTCTCTTATCAGTTTTGACAATAACGATAACATAATAAAACCGTTAATTGGATTTCGCCAATAACCATCAGGCATCACAAATCGGCAATCGTCTTTCACACTCACTTAACACACTTCATTCACTCGCTTGGTAAATAATATTAATTTCACCTCCTCCGACTTTTCAAAGTTCGCCTTCCTCCGTCATATCTTCATCGGTAACGTTTACAAGAATTAGGTTTGCCCTCAGTCTGCGTTCATGATTTCACAAATATGGAAAACAAAGAATGACTTTCAACTATTAGACGAAATGAATGAGAGAAAATGTTTCATATCTATCATATATTGTACATACGAGTATGTCCACTATATATTATCTATCAGAACATGTCTATCATATATTTTTCATGAAACATATTCATCATATCTTGTCCATCATAATATTGTGACGAGTAATGTGTTTACCAAATATGGTGAGGGTGTTTACGAAATATGATGAGCTTGAGCTTGAGCTTGATGATGATGATGAATTTGGTGTTAAAAGACATGTATGAAATGGATGGTTTTGCGTGTAAAATATCATAATTGGATGACTTATTATTTGAAGTATTGTTCACTTTTATTTTAATCCGATAGTTTTTGAATTTTTTGTGTATTGTCGATTTATGGTCTTTTGTTTGCTGAATTCATTTTTTTATGTAAAATTTGTTTGTCTATGATAACTATGTGTATTTATCGTCGAACACTTGTTCAATTTAAGAAGAAAACTTTTTATAGTAACGGAAGCAGCAGCCATGGTACTTAGTCAACAATATTTTGACCACAATAATTAGTCCACAAATATTATACACACGATAATATTAATAGCTATCCACAAAATGATGTCCACGTAAACTTGTCCATGAAGTTCAATCTCGTAATCTCAGAGAAGCTACGATGGATTCCAATCCATAGTCGCCAATCAGATAAGACGAATATGATTCAGTTTTTTAAGAAGTTTTGAGAGATGGAAGTCAAATAGTTGTAAAGAGAATTGAAGGAGAAGATAAAAGAGAGAGAGAGATTTTAAATCTGAGTCTCAAAATTTTAGTGAACCTACTTCTACACTATTTTCAGAGAGTTTCAGATCTCAAATTATGTCGCTCAAATTTTAGTGGGCATTGTATATCGCCTTTTAAGACACCTCTATTGTCTGAATTCGTTGGAACGTGAACGGTCAAAACCGACAACTACCATGAGTTAGAAGATGGACGAGAAGCGAATAAATCATCAATAGCAATAGATGAAGTTAGTGGCATCCTGATCCTGAAAAGAGGAAAGAGAACATGGTGCCAGAGGTTGGTCTAAAAAACATAGAGAATGTTAGTAATATTGGAACGAAAAAAGAAAAGTGTGAAAAAAAATATTATTCCCCCCCACTCACTAATTCTTAGTCAATGATTCTTAAATCACTACTAATCTACCGACGGTCTACATTAAATCGTGTGTTTTAAAGGTATATTAGTATAAAAAATATGCACAGTTAACAAAGTTTATTATATTGTCAAAATGTATTTTTTTGTTTCAATTTTGACAAAATATGTTCCAAAATATTATCAAGTTTTAGGAGTTAACCCGTGCTTTCTAAGCGGATGAAGGTTTTATGAGTTTTTTGTTTTTGTCATTTTTCATTAAATTTAAAAAAACTTTGAAATGAAAATATGAATAGAATTATAAAACTACAGTTACCAAAACCTTTTTACTCTATTATGGTGGGATTATCTAATATGTAGTTTAGGATCAATTAAATTATGTTAAGCTACATAAGGGTATTGTACGTTATTTAGTAAAATATTAAAGGGGAATGTATATTTATTTTTATTTTTATCAGTATTTTACTCATTTGCATTGCATTGATATTCACTTAACACCTTATATTTAAATGTATTATCAGTTTATACTTTTGGTGCATGCAATATGTTAAATCGGTTAGGCTATAAACTATTGTCATGATATTTGGGATCCACTTGGATCAATGTTCAGAACAAATGTTGAGTTCTTAAACAGGATCCCATACATGTCTTTGTAGTTTTTAGATCTCCTGTCGATCGGATTATTTTGAAACCAAATCAGTTTTACAGATTTCAAATGAAAAGTGAAAGACAGTTGTTGTCTTTCCTCTGGGGCGAGCGTCTACGCCTTTATACTGTTTAGACGAGAGACTAGAGATAGAGCCAGTTGTTGAAGAACGCTTTACACCTTTGTAACTCCGCCAAGTGGATTTCAAAGTCCGGCCATTTTTATGGTTCTGACACTATCTTCACCATCTCCAAATAGTCTTTTGCAAAAATAATATTGGTTTGTTGGTATGCAATCATGCATTCCATAACCCAAATAAGTGTGTTAAACTCTGCATGAGAAGGTGAGAGACTGCATCTAATATTACGTGCCCCCATCCAGTTATCAATTCTCTTAAAACTACTTAACCATACATATCCTAAGAACTTCTCACCCTCATTCAAGATTACATCTATGTGATACCATCTACCGCTCTGATCTAATTCAGGAGTCAGAGTTTCTTGTTCACTATCTCTAGGTTCCTTTATGTGAGTCTCATCCCATAACAACGATTTTTTTCCCTAGTTTAAGTCTCTCTAGGATCACGATCTATATTCCTGAAAACTTTTTTTCTAGTTTTCCGTAGATACCATAGATACCAACAGAAATTCCCAACTACTTTGTCTAAAATCATCTTCAAAATGCTCGACATCGTTGGAAAAAATTGTAGCACCAATTTTGCAACCCTAAAATGACGAGAAAAAATAAATATTTATTATGCATAGATACACCATCTTATTAAAATATTTTGATGGTAAAAAATATGTAGATGACATTTATTTACCTAACTAAGCGACATCTGAATGAAATAGTGCTAACAAACAAATATTTATAGAATAGAATTATGCTTTTCAAATACTATATGGATAAAACAGTTTAGATATAAAAAAAATTATAATTGATTTAATTCTTCGTCTGTTTAGAATTATCTTCATACATGTATTACCATTAGACAACATGTTTCTTTAGAACCAAATAATTTTGACATCGATTATCCAAACTATCCCACAAGGAGATAATTTTGTAATAAGTGTCTTGGTACTCTAATTCCATTGTTAAATAAAGAAAGTAGTTTTCTGATTTTCTTTGATAATTCTCTAGATATTGATATGAAAAAGATTAGTTGTAGAAATGATGACGTTTAATAACTTTATTCAAACAATAAATATTGTAATGAATATTAATGTTAGAAGAAAATTATAGTGAAAACAAATTAATTTTTTCTTTTTGTTAATTTGTATTAAATTTTAGTAATACATATATTATTTTTAAAATGGTTAATGTATTACTTTTTTTATATATGAGTACATTTTGAATATGCAAATATATTAAACAACATAATAATCTTTTTAGCAAACCAATGTCAAATTCAGGGTTTCTTATTTTTTTTACCACTCTTTGAAATCCTAGATGATCAATTCATTTTTAGTTGGTTCTCTCCCCTTTCTCATACGTGCCACCTCTCAAACTCTATATTTTTATGTTCTGAAATGAAGTTTTGTGTAAAAACTCAGAGAGAGAAGAACAAGAAAGTTTCCGGTCACTAGACTTGGAATGTTGACGATGACATTGGTAGATCCTGAGATGCTATTGGTGGATTCAGAGACAACAATTCATTTGGTAGCAACAAAATAATGTATAATTTACGTGCCTTTGAGACTATAAGACCGTTTCTCCTTTAAAAAAAAGTGAAAGTACGGGACGAAAGGAAATGATCTGTTTATAAAGAATCAGGCACTATAACTCCCAATAAACATATTGGATCAACAAGAGTTTAGGATTATATTTAAATGGAGGTTCAGAAAAATCTAAATATGTGGGAGATTGGTTCAAGGAAAGGGGTTGGAAACTGTGGTCATCAACATCTCCATTATCTATTACTATTTGACATAAGGACAAGCATCCTTATGCGAAATAAGATAACCCAAAACACTTAAGCCTCGCCGCTAAAAATTATTTAATACCCAACATTGTCTACCCTATTTTACACCTTGAAAAGAGAACTCACTGAATATTTAACGAATGTAAGAAGTTAGCTCACTTGAATGCAAAGTTTATGTATATCTGGAACTTGTATGACGGAACGAGTGAGAGAGTTATTGACTATAGTGATAATGTATTTAATGTAAATTATATCTTATGTGGTCTACATGTCATAATCATGGAGTATAGTCTGCATGTCATGATTCGCAGCAGGCTGCTCAACCAAATAACATACCAAACACAGAAGATGATATTGATCCTGATTTGGATCATGTTTACAAAACTAGAGAGCACAAGACCCATTGCATCGAGGCAGAATCATAGATGAAGGTATAAGCTCTGAAATTGAAATTGTGCTACCTACATTCATAGGTCGACAAATTGTGCTACCTACATTCGTAGGTCGACATTCTTATGAAACACTTCACGATCTTTTGCATCTTGCTTCTCAAAATGAGCAACAAATCAAGAAAAGGTCAGCCACATCCCATAAGAGCCGTTTTACTGTCATTCATACTCCAAACCAGCCAGCCACAACACAAGTCTTAAACAAAGAAAAAGCAGTGGTAGATCTTCTCATGCTAATGTTATAAGGGAAGAGAACATATCTCTAGAAAATGTATGTAATGATCCTTACACGAACCAGTGAATAGAATTCCCAAGATGAAATGGAGACAGAGGAGATTGAATATGCGATGAAGGAGAATCTTTGGTGATCCTAAAAGCCCTAAGCGCACAACATGTTCGTATTGAAAAATCTCAAGGAGAAATCTAATCATTGATATTGGGACTTCCATTAACATTGCTAGCACTTTACTAGTTTATAAGCTAGGTTTCAAAACCATCAAACATACAAGATTGTATAAGTTCAAATGGATGAATGACGATGAAGTGATGAAAGTGCCAAAACAGACCGTGATACCTTTCTCAATTGGTAACTACACAGACAAAATCACTTGTGATTTTCTTCCAGTATAGCTGACACCATAATCGCACCAACAAATACTCGTTATTTCTAGACAACCACAAGATCACAAAAGTACCAATAGACCAAGCCTAAGCTCGTATGATACAAGCAAAAGAAGATGGATCAAAAGAAGCTAGTTGACATAGAAGCGATGCTATGTCAACTACTGGTTCCCAAGATCAAAAGAAGCTACTGGTTCCCAAGATCAAAAGAAGCTAGTTGACATAGAAGCGATGCTAAGATCAAAAGAAGCTAGTAAAGAGAACCCTAAAGGAGAAAAACGAAGAACATTTTTGAAGCTGTATCGGAGCCACTAGCCATATACCCAAGACAAGGACCACATTTTCGTCAACCAATCACCCATAGAGAACACTTTGTTCGAGCCATAATCCCTTTTTTGGACCAGAACTAAAGATACTTAAGAAATCACCAAACCGAATCATTTGCCAGCCGATAAAGCCTATCAACCTAGAATCGAAGCTTTCAATCCAAGTGTACATCTATTCAATCCCAGTAGAGACATAAAGCATTTTATTGAGTTTTTTTATGGATCCAAAACAATGAAGATCAGACCGTGAACCAATGTAAACCATATGATGCCACCAAATTCATCAAAGGAGATCTATCTGGATCAAATATGAAGATTAGCTTGACCACATCCATATTGCTGACTTTCTATGATATAACCAAGCCATTAGACCTTCTTCAAGCCTTGAAGACGTCTAAGTTTATCCAAGAACCAAAGAAGAAAGATTTCCACGTTTTTGACGAAGCTTCGTTTTTCAGAATTGTCAACTCTCCATCTATACTTCTTATTGACTTTTGGCCAAAGAACCACAACCCTCCACCCATCAAAGATCACCATAATAACCTAAATAATCCATCAAATCCTCTCAGCCACCACCAAACATGCCATCTTCATCAAAGACCACAAGATGTTCATCATCATCATCTCCTAAGAACAAGCCTTCTAGTTATCTTATTGTATTATATGTTTGTGCATAATTCTCTCTCTCTCTTTTTAATGTATTAGACCGTTTGAGGTCTCCATTGAGCCTATAAGAGCTTCCCTATCATATACGCTCAATTCATAATTTTATCAATCATAAGAAGTATTTTCTGTTTTCTATCAAATACTTTGAGCCTTTGAGTTTTGAGTCCACTTCTGTTTCTGTAGTTGCCCCTTACAGAGCTAGGTTCATGACTTGTATCTTCATTGTGTGGTTTCCTCTTTGAAAAAAGCCCTCGGCTAGTTATAAGTCCATATGATCACTTCCGTAAGAGCCTTGAATATGCTCATTCGAGTTTTGTAGAATCATATCATTTTGATATTACATTTGAGATAGAGAGTCGAGAGTCGACTGTATCCGGTGAAAAATAGTGACTCGCCAAGACAGAAACATGTTGAGATACAGAGAGGTCAGAAACAGTCGAGATATATAGAGAGTTGATTTGCAAAAAGAGAGAAAAAGAGTAGATTTACAAGTTTGAGAGATCATACAGAGAGAGAGAAAGAGATGGTGACTGCCGCATATAATCCCACACTTGTCAAAAACATGGTTGAGGGAAAAATCAGTTATCATCGATTTGCCACTGCTGGTTGAACTCCGCCTGAGCTAAAAATCTGGTGATAATCGGCACTGAAAACCTTAATTCACAGGTTCAAAACCGCTGGAAACAAAATCTGAAAGACTTTGAAAGATTAAAGATCAAACCCTTTATAAGTACACTTTTCAATAAGAAAAGCACCGATTATATTGAATTTGATCAAAATCAACCAAATCAACCAAACAACAACAACTCTTCTTCCATGAGGGAAACTCTACTCCAAGCTATTATAAATGGTCCATCAAGGAGGAGTAAAGAAATTAACATCCTTAGAAAGAAGAATCGAGTATAATCAGTAGAGAAGAGATCTCCGATTAAAAACAATGGAATTAAATAACCTCCAACCTGGAAGTGTTGAAGAAACAATGCGAAAGAGCCACAAATACACACGAAAACGAAAAAAATCAAACATAAAACTATACCCGGACAAGCTAGAACCCAAATCTGACTAACGGAAAACACAAATTTCAATCAACGCAAAACAAAAAGAAGAAATAATTATCTTCCTCACTGAAAGATATAGAGAGAGAAGAGCGAAGAGAGAGCCCCTTAAGAGGAGATCCATCAATTGGCCAATTTTGTTTTGTCAACTTTTATATTGAAAGCCCAACAGGGCATTAACAAATAGTGTACAATATGCCTAAAATACTAGTCCAACCCAACATTTGATGTACACGAGAAAAGATATATAACAACAAACATATCATTGAAAACAAAACACGTGTACGTGGATAATATTAGGCATGGGCGTATTATCCGAAACCTGGATCCAAACCCGAACCGAAGTAAACGGATGGGATCGGTTTTAGAATCATTGGATTTACCAAACGAGTTTTGTGCAGTATTACTTCGGATATCGGTTCCGTTCGGTTAATACCTGATAACCGAACTAATATCCGAACATATATGAAACATATATATTATATATTTATGAAGATTTCATTAGTTTTATGTTTTTTTGTTAGTTAACAAATGTTATTTTAGTATTGGTATCCGGATCCAAAGTGTTACAAATCCAAATCCAAATTGAGTTCGAATCTCAGATGGGACTTGTGCGGTATTATAAAATAGAGCGAACCCAAAAAATTACTAACCATATCCGACCAAAAAATTTTAAAAACCCGAATGGGACCTAGGAGGCTAAACCCGAAAATCCAAAAAATTCGATAATCTGAAAAACCCAAAAAACCAGATCCGAACCCAAACGGATACCCAAACGGGTACCCAAACGTCCATGCCTAGATAATATGAAGAGAAGACTTTAAAGTTTGAATACTGGGATTAAGATATAAAAGCACTTCTTTATTAGCTTTAGAAACTAACTCAAAAACTAAAGCTTCTTAATCTCTCTTTCTCTCAAATCTCTTGAAGATATACCACACCTTGGCAACTCTTTATAAACTTTATAATTATACCTTTTCGTCTTTCCACATGACGGATGTGTAGATCTCGATAACTCCTTGGCACAATAAAGCCAAAGAAAGTGTGTCTCCGATCTGAGAGTTCTAGATAATTTCCTAATTCAAATAGGAAAACTAGCTAACATATTTAGATAACTCCTAAATAGAACTATTCATAATCCTTTAATAGCCATTACTCGGTAGGATTGGAATATCTTCTTTCCTAAGTTGTCTTCTTCTTCTTCAAGCTTATCCCAACAATCTCCCCCTTAAGCTTGAAATCTTTCTTCGACATACTATGAACTCCAATGTGGTTCCTCATTTTCTTGAATTTGTTTTTATCGAGTGCTTTGGTTAAAATCTCAGTTCTTTTCTCTGTTCCGGTAACATGTATTACTTCAACCTGACCATTCTCAACACATTCTCGTATGAAATGATACCTTCGGTAAATGTGTTTGCTACGACCATGGAAGACTGGATTCTTAGTGAGTGCGATTGCGGATTTGTTATCAACTCATATTGTCACCTTCTCATATACTGTACCAATAATCTCAGCAAATAGATCTTGGAGCCAAATAGCTTGTTTAGCTGCCTCTGTTGTGCCATGAATTCTGCTTCACAAGAAGATAATGCCACTACTTGTTGTTTTTGGGAACACCATGTGATCGGACACTCATTAAAATAGAAAACATGACCAGCTGTATTTTTTCCATCATCCATATCCACACTATGGTTGCTATCACTGTATCCTATTAAGCCCGATTGAACTCCTTGTTTAAAATGAAGACCATGAGAAAACGTTCCTCAAAGATACCATAAAATCTGTTTTAGTGCAGCTCCATGTGATTCTCTCTGCTCCTGCAGATATCAACTCAATATCCCTACAGAATACGAGAGGTCTGGCCGAGTATGAAACAAGTACGTAAGACATCCAGTGTTTCTTCTATAGAATTGTTCGTCAATACGTCTCGGATCTTGTGTCTTAGAAAGCTTCAAACCGGGTTCCATTGGTATGAGTATTGAGTTGCACTCACTCATTCCAGCTTCTTCTAAGATATTTTTTGCATATTTTTTTTTGTCTTAACACAATCCCATCCTTTTCTTGGATCACTTCAATGCTGAGATAGTAGGTAAGTTTTCCTAGATCACTCATGTCAAAGGGATAAGTAGCTCGTATTGAAACAATTTGGTTCATTATTGCTTTAACAGCATCAAACGGTTGGGAAGTTCATCATCTATATGTGAAAACTGCGTTTCTCCATGGAGATTTGAAAGAAGATGTCTATGTCACTCAGCCGGAAGGGTTTGTAATCAAAGATAGTGAAGAGAAGGTTTACAAATTACACAAGGCGCTCTACTGTCTTAAACAAGCACCTCGGGCATGGAACACTAAGCTCAACACCATTCTCCGTGAGCAAACACCATCAAAATCAATCCTTTGCCTTTGTACGTATCCCTTTGCCACAAGTCTTGCTTTCTATTTATTTATGCTATTATCCAAGTCTTCTTTCCTAAGTTGTCTTCTTCTTTTTCAAGTTTATCCCAACAAAGGCATCGCTGCTTTCAACACCGACGTCAAACAAAGATCTGTCAACGCCATTTCCACCACCGCCAGTGATGTTTAACACCAAAATTTCACTAAAACTACCGCGAAACTTCAATTTATGCTGATTGCATGCACCACTATAGACTTCCTCCTCCAAATTCAAGCCAATGCAGGCCTCCTTTTACCACTCGAGTAAAGCTCAAAGAGAATCTTCTAAAGATTAAGAAACAAATTCTTCATCAGAACATTCTTCCAAATAAGAAGACCTCTGAACTTACTGAATTTCTCCAAATCAATGAAAAAATTCACAACTACACAATCATTTCATTTTTGAAATAAGCTTCGCTCATGCTCATCTAACAGGCTTTCAACGGATGAACCGAAATCTTAATCTCTTTTAAGTGAAATAGGATTACCAAAATCAAATAGCAATAGGAAATTAGAAAAATAAGAGGAGTCAAAGTAAAAAAAACATATTTTAACATAAGATTCATACAAAGTCGGAAGAAAATTAGGCAGACAACACCAAAAAATCAATCTGATTTGAAACATAAACCAATCCGATTTCAAACAGAAACCAAATAATAAAAGATGATTAAAAGATATGTAGAGAGAAGAGAGAAACTCTGCGTCTTCTTTTTTTCCCTACTATTAAACCTCCATCATGTATAGCAAAATTAACTCTAATTTCAATCTTTTTTAGCCCTGAGTCAACTAATAAAGACAACGAGACTGCCGCCCGTCAACACACAGCGCCGTCAACACTATTCCACAACTAACGCCGTCAATTATTTCCGTCCATCTCCTTTCTCTAATCTCCTCTGTACTCTCTCTCTCTCTCACGCGCTCTGTAAAACGCAGACTAGTCTTAGCTGTACAAGAGACCTCTCTCTCTAGAAAGAAGTCATCTCTTTCATCTATGTGATTGATTCAACAAAGAGAGAGAATACGAAGAAGAAAACTCCTAGATCGTCGAAACTTAAAGAAGAGTATAATCCCTGATTAAGTTCGTCTCTCAGGTTCGTTCACCTCCAAAAATCTCTCACGGTTTCTGCTATTTCCGCATCGACTTTCTCTATACATTTTCTAGATCTGTATGTGTTAAGGTGTGATCGATTATCTATTTTGTTAGGGGGATAGTGGTGAACTGAAGTAGAAATTGGTATCGAATCTCGTGGTTTGTGCTTTACTTTCTGCTAAGATCGAGCGAATATAAATCTTTAAATTCTTATGTATTCGGAGCTCGATTTCGCCATTGTTGATCCTAAGTAGCGTGGACTCAGTTTGAGTTTATTCATTCAGCTGGTGTTTCTGAAACCGAAGATGGCGAGTAGAGTGAAAGAAGACGAGAAGAACGAGCGGATTATTAGGAGTCTTCTCAAACTTCCTGATAACAAGAGGTGTATTAACTGTAACAGCCTTGTAAGTTTGCTTTGCTCTTCTTTTATACTGTCTTTCATCATCTTTCCAAAGGAACCAAGAAGATTGAGATAGTTAACTTTTATGTTTCATTTCCTCATGGTTGTGTTAGGGACCACAATATGTTTGCACTACTTTCTGGACTTTCGTTTGTACCAACTGCAGTGGAATACAGTAAGTTCCAGATTCGACCACCTTTCTTTTTATTCTTATGTATAGTGTTCATGACATTGTTGATTGATATGTGCGTATAAATGGATTTTCTCAGCCGTGAGTTTACTCACCGCGTTAAGTCGATATCAATGGCAAAGTTTACCTCACAAGAAGTCTCTGCTCTAAAAGAAGGTGGAAATCAGGTATAGCAAGCCAATCATTCTCCTTTCTCTTCTTCTGATGTGTTATTTTTCCTTGGCATTTGTGATTTTGTATCTTTTATTTGGTTTTGATTTCGATCTCTCTCTTTACATTTTTTGTTGTCCTGTTACAGCATGCTAAGGATATTTATTTTAAAGGACTCGATCAACAGCGGCAGTCAGCGCCTGACGGCAGGTAGTAAAAATCTCTCTTCTTGTTGTGGAGATATGGATGTCTTACATTGACTGATTGTTACTTTTATCTGTCCAGTAATGTAGAGCGGTTAAGAGACTTCATCAGACAGGTGTATGTAAATAAAAGATACACGAATGAGAAGTATGATGACAAGCCCCCAAGAGGACCAATGGTGGGAAGCATGTCTTCTTTAATCAATTTCCTTTCGATAATCCTGAATCGTCCCAAGGATTGTTCATTACTATTGTGACGCATGTTATATTGCATTGCAGTCTTCCGTTTCATGATTCCTTGTACGTTGATATTCTGCAGGGCGATAGTGAGACACGAAGTTCTAGTGGGTCTCGAAGTCCACCATACGAAGATGCATATGACCGTCGGTACAGCGACAGATCAAGTCCTGGTGGGAGAAGTCCTGGATTCGAGCAAGGTAACAGGAAAAGCCCTTCTCGTCCTGAGGTCTTGAATGATTGGCGCAGAGAGGATAGATTTGGGGGTAGAAAAAAACAAGAAGAGGACTCCCATTCACCTGAGCAAGTACAAGACTTGGGTTCAGCTAGCCCTCCTGTAGCTCGACCTGTTAGGGAAATTTTGGGTGACAGTGTTATTCCTCTTCGCGTGATAGAGCCTCCAAAACCGCAAATCAATCAAAATAGCGATGCTTCAATGAATGCAAAGGTTTGGCTTTATCATTGTCGGAGTTCATTTAGGTTATAAGGAAAATAAAATACCATATTTTTCTTAGGGTGGAAAGAGATAATGTTCATATTTTCTGTTTGTCTAATTTCAGCCCACTGCATCATCGAGTAGTTTAACCTCCACAAATGAAAACCCACCAGAGGTGAAGCTGGAGACTGCTATAAGCTTGATTGATTTCGATACTGATCCCGAACCTCCTGCTCCAACTGTTGCAATACAAGCACCGATATCGGGCACACCTCATCCTCCTGCACAGCCAGCAAGTGCAAGTAATGATAATTGGGCATCTTTCGATGCTGCGCCCAGTGCCCCTAGTATAAATGTGTCTCAATCACCACCCAGTGGAAACACAGTGGATTCACTTCTCTCTCAGTTGGCAGCTCCTTCATCCATGCCAGTTCAGACATCTAGTGGACCTGTGCATCTTGGTCATTCCACGTCACAAAACTTTGCACCACCTCCAAATGGACATTCAAGTGAACAGGTGGGGACTTCACTCCATGGTCTCTCAAATAGTTGCATTAAATTTCTGTGGTTAATATGCTTCTTGGATTTTTGTTATAGCCATGGAACACGGGACTTGCATCTAACGTACAAAGGTCAATGAGTGCACCGTCATTGCAACCTCCTCAAGGAATTCATTTTGGTGGCCTGCAGTCTTCTGAAGTTAAACCTTCTGGAAGAACAGAATTACCTGCGGTATCAATTTATTTAAGCCATTTGGTCTGTCCTGTTTATATATCTTACCATTTGCGGGGCTGTTAATGACACGCTAACTAAACTGTCTGCAGGATTTATTCACTGTAACGTACCCATCATATCATGCAGCAGCACCTGGGTGGCATGCTGGTCCACCTCATGGTATGCAGTATGGCATGCAACAGTATAATAACACCATGGTAATAGTTTTTCTGATAAATTTCTGAACCATAATGAATATTAAGCATCAATGCAATCACAGCCTCTTACTTTCACATGCTTGTTCTATCTATTTCCTGCAACAGCCTTTCCAGAATGTTCCGCAGCAAGCCAAGTCAATGAACCCTTTTGACTTCAGCTCTGAGCCGCCATCACAGATACAAACAGTATGTCCTCTAGCTCGTTTGACTTATCTATAATATAATTTTTATGTGAAAGCAAGCATGTTTTGGGAATCAATTCTGAACGTAGAGAAAGTTGTTTATTGGCGGTTGAGCAAATGTTGATTTGTAACACGTAATGAAATGCGTACAAAAAAATCAGCTTATGAGTTAATTGGTTAAACCGTTTCTCTGTACATGATCGCCACTCATATCCGAGCAACCTGTCTTATTTAAGTATTTATAGAATAGTTGATCGTTGGTTACATCCTTACATGTTAAATGTTATGAAAATGGTACAGGAAACTATGTTCCCTTCCATGGGGTCTCTACAAGGTGCATTACCACCTTCGGGCATGATGCCTTCTCAAGGAGTAAACAATCATTTCAGTATACCTTCTCAAAACTCAGGCCATCATCCATCTGCAATGCCACCAAGTATAGCATACCTATTTTCGCCTTTTTCAGTATAGTTAGTTAGTCTCTGCTATTGAATGATCCGTTGACTCTATTGAAATGTTTGATGAATTATTTTTTGTTCCCAATTTTCAGGGTACATAGCTCCTCATATACCAGGGAGCATGCCACCTAGGTATGACCTTTGGATTCACATTAGTCCTTCCTTCAATACATTCACCGCGTATAGTTAGTCTCTCGGTACATAGCTTCTCATTATCTCTTTCAAGAATCATTTCTAAAGCCATCATTGTCGGTTTTTGCAGCAATTTAAGCCCAATTGGCAATATGGGCGCTCCTCCATATGACACTCAACAAACATATCAGAATTTTGGAAGCCCGTACGCTGCTGCACTTCCTTCGAACCCACCTTCTTCCTTCCCTTCAGGAGGAAACCCATTTGGATAAGAAGAGCGAGAGCATTAGCTCGAAATCTGTTATGCTTGAGGATTGATTGCAGACTCTTGGGAGCTTGAGTTCTAAGGTATATCCAAAACATTGATTTAAAACGGTGAACGAAAGAAGGTATGAGTCATGAACATGGAGAAGAATTTGGGGTTTGTGAGGGTGTTAGCATCATTTTAAAATAGGTTTGATTATTATTCTTTGGTTTCTATATATATTTCATTTTTACTTTTGATGTTGTTTTATTGTAATAAACTTGAGGGTAGGTTCCTTTAGAAAAATCTTGAGGATCCTTTGTGTTGTATGATTTTGTACAAGAGTTTACACGTTGATCATAAAGTCTTCTTAAAAACTGAATATTGGAAGTTTAAAGACTTAATTCATCATCCTTGAGTTTAGATATTCGCTTTCAGCTCCCTATTTGCTTAATTTTAAGGTTTTTTTTAACTCATTCTACACTATTTTCAAAACTAATTGTGGATCTTTAGAAAATGCTACCAGAAATCAGTTTTTTTTTGGGTACTTGTTCATCAAAACTTAGCATCTAAAAACTTGAATTTAATGTTATATCAATTTTAGGTGTGGATTTTACTGGACAATTTTTGGTTAACTGAAACATATATGGGTGAGTTGTGAAGATTTTTTCCTCTTTTTTTTATGTTGTGCAAAACCAAGGGTAAGTTATGATGATTAGAAAAACCGAACTGAACTGAACTGAACAAAACCAAAATTTTCTATTTTTGAATCAAGTTTGTAATAGATTATGAATCAGTTAGCATGTTTACAAAATTCATTCAGTTATTGGTTTAGTTCGGCTTGGTAACAGTTAGTTTGGTTATATTTTTTTAATTTCTCCTAAACAAATCATGCCGATATATACCAGATCATACCGATTTATACCAAATCATATCCAAGATTTTGAACTGAAAACCGAGCTACTAAATTTAATAAAAGTTAACCGAAATAAAACTAATATAACAAATTTAACCAAAAACCAAAAAAATCAGTTCATTTCGGTAATAAATTGTCAAACCCGAACTAACTGAAAACAAAACGAACCGAACCATAATTTTTATTCGGTTTTATTCGCCAAACTTTTCAGAAGAATTAACCGACCCAAAATTATTGGTTGACCCGACCCCGCGGTAAATGTATGTGAAAGTGGTAGATCCATAAGAGATGGTAGAATAAGAGAACTTTTCTGATATTAAATATTCGTAGATGTATAATACTCGCTTCATCATAGGAGACCCGATGGCCATGAGAGTCACCTTAAATACTAATCTATAGCTATATATGTATCCTAAACAAATCTACGTATAAAGATATGATTTCACACTGTTCCCCAATCTTAATCTTTTGTTCTATTTTCCGACCAGATCCAAATTGCTGATGAAACCAAGTTTCCAAATCATAGAGAGGTGACAAAAAGCTCTCATGTTGTTTGTCTGCTCTTCAATACCATTGGAGCCACCAACATCCAAACTACCACAAACCATTTATTCAACATTAAAACATCACCAAACTGTCTTCATTCCTATCGAAAACCGATAAAAGAGAGTTTTAGAACTTACTGTAAACACTAACCGCAAGCCATTCGTTTACTATCCTAACCCAAGTACTTGTCCATCCAACATCAATTGTCCACCTAATAACAAAAACAGCCGAGCTTAGTAGCTTGTTTTTGAATAGTCTTTGTTCATAAAAAACTTACTTTTTCATTGAATGATGAATATTCCAACCAATAAGTAGCATTGCAAAGTACATTGCTCCAGTAGCAAACACAAAATGGAAGAATCCGTATCCATAAGGAATCGCGTCTTCTTCTTGATTCTCATCTTTTCTAAACTGTAAGGCCGCCTCGGTGTTAGTGATTGATTTTGTATATTTGGAGTTTGCAGCAAAATTTGCAGCTCATAGATAAACAACAAACCTGGAAACATTGGGAATCTACTCCTGTGGAGAATGTCGCTATTACCATTGCAAGCAGTGCCACAACAAAGCTCTGCAACAACAGATATATGTATACAAATCCGTTTAGATCTTTCTTTACAATGATCTTACATAATCTGAAAGATCAACAAAAGATTCTTGAAAAGGTCTGAGATTGTTTACTATGATGGTAAGCCAGTCCGTTCTGCTAGAAGATTCGGCTTTTCGATTGCAAATTTCTCCTACTGGCTCACTGCAAAACAAATGTAGTAGAGATGAAACAGTTACTTTCTTGATCATGTAAAGAGAGACTACGCTCTAATTGCTCGATGTTTCATCTGATAGTTTTTGTATTAATCTTGGTATTGAAGATAGATCAAATGAAACATGCCTTCGAATGGCGCACCAGCAGATAAATACAACATAAAGCCCCATAAGTGCCGGAGTCAAGAATCCAGCATTCACCTGTTGAATGCAAGCAGAAGAAGCGGTTTTCGAAAATCCGCATACACATATTAAATGTGAGAGAACCTTGGAACCGAAGTGACTCACTTTGGAATGTAGAGAGATACTTGTCATGAGTTGGATGAGGAACAAAGTCCATGTGATGAAAAATATGTTGAGAAAGCATGATGGATCAGGTACATACCATATGTACATCAAAATCACCCCTAATATGCATAAAGTATATGCAATAGTCGCTAGTAGCATTACATGGACATGGCTGCAACATAAAATCTAATCATCAGAAAACACAATCATTATAACTATATAAGAAACAGTCTCATGTGGTCTCACCATCTCTCTGCATCTTTTTGGGATTGGAAAAATTCATTTAGCCATGTAATGAAACTAATGATACTAATGAGCTGTATCAAGAGAAAGACCCTATAACAACAAGAAAGAGAAGAACTTCAGGATATCAATATGCATCCAATTTAAAACCGTTGCAAAGTTTCTGAAAGGATTAAAACTGTACCCTGCACCAAAATGGGCAATCTCCCCTGAAAAGCAAAACAGAGCAACAAAAGAAAGCCATTTTACGCGTCAATGCTAACTGAAGGATCTAAATGAGTTAATAGAGGATGACTAGCTTTATACCGTAAAGATCAATAATGGAAGAAGGCAACAAGAAGGGGAAAAAGATCAAGCCAGGCCACATGAGAAGCTTAGCAAACCACCATCCTGAATGCCATTTATCTCTTGATGAATGTGTCTTTGATGTGCCAACGGTTGAGAGAAACATAATGAAATAGAATAGCTAGAGAAAAAAGTTAAGGCAAAATGTTTCTTAAGAAGACTTAAACATTTAGCATGAAACATAGTTTTATATGAATGATTCTAAAAAGGATACAAAACATCCCAAGCTAACTCGTAAAACTCCTTCAGTACCCAAACAGTTTAGTCCATCTTTACAATTCTTGAATTCTGCAAGATCGAGTAAACACAATCATCATTCATCTGAGCAAATAATCAAGAAAACTTTATGGTGCTTAGAGTAAGATAACCATACTTCTCATTTCTGTCAAGGCACCTCGACCATAATCGCGGACAGTCCAAGCTAACAGATTGGCCAAGAGGAACATTAGACCGTACGCATATCTAGCCATCCATGGATTGTAGCCATTACGGAATTGGATGAACCATGAACCGTTCTTGATTCCTTCGTAGCCAGTGTTGTCAATGCTTGTACCGGTCTCCATAGGTCTTTAAACTTAGCAGACTCTCTCTTCATGACATTGGAAGATTAAAAATCTTTGGCAAAGAGTATTGATTAATAGCATCAATCTCGAATCTCCAGGTCTTTTGGAGATTACCGGTTAATTATACTTGTACAGTATAAGATTGGACTAAACACAAGAAAGAGACTCCAGAAACGAGTAGTTGTCTTCCTAAAACCTAAAACAATAAAACCATTATAAACACTTGCATAGATTCAATGAGAAACAGAAAGTATATGTTTAGTTTTTATTTGTTCAATAGAGCATAAGAGATAATACGTGGAGTGCAAGTAACATTGCCCTAACAAGAACCCAATTTAAGCATGCTTTACTAAATGGAGAGATTGCAACTTTGAAGCATAACCAAAATATCAAACTTAGATTATTGAACTCCCAAAACTCAAGATTTAGTAGTAAGTAATATGAAATATGTTAAAGAGTAAAGAAAATATCACGAACCATAATAAAACCTAAAAACTCTCTTCATAAAATCTTAATAACCTTAGTTTGACAAAACTTCCAAAACAGTCTCTAACTTTGATGAGTAACATCCACAATTATAATCTAACATTTACAAACCAATATTTTAAAAAAGGAAATATGTAAATTAAAAAATCTTAGGTAATATCTTAAATAACTAAAATTGAAATCCTAATGGAATATTAACTAATAGTTATCACAGTATCAAAAAAAAACTAGTAAAATATCTGAAGAGAAAGAAAGAAAAAAAGGAAGAATCCTTTTAAGTGGCCAAGAAACTTTCAATTGAGAGGGAAACAAAAGCTTAAAGTGAAGATAAAAAAAAATCCTTAAATTTTGGGGGATGATTGTATACTATTTGCACTCCAAAATGAAACGTGTACGGTCACTATTGAGCAAATTGTTAATGCTATGCAGCGACATCACCGACCCTTTTTTGCCTCTTTTTTTTCTTTAGACCAGAAAATCAGCAATTGTTTCCTTTTATTTAATTTTCGCTTGATGAAAAAGCAAACTTGATTTTTATAGCTTCACATATCATCTATATATGTATGTAGATCCGTGGTTAGTGTTTAACTTTTTGATCCAATTAATTTTAATAAATTAATGAAGAAAATATTATAATTTGAATATTATTAATTTATAGAAATTTTATTATAATTGAAAAAATAAAAATTTATCATACCGAAAAAACAAAAAGACCACCCATGATTTCTTTTTGTATTCTATGATATGTAATCAATTTAAAAAATAAATAAATACCCCTTATATTAAATTAAATTTTAATATTTTTTCATAAGGATACATGTTTTTAGTTTTGTTTTCCTAATTTGTCATATTAATGAAATGTAATTAAAAAATAATAATTTATGAAGAGGTTAAAATTGATATTGCAACATATTGCTTAGTAAGTGAAACAAAACATACATCTTCAAGAAACATAGCTAGTACTAATTTTCTATTACATATAGTGATGAAGCAGAATTTAGATCAATCCCAAAGTTATTAGTTTAGTTTGAAATAGAACAACATCTAAAAAACATATTTGTAAGCTATAAAAACTGAAAACCCTGAAATGTTTTATTTTTAAAATGAAACTCCAAAAATCTTAATATTCTAATCAGAAAAAAAAATTAATTTAATAAAAAAATAAAAATAAAATAGTAATTATTACAATCCTCAGCTCATCACAAGCATGCCCTTCGGTTGTTACAATCAATAAATCTCATTTAAAGAACAATTAAATAAAATGAATTAGATATCTCATTTAGGCATGCTTTAAGGAAAAACTTAGAGAAAAAAAAAACTTATAAATTATGCATAGAGAAGAGAAGAACACGTACCTTGAAAATCTGGCATAGATTATATTAAAAACTACATGTTTATTTATAAATCACCCATAAATTAAGGTTGTGATTATGTTAAGTTCCGTCTAATCTGTTAAAAAAAAGTATGATAATTAGCAGAAAGCAAAAAGGAGAAATAACAAGAAAAAAGAGGAAAAGTGAGTATTGAGTAACATTTTCTTGAAACGAAGTGTTTGGATTCCCAGAAAACGTAGGAAAGTATACAAAAAAACTCGATCCCCAATTTTCATTTTCCCGAGAAAATCTGAGAATCAGGAGATTCAAACATACTTTAACTTGCAAAAAAAAAATCAGTTTATTATGAACAAGCAAGAACATGCATGTTCATAAGTCTGAGAGATAAAGAAACAAAAGAGATTGAAGAGAACCTGTAAATTTTCTGGTGCAAAAAGCTTCTTGAATCTTGAGATTTGGAGAATGTTTCTTATAAAAATTGATTTCAGAGGTTTCTGTTGTATCGTCTTTGAGTTTTTGTAATCTTTTTGCCTTTGCTCTCTTTTAAAACACTTGTTTCGTTATATATATGTGTGTATGTCTGCTTAGAATATAAACTGTGAAACTTCCTTTTTTTATTTAACAATATTATTTATGTATCCTGATTCGTGAGCATATTCAATTATGAAGATCCTCAGTTTATTTTTCTTTTTTGGTAAAAATTAAATTTTACTTGCACACCATCTAATTGGCTTTGCCCAATTGGTATTTCACTTTTGCTTTTCTGCCGTTAGCTTACTGTATCCGACTCTCGAAACTTTAAACTTTGAAGTAAAATAATAATGTTTTTTCTTTTATTATATAAAATGTGTTGTAATAATTTAATTATTAACGCAATTATAATATAATAAACATAAATTATTTCATTCAAAATCTGTTGATACATACAAAAGTATTTTTTTAAAAATACTTAATTTATTATTTAGTCGAATTCAGATTTTAAAATTCAATTATTAATTGAATTAAAGATTGGTTGGATAAAAATTGAAAATGAAAGAAAGAAAAGAATTAAGAATGTAAGACTTTGATTTGTGTTCTTACAAAAACACATATAATTATTCTATTTTTATTAGAATCTAGAGGTTAAAGACATGTAAAAATATATATTTAGAATTTTTAAAAAATTGATAACATGCATAATTATGAGGCATATAATTTTTTTTAGGTTAAGATTTACGTTAAATTATACTAAACTTATTTTTTTAAATCACAATTAAAAAATTGAAGTTCAAAAATTAATTAAAAATTAAAAATTGATGTAAATTATAAAAAACCTAGAAAATAAATTTTAAATAGTATATTATTTAAGACAAACTGATAAAAAATCTATCTTAAAACATCATATTTAACACATAAATACATACAATAACAAACTAGTATGAAATAACTAATATCAACACAATAAATGCACTTTATTTTGTTAAATTAACTATCACTAGAAAATTAATGACAACATATCTAGTTGCATAGTAGTCAACATAAAGAAAGAGAAATTTGTACATAACTATTATTACTATTCTAGTTTTATGCGTCATAAATTTTATATAGGCTTTGTATTTCTCTTAACACTATGTCTAAATGTAATTGATAGGCATTTTTTATACTTAGTATTTATTGGTGAGTTCCTTAACATATTCTTATTATACATTTTCCTTTTTTTTAGAATTATTAATTTATCGTATAAATTTATTTACAAATAGTAATTATAATATTTCTCCTTTTAGGATTAGTGATTTATTGTAAAAACAATTTAATATATTTTTCTTTTTATATGTGTCAAAATATGATATTATTGTCGTTTAAAATTAATAATTTATTGTAAAGTTTTTTTTAACATACTGTTTCTCCTTGCATGTGTTTTTTATTGACGAGTTCCTTACTAAAATTTTATTATACAATTTTTTCTTTTATGATTAGTAATTAATTATATAATTTCTCTGTATAGATATATTATGTTAAAATAGTATAATTACAATCATTTTCTAGGATTAGTAATTTATTATAAATAATTTACATATTTTTGTTTTACATGTGTCAAATATGATATTATTTTCTGTTTAAAATTAGTAATTTATTACATAGTTTTCTTCTTGTATATTTTATTTATAAATATCAAATCTAATATAAAGACTTAACAAGGTGATCATGTTAATTACTAATTTTGAGAAACTAAATTTTTTCTATGTTATGCATTGTAATTTTTAGACAATGCGAGTTTTTTTATACACTAGATAAGTTGTATCAAAAACAAAATTATGAAAAACTAAATAAGAAAAACTAAACATGATACAAATAAAATATAAAAAACTAAATATTCAAAAATAAACATGTGAGAAAATTTAATTGAATACCAAATAATTAAAGAAAAAAATAGAAGAACCAAAGTAAGTAAATAACCATTAGAACTGTCTGTATATAATTTGTCATCAGCTTGCTCAAATTTATATTATTTAATTTTATGTTTAATTTATTATTTTTTTAATTTTTGTTTCCTTTTCGTAAGTTATAAATATAAAATTATAAACAGACCTATATGTATATATAGAAAAAACAGAAAAATCAAATTGAATAAATGATTGTTTAGACTTCTTTATCATACTTTCGTGTTGGTTTTCTCTATATGAGTTTATATACTTTTTAGGGGTGATTGTGTTTTTTACTTTTCCTTTTCTTTTGGTCATGGGTTATAAATTCTAAACCCGCATATTTTTTATTTTAATTGATTATAAAATATTAAATTAAAGATATACATATACGAAATTATAATTTATGAAATAATAGTACCAACAAAAGATGTAAAAAATATTCATTAATAGTTAGATTGACTAGATTATATATACCCTATTGTGCTAATGGTTACTGTATTCAAATGCAAAACAGGTTTATTCTAATCTATTGAACATACTACATTAAGATAAATGCATAAAGATAATACTTGATCTTTCACGAGGAAGAGTAATGAGCATATATAGTTAATGGAAATGAATGCATATATTCGGAGATGACTTGTGGCAGCAATAGTGATATATTTCTTGGGATTTACCAATAACAGATGATACAAATCTTGGGTTATGTATGTGGTTCATGTGAATGTGGATTACCAATAATAGATTTATTTTATCTTTAACAGATCAATATTTGTTATTTTATGTGATTTATAAATTTATAATTGTTTTGGATTTTTCGAATCAGATCAAAGCGGATAATGGACGGAACCAAATATCACATATATTTTCAAGACTCAATTCTCACTTCCAACATATTTTTTTGATGCAACTACTTGTATCTTATATCTTCTTTTTTTCTTCTTCTTGAATTTGATAGAAACAACATCTAAACACACAAAAAATTGAAATTTTTTAAGAAATACCACTTTCATTATATCATTTTTTAAAATTACCACTGATTAATATTCATTTTAAAAATATAACTTTTTATAAGTATCACAAATTTTAAATTTATAAGAGTTTATACAAACATGTTTATAAAATTTTTTAAAAACATGTTTATAAAAATTTATAAAAACATGTTTATAAGAGTTTGTAAAATATTTTTTATAAGTTTTATAAGAAATATTGTAAGAATTATATAGTTTATAACAAGATAACTAATATTATAAATATTTTTATAAACCTTTATAAGTTTATAAACGCTTATAAAAATAGTATTTTTTGAAAACATACTACAAATAATGGCATTTTAAAAAACAATATCATGAAAATAATATTGTTGAAAGAAACAGCAGGGACTAACATATCCAAAATATCCAAACTCTCATTAGTTTTATTTTTTCTTTTATTATGATCATTTTTTTTAAGAATTCATTAATCATGGGTTACGCATCTAGTTCATGTGAATGCGGATAAACAGTAGGACTTCAAAGTTCAGTATTTGTAATTTATTTTATTTTTGACAACTTAATATTTATTACTTTATATGATTTATAGATTTTATAGTTATTCTAATTTGTTCGAAGCAAATCCAAGCGGATAACAGACTGTTCCAAAATATCACATCTATTTTTCCAACCCTAACTCTTGTAGACTCAATTCTCAAATCCAACATATTTTTGATGTAAATTTCTTGTATCATTTTTTTTCTTCTTGAATTTGACAAACAGAACATAAATTATACTCAATATCTTGATTGTGGAAGAACCTAACATGTTCGAAATATCCAAACTCTTCTTCGTTTATTTCCCCTTCGTTATGGGCAATTTTTTTAAAAATAATATTATGGGCATTTGATTAAAAGGGTAGGAGACTGGGACAAAATAGCGAAAACTCTCCACGGCACGCTTTGTATGCAACCAAATCACAATACCTTTTTTGCTCAATTCTTATCAATTATAAAAAGTGTTTATGTTTAAGACTAAATTAGTTGGTAATTAATTGACAATGAGAGCCAAGTTAATGAACAATTACGATAATGAGCAAATGGGTAGCAAAATCATAACCTTTAACCACTCTTCCCATTATAACATCTTCCGCATTCCTCTCCCTCAATCATTCCTTACATTCTAAAAAATTACAACCTCACTCTTTTGACTCTAGAGTTAAATAAAAAGGCTCAACATAATTTGCTTAGCTAAGATAAATCTACTAGAGATACTCACTACAAAAAAATACAGTTTATCCCAACAAAATTTTCGACGATTTTTGATCCATCAGAAATTCGATACATATTCCCTGTAAGATACCGACGAATTGAGAATCATCGACAGTCGATCAGAATTTTTTGACGAATTAAATATCATAAAAAATGGTTGAGAGTTCCAGACGAATTTCTGGTGGATAATATTTTGTTAGAAAATCCCGACTATTTTCTAACAAAAATATATTGTTGAAGTACTTTTTAAACACTCAGAAATCTATTGGATATTTCCAACGAATTAATTTCATCGAACTTTTTCGTTGAATTTTCGAGAAATTTGGTATCGGTTTATATTCTAAGTATTTCTACAAAATCACAAAATTGTACACCATAACGATTGATATATTTGCATGCCGGTTTCTGGTTCAAATATTAGTTCCAGATCAAAATAAACACCAATGGACATAATTAAAAATATATATGTCCATATACAATGAATTCTAACATCTGCTATCTTTAATTTCAACTTTGAACCATGCATTAGTGTCCTCGTAAGCCTTTCAAGTCTCAACGTCGATGGCCCAAAACAACTATAAGAGCTAAGAAAAAACTACATAGCTACGTATTTCAAGCTTTTACGTAAATAGACAGATTAATTTTTATGATCAATTACTTATCGTTCTTCAAAAACATTACCCAAGAAAAATGAATAGGAATACTATATATAACGCTACATGTCTCATAAATTAACTAAATAACCTGATTTTGATACTATATAGATGTGTAGATTGAAAAATATAATTGGCAGAGTGTACACCATTATATATACAATTTATTATTAGGGTTTATTAGAGAATGTGTAACAAGAGTACCCCTCTTCCACAATTTTTTGTTTTTCAAATATTGTTGTTAATAAGATTTCGTGGTTTGTTATGAACAATACGTATATTTTAATTACTCATATATAAGCAATTCACATAAGTAGTTTTTAAGTGATAGAATAATTTTATTTGCACTATATTTCAAGAAATTTTTATGTGGCATGCGGTTTATAACAAGTTAGGAGTACATAGTTGCTCGAGATCTCTAGTTACCTATTTGGATTATCATTGTTCAATTTTCCAAACATCTTCTACCATAAAAAATTTTCTCCTCACGGTTTGTATATCCTCATTTTTTCGACAATAAACTTCACTCTTCATACATAGAGCCGGATCTAAACACATTCATTTGAAATATTTTAAAAAAATTTCTATTTTACAAGGTCCTATTTATTAGAAAAATTAGTTCTAGTTATATATGTATTGATATATTGTAAACTATTATTATAAAAAAGTTATGTAAACTTTTTAAAAAATATATTATATAAATCATATACTATTGTAATTTATTTATAAAATATAATTGTATGATACTTTGTAAAAGAAAAAAAAGTTAATTACTTCTATTTAGTTTTTTTATTATGTCATTATTATTTTAGATGTAATTTTTTATAATATAAAAAATGATTTTATAAATTTATTTCGAATAAAATTCACAATATCTCAAATCGGGCTCTGTCCATACATACCTCTCTTCTATACATTTTCCTTCTAAACGCATCATAATTTTAGCGTAAAACCTTTAACTAAGCTGTGACATTGCAAAAGAAGGAAGAAGCTATGAATGTGGAACCGAAAGCTCTTGGGAAAACAGAAGTTGGAGTATTGAGTCTCTACTTTTCTACTTATTTATAATACGGATTACTTCATAGTGAATGACTAGTAATCTATATACTCTATGGTTCCTTACAAATTTACCATGATTCGAAGGATCTAATAACATAAAAAACTAATAGATAATAGAACAAAAACCCCTATTTTAATTACGAATGACTTCCCAATATGTGCGTGTTGTATATTAGTTTGGCAACCTTTAGTTTTATTATCTTGACCTTCCAGAATACAACAAAAGAAGGGAATAATCGTTCTATTATCTATTAAAACCATGTGTTTGGTGAGGAACTCGCAGAAATGAATAATCCAAACTTACAGAAGAAGAAGAAATTGTCAGAAGCACAACATATTTCTCATGTTAATTGTCTTCTTTAAAGTCTTAACTTTGTTTTTTAGTACTCCTCAATTATTTCATTTTTAGGAGGGAAGAACCTTTCATTTGACTTGTAACTTGTCTTTCTAAATTTGATCGTCTTGAAAATGCTTATAATAATCAAGATTTTAGTGATTGATCTTTGTTAGGTAGATGATTTTGTATCAAATTATCCTGGACATAATAAAGAAAAAAGTTAAGAATCTCACATGAGAAATGTAACGAGATTTATAATAGCATATAAGAAATACGGACCAATTTATGCATTATTAATTGGTTTTGAAATTAAAAAATTGTAAACTATCATAATATTATAGTTCAAATTCGACCACGTTAATGGTTAGAATAGAGATTATTACCGGTCTTAAAGTATGTTTGAGTTTAAAATGAGACGGAAAAACCATTATCTTGTGTTAGAAATATGACACTATAATTATAAATCTACTTAAATTAATATATAAAAAATGGGCTAATCCACTTTATTGCAATTATTTCTGTGTTAAACCCGTATTTTTTTTCACTTCTAACATAGAATTTATAGATAAAAATATAAATCATGTACTTGCATGTAAATATCGATCACAAGGTGAAATAGAAGTATGTGATCCATGCTTAAAATATTCACCAAAAAGGGTCACTCATGTTTAATTTTTTACTGTATAATATAAACTTATAAATAATTAAAAAAATATAGACTAGTAAAAGTAATGTAACCCATATAATGTTGAATAAATTTTATCTTATATTTAAATTTGACTTTTTGATTAAACCTCTAATGTTTGTCCTCTTTGATGATGGGACCAAAGAAGAAAGAATCGATTTCAGATGTAGATAGCTATAACAAGGTGCCATAGCTAATTACAATATTTTGCGTTGTTACAACGCAAAATTCATAGAGTGATATAACAAAGGAATGTGGTTCTCCTCTTTCTGGTGGGTGGTGGCTAACGCCATTTGTTCTCCATATATGGTCCATCTTCTTATATATGTCAACTCTAATTGCATTTGGCGTTTATATATGTCAAACATTTTAATATCGCATCTAAACTTTTTAAAACGTTATGTATCTTTTACAATTTTTAGATGCATTCATTGCATTTGAGTTAATATCAACTGGGCCCATCCAGTAACTAAATCTGATAGTCTGCGGATTCGGGTTTCGGTTTGATTTTTTTTCGGTTTTTGAATAATTTGGTTATCTTCTTTAAGAACCGTACATGTAATTAGAAAAACGATTCGGTGATTTTTTGATTCGGTTAGTTATGGGTATTTATGTAGAGAACCAACAAATACCAAAATTTATCGGATTCAGTTCGTTTTGGTTACTTATGTATTTAAACTACCTAAAATTACTCGAAAAAAGTTAAACTGAATTACCCAAAAAATATATCTGAACTACTGATAGAACCGAAATACAAAAAAAAAATAACAAATAATTGTTAAATCATGCAATTTTTCAAAATATTTTTAAAATATAACTAATGACATTTGAATACATCTGCTTCTCGGATATTTAGTTAAAACATAACTTTTCAATTTTAAATAATTATGTATTTCGGTTATTTTAAATCTAAATATAACTAACTTTTTAAATATATATGATATTTGGGTACCCGAAATAATAATTCGGTTCATCGACTCGATCCTGATACCCAAAATATTTGATATGAAAATCCATTTGAATTTTTCCTGTTATCTAATTTATTTTGAATAGAGTAATTTCGCTTCAATACAATTTGGTTTTTCGGTTCTGTTCAGACCTAAAACTTGACTAGACCCATATTAATTTAGCTTAATTTGAAATTTAACCTACAAAATACAAATGTACATATAGCCTTTATGTGCCATGTAGCCTTTTGTACCAAGAACGAATATGAAAAAAAAATCTCAAAATCTAAACCACAATATCAAAAATAGCTGTACTTTTAGATGTTTTTTTCTCCATTTTCTCTATATTACTACTATTTTTGTTACTTTCCATCGTATATTTAGCTACTTAGGTGTGTATTTGATTGGCAAGAAATAAATGTTGCAACCTACATATATCACCTTATCGACGAGTGTTTAGTTGGCGGTCTCCAAGTGGTTAGAAGTCAAAGATCATATGAGAAAATAAGTATTTATATGTTTACATAAACAATATGAATTTATATATATATAACAAGATTTGATGAAATCGGAAGGTTGAAGGTAAAAATTGTCATTTTTCTTATCCACCAAAAAGTTGACACAAAACCATGTTTTTTGTTTAAAATTTTCAATCCGTTCGTTGAAATGAAAGATATTACATAACCATTATGACAAGTTGTTCTACTGACCCATCATAATCTACATAAATATTATATAGACATACTGATACTGATAAGACTCGTGTATGCATTACCTTTTTTTATTATTATTGGGTTGGATACTTTTTAGCCCGTTCGAATCTAATTCGACTTTGTTTAATTCTTGTTATGGTGTTGACCACAAAACTTATGTTTGTTAATGCATTTTTCCATATAAATCTACTTTTTAAATGTTTATACATTAATGTAGTTGGGATATATGACCGTAAACGAGTTATATTTGAGGTAGTTAGTAAACATTTTTCCATTTAAATAAAATAAAATTTGAATCTACTCAAATATCTACTCAAATGTAATAACAAAAATTGATGATTATTAGTGAAATAACCTATATTTGCTGATGCATTTCATAATGCTAATTCACTACTTGGTATATATACGAATAAATTATTTTAGCTGAGATGTTTAGCCATGCAATAAATTATACGTACTGTAGTTTAATATTGGATTACTATGTGGAATATGTTTAGTTATTAATTATACTTTACAGTTTTCTTTACCCATACATTCTAGTGTTTTAGGGACATAAGGGGCCTTGTGTAAAGGATGATCCTTTATCGGCCCATTTTGTGTTTCTTTTGTTTACATTTGTATTGAAAAATTATACTAATAAATAGTTCTTTCATAAGCCATGACACCTTAGCAAAATAGAATTACAAAAAACACCACGTGGAAAAGCTTAGAAAAATTGAATTGTCTCACAATTTCTAGGCTTTCGTTTACAAGATTGCGCTGTCCAGTTTTTCATTTTCTCAACCACAATTCGACCCACTTTTTTTTAGTCTCAAACTCTCTCTTCTTGCCTTGCGACGGAAGTGATCTTTCAGCTTCCTTCTTCAAACAGCATCGCCGGCTTTTCCGTCGGTCGTTCAAACAACGCAACTTACGGCCTTTCTAGGTGAAGAAATCCGACGCGCAACTGTGTGAGCGGTCGTCTCGGTTAAGGTAAATCTCAAATCGCCGAAACTTTTTCCCTCTTTACCCGAATCTAATTTCCTCTACTTTGATATGTTCTTTGTGGCCATATTAAACCGACTTTAATCGTCCGCTCGTAACTTCCGGTGAGATCTACCGAGTTCCCGGCGAAACCGCCTAATAAATAGTTCTTAATTGGGGCTCCTAACCTATGACACCTCAACAAAACAGAATTACAAAAAAACGCTACGTGGCAGAGCTTAGAAAAATTGGGCTGTCTCACAATTTATGGGTTTTCGTTTAGGCCCATGAAAAAATTGCGCTATCCAATTTCTCATTCTCTCAACCACAATTTGACCCACTTTTTTTAGCCCCAAACTTTCTCTTCTTGCTTCGCGACGGCGGCGATCTTTCCGCTTCCTTCTTCGAATAGCATCGCTGGCCTTTCCGTCGGTCGTTCAAACTGCGCAACGTACGGCCTTTCTGGGTGAAAAAATCTGACGCGCAACTGTGTGAGCGGTCGTCTCGGTTAAGGTAAATCTCAAATCGCCGAAACTTTTTCCCTCTTTACCCGAATCTAATTTTCTCTACTTTAATATGTTCTTTGTTTCTCCCTGTCTCATGCATGTGTCTTCCGCGCTTAATATGGCCGTCTTAAACCGACTTTAATCGTCTGTTTGCAACTTCCGGTGAGATCTACCGAGTTCCCAGCAAAACCGCATCGGGTTACCGAAATAGACTGTTTGCAGGTGTTAGGCCTCAAAGGTATTGGACTTTTTTTTACCAAGTTTTCCAAAGAAGTCCGCTTCATTTTTTTTAATATATCTAACTATCTAACTTATTTTTTGGGGCCGGAGTGACAAAACCGGCGACCGGACTTGACGGATTGGGCTCCAAATGTTACTTCAATTTGTTTGGGCCGTCATGCCAGCCCACACTAAAAACCTAGGTATTTCTGAAACCTAATTTTCGTTTTGTTATTTTAACGCCTACATATGGGCCAACTAGACTTGTCTATTTAAAAAAAATGAATTTTTGAAAGGCTCAAATTGTATTTTTTTCCTTCGGTTTTTTTTGTTTTCTTGGGCCAAATATCGAAGTTACCAAATGGGTATTGCCAACAACGGGCCCAATGGGTTTCGTAATTTTGAAATCGGTTTTTTGATTGGCAAATTTTGGTTTATTTTTTTTCACCCAAAATCTCTTCTTGCTTTGCGGCGATCTTACATTTTTCTTCTTCGATCAGGTTCGCCGGCCTTTCATTCAGTACTGGTCGTTGAAACAGCGCAACTGCCGCCCTTTCTTGGTGAGGAAATCCGTCGCAGAACAGGCTTTAGTGATTGACTTGGTTAAGGTAAATCTCTACGCTTAAACTTCTTCCCCCTTTACCCTAATCTGATTTACTCTACTTTAATCTGTTTTTGATTTTATTTGGTAATAAGCGTAAGACACTTCCCTTTTTAAAACTAAATAAATGAAATCAATTTATTTTATTATAATAGTAAGAGAAAAAAAGGAAAAACAAATTGACAATATCATATTTCATAGGATATATGCAGAAGTTTGAAGCACTCTCAACCAAAATCAAAACAGATAGGAAATCCAACTGGCACTTAAGAAGGCTTTTTATTTTTTGCATCTCATTGTTAGCTTTAATTATTTATTTAGACCAAAATATTTTTATGTTTTTTAACCTACAAATTAAACAATTATTAAGTTTGTCATACATGTTTAAAACAAACCTTCGATTAAAAATCATAATACTTTCACAACACCATTCCTGCAATTAAAAAAAATCAAAAGCAAAACATCGGATACAACTTTACAATTAGTTACACACTAAACAATGCACATAAATCAGCTACGACTACCAAAATAAGTTTCATGAATAGTTCTTCTATTTATTCAATTTTTTTAAATCGTCATTTTCATGAAAGTTAAAAAAACAAAACCGCTTTAACGAACAAACAAATATTTACATCACCCGTGCGTAGCGCGGAAATAAAACTAGTAATAATAATAATATTATTAAAAGTCTCTATTTGCGACTCCAGAGATCTCCACCTCAGCAAAAAAAAAGCTTTTCCGCGACTGCCATATGACAAACTCGCAAAAAATAGGCCACATTTGAGCTTTAATTAGAAAACGAATATTGGGAAAAAAGCCCACAACATTACTGATTTTCAAACTGCCCATGTCTTTTTTTTTCATTTCGAATCCCATTATTCTCATTAATTTTGCCCTAATTTTTCAAATGCGCCCCTTCTCCTTCTTCTCGGTATATCCGTCGAGAAAAAAAAACACGAGATCTTAGATCTTTGTTTCCAGACCTCACGACGGTTGATTTTGATCCTCAGTTAGCCGGTTTTACGGCCGGCCCGTCGCCGCATGATCCTGTTTACCGCTATTCTAACCGCCGTCTCCGTGTATCCGTCGAGAAACGTCCTGTCTTTACTTGCGATGGTGATTTCGAGTCCGGTTTTTTATCATGCGTTTCACGGCGGAGGAGAACCACCGTACTCTTACCGTATGAAGCTTCAACCAAAGTAAGTTTTAATTTGACGCCGGATTCCTCTTTCATTAACCACATAAGAATTTTTTTCGTTTCAGATCTTATTCATTTAGGGTTTTCTTTAATTTTGTATAATTTTTTCTTTCCGATGCGTTCCCCAATTGACGTTTTCCTGCACTCGAAACTTGTTTCTGCCGTCGTCGCCGTTCTTCCCGGTGGTAACTCCGGCCAACCGCCGCCGCCGTGGTTGAATGGACTACGTGGGGTTCGCCATTGCAAAGCAGGTGTGTTTCTCTTTCAAACCCTAATAGTTAACGGGCTTGGATTCTTATTGGGCCTAATGGGCTTTGTTTAATTGAAAAAGTACGTTATCTTTGAAGCCCAAATGTTTTCTTGGGTCTGTTCTTTAATTGGACTGTAGTTTTAAAATATGTTAATATGTCAGGACTGGGCTTCATCTTGGGTCAGACTTATAATATTAATTTGTCAAAGCCCACTTCTAACATTCTTTCGGTTTCTGTCGTTTTTGCTACTTGACCTCCCCACGACCTTGAGCTCACTTCAATGCTTCACTCCTTAATCTTAATTACGTAGCCTCCTGAGCTTCCTCTCAAGATATTTGAAATACTCAACTTAGCTACAATTGTTTTCTCACAGCTCTTCTAATCTATTACATCTAATTATGTCTTCACCTAAAACGTTTGATGTATTACATGGAGACTTTTGCAAAGATGAAATTGTGGTTAGACTTATGCATTTTTGGGAGGCACGTAACTTCAAGCAGGATAATACCCTGATCGGCCTTGAGTTTATTCTCATTGACGCCAAGGTAAACTTTTGTTTAATGTAGTTACTTTTTTCATTACGTTTTTTCGGAAGCTGCATCCTCTAATATCCCAACAGGCAGTAACCATGCAGGGATTGTATCAGCACACCGCTTGTGGCGGTTTAACCTTGTGGCTAGCCTTGTGTCCACCTAAAGCTTGGTACGAAGGAAACTCTTTTCTTGCATACACAACACTTATGGGAATTCAACTTCGTCGGCATCTGCGGTTACGTTTGTGTTTGAGTTTGCGGTCGATGTTGAATTTGAGATTTCGGCGGAGTAGGCGTACCTCTGGAAAGCTGGAGGAGAATGGGAGCAGCCCTATCGTCTGGAGATGAAGAAGAAGACAAAAGATGATCTTCATCACCACCATGACTATCCAACAACAAAGGCTTATGAAAAATGTCGTCGCTTACGCAGTCTTCTTCTTCTTCTTTTATTCTTGGCCGCAATTCCACCGTCTCAGAAGAAGAGCGAGAAGAACCATCACCACCATCATCAATAGAACATTGTCGTATTGACTGTCCATGAGTTTTCAACCTAAGCTCAGTCGAAACAGTGCTTGTCGTACACTCTTCTTCTTCTCCTAAGCATTTTGTTTTCGAGGGAGGAGCTTCACCATCATCACCAAGAGAACGATTTCGTTTTGATCGTTCAATACTTTGCAACTCATTCTTAAGGTTAGCGACCGCGTTCATTGCAAGTCCAGCTTTATCTACTTCTTGAACAAGATCTTTCACAACGATAAGTCTTGTCGACAGTGAAAGTTGAATTAGGCTTTTCAATAGATCAATAGTTTCCGCTATTTTCTCTTCCTTAATCCGAGAACTTCGGGGTGGTTTCTGAAAACGCTTATACTAACTGGTTTCGTGTATTCCTACCTCATTATATAGTATCAAAAGTTCAGAATTGGTGTATCATCTTCGTCCATCATTATCATTCCTATTTGTAATAAAAAAATATAGAAAGTGAGTTGGCAAAAAAGAAAATAAAATATTTTTTGAATCTCGGCATATTTTACATTAACTCAATCCAAATAATTTAAAAAGGTAAAAGATTTTATTTTTCCCAACCGAATTAAAAAAAACTTATATATTTTTATGGTATATGATAATCCAAAAAACTATATATGAATACAATATCTTTTCAAGCATCCATCCATAAAGTTATTTATAATAAAAAAAACTCTTATTTGGAACTCAAAAACATGAACTTTCGCTTAGGACTCTCTAATTCTTTCAGAGTCTTTGACTCTCAAGAATTTGGGGCTTTTGGTCTGGGATATTTCTTTCCCCTCATCTCGTTTCTCTCAATTCTCGTTTCTCTTTCCAGTTCTAAAGCTAATCTTCATCTCCTTTTAGGGTTTATGCAAACTTTTACTGTTCACCAAAAAAAATCTGTTGATTGCTCTTCGTTCCTGGTCTTTTTTATAATCTTCCTTGCTCTGCCTCTCATCAAAGTTCTATGATGTATGCAGCTCTCGATAAAGCGCTTCTTCAAATGTTGCTAGAAAAAGAAGATGATATTCCCTTCGATTTACCTGACCTACGAGAATTTTGCTCACACCAAAAGAACTCTATCAGCGATATAGGCAGGCTCCTCAACCCAGATTGTCAAAAAATGTCCAATCTCATCTTGGACATGCCATGTAAATGGTCAAAGTACGATAAAGTGAGAGGTATTGCCCTTTCAAATGAAAGATTTCAGTTTATCTTTAAGAATGAGCATGATCTTGTGGAAGTTATGGAGAAAGGTATTCTTCTTTTAATGATTGGGCCTTGGCTATTGAAAGACTGGTAGAGAAACTTCCAGAAGACTATCTGAAATTTCTGTCCATATGGGCCAGACTCTATAATGTCCCCGTCAACTTCTATACGGCAGCCTCAATCACTGCGTTAAGGGATTTGGTTGATCAAGTTAAGGAAGTGACTTTCGATCCCTCTAAAGCTCAAAGCAATGCTTATGTCCGGGTCAAAGTTTTGTTTGATATCTCAAGACCTCTTAGAAGATCAAAGGTGGTTAATCTCCCATCAGGAGGCCAAACAACGATTCATTACGAATATGAGCGTATTCATAAGAGATGCTTCACATGCCAAAGGGTAACTCATGATCAGTCTCAATGCCCTCTCAGACAGAGGAACCTAAAGCTTCTGAATGAGCAGCATAGGAATCGGGAAAAGGAAGTTCAAAAAGCAAGAGAACCAGCGCTGAAAGAATCGGATCCCCTGTTTGAATTCTCAAAGAGGATAAAGTTGGATTAAATCTTAACACGGGTAGACCAAAAATAGCAAAAGAAGTTCTTGAAGCTATGCGTCAATATTTGCTGTCTGCTAATAGGCAGAAAGGGTCATCATGGAAGAAAGAATAAATGCCTCTCTAGAGGATTTAGAGAATGATTCAATGGCCCAAAAATCCATTCTCAATTTAGAATCAAGGCCATTTGTTACCAATGAAGTGGATAAAAGAAAAGGTCATGTTTTAGATTTTGTCGAAAGAGATTCTAGGCTCCTTACAAGTTCAGAAAAAGTTTAACTCCAAAGCTGATGGCATCTGCATTCAGGAGTGAGACTATGATTTTTCAACAGTTATCGCCTGATTTTATTTGCTCGGAAGGGTCTGCCATCAATATACAGGAAGTCTCTTTTAGGTCTCTGGACGGTTCAACGGTTTACAGGACATGCATCAATGATGCTGGTTCTTCCGGGACTGCTCCTAAGAGTGCTATTTCAAAGAAAAGACCTACAAAAAACAAAAGGACCTTCAGATCAAGAGAGGCTCTGGTTCCCAAAAAGAAGTTTTAGTTAAAGAAAGGCAGTGAAAAACAACCAACTCTGAAAAGAAAAGGTCAAAACGAGGGTGAAGAAAGAAAACAGTATCAAAGGCGTAACCTATCAAAGGTAGTCCCAAAGGAGGGACGGTCTCAAGACTTGGTAATTATGCGTCTTAAGGAAATACGTAACAAATATTTTCCTAAGATATTGTTTCTAATGGAGACTGTGCATAGTAGAGATGTACTAGTAGATTTACAAGTTTGGTTGGGGTACGACAATATCTATACGGTTAACCCCATAGGTAAGGGTGGAGGTTTGGCACTTTTTGGAAGAATAGTATGGCTGTATCTTAAGTTTCCTGATAAAAACCTCATCGATTGCCATGTCCTATATGAAGATTTTTCCTTCTTTGTCTCTTGTGTTTATGGAGCTCCTATAGAGAGCAATAGACCGTGGCTTTGGGAAAGACTCTCTAGAATTAGAATTTTGAGAATTGAGAGTTGGTGTATGCTCGGAGATTTTAACGACCTGATTCATAATGGTGAAAAGGATGGTCCAAGAAGAAGTGAAGCTTCTTTTGTTCATTTTGGCAATATGATTCAATCCTGTCATATGGAGGAGCTGCCTAGTATTGGGAATCCTTTCACATGGGGTGGAATTGAGGGGAAATCAATGGATTCAGAGCTGCCTAGATAGATGTTTTGGCAACAAAAAATGGTCGGCTAGTTTTCCGGTTGCAAACCAAGCCTTTCTGGAAAAACAAGGTTATGATCATAGACCAGTTTTGGTGAAGCTAGTCAATTCTCATGAAGGTTATAGGGGAAATTTCAAGTGTGATAAACGCTTACTTCATGATCCAAGAGTGAAACAAGCTATCTCCAAGACTTGGTCTTCTGCCCATCCTCTGGATGGTAACTCAGTATCTGACAAAATCCGTTTATGCAGAAAGACTCTAAGCAAGATAAAACATGATTCAAACTTCAATGCAAAGGAAAGAATCCGCCAAAGCCAGGATCTTACGATTGCGTATAGAGAAGGAGCATAGCAAAAATTCACCAAGTACTCAAAAGCTAAATGAGCTAAAAAAATGATCTTACGATTGCGTATAGAGATGAAGAGGAGTTCTGGTGTCAAAAAAGCAGAGAAAAGTGGTTGAAAGTAGGTGATCATAACACAAAATTTTACCATGCGTCGGTCAAAGACAACAGTCAAGAAAGCTTTTGGAAAAACTGTTACATGAAAATGGGATTGAACAAAGATCAGAAGCCTCTAATGGAAATATAGCTGTTGAATACTTCTCTAACTTATTAAAATCAACGAAAATCCATCATATTTCCAAGATATCTTCCGCGGTTTCCATCCAAAGGTAACGGAAGATATGAATGATCAGCTCATCAAAGATGTGGAGGATGAGGAAGTTAAGGAAGTAGTTTTCTCAATTAGAGCGTCAAGCGCCCCATGAGCAGATGGTATGAATGGTCTCTTTTTTCACAAGTAACTTTTAAAGTTCAACAGTGTTTCAAATCTGGAATTTTTCCCATCCGATTGAAATTATATGCATCTTTGTTTCCTTCCAAAGAAAGTGAATTCAAGCTTAATGTCAGATCTGCGTCCTATAAGTTTGAGCTCAGTTTTTTTTATACAAGATAATTTCAAAAATTCAGGTTAAAAGGCTGCAACCTTTGCTCCCTCAGATAGTTGCCTCCATTCAATCAGCCTTTGTTGAAAAGCGTCTGATCTCAGATAAAAGCATAGTTGCCCATGAGATGATCTACAGTTTGCAAGCCTACACGACAAGTTCCAAAGAGTTTATGGTGATAAAATCAGACATGTCTAAAGCTTTTGATCGCGTGGAGTGGAATTACTTAAGAGCCTTGTTAATGGCGTTGGGGTTTCATAGTAAATGGATCGATTGGATCATGTTTTGTGTGTCATCTGTCACATATTCAGTTCTCATTAACGACAAAGCTCATGGTCTTATAGTCCCTCATAGAGGTTTGAGACAAGGTGATCCAATCTCCCCCTTTTTGTTTGTGCTTTGCTCAGAAGGCCTCACTCATTTACTGAATAGAGCTGAAAATGAAGATAAAATCTCAGGCATTCAATTTTTAGAACATAGACCTTCTATCCATCACCTTTTATTTGCGGACGACAGCCTTCTTATATGCAAGGTTTCTGAAGATCAGTGCAATGAACTAAATAAGATCCTCCATTTGTATGGAAAAGCTACATGCCAAATGGTTAACAAAAACAAGTTAGCTATTACTTTTGGGTCTACAATTCCAAAGTTGCTTAGAGTGAAGTTGAGAGCAGTTCTGGAAATCCAGAATGAGGGTGGTAGGGGGTCTTATCTTGGGTTACCTGAGTGTTTCTCAGGCTTGAAGGTGGAAATGTTTGCTTACATTCACAAATCTCTTAAAAATAGGCTCTCATACTGGTTTGCAAGGACTCTTTCACAAGGAGGAAAAGATGTCCTCTTAAAACCAGTAACTATGGCAATGGCCGTACATGCAATGGGGTGTTTTAGGCTACCAAAAATTACTTGTGATGTCCTGTCAAGTGCTATGGCAGATTTTTGGTGGCATTCAAATGAAGAGAGAAGAAAGGTTTATTGGGTCAGCTGAGAAAAAATGTGTCTATATAAATAGGAAGGGGGCTTAGGTTTCAGAGATATTGAATGCTTCAATCAAGCCCTCCTCGCAAAGCAAGCCTGGAGGTTAGTCAATGAACCAGCTAGTTTGTTTGCAAGAGTTCTTAAAAGCAGATATTTTGAAAATCAAAACTTCTTAAAGGTTAATGTGGTCGAATTAGCTTCCTTTGCATGGAAAAGCATACTTCACGGACAAGAACTTCTAGAGCAAGGTATTTCAAAGTTTGTAGGGAATGGCAGAACCGTTAAAGTATGGACATATCCTTGGATCAGAGATAATGGGATGCTCAGACCTCTTATAAAACCGACTCTTATCAACATTGATATGATGGTTATAATTCATTGATGTAGATAAGAGATCTTGGAAAAGACAGTTGTTAAATGATCTTTCTTCCGGCAAGATGTTAAAAGAATCCTTAGAATAAGGCCACTAGTCACGGTCAAATTTTATGAATACAAAAATGGAAAATTCATATTTGAATAACATTAAAATTTAATAAAATTAAAAATTAATGATATCTTAACTTTTTGAATAACATATAATTTTAAATGAAATTTAACAATCATCAAACCAACAACAATAGATGTTATTTTTATTTTAAAAACACATAAACCAAAAACAATATAATCTCAAAGTCTTATAAATTTTTCACAATTCATCTATTAATAATCTTCTCTTATTAGCATAATTGTTTGTTTATGCGACAAATTAGAAATGGGGCATTGTAAAGGAATAGATAATGAACGAAAAAAAATGTATAGCCTAAGCTCTTCTCATATTTCAAATACAAATTCTAAAGACAATAATGCTATGAAACTAGAGAATCCAAAATGAAAGAAAAATCCAAATAAAAGAGAAAAAAATAAAATTAATAAAAACAGAAATGAGACAGTGGAAGCAGAAGGTGTTGCTCCGTTTTTATCGCCATCCTTTCTATACAAACAACTTGTTTTTTTATCCTCCATTTATTTATTTTTTATTTTATTTTATTTTCACCAAATAAATCTTCTAAAGAATCTCGAATTGCGCGTGTTGCTCTGTAAGAATTGACTAACGACGACGTATCAAGTTTTAGGGTTCTTGCCACGTCATCGATTTAGTTTTGGGTTTCTCGAACTGAAAGAATCAATAGAACGGCGGTGGTGGAGGAGAAGCATATGATACTCCGATGACCGGCGGTAGTGGTCCCTCATATTCAGGAGACGGTGGTGGTGGACTTTGTTGAACTATCGGAGGTGGTGGTGGACGGTGTTGAACTACCGGAGGAGGTGGTGGAGGTGATTCTTTACACGGCGCTGATGGTGGCGGCGGCGGAGAGCTGTAGTGGACTGGAGGTGGTGGCGGAGAGCTGTAGTGGACTTTTGGTGGCGGCGGAGAGCTGTAATGAACCGGCGGTGGAGGCGGTGAGCTGTAATAGATTTGCGGTGGCGGTGGAGAGGTGTAATGGACTGTTGGTGGAGGAGGAGAGCTGTAATGGATGACCGGTGGAGGAGGTGGTGAGTACTCTATGCACGGTGGAGGTGGTGGTGGTGGTTCTATACATGGAGGTGGGGGAGGGGAATAGACTGGCGGTGGAGGCGGTGAGCTGTAATAAACTGGCGTTGGTGGGGGAGGTGGAGACAGATATGGATAAATTGGTGGCGGTGGAGAATGTGGTGGTGGCGGCGGTGAATAATGCGGGGGTGGTGGTGAATAATGCGGTGGTGGTGGCGAGCTGTAGTAGTAAGGGACAGGGGGTGGAGGAGAAAATTGTGGCGGAGGTGGTGGGGGTAAATGCGGTGGTGGTGGTGGTGGTGGCCGGGTGCAGTAAACCGGTGCTAGTGGTGGAGATGACTGAGGGGGTGGAGGAGAGTATACCGGCGGCGGCGGAGAAGGTGGTGGTGGAGAATATACTGGTGGCGGAGGAGGTGGTGGTGGTGGTGGTGGAGGAGGAGTATAGTTTGGGGTGGTGGCGGGGGTGGTGGTGGTGGTGGAGAATAAACAGGAGGAGGTGTTTGGGGTGGTGGCGGAGGAGGAGGTGGTGGTGGAGGGGGAGGAGAATTAACCGGAGGTGAAGAGAAAACTGGCGACGGTGGTGGAGACGGCAGAGATGGCGGTGGTAACGGAGTTACAACCGGAGGGCGAGGCGAAACAGAACGGCCACAGCTAAACGACCCACAATTCACCGGCGGAAGAGACGAGAACGCTTTACATTGCCCTGGAGACCTCTGAGCAGGTCTCGCCGGCAAACAATTTCTCCGATCATCAAACGCCGGCAACCTAAGACATACAGGCGCTTCTCCGGTGAAGAAATTGTAACTAAATGTGAAGTTCTCAAGCTTCGGCAACTGGCAAATACTTGCCGGAATCTTCCCAGATAACTTATTATGCGCCACATTAAGCTGCTCCACCGATACCATCTTGCCGACACTCTCCGGCAAAGGCCCCACCAGCTCGTTAAAGCTGACGTCAAACACCGTCACGTTCTTTAACCGTCCGATATCCGCCGGTAAACAAGAATTGAGCCCATTGTTCATGAAGATGATCTCATTCAGATTCTTCATTTCCACCATACTCGACGGGATACAACCATGGAACCGGTTATTCGCCAAGACGATGACAGAAACCGGCGAATCTCCGAAATTTTTCGGTAACTCAAACCGGAACCGGTTATGGTTAATGAAAATCGCGTCTAGATCTTTGCTAAAAAGCTCTTTCGGTACAGTTCCTTCAAACTCGTTAAACCGGAGATCTAAAAACTTCAACGACGGTAACCGGAGAACAACCGCAGGAAATTTCCCGGCGAACCGATTATTACTGAGATCAAGCTCAAATAAAAGCTTGAGCCGGTTAAACCGATGCGGTACCGTACCACAAAACCGGTTCGAGTTTACATGAAACAAAGCGAGATCTGATAACAAACCAAGCTCTTCAGGTAAATACCCAGCGATATCGGCGTGATTGAGATCGATTCCGGCAACGGTACGGAATCTCCGGTTATCAAGCGCCGGCGAACAGAAAACGCCGGTATAGTTACAGACATTGGATCCGATCCAATTCGCTGTGAAATTGAAAGGATCGGAGAGGATTGCTTGTTTCCAAGCTTGAAGAGCTATGTAGGCATTTCGTAATCTAGGGTTTTCGAAGACGAGGGATGGATCAACGGTGACTTTCTGGCTTCGCTCGGCGAATTCAAGTAACTGACGACGTTGAATGTGACGGACTTCGTTGTCGGAGAGAACGCCGTGAGAAGAGATGGATAGAGAATAGGAGAGATTGAAGAGAAGAAAGAGGAGGATGATTTGAATCGTCTTCTTCATTTCACTGCACAAGACATCTGAGTGTGGAGTGGCAATGGAATGAGAATTCAAAGAAGAAACAGGGGTAATATGGGAAATATATATTATGGGAGATAATGAAGAAGAGAAAGAAGCTTTGTTTGTTGTGTGGTGTGAGGAAGGAGAGAGAGGTGAGAAATATAAATGAAAGAGAGAAAGACAGCTCATTCACAGCTCAAGCACTTAAACTCATTTGTTTTCTCATTTTTTCAAAATTTCATCTTTATAAATTAATTATTCATTTATCATTTTTTCTTCTTCTTCTTTAGAATTGTGATTTTATATAGTCTTATGAAATACATGTGATTGTTTTTGTATGGTTATATTTGTTATTTTATTAAATGCTCAAATGAATATGTGTTGATCAAGTTGATTCTAAGCTAAAAGGTGTCTTCACCGAAAGACCTTGTGGCCTCTCTTTGTTTACTTTTTTTTTTCAAATTTCTCAATCATCTACAGCACATAAGATATTCCATTACTAGCTGGGATGAGAAAATGATTTTTCATTATTAGATACAAATATGAATGTTGAAAGCATAAAAGACTACCTAACTTTAATGCATTATTTACTATTCCACTATTTTTGAATTTTGATATATGCTTTCTTTAAACACATCTTTTCTAATAATCTGATTATGAAGAATAATTATATATTTATATAGTATAGTAAGAGTTGATTTTTAGTAGTTTTAAATTTTAAAAACCAGTAAAATAAAAAGAAATAGATTGTTTTACAATTTTTTAAAATTATGAACTGTATTCTTTTTTATATGTCGTTTATTTAATCTATTCTGATGACGAATGGTATTTTTCAAATTGGATGAAACAAAATCAGGAACAATGAACTATTTACGATAAACAGATCCGTTTTGCAAATTTAGAAAAGTTTATGTTTCATTTGTTTGTTCAAAACTAATTCTAAATATAATATTTTATGTATCCTATAAACCTACAACAAAAATATGTTTAAATGTATAATATGGTTTACTAGGAATTGTTTAATTACCTAAAATATGTTAACATTTTCAGTAGGATTTGCTCTACATATTTAGAAATTTTTTGGTTCTTCTTTTCTGAAACAATTAAATAAAAAAATAAAATAAAAACAAATAAAAAAGCATGAATATAAAATAATAAAAAAAGAAGACGCGCAAAGAGAAAGAAGGAGAAGAAAGAAAAGGATAACAATGCCAGCTTTTGAGCCACTCTTAGATGTTGAAATTCCTTTTCAAGAGATTCTACATAAGTAAACAAAAGCAAAAGTCTTTAGAAAATGGACATCTAATAATTTATATGACATGACATTATTCGCAACTTATATCAATGTTTTATCTTAACTAATGATTATTGTATAAATTAAATGAAGCAGTTACATAATAATGCAAATAATTAAATAAATTTAAAAAGAGGTGGTTAAGGGGTAAGTCGGTGTGTTCCTGTAGAGTTACGGCGTCATCTGTTGACTCTCAAACAATCTAACACTTAATTTAATGCACTTACCAAATTAATTTTCATTAATTTAATAGATTAGATATATATATATTTTTTTTGGGATTTATATTCGAATTTAAACGATGTTGAGTGTTAGACAATTGCTAAAACAGATGTTTTGTAGTTGTATGGAAATGTGGTTACTGTACCTATCCGATAACTAGTGGTTGACATCACATGAGTACGCGTTTGATTATATAATTATTAATTACCCAAAAAATGGTGTATCTCTTTTTTTTCGATGGACAAATTGTGGTGTATGACTTTCATTAAAAGTTAATTATGTTTCTCTATAAATAACATGTTTCTTATTCTAAAAGCCAAAAGATTAAACGGAAATTAAAAATATATATACATCTAATATATTCAACCATAATTATTATATATAAAACTAACTTAATCCATACTTATTTTCACTTAAAATGTCATTGTAAATTAATAAAAAAATTAGAATCTCATTACTAATAATTATGTCAAATAAAATTTTAAAATATTATAAAATTATTTTTAAAATCATGATCCCGCGTTATAGTACAGTTTAGAACCTAGTTATATTTATTAGAAAATATGTAGTCTAAATTATATAAACCATACATACGTTTTTGATTATATAATTAAAATATATATTATATATATTGTTTTTGGGATATATATCGTCTTTATCTATGTGTCGTCCATATATTTTTTACATAAACAAGTTTCTGAGTAAAAGTTGTATCATGGATCTTAATAACCCAAGTTCAGAAAAGAGCATTGTGTAGCGAGCCGTTCCAGAAATAATTTTGTTGAATAGAAAGGGTGAACAAGGTTCATCTGTAAGCAAAGTATTTTTTTCTAAATACTGAAACACTTGTAATCATTTAAAAAATAGAATAGAGAACTGAATTTTGATTAAATGTCGAACGTTCCATGACCACTTGATATGATTTCGGACCAGGTTGAGTGAATGTAAGCTAATCAAAGAATGGTCGAAATCTAAGTAAAGAAAGAACGGAACCAGAAAATCGTGTAAGGAATGTTTGGCTATCAGGCAATGCAGGTTCCAAATAAGATAAGTTTGATTGGCCGTTGATGTGGGATTGGCCGTTGATGTGGGATTGTAAGAAAAAAGAGTCGGGTATGCAAAAATCAATTAAAAAATGTCTTGCAGAGTGGGTAAGCTCACGAAATTAAGAATCATGAATTTAATAGCAAGATTAGATCATGAAAAATAAAGAAATGACATTAAATGCTTGACTTAGTGGGTAAGCTCACGAAATTCCATATAAAGATTTCTTGAGCTCTCATTTTCTCATAAGTCATAATATGAGTCTTAGATAGAAGTCAGGGCAGAAATGGATTCCTAAAGTGAGAAATCAGAGAAGAAGGATCAAACAAGTAGAAGCGCATGATTTCTTCGCCTGAAAAAGCTAGCGCGTACAGAGTCTTCGAATCTTCTAAGATTCGATCAAGGTTAGGATGTGATTCGTGGCAACGCGATATTACAAATCTCTTAATTTGATCTGTAATTTTGGTATTACTACTTGTTATGATGTGATGTTTTATGGAAAGTTCATTCTTCGATGGTGATTCTTTAAAGATTGAAGAACATTCTTCACGTTCTTAGGATTTGGCATGATATATTATGTGTATTGATGGGATGATTAGGTTGAGGTGTTTATGAAAAAAAATGTGGATTTAATTTGATTTTAAGTAGATATGACCTAATAAGTTGAAAACGTCTAAGAAAATGAATTGAATGTGGAATCAAATAAGAAACGTACATATGTTAAGTTATGTTGGCTTCATGCCATATGGAACTTTTGGGTCATGTTGGTTTCGGGCTGTGAGGGACCTTTGGGATCGAGGGGTTTCAGATCATATGTTGGCTTCAGACAATATATGATCTTCGGATCGTATGGATCTCTATGGTCGGAAATGACTAAGTAACCAGTAATGGCTAAGAAAAATGAGTTGAGCGTTTAAAGATGTTCTCTATAACTAAGAAAGATTTCAGAATGATTATCTCTAAAATAGAAGAATGTGGTAAAAGCGATCTCTCTAAAAAGGAGGAAGTTGGTGCCAATGATCTTTTCCATAGAGAGAAAAATGATAACAATTTATCCCTCTAAGAGCTTGGTGCCAATGATCTCTTTCATGTATGAATGTATCTGGAAGAGCTTTGTCTCGAAAGGAGAAACAATCTTCCTTGGAAAAGACATCATGATTGAAGGGGTGATGACTGATCTTAATGTGCTTTTTCTAAACCAATCTCAGATGGACCATGCCAATACCAGATTAAAGCCAACAAAAAAAAAAGAGAAGAATAAACTCGAATGCACAAGGACTATTAAAGACATATGTGCTTTTGATGAATATATTTTTTCAAGAAACATAACACATCATAGACACGCTGCAAAGTAGAATTGGCTCTTCAGCAAGTCGGACCAAACTATAATCAAATTTAAAAACCGAGTGATTCCAGATTACCCGATCAATGAAGCCTCTAAAGACCTAAGGCCATTTTCTGATGCATTCAGCTCAACAACAAAGATATAAGGTGTTACACCACTTGGAGAACATTCTTAGCTCTTTTAAATCACCCTTGGAACCAGCCAAATATCAGTTTTTGTGACAAAGATTTTAAGTTTTCAAATCAGGTGAACCAGAGCCTACCGGATTTAGAACTATGTGTATTCCTTGGAGGAGTCCGACCAAACCAGATTAAATTTGAGTTATGAAGCTACATGTTTTGTAATCTTGACTCATTATAAGCGCATACATGAAATTGGATTCAGGCCAATACTAGTTTGGTTTAGACTTAAAAGTTATTAATTTCTAAACTTGAGAATCTTAGTATTGCCTTATTTGGAGTTTTCCAACTTTGGATCCTTAAAAACGTATGTGTGGAAACCAAGAGAGCTTCTACATCTTCTAGAAGGTCTTAAGAGGATATTCGTGGGCAAAAGTGGCTATTGGATCAGCTGGATCCAATCTTACCATTCCATACAACAAAACTTACCAAAAATAGACCGAAGAACATTCAACAGTTATTTTTTAATTTGGTGCATACTGAAAGACTTATTAAATGATTAACAGGCCATGAATTCATCTAGAAATTGTCAAGATACAAGATCCCACAATATTTTTATTTTTGGCATAAGTATTTAAAAGCATGTCGGTTGTATTCTTCAACACCAATCAATTTTATTTATTCATTTGATTGATTTCATGTTTAATTCATGTATTTTAATTCATTTTCTAATATTTTTTTACCGTTTTGTCTTGTTTAGATAGTGCATTATCTAAGCCATTATACTTATTCATTGTAAGATACCAATTATCATCAAATCAATAAACTCTTAAATTTTCTTCTATAAAGCGTGTCTTTTTGTCTTTTTAAAGTATAATGTCTCTATTGATATTGTGGATTAGGAACTTTTGGAATTTAGCTTCTTGTTTCATGTGTAATAGTGTGATCAGTTACAAATCTCCACCTCCATCTCTACCAATGGCCATCTTATGCATTCAAGCTTGAAATCTCTCGATCATCAAATGATCATAATTTTGTGGATCCGTGTACACCTTCTTCAATTTGTCACTTGTTTTCACTGCAACCACAATTAACACATCTTTCTTTTGCAAATCCTTATACACTTGACCTTCATAAGGCTTTAAATTTTGGCTGATCACCCATCTTTGTTTGTCAAGAACCAGATTGAATACCAGTTAGATATCCAATGAAGACCTTTTGGGTTTTATAAACATATTCTAGTGACCCAAATTTATTATTATGTGTATATACTGGTTGATTCCTATCCATACTTATTCTATACACTTGAAACCAATTAATGTTGTAGAAGATATATTAATGATGTAAACTGATGTAGCTGATGCTCTTCATAAAACATTTCTTCTAAGCAATACTCATTTAGAAGACATTTGACTTTTTCCATGATGGTTCTTTTTATTCTCTTAGCTACTGTGTTTAGTTGAGGAGTATACATACAAATTCTATATCTTGCAATACCATATTTATGCAAAACTCATAAACACATGGTTGCAAAACTCTAACCAGTTCTCAGTTAGAAGATATTTCACCTTCCTATGCACTTCTCTACTAGAGTTTTCATTCACAAAACTTAGAGAATGTTTCATTCTTAGTTCTGTGAAACCAAAGCCATATATTTCCCAAGAATGATGATTGATGATGGGGGAAAATATTGATTACATGACAATGATGGTTGAACATTTAGATAACTTGAGAGATATGCATGAATGTAATCAATGACATGTTTTATATCATGCTTACCGTATCAAAACTCACTCAGAATTTTCTATTACACAATGTTCAAAAAATAATTCTTTACCAATTTCATTCTTCTTTAGAATATCATATGTGACCAACACTTGCATATTCTTATAACTCATATGATCTAATCAATTGTGCCATAATGGAACATGAACGCTTAAGCTTTCAACTTGATAAGACTCACATGTTATTGTCTCTATCAACAATATATGACCACTTTCAATATTTCCTAAAATTCAAACTTGTTCTTCTCATAAAATTTAATCTTCTCATTTCCACAAGAATGCGTGAACATGAATTTTCCATGAGTTCTTGCAGATATAAAATTATTTCCTAAAGTTGGCACATACCTAACATGGTGCAGAATTTTATTGATCATCTATGTGTATTCCACTTAATAGCCCATGTACCCAAGATTTCAACTGGGTGAAAATGCCCAAGCAGTATCCTCATAGACCATTTTTCTTACTACAAGAAGAAATGTTCATTTCTGACGGAGTTTCTGATGGTTTTGCGTCAGTTAGAAATTTCTGGTATATTTTATACGGATCGCCAACAGAAACTATATTTATACAAAATTTTGTTATTTTAAAATATTATGTAGGTAATCCTTAGGAGAATTTTTGAAAAATTTCTGACGCATATAACTTTTATTTAAATAATCCGGCGGAAATGCTGTTATTAGTATTTTTATAATAATTTGTCAAGAATCTATCAAAAATTTCTGACGGATTCAGGACGAAAGTAATTATTTTATCAATTATTTATTTATTTATATAACTATTTGAAAGTTAGTCAATAATTATAATTATAATTATTATATAATTTTGACAAATTTTCGACATATTATCTTAAAAATATATAAAAATAATATTTAAAATTAAAAATAGATTTCTATAATCTGTTAAAAATCCATTAAAATTCTACGGATTTTTGCAAAATGAGCCATCATACAATTATGTCATATCGCTCCACCTCGGCTTGATACCACTTGTTATGTTAAATATTCGATTTTGCAACTCTTAGCTCACACTTGCAAACGCAAGCGAAACCACTCATGAATTTATTTTCAAGATTGAATAAGAAACATTAAGAAATGAAAGAACAGAGTGATAATCAAATTGATATCTTGTATTGATTAGCAAAGAGTTCACAGGAATGAATCATCAAAGTTACTCTCTCTAATGATTTACAATCCCTCGAAACTCAAGAACACATTCTTGAGAATCACCAAATTTTTTGAGAACAATCTCTAACAAAATTTCCACACTATAAAGCGATGATATAAACGAAAAAAAACTTCTATTTATATTCTTCACCATTTTGTAAGATTTCTTCTTCTTAAGCTATGTCTTTGAACTTTGGCCCAATTTCAAAGCTTATAAGGGAATAAGAACAGGCCCATTTACGGATAACTATGTCTGAAAGCCCATACACTCTAATTTTTGTCTTTTCCATTTTAAAATCACAAAAAAATGTTTTCCTCTGCAACACTCTCAACTCTAAAACGCAGCCGCCGATTCCAAACCTTTATTCGGCACTTTGATTTTCCGGTAAACTTGAGATTTTGGGTGCTTCACAGATGAATTCAATTCAACGTTTCTTGTTGACGCAGCGTGTGAAAAGGTTGAGCAGCGTCGAGTCATATATACGGCATTTCTGCGGAGGAGCATTGCGAGACGGCGTAAAGGACGAAGGAGACTGGTTCTACTCGCCGGAATGGTGGGACCCTCACGACGGAGGCTACACGGTTTCACAAGCTACTTCCGGCAAAGGAAACGGCATCATTTCTGTCGTCGCACACCCTTCTTCTCTTCCTGTGAGTATCTGCTTTCTTCCTCTCTCCAATCAAAGCTTCTTCTTTTTTGGTGTGAGTCAGTTCTTGAAACCTGAGTTTTTGGTCTTTGATCTGTAGATTGTTGAAGTTACTTATTTGTTTGATTTGGATGATATCTAACGCTTTCTCTTATTAGAGTAGAGATTCATGGGCTGAAACTGAGAGATGGCTAGAGAAAAGGTATATGGAGATCATGCCAAGAGACGGAGAGAAGAATGAGAGGTTTAAGATACTTGGATATCAATGGAGATCGCTTCGCTTCAACGATGATACTCGACAAAGCACCGTGAAAGTCATGGCTGCTTGTAGAGCATTGCAACCGAGTTCAATTTTCTACATGCAACAGCCTCATTGCCTTGCTGTTCCATGTGATTTGTTAACCCTTTTTTCTCTTCTTTGAATGCTTCATTATCATGTGTCGGTTTTAGGGATTTCGAGCTCTCTTTGTTGCCATTAGTTGCTTAATCTGTAAGAAACTCATGGACATGCCACAGAACATGACTTGTTCAAATGAAAGTAGATAAGTGAATGGGGCTAATAGGTTTAGTTATTAGTTATTGCCGCTACTTATCATGTTTGGTTTTCTGCTAGTTCTCTGTCACCCAATTTATAATGTGTCTCTGCATTATTCTTTAACTTGACACAGTTCGAATGAGGAACCAAGTGGTGAAAGAAAGGACTAGATTAAGGAGTATGGATTAAGGGCTTAGTTATTATGTATAACCGCTTGTTTATCACTGATTAATATTGTTGTTAGTTCTCTGTTTTCAAGTACAAAATTAGGTTAATGGGGATTCTTCTTTTGTTTTTAGTTGGCCTCTGCGTCAACAATGGTTTTTAAGCTGAACTCTTTTCTTGGTGACAGATTTGAAGAGCATGGTTTCAGTTGGATTGACTTCTCTAGCAGCTTCTAAATATGATATGAGGAGTGCAGCTATTGGGAAGAAACAAATGCGCATACTATGCATTGGTCACGGTGGAGGAAGCTTACCATTGTTTTTAGCTAATCACATTCTTGGTAGGAACTTTTCATTGTACCTATACTCTTTTCTAGAAATTACATCTCTTATTCTTCTGATAACTGATGTGAATGGTATTATTGCTCTGTCTTCTAGGTGCCGTTGTTGACATAGTTGAGATCGACCCACTAGTTATCTCGGAGTCGGTTCGAGCAATGGGCTTCCCTGCATTCTCTGTCATGACAGCAACCGGGAAACGTGCGTTACCGACTCCTGACATTACCGACCAAGTGATGTGGCGAGGCATCCATGAGAGACTCTTCCTCTACGAGTCAGATGCTAAGGAATTCATTCTCAAGAACCAAAATAATTCTTATGACATGATCTTCATGGATGCTTATGACGGAGCAGACATCTTTCCCCATAGTCTGTGGGATTCCAATTCTCTGTTCATGAAAGCTCTAAGCGAAAGACTTCACCATGAGCATGGGACTCTGGTGGTGAACCTTCACTCTGATGCAGACATCTCAGATTTAGACAGATCAAACGAAGGTGTAACAACTGGAAAGTATGTGAGGAAAGTCGGTAAAGCTTATAAAAAGGGTTTAATCGAAAATGAGAGGAATGGGTGGGTGTTTGCTTGTGAAGTTCCATGGCTATGTAATGTATCTCTGGTGGTAAACAGAGGGATGGGGTCAGAGGGAAGACAAAGAGACAAAATCATAAGCAATCTCATGAACAATTCCTTGGAAGTGGACCAAAGCCTGCATCTTCCGTTCTCTTGCTTGGATTATCTGAAAAATGGTCTTGCTATCATATAAATTGATCTTAAAGTCGAGGTATGTTTTTTTAATAATGTTTTGTGCGTAGAAAAGAGAAACAAAGCAAAAGCTAAACACAGTAGGAGGCTAAAAACACACTTAGAACTTGTGGTTTAGTTGGAGGTAAAAACTTATTTGTCTTGCACTTGCGGTTGCAATAGAATTTTGTTGTGATTCCATATACTCATACGAGTGTCGTCTCGTGCATCATTTGTAACTCGAACATATGAAATATAAAAAAATTTAATTTTAAAAAGGAAATCATCTTTAAAATCAATGAAAAACTGTTTATGAAATATAGAAAAATTGTCCAATGAAAAAAGATCATATCTAGCTGTCTTATTTTTTTGTGTTTTTTTATAGGATGCTCATAATGGTTTGCCTGAATTTAAAAAAATCTGGTAGGCAACAATATGCTTTTTAAAGTTGTATCAGATGACAATATTACAGAGTTTTGTTATTTGGGCTTATGTATTATAAGATATTAAACATTTACGATTCTTGTTTTTATATCAAAATCTTACTAAAGAGTTATCAAATCTTACTTCGAGCCGTAAAGAGATATTGCTTATTGATAAACCTCAGATTCTTCTTCATTTTGAGATGAGCGTCCTCGTCCACATCATTTCCACTCGAGTAAAAACCCAATTTTGTCTTTCCTTTCTGCAATTTGGTAAGGTTGAAAGGTTGCTTTGTTTGGATGGACAACTTCCTCTTCCTTCGCATTTGACTCAGTGTCATTGCTACAAAGCTTGTTGCTTATGTCGCTGAGCAACTTTATCCTCACGCGTGTGAACAGCTCGTTCTTGTCTCAGAGCTTTCTATCTGAGTTCCTGAACACGGGAACTCAACCGTCGATCCATCTTTTCAAGACTGTTTGCTGGCTTCATTTCCAGTCATCAATCACCTTCTTTAGTACAAGATCATCGACTCGCCTCATGGTTAAAGTCGAGTTGGCAAATATTCATGATGGTGCTCCAAGTGGCGAGCGTCTGTGGTCGAGGATGGTGGACATAGACCGAATGGGCTGCTCGCCACTTCAGCTGGTGGGAACGGCAGGCGAATGTCCCTTGACAGGGGAGTGTCTTGCATGGTCAAGCGTGTGCTATGCAATGGTGGGACGACCGAACGAGTGTGCACCATGCCGATCAGGCGAGTTGGATATTGATCCCATATACTCACCATTGCGAATGTGAAGAGACTTATCGGTTGGTGACGAATAGCGTACGGGCGAGTTCCTTTGAGCATACGGGTGAGTGGGACATATTCGTCGGTTGGTGGCGGATCAGTGCACGAACAAATATCCTTGAGCGTGCGGGCGAATGCAGAAACTATTTTACTCTTTGAAGGGTTCAGAACCATTTCTGAAAGGTTTAGAATTGTTTCCGTTGCTCTGTCGTAGAAAGGGATTATGAAAATTCCCTGGTCGAAAATCCTCGTCTTCGTAATTCTCACCGTGAGTGGCGTTCTCTGCGTCTCTTCTAAGACTCGATCGATCTCTGGAGCTTTGTTTCCCCACAAATGGAGCTAAATTGTGAAAGTCGTTGTTTCCCCACAAATGGCGCTAAATTGTGAAAGTCGAAATGTCATAATGGACATACCTTAAACTAATTAATTTTCATAAATATCAATTACATAGATACTTCTAATAAATTAAAATATTATGAATAATTATCATTAGTATTTTTTACTCCCATTTTCTATTTAATAATTTTTATTCCAAGTTATTTGTATAAAAATAATTAAAATAAAAAATATTTCAAAATTTTGTATTATTCAAAAAAGTATATATTCTATGGGTTATGCTTACATTAATTTTCATAAGACTAATTATAAAAAAAATTTGTATTTTCTTTTTAACAACAATAAAAGTATGTTCACTATGGAGACATTGACAGCCATACTGACAACCATGTCGGAATGTCAGAGTCTATGTGAATAAAAACCGACGGTTGGATATGGGCAGCCCTTATTAGTTTGTCCGTCTTCGTGTTGTTTGTGCGTGGAATCCATAAGAGAGTGAAAGTCATAAAAGTCGTCTTACATCTTTGGAACTTTTCTATATAAATAGAGAAAGACGGCCACTCGCTTGGTGCTGCGGTATTTTCATCAAATCGAAGCAGTCGGTGGCAAATGTTACGTCTAATTGTCACAAGGTGATCATGCATTCCATTGCCCAAATAAGTGTTTCAAACTCTGCATGCAGTAGTGAGAGACTCCTTCTAACATTCCGCACCCCCATTAGGTCCTCAAAACCTTCCTTAGTGCTAAACTATCCTAGTCCTTAGAATAAATCATTTGCTTTCCATGTGTCATCTATATGGCACCAGCGTCCCCTTTGGATTGGATGGGGCCCCTTAAACAAACAATATTTGAGGGTTGCCTCTGGATTCTCTCCGTACTCGTCAATTGGGCTTATGTCCACATAATCGATTCTGTTTCCGCCAGTTTCAGGATTTCGCGTCGGTCTCCGTCTATATTTTCGTATAATTTGTCATTTCTACTTTTCTATAAATACCATAAAATCCAAGAAAACTGTTGGTTTATACTCTTTGGAGAGAGTCTCTAGAACATATAGTCTATATTTGAGAACACCGACGCCATGGAAAACATAGCCGGGTTTGATGGGATTTGGAACAAAGCCCATATTTGTAGTCCGGAGGACATTCAAAGAGGACATAATTAATGGTTTCTTCTCCTGCTCCACAACAGCCCCATTGTATATCGCGGTTTATTCCTCTAGCCTTCAAACTTGTTGCGACCGATAAGCAACCTGATAAGGATTGCCAAATAAAGTGTTTCATTTTCGGTGGACAAAAAAAGTAGTATTCATGAAAGAAGATTAATTACAAACTAATTTTATTTTTAAAATATTACGATATTAAAAATATATAATCAATTATACATAATATTTTTTTTCAAAGAATTTAGAATTTTTAATAATAAATCGTTAAGTTATTTTGTAATCAACAACTCTAATTTTTATTTTTAATCGAAGTTACTTCTCAAATAACATAATATATTTAAAAGAAAATAATTAAAAATAAGTATATTATGAATCTATTTTTGATCAAATAATTCGAAAATTTTTTTAATGTAACCCATTATGTAATATCATGTTGTCTTCAGATAATAAATAATTAGAAATGAGAGTTTTGCATTAAGAAAGTGAGTTATTGACTTTACATTTTGTCTTCAGATATTTGTTTGAAATTAGATTAACGGGTTTAATTGAAAAAGGACTACTAAAATTTTAGTTTATGCAACAATTTGAAAGTAAAAAGTTCATGGAGCATAAGATGAGAAACGAAGTCAAATTAATACTCAAAAAGTTTAACTAACATTTTATAATTAAAAAATAGCCGTTAGATTGTTTATCTCGTCTCTGCTCTTTATTAATCTCGAACAAAAAATGGATATATACGATTTTTGAAAATTAAACATCTCTACGTTCTGAAATGCAAAAAACAAAAATTGCTTTTCTGCGGTCCGAAAATTTTAATAAGTTTTTTTTCATGATCGACAATGGATAAATTACAACAAAATGAGAAAAAAAAATCTATAGATTAAGCACCGAACCAAATCTTAAAAAAAAAATTTGTATTCAAGAAACAAAATCAAATCTCGTGTATTCAAGAAGGAAATCAAATCTCGTGATTTAGTATTTAGTACACATATATTCATAGGCTCCTCTTCCAATGACACCAAAACAAAAATGACGAACAGAAACACATATACAATTTAGAATAAAGAGAAGTTCTAAAATACAGAAAAAATAACCATACATGTTTTGATGACTTCAAATTTCCCTCAGTATTGGAGTTATTGACGGTGTATTCATTTACTTGTATTTTAAAATAATAGTTAATGATTTCTTTGATATATCGCAACAAAATAAAATAAAAACTTATAAATAAAGTACCAGAAAAATCCTAGAGAAAAGTAAAATTTGTATCAGATAAAAGAATCAAATCTCGTGTATTAAGGAAGTAAATTAAGTATTCTTATTATAGTCTAAATAGCATGCTAAATCCCGTGTATTAGAGAAGTAAATATTAACTGAATATACGTGTATAGCTTCTTTTACATGTATAGCTTACCTTTATATACTTGTATAAATATTCATTTATATATCCTATCATTAATTAAATCAGAAATACAGTGTTATTTCGTTTTGTTGTTAATATAGTATCAGAGCCTGACTATCTCTTCCGCCATTTTTAATCCTTTGAAATTTTTTGACCTCAAGACCTCTTCAAGCTTCAATTCAGCTTCAATGAGTGCTCCGATTCGTCAATTAATCTCTGATTAGTTCATTATTTGGTTTTATTCATTGATTGGACTTTTATTCTTCGTCTCTTTCATCTTCTTTTTTCCGATTTTGTTTCCGTTCTTGACCTAGAATTGTTACCGATTCTTCGATTTTGCTTTTTCCTGCACATTCTTTCTTCATCGATCTCTATTTCTTCATTGGAAATGGGATCTACAGCTCCACCATAATCTCAATCGAATGTTCCTCTGTCTTCTGACACTCATCGTTATCTCGTTGATCAATATGATTATCCATATGTTCTCCAAAACTCTGATCATGCTGGTATCATACTCGTCTCAGATCGTCTTGCCTCTGGTGTAGACTTCCATGCATGGCGTTGATCTGTGGGTATGGCATTCAACACCATAAAGAAACTTGGCTTCATCGACGGTATGATCTAGAAACCACCTAACGATCATAAAGATGCATGAGCGTGGTCTAAATGTAACGATATGGTGTCTACTTGGCTTATTTAGTTTTTAAGGAAATAGGTCAGGGCTTGTTGTTTATGTCTACGGCTGAGAATATTTGGAAGAGTCTTCAAACACACATTTTGGATTTAATAATGGCCATCTTAATTTCTACGACACTATAGAACAAGAGCTTAAAATATTCATGGACAATTACTTGAGTTTTTATTATATTAATTTTTTAATTGAGAGATCTTTTACCCGAACTGTCTTTAGTTGAGGGATATTTTCATCAAAAAATTTTATTTTAAAATTTGCAATCGTGTCGTTTAGATAAAAAAATGTCATTTTTTCAAAAAAACATAGTTCTGATTTAAAGGCATTATAATGAAGGAGTTAAAACATTAACGGACAATTAATTGAAGAGTTTTTATACTAAACTAGGTGAGTATCCGCGTATACACGCGGGTGTGTTTTATTGATAAAACCCATAATCGCGACAAAAGCTGGCGAAATCATGAAAGAAGAGAGAGGGACGATGAAGAGTCGGCGATCAAAGCATAAACGTAAAGAAGGGGGAGTTCTGAAGAGGATATTTGAGAAGACCTATCGATTCCGACATGCAAAGAGTTTTTCAGTATAAGTATATGGAGAAAGTAGACCGGAAAAGCCAGATCTGAGGGAAAAGAAATGGTGAGACAAGAACGACTGGAGGAAGGGGAAAAATAGAGGAAGAATGAAAAATGGGGAAGCATCTCACCGGGGAAGAAAATGAAGCATTTGGGAGTCGGCGAGAGAGTTTTTTTTAAAAAAGATTGAAGTTGTGGAGAAGTGTCTCTTGATTTTCATTTTAGAATTAGGTTAAATAATATTGAAAAGCCGTTTATGAAACGCCGTGTCTCTCTATTTTCTTTTTGCTTTTTTTTTTAAGTAAGGGACTGACACGTGTCAGGCAAAGGATGCTGACGTGTCAGCCTCTGGTGAAACACACACTGAATTTTTATAGTGTTAATGTTTAGTTGATGGTTTCTACTCCATTTATCTTTAGTTGAGAGGTTTTTTCACTAATTTTTACTCTTATCTTCTTTGTAATGCAGGTTTGTGATGCATGTGAGGACTATTGTTTGAGTCGGACTGTTGTTTCAATACTGGACATTCTTTCCACAACCACTGAAAGAAGATCGTCTCTGTGTAACAGCGTCTTTGTTTTTGTTGTCACATGATCTCTCTAAGTGTTATTGCCTGAGTTGTTAAATTGGAACAAATCAATGGGTCACACCTTGAATGGAACGAAAATTATAAATGACTAATGATGAGAAAAGTCCTCTTTGATGAAAGTGAACGTTTCTCGGAGACTTGAGACATTCTCAAACTATGCAAAGAACTGTGTCGTAAAGCTATGATTTTATAATAAGCATGGCTCCATTACACTGTATGTAGCAACATTATCTGCTAATTGTAAAGCAGTATACGAGAAATGAAACCGATGCCATTATCAGGTATCCATGGGAATATCATCATCAGTCACTGATCTACAGCCAAGTTTTGAAGTTGATTATTGAGCTCAGGTAATCCATAGACATCTGTTGATCCAAATAGCCTCTCTTCAAACTCCTTGAGCTCTTTCTGAAACTCTGTTTTGAACAAATTGTTACTTTTAAAGGCTCTAAAGATTAAAACTTTCCCATTGTTGAGTAAAGAGTTTTGTTTACCTGGACTTATATCAATCAATGGTCTTCGTTGTTTAACCCAATTGTAACTCTTAGCCAATCTCCACCCTTGGCGTTTCATCAAGTAAGCAATCACAATCGCTGGTGATCTGTTGAAATCATTCAATACTTACTTAAACAAGAAGTCTCTCTATCTTTAATAATTGCTATTTCGATTCACTAACCTGTTTCTCCCAGTCATACAGTACACAAGAACACGGCCCTTGTCATTGTCACACGTTTCTGAACAAATTGTTTTGACAATCAAACCAAGAATAAGACATCTCTGCTCAGAAACCAAGAATGAGCCAACAAAAAAAAGGAAAAGAATCAAACCTAAAAAGTGGATTGCATTGTCAAATTCTAAAGCTTTTTCATCTTGAAGATGATGACATGTGAGTGACATGTAGCTTTTCTTGAACAAAGGAACTGTCTGCGTAAACCAAACTAAAACCTTTAAAGTTTCAAACTTTGTTAATGTTGTGAAAGAAAGAAAGCTACTTATTGTTCTTTAAAGTTGCAAACTTTGTTAATGGTGTGAAAGAAAGAAAACTAGTGATTGTTCTCTAAAGTTGCAAGCTTTGATAATGGTGTGAAAGAAAGAAAACTAGTGATTGTTCTTTAAAGTTGCAAACTTTGTCAATGATGTGAAAGAAAGACGAGTAATGACTGTTCTTTAAAGTTGCAAACTTTGTTAATGTAAAAGAAAAGTAGTGATTTTGGGATAAAAGAAAATTTACATTGAGAATGTGAGAGATCCCATAAGTATCATGAGTTTGGTAGTTGGAAGCGTCGTCGTAGCAACCGAGATAGAGAAAGTCCGGTAAGATTTCTGACGGAAAAGAGATGCGTTTGACCGGATTGGCGTTCGCGTAGGCGCCTTGGTGGCCGCATACGCCGCAGGCCTCTCCTCCCTCGTAGTTATGGTAATGATTACAAACATCACAAGGAGCTTCAATCTCTCTTTGTGCCATTGACAAAGAAAAACCAAATCAAGATTAGTAAAGACCTAAATGAGAGAAAGAGAGATTGAGAAAGAAGGCATGAACAGAATATATATATCGATGGGTTTTATTTTCCGTCATCACTTCAAGTTTGGGTTTATTAGGACGGTTTATTTATTTATTTTAATAAATTATAATTAGACAGATGATAAAATAAAATCACGCTTTATCTTTTACGTTTTTTTTGTAATTGAAAAAATGGAAAATTTGGAATTATAATTAAAAAATCATAATTTAAAAGATAGCCATAAGAATATAATATGTAACATAATTAATAATTATAAAAGAAAAAAGAAATATATGTTAAAAAGATAAATAAACTAAAAAAGGAAAACAAAAAATATGCTACAAAAATATTTGCACAACAGATTACTAATCCTAAAAGAATAAATAAATCTTATTATAATTAATAAAATCAAAACAAAAATCATAGAAAAAGAAAATTATATAAAATGATTAATGCTAAAAGGAAGAAAATTATAATAACTATTTTTAGAGAATATACTTCCATAAGAAAATTATACAATATTTCTCTTTCATTTTTCGCACCACAAAATTCACTTCTCTATAAATATCTAGAACAATAATAATATTAATATACATTTATTTTTTTTTTTGTGATTATATACCAATAAGATATGTATATATTTATTTTTGATGATAGTTAATGTAATAATATAGTAGACGTTATTATGTTAATGTTAGTTATTACATAATAGTTTATTATTGTGTGTAATTATTTGTTAGGAGATTTATGTTTTAATTGTAAAATTATTTGTTTTAAAGTTTACAAATCTAAAAAATTTAAACATGATTCATTAAGATTTTTTTATCTTTATTCATCAATTATATTTAGTTTTGAGTAATAGAATATTTAAAATCTATTATAGAACCATTTTATTCATTTAGAACTATTGTTTTTCAAAATATTTGAACACGCTAGGTAATTGTCCAATATTTTTAATTTCTTATGTGAATTTCTCAATTGCGAATTACAAAACATAATTTTGGATAATTTAAGGCGGATATTAATCTAAAATTTTAATATACATCTCATAATTATACATATTACTAATTTTAAATTTCAAACATTTTTTTTATCCGTGTATCCACAAATCCTAATCTATCTTATTATATAAAATTTAGTATTTCCAAATTATTAATTAACATAATCACGACACATATCAAGTATACAAATCAGATTTTGATACATGTAAACAAGTAAACTCAATCTATTCTATACTAGGTGAATTTTTCTATGCTCATGTACATATATAAATATTTATTCATAAGTTTTAAGTCATTTTGTCATTTAGAAATATTAATAGTAAATAAAAAATATTTTAAATAAGTTTATGTTATGATTTTAATTAGACATGTGATTTCAGATATAAAAATAGAAATGGTTATGTTATCCATTACTTGAGTATATTTGGTTTTATCATTTTATATATGTTGTTTTGGAAAAAGAATTAGGAAAACAAAATTGAAGTGTAGATCGGGTTATATCGCATAAACGAACCAAACCGATAATCTCTTGAAAGATCATTGATCGGTTAGTAGTTAAAAATGTAATAAAATGCGAAAACTGAGAGGTTTGATTATATCAGTTTGGTTATATTTGATTCATATCAAGTGACATACATGATTTTAAATTATAGTTCTATATTATCTGAATTATATATTTGGTAACCGTTCTTTTAGAAAGAAAACATGATACCAAATAATCGGGTTACGTTATTTGTGTTTTTTTTTCTAATTATTTGACCAAAAAATGGATTCTTACCAAAACTGTTTTTAATTCCTTTTTAAATATATATTATGTTAGAGAATAGGCTAATAAAATGTTTTCAAACAAACGATGAAGTTGTATTGTGGTTTCGATGTGAGAATACTTTTTGATTTATATATATGAGGCATATCGAAATAGTATTAGAATTAGATATTTTATAATGATGAAAATATAATAATAGATTATCACATTTATTCTTTGTTGGCATATCAAAATAGTATCATGATTAGAAATCTGTAATTAATGAAAAAAATTGCAGAAATTAAGAGCAAGTTTATATAAAAATAAGAAATTGCATAATTATCAAAATCTAAATCTCTTATAATGAAATGTGTTTTTTATAACAAATATTTATATTATCTATTTTTAGATATTACGTTTTTGCGAAACTAATTTATTTGCTCCTTTTCTTATAACACATACGTTAAATAAGTATTTTCAAGTTATTTTTTTTGTTATTTCTATAAAAAAACGAAATTTAACATTAATTTTTTTATAATGGTAATTAAATATAATATTATGAATTCATAACGAATATCTCTTAATAAAAAGGAAATTGTAGAAACTAAGAGCAAGTTTTATAAAAACATGTCTTAATAAAAAGGAAATTGTAGAAACTAAGAGCAAGTTTTATAAAAATAGGAAATTGTATAATCATCAAAAATTAAATCTCATAATCGAATGTGGTTTTTTATAACAATTATTTATATCATCTATTTTTAAAATATTATTTTTTGTGAAACGAATTTGTTTGCTATGTTTTTGTCCTAAAAACACGTTAAATAACTATTTTAAAGTTCTTTCGTTTTTTGGTATTTTGAAGTTTAAAACAAAAGAAATTTTATTATGGTAATTCAATATAATATTATCAATTCATGAAGGGTATTTTTTTAATGAAAGAAAAATTGCAAAACGTAGGAGCAAATTTTTATAAAAATAGGAAATTGTATAATATTCAAAAAGTAAATCTCTATAATTGAATGCGTTCATTTATAAAAAATAAGTGTTCAGAGCAAATCAATCTTATCTTCTTTTTTTACTGGGGTTTAAGTTGAACTTTTATTTTATTTTGTAAATGAGTTATAAGCATGACTTTGATCCACTTGTATACTTTAGCCCATTTGTGGCTTAATATTATGGTCGACAAAAAAACGATAATAAAAATATAAATTAATTATAACTATATAAAAATTACTAATTAGGACTATATAAAAGTCCTACATCAGCAAAAAAAAAGAGAATCTGCAACTGTTACATGGCAAATATCTTATAATTGGGCCTCTTAACTGGATTTTGTTTTTGTTTCAAAGTTTCTTTTATAAAAAAAGGAAAAGCTAATATGTTTATGACTGTTTTCTATTTTCCAAAATATTTGATTTTAGTTTCTATATTTAATTTGGTTAACTTAATATAAAGTGCAAAGGTTTTTATAAAATATTTAAAATCTTTTATTATAATTTTTCATAAATATTTAAAAATCATTACCTAATCGTAAACTAAAGATTGATTTTTAAAATCATAGTAAATGTTTTGTTCTATTTGGTTTAATTTTAAATATTATTTATACCTAAAAAATATAAATAATTCAACATAATTTTATCAAGGTTATATTTAAAACGTTATGAGCTTACCAAAAAAAATATTCTTTAAAACTTACAAATGGAATAATATACATAAATAAGTATATTTGTTGTGTTTTAAATTATAATAAAAAAATTCTTAAAAAATCAAAATATTTACTTTCTTTGCTTACTAATTAAAATTGGGCATTTTAGTAAACCCTAAATGTATCTAAATTTATATGGTCCAACAAATAAGCCCATTTAATAAATATGATTCATCATAAACTATTCTAACTATTAGTTAAGATATTCATAAAAAAAACACCTCCTAATGCCACTTCTTTCCCTCTACATCAACTCTACATGAATCTAGGTACAACGTTCTTCCATAATTAATCAAACCTTTTAATTTTTATAATTAGTTACTTGTTTGCTAACTCTTACTGTTTGATTTTTTTTTCTTACAAACATGCAAGTAGTTTAACAAGACTGCAAATTAAAGAAGTACAACTATGAAGGAAAAAGTCCCTACTTAAACATGTTAACGAACTCTCCTTACGGAAATATGATTGGTTGTTTATGTTTTAGTTAGTAATATAAATTAGAAAAAAATATAGCTGTGGCTTAAATCTCCCTTTTAAAAGAAAACAAATTTCTCACTTCTAAACAAAAAAAAGATTATGCCGGCTTTCAAAAAGGTTCTTTATTAAATACATACAAAAACAAACTTTTAAAATATATACTTGAAGACTACAGAAGCGAAATTTTTTGTAAGAAAATTTTTTTTAAAAAAAATTATATATGATACGGAAATCATACGGAAATCACAAAAAAAAAATTTCCGAAGAAGAAATGGGAAAACTTTTTAAAAACACCATTGAGATGAAACTAAATCTCACCTAAGAAGACCAATAGAATTCCATGAATGATGTTATAACATTTTCTTTACGCTCTTTTCTAGATCTTGATTTTATTTGTGGATAAGTTTTATGCGTTTACAAAGTTGTCATTGTTAAAGTTATTTTAAATTCTTTACGTTTAAACATTAAATCAATTTTAAGGTTCATTATCCTACCATTTTATCTAATACAATAAAAAAACGGCACATGCCAAAAACAAAATTAACAACCAACTGTACAAAAAACACTTTTTCACAATATGATATATAGAAACAAAAAAACTTTTTACATCACCAGCGCGTAGCGCGAAAATAATCATAGTAAACAATGAATAAAATAGAAGTATGTGTCCATAAAATAATATACCAAACTAGTATAGAAATTAAATTAATGGAAACATAAAAAAATAGTTTAGAACAAAAAGTTTGATGATGTGTATTAGTGAATTCTCAACACTTTTAGGAAGCTTACATGAGAAGTTAAGAAACAATCCATTCTTGTGAAAATCGTGTATCAACAACTAATTATACAACGGTAACGAAAATATGCAATGGTTACTTACCGTTACACAAAGACGAATGATTTTATCATTTGCTTTTAATTTGTTGAGAAAACTACGTAATTAGCGATCATTTCCTAAAAAGACTGGTGGGGAATCTTCAACCAACGATTTTATCCTTAAAGAAAGCCCGTAAGTGAGTATAAATTCTCTGTCTTGAATTCTAAAATCCTCAACAATGATTTTAACTAAATCTGTGTATTTCACATCTTCATCAACTTCAAAAATAGATGATCGTTTGTTCATATCAATTATAAACTTCCACTGGAGCTTTTTGTTGTATTTCTAATCACCAAAAACACAAAAAATATCCACCATATTCAGCCACCACAATCAAATCTATCAAAACTCAAACACAAAACTTCACTAAGCAAAAACAAGTTGTAATTTCAAAATTTCAAAGAGTATAATCTAGTATAATCAAGCTTTATCACGTAATTCAAAAGTGTACAATAAAAAAAACGCAACTACAAAGTGCCTTACCATTTTGAAATCCGATTTACTGGTGATGACGAAGGTGGTTCGCCGGTGGAGAAGATGAGTTATATGAGATATGTTTCATACTCTATCAATTAAAAAACTCTGGCAGTGATGAATTTGGCAATGACAGAGAAGAATTCATAAGATTCAAAACGCCGGTGATGGAGGTCGAAGATCAACGGTAGAAGAAAAAAAGATTGCTCTCGCGATCTTTTCTGTTTTGAATAGCGATCTTGATTGTTTCCTTTTCTTTTTTTACTATAATTTTTCTTTTTTTATTATAATTTTTTTAATTAATTAATTAATTGAAGCAAAAACACAAGTGAATATATAATTGTTATTACACCAGTTAATGAATGTTATAACTGTAACTTTATATAGTTCAGTCTATACTTGTGATATAAACTTAGATATGGTCCATTTGAAAGTATTTCTCTTTTCTTAATTGTTTATATTGATTTTTCAGTTTCTCCATTGCGGTTTATAAAGCAAAATTTTGGATAATTTAATACAAATCTTAATCTAAAATCTAAATATATAAATTATAATTATAGAGGTTATCAATTTTAGGTTCACATAATGCAGTTCTTAATCTAATTAATATATCAATGTTGAAATATTTGGATAGTTGATGTAAACTTTATGATGTAGAATTTATGATCTCAATATTAACATATACTTTTATTTTAGAATAATCGAATTTCAGAATAATTGCAGATTTTAGATATAAAAAAAAATTAGTTTTCAAGTTTTCAAACTTTCGAACTTTCAAAAACACGTTAGGTTTCAAAATAATTTTTTTGGTAATATTCATACAAATGTCCTCTATCTAAAATAATAATTAAAATAAAACTATTTCTAGAAAAACAACATTTCACTCGCGTAACCATACTGCACATCACTCAATTAGTGAATCAATCACTCCTTGACCTAAATTGTTACTATCTGTTTAAAGTATAGTGTATGTAAGAAATCACATATAGTATTTATCTATACAAAATCTTACAAATCATTTCTCCACATCTCTGGTCTCTTCCTCATCTCTGGACCAGCTCAAGATTTTGTTTCACTGCACATCAAAAAGCCAATGCGGAAACATATTATTAGCTTTTCACAGCAACCTCATGATTGTAGACATTTGGCCTACGCTCAAATTGCAACGGTAAAGATAATATGCAATGGTTCTACAGGGCCTGGTCGGAATTATCTATCCGTATAGTTGCCTCTAAACCTTTTATGAGACCTATTCTTATGTTCATGAATCTGCAACAAAACTTATCCAACGATGTAACTAAACAGAGCGTTGCATAGACCATAAGACTATGTCTTTATAGATACTAGAATCACATTGTAACCATTGACAAAAACACATTAGTTGATAAAATTCCAGTAGGATCTCATGACTCATGAGTAACAAAAGAAACCGGGTTACCTTACGATGACAATCTTGGTGTGAAACTTTCTGGGTGTTAACATTAACAAACACCTCACATGATACTTTACCCTGCAGAAAAAAAAATTGTACCCATCAGATGTTTAAACCTTAACTTGGAAACTACTATGGCACAGAATAACCTAATTATCATGTCATACAAATATCACAATAAAGTTATTAAAAAATCATACAAATCAAAAGCAGGGACTCTTGACAATGTTAGTTTCAACTTAAGTATAGGTAATGGCAGAAAACAGTGGCAGTAGTTTTAATTGAACGATGGTCAGCCAATAAACAATAAAGTTTCTGGCCCTCTCTTCTCCTCAAATCAAAATGTGAAACATTAGGGTTAATGATCCAAATTTTATTTAACATTTGCCAAAGAAGCACCCTACACAAAACATAAATGGTTTATACACGATGCCACACATATCCCTTACCAATCTGATTTTTGAAAAGATCAGTTTTTTATCTCAGAAGGTCAAAAAATCTCAATCAGTTAAGAAACACAACACATCAAACATATTCCAGACGCTGAAAGGAGCTATAATCTCTGTCTATAAACAAGGAACTTAGTAAAATCTAAATAAGCAAAGTACAAAAGAAAACCTTTCTATTAAATGAATACAAAACAAAACAAATGAATCCTACAAAAACCACTGATTGAAGGAGCTATAATCTCTGTCTATAAACAAGAGATTTCTACAAAAACCACATCATTCACAAGTAATAAAACAACCAATACCACTGATTGAAGTCACAAAACAAAACAAATGAATCCTAAGAAACAGCTTCATGTGTGTTCACATTTTAAAACCAACACAACAATTACTGCTTCATCCTTTTGTTCAGTTTGACAATATCAATAAGAATACTTGTGGATAGAGAATTTAAGTAATGAATACACAATATTTGCTTACAAAACTTAGCATAATCTAAATCAAAGTTCCAAACTTGCTCTTTACTAAGCCCTCAATGTTCCCGATGAGGGAAGCAATTTAGGATCAAGTATCTTCATGTAGAGAACCCTAACCATATAACTCGGCTACAGAAGAAACATTCATCTGTCTAAAACCCATTAGAACCCTAAAATCCATTTTTTTCAATATTGATTCGTTCCTTCAATTGAAGGAAAATTAAGGATTTGGGTACAGAAGAAAGGTATACCTGAATTGGGATTTGAAAGAGAAGAACACCAAGATCACCTTTAACCTGAGCGATTGTATCAAAAGGTATAACACCTTTAGCCAAATCACCGATCAAGTAAATAACATCGTGAACAACCTCAAGACCATCAAGCTCAAGCGTCGCATTAATATAAGAGCTATCACGAGCACGAAGATGTCCACCTCGGGACTTCACGAGCCCTAACTCTCTACCTCTATACCCAATCGAGACAACAAGCGAATCGTAATCAAGGGAGAAGAAATCGCGGTTCCGGACTTTGATCGTGAGGGAAAACGAGAGATCAAGCGCGGGTTTAAGCGAATCAAGGACTCGTATATGGTTAAGCTGGATTCGAGAGACATTGATTTCTGGATCGGAAGGGTAGAGGAAGTAAACGGCGGCGGAGAGGAGGAGGATTGCGGCGGTGAAGAGGAGAGAGCACCGGAGGTTTCTGAGGAAGGAAGGACGACGGTGACGGCGATAAGGAGTCAGAACGATGACGGTTTGAGAAGGTTGTGATGAAGGAAGAGGTGTATAAGGGATGCCGTATTCTTGCTTCGATGCCATTATCGTCTGCGAGACTTTCAACGAAGAAAAGATGGTTTCGAGTTTCAAAGTGGGGGTGAAAAGTAGATTTTGGAAATTATTGGGCTTTTTTGGTGAGAAATTAGATTCTTAATTGTGTATTGATTTATTAGAGCCCAAGTCTTTTTAGAGTTTCATTCTTAATATGTGGAGCGAGGAAGACCGTTGAATATTTTTAAAAGAGTGCAATCGACGGTGTAAGATTTACTTTCGTGTTTCTTCAACTCGTGAAAGGAAGAAAAAAGAGATTTAAAAGAATTCCAAAGGATTGTGGTGATTTAATTACGGGTTTGGTTTAATTAAGTTTGGGTCGAATTTAAAAAATAAATGGAAAAGGGATCGAATTAAGTTTAGGGTAATTAAATACGAAGCCCAACTAAAGCGTATTAGATATTTGAAATTATTTTTAAAAAGCCCAGAAAGACAAATCCAACTAACCTGTTAACTGATGATGGGCTTCGAGGTTAGCCCGATCACAGAAGCCCACATTCTATAACCTCAAACTGCAGGCCCAAATCTGCATAAGAGGCCTTATCGGAAAAAAACGGAAGCCCAAGTAAGGCCTAAAATATATTTAAAATTATTTTTAAAAAATCCAGAAAGAGAAACCCAACTAACCTGGTAACTCATGATGAGCTTCGGGGTTCACCCGATTCAAGAAGCCCACGTTGTGTAACCCAAGACCGCAGGCCCAAATCTGCATAACAGGCCATATGAAGTAAAAAAATTAGTTTAACAGGTTTAGTAAAGCCCAATAAGCGGTTTGAATATTTATTTTTAAATATAAATTAAAATAATAATTACCTTATTTTTTAATTTGGGCTTGAACGGGCCTACGAAAACCGGCCCAACAAGGTGGGTAGCCAATGTAGGCCCATTTATGAAATGGGCGGCGGCCGGTGACGAGTGATAGCCGGACCGGAAGCAGGCCATGGCGGAGGGGCCCAGAAGTGCCAGATTTCAGCCGAGTAGGAGGTGTTATAGTGAAGCCGTCGAAATGAAAAAAAAAAAATTAGCAACCTTAAAGAGAATCCGAAGAAGAAAATTAAAGAAACCCTAAACGGGATTAAGATTCGATTTCTCTATCGAAGTATAAGCATAAAAGAGTTACCGTCGGCAAAACCTTGGGGACGTGAAGCCGGACCAGCAGATAATCCCGGCGGACGTACCGCCGACCCGAAAACAGCCGCCGGAATCGTTACAAACGCAGATTTCTTTTTTTTTACGCTTCCGCCGAACAAAAGGAAGAGAAAAATGGAGAAAGATGGAAAAATGAGTAGGGTTAGGTCTGCAAAGCATGAGCTTTGTTCGGGACACGTGGTTTTCGGGACACGTGGTTTTCGTAGGAGTTTTCTTAAAAGAGTACGGGCCAACGAAAATCAAGAGAATGGGTCTACTAAAGCAGGCCCAATCCCTAAACTAAAAACGAAACTGTAAATTAATGCAATAAATGAAGCCCAATTAAAAATCCATCAAACTTGTTTATTTGTGTTCGGCTTCGAGGTAGACCCAATTCGAAAAGCGCAGTCCGCTAAGAACGACCTTATAAAAAATAAAGAAAACGGGCCTACGAAAGCAGGCCCAATCCGTTAGTAAAAAACAAAATTATTGCAATAAATGAAGCCCAATTAAAATCCATCAACCCTGCTTATCTGTGTTGGGCTTCGAGGTTGACCATATTCGAGAAGCCCAATCCACTTAACGCGACCCAACCGTTATGGAGGCCCACGTAGGCCCATTATAGGAAATGGGCTACAGCCGGCGGCGAGTTGTAGCCGGACCGACAGCCAGCCATGGCGGCGACGCCGAGAACACCGACATTTCAGCCGTCAAAGAGACGTTTGGGAAGCCACTGAGAAGAAGAAAAAAGAAGAAAAGAAGTTAGCTACCGGGAAGAGAAAACGAAAAATAAGATCTATGGAAAATTCAGCATAGAAGGTTTACCGACGGCAGATCTGTGGAGCGGGCGAGCAAGAGAGGAAGAGAGACAGACGGTTCGTAATCCTGAAGATTTACCGGCGGCAGATCTGTGGAGCGGGTGAGCAAGAGAGGAAGAGAGCAGATCTGTGGAGCGGGCGAGCAAGAGAGAAAGAGAGAGAGGGTTCGTAATCCCGAGACAACGACGGCGAGGAGACGGTTAGACGACGATACGGAGGACGTCGCTTGGAGACGTATCGCCGAACATAGAACAGCCGCTGAGATGGGATCAAAAGCAGATCTGATATTTTTTAATTTTTTTCGCTTCCGCCGAAGAGAAGGAAGAGAAAGATGGAGCAAGATAGAGAATATAGTAGGGTTAGTTCTGCAGAGAATGACCCTGTGAAGGAAAACAATAACGGGCCGCGAGAAAACAAACAAAGCCCAAATCATGTGGTCGTGACACGTTGCACTCGCGGAAAGTATTTTTAAAGCTGATGTGGGGCTCTCTGGAGCCCCAAATAGCAGCTTTTATATAGTTAGAATGAGTTAAACGTATCTTTCCCTAAAACCGGGAAATTATCTAATCGTAGGTACAAGGAAATTGATAAGTAGTGACCAAAAAACCCTGTTTTTGTTATTATGAATTAATTGAAGCTGGTCACTTGGGCTTGCTCCAAAAAGCCTATTTTTGTTATTAGATGTCTTTTCAAATCTTTAGAATATTTTGTAATTTTCGTATAAATTCTCAGTGTTTTTAACTTATTTATGTTTTTTTTTCATGTTTTGATTTTTGAATAGCCTTTTTAGGTTTAGCAATATAAGTTTGATTCATAACAATGTCATACTTTAGTGTTAATATGAAAATTTAGATTTGAATGTGTTGTTTATGTAGTTTCATACATTGGTAGTAGCTGTATATACAGAAAATATAACATTTACCACTTTTTATGTTTCAAGCGGAATGTTACTTATGTAGTGTTTTCAAAAATACTAAAAATTTGTTCTTTGCATATAAAATGTTAATACACTACTGTAGATGTTTTTATTATACCTTTTAGCTATCTCTTTAGAAGGATTAATTTGTGTACATATTGTTTAGTTTTACTTTATATTTAGTAGGGACTCATAAGACTATAAGTTTATATATATATACTTTGTACACTATTGTACCTAAAAGACAGTTTTTTATATTTTTATTATGAAAAAATGTTTTGAAAATTAATTTGCGATAAGGTGAATAATGTTTGTTTAATTTTTGTAGTTTTATATGGAGATTTGTAAAAAACATGTACTACAAACTTTGATAGTTGCTTTTGTAGTTGTGAATTGTCTTCAAAAAATATAGTAGACCTCTAGAATAGCATGCTGATTCGAAATATGAATATTGTTTTACGCATAATTGTTTCGATTTAGTCATAAATACTTTATAAATCATTAAATTTCCTACACCAAATTTTGAGTTGATTCGCTCTATTCATTTTTACTTATCTTAATAGTTACAGTTCTTTGTTCTTTGTATGTTTTAACATATTTTATGACACAAAGTTTTTTTTGTTATCTAAGTTCTTTTGATGTTGATTTTCCAAAAACTTACCTAGATATCAAATTTTTTTGTTATCTAAGTTCTTTTGATGTTGATTTTCCAAAAACTTACCTAGATATCAAGTTAATTTTGTTTTCAGATTAATTTTCTTTTTATATTGATTTCCAATTTATTTTGATGGATATGATTCTTTGGCGGTTTGAACATTTTTTGATATTTTTTTTGTTAAGTAAGTTTTTTATGTTTAATTTATAAAAAGATAGGTTAGATATCAAGTTAATTTCTTTTTATGACTCCGGTAAATGCTTGCGGCTGAGTCTCTTACAGAGACGACTCAAGCGGTGGTGACGGTCATGTGTCAGATTTGCTAGTGTTTTCTTATCGTCGGGTCGGTCTCTCTTTCAGTGGAGTTTTCTCTCGCCAGAGTTTCTTGCGGTGGCGATTAATAAAACTATTCCAAGATTTTATAATACAGTCTAATTTTTTTAACGTATGAAGTTTATTCAATTTACTGAAGGCATAGTTCAAAAGCATAAACGAAGCATAATACATCTCGACGAAGCGACAAAATCTTAAGAGAAAGATTAACGTCATGTAACCATGCTAGACCTCCAAGTGCCATATCTGACTGAAATCCTCCGTCAAGTAATACAATTTTATCTATATTTTGAGCGATAGTATTGGACGTTATCTTTTCCACTTCAAAGGAGCAGCTAAAAAAATCTTGATGAAGTTGTGATAGGTGGCAGAGTAAAGATGATACCTTGGTCATTCGTGAGGGCGGGAGATGGCATTTATTGCTTCTTGCTGGTCCGAGTCCATCAGCACCTCTTGCACTTGTAGGTCTATTAAGCTCTGCATTGCCCATATAATACAACGCAGATCTACCACCAATCGGTTTTCGAACACGTGAATGCATCCCTCGCATGATGTTGGACCGTGCCATTATGATCTCTTGTAATCCACGAGCCGCCGGTATGCAGAACAGAGTTCCACCAATTTTCATGAACGTTACAGTCTACTATACCAGAGCTTGTAGGTAGTCAAAGAGATGGTGATCCAAGGCTGGTATCGGTAGGGGTTGCAGGTTGTATCTCTGGTTTGTTTATTTCAAACCAGTGTCTTGCTTCTTCCTTTATGTTTTGAGCGAGAGAGTTCACAGTCTCTTGTACTCCAGCATAGAGGACAAAGTTCCTGTTTTTCCAAATTGTCCATAAGATCCAGGGGCCTGCTTGTCTTGTCGCTTCTGTGATTAGTTGGTCTTCCATCATATCAAGCAAATATTTGAAGTTCTCCTCCAACGAAGCATTGTACCCCGTAGGTGGTGAGGGGATATTCGCTGAGTCCAGTATGTCTCTTGCAGCAGAGCATCGAAACATGACATGGTTAATAGTTTCAGCACCTTCTTTACATAGCTTGCAATTGATGTCCGTGTTCAAACCTCGAGAATGCAGACGTTCTGATACCGCCAAAGCTCCCAACAAGGCGCATCACAGGAACATCCGTATCTTTGGAAGTGTTGGAAATTTCCAAATCCGTCTCTTGAGCTTTATATGAGACTGTTATGAGGTATTGTGATAGACGAAGCTTATATAAATCTCTGTAAATGGAAAGACAATCAACTGAATAAAGCTTTGATAGTATGAATAGAATTACAATCTCATATCGACGTCACTCTGCACAATGATCTCATAACGATCGTGTAGAAGAAACTCATCTCGTTTCGTCACTATACAAAAGTCAAAGCATAAAGAAAAATAGCAAACAATCTCTTTTTCTCCTATATACGAGTCTTCTCTCGAAACTTCTTGTTAACAGCAAACCTTCTGTCTCCTCCAGAAGCTTTACTCTCCTCTTATTAATTTGCTCGACTTGTTTCCTCTGTCACCAACTCTTCTCTTGCATCCTTCACAGCTAACACATCATTATTTCTCTTCCTCTGCCGATAGTATGTTTTCTGGTATCTATCAATACTCCCCCCAAAAATTACATCAACAATTCCCAGTTCTAAAGAGATGAAGTCCGATGTGAAGTTGGTATTATTGAGCTGGAAATCAACAGCCCGACAAATTCCTAAGCCTTTAACCGTGACTCCATTTCCCAACAACACATCAAGGCTACTATCTGCAGAAATTTTCAACCGCAGCCTATTCACAACTTCTGGCGAAATGAAGTTGTGTGATGCTCCGCTATCAAGCATGACTATCACCTCTGTTTTTTTTAATTTCCCCCATAACTTGGTTGTTTTGGGTGAATCAATTCCGAGAAATGAGTTAAGAGATAAAACCATCATTTCCGTCATTGTTTTGTACTGCTCACAACTATCCTCCAGAACTTCTGGTGCCAACACTTCCATTTCCAATCCGTTGATAACTGTTAACACAAGGAATTCTTTATTCGGACAGTCGTGAGTGCGGGACCACTTTCCTTTACACTTGAAACATAATTGCTCTTTGCGCATTGCATCAAGCTCAGCATCCGTGTACCGTTGGCGAGGGCGTTGAAAGTTATTCTGAGGTTGTACATTTTCTTTTTGAGTAAGAAAGTCACTCCTATTTTTATCTGACTGAATCCGATGTGTAGGAATAGAGCTTGCTGACTTCACGGAGTTATAGGGCCTTAACATGGGTGGCTTATTTTCGGATGGAGAGGAATCACTAACTACCCTGCAGAACGCACTGGATTCCATTCTCAAAACCACAGCAATGTAGTTAGGCAAACCTTAGGGGTCTTTCATCTTAATGACCTCTTTCATCTCATGACTTAAACCGTTGTAAAAAATGCGTTACAAATGTTTATCTTCCAGTCCTGAAACCTGAGATGAAAGATCCTCAAATTCTGATATATAATCTGCTACCGTACCCTGCTGTCGTGTAGAGAACAACCGTGTTCCTGGTTCGTTATCAATGGACTCCGCAAAACGCGTGACGAGCTTCTGTTTAAAGTCATACCAATCTCTAAAACCCCCACGACGTAAAACCCACGCAAACCATTTCTTTACTTTCCCCTCAACACAAAGAGCAACCAAGTCTAGTTTCTCTGCATCCGTATAGCGACCAATTTCGAAAAAATGTTCAATGTCAACCAGCCAGTCGTGTGCGTGATTTCCATCGAATGATGGCATCTCAATCTTCCTCAACATACTGTCTCTATTAGCTAAATTCAACTGACCAGATCGATAACCTAATGAGTAATTTTCCCGATGCTGTTCCAAGTTCACGTGTGGTACCTGATTTTGCCAACCCGATGATTTCGGCGGACTTGACGGCTGAGCTGTGTCACGATAGCCTGGTGCTGTATCACCCTGGCTCTGAACTGGCATCTTCCCCATCATCTTTATCAGAGCGTTCAATTATTCATCCATGGCTGAGATTCGCGATCTCGTATCTGCCGACTCCTTGCACAACACTTTGTAGCCTCCCTTCAAAAACTCAACATCAGTTTTAATCAGCATCAAAATCTTGCTCCTCATCTGGAAACCACGATCCTGCCGGCCAAGCTCCCTGCGACATGATCGGCGCGTGGTAGTCGATCGATTTTCACCGCACCAATGATAGACGAAGCTTATCTAAATCTCTGTAAATGGAAAGACAATCAACTGAATAAAGCTTTGATAGTATGAACAGAGTTACAATCTCATATCAACGTCACTCTGCACAATGATCTCATAACGATCGTGTAGAAGAAACTCATCTCGTTTCGTCACTATACAAAAGTCAAAGCATAATGAAAAATAGCAAACAATCTCTTTTTCTCCTATATACGAGTCTTCTCTCGAAACTTCTTGTTAACATCAAACCTTCTGTCTCCTCCAGAAGCTTTGCTCTCCTCTTATTAATTTGCTCGACTTGTTTCCTCTGTCACCAACTCTTCTCTTGCATCCTTCACAGCTAACACATCATTATTTCTCTTCCTCTGCCGATAGTATGTTTTCTGGTATCTATCATATTGCACCGCTGATGTTAGATGCAGAGAGACTTTCAGCTAGCCAATAACTGTGTGGGAACCATGTTTTGTATATGCCCATATACCACGATCATCCACGACACCTATATGAGACCCAAAATCCGCTTCACGTCATCCAGAGGGAACAAATCGTACAACACACTCATTCTCCATTTCAAGTTAGGTGTGTTGTGTATTTTGATTATTCATGAGGATATGAAACTGTCATACCCTTTTAAGTCGATATTCATGAGGGTATGATTATTCATAGGTCTGCGGGTGTGGGCATCCATGATCAATTTTCAGTCCATATATGTGTAGTTGTACCATCGCCACTAGATTTAATAATTCATTTGAGCAACAGGTCTCTACCAAACAATATGCTTCGCCAAGCATAGGATGGTCGATAGTGTTGGCCATATTCCAAGAAGTCCTTGGTCGCATAGTATCGGTCTTTGTATCGCTGAGAAATCAGGCTTTCTAGGTTATTGAATAATCTCCATGCTTGGTTAGCCAATAAAGCTTGATTGAAATCACCAATATCTCAAAACCCCAATCCCCATTGTCTTTAAAAATGCATATTTTCTCCCAAACGACACAATTTATTTTCTTTTTCTTGCCACAAGTGTTCCATCCAAAGCTGGCCATCGCGCTCCTGATTTTCTTGCAGTGATGCTTTGTCAAATGGGGCTGTCCATTAAACAGAACTATATAAGATACTAATAATGGGTCTCCTTGTCTAATGTGTACGATCAATATTTTATATAGTTTTCTCAGTCATACTATTTACACAGGTGCATTGTCAATTTTGATAGTTTTTACTGCTCGTTTTCTTTCTCCATAACTGATCTGGTTAGGTAGCGATTCATATAGTCTGTGACTTTTGTTTGAAAATCCTATTATAGTTTTGTGGTATTAGTGGGTCATGAGGACTTGAAGAGTCGAGTCAAATACCATATTGCGATTTCACATTTGGCATCCTCGGAAAAATGCTCAATACCATTTGAGTCTAGTATTGAAGTAATTTTGTTCTTCATTTTGTGGGTTTTAACCCATCCATGGAAGACGTGCGTGTTCTTATCTCCAATTATGCAGCTAGGAATCTTTGTATTTTTGATTCCAATAGATTTTGTTCATTCCAAAAGCCTTTGGCCAGATCTGCTTTCACGTATGTCATTCTCTGCATATTGGGATAAAGTTTAACGGCTTCTAGTTCCAATTCCCGTCTCAGTTGTTTGATATGTTTTGCTGAGTTACAATCCGAGTTTCTCTTCCATTTTGCCATCTCTTTCCGGCATGAAGATATATGATCCATCACTGAAGCATTGTCACCATTCTGGTTCGCATTCCATCTTTTATGGATAATCTTCATTACCTCTGATTTTTCACACCATCTTTTGTCAAAAACAAATCTACCAATTCGTCCCTGCGTCGTCGCCGCTATGCTAGTAATTAGGGGTTGATGATCTGAACATGATATTTCCAGATATTCAGAATGTGTCCGGGGGAAGATTCGGAACCATTCAGCACTCCCAAAGGTCTGATCAAGTCGGCATTGTATCCAAACATCATTCTTCAGTCCAATTATTATTGTCTCTCTTACCCAGCCTAGGAGTGCTGATTGCCCGAGATAGGCACCTCTTTGATGCGGCTATCCCGGATCAGTGATCAGAAAGGGTAAAAGGATGCCTCTTGTCGTGCTGGACACCCAAGTATCATGCCTATTGAGACCGATATTCTAAAGTTTCTCCCAAACAGCTCTCTGCCGGTGTCTTATAGGATCTCCAAAGACGAAGGACATGAAATATACTTAAGATCCAACTTTTAGTTTTACATCAATGATCCTGTTATTCGAAAACATAATCTCAACCTCGTGAGAACTTCTCCATAACAGCGCTAAGCCTCCATTAAGACCTACTGGATTCACCAAATGACACTGTTCAAAGCCCAGCGACCTTTGGAGGTTTTGTAACGGGAGTACTATAGTTTTTAGTCTCTAGGAGGAACATAAAATCTGAGAAACGTTCAGGACACATTTCCTCTAGGCGTCAAACTGTCAGGTTGCTCCTCATTCCCTAATAGTTCCAACTGAGCGTCGTCATTGGTGACTGAATGGTTTCTGGTGAACCATCAATCCGTCATCTTGTTTGGAAATTTTTGAGGTAATTTCGACCTCATATGCTGCTTTGCGTTTTGCAGTAGAACCCCCTTCTCCATCTTGGGGTTTCTCGACCCCCAAATGATTAATCTTACGGACTAGCACTGCTCAGTTTTCTTCTGATCCAGGATGAGGATTTCCTCTTAGAGAGTGCTCTTCCCACTCGTACCAGAAGAGCAAGCTTCCATGTATCCAAGCTCAAACCCACCATTATTTATAAGTGGTGCAAAGCTTCTTGAGCCCTCCTGGATGGCATTTGTTACTATATAGGGGTTCCTTCCCATTGGTTCTCTATTTCTGTTGGTCTCCAGTCCAAATTTGGTTTGTTCCTTTCCTTGGGGCTCTGCTCGGTTATTATCCGTATTAAGTTTCTGCGGGCGTATGCCTGCGTCAACTGTACATTGTTGTGCAGGAGGGCATACTATCATGGTAGCCTTCTGCGGGCATCCTTCCGGTGATATGGTTGTGGTGGCTATGATGTTCTCCAAGTTGGCTATAGATGGTCTTGTGTTAACTTCGTTTGTGCCTTTGAAATCAAAGACTTTGCCTTTTCCTTTTTTTAAGACATTCGAGATTGTTGGTGGACTTTCTAGGCGGAGAATAGATCGCTGTGCTGCAGGGTCTTTCATAAGGCGTTCAATGTATCTTTCATTCTAAAATCTCAGATTTTTGTTCCTCTAGGTCGGTGTAGTTTAGATAAAGCTTCATCTGTTCGAAGACCTTAGGGGCAACAATATTTGGAAGAGGAGGAAAGTTCGGAGGTGCAGACGGTGTAAGCAGAGGCATAAGTGACTCTGCCAGATTGGTATGGTGCTGCTGTGGCATAACAGCAGCAAAACCCTCGTTACGACGTCCCCCTGTTATTAAATCACCTCTGTTTTCATGGCTTTTAAACAAAGGACATATATGTTTCTCATGTGTCAATCTGAAGCAGTGAAAGCACTTTTCCGTATTCGTTGATGTTACAGTTCCAACGTCGCTGTTTGTCCATTAGGAAGGTTCACTGATTTAATGTCCCTTATCGGTTGGGTTAGATCAATGATCACATGGGCACAAACATACTATTGAAGCACAGACTATTACGGATCGTAGTCGATCTCTTTCACGTGTCCGATGACATCAGCCCCAGCTTCAATAATCTTCAAGGTGAAGTAGTTAACTGGAATTTTATGAAGTCTGACCCAGACCGGAGCTGTTTGGAGGAATCTTGTAGGCAGATACTCAACCCAGAGGTCAATTACCATTCTCCAATCATCGAAGGTCCAAAATCCATGTTTCATCACCATTTGTAGATCTGTTTCCAACTCACAGATAAACTGAAAGGTTTCTTTTGTTAGACCTATTCCCCCTTACTTTTTCATAAACCTTCCATATTCTAGGCATCTTTCTTAGCATCCGCGACTTGTTCTGGCGTTCTGGGTTTAGGAGACGACCAATTAAATTTCTGTACTCGTCCTCCACTGGCAAAGTGATCGGTGCGTCTTCTTATGTCGTCATTGCTTGCAACACGTTTGCCAGGTTTTCGTCCTTTAAAAGCAAGAATATAGCTTATTTGAGGCTTTCTTTTTTTCTTTGGAGAAGAGTATGAGTGGTTTGGAGAAGAGGATGAGTGGTTTGGAGGGCGGCTGCATAAACTCTATATAAACACCTATTGCGCTCCAAGATATAAGGATAAAACCTATATTTTCTGAATATTCCTTATGATCTTGCACAAGATTTGGGAAAATTTTCAAAAAATTATGTTTGTCGACGAGGCCATCAGCTTTTCGAGAAGTTGCTCGACTCTTATTGGTTGAGGAAAAGCCTCTAGGCAGGGGAGCGAGTTCTGAACAAAATACCATATCATATGGGTTCATCTAACGAAAGAACGAAAAAAACAAAACATGATTCCTACAATTTTTATCCACGAAATGCTACTTATAAATTTGAAAAACAACATTAAACCTTGCTTCACACAAGCGCATATTAATTCCTAGTTTCGTTACATCTATAATAGAGTATCATGACAACAATTTAATAATATTCTATTAATATCTAAATTTGCTAACTTTTTGGTAAGAATTTGAACGAATCAATATATTGTAATTTCAAACATATGGTAATACTCAACATTGCTAATCACGGTACACATGTGTTTTCTGTTCCGAGATATTATATTATTTTATTAGAGTTTATTTTTAAAAGTAGTAGTTTTTTTTGTCAACAGATAGTCATTCACAAACTGATTAAGAAAACCAGATTGGTCGAGTAAAACCTATATGGTAGCTGAATCTCGTCTGCACACGGGCGGCCTGCGCTAGGCTGTCCGCCATGGTATTGTTTGTCCTTGGTACAAGCTCGAAGTTCAAAATAGTGAAATACTCTCTGCATCTGTGGTACTCCTCCAGATGGGTGGTGAAGGCTGGCCATTCCAACAGCTCTGCTATCATCTTCACTAGTTCCGAGCAGTCTGTTGCGAAGGTCACCTCTTTTTGCTGGGCTGTGTTCATGCATTCCATCGCCCAAATGAGTGGATCTACTTCTGCATGTAGGGGGGACAAACTATTGCGTATGTTTCTGGCTCCCATCCAACCGGCAACACCCGTATGACTGGTGAACCATCTTTGTCCAGAAAAAGTCGCTCCAGATTTCCACGATCCGTCTGTAAAACACCAGAGTCCGCTTTTATTCATCTGGTGGTTCCGTACATCCTCTATAGATAATTGGCCCTGACGTAAATCCACCGTCGCTTGAGGCTGGGCCTCTTCCCATAATGATGATTCCGATTCCGCAAGTTTGAGTTCCCTCGGGTCCCGGTCAATGTTTTTAAAGACTTTGTCATTTCTACTTTTTCAAATGTACCATAAAATCCATGGAATTTGTGAGTTTGAGATATCTTGGGGAATCCTCCAAAACAGATAATCCATATTGGAAAATATAGATGTCATTGGGAACACAACTGGATTGGTAGGAACTATAGATAAAGCTCATATTTGTAATGTGGGGGGACATTCAAATAGAACATGATTAATCGTTTCCTCATATGCGCCACAACGGCTACAAACTAGATCACAATTTATCCCTCTAGAGCGAAGATTCTTGGTGACCGATAAGCAATCCGAGAGTATTTGCTAGATAAAATGTTTTAACTTTGGAGGACATTTTAGCTTCCAGAAGAATGCTTGTAATGTTGTGATATCTGGTCCCAAAACCTGTTCGCCAAGTTCCTCTTTATGAACATTTCTCATTGTTTGATAACCTGATTTAACTGTATAGTTTCCCGATTTTGTAAAATGCCATCCGTATGTATCAGGTCTTGGAAAACGGCTGACCGGCATACTCAGAATAAGAGCCGCATCATCTGAATCAATAATATCATGGACCAATTGAGCGTTCCACATCCAAGATACTGGATCAATCAATTGTTCCACTGTGAGTAGCGGGTTGAAAATAATGTGTTTATTACTTGCAGACCTCGGGCAGGAGGTTGGGATCCATGGATCATTCCAAACTGAAATGGATGAACCCGTTCCTAACCTTTTTATAAGCCCTTTATTAACCAGAGGTCTAGCCGAGATAATACTCCTCCAACCATAGGAGGGAGAATACGATCTAATTGGATCCAAAGGTCCTGCATTCCGAAAATATCTGCCTTTGAACACTTTAGTAAAAAGTGAGTTTGCTTTTTGAAATAACCTCCATAGCTGCTTCCCCAAGAGTGCTGAATTAAAGTCTTCTAATGCCCGAAAATCAAGACCACCATTACATTTATCCTTACATAACTTATTCCATGACTTCCAGTTTATACCATTATGAGTGCCACATGTGTTCCACCAGAACCGAGCTACCACACTAGTGAGTTTGTTAACTACCGATTTGGGACGAGAACATGACATAACATGGTTAGTTAAGGCTGTTGCTACCGATTTAATTAATACCTCTTTTCCTCCTTTTGATAAGAGTTTGGCCGTCCATCCATTGACCCGGTTGTGGAGCCGTTCCTGAAGAACGCTGAAATTTTTTGTTTTTGATCCGCCCATGCTTTCAGGTATGCCCAAATATGTACTCATACCCCAATATTAGAGATGCCTAGTATGGATTTCATTTCTTCCCTCACTTGATCATCGTTAACTTTATGACCAAATTGAATCGATGATTTGGAAAAATTTATTTGTTGCCCTGAGACAAATTCATATTTCCGAAGAATATCCAGTATAATATGACCTTCCTCCTTAACAGCACGACAAAAGAAAAGGCTGTCGTCTGCAAAAAATAAATGTGAGATTGGCGGGCTCGTTCTTGCCACTTTGAGTCCCGTAATTTGTTTAGCCCCTTCCGCCCTTCGGATGTTCGAGATAAGGGCTTCCGTACACAAAATAAAAAGATAGGGTGATAGTGGGTCTCCTTGACGTAATCCCCTTTGTGGACAAATGGTACCCCATGGTTGACCATTTATAAGGACCCTATACTGGACTGAAGAAATACATCTTAAGATCCATGTAATCAATTGCTCTGCAAAGCCCATCTTCCGTAGCAATTTTTCAATGAATCTCCACTCCATCCTATCATATGCCTTACTCATATCCGTTTTTATAGCCATAAATTTATCCTGACATGAGCGATTCGTCCGTAAGCCATGAAACATCTCTTGGGCAATCAAAATATTATCCGTAATGTGTCGACCAGTCACAAAGGCATACTGTGTTTCCGAAATAAGATCCGACAATAAGTGTCGTAGCCTTTAGCATAGAACCTTCAAAATTATCTGATATCCTACATTACATAGGCTGATCGGTCGTAGCTCAGTCATCCTACTTGGTCTTTCCGTTTTCGAAATTAAGCAGATATTCGTTAAGTTCAACCTTGTGTCAAAAACTCCTGTTCTGAGAAAATTATTAACCAATTCCAGTACATCATTTTTAATAATTGGCCAAGATTGCTGGAAGAAAAGCGCTGTCATTCCGTCTGGACCTGGAGCTTTTTCCGGGTGCATTAAGAAAAAAGCCTGTCGCACCTCTTCCTCCGATGCTAATGCTGTAAGCCGGTTATTCATTTGTTCAGTAATTAAGGAGGAATATCTTGTAGGAATTCATCAAACTCCATAGGATTGGTAGTAGTGAATAAATCCTCAAAATAATCCACCGCCACTTTTTCAATTTCTGGTTCCGTCATAACCCATTCCCCAGCCAAATTGTCTAACCCGACAATCCTATTCCTCGCTCTGCGCTGCTTTGTTTTAGCATGAAAAAATTTTGTATTCCGATCACCAGATGTATACCATGTATTTCTACTCTTTTGTTGCCAATAAAGTTCTTCGTCCTTATAAGCTTCTTTCAACTTCCGTGTAATGCCAACAATCTCTTTCTGTGTCAGACTATCATCATTAAGGGCATCTTCAAGAAGTTTTTGTAATTCATTTATATTCACTCTCCCAGCAGGTTCCCTAGTTTTCCTCCATTTTGATATTTCATGGCGACACCTACTGATACGCGAGACAAAAGATTCATTTCCACTATTATTCGGATGTGTCCACCCTCTCTCAATTGTTTCCTTTAATCCCTCTTGGCCTATCCAACACTTATCAAACCGAAACTGATTTCGCCTTCTAAATCTTTTAACTTCTATTGTTGCCACTAGTGGCCGATGGTCTGATCCTATCATTCCCAAATATTCGGTAAAGGAATAAGGGAATAATCCATGCCAGTCGTCATTGGCAAGTGCCCTGTCTAACCGACATCGAATAATTTGGCCTCCTCTTCGCCCCCTCTACGATAATGTATTCCCTACTGATAGGAATTTCACGAGGCCACAATTTTCAATCATATTATTGAAAGACATAAAAGTTGAGGCATGTCTTAATGATCCCCCTTGTTTCTCATGGTTACCCGTTATTTTATTTAAATCACCAATGATAAACCATGGGTCTTTTCGAATTAACCTGATCTGATCTCGAGAATCTGCGATTGGGTATCACAAAGATTGATTTGGGTGATTTGTCTATGGAGTAGGCAGATTCGTATCGGATTCGATTGTCGGTCTTGGAAAGTTTTACGATTTGGTCCAAAGAATCACAGTTTCCATACTCAGGTTTTTGAAGGGGGTGTTTTAATTGGAGATTCAGATCTCACTGGTGGGAGATATGTAATAAGGGGAAAAAGGGAAGCCTTGACCATCGGGCATCGGTCTCACATCTTTTGCAATTTGGAACAGGATTTTTGTAAGCTTTTTCGGGAATCACATCTTCTGCGAGTCAGTTTGGGTGATCAGAGATTAAATCGGAGTAGATCTCGTGGGGTGGTTATAAAAAGTGACCGGGAGCTTCTCTGCTGGCATATCCTCTGCTTTTTTCATTCACTTTTTTTTTCTGGGCAGTAACCGGTTCTTACTGGGTTGGTTTGTAACAATGTCACAGTTTCAAATAATGAAGAAATTGGAAGGAAAGAAGGGAGCAGCAAGTGGTACGGGTTTGAAGATAGTAAATCCAAAATTCGATACCTCTAGCCTGCTCAAGAGTTGTTCGCGGACTTTGATTGGTAGGTGCTTTAATCCTCAGAAGCAAGATATGAAGTCCCTTATGTATATGTTGCCCCACATACGGCATGTTGAAGATTGCATGGCTGGGGCGGGCCTAGGCTCAGGAAGGTTTCCGTTCGATTTCAACGCAGCGGAGGATATTGTGGAGGTTCTCAAAATGGAACCATTCCATTTTGATTACTGGATGGTTTCATTGGTTCGGTAGCAGCCCGTAGTTGACTTGAGCTACCCGGAGATAATGTTTTGGGTAAAAGTTTTGGGGGTTCCTCTCCATTTCTGGGCAGACCCGATTGTTCGGAGCATCTGAGAAGCTTTGGGTGAGGTTAAAGCGATAGACATCGATGAGGAGAGAATTCAGGTGGTGTTAAATGGTTTTAAGCCACTGAATTTTTCCATTATTGTGTAATTCATAGCGGAGAGGAGATGATGGTATCTCTGCGATACGAACGGCTGTTTGGATACTCCCGGATGTGTAATAGCCTATGTCATGATCAGTCACGGTGTCCAACACTAGACAAGGCGTTGGAAAGGTTGGATGACGGTCTCATGTGCAGCTCGGGACAAGGGGTGAATGCGGTAAGCTATAAAGTAGATACTCCGCAAGGGTTAGAGAATGCAAAGGAGCCGGGAAAATTTTGTAATGAACGGGGAAGTTCAAGGGGCAAGGCAACTACAAGAGACTATCCTCAACATGGTCGGCCGGACAAAAATTTCTGGAACCACCATGGAAAACAGTATATGGATTACGGTGAGGGAACATCGCATCATGGGAGACATTCAGGACATCTCTCAGAAAGGGTCTTGCTGTCTCGACAAGAGGGCTTAACCACCCAATCATCTGAATGTCGGTGAGAAATTATCAGATCACGAGCAAAAGATGCTTGAGGCCTTCCATGGTAGCAACTTGTTGGTAGAGGCAGGTGGGAATGAACAGGAAAGGAATACGGGGTATAAGGCACGGAAAGAATAAAAGTTATTGAGGAGGGTCTAGAAATCGAGGAAAACAAAAGTGGAAGAGAGGTGTGCACATTGGAGCAGATCATAGATAATGATGAATAGTCATCTGCGGATGCTACGATGGTGGATACGGAAATGCTGGTACAGGGGCAGGATATGATCTTACAAGAACAGATTATGGAGGATGGAGAATTTTCAACAAACAACTGTCATGGTCGAGGAGGAAGTAAGTGAGGACTCGGTGCTGCTAGCTGAAGGTAAGGAAAAGGAGTACGGAACAGAAAAAGCCATTTGTGATGAGGGTGAGGAAAGGGTGCAGCAGCTGGAGCAACCCGGAAGAAAATAGAGGTTAAACTTGTGTCTTTGCTACGTGGAGGTAGTACAAAAAAGAGGCTGATACAAACTTTAATCTCACCCCGGAAAAGAGTTTTGACGAAACAACATGACAAATTAGAGGATCTTGGGGGTAGGAGAGAAATACCCTCCAAATCCCCCAACGAGCTGCAAACAAAAAGGTAATCTTATAATAATCATTATATTTTGGATCGGATGGAGTGGGGAGTTGGAAGGAAGGGTATGGTGTTTGCTTATTAGGCTTTCAATTTCTAATCAAAGGAAGAGATCTAAGATGGTGTAGTTTTTATGGCTGTTGCTTCTTAGGTTTGTTATCTCATTAGTTGTTCTGTTTTTTCTGATTCTTGGTATGAACGTGTCACCTAAGTGTGGCAAGATTTTTTATGATGTTTTTCAAATGCAATAATAATAATGGAATTGTTTGGAACGCTGACGGATATGAGTATTCGAAAGTATCGGGGCTCTTATAGCTGATGCTTCTTAAGGCTGTTATCCCATTATTTATCATTTTTGTGCATTTTGGTATGTACGTGGCACCTAAGTGTGGCAAGCATGTTATGATGCTTTTTAAGTGCAATAATAATAATGGAGTACTTTTGAACATTGACTGTTATGCATACTTGAATGTATTGGGATTAAATATTTTATATGGCAATCTGTTGTTGGAAAACGTAATATGGCGTAGGTTCATGAGGGATCTTATACGAGAAATCACAGTTTTAACATGTTATGGCGATGGAACTTGGAATTCCTATTACAGTTTTGCTGATTGGAATTGGTTCAAAGACAAAGCCTATGGATGTTGCGGTACTCATGCGTCAGTCGGGACAATGTCAATTAATAACTGGTTAAAAGGCGGAAAGTTATGGGTAAGGATAAGACAACAGATAATTATGAAAATATTAAGTTGGAATTACCACGGGTTAGGAAAAAAGTGGACAATAAGCTATTTGAAAGAGGTTTGGTTCAAGTACAAATGTAATACCCGTTTCTCTAGGATGACTGGGTTGGGTCGGAAGGGGAAGCGTCGTTTAGGACAAAATTGAGGATTTTGGGTAACGAATTCCGACCAATCAGATTTTTCGGACAGCCTTGTCGAAATTCGGTCGACCCCGGTTTGGATCGGTCGGACTAGGTGATAGCTGGTCGACCCAAATTTGATCTGGGCCGATGATTTCGGCAGAAACGGTTATTTGGGGCGTCCGTGGGTAATCCGTAACCGTTACCGAGATACACGGAGACGGATACCAAGATACGCGGAACGGATAACCAAGGGTAGAGGCATCTGGGCACTGGAACGGTCACCGAGATTCGCGGGGACGGGTACCTGGAATCGCGGAAACGGTTACAGCGACGATTTTCTACCCCTGGCCTATAAAATAGGCCATTCTGAGAGCAGTTTCGAGAGAGAAAAACTGTGTGAGACACTTGGGGTTTTTGAGAGAGAAAAACCGAGAGAAAGATCATGATTCGGTCGAGAGATTTCTGATTTCAGTCGACGGTCGCTTGTGGTGGACGAGAGACTGGGCCGTGAGGGTCGTATGGATCGTGCTGTCTGGGTAACGCGTGCGCAAGGGGTAACAAAAACCGATAGGCTAAGGTGAGTGCGTTTAGTCTGTTACTGTGTTTTGTTCTTGTTGGCTCAGATCGGACGGTCGATCCCAATCATGGGGGTGTCCGGATCAGACGTTGCGCTTAGGGCGTGGTCGCCGCTAAGGCACGTCTGGGTCGCGGACGGGCGACCAGTGATGTGGGGTGGTCGGGTCGACCAAGCGCCTGTTGGATACGCATGTCAGGATAATACTGGACAAGTGAGTGCGTGACTGTGGGCTACGTAGCTAGGTCGAGTCTACGTGATTCATTTGGTCTAGGTTTGCTAGGATTATCTGACTTGCTTGCTTATCCTTATTCTGTTTTCTGCTTGGCTTGGGTTGAACGATCGGTTCCAACGCGGGGGTGTCCCAAGGGATGAGGCGTCGGATCAGGACGCGGGTAACATTGATGCAGGTAACGTTGACGCGGGTAACATTGATGTGGGTAATGTTGGCGCGGGTAACGTAGGGCATCAGAACGGTGTTGGTGGAGCTCCGGCGGGTTTGGAGGCCGTGTTGGGGCTGTTGGCGCAAGTCCTGGAAAGACTTCCTGCCGTGGTGCCTGCGCCCAACGTACCACCACCGCCAGTGTTTGTGGCGCCTGTAGTTGATGAGGGAGATGTGTTGCCGGAGTTAAGGCCGCCGTCATACCTCAGGGTGATGGACCACATGCAGAAGCTAGGGTCAAAGTTCTTTGCGGGCGGTTCGAAGCCTATTGAGGCGGACCAGTGGTTGACTCGGTTGGAGCGGAACTTTGAGTCGATCTGTTGTCCCGACGGGTACAAGAAGGACATTGCCGTGCACTATCTCGACGGGGACTCGCATACTTGGTGGCAGGGCGTGGCGAGTCAGATAGGTGGGCGTCATTGTACCTGGGCGTTGTTCTGTGAGAAGTTCCGGGGTAAGTACTTTACAGCGGAGGCGTTTGATAAGCTGGAGGGTGTGTTCCTTAAGTTGGAAGAGGGGACGATTTCCGTACGTGAGTACGAGGCAGAGTTCAACCGACTCAAGAAGTATGCGGGTCGTGAGGGCGAGGACGAAGCATCGCTGATGCGTAAGTTCATGCGTGGCCTACACGTTGAGCTGAACACGCGATGAAAGATCCGCAACTATGAGTCCGTTGTCGAGCTGGTCAAGAAAGCGGCCGAGCAAGAGGCTGGTCTATTTGCGGAAGCCAAGTCGCTGGGTGTTGGGCCGCAGGGTCAGTCTGGAAAGGATGTGGGAAAGCATAGGAAGCATGGGAGAGCTACGGGTAAGCCACCTGGTGGAACGAGCGTGTGTGGGACATGCGGGAAGACGCATGGTGGGCCGTGTAAGTCTGCTTCTGGGGCGTGTCACCGTTGCGGCAGCATGGAGCATAAGGTGCGTGACTGCCCAAAAGAGGACACAAGGCCCAAGGATCAGGGCAAGGGTGGCGGGGCGAGACTGTGCTACAACTGCGGAGAGGCGGGTCATTTCCAGAACAAGTGTCCGAAGCCGTCTCAGCAGTCGGGTAAGCGGGTGAGTGAGGGGTCGCAGCCGAGCAGGAAAAGGCAGGCGATCGCACCGCGGGTCTACGCATTGGCGGATGGTACGTCCGACCCAAGCATTTCACGTCTGATCACTGGTAAGTCCTTAAACTTGCCTAAGATCTAAGTTGCATGAAATTGGTTGAACTGTGTTAGAAATAGGCCCTTAGCATTCGGGTGGGTGTGTAGGGACCTTAGCAATAGGCGGTATGGTGACCCATGTCTTGTTTGACTCGGGCGCATCGCATTGCTTCGTTCACCCGGACATGGTTGAATCCGGGGAACTTCAGAAAGATCCAAGCGTGGATATTGGGATGGTTCAGGCGGCTGGTGGCCAAGTCATGTTCACGCTGGGTATGGTCCGAAGCGTCTCCGTGATGATCGGCCATGTGAACATGCCCGCCGACCTTATCATTTGTCCGGTGATGTCGTACGATGTAATCCTTGGGATGGATTGGCTCGGGAAGCACATAGCGCATCTAGACTGTCATCGTGGTCGAGTGGTGTTTGAAACCGAGACCGGGAAGTTAGAGTATCAAGGCGTTAGGCCGACGAAGGATAGCTTGATATTGTCGACAATCCAAGCACAGCGGATGCTGGAGAAAGGGTGCGAAGTGTACTTGGCCGCGATCACGACGGTAGAAGTCGGCCAGACGCGGAGCTAAGTGAGATCCCGGCGGTAAACGAGTTTGAGGACGTGTTCCAGTCCTTTGCTGGATTACCGCCGAGTCGATCTGACCCTTTCACGATTGAGCTGGAGCCGGGGACAGCTCCAATCTCTAAGGCACCATACCGGATGGCGCCTGCGGAAATGGCCGAGCTGAAGAAGCAGCTGACCGAACTGATGGACAAAGGGTTCGTGCGACCAAGCAGTTCACCTTGGGGCACACCGATTCTGTTTGTGAAGAAGGGCACGAAGGTCCACATGAGTACGGCTTATCACCCTCAAACGGATGGGCAGTTCGAACGGACGATCAGGACACTCGAGGACCTGTTGCGGGCGTGTGTTTTGGATTGGGGCGGTAAGTGGGAACGATACTTACAATTGGCCAAATTCTCATACAACAATAGCTACCAAGCTAGTATTAGGATGTCGCCGTACGAAGCATTGTATGGCCAGCCGTGTAGAACACGTTATGCTGGACCCAAGTGGGGGAGCGCAGCATCTTTGGCCGAGATTTTGTGGTACAGATGACAGAAAAGATCAGGGTTCTGTAGCTTAAGTTGAAAGAAGCTCAGGATAGACATTAGAGTTATGCGGACAAGCGCAGAAAGGAGTTAGAATTTTCGGTTGGAGATATGGTCTATCTCAAGACTGTGACTTACAAGGGTAAGGAACGGGCGGCCAAGAATACAAAACTCAGGCCGAGGTACATGGGTCCGTATGAGATCTTGGAACGGATAGGACCGGTGGCTTATAAGTTGGATTTGCCATCGTCTATGGATGCGTTCTGATACAATCATGGACCATGGTACCGGACCGCCTGACCCACGGTTGGACCGCGAATCTAGGGAGGACGACCCACTTGACCACAGACTCCTCGACCAGATGGACGTGACAAGCCGGACGATCGAGCCAGAGTTGCCTTGGAACGAGATGAACCAGAAGATAGTCGTGCTGACCCAACCCCGGTCGACCCGGTACGACCAGATCAAGCGCAGACCCCGAAATCACGACCCAACGATCACTCCAACGACCGGACCCGAGCTATCTATCGACCAAGTGGTGCTTTTAAGACGAATGATCGAGACAGTTTGCCCATGCATCGTGCTGGATGGGAAGATGGCCGAGAAACGCTACCCAAGGACCAAACCGGCGACCGAGATATGGCCAATAGCGACCAACTGTCATTTTCACCCGGTCCAATGACACGGTCCCGCGGCAAAAGCCTTCAAGAGGCGGTCACACTTGCATTGGCTCGAGAAATCAATCTCCAACAAAGCGAACCGACCAAACCGACCGCGTGTACCGTATTGGTCGCCGCACCAGCCGGTTAAGGCAACCGCGCGCGCTCGACCGTAACGGCTGAGTCAAGGCCGACAGCGGTATACCATTGGGCTTCCACACCCTTTGACGGTCCAAATCATTCCACTATTGAACCGTGAGTGTTAGTAACCTCGCGAAGTACTTATCCAACGCAGGACGACCCACTTGACAAATTGGAGGTTGGTCCACAGATTTCTCCAATTGACAAGCCGGACGATCGAGCCAGAGTTGCCTGGGAACGAGATGAACCAGAAGATAGTCGTGCTGACCCAACCCCGGTCGACCCGGTACGACCAGATCAAACGCAGACTCAGAAATCACGACCCAATGATCACTCCAACGACCGGACCCGAGCTATCTATCGACCAAGTGGTGCTTTTAAGACGAATGATCGAGACAGTTTGCCCATGCATCGTGCTGGATGTGAAGATGGCCGAGAAACGCTACCCAAGGACCAAACCGGCGACCGAGATTTGGTCAATGGCGACCCACTGTCATTTTCACCCGGTCCAATGACACGGTCCCGCGGCAAAAGCCTTCAAGAGGCGGTCACACTTGCATTGGCTCGAGAAATCAATCTCCAACAAGGCGAACCGACCAAACCGACCGCGTGTACCGTATTGGTCGCTGCACCAGCCGGTTAAGGCGACCGCGCACGCTCGACCGTAACGGCCGAGTCAAGGCCGACAGCGGCCAACGGCTAGCGCATTTATGGCTGGCCAAGACTATGACCTTCATCGGTATACCATTGGGCTTCCACACCCTTTGACGGTCCGAATCATTCCACCATCGAACCGTGAGTGTTAGTAACCTTGCGAAGTTCTTATCCAACACATCAACCATCAATTCAAGTGCAATTTCCTTGGGAAGATTGTGTCACGTTCCATAACGTGTTCCATGTATCGCAGCTAAGGAAGTGCATTTCTGACCGACATCTTGTTATGTCTGAGCCACCTCCAGACTTAAAGGAGACTTTGACCGTGGAAGGACGGCCATTTCGGGTCGTGGGCAAGAAGACTGTACCGGATGGTAGGAAGAAGATGCGGATGATTCAAGTCGTTTGAGACTGTGATAGTGATGAAGAAACGACTTGGGAACCGGAAGCGAGGATGAAAGCTGAATTTCCTAAGTGGTTTGAGAAGCTTAAGGAAAAACCGAAGAAGAAGGGTAGACTTGAGAGCAAGTCTCAGCCAAGTGGGGGAGAGTTGTAACACCCGTTTCTCTAGGATGGCCGGGTTGGGTTGGAAGGGGAAGCGTCGTTTAGGACAAAATTGAGGACTGTGATCTGAAAGAGAGCTAGTCCATGAATTTCGGGGTGTTTGGGTAACGAATTCCGACCAAGCGGATTTTTCAGACAGCCTTGTCGAAATTCGGTCGACCCCGGTTTGGATCGGTCGGACCAGGTGATAGCTGGTCGACCCAAATTTGATTTGGGCCGATGATTTCGGCAGGAACGGTTATTTGGGGCGTCCGTGGGTAATCCGTAACCGTTACCGAGATAAGCGGAGACAGTTACCAAGATACGCAGAACGGATAACCAAGGGTAGAGGCATCTAGGTGCTGGAACGGTTGCCGAGATTCACGGGGACGGGTACCTGGAATCGTGGAAACGTTTACAGAGACGATTTTCTACCCTGGCCTATTTATAGGCCATTCTGAGAGCAGTTTCGAGAGAGAAAAACTGCGTGAGACACTTAGGGTTTTTGAGAGAGAAAAACCGAGAGAAAGATCGAGATTCGGTCGAGAGATTTCTGATTTTGGTCGACGGTCGCTTGTGGTGGACGAGAGACTGGGCCGTGAGGGTCGTACGGATCGTGCTGTTTGGGTAACGTGTGCGCAAGGGGTAACAGAAACCGATAGGCTAAGGTGAGTGCGTTTAGTCTGTTACTGTGTTCTGTTCCTGTTGGCTCGGATTAGACGGTCGATCCCAATCACGGGGGCGTCCGGATCAGACGTTGCGCTTAGGGCGTGGTCACCGCTAAGGCACGTCTGGGTCGCGGACGGGCGACCAAAGATGAGGGGTGGTCGGGTCGACCAAGCGCCTGTTGGATACGCATGTCTGGATAATACTGGATAAGTGAGTGCGTGACTGTGGGCTACGTAGGTAGGTCGAGTCTGCGTGATTCATTTGTCTAGGTTTGCTAGGATTATCTGACTTGCTTGCTTATCCTTATTCTGTTTTCTGCTTGGCTTGGGTTGAACGATCGGTTCCAACGCGGGGGCATCCGGATCAGACGTCGCGCTTAGGGCACGGACGCCGCTAAGGCACGTCTGGGTCGCGACGGGCGACCGTGGGATGGGATGATCGGGTCGACTCAAGCCTGCCTTTATTTTTTTTATTGGAAACGAAACAAGTGTCTCTGTTCATACAGCAATTTCAAAGTCATTTTGGAGACGACAAGCTGTATAAGGTAGAACCCGGGGGAGCGAGTGCTGGTCTGGCACTATTCTATAATAGTAATTTAAAAGTTAAAATTTTATTTGCAAGTAATCATATCATAGACATCAAAACGGAATTTGAAGGGAAAATTATATATTTTTATCTTTCGTCTACGGAGATCCAGTTCATAAATGTAGGGAGAGAGTATGCGAACGTTTGACACGCTAGGATTAATCCAAGATAACCCGTGATTTTTAATAGGCGATTTTAAAAAAATTACTGATAATCATGAAAAACAAGGAGGTTCGTTAAGATATGCCTCTACTTTTGCTCCTTTTAATAACATGATTGAGAATTGTGGGTTACGGGAATTTCCACCGCTGGGCAACACATTTTTCTGGAGGGGACGACGAGGAGGCCAGATTATTCGATGTCGATTAGACAGGGCGTTAGCAAATGAGGATTAGCATACCTTGTTCGCATTTTCGTATGTCGAATATGCCTATAATGGCAACAATTGAGGACAAGATCATCAAACAACGGAGTCAATTCCACTTTGATAAACGCTGGATAGGTCAGGAGGGCTTAAAAGAAACAATTGAGAGAGGGTGTAGCCAGCCCGAGGAACATGAAGGAACTACAATTTTTTTTTGTAAAAAGGATTCAAGCATGTAGGCGAGAGATTTCTAGATGGCGGAAATCACTAAACCATATGGAAAAGAAAAAATTAACAGTTCTACAAAAAGATCTTGATGATGTTCTTACCGATGATTTGCGTAGTTAGGAAGAGGTCAACGAAATTACCAAGAAACTAAAAGAAGCATACGCAGATGAGGAACTGATTTGGCAGCAAAAGAGTAGGAGTATGTGGTATAAGGCGGCTGATCAAAATACAAAAATTTTCACGCCCTCACTAAACAACGTCGGGCACAAAACAAAATTATCAGGTTATACGATTCCAACGGGGATTGGGTAGGAACAGAGCCGGATGTTGAAAGGGTTGCGGTAAAACACTTTGATGCACTATTTACCATTACAAATCCAACAGATTTTGACGAACTTTTGGGAGGTCTTCCTCCACTAATCTCATCACAAATGAACGATAAACTTACAGAGCTCGCAACAGAACACGAAATCCGGCATGCAATTTTTCTAATGAACCCTGAAAAGGCAACAGGTCCAGATGGAATGACGGTCTTATTTTTTCAACAATCGTGGTCTATCATTAAACAGGACGTAATCAAACTGGTAAATGTTTTTTACGGACAGGAGATATGGACAAACAACTAAATATGACAAATATTTGTCTAATACCAAAGACGGAACGGCCCAGTCGAATGGCGGAATTGAGGCCAATTAGTTTATGCAATGTTGGTTATAAAATAATGTCTAAGGTTTTATGTCAATTGCATCGGAGTTTCCTACCGAATATTATCTTGGAAACACAGTCCGCATTCGTGGCTGGACTCTTTATTACGGATAATATTTTAGTGGCTTAAGAGATGTTCCATAGCCTCCGTACGAATTCGTCGTGTCAAGACAAATTTATGGCCATCAAAACGGACATGAGTAAAGCTTACGATAGAGTGGATTGGGTATTTATTGATAAAACTTTAAATAAGATGGGTTACATCTGTTCAATACAGGGTCCTCATAAATGGTCTACCACGAAGACTTATTTTTCCACAAAGGGGAATTAGACAAAGAGATCTACTATCACCGTACATTTTCATTATGTGTACTTGATACAATCCTCCCAAGGAGTCGGCACTCAAAGTTGGTAGAGATAATCCTTGACTTCAATGGAATGGTGAAACTCCAAAGAAACAAGGCGGTGGAACAAATGGTGACACAAGAGTTGCGAAAGACTCTTGATACTCCGGTTGATACCTTGGATATGACGCACCAAGACGGATCGGTGGATCGAATGGTGACACAAGAGTTGCGGAAGACTCTTGATACTCTAGTTTGATTAATGGATATGACGCACCATTAATCAGACCAATGGATATTACATACATTTGACATAAAATGAGAATCACTCTCAAATGGGTTCCAAAAATAAAAAGAAAGTCTTATTTATAAATTGTGCTTACATGAGTATTTATAGAAAATACTTGTGATGAAAACTAGACAATAAATTGTCTTTAAAGTAGAAAATAAATTACTAAGGCCATGACTTCTACTAATAAATTAGATTTGAATAACTTTTGGTCTCCACATGACTCTTCAACTCCAAATGACTTTTGATCTTCAATTTTTGTCACTTTTTTGAAGCAGAAAATTAAGTGACTTATTTGAGCTTTTTTAGACTTCTAACATGCTCAAAATGACTTGAACTTGATACCTAACATCATGGATGAATTTTTGAATGGTCACCATGACTAAAACCTCATAAATCAGTCCATTATAGTCATCTTTGGATGCGGAAGATGTCATTTTGCTTTTGATCTAGTTGAATCTTGTCATGCCTCTTATTGATTGTTTTGCTGCTGTCAGGATCACATCATTCTCTCCCTCTTGAGAAAAGATTTGCCCTCAAATCGTGTTAAGAAATGAGATAATAGACACAAATAAAATCTTTTTTTTTCTGTTTTTTTTACTATTATTTTTTTTTTTTCCTTTTTGTTCTCTTTTCTTTTGCAATAGAAAAAAAAGAATAATAAAAACAGAAACAGAAGATGAATAGGTGAGAAGATGAATGAATGAATATGAAAAGATGAGAAGATAATAGAATTGATACAATGATAAAACCAAGTTTAGAGTGTAGCTCTGATACCAAATGATACAATCCTCCCAAGGAGCCGGTACCAAAGAAACAAGGCGGTGGAACAAATGGTGATACAAGAGTTCCGGAAGACTCTTGATACTCCGGTTGATCCCTTGGATATGACGCATCAAGACGGATCGGTGGATCGAATGGTGACACAAGAGTTGCGGAAGACTCTTGATACTCCAGCTTGATTGATGGATATGACGCACCATTAATCGGACCAATGGATATTACACACCATTGACATAAAATGAGAATCACTCTCAAAGGGGTTCCAAAAATAAAAAGAAAGTCTTATTTATAAATTGTGCTTACATGAGTATTTATAGAAAATACTTGTGATAAAAACTAGACAATAAATTGTCTTTAAACTAGAAAATAAATTACTAAGGCCATGACTTCTACTAATAAATTAGATTTGAATAACTTTTGGTCTCCACATGACTCTTCAACTCCAAATGACTTTTGATCTTTAATTTTCGTCACTCTTTTGTAGCAGAAAATTAAGTGATTTATTTGAGTTTTTTTTGGACTTCTAACATGCTCAAAATGACTTGAACTTGATACCTAACATCATGGATGAATTTTTGAATGTTCACCATGTCCAAAATCTCATAAATCAGTCCATTATAGTCATCTTTGGATGCTGAAGATGTCATTTTGCTTTTGATCTAGTTGAATCTTGTCATGCCTCTTATTGATTGTTTTGCTCCTGTCAGGATCACATCAGTACGGAAACTCTAATTTCAAATATTTGAAGTGCTGAAAGGGATAAAAACTTAACAGACTTAAAAGTTGCTAGAGCGAGTGTTCCCTTCTCCCATCTTCTGTCTGGTGTTTCTCCGATGGTTCGTGGAAAGACAGAGATTTTTTTTTAGGACAATGATGGAATACTACAATACAAGTGTAGCGGGATGGATGGAAACAAAGAATATCCACTGTAGTCAATCACTGTTACATACAGAAGTGGAGCCCTGATGTGGGTAATGAAGTGCATGCATGTGGCGAACCAGAAAAATATAACGTTCGCAATAAACTGCTCGAAATTGGTGAAGATGGTATCGGAACCAATGAACTGGCCAGCTTTAGCAACCCACCTTGAAGAGATTCAGAGTTGTAAAGAGTATTTTACTTCTTTTGAACTCAAGCTCATTTCAAAGACTAATAATATATTGGCAGACAAACTAGCACAAATGGCGCATCGGCTACCGTCATATAATAGTCACATAGGTTTTGATGTTCCTATTTGGTTTTCTTTGTCACATTATTTGATGGCAAATTGTTGACAAAAAAAAGGTGCATTTTGTTTTATGTTTACTCTGCTTGTTCATTTCACTTATATAGAAAAGTTTGTTGAATATTTTAATAGAAAAATTAATAATTAAAAATAGTGAAATTTATAAAAAAAGATAAACTAACTCACTTATTGTCTTACTAAACCTATATTAACATGACATTATCCCACTAATATTTATATTAAATAAAATCCGATTTAACCCCCATTAGTATTAACAAATTTATTTAAAATTATTTAATAATTATTTATATATTTCTAATTCCTTAGAATTCTTAATACTCAAAAGAAAACTTTTTTCTTTTTTTGGAAAATATTCAATAACTATATATCCTAGATTTAAAGAAAATTTTTACATTCTACTACCTGTATATAACAAATATTGAGGTAGAATGTCTATTCTAGGAAAAGTAGAAAGTAGATAACATGCTTGAACAGGTATTCAAGACATAGTAAAAGATAGATAAATTTCATAATTTGTATTCATGATTTTGTAGAATACATATCATATTTTTTAAAACATATTCTACCATAAAGTATGACACAGAGCAACCGGCAGAACCTAAAATCTAGCTTCTTAGATATATATCAAAAATTAGAACACATATTCTACTCATTCGTAGAACTAGAATTTGAGTTCTGGTGGTCGTAGAACGAAAAACAAAAATGGAAATGATATATTGAAAATGATAGTTCTTGTATTTTTTTATATTTTTTCAAGTTTTTCAAATTGTATATAATTACTTTTGATTTATTTATATTTAATTAAGGGTAATTTAGACCAAAAATGGAAAAAATTAAAGAAGGCTTTTTAGGACAATAGGTGAGTTAATTTGTCATTTTTCTTAATTTTCCTTAAAAATATAGTATCTTTGAATCATGAGAGAAAATTAAGGTAACAAATATTGTTTTTAGTCAAACCATTGAAAACAACTTTTAAATATCATTGAATCAGGAGAGAAAGTTACCGATCATATTAAAAACTCCAAAAGTTAAATTATAATAATATATAAAAAAATAAACTTAAAGATCACATCACCTTTTTACAACCAATAATAGTGCAATCATAAATACACTGTTTTTAAAATGTGAGGACAAAAAAAATATGACTTTGTTGCTAATGATAAATACGTTACTAATTATTTTTGCTAGTAGTTAAAATGTATTAAGAAAAGAGAGAAAGATAGATTGAAATCTTTCAAAAAATAGATAAAAAAGTCTAGTATTTGTTTATTCTCTTTTGAGATAAAAGAATATATTGAAATCCATGATAACTGAAATACAACAAAATCAAATAGATATTGATTAACATGTATTTTTAATATATTTTAATGTATTTTTATCATATACACAGTTGACTAACATTGGATTGTACTCTAAATTTACTATACATCCAATATGCAATAACACCCTCTAAAATGTAGATGTAATTTGAAATATATTAAAAACACATGTCCATATGTTATTCAATATCTATTTGATTTTGTTAAATTTCAGTTACCATGGATTTTAATGTATTCTTTTATCTAAAACAAGAGTAAACAAATACTAGACTTTTTCATCTGTTTTTGGAAAGATTTCAATCTATTTTTTCTCTATCTTCTTTAGTACACTTTAACTAGTAACAAAGACAATGAGTAACGTATGTCATATTGTATTTGTTTTCATATTTTAAAAGTAATGTATTTGTGATTGCACTAATATTGGTTGTGGAAAAGTAACATGATTTGTAAGTTCAAAACTTTTTGAGATTTTTCACAATATATTACTACAATTTAATTTTTAGAATTTTTAATCTGATCTGTAAATTGTGACCTAGATTTTTCTCCTGATTGCACTATTATTGATTGTAATATTTTTATTTTACTAAAGATATTTTATAATAATTTTTTAAAATTTTTTTAAACTTGTAACTACAAAGAATTCCATCAAAATCCATATTAATTAATCAAAATATATTACAAACATTTCCATTAACATCCATTGTATATTAGAAAATTCATCTAATATCTATTAAAATATATTCAATTACAAATACATTAAAATACCTTGAATTCTCCAATCCATTAACACCCTCTTAATGTAGATGTCTAATCCAATAACAATAGATTTTAATGTACTTTTATTAAATACACAATTGAATAACACTGGATTTTACTTTAAATTTACAATACATCTAATTCTATTAAATTGCAATATTCAGTAACAGCTCCTTAGATTATTATATATAAGAGATTATTAATTGTTTGATCAAAATTAATGGCGATCTGATTTTTAAAAAAAATATATTTATAAATAATTAAATAATATTTGAAAAAGATTTATTTTTTATAAATCAGTTAAAAAAGATCCGCACTTTTTTTAAAAGCGTCTTTAAGACAAAAATTGGGTAATTTTATCTTTAATGAAACTTACTTTTTTATGTCTTTAGCAATTATTTCCCCAATGCCATATTTTATAATACAGCGTGTCATAATAACTGGTTCAATTCTAAGTGTACTTTTCTGTTAATATTTGGCGAAAGTCTAAATTGAGAATTTACAATTATTTATTTCCCACTTAAACCGGAACAACTAATCTTTGTTTATAAGGTAGTTACAAATTTATTGAGTGCGTAACTTAATAATATTGATTACAAGGACCATTCGAAAGATCCAATAATTGCTCAACAATACATTTTTGGGCCTTTTTAATTCTAATATATTCTGTTTAACCAAAAGATAATTGACTATTTGGTTTCAAACAAAGAAAAAGAAATTATTTGTTTTCATCATTCAATTCATTTCAGAATATGTCAAGTATATTATCACAAGTAAGGAACTGTCGAGTTATTAGATTTAGAATATAAAAACGACTTTTAGATTCTGTAATCTTTTCAATATATCCAAGTATCCAACCTATGAAATATATTTGCAAAATGATTTCCATTTTCATTAGAGAAATTTTTTAGTTCGGCTAAATCTTTTAATTTCCGCAAACTAAGAGATACATATATATTCTCCTATAAGATAAATCATTAGTTACAGTGAATTATATATTTAAAAATATTTTTAATATAAATATATAATTAAATGATGGAGTATATATTTATGTTGGTTTATCGTCAATATAAAACCATAATCTCTTTGGATGTATTAGTTTTATCTCCGATTTGAGGTCCGCAATCATATATGAAGGCTACATGTGTTTCAGTACGCATTACATTGACATCAACTGAAAGTTGAACAACCAAATCCTAGGTATTATGTACTATTTCATCACCGCATTCAGGTATGCATTTTGTAATGCAACTTCTAGTCATGGAAACAATGGAGAATTGAGAAAAAAACTTTTTTCATTATAGAAGACAGCGCTGCCAATAATGATTCAATGCAATAATTTTAAAATCTCAACTTATTTTGAGAAATGACTTTTTTGTGTGGAGGAGAGTTTTTTCATCTTAGATGTTGAAATACCATATTAAACTTATTGTTCAAGATGGACTGAAAGTTATTGGCGATTCTTTGCATAAAATCAGAAAAGAATATCAAGTATGTTACTGCATCTGAATCTTGGGAGATAATGTTTGTAAAATGGGTGGATTATGTGGATTTAGACTTGAAGGCTGTTTTGATACTAGATGTGCAAACAAGATGTAATTCAACTTAAAAGATGTTTACTTGGGCTATCAAGTACCGAACTGGTTTTGCTTACCTTAAAAAGATTGATTGAAAAAGCTACAAGTTCTTGCCAACTGATGAAGAATATAATCGAACGAAAGAGATTTTTTATTTTTTCGGAGCCATTTCATGAGATCATTCGGCTTATGTCAGGTTCAGCATATTCGACTTCTAATTTATACTTCATGCAGGTTTTGAAAATCTAAAGTTGGCTGAAAGTGAATGAGTCAAGCAGAGATGCAATTGTCAAAAATATGATCAAACCAATGCGGGAGAAGATTGGTAAGTATAGGGAAGAAATTAGTGAAAATTTTGCAGTGGCTAGCGTCTTTGATCCATAGTTGAAGCTTACACTTTCATAATTTTGTTTTGGAAAGCTTGATATGAGTTCTTATGAAGCAAAGATAGAACACCTGCGTTGTAAACTGCGTCTGCTGTATGAATCATATGAGAAAAAACCTAGGTCTACATCACCTTCTACACAGTCACGAGAATGGGATCAACATTATGCAGCGAATGGAGGACAAAAGTGAAGTTTTATGATTTACGGTGTAAGTATTGTATCATGTTATTTATGATTTTTTAGGATAACTGGAATATTATGCAACATAATGAATTGACTTTTTTAACTCGAGTGCACCTTTTTCATTCTTTTTTTCTTTTTTCTTTTTTAGGATTTTTTTTGCATTTCACAAGTCTAGTATTTCGGTTAGTGGAAGGCCTTCTTTGCATGCATATTTTGAAGAACCGCAATGAGACGTGATGAGTTTAGACATTTTTCAATATTGGAAAGATAACTCTCAAAGATATGTTGAGTTATCTTCAAGGGATTGCAATCTTCTTAGTATTTCTATCACGACAGTTGTTTCGGAATCCTCATATAGCGTTGGAGCTCGCGTTCTGAACAAGTACGAAAGCCGGCTACTTCCCAAGAATGTGCAAGTTTTGATATGCAGTCGAAATTGGTTAAGAGGAGAAGCATAAGAAAATGGTAAACATGTCCATATTACAACTTTTACACTTATTATATCATACCTTACTAGGCTAACTAACTTTAGTTAATCATATTTGCAGAGGACAAATATGATGGTCAAAAAGAGACAGTTCCATCTTTCTAATCAATCGATGATGATTATGAAGATGAGGACGAAGATGAAAGTTAATGAAGAATCATGTTTGGTATGTTGCTCTTTCTTGTTGGGTTTCAAACTTTTCAGCTAAGATTTTAACTTTGAATTTTATTTGATGATGTTTACTTGCTTTTCATGCTTTTATTGCTCTTCTCATTTGATGACGTTTAGTTTAAGTTTGATTTAACTTTTGGTGATGTTTTTGCATTTGTTGCTCTTCAAATTTTGAAGTTAATCATTGAATATTAATACAAACTAATTAATACTTATGGATATTGTAGGCCGATGATTACTAAGGAGATAGATAACAAACAAAAAAACAAAGGTTAAGTGTTTAAACAATATGTTTTCTTTTTACTGATCCGCGGTTGACTAGCAAACCCTATTATATTAGCAGGTTGGATTTGGACATAGCATATTGAACCGCAGCCCACAACAGACCAACCAGCACGACCTAAACAATTTTGAACTTGATTTGGGTTGCGCTTCTTAGACGCGCGCTGGCCCAGTTGACATCATATCATATCAATGTAAACTATACTTTTTGTTAGTTTATATATTCTTAGACAATATATCAAAATTAAATTTAAATTTTTCTGTTATATAGGATTCAACACAAATTTAGTTATTTTCGGTGTACCCATAAAATAATGAAGTAATTTGTAACCTTATTGTATTTTCAATATTTTGAGATGATCATGCATATTTTATTTATTTAAAAGTTTAACTATGTATATACTTGGTGACAATATTTTGCTGTTTTTCTTGGATTGTTTTGCTATTTAGTATATAAAAATAGGAAATATCGACAACATAAATATTATGTATAATTACTGTATTCAAATTATCAAATATATTCAAATCTTATATGTTTTTACATACACTATATAATTGTCATTTTCATCTTAATCATCATATATATTATTAGTGATAACTTTCCATTTTTTAATTAATATGATTCTCCAAAATCAAAGCCATGCTCCTTGGGTCGATCACCTAGTAGACCTTAATATGTAAAACTTGGTTTTCAAAATTAGTAATTAATATGATGGTGAAATTTGTCAAGTAAGTCAATCAGATTTTTACATATGTAACTTTTTCTAAATAAATAAAGAGAAAACATAAAAAGAAAAAATAACTTGTTTTTTATAAAAGGAATAATTGGTTTTTCTTATTCGTTAAATAAAAAGGAAAGTCATATATGATTAAAGAAAGAATGAATCTAACTAAACTTGCTTTTTCAAAGTTATGACCGCAACACACGTCAAATCGGTTGATAGGATCTTGACGCATGCAAATGTTTTTTTATAATTAGATAAAAAAAAGAAAAAGCTAATTTCTTAAATAAAATAATAAAGAGAGATGCATAGAATAGACTAAATAATTTTTTTGTTCAAAAAAATAGAACACAAATGTGAAATTCACAAAAATAACATTCATTAAAGAGTAAAAAGACAATTCTAACCTTACTTCTATAATTTTTAGGAAATGTTTCCAATACTATTTTCTTAGAAATGATTTACATATGTATAGGAAAGTTTTCTAAGACTTAATAAATTTTTAATTTTTTGACATATATAAAGTGATCTTACACATTTAAAAAGATGAATCTAAATAAGTTAAAATGATATATTAATATAAGATTTATGTGTATATTACTTTTAGATAGGTTAATTAGGTGAGTAGCATCTGCGCCACCAAATTTAGTAAAATAACAAAAGTAGGTAATAAAATAACTGAATTGCCCTTAACAAAAAATAAATAAAAATGAATAAACCAGCGAAAAAATAGACAAAAAATAAAAATAATAATAACATCCTACAACTCGACAAAATCACACAAAATGAAGGAAGAAAAAAAGAGTAGATTCATGATGAAGAAGACAAATATATGTTGAAGATAGATTTGTAATATGATTCCCATTTTTCTATTACTTACCCAGTTATAGTCAGCTATGTTCTGTAAAATAGCACTTCTATCTCCATCTTTTTTGGCAGATGGAGAAATGGACGCTATTGTGGTTCTGCAGAGTCGATGAGTTCACTTGGAGTTCGATGATTAGAAGTTAAAACTATTTGTAGACATAGTCAGCTATGTCTTCACGTAATAGTTGGCTATATTTACTTATATAAACAGCTACGTTTTGACTTTTTTGATTGATATTAATTTGGCTAGATATTCACGGAGAGCTACGTGATCTAGAATATGAAGGCGTTGCAGTGTACATTGGGAGGGTCTACTGAAGCAAAGATGTCAATCATGGATATGCGAACACAAGACATCATTAAAACCATATGAATCAAGCAGAAGATGAAAAAGCAATAAGAGGGAATTTGCGGAAAATCACGAGACCAGTTGCTTCAGTGAGATCATGATGAGCCCTTTGTGGTTCGACATCCATTTTCCAGTTGAAAAGTTTGACAATGTTGGCCAATGTCACACCAATCAATGCCGATGTGAATCCTATTCCAGGACATATCCTTTTTCCCGAACCAAATGGAATGAAATTGAAATCTTGTCCCTGAAAATCCAAATCCGTGTCTAAATGCCTTTCTGGCCTAAATTCTTCTGCATCTATACCCCATGTTGTAGTGTCTCGTTGGATTGCCCACGCATTGATTATAACCTGTGTTCCCATAAAAAAAATGTTGTCATTCATTTCTACATATAAAGATTATTAAGTAATTTATATACAATGAACATAACAAGATAGTTTATTCGATGAGAACAAACACATATACACGCGCGGATCTTTTATACAGGCTATAAGCCTTGATGATATGTAGGTTTTTGAACATAATAATGATAACTGAAAAGTGAGAAGTTTGATTCCGTCAGTTTGAATATGTTCAGTTCAGATTAAGTATCGGCCAACATTTTAATTTTAATTCTATATTATTGTAATTCTTTATTTTGTAAAGAAATATGCTATCAGATTGTCGGATAAAGATTTTGAGATATTTTATGTTTTTATTATTTTTAATAAAAAATAATTTAGAATAAATGATATTAAATTAAAAAATTTAAAAATAGTAATAATGATAATTAGTCATAATATGTTTAATTCATTAAAAATATCTATATAATTGAGCTTTATAAGAATTAAGGTGAGCGCAACATGTATGAAACTGTATTATTACTAATGACATTCTTTGTAATATTGAGTTATAAGCCGAATGTATTGTAAATAGAAAGTTCATCAAATTTAACCGAATTAAATATAGTATATCATTTACTTTATCAATTTAATTTAATATTTTATAAAGGAATTTAATGAAAGACTACCTATAAACTAACCAATGGATTATTTACATACCTATCAGTTTATATATATATATTTAAATTGTTATTTTTAATTTTAGTATAACACTACTCTCTTTTTCATTTTGTTTCTCAATTGACTTATTAATTCAATTAACTATATAAAAAAAATATTCAGTTGTATACTTTAATATGTTCTATAAAATATAAGTATATGATATAGATTATGCATGATATAGTTGTGATGTGTGTCTAGAATGTAACTTAAGATTTTACCTGTGTGCCTGCAGCGATATTATATCCCTTTAACGTGACATCTTCACTATATACTCTGGGAACTAATAATGGAGCAGGAGGACGCAACCGTAACGCCTCCTTAATCACAGCTTGTAAATATTTCATTTGCTCAGCATGTTTCTCCGTTACATAAACATCATGTTGCGAACTTGAACGAATCTCTTCTTGGAGTTTCTTCATTGTCTTTGGATGTCTCATAAGCTCTGTCATTGTCCATTCAAGAAATGAAAGAGTTGTTGCAGTTCCTGCTAAAAACATATCCTGATAAAAAAAAAGTCGTCTTCCAAGTTCGAAAAGAGTGTAAAATAATAAATTATGAATTATTCATTGCCAACTGGTTTTGAGTTATTATCATCAATATTACCCATATGATAAGTTTCAAAGCTTTTGTTTCAAGCTCGAATTGTCCGGTCTTGTCTCTTTGTATCATTAGTAACTTATCAACCAAGTCCGATCTGTTCTCTTTATCTGCTTCTTCATGTTCTTTTACCACTCTTTCTAGAAATTCATCAAACCTTTTATCTACTTCCTCCATTTTATGATCGACACCGCGTATTCTATCAATCCATGACAAACTCGGAATGTATTCACCTATAGGAAATTCACCTAAGAGTGCCGCGAATGTACTCACTATGTTCTCGACATCAATTCCATCTTCCGCGCCGCTGTATTTTCTTCCCAACGCAACTCTACATATTATATCGTTAGTCAAAGTCATAAGCACTTGGCTTAAATTTACCGGTGAAGGTGAATAAGAAGAACTCGATTTTTCCAGTTTTTCAATCATTAGTTTTATTTCTTCTTCTCTAATTTTCTCATAAGATCGGACCATCTTGTTGCTGAGTAGATTCTGGATGCATATACCCTGCATAACGAAGATGCAAAAAAACTTTGTTACTAAATATAAAACATACTTTATGTAAAATGAAAAGTTATTTCAACGGGTTAATAGGAGCTACTTCCCAATTTTTTAGGTGCCATGTTTGAAGACAAGTAATATATGTCTTATAGAACTACCAAAAAAATATATTAACAAATGGTTCTTACAAAAAAACAATTGCGCATAATAAATAAAGTTACAGGTCGATAACTCGACTAAAAAGATCCCGTAAATTAAACCAAGAAGTGACATGATAGAATGGTAGCTAAGACAGGTAAATTATTAAATGATGTACTAAACCCAAGCAAAGCAAGCACTCTTATTTATATATAAAAAATCATAAGATAAAACGGTCTCGTTTAAGAAAACATACAAAACAGTTTATTTTCTTTTTCATGGTTTGCAGTCTTCTAAAAGTTATACAGAGCTCTAAGAAATATATAGAGCTCGGTTCAAACCGCTTAGGTATAAAATTAAATAAAAATTATTTTGCAGATACCTTCATTTGTCTCCAATATTCACCGTAAGGTGCAAAAGCCACATCTCTCCCACCATCAAGAATTTTATCGACCACTTTTGTTTTTGGGCGATTGGCACACTTAAGATCGTGCGTCTTCATAACGTCATGAGCAACATCGGCAGAAGAGACTATGAGGACTGGTGTGCGGCCGAAATGAAGGAGCATGAGTGGTCCATATCGGAGGCTAAGGGAACGGAGAGAGCGGTGAGGATGGATGCTGAGCTGGTGGAGGTTTCCGATCACCGGAAGTCGCCATGGAGACGGTGGTAGGTGAACGTTGTTCGTGGCAGCTCGTTTGAGGATGGATTTTAGGAGGAGAAGAGCAAGGAGGGTTGTTAGGCAACAAGTGAATAATATCATTTCCATATCTAATTTAATTATCATGCAAGTGTTTTGTGTATATATTATGATTTGAGCATTTCATCTTCCTCTATATCTTGTAATTTATAGAGTTTAAGATCCCATTTTTCTAATTTAATGTTTTTTATTGTTATTTTTATAAATATTATAATTATTAGTTTTAGTAATGTCCAACAAGAAAAACTCGTAGTTGGTAGTTCCACTTCAACTTCAACTAGCGTGTGCTATATATCTGGCCACCCAGAGGAGGAGACTCCTAAAGATTCTTAATTTGAGCACAAGTGATCGGGAGCAGACTAGTTAATCTATTTTTTTTGTTTTGTCAATAATTAAATATTACACATTAAGCTAAGTTTGAAATCAGATGGTAACACAGGATAACACTATCACAAACTGTTAGAATATATGGTCATCCATTTTTGTTTTTATTTAAGCCAAAATGATTTTATGTTTAGGCACAAAGTGTTTTACCAATATAAAAGATTTATTTTCTTTATAGAATTATATATATATATATATATTGGTTCTTTCTCTAACCTTACAAACAAAGTATTTGCGGGCACTAACAATAATCATGAAAAACATTTTTTATCGTTTCGTGCTGCTCCAAATATTGTATAATCAAAATTTGAATGTTTGTGAGAGGTTGCGGATGAGTAAGTAAAAAATTAAAATTATAAAAACAATATGTAAAACTAAGAAATTTATATTAACAACAAAATAATATTTTGATTTGACACTTTATAATTAATATTCACTAACAATCTTTAGTTATCTATATTTATGAAATATCTAAACCAAAAGTTTTTTTGAAAAAATCTTTTTTCCAACACTAATATATATATATATATATATATATATAATCTTAATCTAACAACTTAAATTCTCTAATTCTAACATTAATCTCCACAAAGAAAAAATTTCTCTATTAAAATCATCATTTTCATCGAAACTTAAAAAAAAATAGAAGTATAATACACATGTTTTTCATTTTTTCTTCTGTTTTTTTCATTTTAATAATGTTTAACTAATGAATTTTACATTTTATAATGATAATGTAATTTTTGACCTTTTGTAATTGTATAATATATTTATATTGTTAATTTATTATTTTACCGTTATACCAGTCGTATAAATCGGTTAATAACGCTTAAAAACCATAACCATCTACTTCCACAAACTTCCACACTCGTATTTGCACCACTATGTTTAAACCAGCTATACCCTAACTTATTCAAATGTCCAAAATCACTCCAACAATATTTTTGAACTCAGATTCCCCCTATGTAAAGATAGTAAAAATAAGTTATGGGTTTACAAGATCTTTATTGTTAAGTAAAATCTAGCTTGGTGACTACAAAAGAATTAGATCGTCGGAAAATTGGTTGTCCAAGAGCACAACCAAAAGAATGAATGAAACCCTAGAATAGCTTAAAAGACAGTAGCTAGTCTTATGTGTTGTGCATCAGTTCTCTATGTCCTCCTTTGTCGATGTCCCTTGCTATTTATACATAATTTATGTGGTTATTTTTATTTTTTCCTCTCTTGGGCGGTTAGGTTTTCCTCTTTCTCATGTGTTCCTTTTCTCTTATGTCCTTCCTCTTTTAGATAGGCTAAATTGGGCCAATCTCTATCTATGGAGGGTATTTTTGAGGGTGTGCAGCAGATCTCCAACAATAAGTCTCCCTCTAGTTCATCGAGTTCAGCCTTTTTTAGAGAGTTGTTAGCACAACGTGTATTGAGATCGGTCGATACCTCGGTCGAACATTTCTTCTGAAACTGCTGCCAATCTGAACATTGAATCTCTTTATTAGTTTCAAACCCCCTTTGTAATCTTTTTTTTGTAAACATGGAACCTAAAAAGGTTCTTCAGTTTCAAACCTTTTTTCCTTTCCTCTTAAATTTTTATATCTGAGACAAAGTATTCGGGCGGCTTTGTTTGCGGCCAAGTATGAGGTTGGCGTTAAAAAAATTATTTTATTTTTAGATGCAAAACTCGTCTCGGTTTATTCTCACTTATAAAAAATAATATAATTGCCTTCATTCCCGTAATTTGAGCAATTATCTTTTTTTAGTTCGAAAACTAGGCTCGGCTTACCTTGTTATATGTTATAGGTCAAAGGCGAATATGAGAATTTGGTGTCAACGTATTTGTCATCGCCTGGCACATAATTGAAATTTGAATCTGGTCGGATATGTTTTACCAGACCAGTTTGTGTAGTAGGGCTATCACCATATCGTCTTGCATTTCTTTAAATTAATTGTATTTTCACTTGAAAGACCAATCGAACAAGAAAACTCTGAATCTGATTCAGATTTTTATGGTGTTCTAGTCTACTAGGAAATGAGCTTTAAACAGTTTTTCATGAGGGCTTGCCATACTCCTGATGAAAACATGCAAGAGAAAAAAAAACGGTACATTGTCTCTAGCACCACTTGCCATAGGACATAAGTTGTGTTTATTTCCACATTCCATTCAAACATTCGATCCGCTATCGTTAGAAAATTCTGCATTGCAAGCCAAGTACAAAAAGAAAATTATGGAGTAGCATGAGTAAACCAAACTCCTTTGTGCCAAAGAACCTTAGAAGTGACTGTTCTAGTGTGATTCCATGTATCTCTTTTATTGAAGATAAGCTTTAAAGTGTCTCGTTTCCCCTCCAAATTACCACATCCTCTATTTCAGTACTCTGATATCTCTGATTTTGCAGATTTTCTTCAATTGTGTACAACCTCAATCCGATGTCTTCTCATTCTTCTCCCTTCCCACATACGGTCCTTTAGTGTCCATCAAAACATCCAGATTTGACCAGCTATTATACAAAAAAGAAGTGGGCAGTCCATCTTGTGACTTCCATGCATTTCAGAATCTTTTTCCACATCCATAATCTTGTGTTCTTGTCGTCTCATACTGGCCCTATTGAATCTCGTTTGAGCAGTTATCTGTAAATCCACTTCACCCACAGTAAAGAGAGCAAAGCTATTCTCCATCGCAGTTTAAGACACCAAACTCTATTCACTTTTTTAAGAGATATGGTGTAACACCCCTGCCCCAGGTCCACCATAGAAGTGGAGAGAAGCCCATTTCTCAAAAAACCCAAGAAGAGTTAACCCTAGAGTCTCCTCTCTCTTTTTCCTATGAAAGAAACATCACCCCCTCTTCTCTTCCACAAAGTAGAGAAGCAGCAAAGCCGCTGTCGATCACCGTGGAGGAGCCGCCGAGCCATGAATCTGAGCCGTCGCCTCCTCGATTATGCCGCATGTCACCGCCTCTGTTTTTGAGATATGTGGTTATGTGGTCATATTCTCCTTTTCTCTTCTAGATCCATCAGATTAGGCAAATAAGAGGAGTGGCTATGAACTTTTTCTCTCTCTATCGCGATCCTTGTAGCGTTATTCCTTCATTAGATTCTAGGGTTAGATCTAGTTGTTGATTTACTTTGATGTGAGAAAGAGAACTTAGAAACTTAAGTTGTTTAAACTGAAATGGTGGTTTGATGCTTGAATGGTTATATGGATATGATGTTGTGAATGAGGCTTGCCCATGTGTAGAGATCATAACGAGTATGATAGGATCCTAGGAAGGGATGTTTGCTTGAGTTGGGCATGTGTCGAGCTGTGTATAGGCGGCATGTCCTCGTCCTGGGGGTGTGACGAACCCTGGCATCAGTTTGGGCGACAGTGATGAGGCCACCTAGGGCCACTTGGTGTATGAATGGTTTTTGCTACAGGCACCAGTGGAGAGAATAGCAAGTGTAAAGAGTCTTGTTTGATACATGTGTACCTCTTGTGGGGTGATGTTTGGTAGGTGATATTAGCTTACGACTTGTGTTTGTTGTCTTGTGCTATTTTGAGAAGTGTTCGTGGGTCCCAAGGATCTGCACTCACTGGATAATCCAAATTACTCATCTCTTATTCTTGCAGGTACGTTCGAGGAGTTATTGGAGTAGAAATATGTTGTGGTGCCAAACCTTTTGCTCATCGAGAAAATGAGATCATGTTCATTTAGTTATTATGTGCTCTTCTAATCCTTTATGTTGTCCATCTTGCCGAAGAAGGGCTCCTGAAGAGGGTGCTATGAGGATGTGCCGGTGATGCTAGGAGACATGAGTTCACCATATCATCTGATTTAAGATGGAGTTGAGCCGCTATAAAATGTTATTAGGGATGGATTGGTTAACCCAACACCAGACAGTAATGGAATGTGCCAAAGCATGTATCCAAATTACTCAAGAGGAAGGGATGATAATGTTCAAGGGAATGAGGACTAGGATGGGAATTTTTATCATATCGATGTTGCAAGCAGAGGAGTTTCTTGGGAAGGGGAATGGGGCATTCTTGGCCACTTCAATGACGGGAGAGCTAGAAGCCCGAAGTTTGGATGCCATTCATGTAGCAGCTGAATATGCAGATGTATTTGAGCCGGTACAAGGGCCCCCACCAACACGAGATGATGCTTTTACGATAGAGTAGGAGCTTGAAATGGCACACGTGTGTAAGGCACCATATCGTTTAGCGCCAGTAGAGATGGCCGAGCTGAAGAAACAACTAGAAAAATTCTTCAAAAAGGGGTTTATCTGACCAAGTAGTTCGCCTTGGAGAGTACCTATTATATTTGTAACGAAGAAGGACAAAAGTTTCAGACTCTGTATCAAGTCTATGGATCAAGGCAGATGAGGAAGCATGAGGTCAACTATCCTACTCACAATGTGGAGTTAGTAGCAGTAGTCTTTGCTCTAAAAATATGACGTGCTTCATTGTATGGAAAAAAGGTGCATGTATTTATTGACCACAAGACTTTGAAGTACATCTTTATCCAAGGAAATTTGAACCTGAGACAGCGCATATGGGTAGAGTTATTGGCGGATTATGACCTTAATATCGAGTTTTACACCATCATCTCGTTCTTCACAAACATGAATGATGTTTTGGAAGATTTACAGCTTTCTACATGGTATTAGAGTTTTGTTGCTACATACCTTAAGTTAAATTGAACCGTAACATCTTTTATGTTGTTTCCACGTAACGATTTACTTCCTTAAGTTATGTAAAACAACCTTCCATTCATAACCCACACCAAAATGAATGGTTGTAATTGTTCAAAGTATGGTGTAAATTTGTTATCTTCATGTTCGAATCCCAGGATAGGTTAGGTCTGGACTTTGGTCAAGTTATCGGTGGATAACCTGTCTCGGTCGGGGTAGATTTAGTCGAACATGTTTTTGAATACTCCAATTCAGTACTACAACAATTATTTAAAGGTGACTTTTATGTTTGTCCTAACTCCAACCAAGAAAATTATTTTATTGCTGGAGGACTTCATGTATTTTTTTTTAAAAACTGTTTACGTTTTTAGACTCTGTTCATATTTTTCAAAGCCTCCGCACAACCAAACAAACATACCTCTCATATTTCATTGTTTTTAATGATACACTGTAATTTAATCTTACGAGACATTGAATGATACAGTACTAATGTAATTAAGTCCAACCAAAAAAACGTAAGGTACTAATATTTTATGAGAAAACAGTACTGATATCTTTTAAGTAAGAGTATCATAATTAGGTAAGCATTTGACAAACGAGGAAATCACTTGTACAATTACCTACATTTGTTTTGACATAATTTCGTATGGTGGTTTAGGGGTGCACAAATTTTCCTGGATCAGTATTCTAATACAAATCTGCGACGATCGGATCCGAAAATATATAACATTCAAAATCTTTTTATCCGGATTCAGATATACTATTATTAAAAATATACTACTATTTTGGATATTCATTGCAATTATGTTTTAAATGTTTTTAAAAATTAATTGAGTTTTTTTATGATATCTTTTATTAATTTTAATTCTTTTATCTAATTTTGAATTTACTTTTTATTTTTGATAGTTTAATCATTTCATTTTTATTTTTTCAACTATTTTAACAGATCTGGATATTACGGATATCGGATAATCCGGATCCATATAATAATTTTATCGGATCTTAAAACTCTAAATTATCAAAATATCCGATCCATATCCAACTAAAGTGGTTTATTACTGAGAAATTGCGCTCTATAATACATTATACATACCAAATTCATTATATAATATGTGTCATACTAAATTTAGGTAAATAACAGATTGACTACATAATTTACCATTTATACCTTTACTTTCAAATTTTAAATATATATATATCTATTCTTTTTAAATTTACAAACAGTTTTTATTGATTTAAATCTAGTTTTTGTATTTTAAACTTTTTTTTGAAATTATTTAGATTTGTTATTAAATTATTTATTAAAAACACAAAATATTACTGTAACCCTAATTTTTTTCAATTGTTCTCCTCTCTCCTTGTTTTCCCCCCTCCCACTCCTCGAGCCACCTCCCAGGCGACTCTACCTTCTCTTTCTCGCCGACCACCTTTGAATCAATCTCGCAGTCATCAACCTCTACCGCCGTACCGTTGCTCGAGCTTGTGTTCTATCTCTTCGTCTCCTTATTTTGTTGCAGCTTATTTTCACCAGTCCTTAGCCGCCGGAACGTAAATCGCAGCGCCGCCACACCTCCCCACCCCCACCACTCTCTGCAGCGCCGCCTCTCCTCCGCAGCGCCGAATTCTAATATGAAAACATAAACCAAAATAAACAAACATACCTTTTCTACACAAGTAGTTGTCTTCTTCACCATTGATATAGTTTGCAACTTCAATTAAGCAAGAACTTGAGGTGGTGGCAAAAAAAAATAATGAAACGTCATTAAACTTTTCCCAAAATCCTAAATTTATCTCTCTATTTGGTTTCCTTATCCCAAATCCATTTCATATTTAAAATAAATTTAATTATTATTTAATTTTAGATTCTCATAATATTCATGAAGGTTAAAAATTTCATTTTATCACCTAATTGTGTTAGATACCTAATTTTGTTTTGGCACCTACTACCCTCTTAATTAGTGTATCTAAACTTATTCTTCTACTAATTAACACTTTATTAATTTACTTCTTCCCTCCCTCTCTCCCTCCTCTCTCTCCCATTCTCTCTCCCATTCTCTCTCCTATTCTCTTTTCCTGTGTCTCTCTAAACATGTTTGTTTAAAATGCACTGTATGCTTCGTCAGCTTTCTAAAGTAAAGGATGTTTCATGAAGCTGAAAAGGAATATGTGTATTAATTTAATCCAACGATACATTGAGTGATACAGTCTTAATGTAACTACTCCCACCTAAATAAAATAAAATAAAATATATTATATTTTATGAAAAAATGGTAATGATATGTTTTAGGTAAGAGTAAATAAAATATATTATATTTTGTGAAAAAATGGTAATGATATGTTTTAGGTAAGAGTATTATTATTAAGTAAGCATCTGCTAACGAGGAAATCACTTGTACAATTGTCTACATTTGTTTTGAAACAATTTGGTATGGTGGTTTTGGAGTGTACAAATTATTCGGGGTCAATAATCCAATAAAAAATCTACTACCATCTGATCCTAAAAATATATAATATTCAAAATTTTCTTATTCGAATTCGGATAATCAAATTGTAAAATTAGAATATTTGGATCTAATCCAAATCTTTTTTATGTATACCTTTTTAATATATATTATACATATATAAAATATTTATATAATAAATAGAAATATATTTTAAAATATCATGAAAATAAATTTTATTAATAAAATAATAGACCCATTATTTTGAATATTTATTATAACTATGTTTTAAAATATTTTTATATGACATATTTTATTAATGTTAATTTTTTATCTAATTTTTAATTTATTTTTATTAATTTTAATAATTTAATATTATTAATTTTGTTATTTTTAGCTATTTTAACGGATGCGGATATTGCGAATGTTGGGGAAATCTGGATCAAGATAATAATTTATCGGATCCTAAAACTCTGAAATACCATAACATCGGATCCGTATCCACTTCAAGTGGTTTATTAATTTTCTTCTTCTCTCCCCCCTCCTCTCTCTCTCCCCCTCTCTCTCATTCTCTCTCCCATTCTCTCTCCCTGTGTCTCTCTCCCTCCCTCTCTCATTATGAAAGCCCAACCAGCGTTTGAACATGAAAGTCTTGAGTTCACAAAGCTGTCTCACTCTCAATGGACTGATTACTTCCTCTCTGTTCCCATCAATGATTTGGTGAGAAACTCATAAGAACTATATACTTTCACTGATTACTTTCTCTTCTTGTTTAAGTTGAATTTGCATATACCACTCTAAATATAAACTTTTCTGGCATATAATAAACTTTTTAGTAACACTTTACATGAAAAAGATATTTGACTTTTGTCAAAACTAATAGGAACTAGATGTTATCACAAGAGAGATTGACATACTCACCCCTGAAGTTAGGGAGCTCATATTTTCTCAAGCTGACGATGAGACGACATTGAAGAACAAAGTGCTTTTGATCCAGTTACTTCTTAGTCTTGGTCTTGCATTTCATTTTGAGAATGAGATCAAAGATATCCTAAAACATGCTTTTCAAAGGATAGATGATATAATTGGTGATGAATTGGACTTGTCTACAATCTCCATCATGTTCCGCGTTTTTAGAACGTACGGACACAATATTTCATCAAGTAAGACAATTTTTTTTCTTTTTATTGTACTGATATTTGTGCAAATAACCTAACAATGTAAATTAAATCTATGAAACATAACCACATAAATTACAATATTTTTTAACTCGCAAAGAACAGTTCGATGGAATGTTGTTAGAATTTTTATCTGTCACTTATTAATTGTAAACCAACACAATTTGCAATAGGTTTGCACTAAAAGACTTATTTTTGTTCTCTTTCTAATGTAAGGGTTGTCTAACTTGTGTTTCATATGTTTAAGTTTCTTTTCTTCTTCCTTCAAAATTTCTAACGAGGACGTCGCCGACAGTTTACTCGTGGTTTCATTAAAAAAATAGAAACTTAAACATAGGAAACATTTTTTAAAAAAAAACATAGGAAACATATCATTTGATTATCAAGAAACAAAAATTTTAATGCAGGTTACGTTTTTGGCTTAATATAAAAGGTCAGATTTTGTTTTGGTATATATCCAATTTTCCATTATAGCATTATTTGTTTTGGTCAAAATTAAAATGTAAATATTTTTTAAAGACTTAAAGATTAGCATGTGTATATATGAAATTTAAAAACTTTAAGGTTGCCTTTGCGTTATAATGAATGTGCTAAATTCAAAAACAAGAACCAGTTATGCTATAGCCGAGGTGGCTACAAACTATATAATATGTTACATAATAGGTCATTGTTGTAGCAAAGTACTATCATATCAATGGAAAATAGATTTGTAGTCTCTCGAATCTCTTCTTCATTACTTAAATGCAAAAATATCTTCCTCGTCTTTATATATGTAGATGTATTCAAAAGATTTACAAAGGATGATGGGAACTTTGATAAATCTCTTACGGAAGATACTAAAGGTATACTAAGCTTGTATGAAGCAGCTCACTTTGGAACAACGACAGATTATATATTCGACGAAGCGTTGAAGTTCACGTCGAGCCACATGGAGTCTTTAGTGGCAGATGGGACGTGCCTGCCTCATATCTCAAGGCTTATAAGAAACACGCTTTACTTACCTCAACGTTGGAATATGGAAGCAGTAGTTGCGAGAGAATACATTTCATTTTACGAACAAGAAGAAGATCACGACAAGATGCTACTCAAGTTAGCCAAGCTCAGTTTCAAGTTACTACAAATGCATTACATCAAAGAACTTCAAACTTTTATCAAGTATGAAAACAGTTTATTCATTATCCATTTTCGTGAATTTCTGTGATTCTATATTCAGACCCGAATCTAAAATATTAGGACCTTCTTTGAAATAAATATACAAAGATTATAGGTTTTATAATATACAGATTACATCTAAAATAGTAATGATATGAAAAGATAGAATTAATTAATTTTTTATATTATATCATATAATTAGATTTTATAAATAAATTACAATAATGTATGGTCTACATAATATTATTCAGAAATTTTTTTTTACATCACTTTTTTATAATAATAGTTTGCAATATATCAGTATATATATAAATATAACTGCTTTTTTTAAAATAAAATTAGGGTCGTATAAAATTGAAGTCCCATTAAAATGTTCAAATATATGTGTTCAGGTTTGACTATGTCCATATTGTATTTTTTTTTTGTTTCCGGATTCGAAGATGGTGGATGGAGCTAGACGTTACATGTAAGATGCCAACTCAATTTAGAGAGCAGATCGTGGAGGCGTGGCTAGCAGGATTGATGATGTATTTCGAGCCTCAATATTCAGGTGGAAGAGTTATTGCCGCTAAATTCAACTACCTCCTTACCATTTTAGATGATGCTTGCGATGATTATTTCTCTATTCCTGAGATTACAAGCCTCGTAGATTGTGTGGAAAGGTACAAACACTAACTTTTCTACTTCTAGTAAACTAATTTTAAACTTGTTTCTTGATGCTTTGTCAATCTATTTGCTAAGTTATTGTTATTTCAAATCCGTATTTACCTTTTCGGTTCTTATATTTGCTAATTTAATAAGAACTAAATACTATAAACTTAATCCAAAAAAATATTTAGACTAACCCATAAGTTGAATTTTTGACAAGTAAAAACTAACTATCATTAATAAGTTGGAAATCATTAGTAAGATGATGTAAAGAAGAAGAGGTAAAGAAAATTGAACATTTGTTTTTTAGTTTGAGAACTGTATAAATCAAAATATAAATGCATCACATATTTCGCGTTTCAGAGAGAGTTGATCAACTTACTTTATACATATGATTGTTAGACACAACTAAAATGTATATTTAAGTAACCATGAAAAAATAATCACTTTTTTTACTGAGGAATATTAATATATTGGCGAATTTTTTATTAAATTTACATGCAAATATGTAGTTTTACGAAAAGACAGTTTCTTTCATATGTAAAGATATTTTGGATTCTTTAAGAATTTGCTATTGTAATTTATTTGTAGAAACCCTACTTTCGTTTTATCCCAAATGGAAGATATATGAACTGAAAACTAAAAGGGAATGTACACAATGCGTATTCATCTATCACATTGTGCATATTTTGGTGTCATTTGTTTTTTTTTGTCACGCAACAAATTTAAAAAGGATCTACCGAATATAAATATGTGTAGATGGAGTTCTGATGATGTTGATTCACTAGAAGATATATCGCGAATGGTCTTCAAACTTTCGTTAGATGTTTTCGATGATATCGAAAGAGGAGTGAGATCTCAAGGAAACTCCTACCACTTGAAGGAGATGCTTGAAGAGGTGATTAATATAAAGCCTATTCGTTAAAGTACGATATTAATCATAGCATATGTAAATATAGAACGATCTACTTATATATTTTTAAGTAAACAGCTCAAGATACTCGTGAAATCTAGCCTTGATCTTGTCAAATGTGCACGAGGAAATCATGTTCCTAGCTTCGAGGAACATGTGGAGGTTGGTGGGATAGCACTTACTACATATGCAACATTAATGTACTCTTTTGTCGGAATGGGAGATACTGTCGGGAAGGAAGCTTACGAGTGGGTAAGATCCAGACCAAGACTTATAAAAACTCTAGCTGCAAAGGGTCGCCTATTGGACGATGTGACTGATTTCGAGGTACCAAAGAAACGATTTGTTTGTATGAGTTCAATTTTTTTCTTTTATTGGCTTTGTTTTGAAAGCTTTAGGGGTTGTTATTGGTCATCTAACTCAAGTGTTTGGTATTGTCAGAAGGAATGAGTAATGGGTTTGCTGCAAATGCGATAAACTATTATATGAAGCAATTTGTAGTTACCAAAGAAGAAGCTATGTTAGAATGTCAAAAGATGATTGTAGACGCCAATAAGACCGTAAATGAGGAGCTTTTGAACACAACCAGTGTGCCATGTCGAGTTCTCAAGCAAGCCCTCAATTTTGGACGCTTATTGCATGTTCTCTATAGCAAGTCTGATGATATATACAATTGTAGTGAAGGGAAACTCAAGGAGTATATAGTCATCTTGCTTGTAGACCCAATACGTCTTTGAAGACTTTAAATCACACCATGGGTTAAGACGATGAATATCTATATATGTTGGTCACTGTTGAATAGCTGATCAAAACATACGAAAACATTCTATGCAAGAGATATTCTATTTCCACATAACATGTGAAAACATTCCCACAATATTGACCTGGAGAGTTTGTTTTTTTTCTTTTTTTCTGATAGTGAATTTTATACTTTAAAGAGAATTAAACAGATGTGCAAAAGTCCCAGTTTTTCAAATGAAAAACTTCTATTCTATGTGACATAGTAACACTATAAATGAACTGCATATCAATCAAGCCAACAGAAGAAAAGCTCATTATTTAGATATTGAGTTTCTAAATAGGAGTAAAGGATTTTGATACATATACTTTCTAATTAGCATTTGGAAACTTGAGATTCTCAATTACTGATTGAATTCACGAAGGTAAACATAAGTTCGGTTTGATATGTTCATAAAACGCATTTTAACATCAGCATTAATTGGTCTAGCAAGAAAATTGTAGTAAAATAAACGATAGAGTTCTTGAGATACATCATTACTTGGAAAGGGATAGAAACGAATATAACATAGATAGTTGCCATAATGGAGCTTCCTTCTCTAAAGCATATTCGTAAGTTCAAAGGCTCAGAGGTCGAATCGCTGCACTCAACATGTTTATCTCCAAATGTTTGTCGTTTTATCATCTACTACAAAAGAATAAGTATTTTGAATGGATTGGCAATACGGAAAAGCCTTCAAACAACTTAAAGATTATCTATCTACGCCACCGACTTGGAGCTAGAGATTGCAGTGTATATAACGGACAAGGTCTTTTTCCAAAAGTGACTTGATGAGCATATCATCGATACAAACTTCCATGGAATGTCCTAGCTGATTGCTGAATAGTCCTTGAAATGTTGCACTTGCGTTTATCAGTCTGAAGAGTATGATCTTGTAGCAAATTCAATCCATGATAACCGCTGTCTTCTCGCAATCCTTTGAATAGATCATGATTTGGCTGTTGTATAAGAAATCGTCCATGAATGACATGAGTTGATTTTCAGGAGACGCTTCTACTAGTCGATCTTTATGCGGTAGTGAAAAGTTATTACTGGGACACGCTTTGTTGAGATTAGTGAAACCAAATCCGTCCAAGATTGCTATACTCATAATTTGTGATTACTGGACCAGCGTGGAAGCACTGAAGAGAAAATGTCACACATCTTCTCCTCCTTTACGCGAGTCTCCAGCAAACAGCCAAACTTAAAAGAACCCCCGGTGATCCAATTTCAAATAGAAGAATGCTTTGAACTTTTAATTAAACCCTGAACATTCCAAAAAAACACCGACATATTAGTGTTTACGAGTTGCTTTTTTACTCGTAATGTTTTATATGTGTCCTTCTACTTAAAGATAGAGTAGTGTTTTAGGAAGTTAGTCAATAGTTGCTGGAAGTTGTCAATGAAAATTGTTGAGGTGAGAGAACCGATTTAACGCGGCATTGTCAATGAGGTCTTTTGCTTCGCACCCAATCAAATTTTGTGGCTGAGCTAATAGCTCGATGGACCTTCGAACTTATATCTCAAAGTTTGATCTTCATTCTTTCGAACTCTTGATCTCCTTCCTGTTCAAGGTCGTCAAATTTATGCCAAGGAGTTTCATACGCTGTTGGTTATCGGTTGGTTTTATTTTCGACTCATGATAATAACAAGGCTGAGGTCAAGTATGATAAGAAATTCAAAAAATCTGATGTGACTCGTCATAAATATGAAAGCTACATACATTTCAGCCTGACTGTCCCACTGCAAATAAGAGAGAATTCATTAAGCAAGATCAATTAATGAAGTAGAAACTGGATTAGTCATAATCAAGAGATTATGAAAACTGGTGAATATGTTGAAGAGATCAATTCTACAAGTTGTAACAAAGCTAGGTTACAAGGCGCATGATAGATTACGGTCTTATTAATTAAATGCGTTCTGATCTGAATTGTTTTAGACTTCCTTGTGGTGAGAGGTTGTGATTAGCAATTGAGAAAGAGAAAGATAGTTTGATGTTATCTTGTAATTTTGTGTTAAAGATTATGATGGAATATGTTCAAAGGAGGTTTGAGATGGAAAATTTTGATAGAAAAGGAGATTTTGGTATGTAGAAGTTTTCAAGATCCTCAAAATAGATTCAGATGTAGATTTTACAGATATAAAGAAGGAGAACTAAAGCCAGAACAAGTGAATAAAGTTGATCCATTAGCAAAGGAGAGAGACACTAGAGTAAGAAATTTGATTTGCTTTAGTCTTACCAACATGTTACTCAGAAAAGTAATGAAGGAATCATGGGTGTTTGGAAAGCTCTTAAAGCTGACTACCAAACTAAGACTCCTCCTAATCGAATTTATATGAAACAAAGTTTTTTGATGATATAGTAAAATTTGGATACATTTTCGAAGTTGGTTGATGATTTGGCTACTTCAAACATAAATGTTTCGGATGAGGATCAAGTAATACATATCCTCACTAAACTTCCATTCCAGTATGATTCTATGGTTAGTACACTCAAATATGGTAATGGCAAGAAAATTTTAACAATTAAAGATGTTAGTACGTCTGTATATTTTAATAAGTATGAAGGTGGAGACTTCAAAGTTACCTTCTATGTAATGTGATTTCTGAGAAATCCAAAGATGGCTTGTATTATCTTCAAGGATTTGTTGAAAAAGTAGAAGCGGTTATGATAAGAGTTTAGGTAAATCTGACAAACAGATGGTATTACAGGCTTGGACTCATAGCCTAAAGAATATGAATACCCTTATTCAGGAAGGATATTTTGATTCTTAAGAGGTCCACACTTTGGATTTCGATGAGCAGTGAGATTGCAGAGTAGAAACAATTGTTTGATTCTCAAACATGGAAAAAGGTTAAGTATCTTAGAACAGAAAATGGACAGTAATTTTGCAACAATCAAATGGATAAGCTGTGAAAGGATTCATGAATCAGGAGACACATAATTTGTACATATATACCAAATCAGAATGGATTTTCAGAGAGAATGAACAAGATAATTTCTGATAAGCTAAGTTGTATGTTGGCAGAAGCATGGTTGGAAAAATGTTTTTGGCAGAGGCAGCGTCAACAGCAATGGAATATTATCATCTCAAGCAGTTTAGTTGCATAGATAAGATGAGTCCTAGAGTTCTAAAAGGTAATTTTATGGATTATCCCCAAGGAACAAAGGGTTATAGAGTGTGGTTTCCAAACGAAGGAAACTCAACTATAATTGTACATGAAACAAATTCAGACTAAAGCTTCAAAACCTAAGGGTTCCAAGAAAATGACATCCAAGACAAAGTTGATACACTGGCCATTTTCTAGCAATTCTCAAGAGGAAGACAAAGTTGCCGAAGGGTTAAGTTCTACTGGGGAAAAAGGTGGAATTGTTTCAGAGAGCTCAGAATGTACATAATCAAAGGGTTCTTCAGATACTGAAAGTAAAAAGGTTGTAACATCATCAAGAGATTCTTAACAACTACGTGCTAGCTAGAGATATAGGAAGAAGAGACACTACCCCTCCAGCTATGTTTGAGAGTGGTGATTACGTGGTTTATGCACTTGCTAGTACAAAAGATATAGAGCTGGATGAAACAAAGACTGTCACAGAAGCAAGTAAGACCAAGATTGGGACAGATCAAATAATTCTACGGGAGAAGAAAATCATTCTTTGGAAAAAAATCATACTTAAAATATTGTTGATAGACCTTTAAAGCAATGGTGATTGGATAGAAGTGGATTTTCAAACTAAAAGAAGGAATATGTGGAGTAGAGGAACCAATGTACTACGCATTGCTGGTTTTGAAGGTGTGCGCATAGGTTGAGTGAGTTGATTACAATGAGATTTTTGCTTATGTGGTAAAACATGTTTCCATTAGGACATGTGTCATTGGTTGTTAATCTTGACATGGAATTGGAGCAATTGGATGTGAAGACTATTTTTTCTTGGATTTTTAGATAAAACCATTTATATGGAACAGCCTGAATGATTTATTAAGAGAGTAGAGGAGGATAAAGTTTGTCTCCTCAAGAAATCACTTTGTGGACTAAAACAGTCTCCTAAATAGTGGAACAAAAGGTTCAATTATTTCATTAAGGCATAACGGTTCTGCAGGTGTGTTAAGTATGTGTCCACCAGAAGGGGTCAAACATTGATAAGTAGATCTATCTTTTGTTGAATGTGGATGATACAACTCATTGCAGCGAAAGACATGAAAATGATTAACACCTCAAAGGAAAGTCTTAAAGCTGAGTTTGAAATGATCGAGGATTTAGGTCCAGCCACAAGGATACTTGGGATGGACATTGTCAAAGACAAAATAAGGGTGTATTAAAGTTGACACAAGGAAGGTATGTGAAATCGGTTCTGAAGACTTTCAACATATTAGGGTGTAAGTCAGTTGTTACTCTCACCAATGCACAAATATTCAAATTGAGAAGTTAATTTATTAAGAGTGGGAGTAGGAAGCTGCTAAATGGACTCAGTATCCTATGCTAGTGTTGTAAGGAGCTTGATGTATGTAATGATTGGCTCTATACCATATTAGAATTTTCAGTTTGCTTGGCAAGCAGGTTCATGGCAGTACCAAGAAAGGATCATTAGGTTGCAGTTAAGTGGATTTCCAGTGAAATAATTTCTATTATCTTCGTTGACGTAATCAGTCTGTTGAGAGGGTTGCCCAGAGGCATTATATAGAGCATACCCAGTAAAAGTTACAAGTAACCCAAATATAAAGATGGCGACTAGAGTTGCTGTTTCCATTATTATAGAACTGAAAGACCACAATGGATCTATGCTATGCTAGGATCGTTTATTTACAACGGAATGGTATACAAAGTCAACGGATCTATGCTATGCTAGGATCGTTTATTTACAACGGAATGGTATACAAAGTCAACAGATCATAATGAATATAAAATAAAATTTATGGTTACACAAACTATTGAGGATAGTTTTAGATGTGGTCCAAGAAGCATTACTCTAGGGAAGTTATTGAAACCGTTGAATTCCGAATATGGTAAAGTAGCTCTTGGATGGGGAACAACCCCTTTGATGCTATTTTTGGTATTCATATCTATTATTTTGGAGATTTATAATTATTATGTTCTATTAGATATAATTTCAGTGAATTAGACTGAGAAAATTTTTGAAGTCCTAGCTTTTCGATACAAAAAAATAAAGTATGTAGATCGAAATATCTTAGCTTATTCTCCTTTGGTAGTTCCACAGCGAAATACTTTCTGCATTATATATTTTTGGAATATGAGTGTGTGACTTGTTAGAATTGACCCTATTGTATATTTTTTTCATAATTGTTTCGATGGTTTTTTTTAATTTTTTATTGTTCTTGTACAAGTATTCAGGAAATGGGCTCGTTTTTTAATAAAGAAATGAGCAAATATTTATTGAGTATCATATTTTTCTATTATATTAATAAAAATTAATATGGTAAAGTAGGGGTGGATGTATCCAAGTGGATAAAGGCAGTGGATTGTGAATTCATCGGGTTCAATTCCCATCTTTCGCCCATGATTTATGGGACCAAATTATTATGATTTTTTTCTGTCTTTGTATTACGCTTCTCTATTTTTCTTAATAAATGATTTGCTACAGAATAATTTTTTAGTGAACATGTCACAGTTAATTAACTCTTATTTTTTTAAGACAATAAAAGAAATTTTTTTTCTCTCTTATTTGCTATAGAAAGAATCAAAGTCTCACTATATTTTTTCTTTTTTCTAGTTTTCTTTTAAGCGCAGGATAACCCCAAGGGGTTACAGGTGTTTTTCTACCAATTGGAGCCTTCCTTTCACCACCTCCTTGGGGGTGGTCGACAGGGTTCAGAACTACTCCTCTTACTACATGACGTTTACCTAGCCAAACGTTTTTGGATATCAAACATACCTCTCTCGAAAGTAATTTTAATGTGGCCAATTTCCCCTATATTGCAATCAGTTTCGCTACAGCACCCGCTGTTCTAGCTAATTATCCATCATTTCTAAGTGTGATTTCTATATTATGTATGGCCGTGCCTAAGGACATATCGGTTGAAGTAGATTCTTCTTTTTGATCAATCAAAACCCTTTCTCAAACTGTACGAGCTTCTTCCAGAGTATACGGCTTTCTGGATGTAGATGAGGATACCTATACGGATGGATCTTATATATATCGTAGAATTTTTCTATATATGGTAGAAGTACCACACAAGTGGATATATACGAATCGAAGAATGTAGGCCGAGATGGTTCTATCGATTGGATCGTTTGTCGAGTATATAATGGAGTAGGACATTCAGTTAGATGAATTGTTTGATAACTTGGATTAAAATTGACAAAAAAGAAAAGAAAGTGAGTTTTCTTACTTGTCACAAGCTGAGAGCTTGTCATAGTTTTGCATTTCTTCATGAACTGGTAAAAGCAAAGTTGAAGCCATGTTAAAGCAGGAATACTGTTTGGTTCTTAAGAAATTTCAGTTGAGAGTTGTAAGAGGTCATCTTTAGATAGCAGAGCTAGACAAAAATAAGAAGCTTACGTGGGTCAGTGTTGAAGAGTGAGTGATGGTGATTTGGTTACCTCAGACTCGTTAATGATTAGATCTTCCAAAGCATCACTTGAGCGATGGAGTTGAAGGAGATGAATCAGCTCACATAGGCTGTGGTTTTCTGAATTAGGGTTTGACCAAAAACGACAAAAGTGGAGATTTGAGAATTTTTGTCATATTTGGGTTTATGAGTTAGCAAAACGATTTGGGCTTTACCAGAAGAGAAAATATGAAACCCATTAATTTTTATAGATTGGACTATGTGATTGGAAAAGCCCACGACGAGATATATATAAGGATGAAACTATAGTGTAGGAGTTTGTTTTCCTCATAAGTCGTTTTCGTTGTATCTGAAAAGAGAATGAAAAAAAACAGAAGAAAATAAAGAGAAAAGAGAGAGAAGCGTTGGTTAAGCAGCTTAAGACGATCTTCTTCGTTTTCCTATCACAGCGTTTCTGTCCACGATGATGGTTTGATGCACAGCGTCCATCTTCTCACTCTTGCTGAAAGCTTTTGCAATGGTGAATCAAAGGGTGATTCTTGAGATAATCAAATCATATATCAAAGTGTTAATGTCATATCTATACCATTACGGTTGGATATTAATGGAAACATGCGAGTTTGTTCTATTCTCTAGGATGTAGCTACATCGGTAAATTCAAGGTAAACAATATTTTGTGTTTGTCATTCGTTTATATAAATACAATATCAATCAACAAAGTATAAATTGGATTAGTCATAATCAATATATTATCAAATTGATGAATATGTTAAAGCGATAAACTCTATAAGATCATTTCGAGATAAAAGGCTGTACTACGTTAGTAAAACTATTATTAGTTAATTTTGTAATATCTGTCAGCTATTTGTATAAAATTTTCATGTAAAGTTTTGAAACTTTTAGTTTCCTTTGACTTTCTAACACATAAAACAGGTCTTAACATTTGGAAATCCGCAAATCATAAAAAAAAATATTGTAAAAATAATGTTTTGCCTTATAAATTTTTTTATATATAAATAAAAGTCGCAATTCCATACTTGTTTTGTTTAGACTCAAAATCGGCCTTAGTACAAATATATACCGATACCTAGATCTAATTTGCGTCAATCTTTTTTTTTTCAAGTATTGTCGTTTTGCAATCTTCCCCTTATCAAAAGTGAGATACCTAAAAAGGAAAGAAAAGTATAATCGTTAGTTAATGATTCGTTATCAAATTGCAATAACCCATAATAGTATAATAATCTATATAAAGTAATAGATTAAATAAAATTAAAGATAACATATGTATACATCTCTCCTTAATTATGTCATGTGCCCATGCCACTAAGCTATCAAACTATATATACTACATATAGATACACATATGTATATATCTCTCCTTAATTATGTCATGTGTCCATCACCATCTCATCTCTCTCTTTTGAACTCATATATAGAGTTAGTTCTCCCCACAAGTGTTCCCAAATCCGAAATCTCTGTTAATTTTTAAAATCTCAGTTCTTGAGAGAATTTTTTTGTTTATATAAAACATATTACAAAATATTCATCCTTTGATTTCTCCTGATCTTTAGGGGAATATCCAATCTTCTTCTTATCTACTTTGATTTAATTTATTTCTTGATTTGGTTTGTAGATAAGAACAATAAAACTCATTCTCTCTTTTCACCCTTGTTCTCGGGACATGATTATACACGAGTCACAAAAGAGAGTATGAGTTTTTTTGTTTACCATATTGGTTTATAAACCTAATCCAAAATCAGTCTTCTACTTCACTTCTTGTATATCTTCAGATCTCTCTCTCTTTCTCTCTCTCATTTCTTTGTTCCATCTTTCTCTATCACTTTTATGGAGTTTTTAACAGAAACGTCAGGCAAGAGAGTCCATGATCCATTTATGGAGGAGTCAAGGTGCATATTGATCCCTGGACCAATCATTGTCGGTTCTGGACCGTCGGGGCTGGCTGTGGCGGCGTGTTTGAAGTCGAGAGACATCTCTAGTGTGAATCTAGAACGTTCTAATTGTATAGCTTCACTATGGCAGCTCAAAACATATGATCGTCTCCGACTTCATCTCCCTAAACAATTCTGTGAGCTTCCTTTGATGCCTTTCCCTTCAAGCTACCCTACTTACCCTACGAAGCAACAATTCGTGGAATATCTTGAGTCCTACGCTGAACAGTTTGGCCTAAAGCCCGTTTTTAACCAGACTGTGGAAGATGCGAAATTTGATAGGAGGTGCGGTTTATGGAGGGTAAGGACAACCGGAGGAAAGAATGAGGACACGACGGAGTATGTTTCCCGATGGCTTGTTGTGGCGACGGGGGAGAATGCGGAGGAGGTGATGCCGGAGATTGATGGAATGGCCATTTTTGGTGGCCCAATCCTCCATACAAGCTCCTATAAGAGCGGCGAAATGTTTAGAGAGAAGAAGGTTTTGGTCGTGGGATGTGGAAACTCCGGGATGGAAGTATGTTTAGATCTTTGTAACTTCAATGCTCATCCTTCTCTTGTGGTTCGTGACGCGGTAAGAATTTCCAAAAGATCTCTTTTGTGTATGTCATGAAAGTCTTATGTCATTTAGCATAATCTTGCATATGCTCTCTTTACTTTAATAGGTAATCTTTAGGGTTTAAACACAAAACTTTAATTGCCTCTTTGTTACCAAGATTAGTAAGCAAATGTTTACTCTTTTATTCTTTCAATATTCAAGAAACTACTCATGTTGTCGACTAACGGTACAGGTGCACATATTACCTCAAGAAATGTTAGGTTTATCGACTTTTGGAATATCCACGAGCCTGCTTAAGTGGTTTCCAGTGCAAGTGGTGGACCGGTTCTTGTTACACATGTCTCGGTTGGTTCTTGGCGACACAGATCGATTAGGGCTAGTTCGACCAAAACTCGGCCCTCTTGAACGCAAGATCAAGTGCGGAAAGACTCCAGTTTTGGACGTTGGCACTCTCGCCAAAATCCGAAGTGGACACATCAAGGTACATTAACTAAGTCTTGCTTTTAAAAAACATTCATTAACAAAAAAAAAACGTGAGATTATGGTATATTTCTAACTTTTAGGTGTATCCGGAGTTGAAACGGGTATTGAAACATTCGGTAGAGTTTGTTGATGGGAAAGTGGATAACTTTGATGCCATTATACTAGCTACAGGTTACAAAAGCAATGTACCCATGTGGCTAAAGGTGTGTACCACGAGCAATGATGCGTCTACATCTTCATTATTCTTAATTCCTTGATGTTGATACGTCTCAACCTATTGACATTACAATAGTTAAATCAACTTGTCTTGACCTTGATTTGAACTCTTGTAGGGGACTAAAATGTTTTGTGAGAAAGATGGATTTCCGCGGAAACCCTTTCCTAATGGATGGAAAGGCGAAAGCGGATTGTATGCAGTCGGATTCACAAAGCTTGGTTTGCTTGGTGTAGCCATTGATGCTAAAAAGATAGCTGAGGACATTGCGATTCAACAAAAACTATTACCATTTGTTCATCCGCAACATTGTTAACCTGAGATTCGGGTTTTGATTTGGTAAAGTTTGGATTGATCTTTTTAGTAAAGGAGGAGAAGTACTAGTAGTGCATTTATGTAAGGTTCTTAACTCTTTAATTGTGACATATGAGAGTTAGAAAGTAGAGTTAGGTCAGAGGTTTTTGGATTTGTAGGAAGGAAATATTAGATCATGGTCCACCTTTGTAAATATTTATCTGTTTTTTAATTATGTATGTTTTGTAGGGCTTTTTGTAAATAAGATAAATATTTCAATATGATTACTGAAGTTGAAGTAATGAAATCTTTAATTCAAATACTCATTTTTTCTTAATTAGTTGAATGGAAATGAATGAGAGTTTGGTTGAGTCTTTATATTAGGAATTAGCTTTATGTTATTGTGCATGTTTTGAAATTCATGTGTTTAATGTTAGTGGGTGGTGGTGGTGAATGGTGATGTTGTGGAGGTGGGGAGCTTTCATGGACATTTAATTTTTATTGAAGTTTTTTGCTTTCCATTGAAGTTTTATGATATATTATTGATTATTATTATAGATAGGTTTTTCCCGTAATTAGTTTCATTCATCAAATGTTTGAAGAGACACTCTTTCGATTGATGTAAAAGCAAAAATTAGTTTCACAAAATAGCTTTTGAAAATATCTAACTATATTCAACACAGGTTCCTAAGCTGATCAGATCAGGTCTTAATTGATTTTAAAATTAATATATAGTTCCAAACCAAAATGGATGATGGTATCACATAAATGACTCAGGGAAAGAGACTGTTCTTTTAGAGTAAAAATAATTCAGCAGTTAAAAGGAGAATAAATGGATTGATGAGGTTAAGAACATAAGAAAGAACTGTGTTTTCAGTTTAGCTATAAGAGTTTTAGAAATATAAAAAGTTTTTCATCGTCTTTGCTATATCATTTATTCAATTTGCAAACAACATAAAAGCGAATAAATTGCCACAAATTACTTGTATTCAACCGTTATATTTTATTTATATAGATTCTAGGTTTTTTAATTTGTTATTAAAAAATAATACATCAATTAATTTCTTGTAGGTATCATACTAATATATGTATAGTAACTTAATTTTTGTTTAAATATCAGTGAGAAAAAATGATCAAATCTATATTTTTAAAATAAAAAACTGATTGCGCTAATTGTAAATATATTAAATTAGATTAAAAAATTATTATTTATTATGAAAAATATTTTGAGCTGTAAAAAGATGGCTCACCCAAAAGAAAAATAGGAGAAACAAGAGTTGTGCAAACATGGTTAACATATATAGTTATTATTATATATATATATATGTATATATGTGTGTGTGTAAAGCGTACATCAAATTGATTTGAAACATAGCATCGGGAAGAAAAGCTGAAAAAGATGAGTACATATATGAAAGAAATGCATGCTTTCATTTCCTTATTTGCAGAAGATTCGATTGGCCCCTTCCTTATGGACCAGCAACACTTATTTTTTGGTTGAATATGGACCAACACTAATTTATTTTTTTCTCAAAAAAATTAATTTATTTTATATCAAAAATAAAATAATATAGCAATCTTCCTATTTACACAAATTATTGACTTTTGTTGTTCTGCTTTGTGGTTACATTATTACTCATTACACACACAGCTTTATGAATAAACAAAATGTAATCTTTTACCTATGAGTACTTCATCTAACATCATACTTGTTAGACAAGCTTACCTGTCAACTTTAAATTTTTGTGTTAGAAGAAAAATCTACTAACTACAAAATTTTAAACATTTTCATACTCACATGTATTTTACGTAATATTGCACTAGTGATTTCACAAACATATAGTTATTATATGGTTATTTCACAAAAAACAATCAAGTGATGATAGGTCAACTGGAAAAAATAAAACCTAAAATTTACAGGACTGAGTAACACTTCGAACATAACCATATTACATGCTTTGTTTCTAGGTCTAGGAGAATGTAAGAACCTCGGCTCAAGATCTCTTAATCATAAAAAGCTAATAATAATTTCATAAAAAACATAATCCATACAAAAATAATTAAATAAATATTGTTATGTAATTTTTTTATTATTAATTGATAGAAAGTACACTCATCATATACAATGTTTTTAAGAAATATAGACAATTATGATACAAAAACTATTTTTTAAATAAATAAATAAATAATTTCGTTATTTTATTTATGCATATTTACATTTTTGTCTAATAATAATATAAATATTTTTACTAAAGAAAAAAGGGATTCAACTCCTATATATCCTAATAATACTCTGGCAAGCACGTTTAATAACATAGTTGTGATGGAATTGTATGCATAAGTGTTGGTATGAGAATTTTACTTGTAGTGATTAATAAATATTGAATATTGATTCATTAAAAAATACATATATTTTTTTATTCATGTAAATTTATTAAATTTGATATGTTTATATTCTTGAAAGGTTAATAGTCAGATGTAATTATAATCTTGGAAGTATATCTTATTATATAAAATTGAAATTCTCGAAGTTAGTTAATTGGATTTAATTTGACTCTAAATGGATATTATAATGTACATAATACATCCACATAATAAAAACGTATATGTGAACATCTAAATCACTAAAGTGGACCACCATTTTTAGCCCATGCATTTTTGGCCACATCTATCTTTGGATGGGGTCTAATGTATTTAAGCTTCTTGTTGTGAATGTAAATTCAACTTGAAGTCATTCTCACCTTAGAGATTTGTAGTGTGTTTTTTTTCGCAGGTGTCTTTAATTTTCTATGCTTGTTCTTATCTTTAGTTCTCTAGACACAACTTAGACTAATCGAACAGAACTCTTAACAATCTTATATTCTTCCAAAGAAGATGTCGTCTTTAAGCATTTAATTTCTCTTAACTTTAGACTTTCCAATTAACGGATAACAATATATTTTATTAAACGAACCAAAATAATGTTTGTAGCATGAACAAACATACTTTCTACAAATCTGTAATATGTAAATGAAGAAAATAGCATAAACGAATGAGCTAAAGTGTAGATTCATAGGATGAACAACTCTCTTATTACTCAGGATCTTCTGGCTGCTTCTATACAGAAACATATATCGGAAACATAATCTCTCTCTCATGCAATAAGGTCATATATAGCTACATTATACATGAACGGTCCTGAAAGTATCTGAACGTATAAATAAAAAATAATAGGAGACTTATGCTTAATAACATAAAAACCATATAATCACAAGATGTTCTACCTTCACAAAAACAGAATATACAAAAAAAGAACAAGACATCAAATAAAAATAATATAACTTTTAAAACATCAAGAAACCAAAAACGTTGACCATTCATTCCAATGATTTTTTTTGTTATCTTCATTCTATTTTTTGTAAGTTATATTCTTTCCTTAAACTATTTTATGTATAATAAAACAAAGTAAACTAATTTATATATAAATTTTTTTTCAAAAATGGAGGCGAACAAAAATGGAGTCTAAGACTCAAGTTTCAATTAGCTGTGTTCAAACTCACCCCTATATAGACATGTATTTTTTCACTAGAAATTTCACAGTATAAATACTTTGGGATTTAAAGTAGTATAAAAAATCTATGAGTCATTCAACTTATGATTAAATATGAGTTAAATGCTCTAGCTGTGATTGAAAGAATCAAGATGTGTAAGTTAGAGTCGATGGATTTTCCTTTTTTTTTGGCTAAAGCAATTAGGTTGTTCATAGAAAAGGCGTGGTATAATGTAATATGAATATTTAAAACTTCTCAACTAATTTTTTTAATAATAAAACCTCTTAACTAAAAATTTATAACAAAATTAATTTGTATCAAACTTTTAAAATCATGAACGCTACCCATTTAAAACAAAACGCGTTTTAATTTGTAAAAAAGAAGGACTGCAATCAGCTTAATAAATTATAAAACAAGACTTGTTTTGTCAAATTTGAAATCTGTGTTCTGACATCCTACAAATAACATTTCATCTTAATCTAAATCGATGATGAGATCCCAACACAACATCATCCCTTCAAACATCTACCTTGTTGATTTTGATCGCTGCAAGTGGCCTATTTGTTCTCATAATAATTACACTCTCGAGATAGCATAACAAGCCACCTAAAACAATAAGGATGAGATTTTTGGAAGACTCTTTATTAGAAACAAGATTTTTTCTTTTGATAACATCATCAAAAATTTAGATTCCGATAATGTGACTACAATATGAAGCTCTAATGTTACTTCTTTTTTTTTTGGCAAGCTCTAATGTTACTCACCAAAGAAATTTAATTAAAAATATTTTTATTTTGGTTTCAATTAGAAGATATTTTCCAAATATCATTCATCCGACAAACTTTATTTTAAACATTTGACGAAACAAAAATAAATGGTTTTAAATGGGGTATTTGATGTATTTTTTGATGCATATTAACAGTTGTTTTCGAGTTTTTATCGAATCTTTTTAGTTGTTATTGAGTCATTACATGCCAGCATGAGATGAAGATTTGAGTTTCTGGAGGAAACATAGTCAAAACTGTGAAAAAGAAGTCAAACTAACTTTTAAATTAGTCCAAGCAAATGGAGGAACTTTCTGAAGCATAACAGAGCAAATGCTCTCGATATGACGAGAGAAAAAGAAAAAAAATTCCAGTTTATCTATTTTCGACCTAAATCACTTCAAATCAGATCACCGCCGACTTTGGACTTATATATACTTATTTATAATAATATTTTATGTAATGCTTTATTTTCTATTTATACTGCTTATTTTGTGATTACATTACTCTCACAAGATCTCGTTTCGTCTTAGGTTAATTTAAAATTTATAAAATCATAGTGTAACTCATGATCCTTGTGGATTAGAGCTTTGCATTACTACAATACTTGATGTGTACTTACAGTAATTATATAGGGTTAAAACTCTGTGCATCAATATTATTAATAAAATTTTAGTCGAAGGCTTTAAAATGAATGTGGTGATACATGAGGGAATTTTTCATTAGTATTTCTTAGTTGAAAGTTTTTTCATTAAAATCTTAGTTAAATGTGTTAAAATGGATACGATACTTGAGAGTTTTTATCATTAAAATTCATAATATGAACTAGAAGATATATCCTATCAAACAATAAGTCTGTACTTACAAAATGTTAAAAACTAGGACCAATACATTAATTATCAGCTAGTTATAAACTAGAAGCACATATAAATTATAATATATTTATCACAAAGCAAGTATTTGGGCAGTTTTTTTTTGTTTTGTATACACCTCTCTCGGCTAAAGGCTCGAATATATAACAACAAAAAGATATCAAAATCAAAGATCACAATATCTATATCGTTACTGATGAACTAAAACTGCCAATACGTACAAATATACATAATGAGATACACAAATGTACAACGGAAGATTCTTTAAATCTCCTTGAATTTCCCTTTCCCTTAAGTTAGGTAGTGGGCTCCCGACTTGATAAGAGAATCATTGTATTCGTACTAACCAAGCGGTTTGATGAACATAGGTGGGGGCATGTTTTGGTCTTTCTAGTTTAATAATTGTATAAGTTTCCAAATGTTCATGCAAGTGCATATGTGTGTACAGTTTAGTAACTTAGGGTGTCAAACCACTGAGAAAAGAGAGTAAGAGGGTAAACACAAAGGATATATGAGATTTAGGATATGAAAACCCATGATCCGCATCCGGCCCGTAAAAATCATATGGGTATAGTGGAGATTGCGGGTAACCCGCAAAATTATGAAAAACCATAAAAAATGAATAAAGCTTTTAAATGACAGACAGTTTTGGTCTAAGATATAAAAACAACCTATACTAATAATCTACAATATTAAAATGACACAATTTTTATGTAAAAAACAATACAATGTTTTTAATACAAGACCTGTACCCGTCCTACAGATTTACATAATTTTGTTTTTCTGACCCGCACTCGCCCCGCGGCGAGTCTGACAAGCCGGATCCGCGGATTTTAAACCACATTTCCAGGCTATCACACATCATGTGTTCTCGTTCAACCTCTGGATATCCGCCTCTAAAAGTTCTTATTACCACTATCCACATGATCAATCATTTTAATATCTCAATTTAGATCTGAATATCTCTAATACTTGGATTTTTGGAAAGGATCGGATCGGATCTCGTATCCTGGATATTTTTCAACTATTAGTTTGAACGGGTCCAATTTTATATATGTCATTTGACTATCAATCGTTGCATAGTGACAATATATCATGTAAAAAGAAATGCAGTATGTTTTTAGAGTTTTTAAGTCTTTTGTCAAATCTTTTCAGGTTTTAGATAATTTTGGAAGAAAATGTACCATTTTGGATTCAAAGAAGCATATGAAGAGATCCAGGATTGTGCAGATGCATCAGAAGTTTGGCATTCATGATTAAGAGGAGAGTCACATTCCTTGCATTGAGGATACAGCTTCTAGTTTGCAATACCTCATGCTCATTAATGAATGTTATGGTTTAGTAGATGAGACTCAAGTCTTGCAATGTTAGGATTTAACATTATAAGGAAGAATGTTTTGATAATAATTATCCTTGTGCTTTGAATGATCATGATCTCGAATTTCACTTTCGAATGCTTGGGAAATCTAGATCTCTTCTTGAAAAATCTTACTTAAGAGATATGCTTAATATCCATAAGATCTTCAATGAGATAGAAAACCCTAAAGTTCAGACATATTACAAAAATAAAAATATTGTGTGTTTACATGATTGATAGAGATGAAATTAATTATTTTCTAATAATTTTTCTAAATCTGAAATTAACTTTATTTTTCCATCAAATACATTTGATTATCATGAATATATACCCATCAAAAAAGATATTTCTACAATTGTAATACAAAGAACTTCGGTTAAACAAAAAGGAAACAAGACAATAAATTGTTCGAGCTCCCACACAATTAGACAGACAGAAGGTTTTAACTTTTCATCTTACATAAACCATTTTTTGTACACATCATTCTAGTTGATTAAAATAATAACGCATTAAATTAAAGTATATAAATTAAATAAAAGAGTGGCCCATAAAATCACATAATATACCAAAATGCTTATAGTCGCCTTCACGCCTCTTCCATACGTTGCCCTCGTATTAATTGCTCTACTCTAGTTCTTTTTGTTGAATGGAAGAATAAGACTATATCGGAATGTTTTTATTTTCCTTTTTGGTAGACAATCTAACATTTATATACAGTATATAAAAGGTGTATTAAATCTAGTATTGTGTGGATTTGGAAAATTTTAAGTTTTAATGAATTTTACATGACTTTAGACGAATTAGAAAAAATACTACAATTTTAACTAAACACTTTAAAATTCCATCTTAAATCATTGAATTTGGATTTCTGTATTTTTAAATAATCATATGACTTGAAAACCTGTAACATATCGTAAATGGTATACCTTTTTGTTAACTATTCTTTATTTTTTAAACATCTAACTTTCGTATTTTGGAATTTAATATCATCTCTATAAAATTATTTCAGAACTCATTCTAATATGTTACATTCACGTTAATTCTCATGATTGCCAATTACAGAGATACTTTCAATGAATTTAAATTATTATAACTAATTCATAATTCCTTTTCAATTATTTTTCTGGCTTAAAAAATATCTCTAGTTCCTTTTTAAATAGTAAAATAGAAAATATCTTGTTATGATTATATTTAAATTTCCCTTTTTCAACAAAAAAATCATTTTTATATTATATTTGACTTCAAATACTAACTAATATTTATATATTCATTTCCATGACCCACATACAAGGACATGAAACACACAGCTGGTACATGCAATAATAATTTTGGAGGATGCCGCAATTATTTGAGTATGCCAATTACTCAGTTTTTAAAGTTAGATACATACGGATGACATTTCATAAAATTTGGAAAGTACACGTTGATATCCGTATATCAGATCGAATAGGAATACCCTGATAGAAAATAAATATATGAATTTATAGGACATGATGTTACACTTTTTCAATCTTGTTCGCGGAAGCTAAAATGCCCTCTAAAAAATAGGCACTTCATTTGGCAAGTTTTATCAGGATGCGCATCGGTAGCTAAAAATTTACAGTCAAGAGGTATTAATTGTGAAATACAACGCACTCGATGCGGAGCTATAGAAAAAAAACATGTGTTGTTTCAGTACCCCCGGCATTGCATACAGACATGGGCTCTCCTTCAGATCCCTTCTAATCACGTCATGTTTTCTATGGATTCGATTTTCTCATAAATGGATTACTTGTTCTGGCAGCTATAACCAGAGAATTTAATTACATAGTTTACATAGATTGTATGGTATCTCTGAAAAATTAGGAACGATAAAGTCTTTTGTAACACTGATTGTGATCCCAGAGAGATTTTTAAGCTTGCACAAAATGAATCATCATTATGGGAGGGGGTCGTTCATCTGGTCCTAATGACACATCACATTAATAACAAGTTATGGAGAATATAAGGACGAATAACGAGGAACAAAGGGAGATGGTGTCATATTGATGGTTCATGCAAAGAAGACGATGGGTTTTGCAGGATAAGGATAACTTCGCAGTTATGAGAGAACATATACCTGGATAGAGGCACAAAATATAAGAAATAGTCTCTCACCGCTACATGTAAAGTTTGAAGCATTGGTCTATGCAATGAAATGTATAATTGTATATCAACAAATGAATGTAACCTTGGCAACATATTACTCGGAACTGGTGAAGATAGTATTAGAATCAAGGGAATGACCGGCTTTCGCAATTCATTTGGAAGAGCTCCAGCAATGCAAAGAGCTCTTCAGTAACTGGACACTATCCATGGTTCCACGAACGAAAAACAAAAAGAAAGGCAAGCTAGCAAGGAGTACCCGAATGCAACTGGCCTAAGTTTTTCATCTTGATATTATAACACCGATTTGGTTATCTAAATCGTTTTAGATTTGAGTATATGTTGACTAAAACAAAATGTAAAAGCTGAAATTTGGCAATTACGAAAAAAAATAAAACTCAAACATAAAATAAATAAAACCAGATTTAACATCATATCTATAATATATATATATATATATATAATACAAAAATGTGGAATGTATCTTTTCATTTTTTTTTTGTCATGATTCAGTTTCAGTTTCATTGCAAGTGAAATAAAAAAAATGATAAGCAATGAAACAAGATTTAGAAATCTAGGTTAAGAAAATATCAAACAGCTGAAGAAAAAAAACTTAAGTTAGAAAATCATAAGAAAAGAAAAAAAAACATTCAATAAACAAAAGGAGCACATTATCCCCAACAATAAAGAGAAGAGGATGCAGAAAAGTAGAGAAACAAAAAACTATACAAGAATTTAAAAACTTTGGAAAAGAGAGAATGAAATCAATGGAAAATATGTGAAAATAAAAACTCAAATTGGTAAATTTAGAATGTGTAAAATTATTGCAGTACTGAAATTTGCTTGAATGAGAGAATGTAGAAAATAAATAAATGTTGAAACAATAATGAATTGATATAAGTTCAAAAAACATATTATAAACAAAAACGTACAGAAAAAGATTAATAGTCAAATTGAAATCAAATTGAAAGTCTAAAAACGTACTGTTTACAACAATGTATCATGTTTTTTTATTACACAACATATCACTAAAACAAAACAGCTGGTTCTGGAAAGCCGAATCAATCAATAATACATCAAGAAATGATATGTCCATCCAATTTTCTACAAAATTTGGTCGTCGAGATTATCTCGTTTGAAAATTATCAGGATTCTCGAGATCCCAAAAATTTCTGGTGGATGCTTGAAAAGCCAATCTCTATTGTAAATGTTCTCGCGAAACAATAGAGAAATCGTCTTGAGTACTTTTTGATGGAGCTAGGTGCCAGAAACCATCCAAGGATTTAGAATTTTTCTCGAATGGATTCCCAAAGATCTGTTCTCGACAGATTTCCGAGAGATTTTTTTAAAAGATTTCCGTTGGATACTCAAAGAATATTTTCTGACAGATTCATGAGGAAAATGAACCGACGGATTCCCAACATATACATTCCCGACATATTTTCGACGGTAAAAATATTTTTATAAAAATATAAATTAATTTTTTTAAAAATTGAAAATATTATTAAATCACTAAAATTAAAACTAAAATTATCAAATTAAAATTTTGATAATATAATATAAAAAATTCTGAAACAAAAACAAATTTTTATCAAAATAAAAACAAACAGAATATCATGGAATTGTTGGAAAATTGTCGAACTTTGATTTTATGAAATTCAACACCTTCTCTAGCGTTTTGTTCGTGGTCTCGAGCTTTGTCTTCGTAGTAGTGAGCTTTCTTGCATCATGACGAACTGCTCTTCATTGTGTCAGAATATTTCTTCATTGTACTTAAAACCATTCGATGATGTTACACCATCGCTAACCGCAAGCTTACCAACCTCGGCCAGCGACCTTTGTGAACATGTATTTCCTGCACAAAAAAAATAGAATATAACAAGTTTAATTTGTGAAGTTGAATATAAACTTAAATCAAAGGTATCTCGAGAACCAATAGATTGATATCTTCACGAGTCAAATCGTGGATTGACGAAGAGTCGCCTTGAGCCTGTTGGCTGAAGATGTCAACTTTCTTCTTGTTCACAGTTTCTTCACAGTTTCCATCATGTCAACAATGACACCATCCCGAACCATTTCTGGATGTATTGTTCGTGTAGTACTCCTCCGTCAAGTCCAGGTGATTTGGATGGCTATCTCCCGATGTTTTTGTCTACAAAATATCAAAAAATTGTTAGTTACAAATAAATATATAAAAATAAATAAAACAAATAGCATAGTAATATTACCATCTCTTCTGCGCGACTTATAATACTAGTGGAACCTCCATTGTGAACATACTTCCCTTTACCACCTCGGTCACTCCGGTTTTCTGAATTTGGGTACACATTTTTTAAATGTTTTCATGCTTCTTCATCTTTTCGATATGCAATTTCTCCATCTGAGTTATGTTATGCATGTCGTTTTATTGATCATGATGTGCGCTCAGATTGATATAACCTCTCTGTTACAATAAACACCACATTTTCTTATACGGAACATGTACTCTACCACTTGTTTCCAGATACCGAGGTTTGTAATAAAGCGGCACTTCATGTGGTTTTCATCTTTTCTCTTGTCGATCATACAATTGTCAATGCACACATCTATCATATGATACGGCAAACCAAGACCAGCTATAAGTTTCTGAACCTCGTAGTACGAAGCCGGTAAGATATTATCTTCATGTAAAATATCGTTCAAAAAATCAGCTATCTCATCCACACAATAGCCAAGTTGTAATATGTCTTTATAGTCATCAACCTACTTGCAGGTGATAGAGGCGATATTTCACCTCTACATCCTTTGTATAATGGCTGTTTAGATGCGTCTAATATATCAAAAAATCTCATGGCTAAATTATACTACCATCATCTACATACGATATAATATTTTCAAGAAACGCATCATTCACCATGTGAATAGTATCTACGTTCACATCTACTTCCCGTGTTGGTTCCTCTAACCTACTTGAAGTCTCTACCTAAGCTATCCAAAGTGCTACCATAATATTGCACAATTAAATTATAGTTTCTCTGTGCGAATATTAAATCTTTTAAACATGCAGAAATCCGGTTCTATTCAAGTAATTTCATACTTCCCTAACAAAGAATAATCTATAATTCTGACATTTTGTACAAAAACAATACACTTTAACGTATTCTTATGTCATACTATTGTTTGACGCAAGTGTCATGAACTCTTTAACACCTTCTTTGAACTTATCCATCAGTTGACATTTTGCTCGATCATGTCGAGATTTATTCATCTATAATCGAAAATAATCATAAGAGTTTCAAGAACAATTTTTTAATGTATTTGTTTTGTTTTTGAATTTTGTGAATGATGGTGGAAGCATATTTATAGTGGATTTTCTAAGGATGCCCAACGGATTCCAAGACGGATTTTAATTTTTCAAACACCTATAAAAGGGCTAATTCAATGGATATATTAACGGATACTAAATCTGTCAGAAATTCCCGATGAAATAGTGTCTCTCGATATCTCGTTGGATTTGGAAAATACTTCAACATATCTATATTTTCGTTGGAAAAATGGTTGAAATTTTTTAACATACTATTTTCTATCGGAAATCTGTATGGAATTCGTAACCATTTTTTCAACGATTGTTGACCAGTTGAAAATTCGAGATCGATTCTCGACAATTTTTAATTCGTCGTTATGTCGTCAGAAATCCATCTGGATATCCCGACGAATCATTTGTCATCGAAAATTCTATCAGAAATAGTTGTGTTTCCTTGTAATGTATATAGAAGTGATTATAGTGTGTTTTTGAATACTGTTTAATACCAGTTATAGCTCTTATATATTAGAGAGATTTATATTTGATATATAAGTGTACAACTCATTAACTTTTGATAAACGTCGGAGAAACTAAGACAAATGATCCAATAGATAAACCAAGCCAAAGAAGAACCGATTGACCAGGTTATTAAGCCACCATTCTTGAATATTACTAGTTTCTTCAGCATAAAGAAAAGCTAACTCAAAAGATAAGAAAAGTCTACTCGACGTCAGAGTCAAAGAGACTGATAAAGGGTAGTATTGAGCTGGTTTTGCAAAGTAAAAGAATGAAAAAGAGAGAGAACGAAGTATGGAATGGTCCAAAGAGGAGGGAGGTGCATGTTTAGGGGATGTGTTATTGCTGCATGGCATCCCTATTCCGTACTGCTTCACATGCATATGGACCATTCGCATTATGTTTCTTTTTCTTTTCTTCTTATTAACTTAATTTTTAATATGATATACAAAAAGAAAGACTTCATTTTTAATTCCCTTTAAATAGCTTTTAATGTTCGTGGTCCATTTCCTAATTTGTCTTGGTTATTAGGCCGTCCGATTGGTTATAATTATGTGCATATATACAAACAAAATAATAAACGCAACTAGATTCTCATCCGCGCGCCCGCGCGGAAAAATGTTTTGCAGAATTTTAAAAAATAATAAAATTTTATATAAGATGTAAAATATGATTTGTTATGATTCTATATATGAAACTTAGATGTTTCCAAATCTAGTATGAGTTGTTCTACTACCAAATAAAAGGAGAGAAACAATACCACTGGATGCAATATTTATAACAATATTACCTCTAGAACGAATGGCTGCTGAAATAATTCTTCAAAGAAACGTCTTCCGAGTTCCACCAAAGCCATAAACGAAGAAGACACCACATTTCTTTCCTAAGACAACTCCAATAATTTCATCATATACATTCTTCTGCTCGTCCGTCAGCATTGTAATGTCTTTATCATGGCTTGCTTTCAAATCGTTACGGTTATAGTTTGTCTCATCAAATATCAACACATTCTCGATATAAGTACTAAAGAATCTATTTGATGGATCTACTTTGACCAATAGGAGTATAATCTTATGCAACTTTAGCTAAAAAATATCAACTTGGTTCATACTTTTACTAACATGTAGAAAATACAAACAGAATCCCACTTAAGTTCCAACGAATCGAAATATGTTGTTACAAGTGCTAGGAAATAGAACCGACAAAAATATTTTTCTTCGTAATTATAAAAAAATATCATATATATTAAATAAAAGTAGATCTTCAATAGTGCGAAAGCTTCATCAAATCTAGGAAATCGGAATCAGAAACTATTGGAAGTTCTCAAAAGCCCATTTGCATGAAACAAATGTGCAAACAATTAACTATAGCTAAGCACTTCAAAATGTGCAAGAAATTTGCATTTTGGTTTTGGAAGCTTGCGCTTTTGTTTTTGAAGCTTACGCTTCTGTGTTAAAAACATAAATCTATTTGCTATATATTCATATTGAAATTTATATTAAAGAATATAGCCATAAAAACACATAATAAGATGCATAACCAAAAATATATATATATTTTTTTACTTTTATAATAAAAAAATCATATAATAATTAGTTTCAAATGACATAGAACACAACATCATAATTTGTTCAGTGAAAAAAAATTCATGTGAAAATCTGAACGATTTTGACTGAATAGAAAAACGGCTGGCGGTCATACTATCTATTATGTATATTATTTATATATATATATATATAATAGCGTACTGTTTATTAACAACACAAGTTATTAAGTTAAAAAAATATATATCCGTTTAAAAATTATAAATTACATTAGGTACCAAAAAAATTCTCTGTTTTTTTAATAAAAATACAAAATTTAATGAATTGAAAAATCAAGATTAATAGAATAGAGAAGATGAAATCGGGTAAAAAAATTGTTGTACAAAGAACACCACAAAACACTAGAAAAAATATGAAAGAGATGATAATATAGCATTTTAAGAGTATAATTGTATATATTATAATTTATACAATAAATATCACTTCTTTTTTTGTTTGGTTACATAGTTAACTGTTCAAAAAAAATTTGTTATTAGGCTTAATTTCTCTAAAAAATGGTGTCATAAATAAATAGAAAGAACTGGGTAATTTATTATATGTTTCTCGTTGTATAGAAAACCAAGATAGTGAAATTGATGAAACCAAATTATATGTGAATGTTGAAACTTGACATCTGTACACATTAAGATTGATCAACCGAGAACTGAATGTAGAAATGTGAAACCCTAATAAGAAACCGTAATTACAATACTAATATAAATTTTTATTTTTAAGAAATCAAAATGTAAACAATAAACAATTTGCGTAATTACAAGGTCTGACAGGCCAAAAATGATATTCCACACAATAGTCTCACTCCTTTGTAAAAACATGTAAAACCCTAGAAAATTTGAAAAATTAGACCTAACTAACCCTTAAAATACCAATAAAATAACTACTAAACTAAATAAAATAATGCAAACAATAAATAGTTATTTTAAATATACGCTTGATTGGTTTCAGGAAAAAAACAATTACGGTAGATCATAAAACTACGTTGCATCATATATGGTCCAGAGGGCAACAACTATTAGATTGAACTAAGTACCATTAATAATTTAACAATTTATTTTTTATTTAAGTTTGTAATCAGACTAAGATTTTTGTAGTCTAGCGGTTTGTGCTAGTGTTATCCAATATTACCATCTGAATTCGAATTCAACTTAATGCGTAATATTGAATTGTTGACAAAAAAACGTAAATTTGTAATCATAAGAACAAACCCTCATTATAATTTTTGATTTTGTGATGTAAGAGAATTTGAACAGACCCTCATTCCTCAAGGGCATGAACCATTAGAGAACATTCCTCAAGCCTAGCCCATTAACTATTTTATCTGAACTCAGCACAAAATGTAAACAAACAAAATGTATTGGCTCCGCCAGATAAACCTAAAATGTAATAAGAGCCCATTATCATGTCTCTGAGCCTACTATAGATTTGAGGAAAACAGGTCCCATGACCCAAGTAGCTTACCGTCACCTTGTAGTTAATGTACAACTAATGACATTTTAGCGTTTCTCTGTGATTTTTTACAGCTTGTCGTTCAATTTTAGTTCATCTTTAATTGATCTCTTTCTTCACCGTTTAATTTATATATGAATGGGTCTAAAATTGTGAACGTCTTTTCTCTTCAAAGATACCTGTAATGTGTGTATCAAGAAACGCAAGGACTGAACAATATAAGATTGTAACACTAAATAAGTATGTGTTTTGGACTGTGAAAACTCCTCAAAACCAATCTGAACGTAAACGAATATATAAGAAGATATGGGATCACCTGGTATTAGATAAAATATCTAAAATCTAAAATCGATAACCCGAATAATGATAACATTTATAAATAAATTTTCTATCAAAATTTGCATTTAATTATTTAAAAACTACAGTTTTTTAAAATACAATTAAAAAATCTAGATAAAATAAAATATTCAGACTCTAAAATTGATCATTCGCATAATTAGAATATATAGAAAGATTCTATATTAAAAATTATATGTATTTACCCAAAGAATATTTATTTCATTTTTTAAAATTAAAAATTAAGAAAACGCATAAACTTCGTGAAATTAAGAAAATCTGAAATTCACTCAGATTGCACAAAAACCCAGAGAAGGAATTAATCCTTCTAGATAAATGAGAAAGTTTTCAAAAATAAATTTAAAATCTTATGTTATATTTAAGTAACCTATAAATCTATATATAATAATGACTGAAAAATCAGATTTTAGGAAATATTACCGTGTAACACTAATATTACTACGTATTCGTGTTCAAATAAGGTTTGTCAATTGTTATTTGTAAAAGGACAATTCTCTTTAATAGACTATTTTAAATGTTTACAAAAGTTTTAAGAACTATTTACTAAAGTTTTATGAAATATTTCCTAAAAATTTTGTAAACCATTCTTTAAAATTAGTATATCTTTCCTAGAAATGATGAACACAAAAATTTAAAATATAAATATTTTTGTTATTTTGATTTTTTTTGTCAAAATATAAAATATTTTTATTTATTTTTTATTTGATAATTAATTTAAATTTTGAAATTATATGAAGTAAGAGATATAATTGTTTTTTTACACTTTAATGAATGTTATTTTTATGAATTTTACTTTTGCATTCTATTTTTGTGACAAAAACTTTATTTAATCTATTATATAGTATTTCTCTATGTAAAATTCATTAGAACAATTAAAAATAACTAAAATACAGCCACATAACAAGGAATAAGATCATGAAGTTAAGTAAAATATATAGACAACAAAAAACAGAGTAAAAATGAAACTTTTCCATCAGTTTTTCTGGCCACCGTAGGATCTAACTCCAACTACCGTGTGGTACCGTGATCGAACGGCCGTTCCGGTGTGCTCGAGAAGCTGAGGGCTAAAGAAATCTGAGTACACCTCCATGAAAAACTGCTCAACCACATCGAGGTAAGCAGCACAACGAAGACGAGAGTAGCAATGGAGGAACTCTCTAACATCTGAGACATGTTCCTCATCGTTTATTACATTATCATTCATCATCTTCTCCATCTCCTCTAGCTTTCGACGAACAAGCTCAATCTTTGGTTTAGAAAAAAGTGTCTCATCTCTGTCTCTTCTTGTCGGTTGTTGAGTCAAAGATCTGGTTTTGGTCACATAGTCTCTGGGTTTAGATTGTAACTTCTTGTATATGGATGATGTCGGTGATGATGATATGATGATGTTTGGGTTTTGATGATGATGATGATTGTTGATGGAGGTGTTGTTAGGTGTTTTGGGTAGTTTGTGATAGGTACCATTGTTGGAGAAGAGTGATTTGAAGTTGTCAATAGTTTTTTGGAAGAATTTTCTTGTGTTGGAGATTGAGCTTCTAAAGACCATCTTTCTTTTTGTTTCTTCTTGTACTTGTGAAGATTAAGAGGCAGATCTGTGTTTCTCTTATTACTTCTGTCTTCTTCTTTGAGTTTGGTGAATTGTCCTTAGAAAGCTCTTGCTTATATTAAAGAGTAACACCACTGACCATGGTTTTTTTCTTTCTTAGTTGCAAAATCGGTGGATTACATTTTTGTAAATATCATATATTATAATTTTATAAATTAATAATCGATAAATTAATATTTCGATAAATTAATATTTTGATAAAATAATAAACTTGTAGATTTCAAATCAAATTTTTGATTCAATTAATCTTTTGATAAACTAATATCTCACTGAATTAATAAAATATCATGATTTCAATATTATGAATTTATAGAGATTTTAATATAATCTTTATCGCGTGTAATTGTTGTTTTTAAAATGTAGATTTCACGTGTGATTTTACTCTATTTTAAAATCGATAAAACCGATCACTTATTACAAAATGGGTTATTAGAGGTTTTAAGTTGGATCAGATATATATATAGCTATACTAATTAATGTTTTTCTAAGCAGATAGACATCGATTACAAATTTACAATGGCTTCAAACTGTAACAAGTTTCGAGAGATGAAATGTATGAAATTTTATTTTATTATCCATTCCTTAAGTAGTTATCATTTATAAATAATTAAACGGTGTATAGAGATTAGCGGTACCTAATATTTCAACACTCTATAACCATAAAATAAGAAAATATCGATATTAATTATTCCTCTTTTATAATTTTTTATATCTTAACATTTCTAATTTTAATCTAAGAAATGAAACTCTTCGTAATCAATTTAGTTCACAAGGGCATTTATACTTTGTTATTTGCATTTTGTTAATTTTTACTATTCATACCAATGATTATTTTGTGTTTTGCATTGTCACTTTTGTCCTTACGAGACGCTCCCGTTCTTGTTCGTTTTTTAAATCACCGAAAAAGTCCATACTTTTCTTGGTTTACCTATATTTATATTATTCTCTTCTTTGGATTCTGTGGAATCAAATTTGTTTTCAAAATAAAATAATAATCTTTTTCGAAAACAGCCACTCAAAATCATTACCGGCTCACGTCATAAACATATTATACGTAATGCTGAGTTTAGGTTCATTTCCACCGTCTTTCTGTAAACAATCATGTGTTAGAGTAATTGTACACTATAATATGTATATATATATATATTAATATCCAATAAATTAATATTTAAATAAACTATTAAAAATTAATTTCAAATTAATTTAATTATGAATTTATAACTCGTTAAATTATAAATTTATAAAAATTATAAATCGTTAAATTAATAAAATATTATAATTTTGATGTTATTAATTTAAAAAAGTTTTGATGTATATTGTTTCAAATGATCATGAAAATTCTTAAAAAATATTATTCTAACTATTAATTTAAACTTAACTCTTAAGATACTATATAATATTCATGATTTGAAATTTGATATCATTTTAAAAAACCATACGTGTAGATTTTAAAATTTGTGCAATATATCTTAAAATTCTGTTTCTAATAATTTAGTATCAAACGAATATTTTTAAATATTCATACTATATAGAAACCAAATTGAAATACAAGATATGGCTTGTATACTTTGTATCTTTACAACTAAAAATTATTAAACTGAAAAAAAACAAAAAGAACAAAATTATACAATAAAAAGGTAATTTACCTCTTTAAATATTTTGTTTTAAAAGTGAAGTTATACCACAAATAACGTTTCTCTTTTGATGTAGATGGACAACAGAAAAAAAGGATCTTGACTTAAAAAAACTTAAACGGAAGGAGTGAAGTAAGAGGGAGGACATCCTTTTAAAGGTAGAAAAGGTTAGATCCGTTGCAGTAGTCTGTGGGTTGTTGAATTGGCACCATTCGATTTAAGCTACTCTTGATTTATCTATTTTACCAATTTTATATCCACCCACCTCTTTCTTTTGGTTCTATTTACCTAAACATGAAGCAATTTGTGTTAATATAATATTTCATGGTTAAAATTCGGACCACAAATTTTGTTTTATTCTATTAATATAGTTTTGTTTTCATTAATTTCTATAGATAATAACTTTGCTAATCTCATTTATCTTTTACATAATTATTGAACTTGAGCGTGTATCATGTAAATCTTATACTTATATATAATGATTAGCAATTTGTATTTTGGTTCCTACATCAAAACATCCATATTACTTGGAAATAAAATATACTTTCAAAAAAATTATCGAATTGTAATAATAAATTATTACTAAATACCTGATATATAATTATATTTTAGATTTTTTTCTTAACCATCTTGCATTTCTAAATCTCATAAGTTATTACTAAATATTTTTTATTTAAAATAATAGTTTTGAGATGTATTTTCAAATTAAAATATTATAGTAGAAAATGTTGATGTTTTAACGTTTTTAGCCAAAAATTGTAGAAACAAATGCGCAAAACATTTCCCCCCCTACAATTATGATAACATAATGTTTCAAGTTTGCAGAACTTACGTTAAGAAAGTAAAATATTGAAAAATTTGCGATTGAATTTTCAGCTCCTTACTCATATTGATTTGCAGGATTCATAACAATGGCGCATTCTATTGGTGGATTGTGATAACATATCCAACACATACTGTATCAGTTTAATCCACTTACACTGTCCGGAGCTCACCAAAATGCACTTACAGTAGAGGCTTAAACAAAAGTACAATACAAAAATACAATGAAATAGTGGTAAAATCAGTGGCTAAATTTCAATTTGCCTCCGCTAACCAACAAACAAAGAAATATGGATCATTGGTACTTAAATGAAAATTGGTGACGAGTAATGACCGTCGATGGCAGAATGGACCACCGTCTCGCAACTACAGTTTTGGTGCCTGATAGCAACTAATAGGGCAACCACATTATTGATGGCAATCGTCAACTGATGTAGCCACAATTAGTCACTAGTGGCCACATATTAGTAACCAAAGGAATAGTGGTTGTGTAGATCATTTCGCTACCATTGATATGGTCACCATTGCCACCTTATTTGAGCCACCGAATTGGTGGCTAGAAGGAAACTGATTTAGTAGCAATTGAACAACTAGATAGTCGCACGAAGCAACTCAAAAGACAAAAGCAACAACAAAAGATGAGTGTAACCATCAACAAAACCGAACTCACTAAAGAATAAGCTGAAGCAGCTGCTGCACATGCTGAACTCAATGCTCACGCTTCTGTCTTATAGAAGCCACGTGATGTCTGCCATGGATCAAACCCCTCATTGAGCTCAAGAAAGTGTTGTTTCCCTCAATGAGACGATCAGAACCCTCCTGGTGTCCGAGATGCTCAAACCCCCATGAATAAGTTCAAAATCAGCCTCCTCCTTTTCAAAACATGGCTAACTTGTGACAACAACAACACTTACTCTATCAAGACATGCCCTGTTACCAACCTAAAAGACATGCTCAAGTGGCTCAGCCCTATACCCACAACACCAGCCTCCGACTCTTCTGATTCCTTTTGTCTTTGACATAAATCCGATTAGACCACCACTGCCTCCAACGAACGACTTTGAGACTTTGAGATCAAACCACATATCATTGGCTTACTGAAGCAACAAAAATTTCATGGTTTGCCCACCGAGCACCCTCTTAATTATGTTAACACTTTGGAGAAAATAAAGCACAACTCGAGCTAAAGGGATTCATGTCGATTATTTCAAGTGCAAGGTATTCACTTACTTTGTAAGTGATGAAGCTTTGAGACCGATGAAATCTCTGCCTCCTTAATCCATAAACATGTGGAATGAGTACAAGCAAGCCTTCTTGAATCATTTCTACGCCAAAAATATCAAACTAGATAAGGAGCAAAATTTAAGGTTTCAAGTAAGGACTCACCGAATTTTTCAATGAGGCCTTAGAATGTTTTAAGAAGGACTGGCCAAATCTTTCTGCCAGGCTTTAGAATATTTTAAGAAGTACTCAAGGGATTGCCTTAATAATAGGTGTTTGATTGGTCCATCCAAAATTGAGCTGCAAGTAAACATCAATCGAATTTAGTACCTAAGGTATCAAATCCATAGGAAAAGAGTGCAAAATTTAATTTTTTAATTAAAACTAGAGCTAAGTCTAAATATGATTTGTAGGTTTGGTTCAAATGATTATAGCAAATCAAATGATGTAAAATTTATGATAAAAACGTTGAACATTTAAGAAATCTTTGGTGGTTCATGGTTTAGACTATTCAGACATCAACAACTAATATATATATATATATATATATATATTCATTTTCATTTGCGTGGCCTAAAATTGATTTATCCTATTGAAACTAAATCATATTTCCATAAGTAAGTAAATTCAATAAACTGGTGATGAAATAAAAATTCGATATATTCATTAAATAATGTTTAGAATCAGAGCTAGCATTATAAGGATATAGCCTATTTAATCCAATTCAATCAACCAAGTGATGTTCAAATAATGAATTTCCTAAATCATAGCTAAATGATCAGTTTAACAACATGCATTAAGAACATGATTAAACTTAGGGTTACTTCAATCTTCAGAATGGGCCACCCTAGAAATTTTTTTCTTATCAAACCATGAATGGATTCCCCTTTAGAAACCCCTAATTCCCAACAAAAAGAGTACTCACTCATGATGAAATAGAAAAAAATGCAAGAGTAATAACATAAATCTTATTGAAACAACAGAGATATTCAGGTTCAAAATTACGAACAAGGACTTACTTCTTCTCCGAAAGAAATAAGAGTAACCAAACAATGAAAATAAATTTATGAACAAAGAGATTTTTGGTGGATGTGTAAATGCTTGTATGTCCCCTTTTTTGGCTCCTCTTTTGCCTTTATAAATGTAGGAGGTGGCTAGGATGAATCACTAAGGTATTTGTGCATTTTTGGTGATTTTTGAAACATTTCTTTTTATTTTAGAGAGGTGATCAGTCGATCACTTTGTGTGCAGGTCAACCAAGCTGTTGATCAGCCATCTTTATCTTTTTTGAGAGAAGTGATCGGCCAGGTGATTGACCTGAATCTGGTCGATCACCTTCATTTTCTTTGTTTGCTCTGCTTCGACACCAAAAAAAATAGTCTTTAGTATTTTGAGCATATCTTCTGATAGAACGGTTAGATTGGCCTCAAACCACTTAAAAATGAAATATAGCATTCTCAGTTTCTAAATTTATGCAACATCTAACAGTAGAAAGTTCTCCATCTGATGCAAAATCTTTGGCGCTGAAAAGGTATCCAGCCTCCAAAATTTCCAAATCTTGTTCATTTTCGCCTAAAACATATATTTTTAGCAAATAAATTTAAAATTCCAAAACCACTGAAATCATAAAAATTTAGCCAAAAACCAACCATTTTTAATATTAAAAACATATAAAAGTTCTATTAGAAAGTAGTAAAATATAAAGTATATCAACTGCCCCAACCTTAAAGAATTGTTTATCCCCAAACAAAACAAACGAATAAGAAAATTTTGGTTTGAAAAACGTGGGAACTTTAAACTTGATATGTATATCACATTAAACATAATTCACAGTAAAGAAATTCTCACTAGAGGAAAGCACTTATATCGCTGGTTCCGTCAAAAGAAAAAGAGGGATGAGTAACAAATTACTTAGTGAAGGCCATTCACACCATACAACAATAAAATTTAACAGCCAAAAATATACTAAGCCCAGAACCAGCCATGCATCATACAATCTATTATCTAACACAACATAATCACGTAACCACATTACTTCATATATATATATATGTATATCACTTATCACATTCACTTTCACATTTCAAAACTTCACACACTGATCACATGATACTTGGGTTGGCTATCAAGTCGAAAGGTCGTACTTCATCTTTAGGTTGTCAGCCAGTTTAAGTGCTTTAACGGGATCGCTATATCCTCGCCCTCAGTCTGACATCACATACAACAAATAACTATTATCCAACACAACATAACATGCCTACATTTCATTCTAATAATATTGTTCTATTAGTCATGCCTCATCATTGCACTAAACACATCAATCAATATTTCATAAACTCATTATACAAGCTTAAAAAACCATAGTATTGCATAATATAAATCCACATATCACAGACCCTCACCTTTTCCACTTGATGATGAAAAACATCTCGTTTTCAGTATCACGACTTTAACATCATGTTTCCTTATGCTCTTCGGTCTCAAGTAGGTTCTCCCTCAATTAAGGGTTAGATATATGTGTTTTAAATGCCTCTCAAAATTTTTACCACAATCCAGATTGATATGTGTGTCCCAAAACCTCCTCTCACATGACTGCTTTGATATGCGAGCTGCATAGAACAATTCCGCTAAAGATATCGTAACTTCAAAACTACATAGAAGAATGCAGATATATTATACATAGACCTAGTCATAAAGGTTATGCATCTCCTTAAAAAAATTTATCTCGAAGATCACTTAAAAATCCAGAACGTAACATCTATTCCTCGTGGTCGCAGACTTATATTGCACAAACAGGTTTGGAAACACATCCGTAACTTCCAACCATAAATCAGAATGATAATCTGTTTTCGATGTTAACTGGATATGAGAGTTAAGAATGTGTTTACAAATTTTTCTTATCAAATAAAATATATTTTTTCATTAGTTTCATTTTTTCTACCGAAACTATTCAGATTTCTAATGGTTAAAGATTCGGATAGATTATTGAAAACGAGAAAAAATGGCCATACTTTTAGTTCGTAACTCCATTATGGAAAAACTTAGACTTTGTCGAAAAAGCTGAATGCAAATTACGTTTTTGTTCTCTTATATTTTTTGTTGTGATTTAATTTTGTTTTGAAGTGCATTGTGTCAAGCTATGGATGCTGGCGTGTCAAGGTTTGGAGAGAGCCATTATGCTTTCACGTAGTAGATTGGTATATCCTTGAATATTAGGACTATATATAGTTGTTTCTTGTACATTCTTCGATTTTCTCTTGTGATAATTTTGGTTTTGAATGTACTCATGGCTCATAGAGATGACAAGTTAAAGTTTCTAGAGCTAAGCACATTATTAGACCAATGTTGAAGAGATCACAAAAGAGGAGACAAAAAAAACATGAAAAATGTATTTTTGTTGGGGAAGATGAGCCAACAGATTATTATTCTCTTGTTAGTAAGAATGATGAATTCGATCAGACTTTGGCACAATGAAAAGCCTAACAAGAGGAATGAGATGAAATTCGTTGGGAAAGAGAAAGAAATGTTTGACTACATAGCTTCAATAGACAAGCTGCTCTCTATCGTGCTAACTATGCGTATTGACTATTTCTTCACTTGACATTACGGCTATTGAAGTTGTCGTATTGTGGTACTTGGAACTGAAGGCATTCTTGGACTTATATTTTATTACATATGAATCTCTAGCTAGAGAGTTACTTAGTGGGAGTGTGTCTTGTTTAACAAAAATTTAATTAATTATAATTTCATACCAAACTAGATAGTACATGTGAGATCGGTTCACATGGACTTGTTAACTACATTATGAATCCTAAGGAATTCAATCAAGCTAAATAAACAATATAATGGATAATTGTGATTAGTAAACCTGAAAATAAGCTAAAAACAGAGATTAATTTCGATACGAGAAAAGCGGTAAGCATTAGAATGTTCATAAAAATCAGATAATTAATAGGAAATCAAATAAGAAGGCATCTAGAACTCAAAACACTAGATACATTTCCTCACTTCCATGGCTCAAATTTCGTTGTCACACGACCTAATAGACTAAAATTTCAATTGCTATAAGGCGAAGTTCATTAAGCTATAATAATTTTATCAAGTTTCGATAAGTTTACTAAACGATTTATGATAATGCATGAGATCACATATGCATATGATAGTACTTCAGTTACATATGATAAACATTATTGCTTGTTGATGATTATTTTGAGATTAAAGGAAAACTTATTATGTGTTTAGCGGAATTCAAACCCACTAAGCAAATTAGTTGTTCACTAAGGTGATCAATAATGGGAAACTAAACATGCTAAAGGAGCTTAGGAAAGACTTGTGAAGTTTTTCTTTCTTTTTTTTAAAAAAATATAAGTGTTTAGTATGAATAGTGAAGTTTTAAGCGTTGAGCTCCCGACCGAATATATATATGTATATGTATCTTTTGGTTACGTTTGAAAGTAACATATTATGATTAAGAAATGTTTGTGAAAGTATTTGAGCTTTCATGTGATACTAGTCTCTATCCGGACAAACTAACTATTGAACATGTATTAGGTTGAAAAATCTTGAGGTGTGCTTGGACGTCTGTTCTTGAAAAATCTTGAGGTGTGCTTTCTAGACATG